>OX424529.1:3714889-4964889 GCA_949152445.1 Cerastis rubricosa | reverse complement strand
CATGCTCCAAAACATTTAATTTAACATTGAAGGGATAATAAGCTAAATTAATTGTGTACTTAAGAGCGTTTATACCCTACGGCATTTCATACAAACTTTCAAGTCGTTATTTTCCGAAATGACTGAACAGATTTTAATGAAACTTCGTACGCATAAGCAGTATACATAGGTCTAAAAAGTTACTAAAAACATTTTCAAAATGTCTTATAAAAATGAAGATAATTGGAAATTTCTGTTTCTATAGAGAATTAAAAATCAGTCTAATTTAGCTGTAACATTATTTTTCGAAAATGTTTTTTAGTAACTTTTTAGACCTATGTATACTGCTTATGCGTACGAAGTTTCATTAAAATCTGTTCAGTCAGCGTTTATACCCTACGATAAACGCTCTTAAACAAAATGTTTACATGGGAAATGGCTCAGTTGTTTATTGGACTTTTGATGTAAGAGGTTAGCTCTTCACGAACCTATGCTACGAAGGCCCATTTGCACCACATATCACTGAACGCGTTTATCATTTAAAATATCGTTTCGTTGATTTGAGTCGTTAGAAGATATCAGAGACAATGATTTGTTAAATGTTTTATTTAGGGATTTGTGGTGCATGTGGACGAACTTATAAATTGCTGAAGATAAACGATTAGCAATTTTAACCGATAACGCGATACCTTACAGAAGCAATATCATTATAATGCTGAAAAGGTCATCAATCAATACTAAGGGACTCACTCACAAATCACGTTCAAGATAAACGCTATAAATATGTATATTAACCTAAATTACATTATCGGATTAAGCAAGTAATCAACTAATTGGCTGACCTCATTGCAACAGTTCAGTGTGCTCTGCCAGTCGTTAAGTTCTACCAATCGCCGTTTTGTAACGATTAACCCATAACGGAAATTAATGAAACGGCCTAGTAATGTAATAGGATTCTAGAGTGTGTGAAACCAGGCTACATCAACCATCTACGATATAATTTATTTTCTCTATCTGATCAATTACTAAAATTCTGATTGGTTCTTCATCTGCCTAGCGTTTTCCCAACCATGTTGGGGTCGGTGGGCCAGTATTTTACATGGAACAACTTATCTGACCTCCACAAAACAGTTAGTACCTACTGACCAATACGGTACCCCTTGGTAAGACTGATTGACAGACTTTCGGGTCATTGACTAAAGAAAGAAAAGAAAGAAAACATATTTATTTGGCACATGCCACAAATGCACACAATAAAAAATAAAACTTAGAACTAAAACTGAAAAATTAATATTGTGTGTCTCACGGCTGCGCCAAATAGGACTACCTGTAACGACTGTTTGTGTACAAATAACAGCCGGGACTAAGGGCTTAACGTGCTTTCCGAGGCACGGAGGAAACTCGGTATGTAATAGGTGGTCCTCGGAACTTTTCTTATTTGAATCTCGCATCTAATTCTCCATCTCCCTCAACAGGACTACCTCAAGTTCCTGGTGACCTATCACCGCTTCATCTCGTTCAGTCTGTACTGCGTCGGCTTCGTGTGGTTCGTCCTGTCTCTGGTGAAGAAGTACTACATGAGACAGTTCAGCCTCTTCGCCTGGACACACGTCGCGCTGCTCATCGTTGTCACGCAGAGCTATCTTATCATTCAGAATATATTTGAAGGTAAGTTTTTCATTTAAAAAAAAAAACTTTGGAAAAGATTAGAATTTTTGTTTTTTTTTTTTTTTTTTTAATTTTTGAGGTTTACTATAAACAAAAGTCCCGCTTTGGGGCATCCCAAATTTAAAAAATTGATTTTCAGTTTTGTGATAATATTTATGATACTTTAGGGATTACATTTCTACAATTCTGATTGGTTTAACCATCTATGTAACTTGCTACTAGCCCTCAGCTCCTGGACGAAAAATACGGCCGGGTTCGATAAAAGAAGTATTATTTGTCTAGGTATCTTATTCAATCATGCCAAGGATTGTGAGTATGTTTAGTACTCTTACACGCAAAAACTAGTGAACGGATTTCAATGAAATTTGGCACACACGTATTTTACGCATAGGATTACTCAGGTAGAATAATCCCGTGAGATAATTTCGGAACTCCAATTACTCAGTAGCAGCCACAGAGTCTGGCTTTGGGCCCGGATGATGACAATAGGTTCCCGTATTACACATGGGACTTAAAACAAAACTGGGCAAATGTGGTTGTACAGTGCCCTGCACCATTACCTGACCCATCTCACAAAGCAAAAAAGAGGCAAATGGGTCAGGTAATGCTGCTCACTGACTGTACTATTAGTTACACCTCTGATTGACCCTTCGGGGATTACGGGCGTGATATTATATTGCTTATTCAAGCTGTTGTTTTGCATCCTCGTCAAATTCAAGGAGGATAATGATTCTCGTCCCGAATAAATAAATAAAAAATGGGTTGGTTTGTTTTTTTTTCTTACCAAAATCGGTAAGTGTGAACCACCCGTGTTTTAAACGCGGGCTGTCTGATCCTCGCCCTATAACCGCGCTTTCACAGAAACAAACAATCTCAAACGTTTCTTCGATAATTTCTTATTCCCTAAACCACGTTAACGGGGTTATTCTAAAATACAGACAATATAAACAACAAAAAAAAAAAACAGCGGTGTTTAATAATTAACCAGGTACCGTAAAAATTAAAATATTAAAATTGATTATTTATGTCTATTGTGACAACCTCCTGAATTTTCATGAGTATGCAAAACAACACCTTCTATTACTAGTATAAAGGCTCTTACCCACTGCATCGGAATTACTTATGATATGTCGCACCATATTTAATTTGATTAAGCAAACAGACGTCGGCGATCCGTCAACGTCTCGTTACGCGCCACCTTCCTTGACAACTACCCAAGTCAATATGGCTACCCGCAACGACTTGACGTTCCGCCAGAGAGTATTGTAGACCGCTTCTCTCTCGTCTGTGGTAACAGTTTAGTTTGCAACGTGAATCATATGAAGCCTTTTTGCAAAGGCGCCAACACGGCCAGACTGACATACGACCGTCCTCGGGCGTTATTGTATTCCTGGAACAAACAATGTCTAATCACCAAGACATCCGCTCTTCCATCCTGACAAACTATGACAAACATTACTCTCATCGTAACTGTAACTGTTTCAGAACAAAAGAAAGCGTGTATTCTTTCGATCACTCACGGACTAGACGGCATTTTTCTCCTACCAAGAAAGCGTGTGTCCTTTCGACCACTCATGGACCGGACGGCACCTTTCCCCTACAACGAAAGCGTGTGTCCTTTCGACCACTCATGGACCGGACGACACCTTTCTCCTACAACGAAAGCGTGTGTCCTTTCGACCACTCATGGACCGGACGACACCTTTCTCCTACAACGAAAGCGTGTGTCCTTTCGACCACTCATGGACCGGACGACACCTTTCTCCTACAACGAAAGCGTGTGTCCTTTCGACCACGCATGTACCGGACGACACCTTTCTCCTACAACGAAAGCGTGTGTCCTTTCGACCACTCATGGACCGGACGACACCTTTCTCCTACAACGAAAGCGTGTGTCCTTTCGACCACTCATGGACCGGACGACACCTTTCTCCTACAACGAAAGCGTGTGTCCTTTCAACCACGCATGGACCGGACGACACCTTTCTCCTACAACGAAAGCGTGTGTCCTTCCGACCACTCATGGACCGGACGACACCTTTCTCCTACAACGAAAGCGTGTGTCCTTTCGACCACTCATGGACCGGACGTCACCTTTCTCTAAACAGTTAACACCTCGACCGGACGAGTGTGTCCTTTCAACCAGCCGCTATCAGCTGCATGGCCCGGACGACACTGTCCTTTCGACCAGTGAACACTTAAGGTTGGACCGGATGAATGTGTCCCCTCAACCAGCCGCTATCAGCTGCATGGCCCGGACGACATTATCCCTTCGACCATAGCAACGTTTGGACCGGACAACTGCGTCCCTTTGACCATATCAGTGTACGGACCGGACAACAGCGTCCCTTCGACCAACGTCATCACAAAAACATCATAAACCGGGCACCTGCGTCCCTTCGATCATCGTAAAGCATGAACCGGACAACAGTGATATTTCGACTAAACACACTTTCTTTTCGACTGAAACATGTGGACCACACAAGCGCTTACTCCAAACGTCAAAGAACTTTTACAAATTACGCCAGCATCTAATAATTCCTGAACTTATTGGCCGACAACCTATTTTATCAAAATATCTCCATCGTGCATTTTAAATCATAACCTCCGATGCCAGTAAGGTTTACTGATTATGATGTCACCCATAAACCAATTAAACAAGCCATGTTTAAGCAATGAGTCAGATGACCTACTTATCGAAAAAGAAAAGAAACGGTCTCACCCGATGATGTTGTGAGGGTACCCTCTTGATGATTTGTGCTCGCAGGTTTGGACGCTTTCCTTGTTGCAAGAAAAATTCATTGGTTATGTTCCTCACTTTGCTTTACTTTCGTGGAGGGCGCGATTCTTTATCCCACTTATGATAAAGGCTCTTACCCACTGCATCGGAATTACTTATGATATGTCGCACCATATTTAATTAGATTAAGCAAACAGACGTCGGCGATCCGTCAACGTCTCGTTACGCGCCACCTTCCTTGACAACTACCCAAGTCAATATGGCTACCCGCAACGACTTGACGTTCCGCCAGAGAGTATTGTAGACCGGTTCTCTCTCGTCTGTGGTGACAGTTTAGTTTGCAACGTGAATCATATGAAGCCTTTTTGCAAAGGCGCCAACAAGTATGTAAGTAGATTCTCCTTGCTTTACAAATACATTGGATAATATTTACCTTTTTACCTGCTTTCAATTGTTTATGGAAGGGCAAAGTAAAGAAACTAAAGTACAATGTGTACATTGCTATGAGTTAACACAGATTGTTTAGAAATATATCCTCAATGTTGTATAACTCAACTAAAATATTATAACCGTACATATATTATGTTGTATTGTATTGTATACGGGCTGGTGTGCAACTCCACGTCCAAAGCGCGTATTTTGCGTACGGGTAGGTACGTTAGAAATATTTTCTTTTTAAACATGTGTGTAGTATTGTTCACATAATTTATTTGAATATCCATACATAAATATACATATATTAAATAAGAAAATTATCTATTAAGGTAAATAGGACTTTGCCTACTTAACTACTTTTAATAATGAGGAGGATTTTGAACTGAAATGTCCTCGAAACAAAGTTCAAAGTTGAATGGCCGGTTTTCTAAATATAGTTTTATCATCAAAGGTAACTACAATCTAGCAGTTAAATTTGGCCTTTGATCTCCAATCAACTCTAATTGGCTATTGTATTTTTATTGCAAAAGTAGGTACCTACTAGAGGTACTACTGAGAAAAAAAGCGTTTTAAAAAATGCGTGAGGTAAACAATCTCTACGCGACCGTTCTGAAGAGTTAAAACAATGTTACGTAACGCGTATTTCAAACCCTACCCCTCCCGCCCCTGTAAGGCATCGTAACGTTTCAGAAGACCCCGCCCACCCCAAATTCGTTACGTAATACTTGAACGCTCCCTAACTAAATGTTATCCTCTGCACTATGGATTGCTTCATCATTCTCTTGCCCTTATGTTCGTGAACGGGCGCTGTCAGTTGTGACTGGTCATCTCTTAGCTGCCACGGTTTATTTTAATTATTTTATTTTAAAGGCTAGGCAGATGATGAGACGTCACGGGATCATGTACTCGATAAATCAGAATCGACATGTTATGAATAAAATTGAACTCAAATAAAATTTACTAAACATACCACAGCAAATTCCTTTTACACCCATTTTAAGCTAACCTAAAAACCTAGTTCCGTCCGCCCACGTTTTAAACGTCCCTTAGACTCTTCAGACAATTTCCGAAAATAAAAATAAACCGTTATCGATCCTGTCTGAAAACTGAAAGGGATGAAAAAAGGGATCGAGTGACCTCCTGACCTTAGGGTTGTCAATTTTACAAACAAGCTAGCCAATAGGCTTGGCAATGTCCGAGAAGTGACATTGGTTGGACATTTTATGGGAAAAGGAACAGAAACAATTTGACATCATTATTGATACCGTCTCCTTCCATAATATGGCGAACCTTGCTTTGTTAGTGTATCAAGGAAACAACTATATCTGCAAGCCTAAAATGGCCGTTTTCATCATCATCATCATTTCAGCCGAAAGACGTCCACTGCTGGACATAGGCCTCCCCCAAGTGGCGCCACATTGACTGGGCTCGTGCGACTCGCCTCCAGCGGTTCCCTGCAACCTTTACCAGGTCATCGGTCCACCATATATTATATAGCCGTTTTAGTTGAATCATAATAGGATAATGATATTAATTACGGTACCATTCGTAAAAAGGTTATTGAGTGACAATTCGTAATATTAACTGCGTCTGTGACCATTTTAAGAATTTTAACGTGATTGATAATAATTTTATTCTGTCATAATAATGCTAAAGCAGACATTTTAGGCCCCCTGGTGATGAATCGTGGGGGTACACTCTGGTGGCTGGTCTTGTACAGTCACAAGTGAAATTGCCTACATACCTGTTTTATTTGAATTATTTACCTACTTTATATTATTTTAAGCTACAGAACAGGCGTTGTTTTTAAACTGACATGATCACTAACACGAGTCATTATCACTAAAAACGGGATATATACCAGGGATGTTATGGAGCTCCGTAACCGTAATTCGTAACCGGGTATCGGAAATAAAAATATATCCGTAACCGTAACCGTATCCGTTTCACAAGTTTCGTATAAGTGCGTAGTCTAAATAAAATGATATGTTTCGACAGGTTTTAGTTTCACGTAATTATTATAACATCTCTAAATAATAACTTACCTATTTATGACTGATTATAAAACCAAAATGATAACCTAGACTAGATAAAACCTATAAATAAAACCAAATTATTACATACTATTTCTAAACTATAATAATATTATAAAGGGGAAAGATTTGATTGTTTGTTTGTTTGCATTGAATAGGTTCCGAAACTACTGGTCCGATTTGATAAATTATTTCAGTGGTACCTATATAGCCCATTTATCGAGGAAGGCTATAGGCTATATATCATCACGCTACGACCAATAGGAGTGGAGCAGCAATGAAAAATGTTGCGAAAACGGGGAAAATGTGACGCAAACGAAGTTGCGCCGGACAGCTAGTGTGTTTAGATTTTACTTCAATCTAATATCCGTAACCGAAACTATCCGAAACCGATATAATTTTGTTCCTATATCCATATCCGTATCCAGATCCGAAATATCATACCCATAACATCTCTGATATTTACCATGTTTACTATTTGTTCTGAGTAGTTGTAGTAAACAGTAAATAAACTGCTGTCAGTGTTAATGATAGCGATCGAACAAGTATTCAGACGAATAATAGGTAGCCCTATTGTAACCCTTGCTTTCTTTTTCGTCACTCTTTTTGGGATTATGTTACTTGTTTGATGTTCACTTTGTAACTTCGACGAGCTTTGTTGTGAACTTTAGGTCTTTGTAGTCTTTCAAATTGACGCTTTAATTCGCTTTACATCGATCGTTGAATCTCAAACTTATGATACTCATGGTTTTTGATCAGCAATGGCTTACTACTTTTGGACGCTACTGAAAGTGCCAAACTCGTCGACAAATTTTGGGCTGACTCAATTTGAATTGACATCGACACGCTAAGAAGAATGGCTTACTTGGAGTTGCCGAAAACAGCTCAACATAACATAAAGGTGAAGCCAAGTCGGGTTTCACCTTTTTGTTGAGCTGTTTTGAGCCGTTTTTGTTGTTTTACGTAATAAATTAGATTTAGACCAGACATTCAATTAAGTACAGCTAGATTTCAATGTAACACTCTTATTCGTAAATGGATTACAGCGGCTTGGCCACTTATCCACTTTGTGGAAAGAAGCCATCAATGAGTCTCTAGCCGCCATTTTGATATAAAATAATGCTCTTGCTGTCTTTATATTGTGTTTTAAAGACGATATTTATGTTGGTTCGTAACGGTTGGTCAATTGAGATTGTTTTTTTTTTTTGTAAGAAATAGGTTTTTCATGAATAATGTAGACTAATTTTTAGGGTTCCGTACCCAAAGGGACAAACGGGACCCTATTACTGAGACTTCGCTGTCCGTCCGTCCGTCCGTCCGTCTGTCACCAGGCTGTATCTCATGAACCGTGATAGTTACCCAGTTGAAATTTCTACAGATTATGTATTTCTGTTAACGCTATAACAACAAATAATAAAAACAAAAACAAAAAAAATATTTAAGGGGGGCTCCCATACAAAAATGTTTTTTTTTTCGTTTTTATAAATAATGGTACGGAACCCTTCGTGCGCGATCAGTCTGACTCGCACTTGGCCGGTTTTTCATTTTCATACCGCGTATAGCGTCTAATTAAGAATTGCAGGTGACTATATTAATATTAAGAAACTGTACAATGCCTTAAATTGGGGACAACCCAAAGGATAAACGCCTGTGTGTTATGGATAAGAAAACGAGTAGATTTACTGCAAACTGTTTTGAAATTACGAACCCTGCTAGTTTTTCTAAAGATTATTAGCAAAAAACGACTTTAATTTCGTAAAAGAGCAACTAACACATGCCGAGAGTTGTTAATGACCTACTTATGAACAGTGCATACGATGCTATTTTGAATATTCTCAGAAGACATGAAATATATAAACTACTAAACTTACTTAAACTATTCTGATTCTGTTTGAGTAACTGCTGGTTCACACGGTACGTTATTTTTGCCGTACCGTAGAGTTTCCGGTCTTCAAGCCGAGGCGTATTCACGCTCGATGTATGTACCCTTAGGCCCGGCGCCCACTATCGGTGGGCATCAGTGCGGCTCGGTACAGCTCGGGTGCCTGAGAGCTGCGTCGGGCGACTTCGGGCTGTCTTCGGGTAGCACCGCAAAAATGAGAACTAAGTCCCAATCCACCATAATAAATACATACGCACAATGTTTTCAAGTAACGTTACGACTGCTCAGCGATGTTTCTGCCGCCCGAACTATTCTGAGGCTATCCAAAATCAGCTACGGCGTCCTAGGTGTGCTTACGACTGCCGAGGCAGCTGTCAGGCGCCCGTAGCCGCCGTAAGGCGCCCGAGCTGTACCGAACCGCACCGATGCCCACCGATAGTGGACGCCGCGCGCCGGGCCTTAGACACCCTTGATCAGTTTGGTGATAGGCAATCTACTTAGTGAACTTGCTGACAAATATCATTTCATTGAAGTTAAGATTAATAACAACCAAGCATGAGACTATGACAGAAGATTTAATTTAGTAATTTTGGGATTAGTCATTTTATTTTAGCTATGGATGCTACGTACGTGTTACAAATACGCTGTAAGACTGTTCGGAAAAAAATAATGCTTGCTTTTTTTTGCCAAAAACGGTCTGTGCGAAAAATGAACCATAGTTTTTCGACTCGTGAAGTCGAAAGAAATACTATCACCGGGCTATCTATGTAATATAGGTTAACCAAAATACCACCGTAGTGAATGGGCTTGGTTTATCTTTAACATCATTTCGTATCGTCATTAATCTTGTCAGAATTTCGAGCAAAGGTAAGCATCGTTGCGATATCAATCATTCGTCACGTTAGTGCGGAAGGGTTTGGCAAACGTGTAGTAATCTTGATTCTTGATACATTTCCAAACATAAAACGAATGCCATAGATTTCTAGAAGGTTGAATGAATAACTTTCAAATTAATGAGCAAGTGGAAGTATTTAGATGAAATTTTAGCAACTTATGATTACACTAGAATCTAATTTAGAATTCGATCACGGGTCTAAACTTATGGTATTTGCAAAAAATAATGGCCTGGTAAAAGTAACACGTTTTTGATTCATACTACATAGTTATATTTTGAGGAGCTCGTGGCTATAAAATAAAAGCCGCACGGGTCGATCTTTAAGGTTGAGTTGTGCTTGCCGAGGTTGGTCCGTGGATTGGTGACCATTGATATTGATAATTACATACCGAGTTTCATCCGTGCCTCGGAAAGCACGTTAACCCCTTGGTCCTGGCTGTCATTTGTATGTCTTTGACAGTCGTTACGAGTAGTCAGAAGCAAAAAGAGTGACATCCAGTCTTACCAAGAGGCATTTACTGGGTTGTGGAGGTCAGATAGGCAATCGCTTCATGTAAATACTGATACTCAGCTGCATCCGGTTAGACTAGAAGCCGACCCCAAGATAGTTTGGGAAAGGTTAGGCAGATGATGACTACATAGTTATATTTTACTGCAGCAGTAAAAAATGTCGCTGTGACGACGCCCTTTTTTTCCCACAAAAAAGGTCTGATTCCACGCAGCCCGCGTGTGTTTTTGGACGAATAACGACGAATATGAAAAAACAAAAGCGCGCATTTCACTAAGAAAAAAATATACCCCTGTTTCACACGGGCTTACCAAACCATTTTGTCGGTCACTACATACTCCGCCATTTTCTGTATAGATATGACCTCTTTAAATTAAGCCCGTCCTTGTTCAACAAAACTTAATAGTCACTGTCACAAGTCTAATAACAATAAAACATATACTTCGTAGCAAAACAATGAACACGTTATTATAGTGGCACACGGTTCATAATACTTGGGGACAATAGCGCTATCATGCAACTCTCGTGTCATTCAATGTCTTAGTAAGGTACGATAAGTGTTTAATACACTATTATTAAAGCTACGTCAGCACAGAAGCGGTGTCCAAACTAGTCAGTCGTATTCATTTGTGTAATTTATTTCATCGCCACTGATTTCAAAGCGACGAAGGAAAACATCATGAGGTAACCGGTATGTCTTAGAACCAAAAACTCGAAAACATGTGACATCTACCAACCCGGACCAGACCGTAGTATAAATTACAGACCAAATTCCCTTTCATAGTAAGGAGGCCTGTGCGGGGAACATTACTATTGGCTGATTATGCAAAGCACTGTATAAGAAAGAAGCTTACTGCATGCTTCATTTGCACAAATCGTTCTAGAATTTACTAGGGTGACCTGCTGTTAACTAGTCGCTTTGCATGTTATACTGCAGTTATTTCGCAGAAGAGGGGTTAATTTTATGCTATGCAGTTGAACAAATAATCTGTGTTCTACTGAGCTTTGAAGCCGTGGTTGCTAAGGCAAAACTTTGAACATTTGTTATCTAATAAAGATTAGATTCTTATTGAATTGTTACGCTGCAGTTGTAATCACAGATTAATTTAAAACTTACGTTATCGATGAATTGAAGACGTGGATTTAGACGCGGTTACAATGGAAGAAGAAAACCCTAACGTGGCAGACCAACAGTCAGATAGCTCACAAAGGATCACGGATAAGATTGTTACAGACCAGGAAATTTACGATTGTTACGGACCTACACAACAGGGGATGAAACATTTTTTTTTAATAAATGGTCCTGCCTTTGACCTCAATCTTGTCCTGAGGACTGAGAAGAGGTCGACGATGGAACGATCTAACCCAAAAGAAGCCTATTAACTTACGACGCAAATAGATTGGGGTCATATGAACTCGGGAACACCGACGCAAGCAGGGAATTCCACTCCTTGGCAGTGCGCATAATAAAATATGTAGCAAAGCGCTCCGTGCGAGTGTGTGGAACATCGACAAGGTACGGGTGATTACCTGCACTACGTCTGAACTCCCGATGGAAGAAAGGACAATACGGCTGCTACAGCAAAAATCCTAAAGGAAAAAGCAGAAACGAGGCAATAGTAATGAATTGATGATTGATATAATGAAGGAGCTCGTGGCTAAATAATAACAATCGTACGGGTCGATCTTAGCCGCTCTTGCCAAGGTCGGTCTGTGGATGGGTGACCATCATTACATAGTTTTGAGTTCGAGTTTCGTCCGTCCCTCGGAAAGCACATTAAGCCTTTGGTCCTGACTGTCATTTATAGATCTTTGACAGTCGTTACAGGTAGTCAGTGGCGAGGAAGTCTGACAACCAGTCTTACCAAGGGGTATCGTATTACCCAGTAATATTTGGGTAGTGGAGGTCAGATAGGCAGTCGCTCCATGTAAAATACTGGTATTCAGCTGCATCCAGGAAGCCTGGATGGACTGAGCTCTGTATGGTGTCGGATGTAAAAAATAGCACCATCCCGTATATCTTCCCGTGGGTGTCGTAAGAGGCGACTAAGGGACGACTAAGGGACTTTCCAGAGAATGGGCAGCAGCGTTCTCTGTGCTTTTGTAACAACCGTACTGCGATCGCCAACCCGCCTGCCAAGCGTGGCGATTATGGCAAACCCCCCAAAATGTCAATGTGGCGACACTTGGGGGAGACCTATGTCCAGCAGTGGACGTCTTTTGGGCTGAAATGATGAATGATGATGAGTAAGCCTGGAAGCCGACCCCAATAATGTCGGAAAAAGGCTACGCAGATGATGATTGATATAATTATGAATGACTAGCTGTCCCGCGCAACTTCGTCTGCGTCACAGTTCCCCGTTTTGCGACATTTTTCATTGCTGCTCCGCTCCTATTGGTCGTAGCGTGATGATATATAGCCTATGTCCTTCCCCAGGTCGAAATCCATCTTCTTGCCAAATTTCATTAAGATCCGATCAGCCGTTTAGTCGTGAAAAGGTAACAAACAAACAAACAGAGTGACTTTCGCATTTAAATAGTAATGTTATTGGTGATACTCATGTACCAATGTAGTAGCTAGAAATAGTGACTACGGAGATTGATTTTTGTTGCTGTTCGTTCTTCGGACCCCGTCAAAATAAGTTCAATTTAAAACGATGAGATTAGAGAATTTTAGATAGAGGTTTTTTAGAAGTAGTACAACCATATTCCGCCAATTATGTCTAAGTCCCATGTAGTATTAGGAAAGCATATTGCCATCAACCGGGCACAAATCCAGATTCCATACTGCTATGGATGGAGAAATCAGGCCCTCATGCTCAACGGCAGCCGTTGTGATAACCAGATGCATATTTTGAGGCAATCAACATAATCAACTCAAAACAAACCATCATCTGCCTAGCTTTTTCCCAAGGCTTCCAGTCTAACCAGATTCAGCTAAATACCAGTAGGTATTTCACATTAATAAGTTTTTCAGGTATCATTTAAGCATAAATATTTTTTTAAATCATCATTTGGAATTTAATATTTTGTGACTGGATACACAATTCTAGCGAAATCACAAAGTTGTAAAAATATTTTTATGGCATGTGGCACATCACTAGCAAGAGCGGAGCGTAGACTAGAGAATTTTTGAGGGAGTTGGAAGATCCCGGTCGCTTTTGTTTTTTTTTTATAGCCCTGTAAATAGCTGTAGCATGGACAGCTTTAATTGAAGTCCGAAAGTTTGCGAGTAAATTAAAAATAAACTAGATGGCTAATGTCACTAATTTTGAATTTAAAAGTACTGGAATACAATATACATCAAAATAAAATTAAAATTCAGCGTGTACGACTTATACTTTTTTTTTTAAATTTGTATTTGAGTGTAAAATTTGGGTATTTTTTAATAAAACAATAAAAAGTCAATGAAGAAGTATCCACAGTGCATGAGAATTGTTAAGGGGTCTGAAATGATAGCAGGGCCCATAGGCCCCAGTAGGGCCCATATTAGTAATTATGAATGATATCTTTCATCGATTTTCATTTGTTTCCATCACAAAGATCCACGTGTAACCGCTAAGATAAAAAAGCAAAAGAAACACAGACGATGTAACTGATAGCGTTATCAGGCATTGAACTTGAACTATTCGACTGTCTCGATAGCTCTAGAATGCATTTCGAATGAAGTGAGTACAGGCAACTGATAAGGATGTTATGTCAACTGTGGATTTTAATGACAATGCGTGAGAAACTTGTGCTGCTGGGTGTACAATGTAATCAACGGCGGATCCAGGGGGGGGGTCATGGGGGTCATGACCCCCCCCCTGAGCTGGTTCCAGGACTTAGGTGGACCACTAATTGAACATAATGGTTTTATTTATATATTTTGCCACCATACAGATTTTATGTAATTACCTACACAGGTACCTTGGATATTTAATTAATTTAACCGGACTGGCACTTCTCCACGTTCAAAAAAGTACCCATTGGCGTAAATGACGTAATAACGCGTTTTGGGAGAAGACGTGAAAGAAAAATTGATTTTGTTATTTAAATACATGGTGTTAGGTGCATCGTGTGCCAAATTGAAATGATCGACTGGGCCCTGCTATCATTTCAGACCCCTTAACAATTCTCATGCACTGTGGATACTTCTTCATTGACTTTTTATTGTTTTATTAAAAAATACCCAAATTTTACACTCAAATACAAATTTAAAAAAAAAAGTATAAGTCGTACACGCTGAATTTTAATTTTATTTTGATGTATATTGTATTCCAGTACTTTTAAATTCAAAATTAGTGACATTAGCCATCTAGTTTATTTTTAATTTACTCGCAAAGTTTCGGACTTCAATTAAAGCTGTCCATGCTACAGCTATTTACAGGGCTATAAAAAAAAAAAACAAAAGCGACCGGGATCTTCCAACTCCCTCAAAAATTCTCTAGTCTACGCTCCGCTCTTGCTAGTGATGTGCCACATGCCATAAAAATATTTTTACAACTTTGTGATTTCGCTAGAATTGTGTATCCAGTCACAAAATATTAAATTCCAAATGATGATTTAAAAAAATATTTATGCTTAAATGATACCTGAAAAACTTATTAAATCTGTTAGGGTAAGGGGGGTTCAACAAATTAAAAAAAATGCATTTTTAACATTTATTTTTCCGGCCATGCAATAGGGCCATCGCGACCACTCCACGCATTTGGGGAACACATCGTCACACAAAATGATTAAATAAATGTTAAAAATTCATTTTTTTATTTCTTGTAGTCCCCTTCTCCCCAACAGATTTAATAAGTTTTTCAGGTATCATTTAAGCATTAATATTTTTTATTTAATATTTTGTGACTCGATTCACAATTCTAGCGAATTCACAAAGTTATAAAAAGATTTTAATGGCATGTGGCACATCACTAGCAAGAGGATAGACTATAGAGTTTTTGAGGGAGTTGGAAGATCCCGGTCGCTCTTGGTTTTTTTTTATAGCCATGTATATAGCTGTAACATGGACAGCTTTAATTGAAGTCCGAAACTTTGCGAGTAAATTAAAAAAAACTATAATGGCTAATGTCACTAATTTTGAATTTAAAGTACTGGAATACAATACACATCTAAATTAAATTAAAATGTAGAGTCTTAGACTATACTTTTTTTTTTTTTAAATTTGTATTTGAATGTACAATTTGGGTATTTTTTAAATAAAACAATAAAAAGTCGATGAAAAAGATCCACAGGGCATGAGAATCGTTTAGGATGTGAGGTGAAAGGATAGCAGATGACCCCCTCAGTAGACCATTTCAATTTGGCACACGATGCACCAAACACCCTGTATATATATTTTGTCTGTTTCTATTTTGTTTGTTGGAAACCCTTGTCGTACCACCTCTTCACTTTTGCTGAGTTTTGCGTCGTACCCCTCGACATACCTCTAGCTGTTATGACAAATCATTCACCATGGTTGTGGAATATAAATAGGCTGCCTTATTCCGTGCGTGATAGTGCTTCTCTGGATGTCTTCAAGAGAAGATGGCAATATGTATGTGTATATGTACAAGTTAGTATGTGTTAAGTCAATAAAGAATAAATATTTTTACTTACGTATATTAATAAAATACCTACTTTTTACTTGCATCTATTGTTATCAAAATTAAATTAAAGTTCTTGACTGGACCACGACTATGTGACCCCCTCCTGGCGCCAAAGCTGGATCCGCCCTTGAATGTAATCTGTTCTCGATTCAGTTTCCGAACATGAAAACAATTAATTTGTGTTTAAAAATAACTTTTAAATGGACAATTAGCACTACAATAGCACAACACTTTCAAGTGCTTTTTTAATAGTACCAACTAGTCATTTTAAAATCGACTAAATTTTCGCAAGTGTTAGGTTGATATTCGTTTACGTAGAAACCGGCCAAGTGCGAGCCGGACTCGCACACGAAGGGTTCCGTACCATTATTTATAAAATCGAGCAAAAAATCACTTTTTTGTATGGGCTCCCATACAAAAAAGTGTTTTTTTTTTCCCTTAAATTTTATTTTTAGTTTTTGTTGTTATAGTGGCAATAGAAATACATAATCGTAGAAATTTCAACTGGCTAACTATCACGGTTCATGAGATACAACCTGGTGACAGACGGACGGACGGACAGCAAAGTCTCAGTACCTAATAGGGTCCCGTTTGACCCTTTGGGTACGGAACCCTAAAAAACACAATTGGGAACAAGAATTTGATTAGACCTATTGCTGAGTATAAGGTCCTGAGTTCGATTTCTAGGACGGGCAAAGCTTTAATGGGTTTTGTTCCATCAGGATTTTCATAATAGTAGCCACGGAGTTTGGATTTGTGGCCGGTCGATGGGCTCGCCCCCTGTTACGTGGGACTCAAACATAACTGGCAAAATATGGGTGTAGTATTCGGCACCCCTCTGTCTAACCCTTCGGAGATTACAAGCGTGATGTTATGTTATGTGGATATTTATTCGAGAAACCTGCAGACCCATTTTTTTCCGCGCAATTCTTTGTGTGGTCTCACTAGAGTTCTAGACGCACCCTCACAAAATATGAATACAAAATAGTACCTACAGTATTTATTTATTTAGGATCTCTAACAAAAGATAAACACAGTATAGATATAGCATAGGTTAGGTTAGGTAAGGCACAATAACACATTTCTCTTCCTTCTCTCACACACTATCGTCTACATTTCTTTTTCATTTCTCCATTCGCAGGTCTGCTGGCAGAAATTTAATATGAAATAAACAGTACCATAGACAGCCTTATAGCAGTACTCTAATATTTTATGTTTTTTTCCTGTGTTGTCTACTGTGTGTACATAAATAGTAAAATAAATAAATAAACACAAAGCATAATAAGTATCGTAGTTTGTTATTAGGTATCGTGAATTACCATAGTCTTGTATGAATTAGTCCACCAAAATCGCTGGAAAAGTGATCAAGAATGTAATGAATCGAGCTGAAGTTAATAAAATCGCTGACCTGACTAAATTCAAAACTGTCAGCCGACCTCTCGCATGAATTTACATTAATTTCTATTTGAACGCCTCCTTACTGTTTGAAATGAAGTAGGGAGGTACTTAGTTTCACACTTCCTTTGATATTCAGTTAGTTACCGCCCATCTCAACTCAAGATGAATATCTCTCTAGACTTAAGATGAACCCGACTGAAAGATTATAAATTAAGACCTTTGTGAAAAACCTAGGTATAGCGTGACATGACAAAATTTCAGGCTGCAGCACGCGTAGTATGACCGCCGTAGAAACGGGCTGTGTCGAGCGAAGAATCAAACTGACACATTGTCATCTTCTATCTGTCATTAGGTATGTCGATTCTTCCGTAGACAAAACTCGTTTCTGCAGTAGTCATGCTACGCGTGCAGGTATAGGTCGTAAGTTCAAAGCAATATCGTAAATTATTTCATCACCACACCTAAAACGGAAACAAATCGGAAGGGGAACATATCCTGGCCCCCTATTCACAAACGCTCGGATTCGATTTCGATTCGATAAGTCGTATGTCTAGATTGTTTTGGCATTACGAAAGCGAGCGAGATAGATAACCGACTTTCCGAATCGAAATCGAATCCGAGCGTTTGTGAATACGGGGGCTGGTCCGCGTACTGAACTGCATCTACTCCCCTAACGTACTGGAGGTCTATGTTCCAGCAGTGGGAATCTATAGGCTCGGATCATAAGCTAAATCACTTTAGAAAAAAACGCCGATTCCTCAAAACGGAAGAGGTTATGTATTCCACCAGCACATTTTTAGTCGGTAGCTAAAAGGTCAATAAAACAAACAAAAGTGATCTACTTTGGAAAGTAAAGTTATTTTGCTGTTTTTGTTATTAGAAGTCGGTTATTTTAACACAGTCTTCGTCTGAATTCATGATCTTGCTTTTCATTGATAACTCAACAAAGCCAAATCAACAACTCTCTATTCGAGACTCAAATACTACCTCTTTCAAAGCTCAACCGCACGACAATTCTATCAAATCACACTCAAACTCATACAAGCTTTGTGTTGCAACACAATATCATCGATAAAATGGGGTGTCCACAAACGGTGTCAAGTCAACATTGTCGCGGACAGGGGAAGCCATTCAAACGACAGTAACGTAACTAGGTCGGGTAGATAGGGGGGCGTAAGGTAGGGGTGTTTGTGCGTAGAGAATAGCGAGCGCATAGAGCTGTCTGTAAGATTAGTTCTGATGGGCCTGTCCTGAATTAGGTCGACCCAAGTAAAGTGTACAGCAGTAGATATTGGCGTATATTAGGGTGTAAAAATACACTTAACGAAGTCGAAAAGTTCTTTTTCTCCACCTTTTAGTTACGGAGATATACAAGGTGTTGTTTTGCATCCTCGTCAAATTTCAGGAGGTAATCATAAAAGACGTAAATGATCAATTTAAATTACGATACCTAGTTAATTATTAATAAACGCTACTTTTTTGTGTTACTAAATTTAACATGGTTTAGGGGATAAGAAATTATCGAAAAACGTTTGAGATTGCTTGTATGTGTGATATAGTGTTATAGGTTACAGGGCAAGGATCAGACGGGCTGTTTAAAACATGGGTGGTTCACACTTACAGATCTCAAAAATAAATTAAAAAAAAAAAAAAAAACCTCCCCATTTTATTATTGATTCTTGAATTTGGCGACGGATGCCTAACAATTTCTTGAAACAAACATTTTCTTGGCAAGCGTATTAAAGATAGAGTTAGGTATAGTCTTTTCAGGTTACCCCAGCTCAGATAAACATGTATAAAATACAGAATAATGTTCACTACTATTTACCGACATTAGGAGCTCGGGAACCGCTAATAACAGCCGAACGGGTCGTGGGTGGGTTTAAGCCGTGCTTGCCTAGGTTGGTGGATGGGTGACCATAATTACATACCGAGTTACCTCCATGCCTCGGAAAGCACGCTGTTGGTCCCGGCTGTCATTTGTAGGTCATTGACAGTCGTTACGCGTAGTCAGAAGCCAAACTCTGACATCCATTCTTACCAAGGGGTATCGTATTACCCAATTACTGAGTTGTGGAGGTCAGATAGGCAGTCGCTTCATGTAAAATACTGGTACTCAGCTGCATCCGGTTAGATTGGAAGCCGACCCAAGATAGTTTGGGCAATGGCTAGGCAGATGATAACTATTTACCAACATTAAATCTCGGTTTTATTATGTTGTCTTTTTGTACATCTAGTATACTCACATACAATTTGCTACATGAAACTACAGTACATAAGTGCGGTCTTATCGCTGTATGAAATCTTTATAGGTTTTGTTTATATTGTTATGATACACACTTCTAGGTGAATGAAATGACATAACAGCTACTTATAGTACGTAGTTTGTTATGTTAATACTTATTTGTAATTAAGACTTCAAATCAATAACATATTACCGTCAATATGTAACATACTAGCTGTTTCCCGAGACCTTCGTGCGTGTATTATTATTTAAAAAACTATTGTTTCCCGTTTTGAATCGGATCTTTTATACCAATTTCAAGAGTATTTTTTTTTTGCACAGTACCTTTTTTCTTTTTCTTAAATAAAAGTAAACTACTTCTTATAACATGAGCTATCTGCCAGTCAAACTCCCGTCAAAATCAGGCCAGCTGCTTCAGAGATTATCCGGAACTAACAGACAGAAAGACAAAAAAAAAATGCGTTTTGTTGTATACACCTACCATACTTACATACTTTCATAATAATATGCATTCATCATGTAAAAAGCAGTTTTTAAACGGTTTTATTTAGTTTACCCTGTTTGTTGTTTATTTATTTTTTTGACTTTACAAAATCTAATTTCATTTACTTATTTGTATAGATTTATGCTGTTATCAGTACTAATTAATTAAAACATATTTACTTACAAGAGCAATATGGTGCGATTGACTTTCACTTCATCACGCCATATTATTGTTTATATTTATAACAGGAGATAATTATAAATAATCGTAAGATTTTAGTCAAAGCTACGTGTATTTACAAGTAAATGATGGGCTGGATGCGTGCATCGGTGCATCAGAACTTAGAATGAATACGGTGAACTTTATGAATAAGCAGTCGACACGTTAGTAAGAATCCCATTTAAATAAAGAAACAAATTATACAGAAATGCGCACCAGTCAGTGCCCCGAAACTCTTGACAACCAGTCTTATTGGCATCGTATTGCGTGCCTGTGGACGGTGAGTAATGGGCTAGCTCCCCGTCCGTCCGTCTTATGACGACAGGCCGTGTCGACGGCGCGTTCGTATTCCACGCGCGCCTCAAGGAGATGTCAGCAAATCGGAAAGGGTTCGAGAGGGCCGATGCCTGCCAGGGCTGCGGGACTGTTCGAAAGAGATACCGTGGCCCTGGAACACAAAGGGTAGAGACGGAACCTGGATGGGTAAAGTCAGTACAAGTCTGACACTCTCTTCCGCTCCGCCCAGAGCGAGAGGGGTCATTTGGTGATTTCGCGATCGTAAAAAAAGGGGTATCGTATTACACAGTACTGACTGGGTTGTAGAGGTCAGATAGGCAGTCGCTTCATGTAAAATACTGGCCCTTCCGACCCCAACATAGTTGGGAAAAGGCTAGGCAGGTGATGAGTTGACAAGGTAAAAGGTAAATCGCCGTCACCTGCAAAATATAACCATAACCTAACTCCAAACCACAAGACGAGGGAAGCCATCTCTAAAATAGATTACGTTAGCCTGTCTCAACACAAACCGCACTTAAAAAGCAACACTAAACCTTAATTTTACCTATCATAAAGTATACTTTTCCGTAAACTGTGTACTACGATTTTCCTGGTTATTTTCGCGACACGCAAGCAGGTGATCAATATATTTCGCTTAGTATGAAGCTGTTTGGACTGTTGATCGGAATCGCTTTATATGCATGAGTTAACAAGTTATTTATAATCGAGTTTCGATGCTGATTTAATGAAGTAGTGAGTTTGTTGGTTCCACTTTCATGATTTGACTGTGGCCATTAAGTTTTTCATGCTGAATGTTTAACAGTTGGTGTCGACTGGCTGGGTGGTCTAGCTTGCGAGATTTTCATATAAATTGGATGATACGTCATCATCTTCCTGCCCTTACTTGGGGTCCTCGGAACACGTTTTTTTTTCCAATCTCTCCTGTCATTCGACACGCTATCTTTTACTTCTTTTTCATTACATTCCTCACACAATCTGTCCATCTTTTCTTTGGTCTTCGTCTCCCTCTCAATCTATCAACATTTATATTCATCACTCTTTTATTCACATGTGTTCCATCCCTCCTCATCACATGTGTGCATACCAACACAGACGAGTCTTACTCATCTACCACCACCAATGCCACTGTGCCAGTTTCAAACTTCCTCTTATTATTATTATTTATTTACTAAACAAGTTTAATAAAAAACTTTCATTTAAAAACTATGCCTCACAAAACCGTTTTCACGTTTTATCTGTGGGAACAGAACAATATTTTTGAAGATAATGTTAATATAAATCTAATAATATCTCCATCGTTCAGATCCATATAGTACCTACACGACATGTCGGATCGCGGCTTTTATTACACGTATTTCTACAGACACCCCAAATAAATTTAGACAAGAGCAGGTGAACCAGAAGATTAACACTAACTATTCAAGGAATTTCAATCTATGTAGTTTTAGATCCTCAATTATTGAAAAGTACTACAGCGCCATCTATGGACGAACTGAAGAATTAATATGGTCTGAATCTCGCAAGCTAAGTTTACATCGACTTCAGGCTATACATATATGAAAACCCGACAATAACTGTCGGGCAGTTGCCCACCAGACCTAACGCCTGTCTGGTCGGAGAATCCTCCCTTTTCTATACATAGAGTATCGATGCACTTTACACCCTGTTCCTCATACCCCTAAACTCTCTTCGTCTACTTTTGGGACTTCCGTACCATCGTCATCTGTTGCCACATGTTCTTCCCCCCTTAGCACAAAATTCTATAAAATTGTATTCATGCGGCTGGACTTGTATCAGTTTATTTGATGCAAGTGTTCAGAGAGTACAATAAAAAATACTCATGCGTATCAAACGACCTTTTTCAACTCACTTGCTCGAATAAGTAAATACAATTTCGTTTTGATTTTTTCTTTCTTAAACACTTTCGGCGCTAAGCAGTTAGCACCCAGCATTATGGATCGAAACAATATTATGTTCGTGTGCGAAAAACCCGGGTCCCGAGTCGTATTTATACGTAGCTATAGATGGCATACTAGTAAAAACCGGACAAGTCCGAGTCAGACTCGCGCACGAATGGTTCCGTACCATTATTCATAAGAACGAGCAAAAAAACATTTTTTGTATGGGAGCCCCCTTAAATATTAATTTTATTCTTTTTTTAGTATTTGTTGTTATAGAGGCAACAGAAATACATAATATATAAAAATTTCAACTGGCTAACTATCACGGTTCCTGTGATACAGCCTGGTGACAAACGGACGGACAGCGAAGTCTCAGTAATAGGGTCCAATTTGACCCTTTTGGTAGGGAACCCTAAAAATGGGTTATTTGAACATAACAGCGATAGTGTAATACATTCGCTCACAAACGTTCAACGGCGGTCTTAATGCCATATCAATTTTCTACCAGTCCACCTAGTCATAGTTCGTATTGGTAGTTACTAAACAGAATTTATATTGATCATGACAATTTAACAGTAAATTGGTATGAACTATCTGAATATTTTGAATAGGAGCTGTTGCCCGCGACCATAGTCCGCGTTAAATTATTATTTTATAAATATTCTTGTGTGTTTGAATCGGAATTTTTCAAACAATTTCATGGGTTTTATTTTTTTTTGCACGAAACCCTAATCCTTTTCTAAATTAAATAAAAATTACTCCTTATATTAGCTACCTGCGGAGATTGGCCGGAACAAACTGAAAGACAAAGGCTAACATTTTCATATGATTATTTTTTTATAAGTATTCCGTAAAAAGCCGTTATTTTGAAATTATAAACAGACTCTTTCAATTTTATTTATTTGAATACAAAAATAGGTATTTAGGCCAATTATTGATTTGGTTGTAACGCGCTGTTAGTAGAAGTTTCTCCATTCAACAACAAGATAAACGAACCATTCTTCCTAACGTTGCTCAAAACATGGTGCATTATTATTAGACACTTTTTGATCTTTAACCTCGGCATTGTTTCCACAGCTGGAACACTTTGAAACTCAACAATGTATGTAAAAATATACAAACACACTTACATACAATAGATGACGTACATATGTATCGATTTTGTGATGAATAATTTAATCATAGCGGTTGTGGTGTTTTAACCGACTTAAAGAAAGAAGGAGGTTCTCATTTCCTTTTTTTTCAGAGCTTTATTTTCTCTGATATCTTGAGTGGGACTTTCTACGGTATCTACGATTTAGAATAGACTGAATTGGACTCGTATAAACACAGATAATACATTCAAGAACCACATACAATCGTAGAACTGCATGCAATGCATGTACATGTACTACCGAGTTCATTGACGGTCGGCTACTTTTCAACTTTATTACTAAGGGCATGAGGGTGGAAAGTGGCAAACCGTCGTTCGAAAAAGAACCGCATTTCCCGGGTCATAAAAACTTGTTGTTTGATTGCTGCGAAGCGAGACAGACATAACGGGGCCACGCTGAAGTTGAAGCCTTTTGTTTTTAAGTTCACTACGTTTTCAGCGACATTAAACAAAGCATGAAAATATACCTAGTCAGTTAAGTTAGTCAGCATGTCCACTCATCTATATTTGTATGAGTGGACATGCAACTACCTAGTCTACTAGTTTCAGTAAAGTTGCTCGTCTATAATTTGTGCGTTATGGATCTATAAGTTTAGGACCAAAGGGAATTGATCTTTGAACTTTTGGAGTTGCTATTATTCGATCAACAGTTGCTTCGGCAATTTTTCTTTCTTGAAAATTGGTTCTGCACTCTGTTAAGCTCCAAAACACCAACATTATATTATATTGATGGCCAGTTTACAACAAGTAAACATTCTTGTAATCTGAAGCATTCTGAATCAATTTTTGTCCTTATTATTCTACTAGCTGTCCCGCGCAACTTCGTCTGCGTCACATTTTCCCCGTTTTTTCATTGCTGCTCCACTCCTATCTGTCGTAGCGTGATGATGATGTAGCCTACAGCCTTCCTCGATAAAAGGGCTATCTAACACTGAAAGAATTTCAAATCGGATCTGTAGTTTCTGAGATTAGCGCGTTCAAGCAAACAAACAAACAAACTCTTCAGCTTTATAATATTAGAATAGATTCTATTTCACTGCGATGAAGCTGTCAACAGCCTCGGACACCACGGCCTGTCTTGCAACCGAAGTGCGGGCCGTTTTGCGCGGCACGCGAACAATGAATGACATCATCCGTCGAGCTCTTGTTACCGTCGGCGTTCCAGCTATCTTAGAGCTCAATGGCTTGGCACGCGACGATGGCAAAAGACCGGACGGCACGTCGTTGTTTCCTTGGAAGATGGGTAGGCCTTTAGTGTGGGACGCAACATGCGTCGATACTCTTGCGCCATCACATCTTCCAAGCTCATCGTGCTGTGCTGGCGCTGCCGCTGCGGCTTCGGAGAACCTCAAGCGGCGTAAATATAGTAACCTTTGTGGTAACTATATCTTCGAGCCGTTTGGGGTTGAAACTCTAGGGCCGTGGGGTCCGAGTGCTCACAGCCTTTTTAAGTAAATTTCTAAACGCCTAGTTGACGCGTCCCGTGACCCAAGGGCTGGGTTTTACCTTGGCCAGAGGCTAAGTATTGCCATACAACGTGGCAACGCCGCCATTCTCTTGGGCACGTTACCAGCTGACAGCGTTGAGGAGGAGTTTTTTGACGTCCTTTTATAATTTGTTGTTATTTTAGTTTTAATTATCTAGTTTTAATTGTTTTATGTTTAGTAATTAATTTAGATTAAGTTAATTGAAACAAATTAAATACCATTTTAGTTAAAAAAAAAACTATTTCTAAATATTATAAAGAGGAAAAATTTGATTGTTTGTTTGTTACGATTTAATTCAATAACTACTCGGCCGATTTTTAAAATACTTTCACCATTAGGAAGCAGAAAGATGTAGCCATCTTTACCGAGTAACATAGAAAATATTATATCACAATTTTCGCGGACGAAGTCGCGGGCGAAATGCTAGTTTATTCTAAACCAAAAGATGTTACTGGCAGTCAAAGATTCCGCGACACTACGACTGGCGCTTGACGATCAATTTACACGATATTAGAATTTTATCCATCCATATTTCACGGTAACCGTTGAACCGTTGAACCGACACGACATAATGAATATGCTGTCAAGTACCAAAGGGCGTGCGTGCTGGGTAACAGCCATTAGGGCTTATTCAATTAAAATCGGGCCTTAATCGATTTGGGGTTTCATTACTGTCCCAGACATATCCGTTGCTAAGAGCGAAAACCTTCGTTTATTCATAAAACCCACGTCAACATCTACCATGGCGCCCTAGAGAAGTATCCTGAAGACAACGGAGGTGATAATTTTAACAGTATACTTTGACAATATTATTGGGATCATCAGTAAGATAATAATATCAGCACGAAGATCAAAAAATAATCTCAGCATTGTCAACAATTTCTAAGAATATCACCGTTTAGTCGTACAACATCACAAATGACGTACGCTTTGAAGGCGATCGCGACGTGACAAAAGTTTGGCGCTCAAAGCATTTTCGCAAAGCATTTTTAGCGAAACGAATTTTGTTCGATCGGCCATTTTTGGATGCTGCCTGATTCTATGCTTTGTAGAGATAACACAAGTTTTTAGGGTTTCGTACCCAAAGGGTCAAACGGGACCCTGTTACTGACACTACGCTGTCCGTCCGTCCGTCTGGCACCAGGCTGTATCTCATGAACCGTGATAGTTAGCCAGTTGAAATTTTTACATATTATGTTTTTTTGTGGCCGCTATAACAACAAATACTAAAAACAAAATAAAATAAATATTTAAGGGCAAAAAAAAACGAACAAAAATATGTTTTTGTATGGGAGCCCCATACCAAAAAAAGTATTTTTGCTCGTTTTTATAAATAATGGTACGGAACCCTTCGTGCGCGAGTCCGACTCGCACTGGGCCGGTTTTTTATATATTCTAGTGTAATTGAACTATTTCCTATGGAATCAAAAGGCTCCGACTTCTTTGTTGACGTTCAAAGCCTAAGAATACGTCTTCTTATATAAACTACATATTTTGTAACCCTTTTACTTTTCATGCAATTTCTAAAAACAATTTCACCTATCACATAATAAAACAGTAAATTGTTTCATGTTCCAAAGTTAATAACCGTATAAAATTTATCGTGTAGCTAACAGAAATGGGTCACTTTTATTATAGTCATACAAGATTTGATTGGTCCACCAATAACATAGTTTTAACCGATGTCGTTTGTATTATGATTTATCGTGTTCTAACCGACCTAACCGCAAAACACCGGATGTGATATGAGTAGGTAGATATGCAGATTGCAGTGCGATTAGAGACTGGAATTTTTTTATTTAAGCGTTTATTTTATGGCTACTAATTTGATTAGAATGTGTAGTTTGTCAAGGTCAGTTATCAAAAAAAAATATCGAAATGGTGTACCTACACGGTTACTAAAAGGAGTCCGTAAATTGTTCGGGATGGTCGTATGTATGGTTGGAAAAAGCAACTCAATTTAGTTGGAATTGTTCAGAGCCGACCTGCCCCCGTATTCAAAAACGCTTCGATTCGATGTCGATCGACAAGTCGTATGTCAATCTTTTTTGGCATTACGAAAGCGAGCGAGCTAGACATATGACTTGTCGATCGACATCGAAGCGTTTGTGAATACGGGGGCAGGTCGCCTCGGAACAATTACAACTAAATTGAGTGTCCTTTTCCAAACCGCTTGTGAATACGGGGGCTGAACACGATTCGGCGAAGCTAGATTCCGAATGGAGTTAGTCGATCGGTTCGAAACGAATGAAATTGTATATTCGACTAGTAACAGCAAAGTAGTGAATTGAAAGAGCTCTTAGGGTTAACGATATTATAGACTGCCGTTTTCTAATCGAATCACCAAAAAGTGATTGCCCGGTTAAGTAATTAAACTGCCGGGAATGCTGGCCTTATCTAATAGAGTAACGTACAGGTCGTAATGGTGAACATCGCTATAGACTATTATAAGTGATCTATGAGAGTTCAATGAACATTAATTGAAGGAATTGATATGGGTATATTGAACTAGCTGGCGTTTGCTATCCATCTACGATGTAAATAAAGCGAAAATAAATTGCTACAATATTATTGACGCGATATTTAAAATTTAGACGATAGGACTGATTTACCAAGCATGAAAAAAACGAGTGCTGGAGTGGACACCGCGTATCGGCAAACGTAGTATGGGACGTCCCTAGCCCTAAGACCGTATAAATGGGTCTGGATCAGACTGGGTGGTGAAGACAGATTGTCGTGGAGTTAGGATGAGAGAGGACTATGTCCAGCAGTGCGACAGACTGATTTGATTTATTGATAATGGATTCTTTGTTCATGTTAACTTACACACTATTGTATAAAATCCTGTTCTTTTAACCTAACAGACAGAGGTGTTGCTGGGAAGTTTGTTCCGCCACTGCTTCTTGCCAGAAACACTAGGAAGTGGCGAAGTGGGAGCGTTTTGGGGGACTGTCTCTTGTAAACTTTACGTTGAAGAAGTGCTGATTTTATCCGAATTTGAATAAATGGTTTTGATTTTTGACTTTTTCTACCTGTAACGTCTTTTTACCTCGGTTCTTGGTAAAAACGAACCCTTATTTAAACTTTATCCAGAAGAATAAAGATGTCATCTCATTGTTTCACACGACACATAGTTAGAACAACTAATGCTACTGAAATAAATAGAACCAAAAAAATAAAATTTCTAACTCAACCTCTTCTTGTTCCAGGTCTAATATGGTTCATAGTGCCAGTCTCCATGATCATCTGCAACGACGTCATGGCTTACGTGTTCGGCTTCTTCTTCGGCAAGACCCCACTCATCAAACTGAGCCCCAAGAAGACCTGGGAAGGGTTCATTGGAGGAGGAGTGTCTACTGTGGCTTTTGGATTGCTGGTAAGTGACAAATTACTGAAGAAAAGTTAACGGCTATGTGAATATCTGTCTTGATTTGGTGGTTGTAAGGTTCTTTTTTGAATTGCACTA
The DNA here is from genome assembly GCA_949152445.1 of Cerastis rubricosa. Taxonomy (NCBI): domain Eukaryota; kingdom Metazoa; phylum Arthropoda; class Insecta; order Lepidoptera; family Noctuidae; genus Cerastis; species Cerastis rubricosa. The sequence goes on along the minus strand of OX424529.1, from coordinate 4,936,523 downwards.
TGTTTTGATACTGTTTGGGAACAATTTTCATTGCAGAGAAAGTATATGCTTTGTGTGGTGAAGTTAAGGTTTTTAATCATATGAGTTTTATTGATTGAAGAATTATGGTACACTTTTGATTTCCTATTTGGCTTGTAGTCTAAGTTGTAGTAGTTTGCACCATTGATTCGTGCAGTAAGAGTACTCAATAGTGTCTCTCGGCGTTTGGACATGTTGTCCACTGTGTTACATGTGCTTTCTACCCAAACCCGTTACTTGGGCTTAGACAAATAGCAATTTATGACTACTGTTGTTAGCTTGGGTCTTACATCATCATCTGCCAAGCCTTTTTCCCAAACTATCTTGGGGTCGGCTTCCAGTCTAACCGGATGCAGCTGAGTACCAGCATTTTACATGAAGCGACTGCCTATCTGACCTCCACAACCCAGTAACTGGGTAATACGATACCCCTTGGTAAGACCGGATGTCAGACTTTTAGCTTCTGATTACTCGTAACGACTGTCAAAGATCTACAAATGACAGCCGGTTGGGTCTTACATATAAAAACAAATGTAATTGTTAATTAATAAAATAAATAGATAAGTAGAATTTTCCTCTGAGCTAATGAAGCAAGAAAGGAACACAAGTTTTACAGCCTTTCAACCAAAAGCTTTTTATTCAGCCAAAAGCTAAATTACTTACATAAACTGTTAACAAACTCGTTACAAAAATACTGAAACCTTAAGATAGACGAAAGACAATCTTTAAGAACCAACTATATTGTCTGCTAAAACCCAATACAGCGCAAAAGCTCCATCTATCTTTTTGGATAACTCAAAAACCTGCTTCCCTTCTTAAAAATCAAATTTCCGCATTCCACAGATGTCGTACATGATGTGTCAATACCCATACCTGGTGTGTCCCATTGAGTACTCGGACTCCCTCGGCCGCATGACCATGGACTGCGAGCCTTCGCTGCTGTTCCGGCTTCAGGAGTACACCCCCCCTCAGTTCGTGCAGCCTGTTATGAAAGTGGTGAGTACTTACATGAAGCTAATGGATTCACATTACGAAAAAAGAGATTTTTTGACTTTTTGAGAGTACGAGGAACAGGGTGTAAAGTGCCTCAACACTCCATAGAAAAAGGATCCTCCTACCAGACATGTGTAATGCCTTTCTTAAGTCAATGTAAACTTTACTTGCGCGATTCAGACCATAATAGTTCTTCTGTTTTCTCATAGATGGGGCTGTAGTACTTTTTGTTGTAAGTTGCTTTATGTAGGTCGCCACAACTTAAAACAGCCTCTTGCGGATAGTTTTCAAAATAGAAGTCTGGGTACCTCAATAGGTATCCAGAGAAAGAGCTCCGTTAAATGGTTCTTAACTATTGACATAAACTTAACTATTACATTAGTTTCTACAAATCGCAAAATGACATTTAACTGATATGAGTTTTGAACGAAATTAGCAAAGCAATTAATTAATACTAACTAATAATAAAGCTGAAGAGTTTGTTTGCTTGAACGTGCTAGTCTCAGGAACTACTGGTCGAATTAAAAAAAATATTTCAATGTTAGATAGCCCATTTATAGAGGAAGGCTATAGGCTACATATCACCACGCTACGACTAATACGAGCGGAGCAACAATGCAAAATGTTGCGAAAACGGGGAAAATGTGACGCTGACGAAGTTGCGCGGGACAGCTAGTTAATGATAAAAGCTAAAACAGACAACCGGAAAAGCGTGAGCCATTCTCAGTCGGGTGCTCATTTAAGCCGGTAAAGTATATCTTATGTCTAAACCACTAAAGATCAATTACCCTTATTTCCAGTTGGGCCTGGAAACGATGAACATCTACCCGTTCATGATTCACTCGCTGTGTCTGAGCACATTCAGCTCCGTCATCGGGCCCTTCGGAGGATTCTTCGCTTCTGGATTTAAACGCGCTTTCAAGATCAAGGTATGGACTTCTTCTAATTATGTCTGGGGGATGGGAGGGGAGGGGTTGCCCATTTACTGAGGAACTGGGCCAAAACGCTAGGATGAATAACACGTTTGATTGTGATAAAAGTGGTAAAGATATCCAGTTGAGTCTTCGATAACTGGATAGATTGCAAACGCCTCATTCAAAAAAATTATAAAAAAAAATTATGAATCGGTGTTTAAAATAAATTGATTGAATTCATCATAGTGCTTGGTAAAATTGGTAGAGCCCTAGCTAGCTCTGTTAATAGTTTGCATTCGTTTTTCTTTTTTTATAATTTAAAAGATTTCTTTTCAACTTTGAAATCCTAATCAATTATTATATGGACGAGTGATCAAAATGTTAACGTTTTATTTGGGCTGCATATTAACGAAGGAAAATATCATCATCTGCCTAGCCTTTTCCAAACTATTTTGGGGTCGGCTTCCGCTCTTACCGGATGTAGCTGAGTATTAGTATTTTACATGAAGCGACTGTCTATCTGATCTCCACAACCCAGTAACTAGGTAATACGAAACCCCTTGGTAAGACTGGATGTCAGACTTTGGCTTCTGACTTACCCGTAACGACTGTCAAAGATCTACAAATGACAGCCGGGACCAATGGCTTAACGGGAGGAAACTCGGTATGTAATTATGGTCACCGATACACGGACCAACCTCGGCATTGTGTGAGCAAAGACATGAAAGAAAAAAAATTAAATGATAGCATAGGAGAATGGAAGAAAAAACGTGTTTCGCCGAACCCCAGTAATGAGACAAGAGCAGGAAGATGATTATGATGATTAACACGACTCATCATCATCATCATCATCAGCCTTTAATGTTCCCATTGCTGAGACACAGGCCTCCTCTCAATGAGAATGGCGTGGGCTGTAATCGACCACGCGGGCCCAGTGCGGGTTGGTAGATGTCACATGTCTTCGAATTTTTAGTTGTAGAACATGCGCGGTTTCCTCACGATGTTTATGATTAACACGACTAGATCCTCATTTTGTATTGTTAATTCCAGGACTTTGGAGACGTGATTCCCGGCCACGGCGGCATCATGGACCGTTTCGACTGCCAGTTCCTCATGGCTACCTTCGTAAACGTGTACATCACCAGCTTCATCCGCACACCCACGCCGCAGAAACTGCTGCAACAGGCAAGTACTATGGAATGTTGGAGTGCTGTTGTTGGAGACGAGGAATTATCGGTTAAAAAGTAATGGGTTGATTGCACATCAAAGGAGCTGATGGCCGCTACTGAAAGTGCCAAACTCGTTGCAAATTTTTGGGTTGACTCAATTTGAATTGGCATTGACACGCTAAGAAAAAATAATGCCCTGGAGAGCAGCGGTGGCCCAATGGTGGCAGCCCCGACTTACGAGCAGTAAGCCTTGGGTTCGAACCCAGGCAGGCGCATTACTTTGTGTAATTCATTTCATCACCGCTGCTCTCAAAAACGGTGAAGGAAAACATCGTGAGGAAACTGGCTTGTCCTAGAATTAAAAATTCGAAGACTTGCGGTATCGACAAACCCGCACTGGACCCGCGTGGTTGATTACAGCCCACTCCCTGTGTCCCAGCAGTGGGAACATTATAGGCTGATGATGATGAAATGATGATAGACCCTTAACGAAGCCGAAAAGCATTTTTTAATACAATTGCTCAAAAAGTGGCATATTGCAGGGACGTATAGCGTTCGGGATGTGGGCTATTACACACTCGAGCTTTTTCTTTACCTTTTCCGAACTCGTGCGTTCTCTTTCCCAACTGTCAAAATAATGTCTATTAAAAAGAAAAAAACAACCACGAAGTTCTTAATAAAAAAAAATATAGAAGTTTTTATGATTCATAAGGCCTATGTCCAGCTGTGGACGTCTTTTGGGCTGAAATGATGAAATGATGATGATTCATGCAAATATTTCTAACAAGAAGCTACTAATTTGTTTCAATATCAGATTTAATTATTTGATTCAATGAGTTAGGTTAGGTTTCGTTTCATTTCATCTCATTAAATTTCATTTTCATTTCATATCAATAAAAAAATTACTGAAGACTTGGCTGCATACTTCCTTTTGCCTACCCAAAATGGGTGTAAAAAAACAAAAAAAATCTCTGCTTATATTCTTTTACGGTTGGCGCCATTTTCCAAAAATGTTCTTTATTAAATTGCTTCATTTTTTCGCAACTGTATTAAAAATCGTTGTTCAGTACACGTGCGGAACCGACATTGCAACTTGTTCCCGACTGTCAACCCTCACCTTCGGCTGCGCCTCGGCTCGGGTAGACATTTGTCGGAACTCTTTGCAATGACAGGCTTTCCACACTCGTAATGAAATATACTATATTCTCTCCGTGATTGCTGTTTTTTTTTTGTACTGGCTCTAACCTGGATGCCTTCTTGTTACGAATTTGGAGCTCAAAGTTCTAACAATAAACAAACTTTAAAAAAAATTGAAAGTTGCGTCTCGGGACGCAAGACGAGAAGTGATAACTTATACTAATCTAAGTTGAACTATTTAATATTGAAAGAACCTCCCTACTGCTGCCGTATGCGTGAGAGAAAGGGAAGCCAGACAGAGTGGCGCCGTAAAGCGTTACGTTACGAAGCGGTTTACCCTCCAATAAGAAGATATCACTTCAAAAAAATTACTTATGTTTTTTTTTTCTGATATAGCTTTACTTTAAATACCTCCATAAACCTTGTATTATTAAATGCATCTAATAGCACGATGTTTTCAGTGCGTTCAATCGAGTCATACAGAAAACCGTGATTTACCACCTCAAAAAAAACCTGTTCTAAATTATGCTCATGATTTTCAACTTCTTAACACTACTATATATTTTAGCAGGTATACAACCTGAAGCCTGAACAGCAGTTGCAGCTGTTCTACGCTCTCAAAGAATCGCTGGAACACCGGAATATACTGAACCTGATACCTTAGACGCTTCACTAGGACGGCCCTAGTACAAATTACCTGTAACGTAAGTCACAGCAAGCAGACAGGGAACTTCACACTTGACGGGGTAACGCTGCGTTTTTGTCAATCGTGCAGTATACGAGTATAATTTTTGAAATGACAGTCTTCTTCTGCTTTGTTGTGAAAAAAAATAAAAATATGTTTCACGTTAAAATTCTTAAAATGGTAACAGACGCAGTTAATATTATCAATTATCATTTTACGAACATAATTTATATTTTTATCTTATTATGATTCTGCTAAAGCGACTATTTTAGGCCCCCTGGACGTGTGATCAAAGTCTATAAGAAATGAATTTGTCTTTTTCCACATAAATCCTACTAAAAATAAGAAGTTAACGTGAAATGTGACAGCATATTGAAATGGCTTCCAGAAAAGAGAGAGGCAATAATTATGCGAAAAAATACTTTTCGAAAACGTAGCGTTAATTCCGTGAAGTGTACAAATTCCCTAAGGTTGAACATATCCCGCGTACCTTGCAAGGAATACATTCGTTCTAGTCTAATTTTGTGATTATCATTTACTTTGATATACACCTGAGACCTGACTCTCTCAACATTTTTTTGGAATTGCCACAGCAAATAAATCCATGAACTTTATTTTAGGACGTCTTGCCCTAAAATGAAGTTCATGAATTTCTTTCTTTCTTTATTTACATTTTCACAAGGCCTCTTCCCGTAAAATTGGGTGAATAGAGACACGAGAGTGAATCGGGACGAAACTTTGAAAGGCATTTTCACGTTATTGAAATATTATTGGTAACCTAAAAATACTATATTGTTTATTAAATTAAAACAGAAATGATCCCAATAGCTTTTTAGTTACGAATTATTTGTATTCAACAATGAAATCCCATTCAAAGTTTTGTCCCTATTCTCCCTCGCATCCACCACGTTGTACCTGTACTGTCTTTGTTCTATCTGTAAATCAAACAACTTCCATACTATTGCGACTTATAAACTGCTTCGAACCGGTATTGTTACAACGTCATTGCAATATAGTAGGTACCTAAAAGTATGTGATAATAATTTTACTCTAAAATGAGAAAAAAATACATTATTCTCAACTACCAAAGAAAACTATCAAAGTAAATGGTAATCTCAATCCATATTAAAGAAATATATTAGTAATTTATTAATCTCCCTAACTACATAGCATTATTCTTCAGGAGATATGATAATATTATAATTATATTGAATTTAAATACTTATAGTGTTAACATAGGCTACAATAGTAGAAAAAAATAAAAAATATTTACTCTATGTTAAATGACAAATAAAATTCAATTTGTCATTTAATCAAAAAAGGTGTGTATTTAACCAGCAAGCTTGAAAGAGACTCGTACCTATGAAATATTTCAAAAAGTACATACAAATTCTAGATTGGTAAAAAAGCAAAAAATGTGGACAAAATAAACTCTGTTAATAGCCTCAATCAAGCTTGATTCGAGTAAAACACACAAAATAAAAATAAATTAAATGTGGTTTTCGTGCTAATACTAAGGGCATAGTAATCTTCGTATTCATAAAAACAGAAAAACCTTAAAAAAATATGTCCTTTTTATTTGAACCACGGGAATGGATTTATGAAAGCTGTCTCTATAGACATTACTTTTAGTATTTATATTATAATTCTTCCTCGAATTTTTATGTGTAGTTTAAATGAATGCCTCATACAATTTGTATTGAATCTATTATTTTGTTTATAGTTTATTTTTAGTTGTCTTCGTTTTGAATGTATTGAAATAGTTCGATTGCTTTAGGTTGGCCTGAGAGGTCCGTATTGCGCTTAGATAACAATAAAGCTCATTTTTGTTTTCGAAATGTGATTTGTTTACTACTGAACTAATTCTACTGAACAATTCTTCCGAAAAAAGAAATACAAAAGATTCCATAAAAAATAAAGGGTTTACTGTTCGAGATCCTAACATGCAATGGCTCCCTACTTGCTTAGTTCAGTAGTGTATATTTTGTGAAACTTTTTTTTGGATTAGACAGGGAATAATGCATTTGTATTTATGCTTTAGACTGAATAACGAACGACTGTTACATGTGCTAAAGACTTTTTGAGAGTTTCCTTTTTGGTACGAATTGTCAGAAAAATACTATTATTATTACTTAGGCCACTCTTTTACAAACTTACTATAAAAAAATGATGAGTTGAAATACCTGCTCTCGGTTTTTTTAATTGATAAGTAATAGAGTTTGGGCTCTATTCTTTAATTTTGCAAAAACACGTCTTTTTGAAAGTGTTTGGCAATTTGGAAATCGTTAAAATGTTTAGTAACGTGTCACATATTTTATGAGAATGGAAAGATGGGAAAAGTCTGTTATTATCACTGAGTATGCGATTTAAAACTGGAAAGTGCTCACAGCACGCTTTTCAAAATCCAATGGTTAAACAAAAAAAAAATTGCAATATAAAAAAATATGATTCTATAAAAAGACGTATAAAGGATTATTTAACAGAATTATTATAATAAAAAATTATCAGCGTTACGAAGAAAACTGTTAAGTTTGGTGATGTTTTTTTATTCTGATTTTAAGTTACGTTGGTATTCTCATGTTGATTTATCGCTTTTCGTTTTAATTTAATTCTCGTTCGCTAGCTTTTAGTGTTATTTAGCATTTGTTAGGTTAGTGTTTAGGACTCCTTCTTTTTGACATCGGTGGTATATTAAATTATATTTTTATTTATGTTGAGAGTATTTATGCTGTCTCTGCGGTTTCTTTTATGCTCTAAATTATGATGTCAATGGAATTGTAGAAGGATTATTCATTAACATAGTAAAGGACAATGGCCAAAATGCGTAGAGCTACAGTGCCTTTTTATTTTTTGGCGGGTACTTGAAATTTTATACATTTATGGAAAAAATATACTTAGACGAAATCTCTTGGTAAGACTGGTTGTCAAACTTCCGGGCCATTTATTAGCTGTATCAATCTGCTGGCAAAAATCTACAAATGACAGCCGGGACCAACGACTTAACGTGCTTTCTGAGACATGGAGGAAACTAGCTATGTAATGGGTGGTCACCCATCCACGGACCAACCTCGGCAAGCGCAGTTTAACCAACTTTGAGCCAAGCGGGTATTATAGCCATGAACTCCTCCGTGATTAACAAAACCGTCGATTAATAAAAAGGCAACAATTTTGGTCATTGGCTCGACATAAAAGTATTCTATGTTAGTAAATAATAATAGTACGAGTTTATCTGTATTTAGGGTAAAGCGACCGTATAAAATAAATTGTCTCATAAAATTACTTAGTCTTTAACCTATCCTTTGTTCTCAAACGGTGACGGTAATCTTTTTAGTGAGGTCAATCCAGAAATTATTTGATCATGAAATTCTATATGACAAAACATCAAAATATTTCGCCATTTGAAGATCGTATAGTTTCTAGATTCATACCAATCATATTCTAAGTTAATAATACGGTAACACAGCCCCAAGTACATAGTTTTAATATATAATTCACCGGGAACACAGAAAAATGCTACAACTAAATCAATATTGCCATTATAAAATGCTCTGTTGTTCCCAAAAAATTACGTAATCTGACGAGTACCTACCAAAACGCTTGATAAATAATTAAGGACCAATGCACGGATAAAATGTGTTGTTATAAAAACAAGCTGTTAAGTTTATTTGCCATAGGACAAACTGCACTGTTCGTTTTATGATAGAGTATGTATTTATATGTAGATTTATTTGCCGTTATTATAATTCCCGGAGTATTTAAATATTATGTTTTGTGCTTGTGTGAGTGAATTGTGTGTTGCATCTTCTACCAAGTTATAATTAAAGGTGAAATAATTCAGGATATAACTTTCAAGTCGAAATAAATAAATTATTTCTTCGAATATTTTAGTCAGCTATTAAACCTACTCAATCCTTCAGTTAAATAAAAAAAAATCCGAATTAATTAAACTCTGCACAGTGACTATCAAGCCAATTCCACTTTTTTATACAAAATTTGCTTTCAGCTTATTATGAACCCTTATCTACAACCTATAGGTATAAGTTTTTCATCAAACCGCACTCCGTCCCCAAGGTTCATTATCGCTAAACACATTCAAATATTTACGAGCGATAGACGGGACGAGACGAAGAAAATCGTAATCCAGAACTGGCTACTACTTAGTAACAAATCGGTCTCTCTAGTGTACATACTTGTCAAGTAGTATTCGTGTGTCAAAATCTAAAAAGTTTTACATCAAAGTTTTTGTATGAAAATATTCCCAAAGTCCGCCCTGTCTTTAAATCTCTTTGATTATCTCACTAACAGGGCCCAATGCTCACAGCATTTGGAACCTTAAAGGTTGATAATTAAAGCTTAAATTCATTTAAACAATATTCTTTATCTCATAATAAATGTGGCATCCGTACATTTTACTCACACAACACAATAACGCGTTGGTATATTGTAATAGTATTAAAAGTATTGATGTTAATCGTTAAGATAGCTGTGTATATGCACCATGCTAAATGTCTAGCGTATGTGATAATTATGTTTAATGAGCTAATGATATGATAACTTATCCTTACCAACATTAAAGTAAATACTTTTCTTCCCTTCTCTTCTTCTCTACTTCCATCAATAAGAGGACTCATTATTTAGCCATCATCCACTTGTGTTCGTCGTAGGATATCCATACTTCTTATTAGGCCCCTAGCACACGGCGTATTTTAAACGTGCAGACGACGCGCAGATGACGCGCGTATACGTGCTTCAAACAAGACTTGAACGCAACCTTGTAACTTAAGCACACGGGGCGATCGTGAAACGCGCGTCTGCTGCGCGTATACGCGCAGATACAGCGATGCGGGCGGTGCGGTCGCGTGAGCGCGCGCCCCTCCTTTACCCCTCCTCTGACCCCTTGTACACGCTTCAAACGAGTTTCGAACGCGCTTCACACGCACGTTTGTATCGCGTTTTACGCGCGTTTGATTCCATAAAAACGCAAAAATCATCATAATCATCGGCATTTACGGCGCAAAAAACGCGTGTTCCTGAAACGCGCATCGTCTGCGCGTTTAAAATACGCCGTGTGCTAGGGGCCTTAGTCGTCAAACGGGGTCTTTGTACCTTCTAATATTTCCATAATACGGCTTAGCAGAAATTATTAAAGGCATGTTTTTAGTTATATCGAAAGCCGAAGGGTGTTCTTAGTTCTAACCCTCTTGCCTTAGTATTGGTCTTGACATGCTACCCTCCTAAACAAATGGACAGATATCAATAAATTCTTATAAAGTACTAGTAGTAGAGAGAGTAAGTAGTACTAGTAGTGTGTTGCCCGGTACTCCGTTCGCGTGGGAAATGTGAAGAGGATGTGTGAAATAAAAATAGCTTACGACCTATTCTCAGACCTACCAAATATAAACAAAAAAAAATCATAAAAATCGGTCAAGCCGTTTCGGAGGAGTTCAATAACAAACATTGTGACACGAGATTTTTATATATTAGATGATTTCTGTGAATAGTCTGGACGACTTGTTATATCGTTAGCTCTAACCACACCTACCAAATGATGTCTTACCAGCACTTCTCCTTTAGAAATGTAAAATTTGTCACAAAAATAAAGATCTTGAATCAATATTGTAAATTAATATTCTTACTGTTTTAAAACATCCCTTACTTTTAAGAAAACATCGAAGTTTAAATGCAGAAGTGGAATGTAGCTCATTAATTAAACTGCATAAAATAAATTTCTCAATGAATTCACTTTGAAAGATTTTAAGTAAAAGTAAGGTGTGTTCGGAACACTATATAATATGCGTAAAATATTGCGTACCTAACAGGTAATTCTATCTCTGTATTTGTAGACCTAGATGTGTTTTATGATAAATTATTTATTGGATATGTGAAGGTAAAATAAATGGAATCCTAAAGGTGTCAGCTTGATTTTTATTTTTAACTTTCATCCCGACGAAATCACACAATTAACATGATATCTACACATATCACAAAAAATGAGATTATTTCTCAGATATCATTACTTTTAATTTAAATAATTAAATTAAATTCAAGAATGATTACTCTTATCCTTCCCTCTTTACTTTCTGTTCTGACTTACATCTTTAATAACTCTTTTTCTAGTTGCTCTTTTCCTTTAGTTTGGAAGCAGGCTCACATTATACCTTTACCTAAAACTAACAATCCATCCTCGCTATCCCACTTTAGACCTATCTCTATTCTCCCATTTCTTTCCAAAGTTTTTGAGCACTTAGTCCATAAACAATTAACATTTTTCTTGACGTCAAACTCTTTAATATCCCCTTTCCAATCGGGTTTCCGCTCGGGTCATAGTACTGTCACTGCTCTTTTGAAGGTAACTGACGATATCCGCTGGGCAATGGAGAGTAAGTCACTTACCGTACTTGTATTGCTTGACTTCAGTAGTGCCTTCAACTCAGTGGATTTCGACATTTTGCTAGGTATCCTCAAATCTTTAAATTTTTCCTCTTCTACTTTAGCCTGGTTCAATTCTTATTTTCGGGGACGTTCTCAGTGCGTTCGCCTTGATGAGACTTTCTCTGATTGGTGTAGCCTCACCGAAGGTGTCCCTCAGGGTAGCGTTCTCTCTCCTCTTCTTTTTTCAATTTTCATTAACATGGTTACCTGTGTAATCGCTTCTAATTTCCATCTTTATGCAGATGACCTGCAGCTCTACCGGCATTTTAATGTAGCTGATGCGGATTCCGCCATTGCTGCTATGAATCATGACCTGGCTTGTATCAGCGCCTGGGCTAAGTCATTTGGTCTGCAAATTAACCCAACAAAATCTCAGGCCATGATTATAGGCAGCAGATTTGTCCGAACTGCGGCTGTTGTTGCATCTTTGATGCCTTTGTACCTCGATGGTGTTCGCATCGACTGGGTGTTACTGTTGATTCGAATCTGTCGTGGCGAGCTCAAGTCAGCGAGGTCAGCCGTAAGGTACACTTTTCTCTACACTCGTTGAAATGCCTTCACAACCTCCTGCCTTTAAAGACTAAAATTTCTTTGGCACAAACGTTTATTCAGCCGATAATAGATTATGCCGACGCCTGCTACCTGGATGCTACTGAGGAGCTATTAAATAAGCTTGAGCGCTTGCAAAATTTATGTATTCGCTTTATTTTTGGTATCCGTAAATATGACCACGTTTCTCACCTTCGCAAAGAACTCAAGTGGCTCCCAATCCGCCTTAGCAGGAACACTAGGATCCTATGTCTCCTCTTCAATATCCTACACAACCCGTCCTATCCTTCTTACCTGCTCGAGCGTTTTTCTTACACACGTCCCAGTGACGTACCATGTAGATCGCACCTTAGATCCATCCTTAAATCCCATCCTCATAAATCCAGCTATTACTCCTATTCCTTCTCTGTTCATGCTGTAAGGCTGTGCAACTCACTTCCACCTAGCATTCGTGATTTAAAGACCATTTCGTTGTTCAAAACCCGAGTGAAAGAGCATTACCTTTCATCTCAATTCTGATTTATATATATATATGTATTTTTATATCCTAGCTTTATGTATTTATATTTAGTTATATATGTATTTATATTTAAAATAGTATAGGTTAAGTTAGTTAAGGCACATAAACACATTTTTCTCTTCATTCTCTCACACACTATCGTCTACATTTCTTTTTCATTTTTCCTTTCGCAGGTCTGCTGGCAGAAATTTCGTATGAAATAAGCAGTACCTTTGTACTCAAATATTTTATGTTTTTTTCCTGTGATTTCTACTGTGTGTACATAAATAGTAAAATAAATAAATAAAAAAAAATAATTACAATAGAAATTGCGGAAAATACTGCAGAGTTTTTTATACTTACCCAACTCAGCCAAAAACTGTAAGTAGGGTTCCGTACCTCAAAAGGAAAAAACGGAACCCCTATAGGATCACTTTGTTGCCCGTCTGTCTGTCGAGTTAAAATTAAAACCATATAAGTACCCAGGTCTACGGTCCCTTGAAGCTGTGAAAAAAAAAGAATCTTCTAATTTTTTTTTTCAGTTAGCCTGATCTTTCCCACGCCTGGCCAAAAACCTCCCTCCTCCTAAATTAACGTAAAAAAAAGATGGCCCTTTATGCCGCAAAAACGTATATTTCGACACTTTCACGGGAATATGTGTGGATAAGCAATCATTTCATTTGCAAAAGTCTCTAGTTACATTGGCGGCATTAGACCCTATAATTTGTTATACGTACAGGAACCAGCGTACATCCACATTTTTTAAACCATAGCTTTATCAGATTTATTGGACTGCATGATCATGCTATTTTAAGCCAGACAGACAATATTCATGGTGAAACACCAAGGATCACCGACATGACGGTCAAATGAAATATTCTATAGAAAACCATGAATAACGCTACACCAAAGCTAATTATCAGGAAACGTCAATTTGCTTTGATAATTAAATTCTTTTCAATCCGTTGCAGCCAGCTTCCTTGTTCTCCCGAAGGCCTGTCCTTTCTCATTGTCATTGTGACCATATCCTGGGCGTGACACAATAGTTACCTGGTTAAGTCTATTTCTGGATTGTCTATCTGTGCCTAGAAACATACTACACTCACATATAACTACGAATTTAGGTGTATTTTTCAGTTATATATGAAATCATCATCTTCTTATCCTTGTCCCATTCAACTTAGGGTCAGTTAAATATCAAATCGTCATTATTTCAGCCGAAAGACGTCCACCGTTGGACATAGGCCAATAGGCCTACTCCAAGACAAAACTGCCACAATGACTGGTCCCGCTCACGCATGTCCCGTGAATATCAAATAATCAATTTAAAAATATAACTTTAACTGAACGTCAACGAAAGGTACTCGAATTGCATCCGCACCTAGCATCTTACATTTCGGCTGATTGCAAGATAAAATACACTAATTGCCGTGTCCGAGTCCTGTTCACAGGTAAAAATGAGAAACACTAACGATCTAACTTTGTCAGAGACTGAAACTGACAGAAACAATTCGCCATCGTCATTATGCTGAACCAACCAACGAAACCAACTACCTTTTTGGGCTGCAATTGAAGATAATGCAGACCCATTAGCCTAAAACCTTGCGACTACATTACACAATAAGGCCTAAAGAGCTAGCCCACCTGTGTACAACACATAATAATACGGAAGTGTGTTCCGATCGTTGATCGTCTAGTTTTTGCATACATAGGAGAGTAGGAGCGCGTGCGCATTTCCCACGCGGCCGCGGTTGCGCAATGCAATCTCGTTTTGTATTGTGTGTGTGTGTCCAAAGTTTCGTACGGCAGGAGTTTCGGGTTCTTAGGGTTATTCTAGAATGAGGTTTCGTCATAATTCCATTTTTTAAAAAGTTGCGAGTCCCCAACAGTCATGGACACTCAGCCTGTGGCGGTGTTCTCTTTCCCAAGTTTTGATTGCAGAATTCTAGATCCAGTATTGGACTGTTATAGACTCATATCATAATGAGCTCGACTAGAGCAGTCATTGCAAATCTGCAGTATTACCACATCACCCATGTAGTTTCGAACTCACGGCGATATTTCGCCAGCTTGGTTCAGTTCAGTATGGCCCACACTAACTGGACTAAGATCAGATTGTTGCATTTTCTGTTGGGAGTTGTAGATTCCCGGAGACAGACCGCGTATTCCAGTTTTCCATTATTGGCTGTGTCCTGTATAGTTTGGGTAGGTTTGGTTTCGATTGGGCTTCAGCGTCGGCTGCCCACTCTAAAGTGCATCCCGTGCGTCGTGGGAGGTGTGCAACGCCACTGCGCGCTACTGTTGTTGCGTTGATTAGGACACACGTCTAGTAATTCGAAAGGCCAAATCATGACCGAATCCCGCACGGGATTCCCATTTTGTTAGGCCAGATCTTTGATCAGACACAAACAATTCACCTGACCAAACGACCTTCCCCACGCTTACCTAACAGTCAAGCTTATGAGCACTAGTGGTAGGAAATATTGGCGGCTTCCATTTTGATACAAATGTACCAAAAAAGAACCGACAATGGAAACACACCCGTACGGGAGTATTACAAAGATGACATTTATAATTCCAACCACATCGAACCGTTTGCGATCCGAATAAAAGCGAAATCACTTAATACCATTTACAGTGAAGTTTTATTAGCAGAAAACAGCAGAGAGATCCTACGTTAAATAGAACAGTGGTAAGGTCGTGAATACTGATGATGATTAGGTGGATAAATCCTGTGACTCATGCGCTTTCACCGTCTCACGCAACTTACGCGCTAATCCGTGCGTAAGAGAATAGACACCTTTATTATCTGATTCAATTGAAGATAATTTTGTTTCAACATTCTGTAAATGGTTTCTTTCTTTGTAGTTACAAGATGTCTCAATTCATATACAAGAAAATTGAGAATTAAGGAACAGCGTGATCATCTGCGTAGCCTTATCCCAACTTTATATAATTTACAAACCGGAAGTAGTTGTCCACCTGTCTTGCACATGGAACGACTGCCTATCTGACCTCCACAATCCAGTAACTGGGGCCCCGTTACCCGTAACGTCTGTCAAAGATCTACAAAAGACAGCCAAGACCACCTGCTCACTTAACGGCAATATGTAATGGTAACAGACAAATTTTCAGCTTCTTTCGCTTTGTATCCAATACTGTAGGGGGGTTAATTCAATCCGATGGTTAACCAGTCCATTCCAATAATAGAGTGTTAACAGTAAGGTGCAACTAACCTACAAGGCACATATAAATCTAAATAAGCCTACGTGCAATGTAAAAGGTGATCTGTTTTGCGCATGGTTTTAGTTACAATCGCGACTATTCATAATCCATCCGACGACCAAAACAGTGGACCGACCCCATCCTCCAGTCACCTCAAAGGCTTATTAGGTCTACATATTTGGCACCAAGCCTGGACAAGCAACTAAAAAAATGGGCCACACGCGATCCTCAGCATTGTGTGATCGGTTTTGCAGAAGAGAAAGAAGTTACCCAGCCGTATCCTCACTATGTTGGGATCGGCTTCCAGTCTAACCGGGAGCAGCTGTACCAGTATTTTACATGGAGCGACTGCGACTGCCTATCTGTCCTTACAACCCAGTTAGTACTTAACAATACGATATCCCATAGTAAGACTTTCGGGCCACTGTCTGCATCTATGTTTCTTAATATTATGGAGATATTTTTGTAAGTTTGTATGTTGTGGGTAATCTTTGGAACTCCTGATCCGATTCCGGAAATTATTTCACTAACGGGAAGCTACATTATTGCCGAGTGTCATAGGCATAGGTACGTTTGAAATGTTCCCTTGGGTTGATATCCGTACAAACCAGGAGCGAAGCTTCTAACTATCCTACTGATATGTATAATAAATGTGAAAGTTTGTGAGGATGTCTGGATGTAGGTATGGGTGTTTGTTACTCTTTCACGCAAAAACTACTGAATGAATTTGGATGAAATTTGGCACCAGGATATACAAAATCGCGGGCGAAGCTAATATTTTCTCACTGTAAGCGATAGTGATAATAAAAATAACATTCCAAGTACAGTACTAGATAAGTATCACCGATATGTATCGTATGCTCAACGTGTGTACTGCTGTAATTTTACGGCGCTTCTCTATTATGCAAGGATGTTCATATCAAGCAGTGAATGATAACAAGACGTAATCATGCTAACTGATGTTATAGATCCCAATTCCCATCACAATAAACATCTATAACAACTAATAAATCTTAAATCAAGCTAGTTTACATTGCAACATTGTTGATACTCTGCCCACATTGTATTTACCAACACATAGGTTACATATTGAACTGTCCACTTCCTGCAAGGACACTTTCTCCGGCCTGTCAGTCACATAACTAAAGTAAATAACAAGTTAATAAACTGTAATAGAACTAAACACTAATATAAATAGTTTAACATCTGTGTCAATAGGGTTTTCTTTGTTTTTCAAGTGTTTCCTTGTGACAAATGTTATGTATCTGTTGCATTTTCATGTTCTTATGTATGATGTGAAACTATGAATGAAGAAGCTCTCATGACTGATTCCTCATCATACATCATTCATCATCATCATTTCAGCCCAAAAGACGTCCACTGCTGCACATAGGGCTCCCCCAAGTGTCCCCACATTGACATTTTGGAGGGTTTTGTCATAATCGCCACGCTTGGCAGGCGGGTTGGCGATCGCAGTACGGTTGTTACAAAAGCACAGAGAACGCTGCTACCCATTCTCTGGCAAGTCTCTTAGCCGCCTCTTACGACACCCACGGGAAGATATGGGATGGTGCTATTCTTTACGTCTGACACCATACAGAGCATGTGATTCCTCACGCTGATGTTTAAAGAAGGAGTACAATATTTTCCTACTCCTTCTAAACAGGTAGGTATTGACAGCACGGTTGGCGCAGTGGTTGAGCGATCGATTGCTGCGCTGCGTGTCACGGGCTCGATCCCCGCACGTAACAAATATTTGTATGGCCTACAGATAGTTGTTCCCGGTCGGGCTGTTTGTTTATATAAGTTTGTAAACGCACCAACGGTACAGGAGAAATTCCTAGAAAGGGGCAACTTTAAAAAAAAAATGGATTTCTAGGAAGTTCCGCCACTTCTTTCACAAAACAAAACGACAACAGCAAAAGGTACTGGCGAAGGGCTGTCGTTTTGGAAGACTGTCTCATGCATTTCGACGTTCAAAAAGAAGAAAGATTATCAGCCTAATTTGAATACTGGGGGGATCTTAGTACTTGTAGAAATGAATGCAAATTGACTTCATCGCGTCATGGTCATCATCATCTGCCTAGCCTTTTCCAACTGTGTTGTGGTAGGCGTCCAGTCTAACCGGGTGCAGCTGATTACCAGTACTTTACATGAAGCGACTGCCTATCTGACCTCCAAAACCCAGTTTTTATACTTAGCGTGTCGATGGCAAATCGTTAAATATGTTTAGCCCAAAATTCAGCTATGCGAACTCCACTCACTGATGCAGTCATAAAACCCGGTCACTAGTTGATACGATACCGCTTGGTAAGACTGGTTGTCTTGTCAGACTTTCGAGCCACTAACTACCTGTAACGAGGACCAAAAATCTAGGAATAACAGCTGGGACCAACGGCTTAACGAGCTTTAAAAGACACGAAACAAAAAAAGACACAGTGGAATCTCCGTGGTCACCCATCCACGGACCTACCCAGACAAGCGCGGCTTAACCTGAACATAGACCCGAGCGGCTGTCATTATTTAGCCACGAACACATTTACTTCATACAAACAAGGAAAAGGTTAAGATTCTTAGATTTTGTATGAAACGCTTGGCTTGAAACAAATCTAGTACCTAAGTTAAAAGAAAGAAAGAAAAAACATTTATTTGTACATGCCACAAGTACACACAACCTAAAAAACGGAAATATATTAAAAAAACCGCACCAAATAGGCCCAGTTCAGCATAATGCCGGACAACTAGTGCCCGACGCTGGTTTTCAACGGAACCTAAATGATGAGTAGGTAAACGGATGTCAATAAGTAACAGTAATTATATAAATATTGTGTACAATATGAACAATAACAACAACACAACAACAACAACAATTGTGGATAATATTGAGTCAAAATGAGTATGATAGTACGCTAAATACTGCTAATTAATAGATCTCAGCCTCACTGCACAGTCAGCTTCATCAAGTTTCGTTTTTCTTCAAGTTTCGACTTCTTGAATGCGATTTTAGTTTGAGTTATAAAATCTACGATAGACTTTCAAATCAAATTACATTCTCACTTAAACCAAATTTCCAAGGAATTCCAAAAATGAGGTCAAAATAAAAATAACAATGGAATTCCCTTCTTATAATTTCATCTTCACACCAATCATTAGTATAGAAATAAATTCTCTACGTCGTGTTACGAAACTTTAAGCCCATAATAACTTTTTTAAACCACTCTCATTTAATTTTCAACCTTATTGGTAAAAGAAATAAAATTTAAATTAATTCACACTTAATGAGATACGTGGTCACTATAATCAAATAAAATGCGATCACAACGCGATTTATTGAACGATCACCATAACCTGTCCACTTTTCTCATATCCATACATCTGTCCTGCTCTTTCATAGCACATGTGTGGGTGTGTACAAGGGATAGAAGGCGATAAGCTAAGTGGAAGACAATAATGTCAGCGAAGTATTGCTTTCTTTGCCTTGTAAGTAGGTTGCTTTGGTTATGTCAGGTGTAAAACTTTGCAGAGCTGATGTAAGTGTGATTTATATCATTTTGGTGTGACAAGGTTCTTTAATATCAAGTTTATTATCATGATTTTTACTAGGTATATGCAAACTTTTTAAATAGCACATTATCCGGCCCAAAATTATAAAAGGATTTTTTGAGGAACCTAGTACCAATTTTGACCTGGGGTTTTGTATGGGTTATAATTACTAGCCCTTAACTAATCTGATGTTATTTTTCAGAGGGCAAAAGAAAAGGAGAGGGAACTCTCTTACCCGAGAAATAGTTTTTCTGGAAAGTGGCTTTAGTTCATCTTTCTTTCTCCGTTCCCTAATCCCGGTAACACAAGGGAACTTCAGGCTACATGCGAGTTTCTTACTATCAAAACTCAATACTTCATGATCTCACTTTTCAGCATCTGTCCGGGGCGCCAAAAGCAAACCCTGCAGCATTAAAGTCCACGAACAGCTCTATAAACATGAAAAAGGCTCCCCCTCAAGACAAGTAAACCACTCCACGATCTCGTATATCACGACAAATCTATCCAATGGCCTTTGCTTATTATAAAATATCCCACTATCACCTCTATAGACTTCCTCTCACTAGATTATGCGAGTTCTATTAGCACATTGAGCCGGCCGGCCAGCTGACTAGTCTTCGCCGCGTCGCGACGCTGTACGGACGCGTTCTGACGTAACGCAACGCTTACAACGTTCAACGCATGATGTACGTAAAATATTGCGTGCGAAAATATTTATGAACGAATTTGTGTTGTGATTTTTGAAGTGCTGTTTACGAAGAAATAGGTTTTTGTTTGTGATTCGGAGGAATTAGGTAGGTTCATTGTGGTTTTTATTTTTGATATTTCTCTTGTTATGTTTTCTACTAACTTATGATTTTTTTGTTGTGTAAATATTTTTGAGTTTCAAAACTTTGAATGTAATCCTTGACATATTGTCTGAAAGACCTGATATTTGGGCATTCACTCCCATCCCATCACACAGTATAATCGCACATTCTTGTCCTCACCAAATTGCCTTATCTTGTAACTGTCCACATATTAATAAATCTAAATCCATTAAGTACCTGGGTGTAATAATAGATGATAACCTAAACTTCAACGAACATATCAGTAATGTCTCCAAGAGAATCCGCAAGCTTACTTATGTGTTTAAAAATCTTCGGCACGTAGCGGACTCTAAAGTCATGCGAACTGTCTATCTTGCGCTATGTCAGTCTGTACTCACCTACTGCATCTCTTCATGGGGTGGAGCAGCCAAAACTCACCTCCTTGAATTAGAAAGAGCTCAAAGACTCATCCTAAAAATCAGCCTTTTCAAACCGCGCCTTTTTCCTACGACAGAACTGTATCAACAAGCCGAGGTTTTAACGGTTAGACAATTATACGTCCTCGCTACTATACTTAGGCAACATGCATCCTTGTGCTACAGTAGTATTAATCCAATTTTAAAAAGAAGGCGTTTTCACCAAGTTTGCCAAGCGAGGCCAGCTAGGACTAGTTTCAGTCGATATTTCTTCTTTTTCCAAGGGCCGCGTCTGTATAATGTTGCAAATAAGCTGTTTAAAATTTATCCTGTAACTAAAATTGAATGCAGGCGTAAGGTCTCAAAATGGCTCCTAACGCTTACTTATGACGATACGGAGAAATTGCTATACAGTTACAGAGAAGTATAACACACACACACACACGCACACACACACACCCATAGCATCACATGCACAACACGTATATCACGTCCACTACACACCCTCAATACACACTCACGAACAAAACCACAAACTTAACGAAACACCACTTCTATTTTCTTTATTTTTAGTTTTTTTTTTTTTTTTTTTTTGATTTCTTATTGTTTTATTTCATTTAATGTTCGTTAGCTGTAAGCATTCCCTGCTGCTGTTACTTATGTCATTACAATAGCTCTCAATAGTGTTCGAGATAAGGAGACCAGGAGACCCGTAGCACAGGTTTTACATGTGGGTGAACTTGGCAGATCATTTCCCAGCAGAGCATGAAAAGATGGGAGTTCTATTTGCATGCGGCATAGTTCTAGAGTTCCTCATACTTAAAAAAAATAGTTCTGGCGTTTTTGCCCGGAAAAAAGTCGAATGAAAATATGCTCTGCTAACTTCCGTCAGCAGATCATTTTTTCCGAAATTAAAATTTTAAAATTGTTTTATACGCAGAAAGGTCAGTTCTATAGTTCCTAATACTTTTCCGGAAGAGTTCTGTCGACCTCAGCCAGTAAAAAAAAAAAACAAAAAGTATGAACTTTTTATGAAAAGACAATCATTTTGATAAAACAGGCATGAATGACGTGATTTGTGCTTTTTCAAAGATATTTCAGGCCATGATTAAATATCAAGAGCCGAGTAACAGAAAAAAACTAAATTAAAGCAGACATCTTCCAAACGGATAAGCAGGGCCTTGAGAAAAGTCAACATAGAAGAAATCAAAATATAACTCAATTTTTCAGCTAGAATGATATTAACAAAATTCGAACATATCGGAAAAGCAGGAACTCCTCGTTCCCCGATAAAAGAGAACCGGAACTATTCAAAAAGGTGCAAAAGCAGCCTAGAACTCTAACCCAGATATCAGCAGAGCATGGTTGAATAGTAACACTAGAAGAAATAAAGAAACAATTCAATGTTTCAGATTGTATGGAAATTAATAAATTCTGGTATGCCTGAGGCACGGGAACTCCTCGATTCCAGATGCTGAAGTATCAGACCTATACAAAAAGGTGCATACACAACCTAGAACTCTCACCAAGATATTAGCAGAGCATGGTTGAATAGTAACACAAGCAGAACTAGAGAAACAATTCAATGTTACAGTTTGTATGGCAATAAAAAAATTCTGGCATGCCTGAGGCCCGGGAACTCCTCGATGCCTGATGCTGAAGTATCAGACCTATACAAAAAGATGCAAGAACAGCCTACCGCTCTCACGCAGATATCAGCAGAGCATGGTTGAATAGTAACACTAGCAGAAATAAAGAAACAATTCAATGTTTCAATTTGTATGGCAATAAAAAAATTCTGGCATGCCTGAGGCCCGGGAACTCCTCGATTCCTGATGCTGGATTACCAGACCTACACAAAATGGTGCAAAAACAGCCTAGAACTCTCACCCAGATATCAGCAGAGCATGGTTGAATAGTAACACTAGCAGAAATAAAGAAACAATTCAATGTTTCAATTTGTATGGCAATAAAAAAAATCTGGCATGCCTGAGGCCCGGGAACTCCTCGATTCTTGATGCTGGAATACCACACCTATACAAAATGGTGCAAAAACAGCCTAGAACTCTCACCCAGATATCAGCAGAGCATGGTTGAATAGTAACACTAGCAGAAATAAAGAAACAATTCAATGTTTCAATTTGTATGGCAATAAAAAAAATCTGGCATGCCTGAGGCCCGGGAACTCCTCGATTCCTGATGCTGGAGTACCAGACCTACACAAAATGGTGCAAAAACAGCCTAGAACTCTCACCCAGATATCAGCAGAGCATGGTTGAATAGTAACACTAGAAGAAATAAAGAAACAATTCAATGTTTCAGATTGTATGCAAATGAATAAATTCTGGTATGCCTGAGGCACGGGAACTCCTCGATTTCTGATGCTGGAGTAATAGACCTATTCAAAAAAGTGCAAGAACAGCCTAGCACTCTCACTCAGATATCAGCAGAGCATGGTTGAAAAGTAACACTAGCAGAAATAAAGAAACAATGCAATGTTTCAGTTTGTATAGAAATAACAAATTCTGGTATGCCTGAGGCACGGGAACTCCTCGATTCCTGATGCTTGAGTACTAGACCTATTCAAAAAGGTGCAAGAACAGCCTAGAACTCTCACCCAGATATCAGCAGAGCATGGTTGAATAGTAACACTAGAAGAAATAAAGAAACAATTCAATGTTTCAGTTTGTATGGAAATAACAAATTCTGGTATGCCTGAGACACGGGAACTCCTTTATTCCTGATGCTGAAGTACTAGACCTATTTAAAAAGGTGCAAAAACAGCCTAGAACTCTCACCCAGATATCAGCAGAGCATGGTTGAATAGTAGCATAAGCAGAAATAAAGAAACAATTCAATGTGTCAGTTTGTATGGAAATAACAAATTCTGGTATGCCTGAGGCACGGGAACTCCTCGATTCCTGATGCTGAAGTACTAGACCTATTCAAAAAGGTGCAAGAACAGCCTAGAACTCTCACCCAGATATCAGCAGAGCATGGTTGAATAGTAGCATAAGCAGAAATAAAGAAACAATTCAATGTTTCAGTTTGTATTGAAATAACAAATTCTGGCATGCCTGAGGCCCGGGAACTCCTCGATTCTTGATGCTGGAGTACCAGACCTACACAAAATGGTGCAAAAACAGCCTAGAACTCTCACCCAGATATCAGCAGAGCATGGTTGAATAGTAACACTAGCAGAAATACAAAAACAATTCAATGTTTCAATTTGTATGGAAATAACAAATTATGGTATGCCTGAGGCACGGGAACTCCTCGATT
Source organism: Cerastis rubricosa (assembly GCA_949152445.1). Classification (NCBI taxonomy): domain Eukaryota; kingdom Metazoa; phylum Arthropoda; class Insecta; order Lepidoptera; family Noctuidae; genus Cerastis; species Cerastis rubricosa. Next base: position 4,912,852 of record OX424529.1, on the reverse strand, counting down.
CCTGATGCTGGAGTACTAGACCTATTCAAAAAGGTGCAAGAACAGCCTAGAACTCTCACCCAGATATCAGCAGAGCATGGTTGAATAGTAACACTAGCAGAAATAAAAAAACAATTCAATGTTTCAATTTGTATGGCAATAAAAAAATTCTGGCATGCCTGAGGCACGGGAACTCCTCGATTCCTGATGCTGAAGTACAAGACCTATTCAAAAAGGTGCAAGAACAGCCTAGAACTCTCACTCAGATATCAGCAGAGCATGGTTGAATAGTAACACTAGCAGAAATAAAGAAACAATTCAATGTTTCAGTTTGTATGGAAATAACAAATTCTGGTATGCCTGAGGCACGGGAACTCCTCGATTCCTGATGCTGGAGTACTAGACCTATTCAAAAAGGTGCAAGAACAGCCTAGAACTCTCACCCAGATATCAGCAGAGCATGGTTGAATAGTAACACTAGCAGAAATAAAAAAACAATTCAATGTTTCAATTTGTATGGCAATAAAAAAAATCTGGCTTGCCTGAGGCCCGGGAACACCTCGATTCCTGATGCTGGATTACCAGACCTACACAAAATGGTGCTAAAACAGCCTAGAACTCTCACCCAGATATCAGCAGAGCATGGTTGAATAGTAACACTAGCAGAAATAAAAAAACAATTCAATGTTTCAATTTGTATGGCAATAAAAAAAATCTGGCTTGCCTGAGGCCCGGGAACACCTCGATTCCTGATGCTGGATTACCAGACCTACACAAAATGGTGCTAAAACAGCCTAGAACTCTCACCCAGATATCAGCAGAGCATGGCTGAATAGTAACACTAGAAGAAATAAAGAAACAATTCAATGTTTCAGATTGTATGGAAATTCATAATTTCTGGTATGCTTGAGGCACGGGAACTCATCGATTCCTGATGCAGAAGTATCAGACCTATACAAAAAGGTGCCTTGTACCTTCAGTGAAAAGTGATACATCTCGGCCTAGATCGGTTCTCATATTCACTGATTAAACTTCTTAAAAAAAAATTAGCTAAATTTCAGTCTTATCCCCGTTATTATAAGATTGAAATTGAGCGAGTTGTTTTTGTGAGTAGTGATATAAGTAAGCATTTATTTCTGGATTTTTTTGTGTAAAAAAATACTTTTTCATTCGTATCAAAGTGTACTGAACCCATACTTATATTTCTAAAATGTATTTTAATACGACTCAAGATACCACATCTTACGCGACTCAAAAGTTTTTACTTCAATTAGTACAAAGTGATATAAATCGAATCCTATCATAATACATTAAAAAATAGACACAATGCAGTTTAGTGCAAAGTGGTACATTTGTACATAAACCATAAAAATACAAAATTATTTTCATAAAAAGAAGTGACTAATGATACAACTGCAAATCAATCAATTTACACGTAATTTACCTAGCTAACTTTGATGTGATTATAAATTGAATACATATTATATTAATATAAACTTACGGAACATAGAACATAGATTTATGTGAAAAATGATACTTTTATAGTAGAATCAAAACTATCGCCAAATTTTAGAACTGAATTAGCGGAAAAATACGTAAAAAGTGATTTAAGTTCGCGCAGCTCTTACGCACCCCGTCCCGCACCTCTTAGCGGGGGGTATGGAAAGGGCGCAGGAGACGCGTGATTGTCAGTCTCGTACGTGCGATTAGAGAGGTGCGTCGTGCGTTACACCACAGGACAACGACGCGTAAGGTAAGACTTGTATCATTTTACACGAATTACGTAACATTTTTGTTATTGAAATGTTTACAAGGAACATGTATTTTATATTGATTTTAATAACGCAATTTTGTCATAAAATGTAGAGTATTTTATCATAGTACCTATTGTCAAACAGTCTTTATAATAATAATAAATAGGCAGTCTATCAATGAGTTTTAAATCGTTTTTATAAATTAATGTAGACTGGGTAGGTATTTTAGTGTAGGGATAGAGCAAATTATTGTTTTTTTTTCCATTGTGAGCATTTGCGTAGCTTCTTGGTGTGAATCACATTTTATTGCACCTATAGGTAATCATTTATTGTACACACGGCTACGCATCAAGTTATACAAATCGGACAAATTTATTTAATGCAGTTTATACCTAATTTTGTTTGGAACTCGAGGCACCGATTTTATTTTTAGTTTTTGAAGTCGGTTACTTTAACGCAGTTTCTTTATTTTGAAACATACATTTTGTCTGAACTGCATAACAGTAATGTTAACTTTTTATCTGCTCGTCTTTCTTTTAATGGTAGTAATTTTATAATATTAATTTTGCACTGTTATTTTTTTAGAGTCCATAATGAAAAAACGAATAGATAAGATTATGGAAGGCCTTCACCTAAGGAGGGATGTAATAAATACGAGAAATGAACAAATAATAAATGACGAAGAATCTAATCAGCCCAGAGAGAACATAGAAATAGAAATCGGTGAAAAAAATACTCTAGAAATAGTGGATCAATATGAAGAAGAAAACGCACTAAAAAAAGACGATCAATATAAAGAAAATATTAGCAATGAATCACAGGGCAAGGAAACTGTACTATCGCCTGGATTTCTTGATTTCAGCTCCGGGAGTAGTGATGATTATATACCAAACAGTGAAAGCGACTCAACTGAAACTAGCACGTCGACTAGTAGACCAAAGAAAAGGTGTAAAAGATCAAATAATCTTATAATTGCTGAAAGCTCTGATGACACAGATATCTCCATCACAGAGCCAGAGCCTGGATGCTCAAATTCAAATAAAAAGCAACGAAAATCGTTAAAGGAAAGAAGAGCAGAGAGAGAGTCCCGATTAATTTTACGCAATGCAGGCAAGAGTTATGTTACAAAACTGGGTAAAATGAAGCCTGGAAGAAACTTGGCTCCACTAACGGAGTGTCGCATGAAATGCAGAAGTCGTATATCTGAGGACATAAGAGAATTTATTTTTAAGGAGTACTGGGCTTTGGGTTCGTACGATGAAAGAGCTAAGTATACTGAACGCTTTATTAAAATTAATAATAACAAAACTCATACAATCGGAAGCAAACTAAAACGAGAATACACTAATACATATAAAATTGTTTATTTTAATGAGGATTATAAGATTTGTAAAGGTTGTCTTTTAAAAACTCTTGGTGAGAGTAATCGCTTTCTTCAGACCGTGAGTGAAAAAATAAAAAAATTTGGTCGTGTGACGAAAAGTGAAAGGGGGCGTGCTGCCAGTTACAGAAAAATCTCTAACGAGCGACTAGAACTCGTGAAACAGCATATCAATAAATTCCCGGCATACGAAAGCCATTACTCTCGATCCAAGACTTCTAAAAAGTACCTTAGCTCTGACCTATCCCTCAATACTATGTATCAGCTTTATTGTAAAGAAAATAGTAACCCTGTCTGTAAAACTGTATATGCCAAAGTTTTTAAAGATATGAACCTATCATTTAAGAAACCTAGTGTAGATACATGCAATAAATGTAACTTGTTACAAAATAAGCTGCAATATTTACAAGATGCTGAAGAAATAGGACAAGTACAGGAGCAACTGAGACTACATCAGGAAAGCTACGAAAGTGCTTACAATGAAAAACGCAAAGATAAGGCTTTGGCTAAAACTAATTCTGATTTTTGTGTAATTGCATTTGATTTACAACAATGTTTGCCTACTCCAATGCTGAATACTCAGTCAGCATTTTATAAAAGACAGTTATGGGTCTACAACCTAACAATCCACGATTTTATGTCTGATAACGCATATTGCTACATGTGGCCAGAATGTAGTGGTGGTAGAGGCGCCAATCAAATAGCTTCATGCTTATACGACTTTATCACTGTGAGACTTCCGTTGCTTCACCCAAATGCTAAAACCTTAATCATGTATTCAGATTCATGTTCGGGACAAAACAAAAATTCTATTGTTTGCACAGCCTTATTATTTGCAATAAAAGACTCGCCTCAACTTTTGAACATTGAACAGAAATTTCTCGTGCCCGGCCATACGCACATGGAAGTTGATAGTGACCATGCGCTGATTGAAAGAGCAAAAAAACGAACTTCAATGAATATTCATCACCCACGTGATTGGTGTCAATTGGTAAGGACTGCATCGACTAGAACTAATAAATTTTCGGTAATTGAAATGGCGGTAACAGATTTTTATGATTTTGCACTATTTTCAAAAAATAATTTTACTGTAAAAAAGACTAATTCTACTGGTGAAAAGTTTGTATGGTCGAATGTACGAGTTATTAAATTTAGTAAAGAAAAATTTCCTGTTTTTGAATATAAAGAAAGTTACGAAGGTGATGACTATTCAATGATGTCTTACAACAAAAAGAATAAAAACTACAGTTTAGTTAGTATCAATGCAGTACAAAAATGTTACAATGGACCGGTCCCTATAAGCGTTTTGAAGAAAAGAGATTTAATATCACTGTTAGAATACATTGACCCAAGTGTTCACAATTTTTATCATGATCTGATAACCAACTCAAATATGCGTGACGTAGATCCTGATATTGATTCTGATAATGAATAGTTGATAGATGTTTCAACACATTTGTTATTTGATTTTTGAGACAACTGATTTGATGCTGTGATAATCAAGATTTACCCTCCTTACTAATAAACGCGAAATAAAGTTACACCAACTCTAATCGGTTAAAAATGTATGTTATTCCGGAGATCATCCTAGTTGTAACTTAACGCCGTGTTTATTAGTAAGAGGGTAATGCTATAAGTTTAAAAGTTATGTTTTTTTTTATATAGATGTTAAGTACTTTAAAATATATTGTTTTGTGAAAGGGTTAGTTGAAGTGTTTAAATGTATCTATTGTTTAGTTTTTTGAGACTGATTTTTAAGAGTAAAGACTGATTCGAAGAGTTAAAATTAATCAAGATTATCGCTAAGGTTTAAAGTTACGTTCTATTCAAATACATAATATTGTATTGTGTAATGAATAGTTAAAGTGCTATAATTATATCTGTTGTTTTGTTTTTAAAGACTGATTTAATACTAGTTAAGACTGATTCGATACTCTGATAATCAAGATTAAGGCTATAGGTTTAAAAGTTATGTTTTTCTTTATAAGGATATTGTTTTATATCGTGTAGTTAGAGCGCTACAATATAATATCTGTGTTAATTTCTTGAATTCTTTATTAAAGGAACCCTTTTTTAATGTTGGTTTTATTTTATTTTGATATTTACGTAATTTTAACCTTTCTATGACCAATACGTTTGAAAGTATCAGTGACTTGTATCACTAAACACTTTGAAGTATAAAAATGTATTACGATATATTCTAGCTTGTAGCAATAATCACTAACTAGTTTTAAAAAAATCTTTGGTGTAAAGGGATACAAATGAATATTTTCATACTATTCTTTAATAAAACAAGGAAATAAGATTGCTGACAATAAAATTGATCATATTAGTTTTACGACTTTTGCTTACAATAACTGTTTGCTAGCAAAACAGGGCAAAACGCAAACCTTATAACATTTCACACCAAACGATAACTAAATGTGTAAAATAATGCAATTTGTTTTAGACCTATCTACACAAAAATTAGCAAAGAAAATTATAGTGTACAGTGATACAACTGGCTATTTTCAGTAATAACTTAAATCTCGTGCAAAATAATGAATTCAAACCTAGGTCTAAATAATCTTATTGGTATTATGTACTCGTAACACATACCGTTTTTCATTTTAAAACGTCAGAAACATAATGAGAATTTTTTGAATCTTTAACTTCAAATTACTCAAAACTGTGATTTTTGACTTGTATCACTTTTCACTGATGGTACAGAACAGCCTAGCACTATCACTCAGATATCAGCAGAGCATGGTTGAAAAGTAACACTAGCAGAAATAAAGAAACAATTCAATGTTTCAGTTTGTATGGAAATAACAAATTCTGGTATGCCTGAGGCACGGGAACTCCTCGATTCCTGATGCTGGAGTACTAGACCTATTCAAAAAGGTGCAAGAACAGCCTAGAACTCTCACCCAGATATCAGCAGAGCATGGTTGAATAGTAACACCAGCAGAAATAAAGTAACAATTCAATGTTTCAGTTTGTATGGAAATAACAAATTCTGGTATGCCTGAGGCACGGGAACTCATCGATTCCTAATGCTGAAGTACTAGACCTATTTAAAAAGGTGAAAGAACAGCCTAGAACTCTCACCCAGATATCAGCAGATCATGGTTGAATAGTAACACTAGAAGAAATAAAGAAACAATTCAATGTTTCAGATTGTAAGGAAATTAACAAATTCTGGTATGCCTGAGGCACAGGAACTCATCGATTCCTGATGCTAAAGTATCAAACCTATACAAAAAAGTGCATAAACAGCCTAGAACTCTCACCCAGATATCAGCAGAGCATGGTTGAATAGTAACACTAGAAGAAATAAAGAAACAATTCAATGTTTCAGTTTGTATGGAAATAACAAATTCTGGTATGCCTGAGGCACGGGAACTCCTCGATTCCTGATGCTGGAGTACTAGACCTATTCAAAAAGGTGCAAGAACAGCCTAGAACTCTCACCCAGATATCAGCAGATCATGGTTGAATAGTAACACTAGAAGAAATAAAGAAACAATTCAATGTTTCAGATTGTATGGAAATTCATAATTTCTGGTATGCTTGAGGCACGGGAACTCATCGATTCCTGATGCAGAAGTATCAGACCTATACAAAAAAGTGCATAAAAAGCCTAGCACTATCACTCAGATATCAGCAGAGCATGGTTGAAAAGTAACACTAGCAGAAATAAAGAAACAATTCAATGTGTCAGTTTGTATGGAAATAACAAATTCTGGTATGCCTGAGGCACGGGAACTCCTCGATTCCTGATGCTGAAGTACTAGACCTATTTAAAAAGGTGCAAGAACAGCCTAGAACTCTCACCCAGATATCAGCAGAGCATGGTTGAATATTAGCATAAGCAGAAATAAAGAAACAATTCAATGTTTCAGTTTGTATGGAAATAACAAATTCTGGTATGCCTGAGGCACGGGAACTCCTCGATTCCTGATGCTGGAGTACTAGACCTATTCAAAAAGGTGCAAGAACAGCCTAGAACTCTTACCCAGATATCAGCAGATCATGGTTGAATAGTAACACTAGAAGAAATAAAGAAACAATTCAATGTTTCAGATTGTATGGAAATTCATAATTTCTGGTATGCTTGAGGCACGGGAACTCATCGATTCCTGATGCAGAAGTATCAGACCTATACAAAAAGGTGCATAAACAGCCTAGCACTATCACTCAGATATCAGCAGAGCATGGTTGAAAAGTAACACTAGCAGAAATAAAGAAACAATTCAATGTGTCAGTTTGTATGGAAATAACAAATTCTGGTATGCCTGAGGCACGGGAACTCCTCGATTCCTGATGCTGAAGTACTAGACCTATTTAAAAAGGTGCAAGAACAGCCTAGAACTCTCACCCAGATATCAGCAGAGCATGGTTGAATAGTAGCATAAGCAGAAATAAATAAACAATTCAATGTTTCAGTTTGTATGGAAATAACAAATTCTGGTATGCCTGAGGCACGGGAACTCCTCGATTCCTGATGCTGGAGTACTAGACCTATTCAAAAAGGTGCAAGAACAGCCTAGAACTCTCACCCAGATATCAGCAGAGCATGGTTGAATAGTAACACCAGCAGAAATAAAGTAACAATTCAATGTTTCAGTTTGTATGGAAATAACAAATTCTGGTATGCCTGAGGCACGGGAACTCATCGATTCCTAATGCTGAAGTACTAGACCTATTTAAAAAGGTGAAAGAACAGCCTAGAACTCTCACCCAGATATCAGCAGATCATGGTTGAATAGTAACACTAGAAGAAATAAAGAAACAATTCAATGTTTCAGATTGTAAGGAAATTAACAAATTCTGGTATGCCTGAGGCACAGGAACTCATCGATTCCTGATGCTAAAGTATCAAACCTATACAAAAAAGTGCATAAACAGCCTAGAACTCTCACCCAGATATCAGCAGAGCATGGTTGAATAGTAACACTAGAAGAAATAAAGAAACAATTCAATGTTTCAGTTTGTATGGAAATAACAAATTCTGGTATGCCTGAGGCACGGGAACTCCTCGATTCCTGATGCTGGAGTACTAGACCTATTCAAAAAGGTGCAAGAACTGCCTAGAACTGTCACCCAGATATCAGCAGAGCATGGTTGAATAGTAACACTAGCAGAAATAAAGTAACAATTCAATGTTTCAGTTTGTATGGAAATAACAAATTCTGGTATGCCTGAGGCACGGGAACTCCTCGATTCCTGATGCTGGAGTACTAGACCTATTCAAAAAGGTGCAAGAACAGCCTAGAACTCTCACCCACATATCAGCAGATCATGGTTGAATGGTAACACTAGAAGAAATAAAGAAACAATTCAATGTTTCAGATTGTATGGAAATTCATAATTTCTGGTATGCTTGAGGCACGGGAACTCATCGATTCCTGATGCAGAAGTATCAGACCTATACAAAAAGGTGCATAAACAGCCTACCGCTCTCACGCAGATATCAGCAGAGCATGGTTGAATAGTACACTAGCAGAAATAAAGAAATCATTCAATGTTTCAGTTTGTATGGAAATAACAAATTCTGGTATGCCTGAGGCACGGGAACTCATCGATTCCTGATGCTGAAGTATCAGACCTATTCAAAAAAGTGCATAAACAGCCTAGAACTCTCACCCAGTTATCAGCAGAGCATGGTTCCATGATCCTCGCTGTGGTAACACCCGGGCGTTTCCTCCGGCCCGATTCGGTGCAGGAACCTCCCGAAACAACCGTGTCCGGTGAGGACCTGCGTCAGGCGGAAGGTGAGGGCACCGTGGCACCTCTCCAGCCACTCCTCAAAGAGGGGACTTATCGCCACTATTGTGGCGTGCCCTGCACAGGGTTGCGATAGTCGCTCTCTCCATATCGCCATGAGATCGCGCCGGAGGTCTGTCCGCTGAGCGACAAAATTAATTGAATTGTAAGACCTTGCTTGTAAACAAAATTTACAATTCTAGGTCAACCGGAAGTACTCATAGGTTTTGGGTCAAAAAGCTATAGGTATTTCCCGTTGACCTGAATCCCGAAAATCAAAATGCAAGGACTTACAGAAAAAATAAAGGACAAAGTGCAAAAAATAAAATTTAAGGTTTTTGGTACATACAAGGTTTCGCGAAAAACTAAATTTGCCCATATGGTTTTTATAAAGGTACAAACTGAAACATTGAATTGTTTCTTTATTTCTGCTTATGCTACTATTCAACCATGCTCTGCTGATATCTGAGTGATAGTGCTAGGCTGTTTATGCACTTTTTTGTACAGGTCTGTTACTGTTGCATCAGGAATCGAAGAGTTCCCGGGCCTCAGGCATGCCAGTTTTTTTTTATTTCCATACAAACTGAAACACTGAATTTTTTCTTGATTTTTGCTTATGCTACTATTCAACCATGCTCTGCTGATATCTTGGTGAGAGTTCTAGGCTGTTTATGCACCTTTTTGTATAGGTCTGATACTTCTGCATCAGGAATCGATGAGTTCCCGTGCCTCAAGCATACCAGAAATTATGAATTTCCATACAATCTGAAACAATGAATTGTTTCTTTATTTCTGCTTATGCTACTATTCAACCATGCTCTGCTGATATCTGGGTGAGAGTTCTAGGCTGTTCTTGCACCTTTTTAAATAGGTCTAGTACTTTAGCATCAGGAATCGAGGAGTTCCCGTGTCTCAGGCATACCAGAATTTGTTATTTCCATACAAACTGAAACATTGAATTGTTTCTTTATTTCTGCTAGTGTTACTATTCAACCATGCTCTGCTGATATCTGGAAGAGAGTTCTAGGCTGTTTTTGCACCATTTTGTGTAGGTCTGGTACTCCCGCATCAAGAATCGAGGAGTTCTCGGGCCTCAGGCATGCCAGAATTTTTTTATTGCCATACAAATTGAAACATTGAATTGTTTTTTTATTTCTGCTAGTGTTACTATTCAACCATGCTCTGCTGATATCTGGGTGAGAGTTCTAGGCTGTTCTTGCACCTTTTTGAATAGGTCTAGTACTTCAGCATCAGGAATCGAGGAGTTCCCGTGCCTCAGGCATACCAGAATTTGTTATTTCCATACAAATTGAAACATTGAATTGTTTCTTTATTTCTGCTTATGCTACTATTCAACCATGCTCTGCTGATATCTGGGTGAGAGTTCTAGGCTGTTCTTGCACCTTTTTAAATAGGTCTAGTACTTTAGCATCAGGAATCGAGGAGTTCCCGTGTCTCAGGCATACCAGAATTTGTTATTTCCATACAAACTGAAACATTGAATTGTTTCTTTATTTCTGCTAGTGTTACTTTTCAACCATGCTCTGCTGATATCTGGGTGAGAGTTCTAGGCTGTTTTTGCACCATTTTGTGTAGGTTGGTACTCCAGCATCAAGAATCGAGGAGTTCCCGGGCCTCAGGCATGCCAGAATTTTTTTATTGCCATACAAATTGAAACATTGAATTGTTTTTTTATTTCTGCTAGTGTTACTATTCAACCATGCTCTGCTGATATCTGGGTGAGAGTTCTAGGCTGTTCTTGCACCTTTTTGAATAGGTCTAGTACTTCAGCATCAGGAATCGAGGAGTTCCCATGCCTCAGGCATACCAGAATTTGTTATTTCCATACAAACTGAAACATTGAATTGTTTCTTTATTTCTGCTTATGCTACTATTCAACCATGCTCTGCTGATATCTGGAAGAGAGTTCTAGGCTGTTTTTGCACCATTTTGTGTAGGTCTGGTACTCCCGCATCAAGAATCGAGGAGTTCTCGGGCCTCAGGCATGCCAGAATTTTTTTATTGCCATACAAATTGAAACATTGAATTGTTTTTTTATTTCTGCTAGTGTTACTATTCAACCATGCTCTGCTGATATCTGGGTGAGAGTTCTAGGCTGTTCTTGCACCTTTTTGAATAGGTCTAGTACTTCAGCATCAGGAATCGAGGAGTTCCCGTGCCTCAGGCATACCAGAATTTGTTATTTCCATACAAATTGAAACATTGAATTGTTTCTTTATTTCTGCTTATGCTACTATTCAACCATGCTCTGCTGATATCTGGGTGAGAGTTCTAGGCTGTTCTTGCACCTTTTTAAATAGGTCTAGTACTTTAGCATCAGGAATCGAGGAGTTCCCGTGTCTCAGGCATACCAGAATTTGTTATTTCCATACAAACTGAAACATTGAATTGTTTCTTTATTTCTGCTAGTGTTACTTTTCAACCATGCTCTGCTGATATCTGGGTGAGAGTTCTAGGCTGTTTTTGCACCATTTTGTGTAGGTTGGTACTCCAGCATCAAGAATCGAGGAGTTCCCGGGCCTCAGGCATGCCAGATTTTTTTTATTGCCATACAAATTGAAACATTGAATTGTTTTTTTATTTCTGCTAGTGTTACTATTCAACCATGCTCTGCTGATATCTGGGTGAGAGTTCTAGGCTGTTCTTGCACCTTTTTGAATAGGTCTAGTACTTCAGCATCAGGAATCGAGGAGTTCCCATGCCTCAGGCATACCAGAATTTGTTATTTCCATACAAACTGAAACATTGAATTGTTTCTTTATTTCTGCTTATGCTACTATTCAACCATGCTCTGCTGATATCTGGGTGAGAGTTCTAGGCTGTTTTTGCACCATTTTGTGTAGGTCTGGTAATCCAGCATCAGGAATCGAGGTGTTACCGGGCCTCAGGCATGCCAGAATTTTTTTATTGCCATATAAATTGAAACATTGAATTGTTTCTTTATTTCTGCTAGTGTTACTTTTCAACCATGCTCTGCTGATATCTGAGTGAGAGTGCTAGGCTGTTCTTGCACTTTTTTGAATAGGTCTATTACTCCAGCATCAGAAATCGAGGAGTTCCCGTGCCTCAGGCATACCAGAATTTATTCAATTGCATACAATCTGAAACATTGAATTGTTTCTTTATTTCTTCTAGTGTTACTATTCAACCATGCTCTGCTGATATCTGGGTGAGAGTTCTAGGCTGTTTTTGCACTATTTTGTGTAGGTCTTGTAATCCAGCATCAGGAATCGAGGAGTTCCTGGGCCTCAGGCATGCCAGATTTTTTTCATTGCCATACAAATTGAAACATTGAATTGTTTCTTTATTTCTGTTAGTGTTACTATTCAACCATGCTCTGCTGATATCTGGGTGAGAGTTCTAGGCTGTTCTTGCACTTTTTTGAATAGGTCTAGTACTCCAGCATTAGGAATCGAGGAGTTCCCGTGCCTCAGGCATACCAGAATTTTTTTATTGCCATACAAACTGAAACATTGAATTGTTTCTTTATTTCTGCTAGTGTTACTATTCAACCATGCTCTGCTGATATCTGGGTGAGAGTTCTAGGCTGTTCTTGCACCTTTTTGAATAGGTCTAGTACTTCAGCATCAGGAATCGAGGAGTTCCCGTGCCTCAGGCATACCAGAATTTGTTATTTCCATACAAACTGAAACATTGAATTGTTTCTTTATTTCTGCTAGTGTTACTTTTCAACCATGCTCTGCTGATATCTGGGTGAGAGTTCTAGGCTGTTTTTGCACCATTTTGTGTAGGTTGGTACTCCAGCATCAAGAATCGAGGAGTTCCCGGGCCTCAGGCATGCCAGATTTTTTTTATTGCCATACAAATTGAAACATTGAATTGTTTTTTTATTTCTGCTAGTGTTACTATTCAACCATGCTCTGCTGATATCTGGGTGAGAGTTCTAGGCTGTTCTTGCACCTTTTTGAATAGGTCTAGTACTTCAGCATCAGGAATCGAGGAGTTCCCATGCCTCAGGCATACCAGAATTTGTTATTTCCATACAAACTGAAACATTGAATTGTTTCTTTATTTCTGCTTATGCTACTATTCAACCATGCTCTGCTGATATCTGGGTGAGAGTTCTAGGCTGTTTTTGCACCATTTTGTGTAGGTCTGGTAATCCAGCATCAGGAATCGAGGTGTTACCGGGCCTCAGGCATGCCAGAATTTTTTTATTGCCATATAAATTGAAACATTGAATTGTTTCTTTATTTCTGCTAGTGTTACTTTTCAACCATGCTCTGCTGATATCTGAGTGAGAGTGCTAGGCTGTTCTTGCACTTTTTTGAATAGGTCTATTACTCCAGCATCAGAAATCGAGGAGTTCCCGTGCCTCAGGCATACCAGAATTTATTCAATTGCATACAATCTGAAACATTGAATTGTTTCTTTATTTCTTCTAGTGTTACTATTCAACCATGCTCTGCTGATATCTGGGTGAGAGTTCTAGGCTGTTTTTGCACTATTTTGTGTAGGTCTTGTAATCCAGCATCAGGAATCGAGGAGTTCCTGGGCCTCAGGCATGCCAGATTTTTTTCATTGCCATACAAATTGAAACATTGAATTGTTTCTTTATTTCTGTTAGTGTTACTATTCAACCATGCTCTGCTGATATCTGGGTGAGAGTTCTAGGCTGTTCTTGCACTTTTTTGAATAGGTCTAGTACTCCAGCATTAGGAATCGAGGAGTTCCCGTGCCTCAGGCATACCAGAATTTTTTTATTGCCATACAAACTGAAACATTGAATTGTTTCTTTATTTCTGCTAGTGTTACTATTCAACCATGCTCTGCTGATATCTGGGTGAGAGTTCTAGGCTGTTCTTGCACCTTTTTGAATAGGTCTAGTACTTCAGCATCAGGAATCGAGGAGTTCCCGTGCCTCAGGCATACCAGAATTTGTTATTTCCATACAAACTGAAACATTGAATTGTTTCTTTATTTCTGCTTATGCTACTATTCAACCATGCTCTGCTGATATCTGGGTGAGAGTTCTAGGCTGTTCTTGCACCTTTTTGAATAGGTCTAGTACTCCAGCATTAGGAATCGAGGTGTTCCCGGGCCTCAGGCATGCCAGAATTTTTTTATTGCCATACAAATTGAAACATTGAATTGTTTTTTTATTTCTGCTAGTGTTACTATTCAACCATGCTCTGCTGATATCTGGGTGAGAGTTCTAGGCTGTTTTTGCACCATTTTGTGTAGGTCTGGTACTCCCGGATCAAGAATCGAGGAGTTCCCGGGCCTCAGGCATGCCAGAATTTTTTTATTGCCATACAAATTGAAACATTGAATTGTTTTTTTATTTCTGCTAGTGTTACTATTCAACCATGCTCTGCTGATATCTGGGTGAGAGTTCTAGGCTGTTCTTGCACCTTTTTGTATAGGTCTAGTACTTCAGCATCAGGAATCGAGGAGTTCCCGTGCCTCAGGCATACCAGAATTTGTTATTTCCATACAAACTGAAACATTGAATTGTTTCTTTATTTCTGCTTATGCTACTATTCAACCATGCTCTGCTGATATCTGGGTGAGAGTTCTAGGCTGTTCTTGCACCTTTTTGAATAGGTCTAGTACTCCAGCATCAGGAATCGAGGAGTTCCCGTGCCCCAGGCATACCAGAATTTGTTATTTCCATACAAACTGAAACATTGAATTGTTACTTTTCAACCATGCTCTGCTGATATCTGAGTGAGAGTGCTAGGCTGTTTATGCACCTTTTTATATAGATCTGATACTTTTGCATCAGGAATCAATGAGTTCCCGTGCATCAAGCATACCAGAAATTATGAATTTCCATACAATCTGAAACATTTAATTGTTTCTTTATTTCTTCTAGTGTTACTATTCAACCACGCTCTGCTGATATCTGGGTGAGAGTTCTAGGCTGTTTTTGCACCATTTTGTGTTGGTCTGGTACTCCAGCATCAAGAATCGAGGAGTTCCCGGGCCTCAGGCATGCCAGAATTTTTTTATTGCCATACAAATTGAAACATTGAATTGTTTCTCTGGTTCTGCTTATGTTACTATTCAACCATGCTCTGCTGATATCTGGGTGAGAGTTCTAGGCTGTTTATGCACCTTTTTGTATAGGTCTGCTATTTCAGCATCAGAAATCGAGGAGTTCCCGTGCCTGCCATGCCAGTTTTTTTTATTTCCATGCAAACTGAAACATTGAATTGTTTATTTATTTCTGCTAGTGTTACTATTCAACCATGCTCTGCTGATATCTGCGTGAGAGCGGTAGGCTGTTCTTGCATCTTTTTGTATAGGTCTAATACTTCAGCATCAGGCATCGAGGAGTTCCCGGGCCTCAGGCATGCCAGAATTTTTTTATTGCCATACAAACTGTAACATTGAATTGTTTCTCTAGTTCTGCTTGTGTTACTATTCAACCATGCTCTGCTAATATCTTGGTGAGAGTTCTAGGTTGTGTATGCACCTTTTTGTATAGGTCTGATACTTCAGCATCTGGAATCGAGGAGTTCCCGTGCCTCAGGCATACCAGAATTTATTAATTTCCATACAATCTGAAACATTGAATTGTTTCTTTATTTCTTCTAGTGTTACTATTCAACCATGCTCTGCTGATATCTGGGTTAGAGTTCTAGGCTGCTTTTGCACCTTTTTGAATAGTTCCGGTTTTCTTGTATCGGGGAACGAGGAGTTCCTGCTTTTCCGATATGTTCGAATTTTGTTAATATCATTCTAGCTGAAAAATTAAGTTATATTTTGATTTCTTCTATCTTGACTTTTCACAAGGCCCTGCTTATCCGTTTGGAAGATGTCTGCTTTAATTTAGTTTTTTTCTGTTACTCGGCTCTTGATATTTAATCATGGCCTGAAATATCTTTGAAAAAGCACAAATCACGTCATTCATGCCTGTTTTATCAAAATGATTGTCTTTTCATAAAAAGTTCATACTTTTTGTTTTTTTTTTTTACTGTCTGAGGTCGACAGAACTCTTCCGGAAAAGTATTAGGAACTATAGAACTGACCTTTTTGCGTATAAAACAATTTTAAAATTTTAATTTCGGAAAAAATGATCTGCTGACGGAAGTTAGCAGAGCATATTTTCATTCGACTTTTTTCCGGGCAAAAACGCCAGAACTATTTTTTTTAAGTATGAGGAACTCTAGAACTATGCCGCATGCGAATAGAACTCCCATCTTTTCATGCTCTGCTGGGAAATGATCTGCCAAGTTCACCCACATCTGTCTCCCATCTTCAAAATTGTTAAAAGTTATATTGTGTACATTTTAATATTTGTGGGAGAAATAAATAAATTTATTATTATTATTATTATTCCCTTTATTCATTTTACTTACATATGTTTTACATTTTTAAATATTTTTACAAAATTATATACAAAAACATTTAAAAACATAAAAAATAGTAGCCAACCGGTATCGAGCACAGGGTCCAAGCTACCGGTGGTTAGGGCTGCAGAGACAGGAACCTCCTCACAATGCGGGCCGTATCGAGGAGTACTGCCTTCTGAATCTGGCTCTTGATCCAACTGCCAAGTGAGAGCTTCGACAGATGTTCGTCGAGGCTCTTGGCCATAAGGCCATTGGCCGTTACGACAATCGGCACAATGATAGCCGAGTCCACATTCCACATGCTGACAACCTCGTGAGCCAAGTCGAGATATTTTATTTGCTTCTCTTTCTCAGCCTTCACGAGGTTCTCGTCATGCGGGATGGTAACATCGACTATCATTACGCGGCGCGCTGATCGGTCTATCACCACTATGTCAGGCTTATTGGCAACAATAGTCCTGTCAGTAATGATAGGCCGATCCCAGTACAGCGTGACATGGTCTTTCTCGAGAACTGGGTCGGGCACATACTTGTAGTACGGTACCTCAGATTCCACAAGTTCATATTTCAAGGCAAGTTGCTGGTGAATAATCCTGGCCACTTGGTTGTGTCTGTGTAAGTACTCGCCGTTAGCCAGACGAGAACAACCAGAAATAATATGTCTAATGGACTCACCCGGACGGTGGCATGCCCGACACACGTCCACCGTCCCGTCCTTCATAATATGTTTCCGGTAGTTGTTCGTCAGCATAACTTCGTCCATAATCGCACAGACAAAACCCTCAGTTTCCCCAAAGAGGTCGCTGAATCGTAGCCAGGACACGGATGCTAGAAAATCTACATCAGGCCCATGAAGAGCCTGGTAGAAGCGACCGTGAAGCACCTTGCCTTGCCATACTTCCTTGCGGTCATCGGTAGTAAGTACGACAGGTTTGCGCCAGTTCTCTTTAGCCATGGACAGCGGGGTGAGTACCTTGTCCACTGCGACCACATCTCGGTGCATACCCACCTCGGCTTTCAAAAAATATTCTCTGAGGCTGCACACCTCGCGGTTGTGGAGGGTCTTCGCGTTTAAAAAGCCTCGACCCCCGCACTTCCGTGGGATGTACAGTCTCATCACCGATGATCGTGGGTGATGCATCCGGTTTGCGGTCAGCAATGTACGGACTCTCCTATCTAGGGCGTCCAGTTCGGTCTGAGTCCATTTCAGTATGCCGAAAGAGTACATTAAAACCGGCATGACCCAACCGTTGAAGGCGCGCACCTTGTTTCCGCCCGAAAGAAGGCTCTTTGATACCTTCTTCAGGCGACCGAAGAAGCGTTCCCTCAACGATTGCTTCATGTCAGCTACGTTAATGCCTAACGCTTCCGACATACCCAAATACTTATAATTTTCTGATGAGGAGAGAGATCTGAGGTGTATGGAATCCGAGAGTTGGATTCCCTCGGATTCCATAATCTCTCCTCGCTTTACATACATGACTGCACATTTGTCCACACCAAATTCCATTCTGATGGCGCTACTAAAAGTTTCAGTTACTTTCAGTAGCTTCATCAGTTGCAATTTGTTAGGGGCAAAGAGTTTCAGATCATCCATGTAAAGAAGGTGAGATATGACCTGACCACCTCTCCTCAACCGGTAGCCTAGGCCTGAATCCTCCAGCAATGTGCTTAGAGGATTCAGGGCCAGACAGAACCAAAGTGGACTCAGACTGTCGCCCTGAAATATTCCCCGTTTAATCCATACAGGCTCATCGTTCCCCTGGATCTGTCGACATCCTGGATATCGGAGCACCGTCCTCCATTGCCCCATACACGACTCAAGAAAGGCGCGTAGAGTTGCATCAATCTTGTACAACTCCAGCACCCTCATGAGCCATGTATGTGGCACAGAGTCGTAGGCCTTCTTGTAATCTATCCAGCATGTCGACAGATCCTTGCGGGATCGACGAACCTGTTGGCTAATGGCCATGTCGATGAGGAGTAGCTCCTTAGTACCACGGGACCCGTTCCTACATCCATTCTGAGAGGCCGACATAATAGAATTACTATCGATGTGTTTGTTAATTTTCTCTCTCAAAATGGATGTAAGAAGTTTATAGACCGTCGATAAACACGTGATCGGTCTATAATTCTTGGGTTCCGTAGGACTACCTGACTTATGGAGCAGGTGGGTAACACCCGTTGTAAGAAACTCTGGTAGCGACCCAGACTCTAAGCATGACTGGAATTGAGATGCCAGGCGAGTGTGTGAACTACTTAGCCATTTGAGCCAGAAGTTGTGCAGTCCGTCCGGTCCCGGAGATTTCCAATTCGGTAACGGACGAACTGCCCTGGCAACATCTAAAGGTGTTATTGAAATTTTTTCCATTTGTGGGATAGATTCACACACTCGCTCAACATCTCGCATCCAGTCAGCCTCCGTATGACAGACGGGCACCGACCAGATGCTGCGCCAGAATGAACTCGTGGCAGCATCATCTGGGCGGCACACGTCCGTCATATTTTGTTCGGGTCGCTCCCAAGCTCTGTATACCCACCTCTCATCACTCTGGAATATGCGATTCTGCGAGTACCGATCAACACGCTTCTTATACCGCCGAATACGGTTTGCCCATGCATAAACTTTCTGCTTCAGGAAGTCGATGCGCTCTGTGACTCGGGACATGTATTCTTGAGGGCTGATTCCAGTCCCCAAGAATGCCCGCCTCACAAAGCGCATCACACGTGGGCGTGTATTGCCCTCCCTGAAGCAGTATAGTTTGCCGATGAGTACCCTGGCCCCGTCGATACGGCACTCGATCCTGCGTTGCCAGGCTGGTACAGCTGGTTTTGGTCGAGTAGCTACGTCAAAATTTGGGAATTTGACGTTAGCTAAACGACAAGCCGCTACAGCCCCACAATACAGTATCGAGTGCGTATCAACGAGGTCCTCGCTACTCTCAAAAATATTCTTGAGTTGCGAGTCCAAGGTACACACCAACGCCCTATTTTTCTTATGCATGGGAAGCCGTGGTAAACGGGGCCTAAGTTGGGCAGGAGTGGATCGATACTCGTGAAGCGCATCTTCCAGAGCGCTCCTCAAACGTTCGTTGCACTGGCTACTTACCGTGACAACCCTATCATCCTCCTCTACAGCACCAAGATTGGACCGCGGTGGTATTGCGTCAATAGTTGACGCTTGCACCGCGATTTGCGCCGGAGTCAAGTCGATGTGGTTGCTCGGTACCTCTGAGCGCAGCCTATCAAGCGCGGTGTCGTCCAACATGTGATTGCGTTGGATGACCCGCACCTGATCCGACAGTCGTTGGGCCGAGACGTTGACGGTTGGTTCAAGAGTCTGAAAAAGAGACAGCATCCTAACACGGTACGCAGTGAGGTTAGTTCCCCCCTCTGTAGACCCGTAATATGCGCGCATGACGTTCTCGTTTATAGACTGAGTCCATCTCATGCGCTGCACACAACCACCGGCAGCGGGGACCCGGCTCGGGACCGGTTGGCCCCTAGGTCCGAAGCTCGACGGTGGCCGGCCTCGCCCCGGCCGACGTACAGGTGTTGGCGACGTCGGCGGGGAGAAATATTCGTCGCTGGAACTCGACGCTACTGCCGCTGCCGGTGACACAGGTGATCCGGGGTCCGGCGGCGGCGAGGCGGAGCTCAGCGACGAGTCCGGGGGTGGAAGGCGTGCGCGTTGTGACGCAGCTCTGGTTATCATCATTTCATCATACCATTTTTACAGAATTTTTTCGTGTATTTTTCCTTTTCGTTCTCGCCTTATAACTTTGACAGACGTCATATTTCTTCAGTCTTGATTTTGGCTTATAATTGTTGTTTTTTTGAGATTTTTCCAAATATTTAGGGGTTTAAGAGTTTTCGACCCAGTTTAAACACTGTTGGTTTACTATTTGTGTATTGAAATAAATATTTTATAATAAAAAAACGAATATGAATGATTTGACGTGTTGACACACACAGAGTTGCCTGTTTATTATTATTATTATTATTGTTTTAAACTAGACCTGCATATAATTTCTTCAGGGTTAAAGTCTTATTGTGATGTGAAATATGATCCTAAACAGAAGGATAAATGAGAAGTCATTTGCAATATCCGATTTAAAGAATTGTTTGTTAATTAAACATTTGCTAATATGCAAACTAAATACCACATAATTAACGTGAAATTAAGAAAACAACAACCCTAATTAAGGTTCTACTAATTAGCTACAGTAAAAACAAATAACAGGCAAATATTCCAAGGCATATAAGCGTCTTTATTGAACGCAGTAAACATCAAAACTAAAATAAACTCATTTTAGAGAGAACACAGATAAGTTATCAAATACTCACAAACTTTCTTAAACACACATCCTCTTTGTCAACAATAGCATCAGAATGTCACAGTAACATTCATTATATTCATCAATCATTAATTAAAAAGACTTCTTTCATTACTCATTGTCAGCTCAATCAAAATCTCCACCCACAAGCCAAAAGTTATTTATACAAGCCAAATAAAGAAGCTAAAATTAATACTAATGAACCATTTGGTAAATCAGATAGCTATAATGTAAAATTGATACTATATCTATGGGATCAGCAATTTACAAGATGTGATGCCTTGCTTAGGCATTCGCCGTGGGTTCGAAACCAGGCAGGCACATCACTGTATCTAATTTAATTCATCACCACTACTCTCAAAACAGCGAAGGAAAATATCGTGGAAAAACCAGGAAAAACCCATGTCTGAGAACCTAAAATTCAAAGACTTGTTACTTGCACCAACCCTGTGGATGAAGGGCCACGTCCTCTCACAGAAAAGAGGCCTGTGTCCCAGCAGTGGGAAATTTATAGTCTAATTATGTTACCTGTGATGCTAAATCACGAAGAAATAAATTAGAAGGTACACCTTAGATGTAGATTTTCTCATGACATCTGGACCACTTTCCGAGCATTTAATTTAACGATGCCAAAACTTGACCGCGATAAGGTCAAGATGTCAATTAACGACGAGCCCCTTAGGCACATAAACTTATGTAATGGTGATCCATTACATAAAATCACACATATATTCCCCAAAGAGCTAGGTAGAGGTGCTGTACAATTTCATCATCATCATTTCAGCCCAAAAGACGTCCACTGCTGGACATAGGCCTCCCCCAAGTGTCGCCACATTGATATTTTGGGGGGTTTTACCATAATCGCCACGCTTGGCAGGCGGGTTGGCGATCGCAGTACGGTTGTTACAAAAGCACAGAGAACGCTGCTGCCCATTTTCTGGCAAGTCCCTTAATCGTCGCCTCTTACGACACCCACGGGAAGATATGGGATGGTGCTATTCTTTAAGTCTGACACCATACAAAGCCCTTTACACAGCACTTTAGCACTGCACTTTAGTCAGTTATATTTAAGTCCCATGTAATTCGGGAGCCTATTGCCATTCTTCTTTCGAGTCGCTAGCACGACGAATTTTATATTTTGATAGCCTAGAACTTCGCCACTTCCACCGCGTCGTCGGTGGCTGCGCAGAGGTCACTTCGGCTGCATGTTTTTGGGCTAAGAGGACAGGATAGCAGGTCGAGCATAGTTTGCGACACAGCTCCATAGCCACACCTGGAATATGGAACTTAATTCACATTGCTCAGAATGTTTAATGGAAAATCTCAATCTCTCATATTTTATCCGACATGTTGATCGAAGCCATCCTGGGTTCTCGTTTGCAACTAGTGTACCAACAGGGCAGAAAAAAAGCAGTTTAAAAAACATACATTAATTAGCTAAATTGCAATATTAACGAACCATTTTATAAAATAATCTTTATCCTTAAAAAATCCCACGGTAATTATAAAAGAAACGGATTTCAGTATCCGTGTCCAAAACAATTATATATTCAAATCTTGAAAATTATCATACGCGCGGTATCTTGATTGTAAACATTATTGTGCCTAATTTGTCAGAATTAGTGATATAATATGAGAGATAGCGAATCTTGTGGCGCCTCTGGGCTCGTACCTAACGGTGGTAATTTGTCAATAATAACTTAACAGATTAACATCATCATGTTGCAAATAGTTTCTATACCTAGTACCTTGTTCTAGCACCGTTGAGAATTGATTCTGTTTATTTGCCAGCGACTTTTGAAACTAATGTTATTTTTAATTAATGTTATTTTTTGTTTGTGATTTTTTTTTCTGAATTTCACATTTTTTGTTGTAATAGCCAATAAAAATATTCGCTATCTTTTTATTTTACATGGTTAACAATACGTGTCATGGTTATAGGCTTTTCCCTATTAAAAAGGAACTTAACATACCTAACTATCGAAATGTGTGTGTACAGTACACATCTGTGTACCCCCTCAGAGCATACAGGCGTGATGTTATATTATGATATTGTGTAAACAATAAACATCTAAGCAGATGCAGCAATCACGACAGATTTACCGTCTATTATTAAAGAGTTCCATTGTGAATCTGCGTAGATCATCATCAGCTCAGCAACATGAGATGATTACCAGGTATAATGCTTATAAAAATTTGGAGAGTTCCCTCGATTTCTCTAGGATCCCATCATCAGATCCTCACCTGATGACAATAGGACCACATGGGTAGTATATTGTTTCTAAGAATGCCCAAAAAATTTGATGGTTGTCCTTAATTTTCCTGGGAATATAGATACCATTGTTGACGACTTCTTACTTTCGTACTTAAACTAATACCTCTTAAACCCACAATTAATTTCATATTCCGCAAAATGATGGACAAATCTTTAATTAAAACGAGAAATATACTGAACAATTAGCATGTCCATATAAAAGACATCAACGCGCCTTCCTATGCTTCGAGAATAATTAAAATAAATATATATTTTTCGCATTCAATTAAATATTTCTTAATTAAGTCAATTACATCCTACAAGAGTTTTAATTTAAGGAACTGTATAAAATAATTGGATAAATAAATGGAATTCATGAATTTATTAAATAACTAAGCGATAACTGTATTTATGGAGAAATAAATGAAATATGCATAGGTAGGTATATCATAGAAAAGTGGTCTTGTTTTGATCCATTTGTGGGCATTGGATATCAGTATATTTTGTTTGAAGCAATTAGATTATTTGCTTGAACGACATTTATATCAATTAGGTGTACTGACATTACTAATTAAATTCTAATTGGATACAATATAGAAATTGTTTGTGTATCCTACATTTGGGTTCGTATTTACGAAGCATTTATATTTATGCTTTAACCTTTTGAACGCCAGAGCATAAACCTACGCGCGAGCCCTCCACGCCAAGCCACAAATTCACCGCAAATACTTGCAAATAAATAAAAGGGATTCCAAAAGTTTATTAACTTATTTCTTTGTAAGACATTTAATATTTAAGATATTATATAGATCACGTTTTAAAGATATATAAATCAAAACACGCAAAAGTAATGATTTAAATTTCTTATTTTGTGTTATAGTGTATCACATTTTTTGTCACATATTTGTGTCGTTGGCGTACAGGGCACGCGCTTGCTTGTCACGTATATGTGACAATGGCGTTCAAAAGGTTAATAACACAAACAACACTGTGTGATGTTCATTAGACTTATCAAACGATCACACATCCTACTCGTACCAACATGTTAAAGTTCAATAATTCTAAGTAAACAATAAATAAATAATTTCTAAAAATAACACTTTTGTTGAACATAGAATGCGGATGTACCAGTGTACTCAGCGGTGATGTCTTAGATGTTATCATATATTTCCTGAAATTGCTTTCCCAAAGGGATAACTTGTGAGACTTTGTTGAATGTTTGGTATATATCCATATTTTGTATATGGTATTTACTTTGTAAAGGTAATTTAGTTATTTTGTACATTGCCTAGTTTAAATGAAAGATCATCATCTCCCTAGCCTTTTACCAAACTATCTTGGGGTCGGCTTCCAGTCTAACCGGATGCAACTGAGTACCAGTATTTTACATAAACTGACTGCCTATCTGACCTCCACAACCCAGTAACTGGGTAATACGATATCCCTTGGTAAGACTGGATGTCACACTTTTGGCTTCTGACTACTCGTAACGACTGTCAAAGATCTACAAATGACAGCCGGGACCAACGGCTTAACGTGCTTTCCGAGGCACGGAGGAATCTCGGTATGTAATTATGGTCACCCATCCACGGACCAACCTCGGCAAGCACGGCTGTTATTACTTAGCCACGAGCTCCTCAAGTTTAAATTAAAGATACGAATATGAAAACGGTATCAAAAGGAACTACACCCGTAGTTTGTTTATCGACGACAGTAACGAGGTAACGAGCCACGATCGGCCTTTCACACTCGTTGATCGAGACAAGATCGTGGCGACCCGAGCGAACCCGTGGCATTTCCCTGTACTATCTACCATGGCAGGAATAAAATCGCTCTTACAGCTACGAAATAAAGACGCTTTGCGGTTGACTTTGCTTGGTGATGGAGGGGAAATAGCCTGTTGTTTTTGGTTATGGCTTAAATTCTATCGATTTGTGAATTGTTTGTATTTATTTATTTATCGAGAGCAACGGTGGCTCTGTGGTGGCAGCCCCGACTTACAAGCAGTAAGCCTTGGGTTCGAACCCAGGCAGGCGCATTACTTTGTGTAATTTATTTCATCACCGCTGCCCTCAAAAACGGCGAAAGAAAACATCGTGAGGAAACCGGCATGTCCTAGAACTAAAAATTCGAAGACATGTGACATCAATCAACTCGCACTGGGCCCGCGTGGTGGATAAGAGCGCATTCACACTCATACAGAGAAGGCCTGTGTCCCAGCAGTGGGAACATCATAGGCTGATGATGATGATGATTTATTTATCTACATAAAGGAAAGTATATGACGATAGAAGAGCTCAAAGGTGAGCTGATTCCATTCGATTTTTTTTTCAAGGAGTCCTGCGACCAGTGTTGTTTGTGTGCTGGCGAGGTGGGCAGAAAACATTGTTGCCTTCGCCTTCACGAAAATATCCTGGATAAGCTTGGCACAAGAGCATGGAGCTTGGCTTAAGCAATGAGAGGCCTGGACCCAGCAGTGGACGAACTTAGCCTTTAGATGATGAGACCTCGACAGGCAACGAATAGTTTAATTAAGATTTTTGATTAATACAAATACACAAATAATCAAACAACAATAATAAACTAATACATATCAAAAATCTTAATTGAACTATAACTATACACGTAACGTTGTCGGCGTCGTGTTTCGCTGCGTGTTGTCGCGTAACTGTCCTCGGAAACTTCGATATACGACACCTCTCGGCCAAAAGTCATCTTTCAAGCAGGTCTGAAGATGGTGGGTTGGAACTCGTACCACGAAAGACTTAAACTTGATAGTGTGGGGCAATTCCAACCTTTCGACCCTACGAGGTCCAGTTGGTCTTCACTTTCATATACTGCACAACAATTTCAACTGTCGTGGAGTGATGCAGACGCGAAATTTACAGCTGCTTTGTAGGCACAGCAGGACCCAGCAGCATGTTGGGACCAGTCGGTGCGGTACCACACTGAAATTAGATATATATTACATTATTCGATACGTACTACCGCTCATTGACTGCTCCCACTTTTCACCCTTATGTCCTGAGAAATAACGTTGAAAAGTGGTCGTCTATCAGTGAGCGCGGTAGTACTAATTTTGATTTATATTTGAGTTACCACATTACGTTAGTTCTTTGCTTTAAATCAAACGTAATCATAATAAAATAATGTTTTAATTGATAAACTGACCTAGACAGAGAGTGTGAGACACGAGCTCAAAAGTTGAAATATACGACGCCTAATTGTTCCAAGCGAGTTAACTTTCAAACTGTTCACTTATAAGTAAACGTTGTATGGTAAGAACCCATACAAAACAGTAAGATAAATTCCGCAGATCAAGCAAAATAAGAGAGTAGTCACATTTTCCTTAATATCAAGAACTTCAATACGGGTTTTCAGATCAAGAATACGTGTGTTTTAAAGACAAGAAGAATAATAAGTATGGAGTAAGTTTTAAGAACTTATGTAGTGAAAGGCTTCATCAAGTTGTTTTAATTGGATCGATATATTCCGTTTTTATTTTTACATAATGGCTGCACTTATTTACTGAGTTCATCTTGTGCCTTTTCCCAAACTATCTTGGGGTCGGCTTCCAGTCTAACCGGATGCAGCTGAATACCAGAATTTTACGTGGAGCGACTGCCTGTCGGATCTCTACAACCCAGTTAGTACTGGGTAATACGATGACCCCTTGTTAAGACTGATTGTCAGACTTTCGGGCCACTGACTACCTGTAACGACAAAGATCTACAAATGAGAGCTGGGACCAACGGCTTGGCGTACTTTCCGAGGCACGGAGGAATCTCGGTATGTAGTGGGTGGTCACCCATCCACAGACCAACCGAGGCCAGCGCGGATTAACCTGAATATCGATTCGAGCAGCTGTTTTTATTTAGCCACGAGCTCCTCCTCCTCTTCCTGGATTGGTGTATAGGGATTAAATAGATAACAATTGAGATGTTTTATTTTTCTTTTCTATTATTATTTTATTAATCTTATCAAATTATTTTATACAATTTTAAATATTTCTTAAAAAAACATTTAAACTATTTAATTTTTTATCATAATATCTATTTTCAATTATTTTTTTCACTTCTTAGCAATTTGAACATAAAATTATGCTATTTATTGTTAAATAGTAGGATTCATTAATTTGAGATCTCGAAAACGTCAGTAATAACAATAACAAGTTGCTAACTCATCGTTTACAAACACTGCATAACTTGTTCCGTTCCGTTGGTTCCCGTTTGATTGGCATAATAAGATAATAAGCAGTTTCATTCAGACAATCCAAGGAAATTACACTACATTCTGTGTTATTATATCGTACCTATTTAAACGCTGGTCAGCATTTAAAGTTAGTGTTATCTGCTTCATGCGTGTTTGGTTCAAAATATTTTCCAAAATAAAAGAACCTTCTGTTGTTCTCAGATAATTACTTAATTTTTTTCAAAATAATATTTCCCATCCACACTGCGCTCCAGGAATCATATTAAAAGTAAGAAAGAAAGAAAAAATATTTGTTTGTCGCAAGGACATGAGGTGCATGAATTGCGCGGGTGAAACAACGGGGCACAGCTAGTTATAAAATAACTAGCTTCCTGCCCACGACTTCGTCCGCAAACCTTAATAAGTTATACAACTAAACCTTCCTCTTGAATCATTCTATCTATTAAAAAAAACGCATCAAAATCTGTCACGTCATTTTAAAGATCTAAGCATACATAGGGACAGACAGCGGGAAGCGACTTTGTTTTATACTGTGTAGTAATAGTGATAATAACACAAAAAAGTCAACAAAATAAAAGCCTATCTTCATCGTTTGCACATTGGACCTTCGATATATTGGATGTATTTATTTACAGCGAAACTAAACTGCTCTTTAAAATGGGTATACATATTGGTTATGTATATAAAAAGCGTGAGGTGGTACACCTTGTGTTGCCTTCTGGCATTATGCTGAGCTGAGCTCCTTTTGGCACTAATTGTTTTGATAATTTATTTAGTTTAGATCTAGGGTTCCTTTTTTATAATGCCAATAAACTTAATTTTCTTTCTTTTAATATAGTTGAATAATCCTTGTATTAATTTTACTGTTACTTGTAACTCAAGATACCACTGTTGGGTATAGGTCTCTCCTTGACTTCTAGTTCTTTCGATCCAGAGCGAATGTTAGTTTGTAAAGGTAAGAAAAGGTTGACTGGTAGATAATACCTTTTGCATTAAGTCCGCCTCTGTACTCTGTGCTTAAATTGTTAAATAAATAAATAAAACTTTAACACATGTACGATACATCGCATACAACTAACAATTCCCAAAATAATGCTGACCACTTAAAATTAAAACAAATATTTAAAAATAAACTACTTACTTTTGCAAAATGATTATTTAAGTAATTCCTGACCAAAAATAAATGGCATTAGAATTTTAACTAAAATGACAAAAGAAATATAAATCTCAGTAGGGGTTGTGCAATTTTGTTCGGTTCGCGAAGGTTATTTGCGCAGACGTCTTTCTAAGACATTGCTCTGGGGTTCAGGAGGTCGGGAGTTCAAAAACGACTCGTTTATCTACTGTGCTAAATACATTTCTAAGAATATATTTATGGATTTGGACTTGAGATGTTATCTCAAGGAATCCAATGATACAACTGTAATTCTCTTTCTAGCTAAGTCTTTTGTCCGGTGAAATGTCCGCGGTAGCCATGGCTACCCCGCGCGCACGCCGCGCGCGCATGGAAAGTTTTTGCCGCGCAAGCCCCCCGCGCCACTTCCCATTTAAAGCTTATTTTCTCGTAAACTATTGCAGCTACACCAAAACAAAAAATACGTGTGTATAGCTGAAACTATACAGAATCTAACTACGTAAAAACTAATTACGACAACTAGATATAAGTATTTCGAAAAAAATGTGAACTTGAGAATATATGTTGAATGTCAGTTTCTCCAATAAGAATAAAAGTTTTACCAATTAGAATTGTAATTGGTATCAATAAAACCTATTTATAATTAAACTAGACTATATAAGCTTCGTTTTAATACCCATATATCCTTACTTTGGCACTTTCTTAGTAGCACAATCACCCAAAACAATCAACCCTCCTCGCATTCCATTCGATACCTACTGATTTGTCGTGTTTACGTAAAAAATTCGATAAGATTTCGTTTTATTTTACTGTTTTATATTGCGGAGACACTAATAATTACTTAATTGAAGTAATTTTCATAATACGAGCACTATTTTAACTATTTTTGCAATAATTTCTAAAAAAACATTATAAAAATACCACGTTAGACATGGCGCCAATTTTACATTTCGATATTATCGTTTCAACAGACTTTGAACCTACGATGTTTATAGATATTCGTAAAGCTTGATTAACGAGGTTTATTTTGATATATAACACTATATACATTGGGTTAAAATAAAAGAATACTCACGTTTTAAAACCAGAGAACATAAATCACAACACGGCATTAGGGTAAAATTAGACAACTGACTTTTAAAACTTTTTTGACATTTAATTTTGACGGCTGATATTGTCGTTCTTTGTGCCACAGACGCAGAATTTAATACTGTATCGATTAAAGGGGACCATAGACGGTACATTTAGAGATGTTACCAGTTTTAGTAAGTTTTTTCGAAGTTTGTTCGATACAAATTTAGATGCAACAAACGGGGCCTAAGCACTGGACCGGAATATTTTTTTGGTCCTTTTTAGGGCGTAATCGTTTCATCGGTGAGGTCCCTAATTATAGTACACCTACATTTCATGAATTATGTCCCATCTGTCGGCGAGCCTATTGCTATCAACCGGGCAAAAATCCGAAATCAAATCCAAGCTGTCACTGAGAAATCTGATAAAAAAAACCAATAACACCTCACAAAAAACCGGCCAAGTGCGGACTCGCGCACGAAGGGTTCCGTACCATTGTTTATAAAGACGAGCAAAAAAAACATGCTTTTTTTTGCTCGTTTTTTCCCTTAAAATGTTTATTTTATTCTGTTTTTAGTATTTGTTGTTATATCGGCAACAGAAACACAATCTGTAGAAATTCCAACTGGCTAACTATCACGGTTCATGAGATAAAGCCTGGTGACAGACGGACGGACGGACAGCGAAGTCTCAGTAATAGGGTCCCGTGTGACCCTCTGGGTACGGAACCCTAAAAATTTTTTCGACAAAATCAGTAGCCCATCATGTAAACCATCAAACATAACATTAGCATACGAGAGTAAATATTGTAATACATACGTGCACGTAAGGCCTGCATGAGGCAATTCACAATAAACGCGTTACTCGATCGCTGTGAGAAATGAGCCATTGTGTAGTCACTCTTAGCGTCCCATTGTTGTGGACAAAGCTAATAGTGTCCTGCCTCAAGGATATTGGGACAGATTTTTGTTTGATAATATACATATTTTTAGTAAATTAAACAGACTGCTTTTTGGGTTTAATATCGAATATATAAAAATAATAATTAATAAAGCTGAAGAGTTTGTTTGTTTCTTTGCTTGAACACGCTAATCTCAGGAGCTCCTCGTCCGATTTGAAAAATTCTTTCAGTGTTAGATAGTCCATTCGAGGAAGGCTATATGCTAGATATCACGCTACGACCAATAGGAGTGAAGCAGCAATGAAAAATGTTGCGAAAACGGGGTAAATGTGACGCAGACGAAGTTGCGTGGGACAGCTAGTTAACTAAACTAATATTATCAAGAGGAAAGCTTTGATTGTTTGTTTGTTTGTTTGCATTGAATAGGCTCCAAAACTACTGGTCCGATTTGATAAATTCTTTCAGTGGTAGATAGCCCACTTATCGAGGCAGGCTATAGGCTATATATCATCACGCTACGACTAATAGGAGTGGAGCAGCAATGAAAAATGATGCGGAAACGGGGGAAATGTGACGCAAACGAAGTTGCGCCGGACAGCTAGTTATTAATAAAATAAAAACGTTTTGTAATAACAGAGAGACGAGTTAAAAGGGCTCTGTATGGTGTCAGACATAAAGAATAGCACCATCCCATATCTTCCCGTGGGTGTCGTAAGAGGCGACTAAAGGATTAGCCAGAGAATGGGCAGCAGCGTTCTCTTTGCTTTTTTTTGTAACAACCGTACTGCGATCGCCAACCCGCCTGCCAAGCGTGGCGATTATGGCGAAGCCCCCCAAAATGTCAATGTGGCGACACTTGGGGGAGGCCTATGTCCAGCAGTGGTCGTCTTTTGGGCTGAAATGATGATGATAATGAGTTAAAAGGTATATAGGGAAGACATTTTATCGAGCAGGAGTCAGTATACAATTCATACTTTTCACCATTCGGAAAAAATTGTACGGAAGTTAAGAATACTTGGCATTTGACAACTACCACACACCCATGATCTTGACAGCAATCATATAAAAACAGGGGCAAAATAGAACCTTCGATAAACCTTTTGAAGTACCAGTTTCCGCTGTAGGAACTTGCAATGACATGAAGAATTCGGAAGGAATACTTTATTATTGTTGGTGACTGCACTTGACATTTCGCATGACAATTATATCTCATGTACTCGATGATTTATTGGCAGTGGTCAATGTCGCTTTTGTTAATTAGTAGTAAAAAAATAATTTACTTATATCATCTTTTTCTTTTGCCAGAGAATGGGCAGCAGCGTTCTCTGTGCTTTTGTAACAAACGTACTGCGATCGCCAACCCGCCTGCCAAGCGTGGCTATTATGGCAAAACCCTCCAAAATGTCAATGTGGCGATACTTGGGGGAGGCCTATGTCCAGCAGTGGTCGTCTTTTGGGCTGAAATGATGAATGAATGAATGATGATATCATCTTTTATGGAACTCATCCGGTACTGGAGGTAACTCTCCAAGCAGTATAAAAGTAACACATAAAAAGGTACCGTTTATCGTAGGTCGTGTTCTGTACGTCTACCATGAGTTTTAACAATCTATACACGCAAGCATCTGTAGTTAAAAAAATGTATGAAAACTTTTACAGCGCCTCTAGCGGATAGTTGGGTACTAAAATGCGCAGTATGAGTCACATAGTTATCTATCCTACGTCACCGTGTAGTAAACTATACTACAGCGACTGTAGTTTGGGCTTCATTTGCTTAGAATTTTGTACCATGAGTTACAAATTTGACAAATGTCATAGTAACGAACTATTACTATTGTAGTTGCAGCACTCACCGACATTTTGTTCCGTGAAAAGACTATAGTTTGCGATCAATTTTGTTATTTTTTAATTATAATGTTTAATAGATCACTTTTTGTGTGGGAAATGTTATCATCATCATCATTTCAGCCAAAAGACTGTAGCGTTGTGAGGTTCTCAACTGAAATTAGACGAGTGATTCTAAAATGTCACTATTAGTAAGTAACTAGGGACCTCACTAAAAAAGCGGTACAACTCTAGTTTTTGACAGGACGCTATGACTCGAGCATTTCTTTTCCGCTGGCTTAGCTGAAGGAAGTTATTCTCTGACCTCAAGATTCTGTGAGCCCCGGTTTTAGGGGCTCTTCGCTCAGGCTGAGTGCTGTACCCTTGCCTACGCCACACGCGCTACCTACTGCTGTACCCTTGCCTGCTCCTGCACGCTGCCTACGCTCGCCAGCTAAGCAAGCTACCCACTGCTGTGCCAGTGCGCTGACCAGGTCTTGGCCTGCTCACCTGCGGCCTACCGCCACGCGAGCCGGTGCCTGCGCAGTCTACCCTGCGCAACCCTGGCCGCTACAGTTCCGGAGGTCTACTGCTGAGCCTGTACTGACAGGCCCCCCACGTCTGCACGTGCTGCCAAGGGACGGTACCCTCCGGTTAATTACAGTGATAGTGAACGGAACAGAACTCGGTGACAGCGTACTCGCGACCTAGCATAGTCTAAATATATGTATTAACTAGTCCGGCTGTTTTACTGAACAACTACCTACCTACCTACTTGTCAGCGGCCTACGCATCCTACCCTGCGTAGTCCTAACCGCTACAAGACGTCCACTGCTGGACATAGGCCTCCCCCAAGAAGGGGAGTTTTGCCATAATTGCCACGCTTGGCAGGCGGGTGGGCGATCGCAGTACGGTTGTTACAAAAGCATAGAGAACGCTGCTGCCCATTCTCTGGCAAGTCCCTTAGTCGCCTCTTACGACTCCCACGGGAAGATATAGGAAATGTAAGCCGTTGCCGAATTAGAAAATGAACGACGCAAACAAAAAAAGTTTCAAAGTGAGATGCGTGTTCTACTTGGAAATCCATGTAGCGACGTACAAAAAGCAACTTACTACAAAAAGTACTACAGCGCCATCTATGACACGGCGGAAGAACTAACAGCAATTTCCTACATCTCACATGCAAAGTTTACATCGACTTAAGAGTATATAGAAAAACCCGACTACAACTGTCGGGCAGTTGCCCGCCAGACATAACACCTGTCTGGCCGGAGGATCCTCCCTTTACTTTGGGGGATGAGGAACTTTACACCCTGTTCCTCATACCCCTAAACTGGTGACCCCGAAATGGACGTCAGCGCAGCCTTCGAGCAACGTGACGTCATCATCATCAACATCACTTCCTCAAGCCTTCGAGCAGCGAGTCCCACAGCCAGCCAGCTTCAAACGGGTATTCCTGTCCACCAGCATGCAGCGGAAGCGCAAGCCTGGCCAGCACCCTCAGCCTCTCTTCAAGCGACCATGGCACAGCACACTGCACTTTCGGCCGGTCGAGAGCTTCTACCTCCCGGTCGACACCTCTCTAGCTGTCTGCCACATCGCGGCGCTGCACCACGTCCGACTCACTGGAGCAAACGCAGCGCCGGCCCCGACTCACTGGGGTTCGCCTCACCACCGCAGACTGTTCCGACTCACAGTGAACAATGCGGCAACGAGCTCAAAACTGGCATGGCAAAATACTTCAAGACTCATTCGACGATCGACCTCCGGTCTCCGGGGGGGAGTGATGTAGCGACGTACAAAAAGCAACTTACTACAAAAAGTACTACAGCGCCATCTATGACACGGCGGAAGAACTAACAGCAATTTCCTACATCTCACATGCAAAGTTTACATCGACTTAAGAGTATATAGAAAAACCCGACTACAACTGTCGGGCAGTTGCCCGCCAGACACAACACCTGTCTGGCCGGAGGATCCTCCCTTTTCAATGGAGTATTGAGGAACTTTACACCCTGTTCCTCATACCCCTAAATCCACTTGAAACTTTAAGTGATACCAGGTTTGGGTATCTTTATAGGTTAACCAAAGAAGCTTTTGAGAATTTGTGTGATTTCTTGCATAACGGACACCAAGCTGATGAACCGTCGTAACACGAATAAATTTGGGCTGCATTAGATTTCATTGAGAAGAGTGAGTCAGGCATCTTTCTACATTTTGTTGGATAATAGTACCATATGACCTGTCTTTTGTCTCTATCATCGTGCATTATTTAAAAAGAGATGAAAATATGCAATGTGAAGTGAGCATCGTTTCATAAAATGATGCCAACATAACAACACTGTGTAGTTGTAACTATGACATTAGTAGTAAGCACCAACACAGCTCATGGTACAATTGAAAAAGCTAACTATAATATTTGCGTATTGACGGAACTATTGCAGTTACGTCAAGCGATCTAACTATGACAACTCATGGTAGACGTACTGTTATTAATACTCTGGACTGATAGTCTTCTACCTAATCTCGAACTTTAATCAATCTTCTATACAAATAAATTAAATTTAAGTGTCTGTTTGTAATTACAATTGATTGTAAGTACCGTATATACTTTTGCATGTATTCAGTTAAAAGTTATAATTTAGAAATTTCAAAATATAGCTTTTTACTGATTTTATTAATTTTTGTTTGTCTATATGTTTGTTCCTGCCAATGTCCAAAATGTCTGGACTGATTGACAGGACTTTTACTGGCAGATAGCCGATGATATAAGGAGTAACTTAAGCTATATTTATTTTAGAAAAATGATTACGGTGCCGTGCAAAAAAGCCCTTGAAATTATAAACAGAATCCGTACCAAATATGGAAGTTATAATATTAAAATAATTTCAAGGGGGCAACAATTAGGATTTTTTTTAATAAAAACGATACACTCTGATTCTTTTATTCAATTTCGTTACATGCAACCTACAATTAGTTCTTTCCAAATCAAGCATCTTCAAAACCCACATTTTCACATGAATCATCCTTTTTTTGTTAGATTTTATTTTGTTCAACTAAACTTTGTTTGGTAAACTCCGAATATTCGCTTCAACACGATCCTTATCAGTCGAACAATGCTTAGAATCAGGTCGATCTCAAGCTAAAATAATAATTGTTATTTCTTCTTTTATAATAATAGAGGTCGATGGTATTTCCAAGTTTGCAACTACCAACGTTACCACTTTTACGTCAATATATTCTAATATTGTGCAATTTTATGTAGGTACGCACGACGGCCAATCTAGCTATACAAAACCAGTTTATGTGGATCTGTTATGCTATACAAAGAGAGGCCATTTTATACTGGAAATGTATAGCTTGATGTGTCACCGTGTGTACCTACTGTAGCGAAAATAAAAATAAAAGTCGTCACTGCTACATGTTAAAACGTATAATTTTGCTGTTATAAAAAAAAACTAATACAATTTTTTATAAAAAAAATTTAAAAGGATCAAAAAAAGGAATTAAATAATGGACGACATGTAATATAATTTTATGTAAAGCAGCGAAATGGGTTGTTCAGAATTGTATAAAATCTGTAATTTTGAAAATTAAAACAAGGTGAGAAAGGGGTTGCAACGCCTACTCAGCCCTAGGCGCGATCAAAATGTATACGAGTTTAAATATTACACCGGAAAAAATACATTGCGCGACCTTTTGACACGAATAGGGTTTAAATAAATTAAATGATTGTACAACAAAAAAAAAAAAGAGAAACTATACTATTGCTAAAGATTTAAAAAAAGGATTAAAACAAAATTTGTTCCCTGAAGGTCCGGATCCTCGCTCGAAATCGGATCTTCGCTGTTGCTCCGGGTCTCAGGCGGCAAGCCTCGGAGCCAACCGCCAGTACGCGTCTCCCGACCCCTGGTCGGCCTTGAGTCGCGGCGCCGAAAGTATATGGTCACTAGATCTTAGCTAGGATAAAAGTCCTAGAACCGATTCTGAGCGAATCTATGGTGAGAAAAATACAGAAAAATTAACACCATGCTCCGAGAGAATCTTTTAAGCAGAAAAAATTTAAAATGTTTCAAATACATACCGGTTCTTGGTGAAATCACTGATAACCGACTATACAGTACAGCACTACAAAATTTATCTTTCTTAGGTCCTTTTTTACTTTATCAATTAAATTACGAAACGGAATAATATGTCTGTTATTTCCAAAGATTTGTCGTCCATCTGAGAAAAATTTTCCTCTGTCACATCCATGGAATCGTCATATTTTTAAATTTGAACCGAAGTAAGAAAAAGTAAATTGATTAGAAATGAGGTCGACTTACACGAACAGAATAGTTTTTATTCAGCCGAAAACAGCGTGATAATGCTGCAATACCCTCTTTCTAAGAAAAAAAGGACGTAAGTACGAGTGAGAAAGAAGAAAAAAACTGGATCAGGCAAAAACAAAAAAAACAGGCATCATATCTGAATCAAACGATATCGAAGTGCAACAAATACTGAATAAACACGGAGGCCACCATATCTAAACGTTATCCGCGCGAACTCGCGATATCTCAATTACATCTATGGAGAATATGAAAGAAAATAACGAACTCCTAAATCTAAATATATATTGTTCAGTTAGAGCCAAACTCTAACCTGCCACCTCCTTACAATTAGTAAACTTTAGATCTAAGTAAAATTAACCTAACTTAACATAAGACTTAACTATTACCTATCAACTATAAGAAAAAACTTGGGAATCCCCAAAAATAAATAACGTGAACACGTAAAGTCCAACCTCTAGTTATAGAAACTAAGACAAGTTGAACAAAAAAAAAACTAAGTTTAAGAAAGAAAACCTAAATTAATTAAGTCAAAGAAGAACTCAAGACAGAACTTAAATCAGAGAACTCAAGTCATAAAACTCAAGTTTAAATTCAAATTTAAAATTAAATGTTGAATGTCACGCCATCTGTGTTAAACTAAAAGAAACAAAATAACCTTAGAACACAAGTTGACATAACACAGAAATAAACAGATGTCACTATTAACAGATAATCTATGAAGTTTTTAATCTAATCGAAAAACTATGCAAAGAAATATTCCAAAGAGGAAAAAGGATTAGAAAGCAAATGTCAATGTCAAAATGGAACAAAGAGAATTTAATCCAATTTATTTTAAGATATCTTTGATATGATATTGTCCGGAGTGGACTGAATCACAATCCTGTAGCAAATAGGTGGTCCTTGAAATGACTCTTATTACACGGCACTTAATAAAACGTGGAGCAAGCTTCCCAGAGAAAAAATCACCTCCAGAAGACTTGGAAAAATTCCTTCTCCATACAGTATCACCAACATTTAGAGTGACAGCTGATCGATTAGAATTATATGCACGAGAGTTACGGAGAAAAGCTAAAGAAAGATTATCAGCAACCTTTGCATAAACTTCGCTGAGAGAGGATAGGTTTGAAGCATGACGAGCCCGACTGTCTGCCAAATTAGAGCTTCGAGTCTGACTATTTACATGACTGCTATCCATAAGGACCTCTCTACCAAGCATAAGAAAGTTAGGCGTAAAACCAGTAGCTAGATTAACACAAGAATTGAGGTAAAGCTTCACTTTAGGTAACATTTTAGCCCAACTTCTTTGGTTTTCACCAACCAAAATACCTAAACATGTTATAACGCTTTGGTTGTATCGCTCAACCGTATTTGCTTGGGGTGTATAATATGGCGTAAAAGTAGGTGATTGAATATGGAAAGATCTGAGAAAATTAAGGAATTGATTACTACGAAAAACTGTAGCGTTGTCACAAAGAATAGTACGCGGAACCCCAAAATTAAAGAAAATTTCAGACTCTAACGCTTTTATAACAGAAAGAGCGTCAATCCTTTTCAGAGGAACTAACCAAACATATTTGGAAAAAACATCTACCATAGAAAGGATATATTTATAACCATAATAAGCGCAGGGCAACGGACCAATTATATCGATAGAAATCATCTGTAAGGGCAAGGAAACCTCTTTAGGGTAACACATCTGACCGCGAGGTTGTGTGTTCGAAATTTTATAGGCTTTACAAACCTCACATTGACTTAACGTCGAAGTAACGTCACGGAACATATTTGGCCAGTAGAACAACTCCCTAAGCTTTAGATACGTTTTAGTAACACCGGGATGTATCGAAGGAAATCTATTGTGAATTTCCCAAATAGCGTCTGGAACCTTTTCAGCTGGTAACACCACACGCCATGGTTCAGAAGATAAAGGACTAGAAACAGGCATGCGTCTCATAAGGATACCGTTATTTATAGCGTATGCTGGGAACATTTGTGGCGTATCTCGAGCACCTATATATATCTTCTTATACCAACGGTCATTAGTATGTTCAGGACCCTGGTCAAATGACACAGGATTAGCATGGATCCTGGAAAGAACATCGGGGACTATATGTTGCGAACCTTTACGATGCACAATATCAAAAGTATATTGGGAGATAATAGTAGCCCAACGAGCTAAACGACCAGATGGGTTGTTAAGAGAGAGGAGCCACTTAAGAGCCATATGGTCTGTTATGACAGAAAACTTCATACCATCTAAATAACATCGAAAATGTTTAATTGAATCCAAAACTGACAAGAGTTCACGCTCTGTAGTACTATAATTGCGTTCAGTTTGAGAGAATAAACGCGAATAATAGGCGATTGGATGTTCCACATCGTCTATCTTCTGTGTCAGTACCGAACCAAGACCAACAGCTGACGCATCACACTGCAGGATGAATGGCTTCGAGAAATCAGGACATGCCATAACAGGCGTATCAATTAGCGCTTGTTTCAACTGAGTGAAAGCTTGATCGGCTGCATCGTTCCAACTTATTGGATCATTACCCTTTCTCTTACCGATAAGGGCAGTAAGCGGAGCAATTATAGAAGAAAACCCTTTAACGAAACGCCTATAATAGGAACACATACCAATGAAACCGCGTAATGACTTAGCTGAAGTAGGAGTAGGATAATCTTTAATAGCATCAAGTTTGCCGGGATCGGTTTGAAGACCCTTTTCATTAACAATATAACCCAAATATTTTAGTTCGCTTTTACAAAACTCGCATTTTTTTAAATTTATAGTTAAGCCTGCTTCTTTAAGTCGAGCAAGCACCTTCCTGAGCAGCGCCATATGACTAGAGAAATCTTTAGACACGATTATCAAGTCGTCGACGTACCCAAAAATACAGTCGTCGCTGGTAGAAGTAAACTCGAAATTCACGATCATATCAGTAAGGCGTTGCATCTCCGAAGCAGCGTTCGTTAGACCAAAAGGCATCCTAACAAACTCAAAGAGACCACGTTGTGGAACAATAAACGCTGTTTTCTCACAACTTTCTCTATCAGCGAGTGGAATTTGCCAGAAAGCACTTCTAAAATCCAATGAGCTAATATATCTAGCACCACGAAGGTTGTCGAGGATATCGTGAATACGGGGAAGAGGATATGAATCTCTAACTGTCACACTATTCAGTTTTCTACTGTCGACACAAAACCGAACAGAACCATCTTTTTTTGTCACCATTACCACTGGACTAGCCCATGAAGAACGAGATGGACGAATAACACCCATACCTAACATTTTGTCAATCTCTTCATTGAGAATCTTCAACTTGACAGGGGATAAGGGATAATATCTTTGACGGATAGGGTAACCCGTAGTATTAATTTTATGGGACAACCAAGATGTTTTACCAAGACCAACTTTTTCCGAAGAGATAACTTCGTACTCTTTAATAACTTGTTGAAGACAAGCCTCTTGATCCGGCGATAGGATGTTACGAGGATGAATATAACGGACCTCGCTGACAGAGGAAACTTGAGGGGAAGAGTGCTGAACAGAAGGGATAAACATATTACCATCAATATTTTTATTAAAAGCCTGACTAAAAATAGACGTCAAACCGAATTTATTCCAAAATTCGATACCTAAAATAACAGAAGATGACATCGAACTTGCAACTAAAAACTCATGAATAAAAGTTGTACCATTAAATTTAACTGGAAGGTACACAGAACCAAGAATATCAATCGGCGAATTATTAGCCGATATAACACGGGGACAAGCGTCTTTTGATGTCAAAGAAACACCAAGTTGCTGAATAAAATTATCGCTAACAAGCGACATCTGAGCACCAGAGTCGAGCAATGCTTTAACAACTCTACCACATAATAATACTTCTATAAACGGTCGGTTATCAAATGAATCTGAAGTAAACACTGGGGATACTGTACGGAAAGAAGCGTATCGCCAGTGGTTTATGCATTTTTTGGATTACATTTCGGACATTCCCTAGTAATAAATCCAGGAGTGCGACACTTAAAACAAATCATGCCTGTGATCTCTGGGCAAGAACGGTAAGAATGACCAACTTTGTTACATTTTAAACAAAGCTGAGACTGACTACAACCAGGACAAATCTGAGAGTTACTAGATGTTGGCTGATGGGAAGTTTTGTTCGGCCTAGGTTTTGGTGGGTTAAATACTTGAGAAGTCGACTGGTCGGCAACACAGTCGAGACTGGCTACCGCCTTTGAAGGTTTTAAAAAGGACTCGAAATGAGTAACGGCCTCGATTAAATTATTGACATCATGGAATTTTTGAATAGACAAGCAAGGAGTATACTTTGGCAACATGTTGTGAGTGATGATCTGCAACAACTCCGATTCTTCAATAGGCTTGCTCAGTTTAGCGTTTAAGTAAGAAACTTCGATAATAAATTCTCTTATTAACTGTTCCGGTTTCTGCTTGAGGTTACGGACCTCCTGGCTTGTCTTAAATTCAAAATCGGTCGTACCGAATGTCTGAAGAAAGGCATCTTTGATC
This sequence comes from Cerastis rubricosa, assembly GCA_949152445.1. Lineage (NCBI taxonomy): Eukaryota > Metazoa > Arthropoda > Insecta > Lepidoptera > Noctuidae > Cerastis > Cerastis rubricosa. The sequence goes on along the minus strand of OX424529.1, from coordinate 4,872,051 downwards.
ACAGAAAAAGAAAGACCCGGTCGACGGATCGACCTAAAATATTGAAGTGCGACACCTGACAAAACTTCATGAAATCGCTTAACTAAATAACCATCGGACAAATTGTCGGCCTCCCTGCACTCCTCTAAACTCGTGAAAAATTCCCGTACGCAGGTCTTACCATCGAAAACAATCTTCCACTTAGTAAGAGAGAACTGCCTGGTAAATTGTAGGCATTCCTCAGATCTTATTGGGGAAGGAATGATACTCTGTGAAGAAGCGTGAGAAGGTCTTGGCGGAATAGGAGGAGGTGGTGGTCGCGAAATAATGGGACTAGCACGACGTGGAGTCTCAACAATAGGGAACCCCTCTTCTGACATGATGTAACTAGAATAGACCTAATAACGTATGAAAGAACAGACAAAAGGCGATTGAATCCTAGCGAAAAAATAGGCACGGCATGAACAGACGGATAAAAATAATCCAGCAACCAGCAGTCAGTAAACGCCAAGCTATTAAACAAAGATACAGGCTACATAACCGTTCATACTAAGCTTACCTTGAAAACCGACGCCTATAAATTCATACGTCACCATATATACTCTACGGGTTCTAACTACCGCTAGCTAAGGATATGGAATAAAAAATCAGGAGACCTATCGTTATATTTGCTGCGATAAGTGGGTAAAATAAAAGACAGTTATGTGTTATATAGTTCACAAAATTATTTTTCCTTTAAAATAAATTACATTTAATGAAAAAATATATATATATGTCAAGGAAAAATGACAGCTTCACAGATCTGAACTGGTGGTAAAAATCCCAGAATACCTTTCTAGAATGAAAGAATATCCGTGTCCTGAAACAAATAAGCTTAAGAATCATTAGCTCCCGGAGGGAGTGACCATCCTCAATAAGGCAAAAAAAATTTTATGTAGAATCATTCAAATTTCAAAGTTATTAGGTAAAAAACACTTACTTTAGTTGTTCGGGCGCCATTTTTGTAGCGAAAATAAAAATAAAAGTCGTCACTGCTACATGTTAAAACGTATAATTTTGCTGTTATAAAAAAAAACTAATACAATTTTTTATAAAAAAAATTTAAAAGGATCAAAAAAAGGAATTAAATAATGGACGACATGTAATATAATTTTATGTAAAGCAGCGAAATGGGTTGTTCAGAATTGTATAAAATCTGTAATTTTGAAAATTAAAACAAGGTGAGAAAGGGGTTGCAACGCCTACTCAGCCCTAGGCGCGATCAAAATGTATACGAGTTTAAATATTACACCGGAAAAAATACATTGCGCGACCTTTTGACACGAATAGGGTTTAAATAAATTAAATGATTGTACAACAAAAAAAAAAAAAGAGAAACTATACTATTGCTAAAGATTTAAAAAAAGGATTAAAACAAAATTTGTTCCCTGAAGGTCCGGATCCTCGCTCGAAATCGGATCTTCGCTGTTGCTCCGGGTCTCAGGCGGCAAGCCTCGGAGCCAACCGCCAGTACGCGTCTCCCGACCCCTGGTCGGCCTTGAGTCGCGGCGCCGAAAGTATATGGTCACTAGATCTTAGCTAGGATAAAAGTCCTAGAACCGATTCTGAGCGAATCTATGGTGAGAAAAATACAGAAAAATTAACACCATGCTCCGAGAGAATCTTTTAAGCAGAAAAAATTTAAAATGTTTCAAATACATACCGGTTCTTGGTGAAATCACTGATAACCGACTATACAGTACAGCACTACAAAATTTATCTTTCTTAGGTCCTTTTTTACTTTATCAATTAAATTACGAAACGGAATAATATGTCTGTTATTTCCAAAGATTTGTCGTCCATCTGAGAAAAATTTTCCTCTGTCACATCCATGGAATCGTCATATTTTTAAATTTGAACCGAAGTAAGAAAAAGTAAATTGATTAGAAATGAGGTCGACTTACACGAACAGAATAGTTTTTATTCAGCCGAAAACAGCGTGATAATGCTGCACTACCTACTAATAAGCTGTAGATTTTGTGCTAAGTAACTAACACCTATATTCTAAGAGCCTTCCTAAATCCATTTAATCATGACAACAGTAAATATCCATGAAATCGTATTCCTATAATTTCTTAGCCCTTATTGGCGGATCTTTGAATAAGTTACCTCCTCTAGCTATCTACCTTTGTCAAACCCATAGTTGCATCCCGCATCAATCAATGCTAAAGATGTCATATCTTACTTTACGAGTAATCAATGTTAAAATTGTATGTAATTAATAGTTTTCCGGTAAGTAGGTACTTCAAAAAGCACGTTAAGCCGTTGGTCCCGGCTATCATTTGTAGATCTTTGACAGTCGTTAAGAGTAGTCAAAAGCCAAAAGTCTGACATCCAGTCTTATCAAGGGGTATCGTATTACCCAGCTACTGGGTTGTGGAGGTCAGATAGGCAGTCGCATCATGTAAAATACTCAGCTGCATCCGGTTAGACTGGAAGCCGACTCCAAGATAGTTTGGGAAAAGGCTAGACTGATGATGATGACTCAGATGATAATCCCACTCAGATAGACTGGGACAGTTCTAGTAAACTCAATCACGGCTTCAATTTGATCCAACGAACAATTCAAAACCCCATACATATCCAAAACCCATCTTCAAAGTTGACATCACCCCACTATATATGGTGTTTCGTATGTCCCAGACCTTCATATGACATGGACAGTTGGACATTGCGCATTGTACGTGATCACCATAAACCATAGAGTATTAACTTACTGAGCGCCCTTACAAGGATATTGTAAGTTTGGTAATAGAACCCTGAGGATATAGGATTATCCTTGAAGGCGAATAGAGTTGAACAAAGATTGCGTTGTATACGTTTTTTTTTTTGCAGGTTATCTAAGGCAAAAGTAATGGCGACAAAAATGAAGCGACTTGGTTTTCAAGTGAAGACTTTTCTATTGGTAAGTTTTGAATTAGCATTCTTTTTTTAAAATTATTAAAGCCATTCGTCGTTGCAAGAATTAATACTCAAACTTTACATAAAAAAACGCTTACATTCATAGTTTAACTGCATTCACTATTAAAAAACGCGAGAAAATGAGACAGCAGTTCAGTGTGGCTATTAAATAAATTATTATTCATCCGTTTATTCATTTACATACAACATATTTTTTACATTTTTAAATATTTCTATATAAAATCAATAAAAAAACTTAAACTACTACTAAAATAGTAGCCCTCCGGTATCGGGAACAGGGTCCAAGCTACCAGCGGTCAGGGTTCCAGAGAAAGGAACCTCCTAACAATACGAGCCGTGTCCAGGAGTACCGCTTTCTGAATCAAGCCCTCGATCCAGCTGCCTAACGAGAGCCTCATCAGATAATGGTCGAGGCTCTTGGCAATTAGGCCATTGGTCGATACGACTATCGGCACAATGATCGCCGAGTCAACATCCCACATGTCGACAACCTCGCGAGCCAAGTCAAGATACTTGATTTGCTAAAAACCTATTTTTTTATTAGAACAGCTAAAATCACAAAACATTATCCTACAGTGTAGTTTAAAAACGCAACCTTTTTCATTACGAAGCAGTTTTCTAACTCTATTAATGTCTAAATCCTTGATACACAGCAGGAGTGTGGAACTAAATTCTAACAAATGATCTGTGACCAATTTCTATTGTGAACAGCGTCTATTTGTACAGATGTTTGTGCTGGGAAACCTGAATTAGATAGATAGGCACTTTACTGGCGACCCCCCATGAATCTTTGAACAGATGGTTAGTTTTTGTTCGCCAATTTAGAGTTGGTCACAAGTGACCTTATAGAGGTCACCTTAACTTAAGCATGCTATAATAGAGAAGTGTGTTGTTAGAAGCCCATAATAAATAGCCAGGAACATTTTTGTTCGTATGATTTTATGTAGCAGGAAGTCTATTAATCAACAGTATTTCCCTTCTATAAGAAATAAGGATCTGAGAGTTTTATATTTCTACAAAACAAGCTATACAAGGTGTTGTTTTGCATCCTCGTCAAAATTCAGGATGTTGTCACAAAAGACATAATTAATCAATATAAGTTCCGGTGCTTATTTAATTATTAAAAAACACTGCTTGTTTTGTTGTTTAAATTTGTCAGTATTTCAGAATAACTCCCTGAACGTGGTTTAAGGAATGTAAAAATATCGAATAAACGTTTGAGATTTTTTGTATGTGTGTTATAAGGCGAGGATCAGACGGGCGGTGTTTAAAACACGGGTGGTTCACACTTACCGATTTCCGTTAATAAGAAAAACAAAAAAAACCTACTGATTTTATTATAGTATCGGGTCGAGAATCATTAGCACAGTTACCTCCTTGAATTTGACGAGGATGCAAAACAACACCTTGTACACTAGCCTATTCCCGCGGTTTCGCACGCGTTCGGTAATTATCCCACGGATTCGTAAAACCGAGATAATTATTCTATGTGTTAATCCGGGTAATCAACTACCCGTGTGTCAAATTGCATCTAAATCCGTTCAGTAGTTTTCTCGTAAAAGAGTAACATCCATCCATTCATCGTCGCAAACTTTCGCATTGATAATATTAGTAGGATTACATTCAACAGGATTGCTATAAGCTTTACCGATAATCGATCGTTACTTTGTCTAAGCTTTCTGCGTCCATTCCTCCACAATGTATACCTACCTAATTTTAAACAAAAACATGGTAAATAATAATGCGTTTTTAAACATGGTAAATATCCCGTTGTAAGTGTTGTGACCATGTCAGTTTAAAAATTTATATTGCATCGCTTAAATAAACTTAAGATCACACACGAATCCATGTACATACGTGGGACACTCAGAAAGTTTTGCGAAACTAAAAAAAATTGTTCTATACGTACATATATTTTTATTAAATCTTTTCAAAGTACTTTCCACCAGCCTCTATACAAAGATTCATGCGCCTAAACCAGTTTTCAAAACACTTTTTCCAGTCCGCCGCAGACACCTCGTTTACAGCCTGCTCGAACCCAGCCAGCGCATCTTCCGGCGACGAAAATTGTATCCCTTTGAGCTGATTTTTTATTTTTGGGAATAAAAAGAAGTCACACGGTGCTAGATCAGGGCTGTAAGGAGGGTGACCCAGGAGTTTGACTGGCGTGCTGTCCAGGAAGTCCCTCGTTTTGAGTGCGGTGTGCGCAGGTGCATTGTCGTGGTGGAGCAGTAGCCCGCGGAGCCCTGTGTTTGGTCGCTTGTTGCTTATAACAGAGAAAACTTCTGGCAAACATTTGGAAGTATACCATTCGGCATTAATGCTTCTTTGATCCCGTAAGGGAATTGATACCAAGTGGCCAGTCAAATTAAAAAAGCTAGCGATCAAAATCTTACCCCCGCTTCTAGATCGCTTCACTTTGGTAGGCGTTGGCTCATTTTGAAACACCCAAACAGTCGACTGGCGCTTGGTTTCTGGGTCGTATTGATAAATCCAGGACTCATCACCTGTAACGATGTCGTAAACACGCCGAGACGAGCCTGCTTCAAATTTGTTAAGCATATCACGGCACCATTCCACCCGGGCCTGCTTCTGAGCATCGGTGAGGTTGTGCGGCACCCAGCGTGATACTATCCTCCTCACGCGAAGATGGCTGTGTAGAATCTCGTGAACGCTTCCCGATCCAATCTTCAATATGTGTTGAATCTCCTGATATGTAATTCGCCTATTGTCTTGGATTAAATTTTTCACTGCTAGCACGTTTTCTTCGGTAACAGCCGTCAAAGGGCGACCGCTTCTTTCGTCATCCCCCAAAGTTGGTCGACCGCGCTTGAATTCGTTATACCAACGATACACGGTTGCCTTGGAAGGGCCTTCATCCATGAATGCCATTTGAAGTCTATCGTACGATTCATCCGGTTTCAGGCGACACTTGAAATCGTATAAAATCATAGCTCTAAAATGTTCCCGGCGCAGATCCATATTTCAGTGAGACACAATACTTTGAATTAACTCGCAAAAAATGTGGAGGGAAATTTTGAAATTGGAACTTACTTATTTTTACTTATAAATAATCATATTTTCGAAAAACATAATAACTGGCCAGTCTCCCATATATAAAAACTTTTTTTCGCAATACTTTCTGAGGGGCCTGGTATAACCGCTCTACTCAAACATGAGCAGCAAGAAAACTCAACAAACACTAGCACGCGTGCTCTTTCACCAGCGTGCATTGCGCGCGAGTTGCGTCACGCGCACTTGACACAGTGTGTCGGTTGACACATATTGTGACGCGGTACGCGCTTGCAGGGTTAGAATTAAGGCTGCACTGTTGAATTGTAGTTTTACAAACAGAGTTTTTTGGTGCAGAGTGTTTGTTTTACCAACACGCAATATAAGTCCCTCATGAGTTACATTTTGGTACACAGCGAAGTTACTTGTTCTACATTTTGATGTGAAACATCTATATGCGCGACTAGGAAGTAAAATCGACACGGAACGGGAAATGGTGTTGCACCCCCGCCCTTTTGCCACGTAAAATAAAAAAAAAACAATTAAAATAATTTTTGTTTTGAATTGATTTGATTGCAAAAGAAAACAAAATTAACAGATCTTGTTTTCTTTTTGAAAGTTCCACATAAATGTCTTTTTTCTTTCTTTTCCTCCGTAAAGGTTTCGTTATAGGTTTTTATTAATGATTAATTCAAATAAAAACATTAACATCTACCGGGCGTCCCGTGGCGACCAAAATTTTTTTTTTTGGTCCGGGTTGTTTGTTTTAACAAACACACTATGCATGCTTGTTATAAATCTCGAGCTACAGTTTGATGCATACCGAAGTTACGTGTTCTAAATTTTTCATTATTTTTTGTAGAGCAATGTTTGCAGCTGTTAGTAGACAACAACGGATCACATTAAGTTAAGATTGAAAATGCCGCAAAAGTTTTAGAAAGTTACTTAATGCGCAACATGTTGCTCTACAAATCGTAGCATCGGTGTGGCTTTAGACTCAAAATCACGAACTAATTTAAAAATTCTTTGATTTAAAAAAAAAATTGATGTATTTTTTTTTCTTAATTGAAAGAAAAACTGGTTTTTGTTTTAAATTAGGAATTTCGTAAACTATTATTATTCCTCTAGAAGTCAAGACAAATATTTGTTTTGTATTTGTTTTTATATTTAAGTTTTACTATCTACGTCGTTAGTCAGATTGAAGATTGCTGTCGTCCTAGCAATAGGTGCTGGACACTTATATTACTGATTCATACATAAAGAACTGCATTACTAAGCATAACACAACAATTTAGATCCTTTCTCGCGTCACAAATCGCATTCGATTTTAAATCGACGACGCGTGCGGCTCCATTTCTACGCTTGCGTAAGTCCCACCCACGACGACACGGAACTACCCACCTTATCAACCATTACTTCGGAAGTACTAACAGATAATCTAGATACTCTTTCAAACCCAGCAATGTATATGAAACAAGTATATTATCAGAAAATTCGACCTTAAAATCGTATCCTTTTAGGCAAAATTGCATTTTGAATTTTTGAATTGGGTTTATAAAGTAGTGTAAAGGTTATTAAACTCTATGTAGGTGGATAGGCAATAGGTCAGTTAGACATTAGCATTCCATTGTCTGATTTAATCTGCCTGCTGTCATAAAAGGCACTCGTTTAACAAAGCGGTGACAAAGTTTATTAAGATGTAGTGGAAGTAAAGAGAACTATTATGTATACACGGCGAAAGATGTAGTGGAAGTAAAGACAACTATTTTGTACACACGGTGAAATATCGTATATTATACATTTCCAGTGTAAAATGGCCTCGCTTTCCCATAAAAAGAGAGATCAGCTTAAACTGGTTTCGTGTTCCTTGATTGGACGTCGTGCGTACTTGTTTAGGCAAATTATTATCAAGTATTTTGCTTGTTGCACAATATTAGTTCATTGTTCGTTGAAAATGAAGTAATATTTTGGCACTGTTTATTTATAATCTATGGAAACCTAACAACAAGCAAAACTGGTTTAAAATAGTACGTGAGATTGACAGCTAATGGCCGTGTGGCCTACCATGACGTCTTAAAACATTATTGTTTTACTCCTTTTCCAGTGCGGGAAAGAGATGGCTCTAGATATCCTGTATAGCTCCGTCTCTTTCCCCAACTGGAATAAGAGCAAAACAATAATGCTTTAAAACGTCATGGTAGTCGAGCCGTTTTCACTTATAAAAACAGAATGTAAAAAAGGAGTGTGAACAACACAGCGCTGCCCACAATAAAGAAATATAGGACAACATATTCAAAGCATTAACTAAAACACATATCTTCCAATATACATTATATGTATAATTATATTGCCGTATAAGTAAAGTACCTACCAGCAACAGATAAGCAACTTATCTTGTTAAAAAATAACATTGCTTTAAAGGTATTTTTATATTGGTTTCATAAGGAAAGCTTTTTAGTATGTATAGTAAAATCATCTCCTTTTTGAGTTTGGGAAGGACAAGGACAAACCCCTCCTGGGGAAAAAAGAGGGTTATTATCGGACTTCTACCAACTTAAAGCCTTCTGTTCCCCCTAATACCATGACTTGGGGGCCCTTGGGGTGAGATACACGTATTATACATTTGCGTACACCCTCGCAACGGATACACTCTTAAACCATCATCCTTCTTTTTTTTGTGTATGGCATCTCGCAGTCCAACCTAAGAGGTTGTCGTCTGTTTAACCGGACTATCCTGTGGGTGCCTTGAGTGTAAGGCCTTCAGTCAGGGCATAAAACTACTTACAAACTAAGCGACTACACGCTAAGGACACCCCCTGTGGGGTACGAGCCTCGGCTTAGGGCGTCGCTGGGGGAGGACTGCATGGTGACAGGCTGGATCTGAATGATATCATTATTTAGGGGCTGATTTAAAACTACTGGCATAGCATCGCTGGCTGGCTCGAGCGAGGGTTGGGGTGGCAAGGACCGGGACGTTGCGACGGACCTGGACGGCGCCATCATCCTTCTTGCCTTTTTCTCGTGTTATTTGGGGTCGCCGCAACACGTTTTAATCTTCCATCCTCCGCTTTCAATCGACACGCTATCATTTGCTAATTTTTAGGTTTCCGTACTTCGAAAGGAAAAAACGGAACCCTTATAGGATCACTTTGTTGTACGTCTGTCTGTCTGTCAACACCATTTTTCTCAGGAACGCGTGCAGGTATCAAGCTGGAATTTATATCAAATACTCAAGTTTACTGTCCCTTGGAGCTGGGAAAAATCAAACTTCTAAGCCAACAGAATCAATAGATACAGCCGTTTATGCCGCAACTTTCCGCAAATCTTCGACACTCGCAAGTGAATCAAAACCTACAGGGTACTTCCCGTGAACTCAGAATCTTGAAATTTGGTACGAAGCAACGTCCTATAGCACAGATAAAGGAAAATTGCTAAAACCGTAAAATTTTAGTTACATCATATAATAAAAATATTTTTAATAATTTTAAGCTTACTAACCCTTTCTTCATGAACACTTAAAGGTATTAATTTGAAATTCATATCAAATACTCAGGTCTATAATACCTTTATGCTGTAACAAAATCGAACTTCTATGTTAACGCAATCAAAAGAAACAGCAGTAAGCTGCATATTTTCAAACTCGCAACTCAATCTTGAAATTTGCACTTGGCCGGTGTTTTTCTTTATTATATCATAAAATTTCCCACACAATCCATCCATGATTTCTTTGGTCTTCGTTTCCCTCTTCATCCATCACCATTATGCATACTTAGATCAATAATATTCAAACTCAAAAAAAAACCGGTACCAATTTGTATGTTACATTCCAAACCAGTGCCAAAATTATGTAGCTATGTCAATAATGTCACATTATATAACACGATTTATTATTAATATATGCTCATAGAACACGTTTGTCGCTATCTCCTTGCTACGATTATTTAATTTGAATTCTTCTTAACTTTTATTAGTCATCTTCACCAGATCATTATCTTCTTGGTAATATAATAATTATTACTATCTACCAAATAGGTCTGGTCTGAGAAACTTAATCAAAAAAAAAAATCTGCATTTAGTTTTAAGAAGGTTCATTCTGAAATTTGTCTATTCTTAACCAACATTAACAACACCACGTTACAACTTATGGATTCTTAGTTTATATAAACTTGAACACTATTATATAGAATCTGGTTCTTCGAATCTAAAAGACAGATGTGTTGCTGGGGAGTTTGTTCCGCCACTTCTTTTTCCCAGCTAAAATACTAGGAAGTGGCGAAAGGCGGGCGTTTTGGGGGACTGTCTCTTGTAATTTTGACGTTCAAGAAGTGCTGATTATCAGCCTAATTTGAATTAATGTCTTTTGATTTTGATTTTGAACAGTTAAGTGCAACACAGGGCGATATTTGATTATTTACATAAAATAACATTACGCCTATAATCCGCGAAAGGTACGGCAGAGGTGTTCCTAATAGTACACCCAGATTTCACCAGTTAAGTTTAAGTGCCATGTAACGGGGGCAAGCCTATTGCCATCAGCCCGGTTGATAGCAACAAGCTTGCTCCCCCAAATCCAGACTCCGTGGCTGCTACTTAGAAATTCCTGATGAAAAAACCCAATAACACTGCCTGATGGGAATCAAACCCAGCACGTCAGCCTCAGCAGTTGCTTTTTGATTTTTAATGAGGTTATATCGATTTCATCATTTCAGCCCAAAAGACGTCCACAGCTGGACATAGGGCTCCCCCAAGTGTCGCCAGATTGACATTTTGAGGGGTTTTGCCATAATCGCCACGCTTGGCAGGCGGGTTGGCGATCGCAGTACAGTTGTTACAAAAGCACAAAGAACGCTGCTGCCCATTCTCTGGCAAAGCCCTTAGTTGTCTCCTACGACACCCATGGGAAGATATGGGATGGTGCTATTCTTTACGTCCGACACCATACAGAATATTGATTAAAAAAAAAAAAGTTAAATATTTAACAGCTCTATGCTGTTGGCAACTTTAAGAATACACAGATTTAAGACATAGACATCATTTATTAAAGCTGGACTGAACGCAAATTCTGCCGAATATCAAGTCCGAACTTCGAACTTCGGACGAATAGCATATTCGGTAAAAGCAGTCGAATTTCAGTATTACGATAAGTGACGAATTTCTATCCACAATTATTACTAATTAGTTGCAGTAACCTTTTAGAGTAAAAGTATATTATCTCTCTTTATATGTATTTTAACGCGAAAATTTACTAGCGTGGTAATCCATATCGAGGTCATTGTCACAGGCCCGTGTATAGAGTAATACATGCGTACATAGAAAACCGTTTCATAGACAGCAAAAGTTAACTTTATTGAACCTAGGCACAATGTTTGAGCGTAGGCGCCGGACGCAAAGCACATGTTTAAAATGAAATAAGTAGGTACCTATCGATTCGTAAACAGTGTTTTGCATGCTAATGAACTTTACAAACGTACTTAAAAACGTTTCGTCATGGGACACAAAGGGCTAAGAAGGAACATGGATGGGTTTTAGTCAGTACAAGTCTGACACACCCTCCCGCTCCGCCCAGAGCGAGGGGGTCAGTTAATGATTTCCAATACGTAAAAAAGGTGTTTTCTGTACTACAAGCGTATTTTCTGTTTTCTAATAATCGAATGCACTGTGCCTACCACATGTTCGTTCTGTATGTTTTTTTACCTAAAATCCCCAATCTTCCTTGCGTCATTCTTTACTTACGTGCGTCTTTGTTTTGTTATTAAATTAAGCCGCAATCCGAAAATAATAACGTATGTTTGTGTGAATAATCACAACTGCGTTCTAATTTGTTCCAATCAATTTCAATATTTCTATCTATTTAATAAAAAATCAACACTCAAGTAACATTACAAAACTTTTAGTAAACCGCAAAGAATCATTACTCCTAAATAAACAAGCTTGTGTTAATGTTTATAACATAAATGTAATCTTTATAAATTGTCATTTAAAGAAGCCTCTGCTACCTTGAAATATAAAAATGAAAGTGCAGTGGGGTTACCTAACTCACATACTCTTAGCTAAAGTTAACTATACCTGTTCATCTTTTATTCTGGAATTAAACAACCTAAAACTGAGTAAAGCTTGGAGTTGCACACGGTTTCTGATATTTACACGGATTTGATAATTTGTAGTTGAGAACTCGTTCATCATCATCATCATCAACAGCCTATAATGTTCCCATTGATGGGACACAGGCCTCCTCTCTATGAGAGGGAGTGGGCTGTAATTCATCACGCGGGTCCAGTGCGGGTTGGTAGATGTCATGATGAATTTTTATTTCTAGGACATGCTGGTTTCCTCACGATGTTTTTCTTCACCGTTTCTGAGAGCAGCGGTGATGAAATACATTATACAAAGTAATGCGCCTGCCTGGGTTCGAACGGCTTAAGGCTGGTAAGTCGGAGCTGCCACCACTAGGCCACTGCTGTTCTCTTGAGAACTCGTTAATCATCATCATTCAGAATTCCAGCAGTGAATATGAATTCAGGTCTTTAGGCCTCTCTTTTTACCTGGTCTGGTCATGTTCACCCCTTAAACAAGATCAGATCATCACACCATCTTCGTCGCGGTCTACCTCTGCAAATGCCCACCATCAGGTGTCCAGTGAGTGACGATCCCTGCCCACCTGACCGTGACCGTGGGCAGAAAATTTATAATACAAAAAAAAAGAGAAATTTGAATTCGAGGTCTACATTTTGTAAGGTATAACAAAGTGTACATCTTCAAATTGTCAATTCAGAAACCGGGTGTAAGAAAGGATATACCTTATCTCTTCTTACCAATTTGTACGCCACGATATGCGGCTGAACATGTTAGAACTTTTCTGTATCCCATTATTATCTTGCATGCAAAGTTTCATGTACACCATGTTTCAACAAATAAAAATTACTTTCTTACTTATAACATAACCTCACGCCAATGATCCCCGAAGGGTTAGGCAGAGGTGTGCCCAATAGAACACCCACATTTTCGCCAATTTCATTTAAGTCCCACGTAATAGGGGGCGAGCCTATTGCCATCAACCGACAACTGCTAAGAAATTCCTTATTGAAAGACCCAATAACACCGACCTGGGAATCGAACCCAGGACCTTAAGCTGCTGACATGATAGTCGCTAAGGGAGGGGGTGGGAATGGGGTGTTTATAGTCAGTAAGCAAACTACTAAAGTTCAAGGCTTACACCCATATTCTAAGAGATAAAACCAAATCCATTATTGGATTTAGTCGAACTGTATTGCCATGACTACAGTTGAAAACACGCACCAAATCGTATTCCTAGAATTTTTTGGGCGCAATTGGCGAATCTTCGAATAAGGTACCTCCTCCAGCTACCTATCTTTGTCAAACCCATAGTTGCATCCTGCTTCAATCAATGCTAAAGATGTCAAATCTCACTTTAATCAATGTTAAAGATATGTATATAAGTAATAGTTTTCTGGTACTACAAATTTGACAGATGAAATGTAGGCGTTTATATCTCAATTTATAAACAAACAGCACGCGTAGCATGACTACTGTAGGAACGAGTTTTGTCTACAGAAGAATCGACATAACGACAGATAGACAATGAAAATGTGTCCGTTTGTCGATTCTTCCGTCCACATAGTCCGTTTTTACGGCGGTCATGCTACCCGTGCAGGGCGGAACGTAGGCATGGTTAGTCCAACTTAAGTTCAGTTCATAACTAAGAATACCAGTGTTAAAAAAACCGGTCAAGTGCGTGTCGGGCCACGCGCAGGGTAGGGTTCCGTTGTTTTTATAGCAGCCAAGTGCGGGTCGTATTCGCTGACGGATAGTTTCGTACCATGCTCTAACTAAAAGCCAAACATGACTACCTACCTAATTTGACTTCCTACACAAATCCTCACCTGATCCGACAATTTTGCACGGAAAGTTATATTTTTTTTTTTTTTGATTTGGATAAGACTTGTCATAGCCCGTGTTTTGAATTTTAATACAGGACACCGAGCTACACTAATCACTTGGCACAAAAAATGACCGCAAGATCACCGATAAACAAAAATGAAAATGAATTTCTTATATGAGATCTGGTTTGACACAATCCTCAACTAATTTAATTACTTAGACACAACTAACTATAACTTTATTCGACAGCAACGTCTTCTTTTTGTAAAACTTATTTTAGAATTAAACAATAGCGCGAAACAACTGACGTTTAGCACCATCTATCGACATTTCTGTGCAGTTGTTCGAAATTTTCGAGTCAAATATAATTCTGTGGCCTGGTGCTAAAAGGGCCAAAATAAGTGTACTACAGCCCTTTTACACCTTATATATTTTTCTAAAACCGCATGGGGGCAAGCACTACATTGGCCTTTTTGAAATAGTAATTTTTGTAATCGACTATTATTCGTAAACTTGTTAAGTGTGACAGTTTTCCTTTAAACTTCGTTATATATAGGTACTACTGCCGTGACATTTGTATTTCTAACTACAACCGTTTAGTTGGTAGAGGGGGGGACACTTGACTGTAACGAAAATTCGTACTTTAAAGCTTGATAAGTCACGAACAGTTAACCCGAGGGAGGTACCCTAAATAATTGTTTTTTTTCAAAATTTTATTTTACCATTTTTTCGGCGTCATTAAATTGTATACTCATGCCAAATTACAACTTTCTAGTACCAATAGTGTTTGAGCTAAACAGCGGACAGACAGACAGACAGACAGACGGACATGGCGAAACTATAAGGGTTCCCTGTTGCCTATGGAACCCTAAAAACGTCCAAGTTTGAACCAAACTAAGTCAGATATGAAGTTGAACTTGACAGGACACAGTTTTAAAAAACTTACCTTATGTTTATTTATCTTATTCAATGCAAAATGTACACAATCGTAGTTACAAGCTGGGCTTAAAACTAGACAGTACATCACCCTGTTAGGGCGCAGCAAAATAACTATTGGTATTAGAAATAGTTTAAAAACATTGTAAAGCGTTACTCATTCAGTTACTTCAGTTGTTAAAATACTATATATAACAATGCTTTTACCAATGACCTAACTCACAGGTATTTTCAAACATTTACAAATGAACCATTAGTCATGTGTTGGTATTTTTTGTGCTTAGTATTCACGTTTCTAGTTTTGTATGAGCTCTCGTTAAAGTGACAAGCCCCTAATTTTAGTTATTCAGTATCTCGTTTGCAATGACTTTTAATAGTTTTTATCAGCCGACATAACTTTTGCTAATTAGAGTGTCATAAACAAGGCCTTGTTGATTTTTATTAATATCAGGAAACGGACTAGTTTTTTTAAGAGCGAAAACATCCCACACACACATCTTCTAGCCAGTTCGATCCTACTCCTGGGCACAGGCCTCCCACCATTCTTTCGTCGTATCGTGTACCAGCGCGTCCTCCTACCAGTTATGACGGAACCTATTAATTGTTAACAGTTACTTTATTACTTAATTTCCAAGTGCATTTTAGTACATGCATTTTAAGGTACCTAGAAATACCTAATCCTCCTAGAATCAAAAACATGTAACGTTCACCAACCCACACTGGTTCTTTTTGGTGGATTATAATCAACTTCCTCTTTTAGAGAGGAGACCTGTCCAACAGTGCGTTATTTAAGTTCTGTATTATGTACCTACTATTAGTAATTAAAAGAGTTATAATAAACAAATTCATCATGTAATCCAGTTATAAACAATAAAATACACTCGAAACACTATTGCCGCGAAATCGTCGAATGTCAAGAGAGAAAATTAGTGATGTGTCACATAGCGTCCCTGCGTAGTGCTGTGCTGCATCGATTTAGTAGGTTTTCGGTTTTCTTCCGTCTAACACTACCTAGGATCCACACAAAAGATATTGATTGATTTATTGAACATTACTGCATGATTTACTGATTCTGATTATGTTTATGCTAAGACACCTATTACGGGTTTAAATTTTTGTGTCAATCAGCGTACGTGAAATATAGGAAAAACAGATATTTAAAAAAAAAATATTTACAGATATACATTATTATAATTCAAAAAGATTAACTTTACGCGATATAACATCTTTTAAGACAATTTCTGGGTGTCATTAAAAATTGCATAAACCTAATAAAGCAAAAATTTGTTAACATCAATAAATTATGATAAAATTCAACATTTTGGCGCATTGATTAGGCTTCAGATGAGACTGATTGATTAAAATGTTAATATTAATATAATTCGGCGCCAAACTCGGTGACTTACATCAAATTAAGGTTACCCGACACAAGTTTGTCACCGCATAAGTTGTCAGAGAGCGGCGGTAGCCTAGTGGTGGCAGCCCTGACTTACGAGCAGTAAGCCGTGGGTTCGAACCCAGGCAGGTGCATTACTTTGTGTAATTTATTTCATCACCGCTGCCCTCAAAAACGGTGAAGGAAAACATCGTGAGGTAACCAGCATGTCCTAGAACTTAAAATTCGAAGACGTGTGACGTCTACCAACCCGCACTGGGCCCGCGTGGTGGATTACAGCCAACTCCCTCTCATAGAGAGGAGGCCTGTGTCCCAGCAGTGAGAACATTGTATAGGCTGATGATGATAATGATGATGAAGTTGTCAACGGGCTTCATATAAACGGAAAAGAAAAGTAGCATTTTCTAACAGTTTTATTGCAATTTTTTTTTCTTGACTGTTCATCAATTTTTTTACTTTTCTTGCTATTTTATAAGAAAAATCTATTTAAAACAAGTTATTGGGGCTTTATTGCTAATTGAAAAGTTAAAGAATCATAAAATCCAAAGATTCAAAGAAAACCTATGAAAAAGTTAGATGTTAAGTCTTCGATCAATTATAGTCTATTATTGATCGAAGTGTTAATTGCTTTAACTATCAAATCCTGAAACACAAAATACATTACATCATCTTTTTATAATATATCAATGACAGTACCACGTGTTCTATTCTAGATCTTTGACAGCCGTTACGCGGTAGTCAGTGGCCCGAAAGTCTGACAACTAGTCTTACCAAGGAGTACCGTATTACCCAGTACTAACTGGGTTGTAGAGGTCAGATAGGCTGTCATTCTATCTGTAAAATACTGTCATTCAGCTGTATCTGGTTATACTGGAAACCGACCCCAAGATAGTTGGGAAAAGGCTAGGCAGATGATGACCTTCGATCTAGGCCAAGTTCGCCTCGCAACAGCATACAAAACCTAACACGGTCAACCCTAAAAACCCCATCGTTCTTGTGTCGAATAATAAATGAATTGATGTTACCCATATATTTCGTAACAGTTATGAAGAAAGACCGCGGATGCTAGAACCCAACGATAGTGGTAAATGCAGTATTTGCAATATCATTAATCATATGTCATGTTTATATTTAATCCATATTAATGATATCGTAAATACCAGCATTTTTTATTTCTTTCTCGAATAGATAAGTATTTTGTAGTCAATCGTTTCTAACACGTAACATGTCATTTGAGGATTTAAGATTTGGTTTTGGCATGATAAAGATCTTGATAGCTCTTTTGGTTAAAAGAAGAAGTTTTAAGAAACGAATGAATTCTACCGGAGTATTTTTGGTTTCACTCCACGTAGAGTTGAACATCTGAGACTTACATCATCTGTCTAGCTATTTCCCAAACTATCTTGGGGTCGGCTTCCAGTCTAACCGGATGTAGCTGAGTACCAGTATTTTACATGAACCGACTGCCTATCTGACCTCCACAATCCAGTTATTGGGTAATACGATCCCCTTGGTAAGACTGTTGTCATGTCAGACTTTTTGGCTTCTGACTACTCGCAACGACTGTTAAAGAACTAAAAATGACAGCCGGGACCAATGGCTTATCGTGCTTTCCGAGGCAAAGAGGAAACTCGGTATGTAATTATGGTCACCCATCCATGGACCAACCTTGGCAAGCACGGCTTAACCTTGAAGATCGACCCGTACGGCTGTTATTATTTAGCCACGAGGTCCTGAACATCTGAGACTTATAATAGTTTACCTATCTGTGAACGAGTTAACAGTTATAGACTCTAACCAAACCATTCTTTCTAATGGCGAGATCAGTCAATTCTTATTTTTGTTGATTTTATCTTGACTTCAAGACAAATTTGGGCTTATTGACTAACCAAATAAAAAAAAAACACCAATTCAGCTAACGCCAAACCAAATTTAAAAAAAAAACATCTTATGTTTAAACATCTCTTCTTCTTGTGTTATGTTTAATTTTTTTTTAATGATATAATGTAATGACACCTAATGGGTCACTTATAAATTTGTATGTCTTAATTATGACAAAACATAGCACACCCTCTATTCATTTATGTAAACACCTATGTAAACACGTATGTTTCACAAATAAACTGATTGATTGATTGATACGAAAAATTATATTCAAAATTAAAACCAAATCGTTTTCTAACTAAATAATATTTTACTAAGTACATCGATTATATTATAAATTGATTTATTTCTAAACAGCATGAAAACCTAACTGCATGAACCTTCACAGACGATTCACAATAAAACACAGATACAGTACGGAATAATCTCCTACAAAATAGTTGCAATCGACCACTTCAGCAAATATCCACAGATGTAGTAAGAAACTTTATCTAGGTACACACACTTCAGATGTCATCATGACACCAGAAAATCGGCGACAAGTGTCAAGTGGGCTACTTGTACTCACTAAACAACACGTAACCTAATTTAAAGCAAACATTCATTTCATGTTTCCAAACATCATGAGATGACCAATTGACCAGCCACCTCGTTGTTACAAAAACATGATAATATGTTGCATTTTTTTTTGTGAGTGGAGCCCGTGAGTAAATAATAGCAGCCGCAGGTTGATCTTCAAGGTTAAGCGTGGAGCGTGCTTCGGAAAAGCTCTTGGTCCCAGTTGTCATTTTTAGGTTAGATAGGCAGTCGCTCCATGTAAAGTACGACCCTAACATCATCATTCTCTTGCCCTTATCTCAATTTATTTGGGGTTGCCGCAGCATGTCTTCGTCTTCCATACTTCTCTATTACTTGTCATCTCATGAGACACCTCCTTTCTTGCCATATCATCCTTCACACAATCCATACCTCGTTTCTTTGGTGTTCCTCAACTCTTATAACCATCCACATTCATACTCAAAACTTTCCTCACGACATTTTCCTTATTCCTCCGCATCACATGCCAAAAATGATTCTCAATCTTATTCCCAAACATAAAATTCCAAACAGTCTCAGAACTAGCCACTATTATCCTATCACTGAACTTACACTTCTAACAAATCACACCATACTTCAAACGTCTAGACGACCCACAAATAACATACAAGCACAAACAAATCATCTGCCGTCGCTTGCGCATTGCATAACACGCGCCACTCTGAGGTTACCCGACGCGACGGAAAGAAAGTGCGTCATGTCACAAGGTCACGGCCGGTGTTTGCCGAATGTATTGATTACTTAGCTTGTGACCGCGGCGTCACCTGCGTGGGAGTCGGCAATTAGGCTCTTAGCATAATAGAAAGAAAGAAAATAAGTTTAATTGGCACATGCCACAAGTACACAAAATTAAACAAAAATCAACAAAAATACTTAAATGTAACAAAAAAAATCTAATTAAAAAAAAATATGTTCGCACTGCCGCGCCGTCCTGGTTGGTAGATGTCACAATGTTTTCGAATTTAAAGGGCTTGGTTTTCACCAAAGCGGATACGTACAAGATTTGCCAAATCCTAGAAGAAACTATAGACATGATATTGTTTGCAACGAATGTGATTGAATGTAGCAAGTCTTATATCCACTGCGCTCGTATCTGCTTTGGTAAAAACCGGGCTTTATTTCACGGGAACGGATACACAGAATACGGGATAGTAGGAAAAATATCCAAACCCAGGGCTTGGTCACCCTTTGTGCCAAATTTCATCGAAATCCATTCTGCCGTTAAGATGTTGGTTAAAGACAGACAGACCGGGTTACTTTCGCGTTTCTAATGTTAGTACAGAATGGTGAAGAAAACATAATTCAAATTCAAAATATTTTATTGTGGGCATATGTTAGCTACAGGTCTAAACAATAAATTAAAGTTTCAATATTTCCTGCCTAATAGGCATACAATAATTAAGTAGTGGCATTACATTTAAAATTATTTTACATGTCAAATTTGGTTATTATAAATGTCAAAATATCAATATACAGTCAAATTAATACATAGTCAACAGTTCAATCAATGATTCAAGAAATCTTTGATCGTGTAGTATAAGTCGTAATTAAAACTATTTGGACCTAATGAATAGATTATTGTAAATTTTACTTTCAATATTTACTAAGACTGAAATGAAACGAAAGCTTATAATTAGCAGTATGTGGTTTTATAAGTTGACTCACGAACAGACATAGAACAGAGGTTATTTACTGAGCCAAAGATCGTTATTTGATTACCAGTGTGAAATGCCAACTTGTTTTTTCTTTTAGTATCACTCCATACAAAAATATTGAGATACCATGGATACCGCCGCGCCGTGCGTAGGTACACGCTGGGTAAATACGCAGGCTGGCCGCCCCCTTTACATTGAATGTTTGCGCGGCAAGTGTAGTATTTTTAACGTTTAACTTAGTGACCAGGCAGAGCGGATAATTTTTTCGAGAAAATGATTTCATATGAAAATATGAAAATTTCACATATCGATTTTTTTTTCAAAAATGGAGTTAGTGAATGATACATAATGCCTAGAAAAAATTTGGACGGTAACTAAAAAATCTTACTGTAGAATAAGGTCACAAACGTAACTACGTTTAATTTTGGTTCGTTGCCGAAGTTACGTTTCGGAGAAAGAGAGTAGACCCCCAGGGTCGATTTCATTTATATTGCCATATTACTATGAAGAAGAAGATTGTACACTTCTGTCTGTTTTCAGTATCACTCCATTAAACACAGGTATCCACCTGAGCTGAGCGTTGAACATTCAAACAGTGAGACTGGGTAGTCGTGAAGTGACAATTCGGAGATCATTTCTCGTTTCTAAGTACCAGTAGCCGGTTTGGTCACTTACTGACATTTGAAGTTTTATAATGGATAATGTCTTTCATCTCTACCGAAAAACTATAGAATAGTGCTAAAGTTCGTCAATGAAGCTTAAATAAGATAGTAAATGTTGACCTAGAATGTGGTGTTTGTCATTTGACCTAAAGACACCTTTTTGAAGATTTTGAGGGGCCATTGACCTTGATAGGTGTTCAAGACTGGGTATATGACTTTAGCCTCTCCCACGCCCCACCCCAATGGGGACTGGTGGGAGGGATGAAAGTCCAGTCCATCCCATTGTTGACACCTACGCTAATTAGTTCTTCCTGGTCAAGGTCCTGCTTAGACTGTTGGAGTTCCTTGTCAGCGCCTCTGAGATTGGTGCCATTCATCATCATCATCATTTCAGCCCAAAAGATGTCCACTGCTAGACATAGGCCTCCCCCAAGTGTCGCCTCGTTGACATTTTGGGGGGTTTTGCCATAATCGCCACGCTTGGCAGGTGGGTTGGCGATCGCAGTACGGTTGTTACAAAAGCTCAGAGAACGCTGCTGCCCATTCTCTGGCAAATCCCTTAGTCGCCTCTTACGACACCCACGGGAAGATATAGGATGGTGCTATTCTTTACGTCCGACACCATACAGAGCCGACACCATACAGAGCCATTGGTGCCATTATCAGAGTACAAGTAACGCGGCCAGCCACACCTCGCTGCCATCCGACGCAATGCCATGATTAGGGAATCTGTCGTTAGGGAGGCTACGAAGGAATGCATGAGTAAAACTAAGGTATCCCCGAAGGTTTGAGTAACCTAATTGTACACCCACACATCGCCAGTTTTTTTAAAGTTCTGTTTAATGGACATGGAATTTCTCAGTAGCAGCCACAGAGTCTGGATTTGTGGCCGGTTGATGGCAATCAGCTCGCCACCTAAATCAAATCAAATCAAATATGTTTATTTGCAATAATATATTAGAATAGACTATGGGTTTCAGAATATCCTGCCATTATATGGCGTACAAATATTTCTAAAATATCTAAAAATCGAGACTAATAATAACACTATTACATTTATTTATTTATTTAGGATTTCCAACAAAGAATGTACACAGAACATGCGAAATAAATTATGGATGACAAAAGTATCACGTAGGTGTACTCCTTCACTTACAGGAGACCACAGCGTGCATAACAGAATTTATAACTAAGCTAACGAAATTTACAATATTATTAAAATATATTGTTAATGAACATGGGACTATACTGGCGAAATATGGATCATGGACTATCAGGGACACTGCCTAACCCTTAGGGGATTACAGGCTTTATGTTTGTTAAGTAGGTAATCTTGATCAATATATTTTATTAGCTTATAAAAGTTTAACCTCTAAACTTTCACATGTTGGTATACAAAAATGAGGCACACGTCTCACGTTGATGTAGGTTTTCCTTAATCCTATTGTATTACAGACAGTTAGATACATTGCGAGTGTCTAGCTAAATAACTTGACAGTACTTAGAATTCAGAGTGCAAATGTTGAGGAAAATATTCTACGAGGTTTAAACCTAAGTTATTAGGGCGTTGCTGGCGCGACAAATTCGTGCTCTGAGCTTATAAGGCAAGGAAAAGTTTCAGTAAATATATGTAGGTAATTTTGAAAATCCGCCTAAAATGAAATCGTAATCATCATCATCATCACAATCAGCCTATAATGTTCCCACTGCTGGGACACAGGCACCCTCTCTATGAGAGGGAGTGGGCTGTATTGGGCTGTATTGCACCACGTGGGCCCAGTGCGGATTTGTAGATGTCACATCTCTTCGAATTTTTAGTTCTAGGACATGCCGGTTTCCTCACGATGTTTTCCTTCACCGTTTTTGAGAGCGGCGGTGATTAAATAAATTACACAAAGTAATGTGCCTTCCTGGTTCCGCGGCTTACTGCTCGTAAGTCGGGGCTGCCACCACTGGGCCACTGCTGCTCGCAAATAACGATGAACAAATTCATTTTAATAAAATTTATTTAAAGGAATAGGAAATTGGGAATTGTAATTTATGAATTTTAAGATATTGGCTCAACATTTCTGTTATAATTTCATGTTTACCTAGATTTGTTAAACGTGGGGCTGTAAATATAAAATTAAGGCTTTAATTATTCTTTGGAAATTCTTAAAACAAAATAAAAAGTGTGTAAGAAATTGTCACTTTTTGAGATTACATGAATTATGGGAGTATTCCCGTTGAATATTGAAGTAGAAACTTGGGCGTTTTTCTTATGATTCAGGTGTCTTATCGTTTTCCAGCCATGAATATCTAAAAAACAAAACTCTCATATGAATCATCATCAATTCAGCCGAAAGACGTCCACTGCTGGACATAGGCCTCCCCCAAGTGTCGCCACATTGACATAAGGGGGGGTTGCCACAATCGCCACGCTTGGCAGGCGAGTTGGCGATCGCAGTACGGTTGTTACAAAAGCACAGAACGCTGCTGTCCATTCTCTTGAAAGTCCCTTAGTCGCCTCTTACGACACCCACGGGAAGATATGGGATGGTGTTATTCGTTACGTCCGACACCATACAGAACTCATATTAATGTGTTTTTTTTTTAGTAATTTGTCTATAGTATTTTTCCTTCTCATTGACCACTTTAGTCAAACTGTCCTTTGTCCAAGCTGTCAATCACTTCCAGGATTTAGCCTCAGGCGTATAATAACTACTCATATCTAAATCAACGAAAAACATTCGTAGTAACTAATATACTTAATAATAAGCCGCATACTTCAACTATTAGCCTTGCAAAAAAGATCATTTGTCATTTTATTACACGCCTTAATAATTGTATTATTATTTTCATAGCCCGCTCACGAATGGGCGTGGTATATATTGTTACAATTTAATTATAAATCAATAACACGGAATATCTGCATAATATTGTCCCCATTGGACAATCACGTTTTTGTACCGTCACGCAGTCTTTACTACGAACAATATTTTTTACCAATGTCAATTGTAAAAAAAATGCTATGTTTTAATTTATTTTGCTTCCTGTTCCGTTCCTTGTCTCGTAATTAGCAAAAAAAAGATTTGTAAAAAATTGTGGTGACAGATAATTGTAATTTTAATTGTTTTTTGTTGCATGGATATCAGATTTGGTGTTGTTTCTTAGTCACGATTATTTGCGATAGCCTGAGGCTAGTCTGGCTACTGGCTTTGTTTTTTTGTTTGTTTGGGTTCAATATTTCAGTTGAGCATTTTAGTTATTTGCTTTTTTAAATTGATCTCATGCACATCACACATTTTACAACAGATAGATAATTGTCGGTGGTGGTACATCAACCCTGCTGGGGCACTATAGTGACGATGTTAGTTAGTTATTTCCTGACTGCTTTTTGTTTATTAACAAAATTGTTTTGATCGTGTTAGAAATTAATGATTTTTTAAATAACATTCAAAACATCATAACTAGCGATCGTCATTAAAAATGGAGAGTTTGCAATTAATTCTTTTATCATGTAAAACAACAAACCTGTCAATTAGTGAAGATATCAATAATTTAGTGAAAGTTCCATAAAAATTGGCTCAATAGGCTTCTAGAGGTGTGAATAATGTAAATATGGATAGTGGTGGTGCATTTTAATCAAGTTATGTCATGAGGAGATGTGTTAGGCGTTGAGTAGGTTTTCTAAAACTAAGACACTTACTAACTGAACAAATTATTTGTTATTCCATAATATCAGCTCTAAGCCCGCGTGGTGGATTATGGCGCACTCCATCTCACTGAGTGAAGACCTATGTCCTGGTAGTGGGAGCGTTATTAGCTGATTACGCTTTTATATGTTATGATAAAAATGATATATTTTATCGTGGATCATCATGAGTTTTACAACGTATAATTTGCCGCATGCAAGGCTACCACTGGGCAAAGGTCTCAACCAGTCTCAACGTTATGGGTGTCGCAGGATAGATTGCGCCCCCGCAAAGGAAGATGTGGCGTGGTGACCGTGGTACGAAGAAACAGGCAAAGGAACTGAGAAAAATAATTAAAGTAATGAAAACAGTTAAAAAAAGCATTTTTTTTATAATCATAATCAAAATCCTACCACTTGTGCGCTCCAGTGTACCATTTAATTTACTGCCGCTGCCGGCACAAACGGATTTCCTAGTGGTCAGCACTTGGCTACGCGATAACTAGTCCAAGACAGACAGACTTATAATCAGATAGGGTTTGATCGTAAATATGACACGCATATCAAGATCAAGCAATAAATTCGTTGCTGTGGGAATGTTGATTAATTTTATGGAGCTTGATAAAGTTTGAACCATTTGGATTTCGTATGTGTTTGGTATATTTACGAAGCTCTGGATCAGATGAATACGGGAACTAGCCTCTAGAGGCCAGTTCCCGTAATTTAGAAATATTTGTATGTTTTTTAGGAACTCATGACAAAAATGTTGAGAAATTTTTGACCTATTGAGGCTGAAATTAGAGTGCATCGGTGGTTCTTAAAAATATGGGAATTATCGTTCTGATAGTGCATGTAGTTGCATAACCTTTTGGTAATGTATTTGGTTGTTATTTCAAATGGCATTTATATTAGAATAGGGATGTATAGACGATGAAATTCTTAAACTGCTGGCCCTTTTTGGTGTCCGAAAAACCAATGTTAACTTAAGTGTATTTAAATTAAGTCCGATTAACAGTCATCGAGTCCTTTGCTAACCTAGCTAGATAACATAGCTTTATCTATTTAAAGTGGACGCAATCTAAATCCACAGGACAATAAATTGTCAACAAATATAAAAGACCAACGTTTAATAAATAGCCATACCTAGGTCCAATAATGTCACAAAACATTATTTATGAATTCAACAAGATCGAAATCGATTCGGTCGGAATTGATTAAATTAAATTATTCCACGCAAAGGAGATTGCCCGATTTGTAAGGAAAGTTGGGTCCCAGTGGAAAATTGTTGTGCCCTGAAGATTTTTATTTTACATAATAGTAAAAACATTGTATTTTTATAATTAGAAACCATTTTTCATTTATTCACCTTGGTTTAAGAGATATCATTGTAAGTATCTACTTCTACTACATAACTAAATATACTATCTGTTCACAAAGAACAACACTATTATGAGTCAAATATCTCACAAAACGTAATGCACTCGAGGAACTTATTAGCTCAACTTGGTAGTAGCAGAAAATGCACGTATCGTAAATAATAACTAAGTAAAAGATTACGGAATTCTAAACTCAACGTATCTAAACAAAGCAATCACGCACGTAACTAACCACAGAATACAGAACCAAGTCTGTGACATCCGCAAGTAAATGTTGCCAGATCAATTTTTATAATCTATTATTAAATCGTTATAGATAAATCGATCAAAACGACTTTGTTAATAAGGGTTTTCTTAATAAATATGGCTATTATCTTTGTGCCTATAGCTTTTGTGAACATTTATTATTTATCAATGTAGGCCTAATAAGAATTTATGCAACCTATTTTGTCATCGTTTAATCGGTTTCACTCGCATCGACTAAGAGCAGTGTTTATTTATTCAATAGTTTTCGTCATCAAGAATACAGAAACTCATATTTGGCGTACACCTATCGTTGTTCATTTCCGATATATTTGGTACAATATTACCTATAAAAAGGACGGGGAGAACATCATTCTAAGTCATTGTCGTAAACCAAAATGCTAACACAGTAGCGTTAAAGTTGTCAAATATTGAGATATAAACTGCCCATAGGTTATTACTTAAATAAAAATTATTTTATTTTTATTGTTTCATAATCGTTTTATTTTAATATCGATTACTCAATTGATTGAAAGATGTCATTATTTATTGAATTCTTTGATACCTGGCAACTTTTTTTGTATATCAATCAAACCACAGACTACATTGAATCAAACGGATGTCGACGTAATGTTTAACTATTAATTAACTTTAGGTTTATTCCCAGGATGAAAAAAATTGTATAAAAAATACTCTGTACATAACAAAATGAATAATTTTTTTAGGTTATTATTCCAATCAGGCACTCGATACCCCAAAAGGGACCTGCTCCGTGGCAATCTCCTTTCAACTGCCATAAATATCTCAAACAAGACAATCTAAATCTGAGCCTGTTAATTTTAATACCCGTTACTATAATTAACGAAAACTAAGCAACACCTAAATAAAACCGCAGTTCATTTAACGCTCGTCTCACAGGGCCCAGACAATAAGGATCGTCGAAACAAAAAGAAGAAGAAAGAAGAACGCTCGACTCACGGTCGCACAACAATATACAAGGTGGAATCCCACACCGGTTCTGTATGGTGTCGCACGTAAAGAATAGCACCATCCCATATCTTACTAAGGGACTTGCCAGAGAATGGGCAGCAGCGTTCTCTGTGCTTTTGTAACAACCGTACTGCGATCGCCAACCCGCCTGCCAAGCGTGGCGATTATGGCAAAACCCCCCTTATGTCAATTGGCGTTGGGGGAGGCCTATGTCCAGCAGTGGACGTCTTTCGGCTGAAATGATGATGATGAATCCCACACCGACGCACAAAACACGGCCACCACGTGTTCACTGGTTCAGTACATCAGTCATAAACATTTTTCATCGGTAATTTAAAAAAAAAAAAGCTTGTTTCCTCTAAAAGTGCAATAATCAGCAGGTTTTTTTAAATACTCATCATGAACAAATTCTAAATATTATTTTTTTAAATTTTATGTTACGGTACACTCGTAAAAACAAAAATGTTGGTCCATGTTTTTGTCCGGTGTGCAGTGGTCGTCATGATCTCACGCTCAACAGAAGCATTTGCTTCTGTTGAGCGTGAGATCATGACGTTCGATTGTCAGGTCGGATGACTCGGGTGTTAAAGTGTTATTGGGGAATTTCTCAGAAGCAGCCGCGGAGTCTGAATTTGTGCTCGGTTGATGGCAATAGGCTCGCTCCCACTTAATTGATACCTCTACCGAACCTTTTGAGGATTACAGGCGTGATGCTAAGTTATAAGTTTAGGTATCGCTTAGTGTTGGGGAAAACTGGCATTAATGATTTTTAGGGATCCGTACCCAAAGGCACAAACGGGACCGTATTACTGAGACTTCGCTGTCCGTCCGTCCGTCTGTGACCACGCTGTATCTCATGAACCGTGAAAGATAGCCAGTTGAAATTTCTACAAATTATGTATACAGAAATACATAATTTGTAGAAATTTGCCGCTATAACAACAAATGCTAAAAACAGAATAATATAGAAAAGTCATTTTATTGCTCGTTTTTATAAGTAATGGTACGGAACCCTTCGTGCGCGAGTCCGACTCGCACTTGGCCGGGTTTTCTAAAGCATTTACCTCCTATTAATAGGTACCCACCGTTTAATAAGATCCGGGTTAAGGACCTGTAGGCTAAGTGTCAATAAAACCTTTCACATAGATTTAGTTGCGTTCACTGAGCCATTCAGCCGGCACTATATATTAGGTCTTTACCTATGAAATTGCCGTTTTGTTTGAAAAAAGTTAAAGTATTTTTTTTTTCGAACTTATTTATTTCTTTTATTCAAAGTAATCACCCCTGCAATCAATGCATCTTTGCCAACGCTGTGGCAGTTTATGGATGCCCTTCTTGAAAAAATCAGCTGGACGGGAGACAACAAACTCTTCAAAGGCGTTTTGTACTGCCTCTCGGGAATTGAATTTTTTTCCCGCTAAAAAGTTGTCCAAATTTTGGAAAAAGTAATAGTCGGAAGGCGCAAGATCTGGTGAGTATGGCGGATGAGGGAGAGCTTCCAAACCCAACTCATGCAGCTTAGAGACGGTCTGTTGTGCAGTATGGGGCCGCGCGTTGTCGTGAAGTAGCAGTGGAGACGACCGATTGACCAAAGCTGGTTGCAGACGTGCGAGTTTCGCCATCATTGTGGTCAGTTCTTCAATGTACACATCTGCAGTAATGCTCTCGCCGTTTTGTAAAAAGCTATGATGAATCACACCAGCACTAGACCACCAAACTGTGACCATCACCTTTCTAGGGGTCATTTTTCGTTTTGCACATTGCTTTGGTACCGAACCAGGATCTAACCAACTTGCTGAGCGCTTTCGATTGTCAAAAAGAATCCATTTTTCGTCGCACGTAACAATTCGGTTCAAAATTCCTTCATTTCTGTGCCTGTTAAGCAGCGCAAGGCAAGTCTCGACGCGTACGTTGCGCTGGCGATCGTTAAGTTCGTGGGGCACCCATCTATCAAGCTTTTTTATCTTGCCAATCTGTCGCAAATGGACCAATATTGTTTTAATGCTAACATCAAAAGCTGCTGCCAGCTCAGCTGTAGATTGAGTTTCATCAGCTTCAACAATCACCTTTAATTCATCATTGTTGACCAAAGTTTCCGGACGACCACGAGGTTCATTTTTCAAGTCAAAATTCCCAGAACGGAACCGAGCAAACCAATAACGGGTTGTGCGTTCGTTTGTACAGTTCTCTCCGTAAACGTCGTTGATGTTACGGGTCGTTTGTGCCGCGTTGGTGCCACGACGGAACTCATATTCCATAATTACACGAAATTTCAAAGTATCCATTATGAGGAAAAATGTTGAAATGTAATGAAAATACAACGCTAATCAATAAACAAAAGACTGATTTTGTAAATAGAATGTCATATTTTTAAAACAAAATTAATTTGAATTTAGAACTCATAGCCAATCAAAACTTTTTTTTGATTGAAAAAGTCTGTACTGCAATACGGCAATTTCATAGGTAAAGACCTATTATTTCATGTTCTAATACGTAGCTCCAATTTACTGTTTATACGAAAACTTGGTTATTTTGGACATTTTTTATTATTCCACTTATGATTGTACAATATTTGAAAATTGGAATCGATGAAATTGAAACATCTTTTATCACTTGATTGTACCAACATACCAGGCAAATGTTTTTTTTCTTTTCTTTTTCTTTTTTATAAAACGTTGCCCTACTCTAGGAATTTCTCCTGTACTGTGGGTGCGTTTACAAACATTTAAACTTACATTACTTTACATTTAAACACAAACAGCCAGACCCGGAACAACTATCTGTAGGCCTTACAAATATTTGTTCCGTGCGGGGATCGAACCCGCGACACGCAGCGCAGCAGTCAATCGCTCAACCACTGCGCCAACCGTGCCATCAAAAAGTTAAAATCATTTTGGGTGAATGGAATTCTTTTTCCTAAACAAACCATCAATCAAGTTACTTCTACCATAGTAACATATTTAACTCTGTATTTCTCAAAACCGACCACAAGCTGACCTTAGGTTTATAATTTGAACTATTAGGTCCTCTTATACCACAGATTAAAAAAATATTTCAAATGACATTCAAGGTAAATGCAATAACTTAATCCAACTAGGAACAAAATAAATCCTAATTGAAATACCAGAAAGAGGAAAGCTTCACTATTATCAATGTCAAAGATGTGTTTTAACGTGAGCGAAGTGGCGGGTAGAACCTAGTTTATAATATAATATTATGGACTAGCTTAACTAGCTAGGAGAGCAGTGGTGGCAGCCCCGACTTACGAGCAGTAAGCCGTGGGTTCGAACTCAGGCAGGTGCATTACTTTGTGTAATTTATTTCATCACCGCTGCTCTTAAAAATGGTGAAGGAAAACTTCGTGAGGAAACCGGCATGTCCTATAACTAAAAATTCGAAAACATGTGACATCTACCAAACCGCACTGGGCGCACGTGGTGGATTACAGCCCACTCCCTCTCATAGAGAGGAGGCCTGTAGATAGACTATAATATTATAAAAGAGGTCAAGTTCGTTTGTATGTAGCAGCGGGGTAATCTTCGGAATTACTGATACGATTCCGAAAATTCTTTCACTAACGGGAAGCTGCATTACTGCCGAGTGGCATGGCTACATTTAAAACGTTCCCGGGAGTAATTTCTGTACATAAAGGGAGAAACTCGTGGCTAAATAATTACAGCCACACAGGTCGATCTTCAAGGTTAAGCCGTGCTTGTTGAGGTTGGTCGGTGGATGGGTGACCATAATTACATACCGAGTTTCCTCGGAAAGCACGTTAAGCCGCTGGTCCCGGCTGTCATTTGTAGATCTTTGACAGTCGTTACGAGTACTCAGAAGCTAAAAGTCTGACATCCAGCCATTTGCCAAGGGGTATCGTATTACCCAGTCACTGGGTTGTAGGGGTTAGATAGGCCGTCGCTTCATGTAATATACTGTTAGTCAGCTGCATCCGGTTAGACTGGAACCCGACCCCAAGATAGTTTGGGAAAAAAGCTAGAAAGATGATGATGGTGATGAACGGGAGGAAAGCTGCGAGCAAAAGCCATCATTAATAAAATACAGAGTACCTAAGTCTAATAAGCAATAACTTAAGGTACGTGCTAACAATAACAACCCGTTATGTCAATGTTATCTATCAATCAATCAGCATACTTGATTTGTTATTAACTAATTGTAATTCCAGCTAATACGATTGTTTGGGCGGAACTCGCGGTCTACAACGCAGTACGCTGACAAGATATTTGTTCTGTTATTGCGTAGAATTATGTCATGGAAAATAACACAACACCCCAATATGCCTGTAAACTTAATTAGGTTTACGCATTTAGATGTAAGATAAATTTACAGTGTCATTTACAGGAAATCCGGCATGTCCTAGAACTAAAAATTCGAAGACATATACAAACCCGCACTGGGTCCGGGTGGTGGATTAAAGCCCAGTCCCTCTTTTTGAGAGGAGGCCTGTGTCCCAGCAGTGGGAACATTATAGGCTAATGATGAAGATGAAAGAACTGAGAAATTACCTGACGTTTCAGACAGATGAAATCTAAATTGTATAAGTACATAAACTGTCAATTTTTGCCATGAGATGGGCAAAACTAAAGAATGCCACCTGGGTATTGATTGACATGACATAGACCATGATAATCAAGTTAATTAATATGTATCAGTAGCGAAGTGTTATGTATGAATAATTATGAAACACTTCATTAATCATTCTGGATTCATTTTAGCAAATTTACTATTCATGTAAACGGAGAATGCGTTTGTGGGATAGATATCTGGGATATATAGCATAATTATTTTTAATTATGACTTCGTAATGTCCTTTGCTCTGTATGGTGTCGGACGTAAAGAATAGCACCATCCCATATCTTCCCGCGAGTGTCGTAAGAGGCGACTAAAGGATTTGCCAGAGAATGGGCAGCAGCGTTCTCTGTGCTTTTGTAACAACCGTACTGCGATCGCCAACCCGCCTGTCAAGCGTGGCGATTATGGCAAAACCCCCCAAAATATCAATGTCGCGACACTTGGGGGAGGCATATGTCCAGCAGTGAACGTCTGGTTAACTGATTATAAATACTACATATAAACAAAACACAAACATGTGTGAGCCTGTCAAAAAGATGACCTAAATAGGTTTCAAGACAATATGTCTGAAACCCCGCCAATGTGTATTCACGAGATTTCGTTGCAAAGTCTTATTTTACAATACTTGTTGAAAGTATCGCAACTTATATGGGTAAACATCCTAATAATGATAACTATGTTTATAAAAAATACAAACTCACATCATCGTACTGTGAAAACATTTCAGAATATTTTGCGAAATACTTATATTTTAGTTCTAAGTATTTACATTGGGGCAGTTCTCCTTCGAAATAGTTAGCACAATACTGCCATGTATTAATTCAATATTTGTAGCTGAAGTGTAAGTTATATTTCGTAGAAATTGGTTTTACAAATAAATTTAAGGAGGCAATGGTCTAATAGGGAATATACAATATTTATAATAACTAGTTTAATATAATTTTATTGCAATGCTATCTGGCTGTCTCTATCGGTCTTTCGAGTTAGACCAAAATGATGAATTTATATTGATCATAATTTAAAATAATTTAGTTAATGTCGGGTCATTATCATCTGCCTAGCCTTTTCCCAAACTATCTTGGGGCGGCTTCCAGTCTAACCGGATGCAGGTGACCAGTATTTTACATGAAGCGACTGCCTATCTGACTTCCCCAATCTGACAACCCAGTAACTGGGTTATACGATACCCCTTAGTAAGAATGGATGTCAGACTTTTGGCTTCTACAAATGACAGCCGGGACCAACGGCTTCATGTGCTTTCCGAGGCACGGAGGAAACTCGGTATGTAATTATGGTCACCCATCCACAGACCAAACTCGGCAAGCACGGCTTAACCTTAAAGATCGACCCGTGCGGCTGTTATTACTTAGCCACGAGCTTTTAGTTCTAGTTAATGTGTAAATAAATTAATTCTAGCTGCTAAACAATAATTTATTAAAAATAAAACTCACATACATTATATTGACATGTTTGCCAACGTTTACAAACAAACAAAACAAAAGGAACAATACAAATCCTAAGGTCGTTTTATCTATGTGGCATCGCACACAATTTCACTTTTTTTAAATCGGTTAAGAACAAACGCGTGAGTAGGCAGTGTTTGTCTTTCTGTCTGTCCGTAGGCTGGCTGTGCTAACAGGCGGAATCTATTGTCGCTGTAATGGTATGCAAGTGGAGCGAGGCCGGGTATTCCGGCACGCAAGTGTATGTTGCCTAACGATTTGTTCCTGTCTAAGAATAAAAACTGTATTAAGATTTTTTTTTTTTGTTTACTAAGTGCCAAGTTACTCAGATAATGATTCGCACCAAATAAACTGTACTTAATTTATGTCAAAGTTAGTTCATGTAAAATGAACAAGTGATCAAACAAAAATAATAAAATGTCTTTTTAACACCGTTGCTCGTAAAGCTGATGTAATTCCACTGGTTTTAAATACACACATCAAAAGTGTCTAGGGATCAACATATATTTTTGCAATAACTTTTCTCCTGATTGATATTAATTAAAATTTTCTTTAAGGATTCATCAAATAAAGTGTTTTCGTTTGTCACAGTAAAGATATACCAAGTCACCTTTGCATTAATAAAGAAATTTGCCATTTTCTAATAAAGGGATTTTTGACATTTGAACCACTAACATTAAAGTTCGAAAAAAAGACTGAAATAACAGTTTTCTTTAAAATTTTATTGGGTAACTTAAACAATTAATAATCCGTGTTTCTACCGCGAACACTAACAACACAAGAACATCGGTTTGGCATACTCAAAATGAGTTCATCCAAATCACGCTGTGGAATGGCCGCCCATGTTCGTTGCAACAACAAAAAAAAAGGTCTTCTTGCGACTGGATACCCTCCATATTCGGCAGAGCTCTTCTCTGTAGCATATCCCATGCATGCTCAATCGGGTTCAAGTCTGGCGACTGAGCAGGCCAGGGCAGGACATTGATGTTAGCTGCGGCGAGAGTCTGTCTTACAACTCTTGCGGTGTGCGGTCGTGCATTATCATGCATTAACTGAAATAAGGGACCGATTTGCACTTGTAGAGGAACGATGACGTCTGATACAATCGTCTCAGCATAAATTTGAGCGTTGAGGTTGCCTCTGATCCAAATCAACTCAGTTCTTCCGCCGATCCAAATACCCGCCCATACCATGATGGTTCCACCACTATAAGGATGGACTTCCTGGCAGGATTTTAATCGCTGTTGGCGTCCAGGGGTTCTCCAGTGTCGTATACGTCTTGTATCCGGTCTCATACCAAAACGAGACTCATCAGAAAAGCACACGAAACGCCATTGTTCTTCTGCCCAATTTCTGTGTTCAAGAGCCCATTGATATCGAATCCTACGATTGTGCATTGCTATAGGTGGTACCCGTAGCGGTCTTCGGGAATGAAGGTTCACTTCATGCAAGCGGTTTCTGACTGTTTGGTCGCTAATTAAGTTCCCTGAAGAGTGATGAAGCCTCACGGCTAACATCATGGCGGTTATTGTTGGAGCTCTTCGAGTTAAGATTTGAATGTATCGGTCTTGTCTCCGTGTGGTGCAGCGATACCGTCCTCCATGGCGCTCAGCCACGGTACCAGTGCTTCGGTAACGTGTCCAAAGTCGACTGATAACACTCTGACTTGTATTCAGAGCTAAAGCCACAGTACGTTGCCGGGAACCAGCTTCTATCATTCCCACGGCTCTGAGCATTTCTTCCCTGCTTAAATGACGTCGCCGCTCCATAATAACGTTGGTTTTAATCAGTAGTAGGGAAACAGTAGCACTAATAATGTCTTCAATGCGTTGTATGTTTTTATAGGGAAAATATTGACAGCTGATTTTCATCTTTTACTCGAATTTGATTCACAGTTCCTGATTCAAATTATGAAATGCACCAAAAAGGATCCATATAAATTTATAAAATCATAAATTTATTACAAAGCCACATCTCAATCTCAAGAAATCCGCATAAAAATGCTTGATCCCTAGACACTTTTGATGTGTGTATGTAAAGCGGGTCATAAAAAACGCGTGTGTTACCAAAGCAAATAGTTAAGTTATAATCCATACAAATTCCATAACAGTATTATTTGCCATTTCGCGCGCTGTTGCTATTCAAATTTCGAACTAATCGCCGCGCGGCGCCAGTCAGTCAGTAGCACGCTGTTAAAATGGCGGGAAAGCAACAGTGTGCATTCACAGATTCAGTTTATTTAAAATAAAAAAAAATCAGTTTATTCGGTAATTTAAAAACTTGGCTGCGTGCTCTAACGTCTTTGCTAACATTTTCACGCAGCTACGGCAGAAAATAATCCTCGCGCCATTTTTCTCAAATTTGCTTTTCTTTGTACTTGTATTGTGAAAATTAAAATATGACAACTTTCAATAATGAAGAAGAGCCATATATTACTTCAACTCCACCGGATATACTAACAGAAGCGCGAACCGCATGCGACAGCTTGCTGCCGTCAATATCCAAAGACAGATACATAACCACGTATGAAAATTTTTTTGAAGTGGAAAAACATGAAAAATACCAAGTCATTTTCCGCAAATGTAGTTTTGGCGTGTTTTAATGAACTAGCTAGTAAATATAAGCCTAGCTCGTTGTGGACAACATATTCGATGCTGAAAAGTACCCTCAAGATGAAAAATAGTGTCGATATTAATTTATATTCAAATCTCATTGCATTTTTAAAGAGACGCTCTGATGGTTTTATAAAGAAAAAATCTAAGGTACTGTCATCAAATGACGTCGAAAAGTTTCTAAGAGATGCTCCAGATAGCCAGTACCTGGCAACTAAGGTCAGTTTGCCTCCTTATTTTATGTATTGATCTACCT
The DNA here is from genome assembly GCA_949152445.1 of Cerastis rubricosa. NCBI lineage: Eukaryota > Metazoa > Arthropoda > Insecta > Lepidoptera > Noctuidae > Cerastis > Cerastis rubricosa. The sequence continues at coordinate 4,835,867 of OX424529.1, read as the reverse complement.
ACTGTACATACTCTTTTACATATTTTTTAACGACCGTCTGTAAGCTAAGTACCTATACCTTATCTTACACATTTTTATTTCTTTTCAGGTTGCGTTAATATTTGGTATTAATGGTGCATGTAGACGGCAAGAGCTTCACAATATAACCACAAATGATATTGAAAATCAAGGCAAAATGCTTTTACTTAAAATCCCACACACTAAAAGCAAAATACCCCGATCTTTTATTATCAAGGGCCCATTTTATGACGTGGTCAAAAAATATGAAGCTCTGTGTACGACTAAGGCAAAAAATAATCATTTCTTTCAGAATTACCAAAAAGGTAAATGTACTGCGCAACCTATTGGCATAAATAAATTCGGTGCCATGCCAAAGGAAGTCGCCAAGTTTTTAGGATTGCCGGACGCTGATTGTTATACAGGGCACAGTTTCAGAAGAACGTCAGCTACATAACTTGTTGATTCGGGAACTGATATATTGACTTTAAAGCGGCATGGCGGGTGGCGTTCTAACGCAGTAGCAGAATCTTATGTAGAAGATTCCATCCAAAACAAAGCAAATATAAGTGCCAAAATAACTCATGCAATAAATTTGGAGCCACAAACGAAGAAGTTTTGCACTGAGCCGCGCCCCTCTACTTCTACTGAGGATATTTTTTTTTTACAACTAATGACGAATTACAATGCTCTTCTGCCGCCTTTCAAGAAGTTTCGTCGTCTCCAACATTTACCCTAACACAAAACAATGACATTATGAATAGTAATTAATAAAAACATAATTAAAAAACCAACTACAACTACGTATCATTTTAATAATTTTAATTTCACTAACTGTTTCAATAATTAGAAATAAACAAAATATAAAATGTTCTTTTTTTTCTGTTTCCTCGCAAATGTGTTAAAAAACGTCGTACGATATACGTGCGTATTGGTTATAACGCACTAATATCGTAATGTACTATTTTAAAGAAATTTCAAATGTTTCTACATATCATATCCCCATGACTGCCATTGGAAGCCCCTAACATAGCTGGGAAAAAGCTAGACAGATGATGATGACCATAATAGCCCCATGACTGACAACTACATTTAAGTAAGGATTTAAACATGTGACTAAGGATCTTTAGCAGTAATAAAGCCATTTAGACTATAGGCAGTAGGGACCTATTTTAAAACATTTTAACAACTTTAAGAGCGTTTACGCCTTACGACATTTCCTACAAACTTTCAAGTCCTTATTTTCCGAAATGACTGAACCGATTTTAATTAAACTTCATACGCAAAAGCAGGATACATAGGTCTAAAAAGTTACTAAAAACATTTTCGAAAAATAGTGTTAAAACGAAATTAGATATAAATTATTTATGAAATATTTATTATGAATAATTATCAGAAATTTTCAAATATCTTTTTTGTAAAAAGACATTTCGAAAGTGTTTTGTAGTAACTTTTTAGACCTATGTATCCTGCTTATGCGTATGAAGTTTCATTCAAATTGGTTCAGTCGTTTCGGAAAATAAGGAGTTGAAATTTTGTATGAAATGCCGTAAGGTGTAAACGCTCTTAACGGGTGGGAAAGCAGTTTTTTTATGTACCTACTATAATTGTGGAAGCGTAATGATAAAGGTAAATCGTAATGGAATAGAAAGACAATGCAACCATTGGAGTTATTTAAAAATATGGTAAACTATTGTTTGTTATAAATTCTGTACTCGAGCGTACAATAATACAGTGACGATAAGTTATGTCTGAGTATCATAATAAATTACTTTAACATAAACCTACGACTCAAATTGACCAACTCTGTATTTGTCTCGTTCAAACTATCGTCGATCGACAATTTTACAATATTTTAATAGTTATGAATTCTTCATGTTATGCTTCACCGATGCAAAACAGAGTGTAAAGTTATGAAGAATAGTGTGTTAAGTTATGAAAAACAGTGAAGTTATATGAAGAACAGTGTGTAAAGTTATGAAGAATAGTTAGTAAAGTTATGAAGAACAGTATGTAAAGTTATAAATAACAGAGTGTAAAGTTATGAAGAACAGTGTGTAAAGTTATGAAGAACAGAGTGTAAAGTTATGAAGAACAGAGTGTAAAGTTATGAAGAACAGTGTGTAAAGTTATAAAGAACAGTGTGTAAAGTTATGAAGAACAGTGTGTAAAGTTATGAAGAACAGTGTGTAAAGTTATGAAGAACAGAGTGTAAAGTTATGAAGAACAGTGTGTAAAGTTATAAAGAACAGTGTGTAAAGTTATGAAGAACAGTGTGTAAAGTTATGAAGAACAGAGTGTAAAGTTATGAAGAACAGTGTGTAAAGTTATGAAGAACAGTGTGTAAAGTTATGAAGAACAGAGTGTAAAGTTATGAAGAACAGTGTGTAAAGTTATGAAGAACAGTGTGTAAAGTTATGAAGAACAGTGTGTAAAGTTATGAAGAACAGTGTGTAAAGTTATGAAGGACAGAGTGTAAAGTTATGACGAACAGTGTGTAAAGTTATGAAGAACAGTGTGTAAAGTTCTTCATCCCCCATAGGAAAGGCAGGATCCTATGACCAGACGGTTGTAGTGTCTGGTGGGCTACTGCCAGATGCAAAGTTCAAGCCCGAGTCGCGGGTAACTTTAACTGTGCAATTTAGGATTTTGATCATCATCATCATCATTTCAGCCGAAAGACATCCACTGCTGGACATAGGCCTCGTCCAAGTGTCGCCACATAAGGGGGTCATTTTGCCATAATTGCCACGGTTGGCAGGCGGGTTGGCGATCGCAGAACGCTTGTTACAAAAGCACAGAGAACGCTGCTGCCCATTCTCTGGAAAGTCCATTAGTCGCCTCTTACGATATCCACGGGAAGATATGGGATGGGGCTATTCTTTAAGTCATTGTGTGGATTTTGATGTTAGTTCTTTATTTGTGACATAGGTGGTACTGCAGTACTTTTAAGGGTTCCGTACCTCGAAAGGAAAAAACGGAACCCTTATAGGATCACTTTGTTTCGTCCGTCTGTCCGTATGTCTGTCAAGACCCTTTTTCTCAGGAACAAGTAGAGATATCAAGCTGGAATTTATACCAAATACTCAGGTCTACTGTCCCTTGGAGCTGTGAAAAAATCAAAGTTCTAAGCCAACGCAATCAAAAGATACAGCCTGAGTGAGCCAGAGTGTCGAAAATTTGCGGCATAAACCGCAAATTTTCGACACTCGCAAGGGAATCAAAACTTACAGGGTACTTCCCGTGAACTCAGAATCTTAAAATTTGGTACAATGCACCGTCTTATAGCACAGATAAAGGATAAATTACGAAAACTATAAATTTTTTGTTATAATAAAAATATTTTTAATAATTTTTGTACGAAACCCTCGCGCTTGACCAGTTTTTATTGTACAATGTTGCGGTAGTACTTTTTGTAGTTCCGCTAGAACAGTTATTCCATTGGGGATGGCAACTGTCAAACTAATGGCTTTAACGTAGCTGGCTTAAGCATCGTCATTGCTTGAAAATCTCGTAATGACATTTTATATTTCAAAATACCTGGCTAATTCGCAGAATTTCGCGTCGTACTTCAGCCTTTTGCTCTTACATACATTTCGGGAATTCCGACCATAAGTTATATTAAAAGCCCTGTGGCACTTTGCCAGATATTCGGCGCAATACCGAAATTGGCTACATCTTAATACTATAATCGACTTAGTATTAACCTGACCTTTTCAATTATTAAATTGCAGGTATACAACTTTCTAAGATAATCTTGGTGACTACTAATTTACGGTGAAGGGATTCAATTCAAATACACTGAAATCGCCAATACTTAGTGAGCTAGCGTGGTAATTAAAGTCTGTTCAATCTCTTTATTCTCTATAAATGAGGGGATATCGAGGGCTGATTTTATTATAATCAATGACATAAAATATACTAAGCACCACGGCCTGTCCTGCAGTCGAAGTGCGGGCCGTTTACCGCGGCTCGCGAACATAAACGACATCATCCGACGAGCTCTTGTTACCGTCGGCGTTCCAGCTATCTTAGAGCCCAACGGCTTGGAAAAAGTAAAGCCAATGATATTGTTATTTTAAAATGCAATGTGGGTACTTTACATAGACCTATTTTGTCAGGTCGCCTTTAACCGTAAGAAAGGGATGACGTTGCTGAATTTTGATATATTTTAGTAACACCGTAGGAGTGTGATAAATTGATTAGTAACAGCTACTTGACGACAACTTTTTATCTAATACTGCCTACTCTAAAACTGGTCAGAGTTTTATAACATTGTTTTAGGGTATAGGCAGTATCTATATTTACATCTGCTTACTTACTGCCTGTAATATTAGATCATATACTCATAAATATTATTTTAATGAGTGAACCAATTAAGTGTCCTTGGCTATTAAAAATAATAGGAGTATACAACATGTTTTTCATATCCCATAAAAGGTCCTAGAGACTATTCTACATCCAAAAATACATAGTCTCGAAGATATCATCAATCATACTGAAATAAATCGATGTGTGTAGCTTGTGTCTATGTAAGTTTAATTAATAAATACGAGTAATTCATCTTGATTCAAACCAATAATTTATATTGACTATGCTCTGTATGGTGTCGGACGTAAAGAATAGCACCATCCCATATCTTCCCGTGGGTGTCGTAAGAGGCGACTAAGGGACTTGCCAGAGAATGGGCATCAGCATTCTCTGTGCTTTTGTAACAACCGTACTACGATTGCCTACCCGCCTGCCAAGCGTGGCGATTATAGCAAAACCCCCCAAAATGCCAATGTGGAGACACTTGGGGGAGGCCTATTCCCAGCAGTGGACGTCTTTTGGGCTGAAATGATGATTCATATTGAAATCTTGGAAAATGCGATGTTGTCATATTTCACCCCCTTACGTGTTTACTTCTTTTACATCAATAATTGTGACTTTGTCGAATGATAAATGAAAACAATAAAAAAGGGAATATTCATATGCCAGTTGATCCTTTGTTAAAGGTCTCATTCATACCGTTGAGTTATGAGATTTAAAAAAAAAACACGTCGCTTAAAGCAAATCACTTTCTATTTTTTTTTTTACTTTAATTCACTTAGGTCATTAAAAGGCACTCCTAAACGTCTAATACGAAAATAGAATCTAATATTATTAGTGTATTGGATTGACAGAGGCTACCGAAAAGATAATGACAGCGCTGTAGAAATTCGAAACGCTTTATTTATAAGCTCCCTTTCCTGCAGAACCTGCTACATACACGCACAAGTTTGCAAAACAAAATGAAGATAAATAAACTAGTCGCCATAACCTCTAACCTTTGTATTACACAATATGAGATGAATATCTTTCCCGTGTGCGTCTCTAATGTTGACACATCCTATGAAATGTGACAAGTGTCAGTTTTCCGGAAAAGTGACAGCAGTTAGAAAGCGAACTCGAACGTGATCCTACTTGCAGGAGGTACTTGTGTGGAAACATACGGACTGAGGATTATATGCGGTCACGCTGCGTTTTTAACGTCGTGTGGTGGAAGTTTTATTAAAAGGACCAGCTTTTTACGAACATAGGTTTTTCCAAGTACCTTTTTCCATTCTTTGACTTAACAATCAATGATTCTGGTTTATTTTATTTAAAACTTTAAACACACATAGTGTACTGAAGCGGACTTAATGCCGATGGCATTCTCTACCAGTCAACCTTTGGGTGATGGTTGGGTTTGTTTTATTTTTGCGCACAATAAAGTACACCCTATTAATCCAACGAATAACGTGTGCTTCACACGTTTAATTAGGCGATCTGGTACCTTTGATGGCAATATTTATAAAATAACACCTACTGAATTAACGGCTTAGTAAGCTGTAAATGATGCTATGATGTCTGTCAGGGGAGTAGAGTGGGACAAATACAGGAAGATGATGATGGCTAAGTAAGGTATGTAAGTTTAAAAAAAAATGCTTACGTAAATCTTGCGTGAACACTCACAAATCGTGACCGTATGTTTTCAAGAGCCTATAGCAAGGATGTAACTTGGTATTCAAACTCGTTGCAGATGTTATCTGCCGGATTTCACTCAGATTTGTGTTTATTGCAGTTTTTTGTCATAAAGTGAGTTGTGGACACTTTCTAACAGTTCGTGGTTTTGAGTAGAGACGCTTCTAAAATTGGAACTGTGGATTTGCATGTTTTGGTTTGTTTTGAGCCGTGAATAGTAACAGCCGCATTGGTACCGGATCTTATTCGTAGATCTTTAACAGTTGTTACCGGTAGTCATTGGCCCGAATGTCTGTCAACCAGTCTTACCAAGGGGTGCTCATATTACCTAGAACTACGGGGTTGTGGTGGTCAGATAGGTAGTTGTTCCATGTGAAATACTGGTATTTAGCTGATTTAGGTTGGACTGAAACAGTTGATTATGTTGATTGCCTCAAAATATGCATCTAGTCATCGCAACCGCTACCGTTGAGTATGAGGTCCTGGCTTCTCCAACTATAGCAGTATGGAATCTGGATTTGTGCCCGGTTGATGGCAATATGCTCGCCCAATAATACATGGGACTTAAACATAATTGGCGGAATATGGTTGTACTACTTAAACTTACACCTCTTTCAAAAAAAATTTGGACCCTGTATCATCGTTTTAAATTAAACTTATTTTGACGGAGTCCAAAGAAAGAATAGCACCAAAAATCAATCTCCGTAGTCACTATTTCTAGCTACTACATTGGTACATGGGTATCACCAATTACATTATTATTTGAAAGGAGGACGCCACTGCTTATATCCTTTTTGGTATCCTCTTTGCGTCATCACTCGGCGAAGAGTCCACATGATCTTCACACAAAACGTTGCAAAAAGCATTCTGAACAAACGCAAACATCGTGCAAGCTCGGGAAATTCCGCGATTCTTCGTCACTTGTGAACTAAGCCCCAAAACTAGATCAGCCCCGAATCGAAGCAGCCATCTGTTATGTAATCGCGGATGTACAGTGCGCCTCACCCTTGAACTAGATTTCAGTTGAGGTTCGTACACAATGCCACACAAACTGCGTGGAGCGGTGTACCTACATACCGTTTGATGCTTTTTATAATGGTGTGATGTGTTTAAGATAGGGTATAGTTGAAGATGGGAGATTAATAAGTGTGTTATCTTACAATATTACCAAGGAGTATCGTATTACTCAGTATTAAGTGGGGTGTGTGGGTCAGATAGGCAGTCGCTCCATTTAAAATACTGGTATCCAGCTGCATCCGGTTAGACTGGAAGCCGAATCCAACATAGTTGGGAAAAGGCTAGGCAGATGATGATGGTTGTTATGTGTCAGCCACCATAAACTGAATTGCTCATATTATTAATTCTTTGGTAAGAATAAAAGATAATGGTGTACGTTAGCCAATACAAGTGCTATATATGCAGGTGCCTGACTGCCGAGAGTGCGTTTAAAGTCATTTCATCATCATTTCAGCCGAAAGACGTCTACTGCTGGACATAGGCCTCTCCCAACGCCACATTGATATTTTGTTGGGTTTTGCCATAATCGCCACGCTTGGCAGGCGGGTTGGCGATCGCAGTACGGTTGTTACAAAAACACAGAGAACGCTGCTGTCCATTCTCCAGCAAGTCCCTTAGTCGCCTCTTACGACACCCACGGGAAGATATGGGAATCATCATCCAAATATAAACGAATAATATTTCATACTTTCTCATTCATATATTTACTTATTTGGTAAAAGTACAATATTTTTGTGATTCATAATTGAATTATTTAAATGAAAGTGGTTATATTAACACTTTCTTAACCAAAAAAACCGTGAACAATTTGAACTGTTTCTCAAACATATATTCAGAAACATTCTCTTGCTCACACACGTTTACATACAATTATACGTTACATACATTCTGAGGTATATAATTACAGCTATGTAATTTGTTATTCAATGCACATTATGTAACTTTACAATCGTAGGTATATCGAGGTTACCTTGCTAAATTAAGAGAAACAGTTAAAAGTGTCAAGTGCGTAGACCGCAAAAAAATATAGTTCCGTACACATCTTAGAACTCAAAAAAAATACTGAGTCGAACTGGACAGGTTTCCTTACCACCGTACAATATTTAATAATGAAAAACCGAGAAAAAGCACGTTTCTTGTATGGCAAGAAGCGATTCCCTTAAATTTTATCTTTATTTGATTTTTATTATTTGTTGTTATACACACTCTATGGAATTTTTAAGTGTCTACCAATAACGGCTCAAGAGATACAACCCTATGGCAGATGGACGGACAGATAGTAGAACCTTAGTAACAGAATACGGAACCCTAAGCATAAAGATTGTTTTTAACTTCATAAGAAACTGCCTGCTGTCCGTGACTTCTTTCATATTACGATTCTAAATTCTCGACTTGACAAATCAATGATGGTTCATCATCATCAGCCTAAAATGTTCCCACTGCTGGGACACAGCCCTCCTCTCTATGAGAGAGTGGGCTGTAATCCACCACGCGGGCCCAGTGGGGTTTGGTAGATGTCACAATCCTTCGAATTTTTAGTTCTAGGACATGCCGGTTTTCTCACGACGAATCTCTAAAAACATAAGTGCTTTAAACGTAAACGTGCTCTGAGACATGGCCGTGATATAGGAAGTTTTGCAAACAATGCAGCTGTGATGATAATATTAGTAAAAAATCGGAAGATTTGAATCGCTTTGTTTGTTACGTTACCATTACGAGAGTTTAACGCAATACGCGATAATTATCGCGAACCGTACCATATTTCTGTTGTAGCTTAGTAAGTTTTTTACGTTTAAAATTTTTTAGGGTGTGTTGGGACTTGCAGTGCGTTGATATAATAGGTCATTTCAACGGTATCAAAGATAGCAGAGGACTAAAAGGCCCTTTCCCTCCGAAGATTTATTCTCCATGTGCGGAGGAATGAGGAAAATGTCGTTGACTATAATGTTGATTGCTTTAAGAGTAGAGGACGACCACAGAAACGTCAGAAGGACTGTATGAAAGAAAATATGTCTATAGATAATGAGTAATAGAGAAGTATGGAAGAAAAAGACATGCTGCACCAACCAGAAATTAATTCGATCTGTCTTCCGATTTTAGTTGCGTATTGAATATTTTTACCTTTTAGGACCAATTCCATACATCAGCCTGCCTAAGGCTGGCACAGGCTGGGGTCGGTTTCCAGTCTAACCGGATGCAGCTAAATATTTTACATGGAGCGAATGCCTATCTGACCTCGACAACACAAAATCTCACCACCTATCAGAGAAAAAGCTGATGCAACTCCTAATACGGGTTATAAGCAAGGTTATTTGATGACAATACACAACAATACTCAATGAGAACTGTCACAATGTACTTACAGATGTGACAATTGTATCACAATAGTGACTAATCTGTCACATTAGGTTGAGAAACCGCGAAGGTTAATGAGACCTTCGGGACTGATTGATATGAAAGGCTAATAGAGAGATGAGAATGCTCTACTTTTGTGTATCAGCAAAGACATAATGTATTGTTGCTAAATAGGTAACCATGTGACGAGAATATTGGTTCAGACACAGCTTACTCTGCTAATTAGACAGCATTGCTGTACATTTCCAATAACATTTATAATCCAAAACTATAAATACTAATATTATAAATGCGAAGGTTTTTCTGTCTGTATATTGTGTGTGCCTCCACACGAAAGAAGACGCGAGCAAAAGCAAGCTATGTATGTCTATGTGTTGTGTTAAGTATTTAACAAGTTTAGTAAGGAATGCTTTCCGTAGTAATTTTAAACGTCCTCACGGGTTGGCACGTCATTACTTTATTTAATGGTCTGAGGAACCCTAAATTAAACGTAGCCTATCAATTTTTAACTAAGCCCTCTAAGATTTAGCTCGTTATAAGTAACCAGCTCTCCTGCTAACTTTATTTATCTATTTACCTTTTTGATTGCATGGGTGCTCTCAGTCCTACCACTGACTACCACCGATACGAGAGGGAACAATTTTAAGCATATTTTACATTCCGTGTATTCTGCACAGTTTAATGCAAACTTCTATTATAAAAATGTGGACGGTGGACGAGGCAAAAGCAGTATACAAGGTGTACGGAACACCGATAAGAAAACGATTACCACGTGCTCGCTACATCATTGTGAACCCCCCAACCCCTCAGAAACTTTTCTTCATAAATTAAAAAAATGAACAGCTGTTCCTTACATTTTGACGGTGTAGGTATTGCACTTTTGTAAGAAATAGTAGATTTTTTCTATGCCCCTGCGTAGAAATTTTGGTTCAGTCGGAATGATGTACTGAGTACATGGTAAGCGTTTTCGCGTCGGTGTCCCTTACACCCCGTATAAGAATTGTAGCAGGTGGCGTTTTGTGATGGCCTACCCGCATGGGAAAAAGGTGAGAGCTTATGTATGGTATACAGGGTTGTTGGAAAAACACCAACAACCTCTTAAGAGGTCATTCTACGCATTATTATGAACAACTTTTATTATAGGACCAAACATGAAATCTTAAAACTTAAACTCGTACTTTATGTTCACAATAACTCGTCAAAATGTTGGGAACAGCTGATTTTTTTCGCGATTTCAGGTTTGGTCCCATAGTAAAAGTTGTTCATAATGATGCGTAGAATGACCTCTTTAGAGGTTGTTGGTGTTTTATCAATAACCCTGTATAAATGCAAAAGTATTTCTGTCTGTCTGTCTGCTTATTTTCTTGCTAGTATCAAAGACTGAAATAATTATTTAATAAACTTCGTTCACAGGTCTACCATAGTCTAGGTAAAGACATTGATACTTTTTATCCCAGCAGTACCTAAAGTACCGCGGGTTTATTTCCAACATCATCGCAAGCGTAGCTATGAGCAAAACCTAGTCTATACTAACGGTGCCTCAGTGCATGTTTCACGTTCGCGCCTCTAGAATAATGTTCATTTTACTATTCATCGAATGACAAATCTGCGCGTATCATCAAAAAGTATCGCCGAATTACGACACTTGCTTGCAAAGTGAAGGCAAATCTTACATCTATTGAATATTTCATCGGTTAAAACCTATTCAAATGCCATGTCTCTTAGAAATAGCGTGTATTTAGCATGCTGCATATGATGTTTCTGAAGTGAAAACTTCTTGACACTATATTCCATAACCGCGAAATATTATATTATTACCTGGAAAGGTAATGAATAATTTATAATAAATCTTTGCTACTTCATCATCATAACTAATGATTTTGAAACAAATTTTGACCGGGACATATAATTCTATTCTGTTTGTCATTCGTTTGTATAAAAGACTTTCGACCAAATCCTTACCAATTCTCATACACTGGTGTCAGCTTTTGTGGACATACACTAAACTCCTTGCAGAATCTAGCTCTGTCCAATCTCCACAAAAGTGGACTAAGTTCAGACCCTTGTGGAACTCCACAACCAATCTCATTGCGGACAACCTATTTTCATTTCTACTGACATCACCACAGTTACATAACCTCGTCAAATTCACTACTACCTAGGGAAGAGACAATACCTCAAAACTCAATACTTCAAAATAAAGACTTCCTCAACATTAAAATAAGACACCAACAGTGTCAAAGGCTTCCTCAACATTAGAATGACCCATCAACATTCAAGTCCTAGCTTTCGATGCCGTGAGAAGTCGATGGTTTATTCAAGAAGCGCGTCAGATTAACTCAACGCTTTCGTTTACGAGACGCGCATACGAGATGCGTGACCGCAGATTAGTAACGCGGTGTTTTTGTAGTGGCAGGACTCAGGATGTATTTTTAACTTGAGTGTTGCTTGAGTTTATTTATCATTTACATCAATCTGTTTGTAAACTTAGTTTTGCACTGTTAGCTAAAGTGTCTTTTCATATAGAAAAGTTATGAGCATTGCTGGCAAGGTCGATGCCTGTTTTGGAATATCCTAACAATTTTCTTACATCACCATTTCGTAGTCATGAATTAAAGGAATTAAGATATTAACACAAAGGAAATAAAGGAACTTTTATGGCAACCTTACGTTTTTGTCGCCCTTTTCCCCTTTCTGCCCAAAAACTAAAACAACAAATTCGGTCTATCCTAGGTAAACCAGTTTGATACTAGGCCGAACTACTGCAGTCTAATCCCCGTGACTAAGAGCGACATTGACATTTACCCAAAAAAGTGGGCGGTCCGCAGTGCCGGCGTAGACGAACGCACTTACATCATTATTTATAAGAAGTCTGAATCATTATGTAAGTGGTTCGTTCACTGGTAATTTTAATTGGAGCATCGACATTTTATTGCTGTTCCTTAAAAAGAAGGGCAAACGATACATATTGGTACTAAGTTTTACTGGTATTTTAGCATAGAATAGAGCTACTAATAATTGTATGTTATAAAGTTATTCATATAAATACTAGCTGACCCGCGCAACTTCGTCTGCGGCACATTTTCCCCGTTTTTGAAATATATTTAATTGATGTTCCGCTCCTATTGCTCGTAGCGTGATGTTATAACATGCCTTCTTCGATAAATGGCCTACACTTAAAGACAACCACCTGACGAGTACCTGAGATTAGCGCATTCAAATAACCAAACAAACAAACTTATCAGCTTTATGGTATTAGTATAGATTAATTTGTCATTTGCCAGCGTCTGCAGTTTTTTGTTGCGATTGATTTAGTGTCAATCCTAGCACTGAACAGCATTGAGAAAGTACTTCAGATATGGAGTCGAAACATGTTAATTCGCATTCAACCAATCAGACACGCATAAAGTGAAATTAGAAAATATCAGGAAAGAATACTTTTATAAATAAACAATCACTTGAAAGTACTTATTACCTAAATAAGGTAATATCTAGTCGAAGCTAAGTTACAGAATACAAGTTGCCACTAATATAGGAAAACACTGAATCGATTGCAGTGGGGTTTTTCTTGTAAATTGCGTAATGAGATCCTGAGTGAAAGCTGACAACTAACCTGTCTTGATAGGTAGTAAATATTTACTAAGGCAAGTATTTATTAAGATGGATAGTGCAGTATTTGTTGGTAGCAGGTCTGATAGGTTAATAACACAATTTACTCACTGTATCACAACCTTACCAGCACTACCAAGTCCAAGTTCAGGCTTCACCTTGTAACTTCCCGCCAGTCGTGGTGACCGAAAGTTGTCATTAGTGACAGCTATTAACCCGAGTACTTATGTATGTGAGACATCAATTGACATCATCATCTTCCTAGGCTTTACCCAAATTATTTTGGGGTCGGCTACCAGTCTAACCGGATGCAGCTGAGTACCAGTATTTTACATGAAGCGGCTGCCTATCTGATCTCCACAACCCAGTGACTGGGTAATACGATACCCCTTGGTAAGACTGGATGTCAGGCTTTTGGCTTCTGATTACTCGTAACAACTGATAGAGATCTGCAAATAACAGCCGGGAACAACGGCTTAACGTACTTTCCAAGGCACGGAGGAAACTCGGTTTGTAATTATGATCACCCATCCATGGACCAACCTCGGCAAGCACTTAATCTTACAGATGGACCCGTGCGGCTGTTATTATTTAGCCACGAGCTCCTCGTGTGTGTGAGACAGTCTTTACATATTTATTGATAATAACGACACGGTTGGCGCAGTGGTTGAGCGATCGACTGCTGCGCTGCGTGTCGCGGGTTCGATCCCCGCACGGAACAAATATTTGTATGACCTACAGAGAGTTGTTCCGGGTCTGGCTGTTTGTGTATGTTAGTTTAAGTGTTTGTAAACGCACCCACGATACAGGAGAAATTCCTAGTGTTTTAAAAAAAAATGGATACACTACAAATAGTCTTATCCCCTTTTCCTTCCTATTACAGCATGTGTTAAAAGATCTGTTAAATAGTAAAATAAGTGTAATCATCATCATCATCAGCATATAATATTCCCACTGCTGGGACACAGACCTCCTCTCTTTGAGAGGGAGTGGGCTGTAATCCACCACGCGGGCCCAGTGCGGGTTGGTAGATGTCACATGTCTTCCAATTTTTAGTTCTAGGACATGCCGGTCTCCTGACGATGTTTTCCTTCACCGTATTGAGGGTAGCGGTGATGAAATAAATTACACAAAGTAATGCGCCTGCCTGTGTTCGAACCCACGGCTTACTGCTCGTAAGTCAGGGCTGCCACCACAGGACCACCGCTGCTCTAAATAGGTGTAATAAGTGAGCTCTTTATGAAGGTCTCATCAAAAGGTATTGCGTCTTCACTAACTTTGAAAGACAACACTGTCAACTTTTATACACTCACTTGCATTCTTAATAAAGCTACTTGAGCTTTTTTGCACCTTCAACTGTAGTGGTTATCCAGATACCAATGTTTTGTACTCCATAATGCGTGATCCTTATGGGTCTACCACACGCACAAGCTTCACAACAGTTTTGCCTTCGCAAACCGGTTTGTACGGAACACTGCGCGTGCGGTTGGAAACATGATACAGTTTTACCATGAAGCTTGTGCGTGTGGTAGGCCCATTCAATTTTAGACTGTTCCTGTTGCTTCTTTTGGTTGTTTTTCGCAAAATGTATATAACTTTAAATTATGTAGTTCTAATTACCTAAATGTTAGAAGACACGCCTTAACCTGAACTTGTAGTACTGCCTTTCTAACTGCTGACCACAAACCTTTCACAAAATTACTATAATGATCAACATAAATAATTTAAGAAAAAATGGATCTTCATCAAACGATGCCTATGTTCATTAAAATTAGACATTATTTTGCAAGATTGCATTAACAGCCATACGTTTTATTTTCATTCTATAAAAACCCGGTTAAGTGCGAGTCGGACTCGCGCACGAAGGGTTCCGTACCATTGTTTATAAAAAACGAACAAAAAAAACACTTTTTTGTATGGGAGCCCCCCTTAAATATTTATTTTATTCTGTTTTTAGTATTTGTTGTTATAGCATCAATAAAAATACATAATCTATAGAAATTTCATCTGGCTAACTATCACCGTTCATGAGATACAGCCTGGTGACAGACGGATGGACGGACGGACGGACGGACAGCGAAGTCTCAGTAATAGGGTCCCGTGGAATGACAGCTAATATCCAAATTTTGCCCCCTCTTTCTCATCCTAGATCGTACTATCCCGCTCGCACAATCAAGTAGTTATAGTTACAATGAACTGTGGGCTGGCTCTTAAATCTTAACATAGTTTTTGTATGCTTAACATATCTTTACCATTTAATTTTCTTATATTTTTATTACCAAATACCTTCTTCACTATGGAGCTATACTGAACTGACTCGCACTTCAAATAATTCGACCTCATTAGATTCTGCGTACCCGACCTACGTCGATGTTTAGTCAAAGTAAGGAAGTGAACTTTCACAAGTAAAACCAAATGCAAATTCAGACTAATGCCAAAATGTGAAGGCCTGTTACTCCATCGCTTAACGCATTTTGATATTAAAACGCTTTTGGAAAGAGTTGATTTATGCTTATACAACCTTTTTTACACACGTTTTTGATAGAGTAAGTGGTAATTCTATTTAAAAGCAGGTATCGAAAACCTCATTTAAATATATCTTTCCACATCGAGTCTTAAATACACTTGGGAGCAAATAAATCGAGCCACTTCCTTTTACGTATATGTTTAATATTTTCGATACTATGGAACGTATCAATTCGAACTATATATTGCCTAAAAGTTTATTAAATAACCTTTGCAATGAGGGTAAATTATTGAATAATTAACCTTATTGAATGTTATATTATTGGCTCTGAAAGAAAAATGTGTTTTTGATAGAAAATTTTGTAGGGTTAGAACAGCCTTTGGTTTCTTAGTGGTTTTTTTGGGTCGGGGGTTTTTAAATTTTTTATTTTTTTTCTCTCTAACATCTCAATGGATCAATTACTGTCAACAGTAACACTGATGTAGCTGATCCAATTGACAGGAACTATCTCCATATCATTAAACTGTCAAATAGCCAACAAAGAGATGATGCCGATGACGGCAAAATCCGCGCAAATGGGCGTGTGCTGCATCCAACCGAGATTATTGACACAGAAATAATGATGATCAGTTGGTGATGACAAGATTATTCAGAATCGTTTCTCTGTTACGTAATCTGATTTGTGCAGATCTATAATTTAATCATGAAATTAAAGAAGAGTCCACTACAATAGTAACTGTTTTTGGAAAAAAAAAGATAGCCCTTTCTCTTTCTCTCAAGATATAAAAGGTGACTACGGGATAAAGAGGCTCTCAGTAGTCTATTGCTGTCTATGATATTATATCTAAACAAACGTGCGAAAGTTAGTCAAGCCAAATCTGAACTGCCCCTGAAATCCAGTATTAATAAGATGGCCGAATCAATAATTATTTTTCCCTTGTTGCAGTTACTCTGGTTATCCGTACACAGTGGTGATGGATACAGCTGCCCCTACGGACACAACTGTGTGCTAGAACCCGCACCTCCTGGCAGGACACCACCGTGTGCACAGCCTGGCCTCACATACTGTGTGCACCCGGACCCTTATCCTGAGTAAGTAACATAATTAGTGATTTATATAACTGTCAGATCCTTATGGATACAACTGTGTACTAGAATCAGTGTTACCTGCCAGGACACCTTGTGCACAGCCTGGTCTTACGTACTGTGTGCACCCGGATCCATATCTTGAGTAACTAACATTTAAGCGATGGATACAATTGTCCTTCCGTATACAAGGTGTAATGGAAAGGGTAAATACATACTTAAGGTTTTGCTACAGACCACCAAACTGAACATGTTCGGACAAACATCATAATAGCTAAAAAATATCAGCTGCCTCCTACAAAATTCCAATACCTATTCGACCCAATTGTAAAAATGTATGGGGCAGCGGATATTTGTTTTCGCACACCCTTAAGTATGTATATACCCTTTCCGTTACACCCTGTATAACTGTGTAATAGCCTGGCCTCATGCTGCTTGTATTGGGTCGCTTATCCTGAGTAAGTTCTCCATTCTCAGTCCAACGAAGACAACTGCTATCTACTACCTGAATCACATCCAATTTTAACGCGCATAACTGCAAAGCATTGTGGCTTTGTAAGTTAGCTGGTTAAAATAGGACCTTACCTAACCAAACGGTCCTTGTAGACTTAAGTACAGTATAGTGTTTTTGGGAATCAATCCCTTTATCAGAAATCAGCATTCAGAGCTACTTCGGGTTTTTGGCAAGCGTAGGTATTTTATAAGTGATTATTATATAAATTTCCTATATTTTCCAGAAAGATAATCCGCCACTTGGTAGAAGCAGGACAGTACGACATCAGTACTCTTCTATCAGACGAGACAACAGACGAGTTCTCGGTGAAAAAAACCGACTACCCTTACGACTACGGGCCCAACTCGCTCCCACACGTCGAACAGATCTCGCTGGTCAATGATCCACATTACCAGAAGAACTATAATACTAAGTTTCATACGAGGTATAATCACGGTGAGTGACTAATATTACCTACTTAATAAGTCATGACCAGCGCCGGGCACTAGCTGCTCGGCAGTTTGCTGAATTGGGCCTATTTGGGGCAGCCGTGAGACACATAATATTATATTACATATTCCTGTTTTTTCTTGTGTGCACTTCTGGCATGTGCCAATTAAATATGATTTCTTTCTTCTTCTTTCTTTGTTTATGATTCAAGCTGAAATCGAATGACGTTTCTTCAGCATCTGTTTCCGTCACTATTTCGATTTTACAGTTTGCCAGTTGTACATACAACAGACTGTGATGCGACAGACAGTTTTTTTTTTTAAATACGAAGCCTTTTTACGCGTAATTAAAGTTAGCTCGTGTCTCGTTTCCTACAAAAAGTATGGAACAAGTTTTCTGACTTTTCTAGTACTGAAACCTCAGTTGGTTCGTTCCATAGTGTTTGGATCCTTATAAGCTACTGTATCGATTAATATAAAAAAGTTACAGTTGGGTAGGTACACCTGTTCTAAAAGTTTTGGTTAGGCTTCTGAGACCGTTTTCCTGTAGCACGTTTATTCTTATTAATAAGAGGTTAAAAGTAACAGGTCAAACTTGGCTAAAATCACAGTCAAAGTTACTTACTACGCACTAGGGTGAGGAATATATAAATAAATTGTACTAACAGATTTGATGAGAACAGCGTAGACTAAGTTCGCTAGACATACGCAATCGAATGTTTATTCCAGTGCATGAGAATGTACATGTTTTACTGACATTAAGACTTTAGAAACCAGCAGAAAGGCAAGTTTAGCCATGTGGGAAGTCAGTTGCTTCATACGTAAAACAAAGTAGTTAGTAATGTTTAAGAACACGATTTGAGCTTTCATCTATGGACTATCAATGCTTTGCCCTGTCCAACGGCGTAATTGCTAAACATATCTATGCTTTATGGTGCTTAATTTCTAAAGGCAGATGTACTTTTTTGGGAAATTGAATTTCGAAGAGTGCTCGTTCATGATGCTATCAGAAAAGTATTAGTTTAACATCCTGATGGTGGAGAGGTGGAAATTTTCCAAAATACTTTAAAATTTTGATTTTTCCAAAACAAACCAAATTTGGTCCTCAAGTTATTGGTTCAAAATTGTTGCAAATTAGGGGTAGTATAGTATGAATGGTAAGAATCATAAGTAGGAGAGAAAGCCGTAAGCAACTATGCAATCGACCATTACTTAAAGACAAAGACAAATTTGCAGTTCCCCGCTAAAGTATAACCATTTTCAACACCATTCATGCTCATACTAATCATTCTTATTTACCATCTCTCCACAGACATATATGCCCAGAAAACGCCGCTCCAACCACCCACAGCGAGCGACCCAACACCATACAACACGAATGCATACCAAGCCAGCAACTTCTCAAAATTCGGTTTCCATGGTTACCCCACCAACAACTACGGTGGATGGAACCCGACCAGAAACTTCAGAGATTATGACAAGAAGGTTCTAAGACAGAGCCTTTTTAATAACCAGAATTTCTTTGATATGTCGAATTTTTATCCGAATTATGAGAGTAATGAATGGTTTAGACCGTCATCAGGAGTATCGCGGTATAATCCTCATGAATGGTGGAAGTAAGTATTAATTACCTTATTTTGGTATGGGGAGGGGCTTGTGGCTAATTAATAACATCAAACAACATACATTTATTCACCTATTACGACTGTCAAAGATCTACAAAATGACAGACGTGACCAACGGCTTAACGTGCTCTCCGAGGCACGCACGATGAAAACTCGGTATGTAATGGGTGGTCACCCATCCACGAACCATCCTAGGCAAGCATGGCTTCACCTAAAGATCGACCCGCCTCTGATGCCTCCTAGAAACAGTGGAGTTAAAGTTATGATCGCAGTTAATTATCTGAATGTGTATTTCCTTATCCGTACTTCCCGATTTTCCGATGGCTCTTGACCTTGCCCAGAACGCAATCACAGCTTTCTCTAATTGCATGAATGTTTCATTATAAATGATCTATGAAATGTTCCCCAAGTTCCTTATTCAAAGAGAAAAATCATCGTGGGAAACAAAAAAGCATTTGAAGAAGAAAGAATTATAGCTCTCCATACATTATAGGATTGTTATAGGCATTTCTTACAAACTTTTTATTCTATGATTGATGTTGCTTAAGAGAAATTTCTTGCATACGATTATGATACTAGTTAAGATGCTCAATTAATTATACTTTTCATCAGTCAGTGTCGAGGCATGCGCTAGCATCGGTTTTAGAGAGTTCTTAAATCTAATGAATAATAATGTTGTTAACTGTTAAATAACTGGTTGTCTTGTAAATATACTCATCATCTGCCTAGCCTTTTCCCAGCTATGTTGGGGTTCGGCTTCCAGTCTAATCGGATGCAACTGAATACCAGTATTTTACATAGAGTGATTGCCTATACAACCCAATCAGTACTTGGTAATACGATACCTCTTGCTAAGACTGGTTGTCAGACCTTCGGGCCACTGACTACCTGTAACGACTGTCAAAGATCTACAAATGACAGCTGGGACCAATGGCTTAACATACTTTCTGAGGCACGGATTAAACTCTGAATGTAATGGGCCACCTATCCACAGAACAACCTAGGCAATCGCGGCTTAACCTGAAGATTGATCCAGACAGCTGTTATTATTAAACCACGAGCTCCTCCTTCTCTTGTAAATATAATATAATATGTACTTTAAGACTTGTTCACGGTAATACTCAGCATAACATCATCGACAAGCCATTCTTCTCATTTTATTTACTTCATTATCATCAGCCTATAATGTTCCCACTGCTGGGAAACAGGCCTCCTCTCTATGAAAGGGAGTGGACTATAATCCACCACATGTGTCCAGTGCGGGTTGATAGATGTCACATGTCTACGAATTTTTAGTTCTAGGACATGCCGGCTTCCTCACGATGTTTTCCTTCACCGTTTTTGAGGGCAGCGGTGATGAAATAAATTACACAAAGTAATGCGCCTGCCTGGGTTCGAACCCACGGCTTACTGCTCGTAAGTCGGGGCTGCCACTACTGAGCCACCGCTGCTCTCCTTATCTACTTTATTTATCTATCTTCGGCAATAAGGTGGGATATGACTGGTGAGATGGAACGTCTGTCTATGAGCCAGGTATAAAAATAATTAGTTACCGGATATAAATGTAAAGAGAAATATTGTCTGTTTTATTATAAAAGCCCTCAGAATTTTCCCAGAAGCAACCTCGAAGTTTGGATATGCGCTCGATTGATGGAAATAGGCGCGCTTGCTATTACATGGGACTTAAACAAGTAACTTGCAAAATGTGGGTGTACTACTAGGGCTGCCTAATCCTTCGGAGATTACAGGCGTGATGTTATATTAATTGATGTTATCTTCTTCTTATTTTTTTTAATTTTTTTTAACGTTGCCCCACACTAGGAATTCCTCCTGTATCGTGGGTGCGTTTACAAACATTTAAACTGACATACACAAACAGCCAGACCCGGAACAACTATCTGTAGGCCATACAAATATTTGCTCCGTGCGGGGATCGAACCCGCGACACGCAGCGCAGCAGTCGATCGCTCAACCACTGCGCCAACCGTGTCGTCAAATTATATTATCTTATTTATGTTTTTATCGATGGTAAAAAGCTCATTGTAGTTTAGCCCTAAACTGAGCCACTTGAACTCCGCTCACTGATGCAGCCAATAGATTAATGAGTGTGCAGGATGCGATGCAAGATGGAAGGTGGGCCGTTTACTGATGGCAAATTGATATTATTTTATCTCCATGAAAGAATATTACCTGCTCGTACAAATCTGAGTCTCTACGACCCTAGGAATGGGTCCAAATGTATATTTTATTCCCAATCTCTCCTTAAAAAAATCAATATTCTAACAATTTTCCACTTCTAATTACAGATACGTGTCACCATCTCGTTCCGACGTGACGATAGAGCGCTCCGTCACGTTTCCGACACTCACGTCACCCGCGCGGCGACGCAAGAGAAACGCAGCGCTTGTTCAGTCGGCTGAGAAACGGAAACTGACGGGGGCTGAGGCACTAAGGATAGCTCTCGGGCTTGCCAAGTAAGTGGACCTTTTTTTTCTAGAGGTGTAAATCCTCCTGGATGTTGTCCACCCAGGGAAGAGTGAAGGGGTCTCCTTGGTTACTCATTTGTGTTGAGAAGACTGCCATCTCTATAAGCTGATAAAGGTACTTACCTATTACTTTAGCTCGGGTTAGGAAAAACATATCTTCTTGTTCGATTGTTTTAGATTCGCAGACCCACGTTTAATCGTAGAAATCAAATAATACATTTTCTATTACTTATTAATGTTTTTATTTCACAGCGAGGATGCGTCAGCAGAGCGTCATCGTCGGCAAGCGACGTCACCCAACACACAAACTTTGTGCTCCGTCCGAACCGAGTTCATAACTCCCCGAGCGGCCCTGAACAACAAAGGCAACTGGAAATACGTTGTCAACATGCCAGATAACATGTCGCAACTGGTGCGAGCTGAGATTTGCACGTATGTTGTTTCCTTTTTTCTAACGAGCAGCAGGCGTCTATTCCAATAGTGCCACCTATCTTTACTTTTTGGAAACAGACGCTCTGAGAGGTTTTGAAAACAGCGCCATCTATTACCGAGTAGGGACATCATACTTCTAGTACGTTTGTAACGAACGCGCAGTTCAGTTTGACAATTTTTGTTAAGTTTAATTAAATTATGTTACAGGTCTACAACCTGTAGCGGATTATGTACAGTACCACCTGGATATACTTCTCGCTGCGAACAAAAATACATCCAGAAACGTTTGGTGGCCCTCCAATCCAGCGGACAAAACCTCTACACGGATATATTCTGGATACCAAGCTGTTGCCAATGCACATTTACAGCCAATTGAATTTAGTTCAAATTCACCAATTGTAATTAATTGCAGCTGAAACTTTGTTGGAAGTTTATGATCTGATACTGGATGGCACTACTATCGTTATAGTTTTAAGTTTTACGATTTTGTAAGATATCACTGCCTTTCAACCCTTATAATATTTATTTAATCATGACATTTAAATATTTATACCTACGAATAAAGCATTTCATAACTTAACGCTTTTATCCTAGAGGCAGAGTATTATAATTGTAATTAAATAACATTTATCAAAGTATTACTATAAATAAAAATGGATGGTTTGTGTAAATAGCAGATAAAATGTATTATGCGGTTAAGATATTTGTATGTAATCTAAACATTCATATTTTATAGATGACTTTTTGCCTATATTATTTCTAAGTAAATAATAATAACTATCTATGTTCTACCTTTGTTTTATGTTAAAGATTTGTTGGGTTAGTGCAGGCACGGGGGGTAATAATTTGGGAACTAGAAACCGCTGAATGAATTCGTGTAAAACCTTCTCGATTGTGTTTATTACATGAGGTACCTACCTACTAAAAAGCTCACCAATTTACTTATTACCACTATAACATTATTTTTTTGTGTTTTCCTGTCGTTATTTAGAGATATTGGTCTTAAGAAACACCACACCAAAAAACCAGATTTTAAAAAAAAGTGTCGCAAATTTTGTGTTATTATAAGTATGTAGTAGTATAGTAACTTTGTAACTTCAAGTATATCAAAGTTGGTTTAACAACCTTTTCTAAGATTAGGATAACTTCAATTACGTTACAGATCTATAACGTGCAATGGACTCTGTTCAGTACCACCTGGATATACTCCTCGGTGCCAACAAAAATACGTCCAGAAACGTTTAGTGGCCATCGAATCTAGCGAACAAAAGCTCTACACGGACACATTTTGGATACCAAGCTGTTGTCTATGCACATTTGCACCCAATTGAATTCACCCCCTGTGATTTATTATTAAAACTGAAACCTTCTTACTTTGCTGGAAGTTTCGCTATCCGATACTAGATGGCAATGCTATCGCCGTTGTATTAGTTTGCTGGAGTTTGTGAAACACTGCCTTTGAAACGCTTTGTTTTTTTAATCATGACAATATCTGTTATTCGTATCCATGCATTTCATATATCGTTTTAATCCTCAAGGCAGAGTATTATTTTTGTATTTAAATAACATTTAACGAAGTATTAGTTAAAGTATGGTTTGTAAATAATAAATATTATTACAGAATGAGAGTAAATGTATTTTATTTGTAATTTAAACAATTATATTATTATGTAGATGTCAATTTTGCCCATATTATTGCTAAGCAAATATACCTAGGTTTCTATAACACTTGCAATGGGATATTTGCCATGTTTATTATTTGTTTCTAGTTCCCGATATTTCGGAGCTGTTGCAAACGCCATGATCACGGATAACATGGTAAATATCCAGTTGCAAGTGTTATTGATAGTGTTAATGACTATGTCAGTTTAAAAACTTATATACCTAGGTTTGTTATCAGCACGAATATTTTGTAGAAAAAGTCTATTAGAATTTTTGTAGGTATTTTCATGTCTGAATGGCTTCACACTAAACTTAAAAATGTAATTAGATTTAAGATTATGATCTCTCAGACATATCTGAGCAAAAATAATACTATGGGTAAACTAGGTTGTAAAATATTTGTTTTTGTGTGGGATATTTCCTCATAATGAGAAGGCCTGGCAGTGGGAACATTATAAGCTGATGATGATGATGATGATTACGAGATTGAGATTTAGGAAGTAAGGGATTTACAACTACACTACCTACCTGTATCCTAATTCTGTGTATGGTCATCATTTTTATTTCCTTATTACTTTTAATTTAGCCGCTCTAACTCGCTCAAAATGTGTCACGTGACGCGCTCAAATGCTCCCGCTCACATTTTTGCCGCGCGAGCGCCCCGTGCCACTTCCCATTAAAAAGCTTATTTTCTCGTAAACTACCGCAGCTACACCAAAACAAAAAATAAGTGTGTATAGCTGAAACTATACAAAATCTTTATATGTTAAAACGAATTACTACAACTAGATATAAGTACTTCGAAAAAAATTAGAACTTGAGAATATGTGTTGAATGCCAGTTTTTCCAATAAGAATGTTAAGTTTTTCCAACAAGAATTGTAGTTTGTGTCGATAAAACCTATTTATAATGATGAGAGAGATGAAATGAGCGGTTAAAAAATAAACAGTTAAGGTTGAAACTTCAATGAACTTGAAACTATCTAACTCTTTCTTTATCGTGTATCGTGTGGTTACTGCCTAACCTGGTGTCAAAGTTTTTATGCGGCCCATCGACCTCTGACTTGACTTTACATGCCGTCGAGAAATATCTCTCAGGCATGCTGGTTTCCTCACGACGCGTGTTCCTTCACCGAAGCAAGTGATAATTATACAAGACGCTCACGAATCCGCAAAATCAGAGGTCTTGGGTTCGAACTTGAGGCCTTTGACTTGGCAATCCAACGATCACACCACTAGGCTATTACTGCTTTTACCTAAGTGTGCTATAGCAAAGTAACTATACATGTTATGTTCCATGGAATTTACGGAGTTGTATTATTCTGCAATACAAATACAAGTTTATTTTCAATCCTAGTATGTATGAAATGGATGCCTAGATTAAATTATTCCTCTCTTTTGTACATTCCATTTTTATTCTAGTTTTTAATAAATATGAATATAACAATGTTGGCCTGTTTTTTTTTTGGTTTTGCTTATAATATGTACTTTTTTAATTGATTTGAAACCATTTTCATACTAAAGCTACGCTATCAAAGCTATCTAGCAAACTAGTGTGAACGGGTTATCTATAAATAATAAAATAGATTAGGGCATTAGGTCTTTTCAATAATTAAAATTATTTGCTCTATAAAGGGTGTAAATGGACCCTTGACGAAGTCCAAAGGCACTTCCCTTGACCAAGTCCAAAGGCACTTGTTCCCCTCGTTATGTTATTGCGATCATTTTATTGTTCTGGACCACACCTGGGAACCTTCTAGTTACCGAGATATTGGACGTCAAAGTACCAACTTTTTCACAAGTCATCATCATCATTCTCTTGCCCTTATCCCAATTTATTTGGGGTCGGCGCAGCAGGTCCTCTTCTTCCATACTTCTTCCAACTTTTACACAAGTATTTTTTTAAATACTAGTTAGGGTTCCGTACCCAAAGGGTCAAGCGGGACCCTATTACTGAGACTACGCTGTCCGTTCGTCCGTCTGTCACCAGGCTGTATCTCATGAACCGTGATAGTTAGCCAGTTGAAATTTCTACAGATTATGTTTTTCTTTTGCCGCTATAACAACAAATACTAAAAACAGAATAAAATAAATATTTAAGGGGGCTGCCATACAAAAAAGTGGTATTTATGCTCGTTTTTATAAATAACTAGCTGTGCTCGCGACTACGTCCGGGTGGAATTTAACAAAAAAAAAATTTTTATTTTTTTTATTTTTTCAGAATTTTTCAAAAACAAAAGTTGCCTTAGTTACTATTTATTACATCAGCTATCTGCCAGTGAAAGTCTCGTCAAATTCGGTCCGGCCGTTCCAGAGATTAGCCGGAACAAACAGACACACAGACAAAAATTGAAAAATAAATATTTTGGTATATGTACATACCGCCATATACATTCATATGCATGTAGTAAAAAGCGGTTATTTCAATATTACAAACAGACACTTCAATTTTATTTATTTGGATGTATATGTATGTATGTATAGAGTATAGATGTATAGATGGTACGGAATAACCTTTGTACGCCGGTTTTTTTTTAGTTTATATCTTAACTTCACCGTCACCGTTTCTTCTTCGTTTTTTCTTCTTCTATCACTTGAAACATGTAAACCTTATAACACCATTATAACAGTGTTTTCTGCAAAAATGATTTGATTTGAACTTTAAATACCTCCATGATCCGTTTACTATTCAATGCTTCAATCAGCAAACTATGTTTTGAGTGAGTTTTACCGTAAAGTGCGATTCTTTAGCCAAAAAAAAAGAAGTTGATTCCCAGCAATAATTTTGGCGTAGGTTTACTTAGTTTGATGTACAGAATGCTTGATTTTAAAGGCTTCGTGAAGGGTATGTTTACACTTTGTATGTCTAAACTAATATTATAAAGAGGAAAGATTTTATTGTTTGTTTGTTACGATTTAACTCAAAAACTATCCGGCCGATTTTAAAAAATCTTTCACCATTAGAAAGCTACATCTTCACCGAGTAACATAGGCTATATCATATAACAATTTTCGTGGACGAAGTCGCGGGCGAAGTGCTAGTTTAGTTATATTCGCAGAACTCTACTGCTCTACAAAATTTAGGGAATAGCTGTTTTTTTTTCGGGATTTCAGTTCGATCCCTTAGTACAAGTTGTTCATAAAAATAAACTCAAAGCATTTATTTCTGACTCCCTCGTTGGTCGAGTGGTTGCAACCGCGATTGCTGAGCGTGAGGTCCAGGTTCGATTCCCAAGTCAGGCAAGTGTTATTGGGTTTTTCTATCAGGAATTCTCTCTGTAGCAGCCCCGAAGATTTGTGCAAATGGTTGATGGCAATAGGCTTGCCCCTTACTACCCATGTAGTATTACCCGAATTTCGACAGTTATGTCTTAAAAATAACTGTCGAAATGCGGGTGTACCTACCATTAAATTGGGTACACCCATAAATAAAAATAAATTTAATCTCTATTATTATCGAAATTAAATCAATATTAGCAAAATTCCACATAACCTCGTCATTACAAATATAATTTATCACATTACAATATATTGTTCATTACTTTTAAATATAATAGACAATAAGGTGAGAAGTCATAAAAGAATAATTAAATTATTATATACCATAGAGTTCTTAATAAATGTATCTGCATGATTAATGATAATGATAAATGACATGAATTACAGTTATGATGTTATGTTATTTCTGATAAACCAGTTCAATGCACTTTGAATTAAATGGCCACAGAATCGGCTGTTCAAAGAGTCAGGCAAAATCTTAACTTGAAAGCGTAGGTTTCTATGGAGAAGACCGGGCAAGATACTCCTTTTAAATCAAAAGATTGTTACAATACCTCCCCAAGATGTTTTCAGTTACCTAATAGCGCTGGCAGACCTATGATCCCTATTGCCAGTAGTACCCTAGTATAGGATAACAAAACGGTCGGTCGTCCAAAAGCTCGGTTTCCAATAGCTCGTGGCGAATTCAACAGGTTTGAAGGTAACAAAACGTTTGTTAGAGGAACGACTTGCAGAAATTGATCTTTTTGAAAATACTGATCGATTTTTGATTGTATTATTGATTGATTTTTGATTGTGTCCATTGCAGGGCAAAGGCCTTCCTTCCTTTTTTTTTGAGTTCCCGTACCTAGAGGGTCAAACGGGATCCTATTACTGAGACTTCGCTGTCCGTGCGTCCATCTGTCACCAGGCTGTATCTCATGAACCGTGGTAGTTAGTCAATTGAAATTTCTACAGATTATGTATTACTGTTGCAGCTATACCAACAAATACTAAAAACAGAATAAAATAAATATTTAAGCGAGCTCCCATACGAAAAAGTGGTATTTATGCTCGTTTTTATAAATAATTGTACAGACCCCTTTGTGCGCGAGTCCGACTCACACTTGGCCTGTTTTTTCATTCTTCTCACTCTAGAGCTATTTCAGCCCAATCCTTTAAGTAGCAGTCCAGCTCATCACGCCATCTCCATAGATTCTTATTCAACATAGCGATTTATTCGCTTCTTCCCCACTGCTCAACTAGATTGCTCAACTATGAGCAGTTGAGCAGTAGGACATAATTTGTTATACCGAACATTTTATGCTCTATACTCTATAGCTCAACTATTTTTTTGCTGAACTGAGTTGATTAGTAGGTCATCCTGTTATCAAATCAAACACCCTACTGCTCAACTGCTGAAAAATTATGGAAGGAAATTTTCATACGAATGTTCATGGGTCACTTATGAAACGTCAAAATATTGATGCACAAATCGGGTTGGTCGTTTCCAGAAAACCAGCAAATAACTCCACTCTTTTTAAATATGTTTTCGTGTCACAGTGTTAATACTTAGCAACGAGATGGCAGCGGAGGCCTAACAGCAAGTGGGTATTTATTTCAAACAAAAAGTTAATAAATTAAAGCATCAATGAAACTATGAATGCCTACAAATACTATTCTATGAGTATTTTTAATATTGTACAAGTGGGCTGCAGATCAGTGGTCGTAGAAGAAGTTGGTTTCTCATTTTACTAAAACTCCGTCCTACCCTAAGCCGACTTAAGGTCTAAATATAACCACCAACGAGTGGTCGACTGTACCTACATATATACCAACTTTAATCTACCTATACTTATATACTTATCTATACTAATATTATAAAGCTGAAGAGTTTGTTTGTTTGTTTGTTTGCTTGAAAGCGCTAATCTCAGGAACTACTGGTCCGATTTGAAAAATTAGTTATGTGTTAGATAGATTCCATTTCCATTTATCGAGGAAGGCTATAGGCTATGTATTATCACGCTACAACAAATAGGAGCGGAGCAGCAATTAAAAATGTTGCGAAAACGGGGAAAATGTGACGCAGACGAAGTTGCGCGGGACAGCTAGTTATTTATGTATTTGATCTTGTAAAATTGCTGTTTAAGTTTTATACTAGAAGTCAGGAAGGTTTCTAACTAAGCACTAAAATATAGCAGGTTCAATTCCGGTTCGATCGTTTTGGCTTTCAATGTCACATGAATTTTTAAAATTAACTTAGGGGAACGGGTACTGGATGGTCGAAATCGATAAATGAACAGGCCAAGTGCAAAGCTTATTCTTACTCTGTTATGGCTTATTGAGGCTTTATTTGGAGCAGGGTATTAAATCTTTAACTATCTACTACTATTTCACTATCTTCTTATATAATGATGATGCGATCGAAAACTAAGGCAAGTGGCAAGACAAGATGGCTGATGATGATAATGAAATAAACTCTTAAAAAAACATTTGGCTCAACTATATCACGTATTGTTGACCAATATGTAGTCATAATATAAGGTTCTTACAAAATACCCAAGTGGACCTCCATAAAAAATTAAGCTGAATAGAAAAAGGTAACCGCAATTTCCCTTTTTTTCGTCCATATAAAGATTAAGACACATTTTTCGCGATCCGGACGGGACGGGCTAACATATTTTTCTTTCTATTGAGTTAACGAGACATTCGAGGGGTGAAATCGCCACATCTGCAGGGGATGGAAAATACAACCCTTGGACCTCACCCCCCCGGGTTTACTGAGCCTACCTTAACAAATTTTCCCTTAAGCTTAACTCGATGTACTGTTTATCAAGGAAAGGAAATCCTTTGAAGTGACTCTTAACTTGATTAAAGGAAACTTTGAGAAAAAATATCTATTGTCCCGATTTTTGTAATTATCGTCGCTTAGGTGACTATGTAACTATATACGGTTGATGTTCTACTGCTTCTGCAAAAATATTCATTTACAAAATATTATTTTTGTAAAATAAAAAGGTCATCGACGTTTTCTTCGAAGATTTAATTTCTTCTCTTCCGATTCATATTGTTACATAAATATTACTTAGTATAAAAAAAAAAAAAAACACTTGGCCAAAAAACATTGTCATAGTATAATGCAACTAGGGTTAGCGAAAAAACGGAATCCCTAAACTCATTAATTTAATAACGAATCTGGACCATCTCAATCAAGTAATTCCGCAACTCAATCAAACTTACTGTCGCTAAAAACTAACTGAACTAAAGCATGATACAAAATAGGCCTAGAACTAAAAATTATCCAAATATCCAGTTTTCGCCACTATAAATTTAGAAGCACTTAGCGAGCGCTAAAACTGACACAACATCGCTTTCGAAAAAAAAAATCAAGCAAAAAGTCGCTCGACACGCGTAAAAGTAAAAGAGGAAGCGAGGAAAAAATCAATGCCTGCGTTTTATGTTCTATGCGTGTGACAGATCCGTTGTCATGGCAACCGTGACAGGGGCTGAGCGCAGCGGGAAAAAAAGGTCGTATATCGAGCGCGAAAATAACAAAATGGCGCCTATGTTTCCCGCGCAAAGTCGCGCTGGGAACGCTGCGTTCACGTTTAAGCTTTTATTGTTTTCGGAAGTGGAGTGTGCGTCGTGCGAAAGAGACGGAAGATGGGGTAAGGGATCCGGTAATCGATATTACGCACTTTTGTAGCAATGGAATTGGCGCGGAGCGATGCAAGAAACGTTTGCACGCGTTGCAACTACTTTTGAATTTTTGATCTCGTACCAACTTTACGCACTTCTTGTTTATGATACTTTTCAATTTCGCGGTCATTGACATGACCATTTTTCTCTAATTTGATTTTATGTATGTAAGCGTCCTAAATTGTTGTACGACAAACAAAATCGATAAACAACAAAATTAATTACAATCTTTTTCTAATTTTAATGAAAACCATAAGCCGACCATACGCTATAAAATCGAAAAAAAACTCGAATTCTCTCTACGTTTGCCAGATGTTAGAATTATGACGTGAGTTATAGAAAATAATGACGTTTTCACTGAAACTGAGTAACACAAGGGTGGGGGGTGAAATTCTGATGAGTCACTTCGGTACGGGCCGAGTTGGTCGTCACTCGCGAATTCATAGTACGATTCTCAGAAACGAAATGTTTTCGGTTCTCGGAATCGTTATAATGTGAAACTTATTCACGTTATCGAGTCATCGGGAAATTATTTTCAAAATAAGTATTTATTTATGGTACTAACTTAAAGTAATTTAGTATGGATGTGGATGGCTCTGAGAGTAGAGGAAGACCAAAGAAACGATGGATAGACTGTGTGAAGGATGATTTGGCTAGAAAGACTCCTGAGATGACGAGTAATAGAGAAGTATGGTGAAGAGGACATAATAAATTGGGATAAAAGCAAGAAAATGATGGTGGCTTGAAGTAATTAAACAGTCTGAAAAGGTTTGCTTCGAATTTGAAAACCTTATTCAATGAACAGTACCTATGATCAACGTATTGTTTCGATAACAATTTCTTTATTGCTTCTTAACTGCTCTTTCATTGCATACACACATAAGCTCAAGCTTTTTCCCATGTGTTTAGAACAGTTGATCTTAACATACTCTATTGCTTTTTATAAATTAATATTGTCTGAAAACTATAAGAGTATGACTTAGCTGCAATAAACAGAAGAAAGTACAAGAGTTTTACAAGTCAACGAAACTTGTATTGTTCGCATGAAAATGTCATAGTTACCGAACGTTCGAGAAACTAAGGAATGCGACTCTTTGCTACGCCACGCTAATATGTAGTATCTGAACGAATGTTGATGTCTGGCCGAAGCCGAAGTCGATTAATCGACTCGCCATTACCTTCGGCCGAAGCCGCAGCCGAAGGTAGAAAGGAAGAGGACCCTAAGAAATTCAGTTCAAGATTGGCTAAAAGTGAATAAAGTACTTTTTTCTCTTTTAAATTAAATGTTTAACGTTATAATCTCGAGATTTTAACGAGGCATCTAGCAACTTTTGAAAAAAAAAAGAATTGTGTGTCCGCCTTATACTCTGTGCATCGCCTCGTCTGACGTGTTCTCGCGAATTCGGAAGAGTTCGTTGAATTTCGGTCCATTTTGGCCAGAGGTCGAAAGTGGCCGAAGCCGGTGCCGAAGCTTCGGACACCACACGCTCCATGACAACGCAAAACTAGTAGCTGCATACTAGTTATAAGTTTCCGTCGACATCTAGGCTGAGAAAAAGAAATAAATTGTATAGGAGGTAGTTCATATGAAGTTTTATTTTGTTAAATATTGCGTCATGTTTTATTTTACATACTTTATGTTGTTGGTAGGTAACTAGGATTGCTCCACAGTTCAATTGCGAAAGGGGTAAGCTGGTTTTTACTTAGATATTTAGGCAAGTTGTGGTAGTTAGCTACACTATCAACTTTAAGTCTAAGATCTGTACTTAACAATAGTCATCATCATCTGCCTAGCCTTTTCCCAACTATGTTGATGCCGGCTTTCAGACTAACTGGATGCACTAGTATTTTACATGGAGCGATTGCCTATCTAGTAAGCCTTGGGTTCGAACCCAGGCAGACGCATAACTTTGTGTAATTTATTTCATCACCGCTGCCCTCAAAAACGGCGAATAAACCGGCATGTCCTAGAACTAAGCGATGACTTATTGTCGGGCCTACGCTGTCCTCTCATACTTAGGTACTGACTACAGCGTTAGTCACATCCAAATATTGTAGAACCAAATGATTTTAAAAGAGTAACCATGAAGTTTCTTGCCGGTTCTTCTCCATAGGAAACGTCCAACCCGAACCGTGCCTCTTCTGTCGACGTTTTATAAGTGTAGGCCTATGTAAAATAAAATATTTTGATTTGATTTGACTAAAAATTCGAAGACATGTAAAATCTACCAACCCGCACTGCGTCCGCGTGGTGGATTACAGCCCACTCCCTCTCATAGAGAGGAGGCCTGTGTCCCAGCAGTGGGAAAATGATTGGCTGATGATGATGACTGCCTATTTGACCTCAACAAGCTAGCACTAGAGAATACGATACCCCTTGCCAAGACTGGTTGACAGACTTTCGGGCCACTGACTTCTCGTAACGACTGTCAAAGATCTACAAATGACAGCTGGTACCGAGGCTTAACGTGCTATCGGAGGTACGGAGGAAACTCGGAATATAATGGGTGGCCACCCATCTACGGACCAACCTAGGCAAGCACAGCTTAACCTAAAGATCGACCCGAGTGACTGTTATTATTTACCCACGAGGTTCTATAAAAGCCGTAAGTGGAATACCTCAGAAGTCTACATTTTCCATAACAACATAAACTGTAAATTTAAAAATGAAACGGTTTTACTTATGTATTGGCCTGGACCTTAACCCCTCAAAGTGCGAAATTTACCTCTCTGACGTGACTGACAGACAATCGATTATAGATAAATTTAATGCAATAGCTCCACATATCAAAATTTTAGAAAAAAGTTCCCTGCACCTCCTAGGTTCCCCTGTTTTAGAAGAAAGTTTTTCATCTTTCATCGAAGACAAAATCAAACATTTTATTGATATTTCGGATAGACTCTCCAAAATTAATTTACATCCGGCTTTCACCCTTATTAGATATTGTTGTTTTGGTCCAAATTTTATGTATGTTCTCCGTTCTTCTTCTCTTTGGACGAAACCAGAACTTTTGGACAAAATTGACCAAATTATACGCAACACATTAACATCCATTCTTAATGTGGCCTTGGACGACCGAGCGTGGCTGCAAGCCACCCTACCAATTCGTTTTGGTGGCCTCGGCGTCCGCAAAATTTCTAGTATAAGCTTACCGGCGTTCCTTTCTTCTGTCCACAGCACTGAAAAGCTAACCAGGAAGATTTTAACTCTCTCCCTGGTTGATTCGGAAGTGCCGTGCTTGACGGACGCAGAGGACGCCTGGAAAGTGGCTTGCCCGGACACGGATCGGCCCGAGAACCCATTCTCCCAGAGACAGTGGGATGAGCCGCTCTGCAGGTTGGTACGGAATAACCTTATTAATACGTCTACCAATACTGCTGAGCGTGCCCGCCTGTTGGCTGTGGGTGAGTGGGAGTCGGGTCTCTGGCTTCAGGCACTACCGTCACCTAACATAGGCACTTTGCTAGGTGACACAACATTCCGGCTCGCTACATGTCTGCGATTGGGCGCTCCTAGCGGGGCTCCACATCGCTGTCGATGTGGTGAAGCAGTCGACGGCCTCGGACACCATGGCCTTTCCTGCAGTAAGAGCGCAGGTCGGATAGCACGGCACGCTAGCATTAATGATCTAATTCGTCGTGCTCTTGCCACCGCCGGGGTGCCAGCTGTCTTAGAACCCAATGGCTTGGCACGTGTCGATGGGAAGAGACCAGATGGTATGACCATAATGCCATGGAAGTTGGGTAGGCCTTTGGTGTGGGATGCGACTTGCGTCGACACCCTTGCGCCATCCCATCTTCCTAGCACGGTGAGCTGCGCTGGGGCGGCTGCTGCAGGCGCTGAAAACTTTAAACGGCGCAAATACAATAATTTAATTGGTAATTATGTATTTGAGCCGTTTGGGGTTGAAACACTAGGGCCATGGGGCCCGAGTGCCCATCTTGTGTTTCGAGATATCGCCAAGCGGGACCAGAGGGCTGGCCTCTTTTTTGGTCAAAGAATCAGCATTGCCATCCAACGTGGCAATGCGGCCAGCCTTCTGGGCACTTTTCCTGTCGACAGCGATGTCGACGAATTTTTTGACGCCCTGTAATTTTGATACTTGTACACTTGTATTTTATTTTTATTTTATATTTATTTGTAGTTTGTAAATATTGTACATATGTAATTTAGCCTTATTGAATTAAAATTAAAATAAAAAATTACCTATTTTTTTTTTTTTTTTTTTTTTTTTTATATTTATTTGTAGTTTGTAAATATTGTACATATGTAATTTAGCCTTATTGAATTAAAATTAAAATAAAAAATTACCTATTTTACTTATGTTGTGTTTTCAGTTATCCATACTAATATTATAAATGCGAAAGTCACTCTGTTTGTTTGTTTGTATGTTTGTTTGTTACCTTTTCACGACTAAACGGCTGATCGGATCTTTATGAAATTTGGCAAGAAGATAAATTTAAACCTGGGGAAGGACATAGGCTATATATCATTATAAGGTATATTTTATTTTTATTTTATATTTATTTGTAGTTTGTAAATATTGTACATATGTAATTTAGCCTTATTGAATTAAAATTAAAATAAAAAATTACCTATTTTACTTATGTTGTGTTTTCAGTTATCCATACTAATATTATAAATGCGAAAGTCACTCTGTTTGTTTGTTTGTATGTTTGTTTGTTACCTTTTCACGACTAAACGGCTGATCGGATCTTTATGAAATTTGGCAAGAAGATAAATTTAAACCTGGGGAAGGACATAGGCTATATATCATCACGCTACGACCAATAGGAGCGGAGCAGCAATGAAAAATGTTGCAAAAACGGGGAAAATGTGACGCAAACGAAGTTACGCGGGACACCTAGTAATGTTATAAAATAAAGTCGCTTTTCATGTCTGCCTCTGTGTGTGATCGCTTTATTCTTCTAAACTAAGTAAGAAACTTTAATGCGGTGTTCTTAACTCATTTAGAGAACTTATTTTGCAATGTTTAAGTGTATAATACATTCCCTATTATATATAGTTGACAGTCGTTACTAGTAGTCAAAAGCCAAAAAGTCTGACATCCAATCTTACCAAGAGGATTTTAAATTACCCAGTTACTGAGTAGTGGAGGTTAGATAGGCAGTCACTTCATGTAAAATACTGGTACTCAGCTGCATCCGAATAGACTGGAAGCCGACCCAAAGATTGTAAGGGAAAAGGCAAGGTAGATGATGGATAATAAATTTAAGCACACCAAAGAAATCACAATAAAGTCGTAAAAAAATCGAAGCAGGGGTGGCTGGCTAGTGATTTATAAAAACAACTGCAGAACTAAAGTCTGCTCTTAAAATTTTCACTAAAACACAAGTTTGAAATATAACGAAAGCTTCCGAAACTTAGGGCATTAAAAACTGTCTTAAATTTTCACTCCCTTTCCACTCCAACTTTGTTATTTAAAGGCTTACTTTAGATACGCGGATGATAAAGCAACATGTCGTCAAGCAGGACGAGCTTTTTAGGGTTCCGTACCCAAAGGGTCAAACGGGACCCTATTACTGAGACTTCGCTGTCCGTCCGTCCGTCTGTCACCAGGCTGTATCTCATGAACCGTGATAGTTAGCCAGTTGAAATTTCTACAGATTATGTATTTCTGTTCACGCTATAACAACAAATAATAAAAACAGAAAAAAATAATTATTTAAGGGGCTCCCATACAAAAAAGTTTTTTTTTTCGTTTTTATAAATAATGGTACGGAACCCTTCGTGCGCGAGTCCGACTCGCACTTGGCCGGTTTTTTTCTTATTTCGTGGCGGTTTTGAGAGGGCCTTTAGTACTATCCTAATTACATAGCAAACTATCTAAAAATTAACACAATTTTTTTACCACCATTTTGTTTTATTGGTCACAAGCGCTACTGGGCAGTGGGCAGGGCACATTGCTCGCAGAACGGATGGCCGATGGGGCCGAAAAGTTCTGGAATGGCGACCGCGAACCGGAAGACGATGCGTTGGAAGACCTCCTACTAGGTGGACTGATGACCTGGTGAAGGTTGCGGGAATCCGCTGGATGCGAGGCACACGGGACCGGTCAATGTGGCGACAATTGGGGGAGGCCTATGTCTAAGAAGTTGAGGATGAGGTCCTGGGATCGATTCCGGGTTATAGGGTTTCCCTATTAGGAATTTCTCAGAAACTGCCTTGCGCAAATCCAGACTCCGTGTCTGGAATTGCGCAAGGTTGATGGCAATAGGGTCGCCCCGTATTACATGAAGCATAATTGGCAAAATGTGGGCTACAAAGTAATTCTTAATGCTAAAACTCCACCTGGGAATCGAACCCAGCCAAGGCATCCCTCAACGAGAACTAACTCTACAATCGTGGCTACGCTCATGAACAAAAAGTATGGCATGTATGGCATTTAACCGATTTCTAAAAAAGGAGGAGGTTATGTATCTATAACAATATGATTAATTTATATGATAATCAAAGCTTGTCGCGAGGTTTACTTGTGTAAATAAACTAGTACCTATTTAATTGAGTAACTTAATCTGCAAAGTTTTTTTTTTACGCATACCAAAAGTAAACCTCGCGACAAGCTTTTATGATCATATAAATTGTGTATAATGAGGCAGACTTGGGCAAAAAGTAATCAGATTAATGATTAAGGATTATGATTACAATGTGTAATCTTCAATCATGATTACAGATTACGGAAATTAATCAAAAATGTAATCATATCGATGATTAATGATTATCAATCTGTAATCGTAATCTTGATTACTGTTATGATTAATAAAACAAATAGTCGGAACTCGGAACATTAAATAATAAAAAACATATTATATAGCAAAAAATATTTTTTATTTTTTAATCAGTCTCATAGATTGTGCTTTAAGGATAATATAATAATAAATAAGTATAATTTTACGCAAAAAATCAACTAGAGTTTTCGGTATGTCGTTTATGATGTGTGTTTTAAATTAGATTTCAATAACACCCTCTTTTCAAACATTTCATCTGAAAGTCTGTGTGATTTTGGTGAATTGGTCATTGTTGCATATGAGAAAAGCCTTTCAACAGGACCCGATGACGGTAGAGGCGTATTATATTTCTTGAAAACCTTTTTGATTTCAGGATATCTATTTAACATGGATATATCTTTATCTTGATCCGCCAAATAATGAGAAATAATGATTTCTGCTTTAGATCGTTGGACTTGGTGAATATCTCCTGTCGAATCGGTCTCTGACGAATCAGTGTCGAACTCGAAATAACTGTCTTCATATCTAGTGGTTGGGGTATCTTGAACAGTTTCAGGTGCTTCATGAATTTCTTTGACGACAGCTCCTTTAAAAACAGATTTGATTTTGGAATGATATTCTATATTTATACAAGCCATCCATTTGTCCTTGAATCTGGGATAAGACATTGCAGCAACTACTGCATTTTGGGCAACCTTCGAGGAGACGTCAAAAAACTCAGAAAATCGCCTTTCCACACTTTCCAAATAAGTCTCTGCTAACTTTTTGCAAAAAACAAGTGGTTCTGTGTTGAGTTTTTGCAATTTTTTTCGCAGGGATACTAAACATGGCAGCAAAATACCGTAATACATATATTGCTCACCTTGTATTATATCCAGGGCTTCTGCTATTGGTTTTGAACAACGCAAATATTCATTTATGTATTGGAAATCATCGGCACGTAAAACGTTTGTTACGCCCAATGCCAAGTACAACTGGACACTCTTATCTTGTATGGATGTAATTTGTTTTAGGCCATCATAAAGACTATTCCATCTAGTGATTCCTGGTCTGGAAAGCGTATGCCCAACAATACCTTGTATTATTTCAGCCGATTTAGGGCGGCCGGCCGAGTTCCACAAACTGTTGCATTTTTTGATAACGTTATTATGAATATCGGCAATAGTTGTTTCATTATTTCTCTGATTTCTCAACACTTTATTGGCGTCAGTAGTAGCACATAGATTGAGCTTGTGGGCAGAACATCTCAAATGTACTGGCAATTCTAATATATTTGTTTGTGGAATAGCATTTTCAACAAAAGCTAAAGGATCAACATCATTTAGAGTGTTAAAGAAACTGCCCTCGGAGTTAAAATCCTCGCCGACAATAGCATCTCTTTCGTATTCTGAGTTGCCATCAGCGCCATCAGTAAAATTTTCTAAATTATCCAAATCGATACCAAACTCTTTAAAAGCTTTCACAAAATTACTGCCACTATCTGTGACCGTGGCTAGAACTTTTCGTGAGTCGAGACCAAATTCAGAATGAATTGCTTCAAGTAAAAAAGCTATCCGGTCATAGGTGTGCGCACCTGAAAATCTTCGACATGCGAGTGTCTTAGATTTCCTTTCTAGGTTTGAGTCAAGCCAATGTGCAGTGACACCTAGAAAACTTCGACTTTTTCCTGACCAAATATCAGCAGTTGTGCACACTTGTTTTACGCTCTGCAATGCACTTTTGATGTTGGTAATTTCTTTTGTATAATAGTCATCGATTAAGCGCCCTAAAGTTCTCCTACTGACAACATTCAGTCCTTTTGTGGTAATATTCAAACTTTCAAAGATTTTGTTAAAAAACGGATCATCTATTGCTTGCAAAGGAATCATGGAATGTATGAAAAACTTTAAAATATTTTCATTAAATTGCTC
The DNA here is from genome assembly GCA_949152445.1 of Cerastis rubricosa. Taxonomy (NCBI): domain Eukaryota; kingdom Metazoa; phylum Arthropoda; class Insecta; order Lepidoptera; family Noctuidae; genus Cerastis; species Cerastis rubricosa. The sequence continues at coordinate 4,796,588 of OX424529.1, read as the reverse complement.
TTGTGAGACCGTTTGTTCAGCGGATTTATTTCTGTTATCCATAATTTCTGACTGAGGACGATTAGTAGTTCTATAAGACGGTTTGTTTTTTTTCATACATTTCAAGTGAGTTTGATACTCTTTGTATGTTTGTTCTCCGTGTTTTCGTTTGAGGTGAGTAACAAAATTGGATGTTGAATTGTTAAAACCAGAAATTTTAACTTCTTTTGGTTGACAAGATGTACAAATTCCAACTTTTTTGGTAGCGGTGGACTCCGTATAAGAATATATGAAAAACTTGCCGTCAAGGATGCATGGTAATGTTTCTGCTGTTTGCTCAATCTGCACATCTTCCAATTCAGAGTTATTAGATAAAGATGAATGAGAAGAACACGCCATTTCACATCACAACTAAAAATATTCCTTTAAGTACAAAATTACGTTCGTTTACTTGCGCCCGATTCGTTTGACTGATGCGCATTAAACAAAATGCCGCTTGTGCGCCGACTACGCGAACGCGGTGATTGGCTAGCCGGCGATCATACAATACCCTGTCCTCCGCACCCCTACCGCGCGTCTTACGTGACATAGGCATAGGTATATTTTTTATAAAATAAAGGCAACTATTCAATTTTTAGCTACAAATTGTCGAAGTTAATGGCAACTCAATATAATAAGTTATATAAATTCATTCCTAAATCATATTTCATATAAAACTTAGTAATGAATAATCATGTAATTTAGATTACTGACTACTGTAATCAAGATTAAAGATTACATTTGTAATCTTGATTAAAAGTAATCACGACTACTTTAATCTGATTAAAAGTAATCATTATAAGTTGTTAGTTAAAATTTTAAAAGAAATTTTGTTTTCTTCTTTTTAGAGCATTGAAATATGAGCTTTTTAAAAAAGTTTTTTTTTGCTCTTAGTTTTTTTTTTCATTTTTGTTTCTTTTTACATAAAATAATTTTAGTGGGATAAATTAAATTGATTAAGTTAAATTAATGGAAGGAATGGGGGGAGGCCTTTGCCCAGGAGCGGGAAAGAACAGGCAAAGTAAAAAAAAATGAGATCTTTTTAGATTTGTCAAAAAATTTAGAGTTGGTTATCTCTAAATAATTTTTCTGTGTATGAAATATCTGAGCCAATAAAGTATTTAATGATGATGAAATATCTGTTCTCACATGTCAGTTGTAACCAGAAATACCTGATAGTTACTCCATGTTTTGGAGTAACTATGAGGTATTTCTGGTTTACTTGAAAAGTTATTGGAATTAAGTGACTAGGATATTGCTAGGCACATAATTAACTTATTGAATTGATTTAGACAAAGGAAGTTACGTTTCGTTACAAAGTGATGTCATGGTAGGGCTAACAGTTATTTTTTGACATTGATTTATACTCAAGTGTAAATGAAACCTTCTGAAAAACATCCTTGAATGGACTCTCCATCTCCAGCTTTAAATAAATTGGCTTTTCACAATATATCGCCATCATGTACCAGGCCCCTCAGAAAGTATTGCGAAAAAAAGTTTTTATATATGGGAGACTGGCCAGTTATTATGTTTTTCGAAAATATGATTATTTATAAGTAAAAATAAGTAAGTTCCAATTTCAAAATTTCCCTCCACATTTTTTGCGAGTTAATTCAAAGTATTGTGTCTCACTGAAATATGGATCTGCGCCGGGAACATTTTAGAGCTATGATTTTATACGATTTCAAGTGTCGCCTGAAACCGGATGAATCGTACGATAGACTTCAAATGGCATTCATGGATGAAGGCCCTTCCAAGGCAACCGTGTATCGTTGGTATAACGAATTCAAGCGCGGTCGACCAACTTTGGGGGATGACGAAAGAAGCGGTCGCCCTTTGACGGCTGTTACCGAAGAAAACGTGCTAGCAGTGAAAAATTTAATCCAAGACAATAGGCGAATTACATATCAGGAGATTCAACACATATTGAAGATTGGATCGGGAAGCGTTCACGAGATTCTACACAGCCATCTTCGCGTGAGGAGGATAGTATCACGCTGGGTGCCGCACAACCTCACCGATGCTCAGAAGCAGGCCCGGGTGGAATGGTGCCGTGATATGCTTAACAAATTTGAAGCAGGCTCGTCTCGGCGTGTTTACGACATCGTTACAGGTGATGAGTCCTGGATTTATCAATACGACCCAGAAACCAAGCGCCAGTCGACTGTTTGGGTGTTTCAAAATGAGCCAACGCCTACCAAAGTGAAGCGATCTAGAAGCGGGGGTAAGATTTTGATCGCTAGCTTTTTTAATTTGACTGGCCACTTGGTATCAATTCCCTTACGGGATCAAAGAAGCATTAATGCCGAATGGTATACTTCCAAATGTTTGCCAGAAGTTTTCTCTGTTATAAGCAACAAGCGACCAAACACAGGGCTCCGCGGGCTACTGCTCTACCACGACAATGCACCTGCGCACACCGCACTCAAAACGAGGGACTTCCTGGACAGCACGCCAGTCAAACTCCTGGGTCACCCTCCTTACAGCCCTGATCTAGCACCGTGTGACTTCTTTTTATTCCCAAAAATAAAAAATCAGCTCAAAGGGATACAATTTTCGTCGCCGGAAGATGCGCTGGCTGGGTTCGAGCAGGCTGTAAACGAGGTGTCTGCGGCGGACTGGAAAAAGTGTTTTGAAAACTGGTTTAGGCGCATGAATCTTTGTATAGAGGCTGGTGGAAAGTACTTTGAAAAGATTTAATAAAAATATATGTACGTATAGAACAATTTTTTTTAGTTTCGCAAAACTTTCTGAGTGTCCCACGTAGATCTTATATGTCAAGTTTTGATGGTGCAATGTTATCACAATGTTGTGAACATTTTAGGTGGCAATTTATGAACCGAACCTTTCCGCCCTAACTTAAGAGCTAAATTGATTCTAATGCTGGTATCAATAGACCAAAATATTGGGGACAAACTATCACTTGCAATGCGAAAAGATGAGGGGATCAATTAGAATGAGTTCGTCAAGTGTCCCATCCCTAGCACGAGACCACGGGGCTCCTCAGCTCAGATTTAGACCGAGGGGAGAGTAGTGCCACCAGCCACACGTTGCATGCACTGGGGGCCCTGGCCTGGGGTTCAGCCCTCATGCACCTTACAACCTGAACGCAAAACAATCGGCAACATCAACCTGTCGCTAAATGGGGACGAATGTCGCACCCTCTCAGCCAAATTGCGTAATAATTGTATTAACCCTTTTCCCAAATTTTAACCTACAATTTGGTGTTACTCACGCCTACGAAAACAGGAAAAATATAACAGCTAAAATAATATCCATTAAATACAACATGAATTGTTGTAAGTTGGTGTAACGCATCTACAACGCGGCACCAAACTTGTACCGATCGATAGCACGCCAACGCGAAAGCTCCAAGTAAACAGATCGAAGCTTTGAGCGAACTCCGAATCGAATCCCGCCAAATGCAACGACAGCTGTGCGTAGCCCGTAGCGGGCTAGGCCGGCCGCGCGGTGTAGAGGCGGCGCCACCGGGCGGCGTATTATTATTATTTGTAAACAAGCGAGCGAGCGTGTGCGGGCGCGGGGCGCGTCACGTGACCGCGCGCCATTGGCCGCCGCGGCAGCTGCGTCCCGACGCGCGCGCCAGTCCGCCGCCGACCCTCGCCGCGTACACATGCACGCAGATCGCCCCCGCGCGACGCGACACGCGCACAACTGACGCGATCGCGAACTCCGATTCCCTTTTTGTTTATTTTTCGCTTGCGTCCTTCGGACCGTTTTGTTTCCGAGGCAGCGAGACGAAGAAAAAAAGGAGGCGCGGATGGATCGAGCGAGAGAAGGTACTGAGTTCGCGTCTTACACAAAAGTTTTGTGGCAAAATGTGCAAGTGTGTCCAAGTAGTGGTGTAGAAGCTTTTGGTTTTTGTGGATTGTTTAGTTAGAGGTACTCGTTAGAGCTCGGTGGCAGCACTCAGCAGAGCGTGAAGCGAGGTCCGGTGCGCGTTCGCGTGCTTCCGCCAGAGCTTTCGTTGTGTGCTTTCGCGAATCGATCCCTGTTTTCCTGCTTGGCGTTTGTTGTTGTAGCAGACAATTGTTAAACTGTATCTTCAAGAATCGTCAGAACACATCAAGGCTGCATTGTCTCACGCTTATCTGAAGCTAATTGGATGTGATCTTGTTGGTAGTTTTCAAAAGACGACGGTTTCTAACAAAGTGTGTGAGAGTTGCAAAGTTTCGCGTCAGGGACGGTGATAGCATCCGGAGACACGTTGTGGTGACGCATCGGCTGTCATTGTCTGATGTGCATGATGTCACATAATTTAGAGCTTAATTGCAACGAGCGAAATTGGAGCGGGAACGATTTTTATCTACTTTATTGCAGTTTAGAAGTTCAAAGGATGGCAAGTCCAAAGGTCTTTCAAGTGTATTTATACTAAGTTGGTCTTATTGCATTGTTTGGTAGCTGAAGGCCACGTGAAACAGGCTTCTGAAGGAAGCCAATCAAAAACTGGCCGATGTCCAAAAATCTGAAGTCTAACCGATCAAAAACTTGAAATAGACCTCATTTTAAGCCGAACAATGTCGATTGACTCCTCTAAAAGTTTAACTAACGAATCTTCTTAACTTTTCTTAAATTGACTTATCTACTTTTTCCCAATGATTGGGTATTTGACTTTCGCTAATCTTTAAGCTATTTTGGTACTTCAAACTTCATTGAGAAGCTTTTTGAACCTGCCATTGGGTAACATTTGTATGGCAAGGACCCAAAAGCAATAAAAACCTAACGAATCTATCAATTGGGTTACCTCTAAAACGGTTGCAAACTTTTAGGACCATGTTTCCTTTCAAGTTCTTCTAGTACATCTCCATCTGTCTTTTGATGCATTAGATTCCAAGCAATGCCTCGAATTCATCTCCATCATATTCCTGCCCTTGTCCCATAATTTATCTATCCAAGAATTAATTTAACCAAATAAATGGAGTAATAGTTTATTATGGTGCTCTATAGCACCTATTATACTAATAACTTTCGACAAAACTACAAAATCTCTACAACAGTCTTTTTTTATACATCTACTAAAAGATTTATAATTCTAGCCATCTTTGTAATGGCTTTTTAATTGAGACTTGCTCTAATACTTTTAGACATTATTAAGATTTCATGCTTCTTAATCTTTCTACGATTAGCTTTCTTTAACATGTTTCTAGTCATTTCAAACACTGAGCTTTTCACTTTATAGGTTTCAGTATTTCAACATCGTTTGTGGTGTAAAACGCTACACTTTTCAAACCTATTCAAAAACAAAAACTCAGGATTTTAAAATCCAACATGTCTAGGCTATGATTGTGACAAATTGGTTTATAGGCAGGATAGTGAGGTTTGACGCAAAGGCTGTTAAGAGTAGTAAAAAGTATCTAACACAATAACAGATTGTGATAATTGCAGTACAGTTGCAAAATCAATAGCATCTCAACAAATTCCCTTATTCCCAATTCCAAGAGCTGAAAACTCCAAAGGCCACAATCGGAATATCGCAGATTAATACTTTTAAGCGCTGAACTTCGTCGAAGATTCCGGTCCCACGGAATAATCGAATAAATAATACGTCTTCCTCCCGCGAATGCGATAATAGGGAGTCAAGTTCAGTGAAGCCAATGAAAACAAATAAACAAATTGGCCAATTTCGCCGGAGCTAACAGTTGGTAGTTACTGTTGGTACTGAGTCGAGAGCAACGCAACGGATTGTGCAATGCTATGCTTCCTTTTTAGTTGAACAAGCGAGTTATGTTTCCTCTGAATCTAGTTTTTGATTGTTTTGAGAATGGCTTTTTTGTTTTTCTAGTAGATGACATTGTTGATCGTTTTTGGACTGTCTGTCTAAAACGCTAGTAGTTTTGGGTTTGTTTCGACTAGGATCTAGGAATTCATCTGCTTTCAATAAAAATTGGTTTTAACCAGATTCCTCCTTAAAAACAGACCTAACTGTTTTTACCAATTTCCTGCTTATTATAAAAATTGTTAGATTCTGCCCTATTACAATTGTTTAATCTTTAGTTGGAACCAATTGAGTCATTGCATTGATTTAAACTAAGCTGCATGCGAGTGTGCTTTGTAGTGCTAACTAATTAATAAAATTAGTTTTACGATATCCATTTATTTCGACGGTTGCGAACGGACGGTTGTATAGTTGCACCATCAAAAACCCAACTCTCCAAAATTAAACTTCCAGCGTCCAAAACCTTTTACATTCTAAAATCTGAAATATTAATATCACCTACAAAAGTTCAAATGGAGTGTCTTCATCCGTCTGTAGTCTCAAATATCCCGATTATTGCCACAAGTAATATCATAAGTTGATTCATACTTTCTCTGTGGGATAATCCTCCTCTTATTGCTCTCGAGCAAAAGCGACGCTTATACTGTGAACCTTTACATAGCTGTTTCAGTATGTGTACAAGCCGTCTAGGCAAAAGTTTAAACATCGATGTAGTGAAAAGTTTCTTGGAAATGTAATTGTGGTGGATATTTTATTTGGGTAAGGGCGGGAGTCGCGACGGTGAACGCTCGCTTTTCAATGAGAATTTAGTCTTAAGTTGAGCGAACCGTTTACATTAGAAGTTAATATTACATTTTTATAGTTTCAGTCTATATTATTGGAAATTCTTCAAGTTGCTACTGAATTATTTGAGTCGGTACATAAAGATCGTAGATCTTCTTCGTTTTCTATTTATTTTCAGAAAGATGCTTTTCGCATTGTTGATGTTGATATAAATAGAATTGGTTTTAATATGAACACGAATGAAAAACAAACGTTGAAAGTGGAGCACTTACTTCCAATGTAAACGGAACCTTCTATAACATTGCGGATGCAACAATTGAGTACAAACTTTTTAAATGATTTCCAATAGAAACTTAAAGTAGGTTCCCGACGCGACAACATGTAAAGGAAACAATACTAAATCATACAATCATCGTCATACACATGTGACTTCCTTCAAACAATTCCATTTCATAGGTGTAAGTATAAAAAACGCTCAATTTCCGATGTCGCATCCGATAGCAAAGACAGACGTGGCCACAAAAAATTCTTTACAAACTGTATCGACCAACTTTAAACAGCATTTACAAAAATCGAAAAATCACCCTATTCGGTTGTCGTTAGAGATTATATTTGAATGCGTTAGATGCCGAGAAAGTGCAACAACAATTTTGGTGAAGTATTAAGGCATCAGAAAAAGTGGTAGTGTGGGAAAGATTGTCGTAAAAAACTAAACATCTGCGTTTCTATTCAACTGGATTCGAGTGGCTGAATGGGATGGGACGGTAACTCTATATCGCTGAGGTCTTATCATTCTAATGTGTTTTAAATTTGATGGAGTTCTGATATCATGTTGGCATGTTTATTGGAGTTTATTAGGTTTTTAATGCATTTTTTCGGTTTTCGTAAAAGAGTGAAGGTATGGTTCGATATACGCCTATTTAGTATGAACACGTTTAAATTCAAGTTCCTCATCATCAAGAGGAGTTTTATCCAAAAACCGAGAGGATTAACCCTGAATAGTTTCGTGAATATTCAATTTAAGGTTCCAATTGTTTGTCTCCAAAATATTACGGATTTACTTTCTTGTCTAGACGACATGTTTTATGAAACGTAAAACATCTGCTGCAAGTTCTAGGCGCTAAATGAAATTTACTTTGTAACAAAGTGTATATTCTCGCCAACCACTCCTTAGGATGAAGCAGTAATCAATTTTATACTACCTTGGAACTAATTACGTGACACGTCGTTATACGTATTAGGTAGCATTGCATCTTGATAACCCCCGAAAACCCCCCAAAATGTCAATGTGACGACACTTGGGGGAGGCCTATGTCCAGCAGTGGACGTCTTTTGGGCTGAAATGATGATGATGATGATGATGGCATCTTGATAAAGAAATCTATAAAATATTCAAACCATTTGAGACTTTTTATCGACAACTCCAAAACATAGAAAACAGAAGACAAATTGAATCCAAAGACAAAACAGTAGATCCTATTAAAAACACCAAAAATAAAGGAAATCCTACCTCCAAAACAGAAACAATAAACGGAATAACACTTAATAACGACATTTCGTCGTTGAATGTTGCTCGTATAAAATAATAGAGCGAGAATTGAATCCGCATCGCTCGGCGGCAATCAGGCTGATGTACGTATCCTGCCCGCTGTGTCATTACATACAGATTTATAGATGTATTTGTGTGAGAAACTATGAATGAAAAAAAACGTAACAGTACTTTTGAGTGAGGATCTCTTTGTGCGTGACAAAAAACCAGACGTCACTCCACAATTTTGCTTTTCGATTCTGTATCGAAAATGTTTATTAGCAACCACCCCCTTTCAATTTCATTGAAGCGCCAACAGATTCTAGTGTCATTGGAAATAGGTAGTGCTTTTTACTTATTATGAACCGAATGTGTCCCACTGCAGGGGAAAGGCCTCCAAATCAAATGAAATCAAATCAATATATTTTTATTTCACATAGGCCTACATGGGCACTTATAAAACGTCGACAAAAAGGTGCTCGGTTCGGGGTGGTTGTTTTTTATGGAGAAGAACCGGCAAGAAACTCCATGGTTCACTAAATAGTTTATATTGATTTTGCTTTTTTTAAATATTGAGAAAATATTGTTACATTTGTATACCAACTAATTACTAAAATTAAAGCTCTCTCCCAGACTACTACTTTGCTGTGCTCTTACAGGGTCCATAGCAATGTACCTAGCTTTAAGCCCCTTGTAACATCTTTTGTACAATATGGAATGCAAAACAAATAAATATGAGGCATAATTACTACTCCCTTCCTTCATTCTATTTTTCTCTGTCTGTGGCTATTTGGGCCCACTTCTTACGGTAAGAGTCTTGTCATACCATCTCTTTCTGGTTCTATTGCTGACGTGTTCCAAACCCGAATATTAAAAAAAAAAATTTTTGAATCGGCTCGTTCTAGCCATTAATACGTTCGGCAAAATTGCTTCTTGTTTCAACAAGAATAAGCCAGCTGCTAGCACGTGTACGCTAAAATGATTGCTTTAGATTTTGTATGACTAAGTATTGCAAGTGATGTTGAAACTGCCTCGGACACGAGGCATATTTTAACAACATATTGATAAAATATGATGATGTCCCTTGAGCAATTCGATAGCTGAGAAGGTAACAACAAAATTAAATGCACAAAAAAGTAAAGAGAAAAGACACTGCAAATTTATACATCATAGCCAATCATAAAATTGTCTTTCTGAAGGTAGGAATTGTAGGAAAGCCTACAATAGCAGTCATGTATGGAAATTTCATATCTCAAGTAATAAACATTAACGAGCTTACCCATGGTTGTGTCTAGTCTAGAAGCAGTGTTTGAATCAACATGATTCAATACAAGAGAAAATGGAAAATCGAACACGTCCTCCAAAATCTCTCAAAAATACCATATCCTAAAAAAAGCAGAGAATATTTCGGAAATCTCACCAAATAAACAGGCTCTCTATAAAAGAATAGACATACAAGCAACTACAGAACTTGCTGTATGATCCTCACCTACATTTTTCCAATTGGCCGATCTGATTAATTGGGGTCCGGTGACGTAACTTCAACAGTTGGTTATGAAAACCGTTGCAAAAGGATTACAACTGCTTGTACAACCACCAGTTGATCATAGGGGTTTTCAACCAATAATTGAACAACAATTAAAAAGAAAGAAGAACCCTAATAATGCTGGTTGCCAAGACAAAAGATGAATTCAAATAAAAAAGGAACTGCATGAAGATATTTAAAATAAGAATGATAAAGCAAAAAAGGCAAGAAGGTTGGACATTTTGACCATAGATTATAAGAAATTAAACTTGCACCTTCTTAATGGTTTTATAACATGTTTTTAACAAAACGAAGGTGCTGATCCATCGATAAGAATACACGAACTACTTACAGTAACCATCGATGTCTTATCAGCAGATTATCATCAACGAATGATCACTTATACTGAGATATCGGTTTCCTGTGCAGGTATTATGCTTAAACGGATGTTACAGTACACAGCTGGTAAAGAAAAAATGTTCAAATACATTTTTATGTTCTGTTATTTAATATTTTTGTAGTCAGAATAGATTCTACTGGGCGTAGTTTTTTGTTGAATAATTTTTAGCTGTCCTACCATTACATGTTTCTTTATTATTTCTTAAAATAAATACCTTCCAATTTTTTTGAAGTCTTTTGTAATTGATGATTGCTTATCAATATTTTCAAATAGTAATTTGTCACCCACTGCTATATCGCCAAAAAGCTCTACTCATCTCTTTATAACATTGTCTACGTATTTTAAATCTGTGTTCAGTACAAGCTAGCAAGAATCTACGCACATGTTACCACAAACTAGTAAAACAACCATATACCCCGCGAACATACAACCCACATTCTTTATAACAAGACTCAATGATTTTCGAATATCCAAACGCAGATCGGTGCAGTTTGTGCGTGGCTACAAAAAAGCGACAACATCCGACGCTAAAAATATTCCGTATAATTGCAGCTCAACGCTGAAAGCGCAATGCTTTCGCTGCAGCGGTTGTACGGTTGCCCTTGACAACCCAGACCCAGATACTATCGCGTACCCACACGTCCACACACACCCACACTCGGGCCGCTTCTGAATCCTTGCAACACACACGCTCGCCTCTCATACAGCACACATGAGAAGCGGTTGCGTTCAGAAGTGAGCTTTTTAATTTTTTTTCGAGGAACGCTCTTTGCTTTGTGCGCTTCTACAAAGAGTTTTGCCCTGTGATTACTAGTCGCGACGCTTTGGAGTGATGGTGATGTAATGGGGAATGATTTTTGAATGTTGACGTGAATTTTTATATGGAATTGCAAAGATTTGTTAGAAAATTTTCGATGAAGAAAATGCAAGAAGTGATGCCGGAACCCCATATGCTTTAATTGAAGATAACGCCCAAAGCACCTTAAAAGTACAAACCCATAGCATATTAACGCTATGTATACAACACATCCCATGTCGACCCTTCTGTAGTCGCAGAGCCGCACTTAGAAGAGATCCATCAAACCACTCATCCATCATTAGACAGTTAAGTTTGTCCAACATACAACACTACGCGAGAAGCCACAAAGCAACTAATTTCATGTAGATAGGGAACAGAAAAATCTCATAAGTCCCTCAGGAAAATACGGCAGAGTACTTGAGGGAAAGCGAAAAAGTCGAAACAAGCAAGTTGCAATTTACTCCCTCTTTGTGATGGAAACAAAAGACATTTCTTTTGATGCGTATCCTTTGGAAGCCTTAGTTATAGCTCCGATCCGCGAAACTTTTATAATGAGAGAATTTCATCAATAAGGAATTAGTGGACGCAATGTGTAAGACGTTGTAGAATGGTATTTTATATTTCATGAGCTTTTAATTTCAAATCTTTTTTGCCGTCGACATTTTTATCGTTAGTTTTTACCAATTTGTACTCGTAGTTCCTATAAATTGCAATTCAGCGCACAATGATTGGTTTGTACTGGCAAATAATTTCAAAATTGACCATCATATTTTTTTTTTTGGAATCAAGACTACCTACATCAAACAAAAAAGTATTGATATAGAAATAGAAACCGATTCGATTCCATCACGTCGCATATGTTTCTAATTATAACAAATACAATTAATTGATAGAATTAATTCCAGGTTTAATAATAACGAGGCTCTGACGTCATCAACACTGCAAATGAAGCGCCAATCGATCTCAAAGTCTCTCCACGCGATGAAAGTTCTTGTTCCATAATTGAATAAACACGTGATGAGTCAATTGTAACAATCATTCTAAAATGTGAAAAGCGGGTGTAGAATATTGCGGTTGGTGTGATTATTAGAATTCGGATTTAGATGATGAAATAGCTTATGCCTGCGACTCGGTCGTAGTGAACATCAGTGACAGAATTTTTGAAATCGGATGGGTACTTTGGGACTTTCTTTCCTCCTACATCAAAATTTTTATATTTATCATATTAGCTAGGATGAAAAAATTTGGGAAACAGAAACGGATTGACTAATATTAAAAGACTAAAACAAAAAGTCCACGCCAAATAACTATGTCAATCAAATCTAAATAAGGAAACCAATTTCTATAAAGCTTTAAAAATAACGTAACCATAAATAAATTATCTAAAAATGTCGCAACGGATCTCGATCAGTGGAAATAGACAGTTTTAAATTGAAACATTTCAAAAATAGTACGCCCTTAAAATAGTGAGACAGAAATAGAGCGTAGCATTAGGCACTATTGCCGTACCCTTCTATTTATAGAAATTGTTTACTTCGTGTGATAATCCTACCAAATAAGGTGTGCATCTATGAAGTTCTAAGACTGAATTCGTTGGAGCGTATCCTCAAACTGGTCGTATAACAAAAAGCTCGCATTTTATTGTTGTTTCATAGACATTTAGTACTGTTCATATTATGTTCTGAAAGTACAAAGAATTGTTTTTTTTGTAAACAGCAGGGAAACGGATACAAATTGTAATTTATTTTGGTGATTTCCCGCGAATTTTCTTTTGCTTGTAGTGTTGCTCTAGTGATTTTATCTTATTTAATTCAGTCTACATCTTCATTTTTAGGTCTTACTTCTTCTTTTCACTTTTCCAGTATGAAAATGTAGTTTTTTTACATAAAAACGGAAAAATGGTTTTAGGCATTTTTCCGATGTTCTCGTCTACCTGTCGACATTAAATTTAGATGCTCTGATGACCTGTATTTTATTTTTAACTCTACTTGTATCAGTATTAGCCCATTTACTTAACTCGCAACTGTAATACAACAGAAAAAAAAAAACACAGTAAACTTGAAAAGATTCTAAAATTAAACAAATCTAAATTCAAAAACTGATTCCGAATCCTTCCACTCCAACTCACAATGTTGCCCGCTACAAATCAGAGTTACCAGATACCAAAAACCAAGAAAAAAAATTGCTGCTGGACAATAATTTCCTTCGCTTTTCTTGCACGAGCTTGCACGCACGCTATCGGGGTCAGGTTAACGGGGGTGTGTGGGGCTGACGTCACGGCTGCGAAATGTTACCGACGGTATATGACAACGTGATTATCGCGCACCGACGGTTTTATCAACGCACATTAACGCCGAACGATTTGCTAATGTTAGTTTGATACGGTAAAGGTTGTTTATCTTTTGAGATGATTTTGGTAAAGCTTGCACTACGTTTGGAGATTGGGTGAAGATTATAGGTTGGGAGTCTCAATTTGAGTTGTATTTTCTTTAGTAAAGTCACATTTGCCATAATGTTCCATAATTATGTTTTTGTTGAGGTTATAGTTTTATTTATGTGTGAATGGTTGCTTATTTCGTACTTTCAGTTTCAATTATTTATATTGCATTTTCTTTGCATTATGTCTTAAAAACCTAAAAAAAAAAAATCGGATTCTTTCTTCCGACGGCTTTTACAGCTTAGGTCTCCCAACTCCTCTTTCCTTTACTAATGCTTCAACAACAAACCAATAATTTAATTTCAAGATATTCAAAATAATAGCATTATTTAGGATATCTGAAAGGCAAACGTTGATCACAATAAACAACAGCTGATTGTTACGAATTTCCTTCAAAACTTCGCAAGTATAGGTGATTCGCGCCATTGCATCGATTCGCGCCCTATCCAAAATACAGCCCCGCGCATGCGTGGCCCGCCATCGCAGTAAACATGTCGAGGCCTGCCCATAACTTGCGAATTTCCTTACCTCCTCTATTCTTCCTTCTTCACAATTTACATCGTTCCCTAATAAAAACGATATTCAAGTTATTTTTTTTAATTTTCCTCGAATAGTTTGGCTATAATGTAATATTTTTGTCCACAGATTGGTGCCGGCCGTACGGATAACCGGCGCAGACGACGCCTCATGCGCCGATACTGAAACACGTTCAACCAAAAGCCACGAAATCCTCAAACCAAAGCCTCCAGTCATATCTTTCGTTTCGAAAATCTAAATATAAGCACTATTTTTTTAACCTTTTAACGATAAATCTAAATCGTAAATAGTATACGCTAACTCCCAAACAGTACAAATTAATTTAAGTCTGATCGGTATTTACAGTAAAAAAAAAGCCTTGAACGAGCGAAGTTAATCAACCAACGACCAGTATTTAAACGTTCCAAAATAATAGAAATCGTTAAACGAGTGCACAAAATATTTTATCGATCGTTAACAATTATAATACGAACCGAATCCTCGAGCATTTTGTAAAAGAGTCAGCCAAAGATTTTTATAAACCCCTAGACTGTAAGAGTTCGTGTAAGTTCAACTGCCTCTTGTTAAGGACTTTTATATTATTCCTTAGTCGGATAACGAAGATATTGTGATTAGTTTTAGTGTAAACCAGTGTGCCGTATAACCGTAACATTAAGTGCTACTTAGATACCGAACATTAACAAATTAGCGGAGCCACGTCAAGAGTACAAATCGTAAGTTCCAGTGCAGTTCCGAGTGTTCAGTACTACAATAGACTTAGAGCTTATTTTTGTAAGGGTTTATGGTCCCCGACGCGATGAGGGAGCGTCGAGGCAAGGCGTCATGAGCGAGGCGCTCAACAGCGACGCCAGCGCAGACAGCGCTCTTCCGCCGTTCTCCTCCTTCGGCGACATGGAGAACGAGCAGCGGATCCTCACAGCCGACACACGGCTCCTCGACCCCGCCTGGGAGTACTACGAAAGAACCGGAGACACGGTCTCCGTTATAGCCAGCCAGCCGCAGTACCGACCGTGGGAGTCCATGCCCATCACGGTGCATTCCAAAGATTCATTCCTACGGGCTGGTTTCTCAGCAGCTCTGGACTACCAGCCCGTCACACTGCAGCCGATCACGAACAAGCTGCCGTCCTTCCAAAGCCAGTTCCAAACGTTTCCAGAAACGTCGGTGATACCGGAAACGGGTCTGCCTAGCGTGACCCCGGTGCCGGTCACGGCGAGCCCGACGCCCAGCGCGAGTCCTAGTCAGTTAACCCAGCTCACGCAACTCACCACGCCGTCGTCGCCTGCGCATCTCACTACTCTAGCGCAGATGGCGCCCCTATCGACCACCCTGACGACACTGTCACCTGTCAACGCCACAACATTCCATACACTAACAGCTGTTAACGCGCGCAGCTTCCCCATCGTGCCAGCGCCCTTGCAGGCGAGGGAACTGGCCCCGGCCGGACAAGCGTACATCGACGACAGACACATACAACTGTATCAACCAAACATAGCCACTATCAATGCCTATCCCACACAAAATGGCATCTTACACCAAAACGGAACGCTCCTCCATCAAAACGGGAGCTTAATACAGAACATACAAAGTCCAACCGTAGTTCATGTGTTGAAAAACGAGCCGTTTGATGTGAAAACGCTACACGAGAAATATACGCCGAATGGACTACACCATAGTAATTTCCAGAATCCGATGATGATTGATAACGGTTATGAGAAAAAGACGAATGGGTTCGGGACCGGTTCGTCACCAACAAGATCGGACTTTAGGAAGAAGGAGCGACGGAAAATGCGCGCGAACAGTACTGAGTCGGACGGGTCTAACATGGAAGTCGGGTCTGAGAGCAGTGGTCAGGTCGCGGCGGTGTCTTCCACTGCAGGGTTCAAATCACCGATGCATGGGGCACCTCCAATGGCTACGGGACCTATGGAAATGGACGACATTACCAGTGAAAAACAGGTGAGAATTTACATATTTCATAAATAGCTCATATAATGTCATGATTCTGATGATTATCGCGCAGATATTATTAAGTTATCAGTAAATATTTTGACACAATTTATTGGTAAATGAACTGAGAATATCAAACGAAATAGGTCTAAATATAAGCCGTTTAGGTTTCAATATTCTGAAGTCAAGTAGTTAACTTTCAGGGTACATGAAAATATCAAATGAAATTATTAGTTGGCTAAAATAAATTGACAGTTTCGATTTCGCCAAAAATACAACTATTTATTGCACCATACACCATTATCATTATTCGCTGATATATGACAGAACATTGTAAACAAAATGATACACACGCAAAACGTAGGCAAGTTGAAAAGCAACACAATAAAATCGGGAACGACAACTAATCTTCCTTCCCACGAATTGGTGAATTGCGTAAACAAGACGCCGGGGAATCGCGAAAAGCCGACTGTATATTCGACGAAATATATAAGAATTCTCAGAATTTTCATTCAGCTACACGCCCGCCGAAAGTGGATATTCGAGAGAACCCGAAAAAGAGAAACTTCCCCCGTAATTCCACCTTTTATTATTCTCCCAGCAGTTTTTATTCCCGGTCTTGAGTTTCGAAATGGCCGAACTCCTTGTCTTCGCGGCTATAAATTTAATAGTTAGCCGATTCTCTGGCTCCACCAATAAATTAACTTCCTCTCTCGTTTAAAACACAAATTAAAGTCTGGCGATTTATGCGTGTCCTGCTTAGAAAATTTTATGACTTTGAAATTTAACAGCGAATGCAATTAGTCGGCAGTTTTGAAAAGCCCTCGATATTAACGGAGTTAGGACGTTTTAATTGTGGCTTCAAACTCAAAGTTAGAACTTTTAGAAAATGAGCACGGTTTTGGAAATATGACGTATTTTTGGACATATTTCTAAAGTGAGGAACAACTAAAATTAGCTTTATGAAGTCATTGATTGCTAGAAGACTAACTGTTCTAACAAACATAACTAAAAAGGAATATCTGAAGTTCAATTCAAACTGCAGAAACTTTGGTCTACAATAATAATTAACAAAGAATTTACAACAACATGCACGACCGCTCCTAATCAATTTTTTTAAACTATTCTAATGCTAGATATAAGTTCAGCGTCGAACGGAAGAGAATATTCTGCAGCAAATTGTTATAATTGAAGTTGCCAGTTCAGAAAAACTCATCTAACTGCAGTACTTGCACTACCTGCTAGGAAAGGTCCAGACTTGACGACATTCTTTATACAATAAATGTCAGCGCTTCCTAGTCTAATAACGAACACCTTGGCTCGCAGCTGCCTCTTCAATAGACAGTAATTATTAGAGATGCACCTCGATTAGTCGATACTACGTCTTTAGTAATCGTTAATCGGTAATCAGTATAATTGAGTGTTTTAAAATTGAAACTACCAGTAAAACTTTAGTGCTTACTTCAATGTACTTGAATGAGATATCAAAGTTGATTAGTGTTGCCAATTTAATAATCGATTGCAAATGATGTAGCGAACGTTAAAAATAATCGTTTCTAGCTATACCGATTACAATGCTTTAGATGTAAGCTCTAATGATCATTAGTTACAATGGCATGTCTTAATTGGACGGAGACAGCAAATTCAAATAAACATAACGAACTGTTTGCGCATGAATTTCACACGTTTCGTTTTTTTTCCAATATCGACTAAATTACACCTTTTTATCAATATATCGACGGTTTATATAGACAAGGGAATTCCATTAATTAATTTCGGAGTACCTACTCGATAAGATAATTATTAGAGTGATCGATTCGACTTCGACGAAATCGACTAATTTTTAATTGATCCGATGACTCGACTAAAGTATTTGACGATTTAATTTATCGATGTTCAGCTGCTGTTGAGTTACTGATTGTAATCTTACACTTCATAGAATCATAATGTAAAGCATTTTTGCTTTAACAACTGCGATCATAAAAATGTATTGTAGTGGACTACTGCACTTAACTAAATTATAGGTTACTTACAATTAACACAAATAAATGCATAAAATTCCCTGCAATTATTTAACACATTTCGCGTGGATAGGTGACGCTTATTATTTGCCCATATTTATGCTTTCTTGATATCGTATTTTAAGTAACCGTCTTCATTTTGCAGCAAAAAAAAATAAGAATTTTATTTTTTCTAACATTGTTTTAAGCTACCCAGTGTAACTGAAATCATAATTAATAAGTTGTCATACTTCAAAAAAGTATTCCATACAAAAATTCAAGTAGAGCATTCCAGAACATTAATTTTGAATCGAAAAAAACTTTTCCGCCATTACTACTACAAAGCTGAAATAAAAATCGTAAAGTCAGCATCATTCAGATTTATTCTCTATTACCCTATGATAGATTACATTTTCCTTTATCTAGCTGGTGCTATTACTCATTATGCGAATGGAATGAGTCAAACGGGGAAAATCCAAAGCTTCCTAGAAATGTGAACAAAACATTAGGAAAAGCGGAAGTGAGCTATATTTTAGTGACGTAGCACTTGGCCATAGATAATTATGAAACTCCTTATTTTGTTTTTATTCTGGTAGATTATGGTCTGGCAAAAATTAAGTTTATATTACACGCTTTTCATAATTCACTTTGTAGACATTTCCACAAACACCACACTTTTATAAAATAATTCAAAATAAGTATTTACCGGGAAATGAGCTTCGTGTCACATCTGTTGTTATAACGCATGTAATAGACTAAAGGTTAGTTCTTACAAACCAAAGGCATGTACCTACTATAATTCCAGTCGGCTTAATTAAAATGAAAAAAATAACCAACATCTGCAGGATAAACGGATGATTAGAATTTTCCTTAGTTTGGTGCTAATAGGAATAGGAATACGAATTTTGAGCCATTAGATATTGCAATTTAAGTCTCTGAAAACGTATATATAATTATTTATATTTGTCTATGGTATGGTATTTTTTTTCATGGCCATTTGCCTTGCTTATCATTACTTTATCCGCCGTCTAACTAAAACAAGCGTTCAAAGTACGAATTTGAATAGAATTCCGTATTTAAATAATCGTCAGCTGTTTGTCGGTGCCACAATCGGTTGGTTCCGATTACGGGCGAGATAGTACGAACGTTGCACGAATGAAATTGCATCAAATATGGCGGAGTTCTTCTTACCGTATCACAGCTGTTGCGTGTTTTTATAGTAGGGAATTAATTTGGTTTGCAACATTGAAGGCATTTAAATTGCTTACCTATGCAGGATTGGATTACCTGTAATTAATGAGTGAAGCAAAAAAAAAATATGGGGCTAAGTATTGCTATACATAATAAATAAAGAAGTTCATTGTCATAAAAAAGGAGATAAAAAATAAATCGAATAATAAATTATTGTTAAATCGATTAGGTACTACTAAGTCAGCCAAAAACAAAGTCCTAATGAGAGTAAATGAGATCGCTCCGATTGAATGCGCCGGCGCAGGACCGAGACGAGTCATAATATTGAGCGCGGAATACTCCGAAATTGTTGTCTGGCCAGTAATTGCAACGTCCCTTTATATTGGTCGCTGTTCGTCAAACATTGGCCATGTCTTTCTCCCTTTCTATCGCACACGAGCTCGGTTCTAAGTTGGCCAAACAATTTATTTGGCCAACATTTGGGTCGGGTTCGTGAATGAATCGCACACGCAACCAACGGGAATGCGATCAGATACGAGAGTTGTAACAGTAAAATATGACTTAATGAAGAGTTTGCGGCAAATTATAAATTTAAAACGGTGTTATTTTATCGTCCAATAACCAAATTGAAAATTATAATTTTCGTATTTTGGGCAATTTATGTAAGAGAAACCTCTTTAAAAATAATTGGAATGCTAAGTGGGACACAGCAATATTAATCGACGAAAATGGCGAAGTCGAAACAAGTCTTTTTGTAGCAGAAAATTTCACGCTTCCAGAATAGCTTTTATTGACTGAAAAATAGAGTAGTTTTATTTTCAAAAAAGTCATCTCTTAATGACACTAATCTTAATAATAAATCAGTATTTCCGATCGCAGACGAAGAAAAAACGGAAAAGATGCGGCGAATGCATCGGTTGCCAACGCAAGGACAACTGCGGCGACTGCGCACCGTGTCGCAACGACAAATCGCATCAGATATGCAAGCAGCGGCGATGCGAGAAGTTGACCGAAAAGAAGGTGAGTGGCTAGCTTTATTTTATTCTAAGAATATTTTAAGACTGAATTGAATATTTCTTCTTCGATTACAAACAAATTCAGACAGGTCTAGCCCAAAATCTACGAGGATACCGCTCTTTAATGCATTTAAAATTGAATACTGGTACTGCTTCATCAGGTTAGACTGGTAGTAGTCATATACAGGGTGTTTGGTGCATCGTGTGCCAAATTGAAAAGGTCGACTGGGGGGGGTCAACTGCTATCCTTTCAGACCCTTAAACAATTATCATGCCCTGTGGATTTTTTTTCATCGACCTTTTATTGTTTCCATCGCGGCCATCGCGACCAATCCACGCATTGGGGAACACATCGTCACACAAAATTATTAAATAAATACTAAAAATGCAATTTTTATTTATTCCTAGAACCCCCCCTTCCCCCCAAAAGAGAGATACGAGACAGATTTTACCTTATAAGAATGAGATAACAGATTTAATAAGTTTTTCAGTTATCATTTAAGCAAAAATATTTTTTTAAATCATAATTTGGAATTTTATATTTTGTGACTCGATTCACAATTCTAGCAAATTCACAAAGTTGTAAAAAGATTTTTATGGCATGTGGCACATCACTAGCAAGAGGATAGACTAGAGATTTTTTGAGGGAGTTGGAAGATCCCGGTCGCTTTTGGTTAGCTTTAATTGAAGTCCGAAACTTTGCGAGTAAATTTAAAAAAAACTAGATGGTTTATGTTACTAATTTTGAATTTAAAAGAACTGGAATACAATACACATCTAAATAAAATTAAAATTCAGAGTCTACGACTTATATTTTTTTTTAAATTTGTATTTGAATGTAAAGTTTGGGTATTTTTTTAATAAAACAATAAAAAGTCCATGAAAAAATCCACAGGGCATGAGAATTGTTTAGGGGTCTGAAAGGATAGCAGATGACCCCCTCAGTCGACCATTTCAATTTGGCACACGATGCACCAAACAGCCTGTATAACATAATTGAGAAAAGCTAGGCTGAAGTGATTTTAAGACTAAGAAAACTTATGTGGGAAGACTCCAAGGTTTTCTTAGGTACTTTTTGTGGAACATTCTTTTGCATTTTTAGAGGGCAACAACAGAAAACAAAAAGTTATAGCAAAAGCCGCAAGAGTTATACCTAGAAAGTTACTGAATATTCTCGTGTTGCTCAACAAAAGAAACTTCGGTGTGGATGCACCTTTACAGCCTCTAGCAGTTACTGACAAGTCGGTATAAGAATAAGTTTTCTAACAAATGCAGCTTTAGAACTTTATAGCGTTTTATATAGACCAACTAGTAATAAGCAGTTATTCTAAGACAATGAATAAAAGTAGAGAGTCATCCGGCGAAGTAACTGAGATTGAATTCGGCCGTGGTTCAACTAATGTACCTAGCTCTGGTATTACAGCTCTGAAATTTAGATTTTAACATTGATTTTCTTTCAGCGTGCTAAACTCTAAGATTCAACATAATTTTACTTTCCATCAAAATTGTTACACAGTTGTTTAGTAGCTATAATTCAGATGGCATTCATTATATTGAGCCACAGTCAAAAAAACACAGTAAATTCTCAGAAATAATGCAGTTGCTTTATGTTTGGGCAGTGACAAAATACCCGCCAATATTATACAGTAATATATATTTATTTCCAACCCTTACATGGGCAAGATAGCTCATTACATAAACAAAAAATGTACTTAACAGCACAAAAATATAAATTTCGCGTAATGGCGAAGACAAAGCATGTTTGGTGACAGTTTTGTTTCTGATCAAAACTCAATAAAGATACTGACATGGACTTTTAAAGAGGCATTTCAATACTTCATAATCTATCACCCTATTACAAATAAGTTACGGCAATGGTTGCCGAAATTACAGTTAATATCATTCGTAAATATTCGTCCCAATAACGTGTAGCTTCTCAATTTCAATACGATATTTTATACATTCGTATCGATTCTGATAAATTTCATAAAAAAATGTGTTGAATCGATTTGTGAATGACGCAAATACCTCGTTGTCGCCTTGTCGTGTCATTTGCATTAATTTATACGATCGAGTGTGTTGGACGACATCTTGTGTGACGCGGCGTCGACAAGATGGCCGACAGAGTGATGGACATGTAAATGGCGCGACGGTAAAGACAAATAGGAGATTGTTAATTAATTACCTAGTTAATCGTCAATATTTATCGATAACATACAATTATTAGCATTTTTTCATTATTTTTAAGTGTCAATATTATCGTATCGCGGTTTTCAACTTTTCAAAATCCAAAAAGTTACATATCAATTTATATTATTTAATCATTTATTGCATCCCGCATTGTTTACTTAGGTGCCTACTTTTACTTAGGACCTATGTTTTAAGGAATATAAATAACCGAAAATTAAAATAAGGAGAAAAGTTCTGTGTAATGATAATGATCATCATCAAATACCAATTTATCAAAAACAAAAGAGAAACAACTGAAAACAAAACACAAAGATATTAGCTTATTAACATAAAATACCAATAAAAATATAACAGCAAAATTAATAGGCCGTGAAAGAGCATTCGCACACTTCGGTCTACGCAACGACTACGGAGTTGCCTTTTTAATTAGGTCGAATATTCACGAGGTTTATTTTAATGACAAACTCCTAAAATTATATAATCTAAGTACATATTTGTACGTCAACACTAATCAACTAAAAATAACTCCGTCTGTCAGTCTGCTACGTTTGCTCACCATTTCGATCAAATTAGGAAAGAAAGAAAGTGCACATATTTAGCACAAGCCACAAGTGCTGCACATAATAATAATAAAAAAACTTAAATCTTAAAAAAAAATCAACTCTGTGTGCCTCACGGCTGCGCCAAATGGGCCAGCTTTGCCCAGTTCAGCAAAAAACTCAGGACTCAGGAACACTATGATTAGATTCCTTACTAGGTCATGGTCTTTCGGTGACCCATTTAATGATACGTTTTAACCCAGTACTAAGTACCCATAGAGAAATTTCCGACCTCATTCTCGGCGAAGCCGGCAAAAGCCAGTAATAAAGTAAAACCTAAGTAAGAACACTGAAGATCCCGGAAATTGTTTCAGCACAGATAACTAGGAACTGGATGTTTCCAGTGAAAGCGAAAATCTCTCGTAGAAAGCAATTAATACTGGCCTTCTAAGTTTTTATTTGATTTTGGAATCTTGCTCTCGACTGTTTAAAGAATACTGCTCACAAATGATTAAGTAGAACTATGCGCATTTGTTTTTTTTTATTTGAGTATTTCTCGCGGTACGATCGTTTTTTGCAGCCGTTGCATAATCGAGTTTAATGTTCCCACTGCTGGGACACTGGCCTTCCCTCTATGAGAAGAAGTAGACTGAAAATCCACCATGATAAAATGTAAATTTGTGAATTCAATTATTTATTACACTTGCCAACAAGAACATTACCGAAAATAACATTACAACAAATGATACATATGGTAGTGGGATAATAAATCTAAAATAAAACGGTGTATTAGTTTGGTGTCGCTGAGGTCATCGCCAGGATGGAGCCAGACAGTTCGAAAAATGCGATGACCTGAGCTTTAGGCCAGCCTGAACAAAAGACTGAGGTGGCACTTACATTACAAATGAACTTATGGATTGTTCAGAAGCATACCAAAATGTTCTTCTCTAAGGTGAATGGTTCTCAGCTTTAAAAGTTCAAGTGTGCATTACTCTTTTAAAAACAGGGAGAATACGATGAAATACACTGAATCAACCGTATACGAAAATCTTTCTAATTTAACTCATCAACAAAGAGTGGAGATGTATGAGTGACAGTTTTAAGGTCATATATTAGATTAGATAAAAAGCAAATATCGCCTCTAATATCTACTTTTAGATTTAAGAAAGTCTGAAACACTCTTTCATTGCTCCAGCACTAGAACTCTTAATCCCGCAAAAATCCCACACAAAATTGCAAATTAGTTACCTACCTCCACAAATAAATAAAGAAGTCAACATAATCACAATCTTATCTTCTTATTAAAAAGCTATACTTACAGAAAGTAGGTACTAAAATCGCACGAATACTTTTTTCGAACAACGGTAACCGAAAAAAGTTTTTGCCAAAGAAAGTGCGAAGCGAGAAACGTACTTGACTTAATTTACGATTATAAGTTACCGGCTGCGAAGTAACTTTAGCAAATTAGTTTTAAAACAAGCACCGTAAAGCTTTTTGGGGGGGATATGGGTGGTCCCACCTTTGTTCGAGTCCAGGAATTACGTTTATTTAAAGCCTACTTTGAATAAGTACTGGGGTTACTTCGACGAAAACCTTTTTAGAGGTACTTTAATGACTAAGATGCGACCTGGCTGGATAAAAATTTCGGTGGGGACAAAAGCCTTTTGTTTTAGAAAAGGTGACCTAATAGGGGTCTTAATATCTTCATTGATGAGGTGTCAGAGAGTTGGTATAGTCTGTAGGTGTACAATTAGTACACCCACAGCTTTGCACTCGTTTTGGGACTATAGACGACGGCTTTGAAAGCCTTTATTAGTGTCTCTGGTGGTCTTTGCTTGTTTTTTTATTCATTTTTTAAGCTAAGGCTTTAAAATGACGAGAATTTGTACTTGTACATAAACTCTAATTTAATAATATAAAAATTATATTTTTTTTTTATTATATTACAATTTTATCGTAAATCATTTTACTATGCAGAATTAAAGGCAAAATATACATGTTAATAGGAAAAAATTGTGTAAAAATAATTTTAACTGAAAATTAATAAAAATAAACACACCATTAAGCTACTGGAAGCTAATTGCTAAGATTAATTAACAAGACACCTGGATAACAAGTCTACAACATTGTATAAGATAACTATGTAAATTTTTCTACAGGTGATGATACTATTTAATAATAAATAATAATAATAAAGCCTGTTTATTCCATATTTCCAGTTTACATTTCAAATGTTGTTAGTAGTTTGTTAGTATGTTTTCCTTATATTATGTTAATACTTATGTTAATCTTCTTTGTTTAGAATATGGACCCCTTTTTGGGTAAAGGCCTCCTCCAGCTTCTTCCACACGTCCCTGTCCTTGCCTAGGTCTAACCAATTGTTCCCTGTCACCTGTACAATGTCATCAGCCCACCTTCTCTTTGGTCTGCTAACATTTCTTTTCCCTCCTGGGCCTTTCCATCGAGTGGTCTCTATGGTCCATCTTTTATCAGTGTAGCGTGAAATGTGTCCTGCCCATTTCCATTTTAGTGTAAGTGCATGCTCGAGAGCGTCTGTGAGTTTCGTTTTCTTCTTGATGATTTCATTTTTAACTTTGTGTATTTTTCTAATCCTCAGCATACTCCTTTCCATAACTGTTTGGGTGCTTTTGATCTTCTGTTTTACTTTGTTTGTGAATACCCAAGTTTGACATGCATATAGTAGGCATGTCAGGAGACATGTATCGAACACAGTTTTTTTCAGATGTATTCCATAATCCCCTTTTAAAATTTCTTTTTGAGACCAGAATTTTTTCCAGGTTATATTAATTCTCCTGGTTAATTCTTCTTCATTAGTATTTTTATTGAAAGACACCTGTTTCCCCAAATACATATACTCTTGAACATATTCTATGGTATTTCCATTGATTATAATGGGTCGCTTTTGGCTGTTAGTCATTATTTTTGTTTTATTTAAGTTCATTTCTAGACCAATTTTGGAGCTTTCATGATCAAGTGTTCTCATCATTTCTTCGATGTCCTTTGAAGTTTCAGCTACAATAGCTATATAATCCGCGAATCTTAAGTGGTTTAGGTACTTTCCGTTTACCAGCAGTCCTTTATTCGACCAGTTTATCTTCTGGAAAATATTTTCGAGTACTGCAATGAATAGCTTCGGTGACAACGGTTCGTCACCTCTGGTTTCAAGTTTAATTCTGCTGGTACTATTTGAATAAATATGTTTTAGGATGTTAATGTACTTTTGGTGGACGTTTGAGTATTGCAGTGCATTCCAGATTGAGCAGTGGCTGATGCTGTCAAATGCTTTACTGTAGTCAATGAAGGCCACATACAGAGATCTATTAAACTGTTGGTGTTTTTCTATAATTTGTTCCAGTGTGTGTATGTGGTCCGTTGTGCTGAAGCCTGATCTGAACCCTGCTTGCTCTGTAGGTTGCATTTTATCAATGTCTTGTGATATTCTCCTTAGAAGTATTGATGAGAATAACTTGTATATGCTTGATAGTAGACTTACAGGTCTGTAATTTCCTACATCTAAGGGGTTTCCTTTTTTGAATAGCAAAATTATATCAGATTTGCGCCATTGTTCTGGGACAGTTTCCGTGTTCATTACCATATTAAATAGTCTTGACAAGTGGTGGATTAAAAAGGGATACTGGATACGGGATGGGACGGGATGGGGATAAAAGATGATACTATCTTTTTAGGCGTTTAGGCGTTTTAAATTCTGAGTGAGAAGAATGATCATTTTAGATTAAAGATCAAAACGAGACCGAATTATATTAAAATTGCCCTTTCTAATTTCTTGTGATGGGGACGAAAACCTAAGTAAAAACCCAAGGTGTCCACAAAAGTACCTAT
The DNA here is from genome assembly GCA_949152445.1 of Cerastis rubricosa. Taxonomy (NCBI): domain Eukaryota; kingdom Metazoa; phylum Arthropoda; class Insecta; order Lepidoptera; family Noctuidae; genus Cerastis; species Cerastis rubricosa. The sequence goes on along the minus strand of OX424529.1, from coordinate 4,770,077 downwards.
CTACCGTTATCAGACCAATGCAATAGGGCAACATATACCGATTTTAAATTTCGAAGTCCTATCTATTTCTTAATCACACAGAAGGTGACAGAAGGGAGCTAACTTAAAAAAAAAACAATTCAGCTGTTCCAAACATTTATTTGGTCACCGGTCGCTTTTCTTTTTTTTTCTTCTGAAAAACTTAAAGGTATTATTTATATAGTGCGGTTCATATGTCGCGCACATTATCTGGCACGCGTGAACGTGTGCGGCAGATGCGCGCATGCGCCGTGTGCTCCAATCGCGGAGCGTCGCCTGCGCAAGGAACGCCTCTGCCTTTATCTGATTGTGCCTATTGTTGGGTAAAAGGTGTTGCGCGGTGTCACGGATTTGTTATCGGCTCGAATTGTAGCAAGAGCAGCGTTATTTTTTTATAGAACATTTTGTAATTCAGTTATTTTTCCTCCCTAGCAGTTGTCTGCATCCTGGTTTGCATACAAACCTCAATCTCACATTTAAATCAGTCTGAGCAACAGTTTCTAAAATTTCTTACTGGTTACCGTTAGCTTGCGTCATCAAAAACTGCCCGAGCAGTGTGGTTGGCCAGTTTCTACCCAAGAGACTCCAGCCTTTTCGACCCAGGGTTAATGTAGACGACAACTAGTCAGTTTTCAAAATAATCTTAAATAGGTAGTAAATATTTTTGTAAAATTAATCCCTCTGTAATCTATAAGACACACACACTTCTTCCAAAATGTAAACAATCTCATTTAATGCCATATTATTTACAAACTGCAAATAGATATAAAATTAAAATACAATATGTACAAGTATCAAAATTACAGGGCGTCAAAAAATTCGTCGACAGCGCTGTCGACAGGAAAAGTGCCCAGAAGGCTGGACGCCTTGCCACGTTGGATGGCAATGCTAATTCTTTGACCAAAAAAAGAGGCCAGCCACAGGCCAGCCAGGTCACGTGAAGCGTCGACCAACCGCTTGGCGATATCCCGAAACAAAAGGTGCCCGCACTCGGGCCCCATGGCCCTAGTGTTTTAACCCCAAACGGCTCAAATACATAATTACCAATAAAATTATTGTATTTGCGCCGTTTAAATAATCTTCAACAATTTAAACTCTACTTCATCAATACCGTAGTAACAAAATAGTTGTATCATATAACTTGATGCCCATATAGTTCTATTAAACCCCGTTTAATCCCAGCTCATACACGCCCGCAACCGAAACTGACCACCCCACGGACTGCAACAGATAATATTGGGAAGGGTGCAGCGGGATATTGTGATACTTAATCGCCCGCTTATCCGGGTGATTGGTGATCGCACCTGATATAATCACCCCGGCCACCTCTTATGACACCGTCGCCGTCGGGGCGTCGGAAAAAGGGGTGAAACGGGGAGAAATTCGGCTGCATTTTCGTGTGAATGTATTTGACTTTCATTGTGTGTGGTATGAATTTAAGACTTGTGGTTGAGGAGCTCGTGGCTAAATAATAACAGCCGCACGGGTCGATTTTTAAGGTTAAGCCGTGCTTGCCGAGGTTGGTCTGTGAATGGGTGGCCATCATTACATAACGAGTTTCCTCCGTGCCTCGAAAGCACGTTAAGCCCTTGGTCCCGGCTGACATTTGTAGATCTTTAACAGTCGTTACGAGTAGTCGGAAGCCAAAAAGTCTGACATTCGGTCTTACCAAGGGATATCGTTTGCCCAGTTACTGGGTTGTGGAGGTCAGATATAGTTCATGTAAAATACTGGATCTAAACTCAGAGAAAGGCTTGGGGTCGACTTCCAGTCTAACGGGATCCCCGTTAGACTGGAAGTCGACCCCAAGCCTTTTTCTTTGGGAAAAAGGCTAGGCAGATGATGGTTGACGGTCAAACCGAGTTTGATTGAATACATTTTATGTACACACATAACAGAAAATATTTTGTACTTTTAAGTACCTACGTCAAAGAACAATCAAGATCTAACGTCTTTTTTTCCCAAATCCAACTAGGACTATTTCCTACTAGGAGGTACTTTGAACTAGGCATACATGATTTTAGAATCATGTCCTCGATATAGTTTCAGATAGAGGTCCATCCTAAAATGATGTTGATTGGCAGATCTAATCGGATGAAGTGTATAACTTTACTGTTTTCTGGAGCAAATGGTAAATGCTGAAAAAAACACAATTTCTGTTGCAAATGTGTAGAAATTACGAAAGAAAAGATCCAAATAAATAGCGTTAGGAGAAAAACTTTAAAGCGGGCTTGATTCGATTAGGTTCACAATATTTATACAAAACACAGTCTGACTTATGATGACATAGCTGTAGTTGTCTAGATTTTTCGTTTTACCGTTCCTAGACAAACAAATTTGCTAAGACAAATAGACGTCGTTGAGACTATTTCGTTTTATTTAGTAGTTTTTCCATTGCTTATGAGAAGCGTCTCTTTATTATAATGTAGTAGACCACTTAAGGTTTTCTATAAAAATAAATTAATATTATAAAATATTGTCAGTATTGCTTTCTATATGTCTATTGCAGGAGGCTTTAGACGATTGTTTGGGAGATTCTGTCATTCAAAAAAGAAAGAAATCTATGTGTATTGAAATTTAATTCATTATTTTTTTTCGAAACAACGTTTGGTCAAAAGAAACTCACTGTTACATTATAATAAAATTGCCATTAAAATTACGATAGGTAGACACCTCAGTGGGTGGAAACAGTAAATTCGACGCCAAAATGGTCTCGTTAATCGAATAACAATGTTTTCCTCTGAGTTGTCGCAAACAAACACACAATAAACATTACGAACAAACTTACAAATAAATCAGTGCCGTTTTTATCGTACATTTAAATGGCCTCTTTTGTTTTCGAATTTTACCTATTTCTCTAGGTTTTTTTCGGACTAAATAACGCGGGAATAAGTCCCCGTCGCCATCTTGAAATTAAAGAAAATTTATTACTGCGAAAGCAATTTCTGTTTTATCATACGAATATCGAAAAACTTGAGTTTATTAAGCTTAGGATTTACGACAAAACTTTGTCTCCTAGTAATTTAGTTTCATATAAAACTAATATTGGTTGACAAACAATGAATATTTATGGATTTACAGCGTTGTTATAATTTCAGTATCAAAAACAACAAGCGTTTTAGTTTCGTTTAATTCATGGTAATACATGCCTAAAGAATGAAGAAATGACAATAATTGAAGCGTATACTTAGATGACACAACAGTACCTACTATTAATCCATAATCACGAATAAAAAAAAACATAAAAAATTGTATGTTCGATTTTTAAAGTCGGTCGAACACGGTCCACCCACAGGCCTAGGCGAGGCGATTATAACGGTCGGCGGGAGTTTACACTTTTGATTTTTTTTCTCTTTTTTTTCGAGCCCGACAAGGCACGCGCCAAGGGCCGGTGATTCACGGCCTCTCGGCCGGCAGATGTTAGGTCGAGCTTTTTGTGCTATCAGCTGACGTAACGGGCAGGACGAATCGACTTGTTAATGATGCATCTTGCATGCTCCGAACTATTACGTGTAACAGGAGTCGGTGTTGCGTAATTTTTTCGTTTTCTTTTTTTGAATTTTTGTAAACGTGTTTCTTGGCGCGCTTTTCTTTATGATGCGAGATGTTTATCGGGAGTAAAAGATGCTATGTTGAGTAGGATTTTTCAAACTTATGAATTTTAACTGCAGCTTTAACGCATTTTAACACTAATGAAAAAGACAAAACTATTCAAACGTTTAGATTTGTCAGAGACCCTCTATCCTGTTAGAGAGCCTCTATCGATATTCCAACATCGTATTGTGAAGTGTTAAAGTTCAAAATTGGTGAGCAAGCGTTAGTTGGTTTTCTGTTAACAGCAAAATTATGTTGTTCACAAAAACAAACAGGATGCGCCGCAGACGCATGTTTATGTCAAACTTATCTTTATAAACATAACCGTATTGAGGTTTGAACTTGCGGAAAATTATCTTTGTTCGTTTAACCGCGAAAATGTGTGCTTGTTTTTGCGCCAAATTAGGCCAAGTAAGTAGGTTGGTAATTTTTATTTCGTAGGTAATTATGGTAAACCTAGCCAAAGATTGGTATAAAATTTGTCAGATTTGAAACAAGGTGCTTGAGCATGATTCTAAACCAAAATACAGGCTTAAATAAATAATCACAAAGAACATAAAATAAAGCTAGTATTAAAAATATTGTCACGAAACCCTCGAATGCTAATAAAAATGAGTCCTTTGTCATCGCTACGGGCTAGAACTAAAATAACGAGGCATTTCAAGTTAATAATCTAACACTCGACAAACGTCAAAGCAAATATTTACAGTTTTGTTTTTTTTCCACGTTTATTGCTGTTACATTAGCGCACAGTGCATTAGTTCAGCTTTGTTTTATGTTTGAGGCTGTTTTGAAAGGTAAAAAAACATACGGTTTATTTAACAAATACTTACTTCATTCAATGAATCAACAATAACTCATTACATACTTATTACAAAAAAATTGAACAAGTTTAAAGAGTTAAACAAATGTGCAACCAGGACCTTTTACGTGGTATTAATGGTAAAAATTGTCTTGAATATTAGTTATTATTTATAATAATTATAAAATATTAATACGTTATACTCGAAAAAATAACAAGGAAAATAAAATTTAAAAAAAAAATTATCACACGTAGATCAACAGAACTATTTTTTTTCACACATTTTGAATTCAAAATGGCCGCCGTAAACCAGCATCAAGAATAAATCCTTTATTGTCGGCTATAATAAAAACTTTAAACATTAAAGCTGTGCTCAATGAAATATTTACAAAGGACCGTTGCTTGCCATAGACCGGTTTTCCCATCTGCATTATAATCTATTAAAATAACACTCGGTAAAGAAGAGAACGTTTTTACCGCCTTTTCGGTTCATTTCTTTTTAACGGCGTCAGAACTTAGTCGCATTCAAATTGTGAAATGTTGATTTTGTAAATAATTTCCCTCCTTTTTACCTATAGTTTTGTTCAAACATCAATTATAAACAACTAGGTACCGTATTAATACTCATATTAAATATTAAACAAGGCATAGCCACTGCAAACAATGTGCACAATTGCACAGTCCAAATAAATATCCGACACGAACACCCACACAATACATTTTTCAAAAATCATCATCTACTTGCGAAAGTCCGCACTAAACCCAGCTACTGTGCAACAAATCAATACTTTTTCCTAGCAAAGGCTACCCCAATGCACGCAACTAATTCATACAGCCTAGAACACCACGGTATAAATAACTACATGTATACGACCTCTTTTCTACAACCAAACAGGTACGCACACATGCACAACTGTACCGACCAATGGCGGCTCAGTCCCGTATCCTAAGTGTTGACTGAGTCAGTGTGCGTGAGGGGTGCGTCGATGCACCCTTACCACGCATCCAACTCGATGCAGTTTTATTATTAAATCGGGTTTTTGTAGTTATGGCCGACGGATCCAGTAATTTATTGATATTTCGTTATTTCATGGGCGCACTCAGCACTATATTATCTGGAATGAAAGTGAAATTATTGCCATTGTAGATTTTTATTGCCTTTCTCTTTCAGAATATTTTTATGTGTAATTTATGCATTTAATAGTTAATATTTGTTGCTTAGAGATATTATCTGGACGACATTAGCTTCTAATTTTGTAAATGGTAACATAACTTACTGTTTAATAGTCATAATAGGAGACGACATTGCCTATTCAATGTAAAAAAAGAACAGCTTTCAAAACAAGAAGCACGAATCACGGAGTAATTCACGACTGTGAACTTTTTAAAAATGAGACCATTAATTTACCAGATACAAAAAATACCACCATTTTTTTATAATTGGGGATACTATACGAAAAGCCAAGGCAATCAAAATTCGAATCCAATGAAAAAGTATCTTTTTTTAAAAAAGGAACAACATTCTCTCTGGCACTATAGTGACGTATGCTAACGAAAGTAAGGGTGCGTTCAGACGCAATGTGGCGGTTAATTCGCGCGTGCTCACGCATACACAGTGCTTTAACACATCCCCGTGCGGTGACTTCAAGAGCTTTTAACTCATATTTAAAAAAAAAATATATAAAACATAAGATTGCAAATGTTTTGCTTGGACCTGTAATGAGGTCGGGGAAAATATATGTGGAGTAGAAATAATGTTGGTGTACCTGAGATTCGTATCGCGAAGTAAATAACGGTTTGTGTTATGCAGGCAAAAGATGCCATCGTTATTTATTGCGTCTAGCTATTGAAATGAAGCTTTCTTTGACCGATTTATGCTAGGGGTTTTTCGTTTTCAACCAAACTACAGTTCAATGAAAATTTAAGTTAATAAAAGTAGCTGTAAATTAAGGATAATTTTGGTTATTCCTAAATAGTAAGTTTGATTCTTATTTACGTAGAACCCCTGTCCCTGTTATCTCAATCTTACCCTATAACAGCAATTCCATCTAATACCTACATACTCTAACCTATTTAGTTTTAGCTACGCATCACCTAGGTACACTAGTTCATACAGTTCATTAGAGACTTCCCCACTGACACGCGGCGTGCCATGCAGCGTGAAACCACCCTAACACCCCTCCACCCCTTCCCCAACCCTATGAACAGAGAGATCTAATTCTGCACGCGCTCGAATACGTAAATACGCAACGCAACGTTCGAATTTTGAAATATTCTGGATTTGAATTTGGTTTATCTATGAAAATGTTTTATTTTTTTTTGTAATTAAATCTGATCAATTCCTGAATGGTTTCCAGATTTTTAACTTTTTTCATGGCAAAGATTACTCACACGTGTTACGAGTATAATGGAAAAGTGTCTGGTGGTAGGTTTGCTACTGGCTAGTCGTCGCTGTGGAATGAAAAGGCAAAACTAGAATGCGATTTGTTTCAACAAAAGAGATTAAGTCAGAAACTATTCTTTTACTACCAAGATTACATTTTCATTTACCAGAAATGAAAAACGAAACATTCTGGCGCTCTACTCGCGTATCGTATCGTAATTATTTATAATACAAGTTTAACAAACTAAAATAAAATGTTTTTAGAATCACCGTAGTTACGCACTTTCCATATTTCCAACCAAGGTACAGAGATCGAGATTTTCATCGGTGCGTGTGTGAGGCACATAGGTTTATATGATAAGTGGCGCTCCGCCCCGCTGCGCTGTGGGGCAAGCCACCTGCACGCGTAACCTACAAATCTGCACTCCTAACGGGTGCCCATATTGCATGAAATGTGAAAACAACCTATTTAATATAAACATTCATAGGTTATTAAGAGGTTTCATTTAACATGAAACCTCTTTGATGTTTTTTTCTAAACGGCAGGCTAAGTGTAGCTGAACGTTTTGCGTTCTATATTTGAAATTAATAGACTCTTTGGTTTGTTTCTTTTTATTTTAAAAAGAAACGTTCAGTGTTTTCTATTTTCAAAATCATTGATGGATTTGAATTTGTAACTTTATTTAGGGACTCCTTTTTATTGAGGCACTATCACAATGGGCGATATCTCTCACAATTCAATGTCCTTTGATGGATTACTCACTACTTTGATGGACCCTTTGTGTAAGGATAGAGCGATTTTGAAGTGTTGCCAAAGTAGGACATTGTATAGGACCCGTCAATTTTATTGATCAGCTTTATAAATTTCAATATGCATCTGTTTTTTAATGGAAGTAATTATAGATAATTTAATTTTAAAATGTGGGATGCAAAACTAAATATAAATAGTAGTGAAAGTGGTCCTAGGATTTTTGATGCTTTTAATCAAAACAGTTAATCGTAAAACTACTCCAGTTAACTCAAGAAAAAATCCTCGAACCATTCCCAACCTTACTCATTTCCAACCACAGCCCCATCACTACATAAACAACATTTGACTTTACCGCGTTCTACATAAATCTTTATACATAACCTAGCTAGTATGTATCACATAGAAGGGTTGAGCCCACCTAGGGGAAGGGGGAGGACGCGTAACCTAGTGAACGCACTCCCCACTTAGCTATCGGGAAAAGAACTATTGTAAGGTAATTGCAATGAAATACAGATACCGCTTTATAGAACTAATTCGACGTTCGACGTTTGAATGTTTGGCAGCGGAATTGGAACATTTTTTTTTATACAAATGAGATTTGGAGGAGTTTTTAATGTGTTTTCGTCTTGACATATAAAAAAAAAAAGAGAACCAAGGTTACCGACGTAGCCCGAAGAATTGCCAAACTTAAGTGGCAGTGGGCAGGGCACATTGCTCGCAGAACAGATGGCCGATGGGGCCGAAAAGTTCTGGAATGGCGACCGCGAACCGGGAGACGATGCGTTGGAAGGCCTCCCACTAGGTGGACCGATGACCTGGTGAAGGTTTCGGGGATCCGCTGGATGCGAGTCGCACGGGACCGATCAATGTGGCGACACTTGGGGGAGGCCTATGTCTAGCAGTGGACGTCTTTCGGCTGAAATGATGATGATGATGATATAAAAAAAAGTGTATTAGTCAGTCAGCAGATTCGTAGCAATGCTAACTCTGCAGGGTACGTTAAGTTAGATAGGTACTACATTTAATATTCTTCATTCGATGATGAGGCTATTTAAATGCAATCCTTGATCTAGTGATACTTCATATGTTTCTCCTGGGGAAAATTATGAATTATAACCGTCTGAATACATCATTATCTTCCCGCCCTTGTCCCATTTTATTTGGGGTCGGCGCAACACGTCTCTTTCCTCCATTCTCCTCTGTCATTCGTCATGCTATCATTTACTCCTTTTTCCTTCATATCATTGTTTTCACACAATCCATCCATCTTTTCTTTGGTCTTCCTCTCCATCTCCATCCATCCACATTCATATTCATCACTCTTTTAGTCACATGTGCATTATAAACTTCTGAATACGAAGTGGAAGAAGAAGTACTGTAGTTTCATTGAACATGAACACTGTCCTACATTGCAAAAGCCTAGAGCAGAAAAGCACAATAAGTACCTACATAGACTGATTAGAAACTGTCAAAGCCGTTGTAATAACAAAGTTAATAAGTTCCGAGATGGTTCCGAGAAACAAGCTTGCGTAATATTTCCTTGAAAGAAAAATAGTAACGTATTTTTCTTGTTAGTTGCTAGAACTTACGTGACATTGATAGGCTGTACACAGTTTTCTAGGTCTGTATTCTAGAACGATGTTCAAGCGCTGTTAATTCCAATTTAAAACTAGATACTGTTGTCTATGACTATGTAATGAGTCAGATTTGCAGATTTGAAAGAAGAATGTTATGTTTGAGGAACATTTCAAAATCCACAGGCCGTTACCTCGACTATTTCGCTTCTATTTTTAAAATTGCTTTCAAAGCCTTGAGTCCTCTACTTTTTAATCGCACAAAGCCTGCGCTTGGGTTCCTTTCGAACAGCATCCATAAATTTAATAAGCTCCATCATGACCTCTTCATCTTCCCTACATATTTTTCCCGTATATTTACATACACAAGTGAGTCATTGCACCACTCATCGAACAATCAACGCCAGGCTAACGACCTCGCAGCTTCAAGCCTTCCATGCCCTTTCAGATCCAACCAGGATTGGATGACCTCTCAGAACTCGCACTTCTCCCCCTTTCTGACTTCGATACCTGAGATGGAAGGGGCGCAGGGGAGATCTAGGTATACTAGCGAGGGTCTAAGCCAAGTTTATTGTGTGACCCAAGCACTGATAGGCAAATTGCAGTTTTTTATGCATCACTAGGGTAAGAGAGATAGGGTGTATGTGTAATTGAGGTAAATAGTGTGCTTTTAAAGATGGCTCGCAGATACGTGTTGATGAATGACTATAATTATTATCATTATTATCGCGATGAAGGCTTTGGTCGAGTTTTTTGGTGCAAAAAGCAAATTTTGCATCGTTCAATATGCAATTACCACGTCATTAAGCTACCGGATTTCGTTAAGTGTAGTTTAAGTATACATATCTCAGTTAATTTCTATAATGTATGGTTCTTTGTCAACTTTTTGAGCTGCACAAAATAAATGAATGAACTACTGCAAATTTTAGTGATCCACAAATCGATTTGAGCGAACACTGAATATCGATTAGAATCGAAACATCTCGAGTGATCGTAATTACATGACAACACGTAACTGGATCCCGACGGGAACTGTAAAGTGTAATTTATGATTTAGCTCCGGTTTTCGAACGTCGCGTTCGCTTCCGCCGCGCCGCTCTCAAACATTGTAACGTAACACGAACGCACCTTTATTTGATTTATACTTTTTATTTTTTTTTCATCAGGAAGGCTTGGGAAACACTTGGCGGCAACATGTTGGTAACATGAGTTACTTATCGTTTCATTGAAAACGTCTGAACCGATGATTTATAAGACGTCTTCGTTGCTTCTTTACTTGATCATAAAAAGTACTGCTTGTTATGTTCGTACAGCTGCTAGGTTGTCATAATTATGCATGTATTTGAGTAAATATGATGTCATTGGCTATCGATCATAAAATAAACGATGAATCTACTAAGTTATTAAACAATGCGACATCACTGTTAAACGTTTAATTTGAAAAATCGAAAGCACATTTTTGAGGCACCTTCAAAGAAATGTGTTTATTTTTACTGTCAATAATTTGATTGAAAATTAAATAATTATCAGAGTTGCAGATACTATTCAACTGCTATAAGATATTCAGTAATTACTCTGAGAATGCAATAAAGCTAGAATTTCAGGAAAATTTCCACATATTTTTTCGTCTGTGCACTAAAAAGGTGTTTAAAAAAAACCCTCAGGCACCGTTTTCCCTTTAATTGATAAACCATGGACATCATCAGTTATTATTACAAACCTCTTTGAATATTTTTTTTTTAATAAGGGTGCATTCATAATTATCTGTCCACTGCATATTAATATGATTGATCAATGAAGCAACATAATAACGCCATGGAAAGGGGACATCGTAACTGAAATTATAGTGTTGAGATTGTGAGGCAGTTCACGGAAACTAACGTTAATTTGGGCGTATGTGCAAAAAACATTTTTCCAGCAATATTTACAAAATAATAATTTATTTTTGAGAAACAAAAGAGCAAAATATACAGAGTCTTTGAAGTGTTCAAAATAAAAGCAGGAAAACTGCAACCTCGGCTATTTTCCTCGCTAGCGATTCTGCAAAACTTGTCAACAAGCTTTAATGTCTCACCAAAACATGAGTTTATCATGAATTATTTAGCAAGTGTCGATATAAAACACTGAAATCAAATAAAATCAACGTTTTTAAATAATAACTCTAATGAATATGCCACTAAAATTTTCATTACCTATAGCACTTTGTGGTAGTAAATCATTATCGTCATTCTCATGCCCTTATCCTAACTGATTTGGGTCGGCGCAGCATGTTTTCGTCGTCCATACTTCTCTATTATCTCATTTGTGGTAGTAAATACACCCTACAAATATTTTCATCGATTTCAAAGATAAACCTTAATTTTTTTTTCACCATCTCATAAATTATACCTATAAATGGTCGTAATATCTGCACCAATATTATGCCACAGTAACGCCATAACCTTTGCTGCAGTATTTAGCTTCAAAAACATATGGCGTTTAAACATTGTAGTACCTGCCTATTTTCACATCGGAAGCATAACGAGTAATTACTGTGAATAGACCAGAGACATTTGACACGCATCTGTCGTCTATTGTCTATGTTTTTATTTATAAAATATTGAATGGCCGTATCGAAATATAAATAATGAAATATTCTTAATTTGAAATTGTACCATTACAAATTATTTTTTTGTTGTAGTCTTCATTTGAATAAAACTTTTTTTTACTAATTTATGGAGAAATGCCAACCTTTAATCTGGCCAATAATGAAGCCACTTTAGCCTAATATTATACAAAAATACACAGTTAATCTAAAATAACAACTTGCAGATGTGAATAGAAGTTTTAAATCCAAGTTCGCGTCCTATTTCTACGCTACAAGTTCCATACTTACTTCCACACAGGAAGCAGGTGACAATTTTTTCTATGAGTTACATAAATAGGTACGTGTTTATAACTGGCATTTTATACACATTTCAACATTGATTGTAACGTAAGCCATTGTATTGTATTGTATTGTATAGCGGGCTGGTTTCCGCAACTCCACGTCTAAAGCGCGTATTTTGCGTACGGGTGGGAACATTACTCCAACCACCCCAGCTCCCCGAGAAAGGCCAGCAGCTCCTTGGTGTTGCTGACGATCTCGCGGAGAGTACCTGGGTTACCTAAGTACTTCGCCCTGTATGTTGCAACCTCTGGGCAGTGTAGAAGCACGTGGGCTGCTGTCTCGTCCTCCTCCATGCAGGCTCTGCACAGTGGGCTATCTGTGACTCCTAGGACAAAGAGGTGTTTATTAAAAGAGCCGTGACCAGTGATGGCGGCTGTGACTATGCGGAGCTGTAATTTGGTCAGCCTAAGCAACCGTTTGGTGAGACGGCCGTCTATAGAAGGAAGTGCCTCCTTGGCCTGCCTACACTCACCATGGTCTAGCCACAGTTTGTGGTGTTGATCACTGGTGCGTTTCCTTACCAGAGTCCGTAGATACCCGAAGGGGAGTGGCACGATGGGTTCTGGTCCCACTGCTGCCATACTGGAACCCCTTCTAGCGAGTTCGTCCGCTGCATCGTTGCCCCGGGAATCGCTGTGGCCCTTTATCCATTGTATGGTTATGTTGTTGTGCTTACCGACCTGGTTAAGGCGCTGGTGACACTCGTATATTAACCCGGAGTTGACCGTGTGGTTGTCAAGTGCTAACAGTACAGCCCTGCTGTCTGAAAGTATACGGATAGAGTGGTCCCTAGCCTTCCTGGCTAAGATGGCTGATGCGGCCAGGGAAATGCCCATGCATTCCGCCTGAAATACCGTGTTGTGGACCCCCAGTGGTACAGCTATATGGATGTTGAGATCCTCTGAGAATACTCCAGCCCCAGTACCTGTACCTGTTTTAGATCCGTCCGTGAAGATCCGTAATTCTGCGGGATTTAACCCCTCGCAGCGGTGATCCTCGTGGAGCTGGATCTTGTATTTTTTGTCGAATACAAATTGTTTTGGTACCCGATCGTTAATGGCTTTCGCCAGGGGGAACTCGTTGTAGAGTCCCTCTAGTACCGCAGTGTGTTGCGTGTTTGACTTACTCCAGAGTTGAAGAGTTTTAAGGCGTGCTGCCGCCATTGTTGCCTCCTGTTGTATGTACAGATGAAGCGGCGGAAGCTCCAGCATGGCTTCGAGAGCCGCTGTCGGTGTGGTTCTCATGCAGCCTGTAATTGCCATGCAGGCAAGCCTTTGCATGCGTTGGAGTTTATTCGAGGCCGTGACTAGCCTGGTGCGTGGCCACCAGACCACCGCCCCGTACGAGATCATGGGACGGATCACCGCACAGTATAGCCAAAGTATTATTTTGGGAGATAGGCCCCACTTCTTACCTATCATCCTCCTGCACTGCCAGAAGGTGATGCACGCCCTGTTTATTTTGTTGTCTAAGTGACTGCTCCAGTTTAACTTACTGTCTAGGATGACTCCCAGGTATTTGACTTCGGTGGCTAATTGAAGTTCTGTATCAAATAGTTTAGGCAAGCGATAAGGTCCTAAAGTACGTTTTTGGGTAAACATGACTAACTCAGTTTTCGTGGGGTTCACTGAAAGGTCATATTCCCTGCACCAACGTTCCACGATGCGTAGCGCCTGTTGGGTGAGGTTACAGATTGTTCCTGTCACTTTTCCCGAGATGAGAATAGCGAGGTCATCTGCATACCCAATTGTGTAGAAATGACTGGCGTTGAGTTTGGTGATGAGATCATTTATCACCAGATTCCAGAGAAGGGGGGAAAGTACTCCACCTTGGGGGCATCCTCTGGCTATCAGAGCCATCTGCTGCTCTCCTTCCAAGCGAACCGCTCGTTTGCTCAGCATGTTGGTGATCCAGTCAATCAGCACTTGTTCCACCCCATGACGAGAAAGGGCGGAGCTGATGCTGGAGAAGTTGGTTTTATCGAAGGCTCCTTCGATGTCTATGAAGGTTCCAAGGCAGGTGCCCTTCTGATGTATAGCATCTTCAATCCGACTGACTACCAGGTGGAGTGCCGATTCAGTGGACTTACCCGAGCTGTATGCATGTTGGTTACTGTGTAGTGGTATAGATTTCAACGCGCCCTCCCTCAGCTCTCTCTCGCAAATTCTCTCCATGGTTTTTAGAAGGAAGGAGGTTAGGCTGATCGGTCGGTGGGATTTGGCATTTGTGTAGTCACTCTTACCTGGCTTTGAAATGAATATGACTTTCACTTCCCTCCATCCTTTCGGAACGTATCTAAAGGCCAGGCACGCTCTCATTAGGGACACCAGTCTACCGGCAACGGAGATTCCCCCCCACTGTAGTAAGGCGGGAAATATCCCGTCCGGACCTGCTGCCTTAAAAGGATGGAAGCACTGGATCGCCCACTGGAGTTTTTCCAGCGTTACTACTTTGTGTGCGTAGCACCAGTCGTTCTCTGTTGGTGTTTGATTTGTCTCGGTCCACTCAATTACCTGAGCGAAAGCGCATCCTGGGAAGTGAGTTTCAATGAGGACGCGCATCGCTTCTTCTGTTGATGTGGTGAGTGTACTGTCTGGTTTTCGGAGAACAACAGGCCCAGTCGTGTTTTGCTGTGCCAGTATTTTCCTTACCCTGTTAGCTTGTTGGCATGATTCGATGTTGCCACAATATTTACGCCATCCAGTTTTGCTCCTGAACCTGATGCACTTTTTGTAGCAGGATTTTGCCGCTTTGTACGCGTCCCAGTCCTTATCAGCACAGCTGTTCATGGCTCTGTTCAGGGCTGTCCTTACCTTCCTGCGCTTGCGCTCCAGATCCGCTCCCCACCAGGGTTGCTGCCCCGGTGTAGAGGACGGAGTGGTTTCTGGGCAGGCTGAGTGGTAGCTTTCTAACATTGATTCTGTAAGGTGATTGACTTGGTCGTCAATCTGCAAGATGTCCTCGAACGTCGACCGATAATCGGTCAGCGCAAGCTTGGACTCTAGGGTTCGTGTATAGGCAGCACGATCTGTGTTGCGTGGGTTACGCCGTGGCAGTATTGGCGTGACACTAACCTGGAGGTCGAAACGGATCCACCTATGGTCCGAGCAGGAGGCCTCCCTGGACACCTGCCACCCGGTGGCCATGGCCGCTGCACCTTCTGAAGCCAGGGTTAGGTCTATGATTGTGCGACTGCGCCTGGTTACGAAGGTTGGTTCGGAGCCTGTGTTTAGTAGGGTTAAGTTCGTAGTGAATAAATAATCAACTAGAGCCTTACCCCGTTCGTTTTGTGTTTCCATGCCCCATAGAGGGTGATGTGCGTTTGCGTCAGCGCCAATGACAACCTCCAGCCCCAAGCTCTCGCAATGTCTCATGAGGCGGGCGAGGTCATGCGGCGGCGGCTCCTCAGCCTCAGGCATTTAAGCCGAGGCGAAGACGACTGCAACCTCTGTGTCATCACGCTGTATTTGTATCTTTACTGCAGAGATATCCCTGCAACAGAAGTCTGTTAGTGGCTGTGTTTTAATATTGCCTGTCGTATAAATGCACGATCTTGGGTGATCGTGATCTGTACCAACGAGAAGCTTACCTCCAAGATTGGAGAGGCCTTGTATGTGGCCAGCCCTGATCCACGGCTCCTGGATCAAAGCAATGGCCGTATGTTGAACCTCCAACCACTTACGCATCTGAGCCGTTGCGGTTTGGCTGTGGTGGAGGTTAGCCTGCAGCACTCTACAGGTCGACGAATGGGACGCCATCACTGGTCGTGCCTTCCTCGTCGCCCTCCAGACGCAGCCCGGCAAACAGGTCGCCCGCGTCGAAGCCATCCCCGTCCGAGCCCGAGACCGACGACAAGTTATTGCCATCGAGCTCGTCACCCGATGTGAGGACGGCGTCCACGCCGGCGGCGGCCGGGACGGCCGTAGATGTCAGCACCTCTGGCGCCGAAGGCGCTGCCGGCTCCGCTGGCGCTATTGGCGCCTCTGGCGCTGCTGGCACCGTTGGCGCCGGCGGCGCTGCTGCCGCAGGTGCAACCGCGGTTGCTACCGCGGTGTCGTTATGGGAGGGAGACACTGCCTTCTCCTCCTTCTTCACCTCCACGATCGTCTCCGTGGCCGGGTCCCATCCCTGAGGGACGTCGACAAATCTGCCGTTCGCACCCTGGAATTTCACGTACGCCGTCCCTACCCCGAAGGAGAGACGACGTTCGGCCTTCATCAGGGTGGGAATTTGGTCCTCAGGGATCCCGACCACCACGAACCACGCGTCGGCCTGTCTGCTGGTGTGCAGCAGTACCCATCCCTTGATGTCGATCCAGGGATTTTGGTAGCACAGAGCGCGCCCAATGATGGACTGCTCTGCGAAAACCCCCTGAGCATCCGGGATGAGTATGCCGCATCTCACCCGTCTTTTGATTTCCGCCTGCCTCCTGACCACTAGCGAGGTACTAGTGGAGGGAGGCATCTCGGATATAACGGTCCTCAGCCAGGCTAAGGTGTGGTCACTGCCAGGCCACAGTTTCAGGACCCCTCCGGTGAACATCGGCCTTGCTCTGAAGGCCGGTGCAGGTGAGTCGTGTTTGGCGGAGAGGCACTCGGAGACTATCCTCCTTTGTATGGCCGCGAGCACCTCCTCTGAAGTTTCCCTCGTAATGAACCCCGTACGTTGGCAGGTAACTGCTACGTCGAGCTCGGAGCCCACTGCTTGGGCGTAACTGCGGTTGGCGGCCCGTTTGGATTTATCAAGCCGCGGCCGCTTGTGCTCTCCTCGAGGTGACGAGGTCTCGTTGAGAGCTCGCTTGGCCGCGGCCTGATCCTTCCGATCGGGTCCCTGTGCTGCTGTTTGGGCTGGTCCCTTCGTGCTGGTCGACGGTTGGCTGGGTCCTGGGCGACTACTGTCGACCTTGGCCTGCTCCCGCCTGCCTGCGGAGAAGTTGACATTACCGCTGGTCGGTCTAGCCGAACCTGCGGCGTTAGCCTGTAGATTACGTGGATTTTTACCTTTCCACCGTTTCTGCCGCCGTTCCTTTTTGGACGGTCTGTTTCTCCTCCAGCCGTTGCCCGCAGTTGGGGCCGGAGCTACTGGCGCTGAGGGTTCAGCGCGTTGTGTAGCCGGAGTGTTCTTCGCCGTCCTCCGCCTATTACCCTGCACCTGCCAGGTAAACGCGGACGTGTCCCCGGCGGTGCTGATCTCCTCCGGTTGGTCAGTGACGGCCAGCGGGGGAGGGGTGGCTTGAAGAGCCATAGGTGGAGGTGTCTTGAGTAGAGGGGCCCTGCCACCGGTATTAACCGTCGTGGGGGGCTGTACACCTGTAACCAAAAGAGGATCGGTACTGGTCCCAATCAGCGCCGATGTCCTCTGCATTTTCCGGGACTTTATTTTGGTCTTGGCCGCGGTTCTCGCCGCAGCCGGACCGACACCCGCGCTGGAGCCCGCTGTAGTGACAGCGGAGCACCCAGGGGCGAGAGAGGTGCTGTATGCACCCCTCTTAGGAGTATCCCTGGCTTTCGCCTCCACTCCGATGTGTGGTTGTGTGGTGTGTGTGTATGTGTGTGTGGTGGGTGTGTTTGTTTGTGTGGTGTTTGTGTGTGTGTGTGTGTGTTTGGTGTCGTATGGGCTTGAAGTATCCATAGTAAGTTGTAGTTGTGTTTCATCTCTTTGGCCTCCCACCCTCCACGGAGCCCGCACCTGGGAACGTCTCGCTACAAACTAGCTTACCGTTAGGAGTACCATCGAGATATAGGGGCGAGAGGCTGGCTTACAGTGCGACATCGGGTGCTTGATCGGGTTGGCGGTAGGGACGCCCGGTCCCTTCCCGAACTGATCAACCTTCACTTACACCGTCAGCATGACCTTAACCCACCACTGTGGCAGTCCGAGAACTGCCACAGTGGACCCCCCGCTCCTCGCCGTGCCCCTCTGACGGGACACTATGGCCATTTCCCTACCCTTGGCTATTGGTTAGGGCCACCGTTTCGCCTGAAATCCGGACCAAAGAGGGCGTGTTGCCTTACGGACACATTACCGCCAGCGCCGTTCGGCTCAGCCCCCCAGGATTCCTTCATCCCCGCTTACGGCGCTCGACTGCGCAGGTCCTAGCGCAGGTGACTATATGTACCTACCCGTCGCCAGCTCAGTTTAGTGACGGCCGAGCCCACAACCACCCAGTCACAGAGGGTCATGGTAAGGAGAAAAGGCGCCCGGTGGTTTTTGTTACGTCTATTTCTTATGGAATTAGACCAAGAACAGGGAGGCAACCTCGTGAAGGTGAATCGTAACGAATCGTAACGTAACGTAAGCCATATTACACATTCATTTCTTAACAATAAAAATGCAGACTATCTCCCTCACATGTCGTTAGGTACTTACGCCATCCTTTATCCTTGTTACAGAAACTTCAATTTAAATTAAAAACGCATAAAAAACAATATTTAATCATTTTAACGACAAGATATTGAGTGCATATGAAACGGACGACCCAAGTAAATCGTTCTACTCAATCCATCATACGAAAACAGGCTTGCATTTATTAATTTTTGACATAAAATGCCGCCATATTGAATTGGAGCAGCTGTTGTCGAGAGTTCATTGACCCGTTTTTTTACGATTCCAGGTAGAACCATAGAAACGGTTTGGGCCAAAACTTTTTTGATCTCATGGTGTGTATTGTTAATATTATAATGTTTTATGTTTGAACTTTGTGGGAATAAAGCTCTTGATCCGTATTATTTTGAGAATTTAAAATTTTCTTAATGCCTAGTATAAGATTCAATGTGAACACAGCTTTATATTATGGAATAAGATCGATGGCAAAGTTTGTCGATCAAATCAGACGGAGAAGATTTTTTTTCCATTTCTAGAGTTTTTTTTCATTTTCCACCTCATTGCCTGTAGCAAATTGTTTGCCCATTGCCAGTAGTTACGTATGGAGTCTGGCAGAATTTAAAGCTAAAAGCTTTAAAGGTACAATTTATTATTAGAAAACTTTAAACAAAAATAATTGAATGTCAAATTTTCCCATTTTGATTCATGCATATATTTTTATTGTTTGTAAATAATGTAATTAGGTATAACGCATCTCAAACTAACTTTTACAAAAAAAAAAACACTGACATCTAAAATAAAATACAGTTACGGTCCTAAAAACTACAAAACTTCTTGTTACTTCCAAATGTCACAAACTGAAGTATCACCAGCCAGTTCCAACGTCTTTAGCACATCCTCGTTAAACTGATGACTTAATTACCCTTTATTACAATCATAGTGACTGGATAAACTCAACCTCAAGACACGGCGGTAAACTTACTCAGTACCACAGAACCATTGCGGGCTTTCCTTGACAATGAACAGAAAATGTCCTTCAAAGCAAGCAATGGACTTCAAGTGTCTAAAACTACACGTGCTCTTACATGTCCCCAGGTGAATTTACGTTTCATTCATAATTTCGTGTTCTAGACTGTGGAATTCCCTTTATGAAATTTTATGTTGAACTTGAGTCATCGGCATTGGGGTTTAATTTGGTGACGCTATTGGTCGATTCGTAAGATTCACACATCAGACTGATTCAGACAGACACATATATTCTAATCTTCAGCTTAGAATAGAGTACTTAAATAAGTGGCGATCGCTATCAAAGCCTTAATTCATCTATATCTATACTAATATTATGAAGCTGAAGAGTTTGTTTGTTTGTTTGTTTGCTTGAACGCGCTAATCTCAGGAACTACTGATCCGATTTGAAAAATTATTTCGATGTTAGATAACCCATTTATCGAGGAAGGCTATAGGCTATATACGTATATCATCACGCTATGACCAATAGGAGTGGAGCAGCAATGAAAAATGTTGCGAAAACGGTGAAAATGTGACGCAGACGAAGTTGCGCGGGGCAGCTAGTATTTACTATAAACACTTTCATCATGATAGAAATGAACTTTTCGGTATTTTAAAAGTTCAATCCTATAGATTTTAGACTTTGCCAGTATAGTTATTGCCGAAAGAATTTCGCTTTTCTAATTTCTAAACGCACAGGCGTTATAAAGAGACATTGAGTTGAAAGGACTCTTGAGCAGTGCATCGTCTGATAAAAATATAATAGGTATAATCTATAAAACAATTTAAATCATCTGTCTATCATAAAGGATAATCTAGGATTATTTCTCCTGGAGCAAGAATTTAGAACGGCTCTAATAAGCCCCTATCTGTTCATTATGTTCATAAATACTGCGTATAAAATTCGCCCATATGCCCAATTTGAATAAAAATCACGTACCGTTTTTATCTTAAGTATCTTGAAAAAAAATAACCGTGACTTCATTGTACAGATGTTTGAGCCATTAAAACATGATTTTATTGTCCCAAAGAGTGCAAATTATTATCATTTAATTACAAGCTCAATTTGTTATCTGAAAATACCTATTTAAAAACCGAGAACTGCAAATCGGTCACATTTCGAACAATTACTGTCATTATTTTTATCTTTTCTTGCAAAAAAAAAGTTTTAATGTGTTATTTCTTCTGAAGACCGCCATCTAACAACACAGTTTATTGACTGACCTATTCGTGTCTTTCAACGTAACCTTTTATCACTGGCCGCGCACGCGCCGATGAAGCAGCTGCGCGCAGGTAACGACCTATCAGGAAGTACAACACTTCCACAGCACTATCCCGGAAACATTGATAGAAAAATCGCCTGTAGTTTCATGGAACTAAGGTTGATAGTCAACTGCAGATTTTTGACAGATGTATGTGCTCTGCATTGTACCATATGCCAGCTAGGTTCGGTTGTCAGCTGCACGACATACCGACGATGGATTTATCGCATTGTTCCATTATAAGCGATTAATCATGATAACATGTACGAAACGTCGCGTTTTTTGACAATGCTTAAGAAAAAATTTAAATCTTTTTGAACAAAAATTGATAAGTACAAAACCTGTGTGGTGGAAAGCATTTAGAATATTTGATGACGTCAAAAAGCAATTTTAACACCATTTATGAAGATAGCATTAGAATCACTGCCTGAAAACTTTAAACATTGGTCTGATTTGCTTCAATAAAAACCTGGAAAATGTTTAAAATGATAGAAAAAAATCAATAGAGCTATGGAAATTGTGGATTTGGTATAATAAGATTCTTCACTTGAATAATATTTTGACATTAACCTAAATAATATATTTTTTTACTGACATGCGGCATGCCTTCATCATCATCATTTCAGCCGAAAGAAGTCCACTGCTGGACATAGGCCTCCCCCAAGTGTCGCCACATTGTCCGGTCCCGTGCGACTCGCTTCCAGCGGATCCCCGAAACCTTCACCAGGTCATCAGTCCACCTAGTGGGAGGCCTTCCAACGCATCGTCTCCCGGTTCGCGGTCGCCATTCCAGAACTTTTCGGCCCCATCGGCCATCATATTATAATATTAATCCATAATGTTAACTTATTCATACAATAATATCAATACTAATCTAATATTTATGTCTTCTAATAATTTTATTTATGTACGAACTACTAATATTTGCGCGCCCCACGTGGCAGAAAGTGACGAAACCATTTATTAAATTTGAGACCATGTATGTTTGTCCGTACCTATTCGGACAAATAAATTATAGCACAGCTCCACACGGTCACCCATCCACAGGATGGGTGACCATAATTACATACAGAGTTTCCTCCGTGCCTCGGAAAGCACGTTAAGCCGTTGGTCCCGGCTGTTATTTGTAGCTCTTTGACAGTCGTTACAAGTAGTCAGTAGCCGAAAGTCTGACATCCAGTTAAGACTGGACGCCAAGGGGTATCATATTACCCAGTTACTGGGTTGTGGAGGTCAGATAGGCAGTCGCTTTATGTAAAATACTGTTATTCAGCTGCATCCGGTTAGACTGGAAGCCGACACAAAGATAGTTTGGGAAATGATGATGGCAGATGATGATGATGAGGTTGTTACATATTAAATTATGTTTTAATTGTTTCAGGTAAGTTGCTCAGTCAATTTCAGAATCATCAGACATGCAGGGGCAGGTTGGCGACCATCTATGAGGTAAAACTTTTAAAAGAACGTAGTTTACGTAGTAGATGTTATTGTAACTTTTCGAAAATATTATTATCAACACTTGAAAACAAATTGCGGTTTTATCAAATTTAAATGTATTTCCTCCAGATACACCAAATTCGCGTGTGCAAACGTTACCAAGTTTGTTCAATTTTGATTAAATACTCATTCGTTGCTTTTTGTTTGCTACGCAGCTACGCCGTAGCAAAACGTACGTTACTTTCAAAACAACGCAATCACAGTAGTTACTATTTTTAAATGACTTAAAAAACGTTCCAACGTTAGTATAAATTAGTAAGAAAATATTTTTTTAAACTGACACAATAACTAATACTTGATACGGAATATTTATTATGTTTATTATTTGTTTTGAGACCTCGGTATTTCGGCACTGTTGGAAGCAAATAATTTAATATGGTAATTAACTATCCCGTGTAATCCCGTTTTAAGTGTTAATTAAACTATAAAAATATCAAGCTACACATCAAGTCATTCTAAATTTAAAATAAAAAAATACAAAATCAAAAACAACGAAATAGTCTCGCCAAACTAAAAGGAAGTAAAGAAAACTTCGGCCAGTACACACGTTCTGAAACTCGAAAAGGTTGAATGAGTCACCGCGGGGTAGAGGGGTGCGGGGCGAGCGGGAAAACGATCGAGGGTGAAAATGCGACGTTGCATTTTTCTCGGTCCCGTTTCTACGCGAAATGCTCTGTTGCCGTTTCTTTAATTACGCCACCGCGCCAACGATTTTCTCTTTTTTTAAATGTATAATTAGTTCTTTTTTTGTGATTCGAAATTCGATGTTAATCTTTCACTATGGATTCTTTTATACGTTGGTTCTAAAGATATTTTGTTTTTACGTGAATGTCAAGTTAAAATTATATTACAGAGCTTAAAATACGCAAAACGCTTATGATCTTAAACATATCCGGCGAAATGTGTATGTTAGTGTACGTAGGTACAACTCTGCCTAATCCTTTAGGGATTACCGCCGCGATATTATATTAGATCTAACAATCGTCACGTAGAGCTAATAAGCCAAAAGAACGAAAGCCCTTTTTAAATTACCTACTTAGAAAGATAATTTCTAGTCCATGATCTTTAGACGATACTGAGTTACTTAGAAAATGATAGAGAAGTTTCTCGAAGGACTTCATTAATTAGTATTGTCTTTAAATATTGCGACTAACTTCATTACTGTTTTAATGCCATAGTCAGGCAAGTCACGTCCCTACAGCAAAGACTAGTCAATTCGGATCAGACTTAATGAAAAGTTAGCTAAATGCGAATTATTACTTCTTTCTTGTTCTTTCATTAATTATATTTTTAAAATTAGAATCTTATTTTGATGTAGACCACGTACCAGTATAGTTGCAAGTAGATACCTAATTGTTATTTAGAAAGTATAAACATCAATTAGGTGAAATATCTCATTACCGTCGTAAGTAGTATCCATACTATGAATACAAAGAAAAATAGGTCCAAAAAATCTTAAATAAGCAATATTTGAGCTAAAAATTGATTGAATTGAATTGTGATACTATGAAAGGGTGTTTGTGATGAAACTTGCGACCTCTTGCTTCCACAATTAATCCGATTTTAGCCATGGCATGGGTGCTAAAACATTTTGTAAAATGTTTCTGTAAATAGGATTTTGTAACATGCATAATAAGATAGGAATTGAAATGTGTTTTAAAACCCGAATCCGTGGTAAGCAGTCGTATTTTAAAAATCAACACAAAGATAAAACGTTTTCGAACACACTATCACCAGGTGCAATCTTCGCACACTAAATTAGCAAATAATTTATCAGCTATTGTGCGCAGACGCATCGAAATCGCAAGCTTTTGTTACGGAACTTGCGCAAACGCTGCGCACAACAAAAGCTCTTTTACCTGCTTTTGTATTTTTTTTTCGAACCGTGCAACAATGCGATTTTATTCACCTATCAGAACTGTCAAATGTCAACATTCAGTCTTAGAAGATTACCTACTTTATTGTTAACGTGTTAAAGTTCAAATTTCATCAGGGTTAGATACAGATGCGAAATAATAACGCAAGAGATCAGCTGAGAAATTATCGTCGCTTAAGAAAATTTTCTCTCTTGTGACAGTATTTTATACGAGAGTCCCACATTTTATTCTTTGTGCGATCCTTAATAAATACAATAAAATTACGCTTGATCGAATGTTTTTAAATGGACTATAGCTACACTACTAGACAAATTAAATAGACTAGGTAACAAAAAAAATCGAATTAGTAGCATGTCAAAATAAAAACGATTGCCCATTACACTTAACTAAAAAATAAAACTGGCTCGTGCACTTGAAAACAAAAGAAAAAAAACAACAAAAAGACATCCGCGTGAGGTACGCAAGCGCAGAGCCAAAAGCAAGATGGCGCGCGTCCGCCGGCCATGCCACTTCCGCGGCCGCATCCGGCCGTAATTCGACTCCCGCGCAGCCTGCGGCGCAGCCTTAGCCAATCGATTTGCAAGACTAGCGTGACCTTACAACGTTAAACCTTTTATAACACAAAAACTTTTGACGCAATTAATTTTGGAAAAAATCGATTTAATAAAATGGTGGAGCACCCATTTAACCCACTTTATTTTAAAACTAGCTGTATCACGTAGTTTCACCCGTTATTTCTCTTTTTAATAGGTAAGTTCCTAACGATTATAGCGTAATATTAATGTTACTAATAAAATGCGAAAGTTGAAGATGGATGAATGTTTGTTTGTCAGTCACGCCAGAACGGCTAAACAGATATGAATGAAATTAGGCACAGACATGGATTATAGTCTGGAATAGAACATAAACTACTTTTTAAGTACGATCCCATGGGCGATTTCCAAACTCCACACGAGTGGAACCGCGGGCAAAAGCCTATAAACTACCTCAAGAATTATTGAGCTAACTAATGAAAATATTTTTTTGAAATCCGAAAAGAATTTCCAGAGATTAGCGCGTTCACTTATTATTTTAAGTAGGTATTTATGGATGATTCCACCATTTTAAAACTATAAAGGAAACTAACTAATCAGTGCTCTCAATCTTCTAGATAGTAGGTACTTGGAAAATCGTATCGTGTTTATGTAAATTAATGCAAACGTTTCAGACTTCTTTCAAGAATAAAGTATCTGATGCTCACAAAACGTGGAAAACATTTAGATTTTTAGGAAAAATACGATGTCTTATTAGAATACTTGTTTTTGTATAAGTATTATTTCGTTGTTAATTTTTTATGAGTCAATTTGGATCAAAAGCTAGGAAGTTTTATTATAATTTATTCGGAGAGTATTTCTGGGCTAATTTCGTTGATTATTTCAACGAACATAATTTATGTACCTACGTAACCTCAAAGTACGTATCCTCGCTGAAATTCTAACACCACGTAAGTCAAAAATAGCAACTTCACCGAACAATGAAAAAAATGCATTATTACGGGACCCTATTACTGAAACTTCGCTGTCCGTCCGTCCGTCAGTCACCAGGTTGTATCTCATGAACCGTGATAGTTAGCCAGTTGAAATTTCTACGGTTTATGTATTTCTGTAGCCGCTATAACTACAAATACTAAAAACAGAAAAATAAATATTTAAGTGGGGCGGGCTCCCATACAAAAAAGTTGTTTTTGAAGTGTTCACTTCAAATTAGATGCTGCTCGTTTCTGATTGGCTAAAATAACGCGTCTTCCGATTATCCCAGCAAACGGCATCAAAATGTCAAAACCGCCAAAAATTTACTAATGTAAACGTAACGTAACGTAACGTACGTTAGTATTTCAACGACGGTAAATACTCCATTCCTATCCTCATAAACATTTTTCAGCTTTACCAAAACTAAAATGAAAACGCTATCTATACATAATATGTATAGATAGCGTTTTCATTTTAGTTTATTATATACAAATAAATAAAATTGAAGTGTCTGTTTGTAATATTAAAATAACCGCTTTTTACTACATGCATATGAATGTATAATTACGGTACATATACACATTACCAAAATAACATTTTTACAATTTTTGTCTGTCTGTCGGTCTCTCTGTCTGTTTGTTCCGGCTAATCTCTGGAACGACTGGAACGATCTTGACGGGACTTCCACTGGCAGATAGCTGATGTAATAAGGAGTAACTTAAGCTACTTCTATTTTAGAAAAAAAAACTAAAATAATTATTAAATAATAAAAATAAATGTGCAAAACCGAAAAAAAAATATCGTTTTTTTGTTAATCTCCACGCGGTCGGAGTCGCGGGCAATGCTAGTTAAACCAAAAACAAACTTTACTTTTAAAAAGCACCGCAAATTTGGAAGTGACTTCAGACTGATTTCCAGGTTTTTGCCCGTCAAACAGGGACTGTAAATGTGTTCACTCTCCCAGTTAGCGCCAACTGAACTTCGGAGCACCCTTCACTAAACTTGACCTGAAACCGGAACCCTATTGAATGCCACTCTAGCGGCCAAAGCAAATTCACCTTAAAACCAACCAAAGTATTTTTATATGGAAAATAAAGCTAGATATTTCAAGTTAGACGTAGACAAGTAACACGGAAAACCGAGACTCGAAGGCGTAGAGAAGAGAAGGTCCTGGCTAAATAATAAGAGCCGCACGGGCCGATCTTTAAGGTTAAGCCGTGCTTGCCGAGGTTGGTCTGTGGATGGGTGACCATAATTACCAGAGGTCGGAATTTGGTAGAGTTATTTTTGTACTTACATCGAAATATCGATATTAATATGGATCTTCCCTTGCATTGTAATTTTGCAAATTCGGACATCCGATGTCGTATGGCATAAATTGTGTAAAAGTAAATAACTTTTTTATTTAATAAATCACGGGATTTTTCTGCTCTTTAAAATTAAACTCGGGATTTGATTTGCATATCTACTTTTTGCTTTAGCTGTATGAAATCAGTGTAAGTACAAAAATAACTCTACATAAGTCCGACCTCTGATAAATACATACCTACCGAGTTTTCTCCGTGCCTCGAAAAAAAAAAGGTTAAGCCGTTGGTCCCGGCTGTCATTTGTAGATCTTTAACAGTCGTTACGTAGTCAGAAGCCAAAAGTCTGACATTCAGTCTTACTAAGGGGTATCGTATTACCCAGTTACTGGGTTGTGGAGGTCAGATGGGCACTCGCTTAATTTAAAATACTGGTACTCTACTACTACTAATAATACTGGTGCTGCATCGGGTTAGACCGGAAGCCGAAACCAAGATAGTTTGGGAAAAGGCTAGGCAGATGATGATGACATAGACAAGTAAGACCGCTTCGTTGGTCAAATGGCTGCAAGCGCGACCGCTAAGCATTAGGTCTTAGGTCCGATTCCCAGCAACGTGTTACTGGGTTTTTCCATCAGGAATTTCTCAGTAGCAGCTATACAGGTAGTTACGGAAAGGGTATATACATACTTAAGGGTGTGACCATCAAACTGAACATGTTTCTCCAGCGGACAAACATCGTAATAGCGAAAAAAATTTGTATGAGCAGCTGATAATTTTTTCGCCATTACGATGTTTGTCCGCTGGAGAAACATGTTCAGTGTCTGTAGAGTCTAGATTTGTGCCCGGTTGATGACGATAGGCAAGCCTCTTATGATACATGAGACTTAATCATTACTTGCGAAATGTTTGTGTACTATTACGTACACACAGCTCCATTTAATACTTACCCCCCCTGGCCGGCCTCATCTGCCGTAGTGTTGAGGGGTTAGCACGTACTGACGCTGTCTGAACACCTCTGCCTAGCCCTTCGGGGATTTAAGATCGTGATGCTATGTTATATATCAAATTAAATAGGCTGCAACCTTGACATTATAATAATGAATTCGACTCAACTCAGTGTTTTAGATTTCACCCGGTAATATTAAAATATTCCCATGCAAATCGATTGATGAATTAAAGCATGAAACGATCCTTTAAATATTTATTTTCGTTTTTTGCTTTTCGAATTTAGAACGCGATGTTGTTTTGTTTTTTGCGAGCGTTCCTTCAGTGGCGTTTTTGTTTCAAAAGGCAAAATGTGAATATACGGTGTTATTGACACTTGGTTTTGTCATGATTGGTTCGTCTCTTTATACTATTTTGGTGTCGAAATATTTTCCATAAGGTCAGGTGGGGTAAGTGAAACATACTTTACTTTTAATTTTTCATAAACAGCTCTAGCACAGTAATATGAGTTGCATTTATAATAACGATTGATGCGAACTACTCTTCCTTTAATCGGTTATCTATGATACCAGTTCAAAGCTCTATAGTCGTTCTTAAATCGATAAAATCATCGAATTTAAGCAGACTATGGTTTTGTTTCACTTCCCCCGTGTATGGGGTAAGTGAAACTGTCGCCATAATATGTATAATATTGAGTCTGCGAAACAAATAAAAGGGCTAAAATGACGTGTCAAAATGCTTTTATCTAATACGAGTTGTATTTCGTCGGAATAAGGTTTAATTTAGGATATACACTTAAAAAATTGAATTTGGGGTAAGTGAAACATAGTCACGGTGGTCAGGGGTACTAAACCAGTGCAAAAATCGAACAAAAATTAACAACTAAAATAAATTGCGAAAATATTATAAAACATATCAATGTGTTTATTTAGGTACTTATTTAACAAATTCAGCTTACTTAATTCACTTATAATTATGTACTTACATAATTATAAGTAGTAGTAGTAGTGTAGTAGTTATTAGTAGTGACAAATCTAAAATAAATCAACAATTTAAACTCAAATAACAATAAAAATATTCAGTCGTACATGTTTAAAAAAATTGTAGTCTCATATGGCATAAATAGAACAACAAAGAAACTAATGCAAAGATAAAAAATACTCGTATGTCTAGGTTCAGTCTCAATCAAGTAAGAGTCTTCATCAGAGTAAGCAGCTTTATTAGTTTTACGAATGTAATTTCGAGGCATGTATTACAAGACCTGGAAAAAAATCCGATTATAACATAAATAAATTAAATTAACTTCTCCGTTAAGCAAACAACTCTAAAAAGTTTATCAAAAAACTCTCATAAAAAGTTTAAAAGTTTT
Organism: Cerastis rubricosa; assembly: GCA_949152445.1. Taxonomy (NCBI): domain Eukaryota; kingdom Metazoa; phylum Arthropoda; class Insecta; order Lepidoptera; family Noctuidae; genus Cerastis; species Cerastis rubricosa. The sequence goes on along the minus strand of OX424529.1, from coordinate 4,740,929 downwards.
GTTTGTACAATGATTAATTGCTGCCTGTTAATAAACATTTTTTTTTTATTGATGGCTCTACCGAATAATATTAGAGGTCCTCGAACGGTTTTTTGATTTTTATCGGTTTGTTCGGGATTTTTGCAAAAACTGCCTGCAATTTTAATGAAAAGCAAACAAGTACCTCGTAGTTCGACTAAAAAACTGGTAAATGTTTGGTCAAAATCTATTGGTTAGGTTACGTTCTGAACGAAATGCAAAGACGATAAACAATAAATTAAGTACTTAGTAAAACTAAACATTTTACGCGAGATTACCAAAAAAAATGTTTGTAAACTCTGGCACGGGGGAAGTGGGCCATATGTTTCACTTACCCCGGCCATCACTGTTTCACTTTCCCCAATCAGTACTTTTCGAGGTTAGAATTTCTAAAACTTATAATTCAATTGCCTGCACGTTTAAGCTAGAAATACCTATTAGAACATGAAATCTATAGTTTGAATACGTTCTTTAGCTATAAAAATCTCCAAAAAAACTATTAAATTGCTTGACACCAGCGAAAAGATTAGACACGTCCAACTCGTGTTTTGAAGTTTCAAAGATGTCAGATTTCTTTTTTTTATATAACCTTGTAGAACGATCGTAGCGACATCTGTGCTAGAGCATTGAAACCTCTTCGTCGATCCTGTTTTATCGACCGATCACTATTAGAGCTGAACTCTATAGCTTAATAGATAGGGTTGGGTGTTTCACTTGCCCCTTCGTTTCACTTGCCCCACCTGACCTTAACTGTTATCTGTTCGATTCTAAAAATTAATCGGTCGTGAGTTGTGGTTTGACTAGAAAAAATAAGCAAAGAAATCCGTTTCTAAAATTATGGTTTATTTAGTTACTAAAAGTGTTTCTCTTTAGTCCACTATATAATTAAATATAATGATAATATGCAACATTAGTCATCAAATACAGTTTCAATTTAAACATTACGACCAACGAATTATAATAAAGTGTAAAATGCACGAAAAATATTCACCGCGCGTCCCTTTGTGAGTCGATAGTCGTGAGAAAGGGACAGCAATATCGTGCCGTCTCACTCACACATTGGAGGATGACACTTCCGAGAATCGTCTGAGCTTTTGAAGTATTTGAAATGCCCCACACACAGTGCCGTTACTTTACTACGACTCACTTTGCGTTTTTTTTTTGTGCGCGTCTTTCAACCTTTTGAAATAACCACTCCCCTTTTATTGTCTATGCGAATTCGAAGCACAAACTTTTGGACTGTTCGTTCAACCGTACCTATTATCTTTGAATAGACATCATTTATTGTGAACGAACTTTAAGAAAACAACGGCTATTCAAAAATCGAACTCGTTCATTTAAAAAAATGTAGACTTCCAAGTTCGATAGTGTTCTTCTTTTAAATTAGAAAACCTCGTTCTCAATTACGACCGCGATGCCAATATTAAAAAAGAAAATGTCGGCTTTCGGAACGAACTATGTCAAATGTCGTCTGTTCAAATGTCGACGAACGGGGAGGCGCGTCGGGCGACGTTGCCAAAACGGAAAGTGAAATTTCGTCACACTCTCCCTCTCATTCACGCACACACCCGAACGCACTCACAGGATAGTTCACTCCTCGTAACTTATGTCTGTGTGGGTTTAATTCGGCAGACGACTTGCGCCTGTGTGCGTTTGTTTTGATGAATAATATACGCTGGTTCTGTGTATGTGTGCGTCAGACGAATTTGTATGAACATTGCAGTATACCTACGCTACGCTACGAACTACGTTTCCGTGTTCGATCGACATTCGTAGACGCTGAGTTAGAGTCGTGATTCTGAACAATTAAAGTTATTAAAAGAATAGAGAGGAGATTTCTTTTCAAGATTTGTAGCTAGATTTTTTGCGAAATATTTTCAATGGTTATTTAGTTCTCTTCTCCTTTCGCTAAGTAAAAAGATAATAGGGTTTATTTTTTTAGTACTTTCTACTTCACTTTAAAAGCTTTTAAATATACCAATCCTAGTCTCATTACTCACAATACTATATCAAAAGAGTATTTTCTAAACACAAAACAGAACTAAGGCACAATCGCACTCTAAGCCCCCAATTAAGGCATATTCTTCAGTGAATCAATACTAATTGACCATCTTCCTGCACAATAGGAGTGTGGTCAGAACTCCTCCACACCGTTTCCCCGAGGGGTTCAGGGCATGCGGTGGGGGGAGGGGACGGGGTGACGTCATTCTCCATTACCACAATCTGTTCCTACACCATGCCGCTATGGAGATCGTAACTTCACTATGGTAGGGTTAGAACTTTATTTAGGTATAGTTAAGTAAGTTTATACCTAAATGAGGTATTCACTGTATCGATTTTTGTAAGACACTACACACACAAGTGTAGGTACACTTAGGTAGTGTAAAGTTTGTAAATATGGGCAAAAGTCAGTATTTTATGTCTTAAATTTAAAAATAAAACACCTTTTGTTGTTCTTATAAATTAGTGCGCAACACTAACGCAGTGGATTTTGGTGTGATTTTCACCATCATTAAAGGATTTATTTAGCAAACCTTGTGTGTATGATACATTAATAATAAACATTCAGATGATAAAGAAGTTTCGCAGTTTCGTCGAATCGTACAAACCGTCCGAATTAAGGTCGGGTCGCTAGTTATATTTGGGCTTTAACAAATTTATGATTTTATTTATTAATTTGTAAATAAAGGCCACCATCAGCTTCTGTATTTAAACATATTTTAACAATAGAAAAAAGAAATAGTCTTAGGCTTATTCAGTTGCCAATAGCTAGCAAAACAATTGCTGTAAAAACAAATAAGTCAGAAAATTTATAAAGTGTTGATAATTACCAAACTAAGCGTCCACCAACTTAACATAATATTTAAACTGTTCCTTCTACAACCAAATTATAAAAAAAAACTTCTAATAAAATCATAGATGCCAACCTAACGAAATTCGACACCGACCAAAAAGTTTCCGTTCCAAGACTCTTGACCTTTTTAATTAAGTCGAATAATCGCGATGATATTCTCGCCAAGTTATTCCTTAGAAATAACCTAGTTATTTAAAATTCCTAGGCTGAGAATATTCGTGGAGACGCAGTTTATGTTAATTCTTTAGGTATCGTTAATTTTGGAATTGAATTGTTTAAGAATTAACTAAGCAAGCAAGTATTAATAAGCATCACTTTTGTACCTATTTTCTGTTCCTTTCTTCTTCTCTGTATTAAGTCTGTACATAAATTGTTAAATAAATAAATATGCTAGGTAGTTGAAAAAACCTCTAAGGTAATTAATTGGTAGATTTTCCATAATATCGATTAAATCTATATGTATATACAATTTGTTAGTCATTATAACATCCAACGCTTCCAATACAACATTTCTACAAACAGCAGGCTTGAATAATTTTCTTAGTGAGCATAGTATTATGTTATATGAAGACGCTGCTTCCCATCCCCTTGATAGTATTAATCACCTACAAACTTTTAAAAAAATATCCGAACAAAAATCGTGCACGAAAAAGTTCATTCTCATCGAAACTTCTTTAACAAAAGCAGTATAATTTCATTACTTAGGTATCTAATGTTCTCAGAAACTTGAATCTATTCAAAGTACTAACACAGACAACAATCACGTCTACAATCCAAACGTCCGCACTCAACCGACTTCAGAGATCTTTACAACCTAACTTTACACAAGTACACTCAAACGTTACGACGTAGTTATTGTATTTATAATACTGGCAACATTGAATAAAGCTGTTAACCTTCATGCCGACGATTGTGCGGGGGCTTACGGCTCGAGGCGCGAAAATCCGATAACTTTCGTGCCCCCCCTCCACCCCGCGTCCCTCACTCTTCACCCGCCTTTAATGGCATAAAAAATCAATTTCCCGCCTAAATTACGCAGACTCGACAAATTGCGAACGCGTCTAGTCTATAATCGAGTGTTTTTCGGTCTACTGTTCACGACCTCTGCTACAATAGGTAAATTCTATCAGGTTTCAAAGAGCATTCACCTGCGAATTAGATTTATTTCGATAAACGCGGTTATCTGAAAAAATTGCTTCTACACAACATAAATTGTGTAAAAATCAATGAACGTTAGAAGATTTAAGTTGAGGTACTAATCATACGAAGTAGGTATCTGACCTTATATGGAAGAAAAGCTACGTTGACCTAATTTATTGAAACAAATTAATCTGGCTTCGAAATAATAAATGTATTTTCCAAAGAGTTGCGTTTTCAGCAGTTAATTTAAGAACAAATAATAACAGAAACTGAATAATAGAATTACTCTAGAAACAACCTTTATTTAGCCTACGAATACTAAAGTACTAAATAGAAAAACTTCAGAGACCAAAACGATAAAATAGCAGACTATTCTAAAATGTACCATAAACAACTTGGTCTTTAACTGGTAAAGATAAAGTCTGGCTGGTTTTACTGGCCACAGACGCCATAAAGACTTACGCACACACGGAACAATATAATTCCCGTTCCATTACCACAACTAACGTCCCTAAGTTAAACGTAAACACCCGAATTCAGAATACATGCACCCACACCAACGCGTGTCATGTGTCCCGTTGCAATGTCCGCGTGACCTTGGCGCGAGGGTGAAAGTGTCCCTCCTCGCACCCCATGCCAACGTTCCACGATCTATTTGGTGAATTCGAATTTTCGAACGTTCATTTGTTGCTGTTGCTGATTGACTATGGAATTTCGATTGACAGTTCGTGTTTTGTTTATCTGTGGCGTTTGATATTCATTTAGGCGACAGCCAGTGATATTTTTTATTAGGGTTTTTTTGAGTTGTTAATCTTGATATGATAGGATGAAAAGGAGCTCGTGGCTAAATAATAACAGCAGCACGGGTCGATCTTTAAGGTTAAGCCGTACTTGCTGAGGTCGGTCCGTGGATGGGTGACCATAACTACATACCGAGATTCCTCCGTGCCTCCGAAAGCACGTTAAGCCGTTGGTCCCGGCTCTCATTTGTAGATCTTAGAAAATCGTTACAAGTAATCAGAAGCCGTAGCCGAAGGGTTTCGTATTACCCAGTTACTGGATTGTGGAGGTCAGATAGGAAGTCGCTTCATGTAATATACTGATGCTCAGCTACATCTGGTTAGACTGGAAGCCAACCCCAACGAAGTTTGGGAAAAGACTAGACAGGTGATAAATCTTAACATGATATAGTAACGATTATTTTTATTCTTGTTAGATTTCTTTTCTCCATGATTTGGAGAGCCCTTAAATATCCTTCATTTCACACATCTCCTATTTTATGTTATGTAAGAAAATAGATTACAAATAATAAAAAAAACTTTTTAAATAAATTTTATCTACGGACATGAATTGGGCCTGTAATTCCTGGAGTTGCAGGAAAACATAACTAATGATACATTTTTACTGTTATAGACCTACAAGTTTATATGGCTATAAATTTTATGAAAGCATATATCATACTATAAAAACATTGACATAAAAAATAAAATCGATTGGAAATACATAAAATTAAGGCTCTGTTTTACTGTCGAGAGATAAACCCCGTACGATACATATTTTGGAAGTAATAAAACCTTCATGATATAATCTGTTTTGTGCCTTAAATAAAAACTAGTACTCGAGAAGAACCGAATGATTCGGGAAGCGTACATAATTGATTTTGAATTGAGCTGACAAAGCCCCAAAGTTTGAGAGTGACAGGCTATTTTAGGTGGGTAAGTCGATAAAACTTTTAAATAAAAGCGTTATTTTTTTTTAAATACAGTTCTTGGTTTTTGTAACAATCTATGAAATGCCATTAATTTACCAGTACATATTTATGTATAACAAACTTGGGAAATAATACTTCTATGATGATTCTTCGTACCTAAATTTTATATATATCTCACAATGAAGCCATTCGTTTCATGCGGACATGCTTTCTCATTAGTACTCCGAGTCCTTGTATCCGCATTTCTGATTTTTCCCTAAACAATTGCCGACTTCTTCAAGGATAATTGTATTATATTCCTTACTACAGATAAAGATCTCTTGTATAAAAATCCCATATAACCTCATAAGAAAATAAAATTACAGCTATCACAGACTCCGTTGCGTAGACTTGTCGTAGAACGTCTACGAAGCGTAGCAGCGTAGCGCCGCGAGCTACGAAACACCGCCTCTATTAAATACTTCCGACCGTATACGCTTTATCTTTTTCTTTATTTCTTTTATGAGAAAAATATTCTATACCATTGCTGAGTTTACACACACATACGTTTGAGGACTGGTATTCGATTTTTATATCTGCTTATTCTATGAAGAAATGTCGGAAGTAGGTAGGGTAAATTTGAAGTAGCTACGGTATTTTGTTTCGCATTGTTTGCTACTAATTATGTCTAGTAATAAAGTATTGCGTTTACTGCACGCCCTATGCAGCTTCTTATTATCATGACGTACAGCAAAAATATGCAAACTTTGAGTAATTATGGTTAGATTACGAGGTTGCATAATTTGTTTCACTTACATATCACGCTTAACGCAATTATCCATTCCTACTTCCCATTTCGCCAAGAACACCTAAAAGCCTCGTAATAAACGCCCCCTTAACCCTTAAAAACGGTGCCAATACACCAAAAGGACCAAAAAAGGACAAGCCACGACAAAAACAAACGTACGTAAACGTGACCTTGGGCGTGTAACCACAGGAGGCATTAATCTCGATACCCCGGGGCAGACGCGCGCCAGACGGCCTCCGGACCGGTCACTGATATCGCCATATTCATACCCCTAGGGTTACCCCGGGATCCACAAGATACATATTTTAAAAGTTCCGAAACAGGAGCGAGGAGTCCGGGTTTGGAATTTGCATGATTTTTGTCGAAACAAGGAGGAGATACAGGCTTTTAAGTTAAAATGATGGTGTTTTTTAGATAACGGGATGATCTAAGATCATGTTTTGAAACCTCTAAATGTTTTTACATTTCATACCGTCAAAATGCTACTAGGACTTCATAGACGAAAGTCAAACATATCAACATGCAACTAACTATGCTTCAAAAGCATCTTAACTCATAAACATCATTCAAGCTTGTTTCACAAGACCATTCAAATAAAATCATGCAAATTCAGGACATCCTTACGAGGCTCACCCAAACAGCTAACCCCGAATCCTTACGAAGCCCGATCCAAAGGCACACACATACTGAGAAGCTTACCATCCACCCGGACCTCTGACAACCCTAGCCAGGGATGGGACGTTGACGACACAATTCAAGGCAACAAGTGTAGCAGAATAATGACCATTTATTTTTAGGGGTACGTTTTATGAGACTCTGAGGAAGGCATTGATGGCTCTCGATTGGGAGTAAATAGGGACATGTTTTTTGAAGATACTCCTTTTGAAACTTAAGTTGTTTGGGGTTACGCTGATTATGCGATGGCCAAAATTGCAAGGAGTCAGATCATCATTCTCAGGGATTGTCAGTTAGACTCCTTTCAGAATTGCCTAAAACAAATGAAAATCTTTGAGTTTGGGCACGTAATTTCAGAGTTACTCATGGTTTCGGATCCCTCCAATTTCGTTTCTATAAGATATCTTAGCAAGGATACTAAAAAAAAGAAAACGCATCAACAACAAATATCCTCTACTCACAGTAATACCTCCATGCAATGTAGATACAAACAATCATGTCACGATTCCCTCTTTGTACAGATTATATTCGGACCCTCAGGCACCCCACGGTCCTCCCAGAGGTCAGGTTCAAGACATTTGAACCCACACACGTAGTCCTAATGTTACCTCTTGATTTGCAAATACGAGCTGTTACTTACAGGAAATTAATATTGCAACTAGAGACTATTATTAGGGGTGTAATTTGATTTGAAATTAGATACGGAGGTAATTAACCATGGTTCTTCTCCATAGGAAACGACCAAGCCGAACTGTGCACCACGGTCCTCCCAGAGGTCAGGTTCAAGACATTTGAACCCACACACGTGGTCCTAATGTTACCTCTTGATTTGCAAATACGAGCTGTTACTTACAGGAAATTAATATTGCAACTAGAGACTATTATTAGGGGTGTAATTTGATTTGAAATTAGATACGGAGGTAATTAACCATGGTTCTTCTCCATAGGAAACGACCAAGCCGAACTGTGCACCTTTTTAGGGTTCCGTACCCAAAGGGTCAAACGAGACCCGATTACTGAGACTTTGCTGTCCGTCCGTCCGTCCGTCCGTCCGTCCGTCTGTCACCAGGCTGTATCTCATGAACCGTGATAGTTAGCCAGTTGAAATTTCTACAGATTATGTATTTCCGTTGACGCTATAGCAACAAATAATAAAAACAGAAAAAAATAAATATTTAAGGGGGCTCCCATAAAAAAAGTTTTTTTTTCTCCATTTTTATAAATTATTATAAATAATGGTACGGAACCCTTCGTGCGCGAGTCCAACTCGCACTTGGCCGGTTTTTCGACGTTTTATAAGTGCCCATGTAGGCCTGTTGACTTTTTGAACTTGTAAAAAATTACAAGATGTTTGAAATGTTATCAATTACCAAAAGAATGAAGGATTGAGCTACTAAAGTTAGTCTTTTAGAATTGTTCTCTCAAGACTTCTCTCATTTCTCGCCACACAGACACCACCAAAAAAATAATAAAATAACCAAGCAACGAATTATTTTCCAGAAAAGGAGGAAGTAGATTTTTTTAAAGTTTTAAATGATGACGATGACACCGTTAAAATAAAGAAAAAGTAAAAATACCAACATCAATAACAATTTTTTTTTTAATCTTGTTCTACGTTTTGTAGTAAGCAACGACTTATTGTCGGACCTACGCTGTTCTCCCATACTTAAGTAGTAACGCTGTAGAATTCAAATATTGTAAAACCAAATTTTTTTAAAAGAGTAACCATGGAGTTTAGTCGGTTCTTCTCAATCGGAAACGACCAACCCGAACCGTGCACCTTTTGTCCATGTTTTTTATGTGCCAATGTAGGCCTATGTAAAATAAAATATTTAGATATTTTATTTTGAAATGTATTTACAATCCAACTTTACGTTTTAAAGCCACGAAAGATACAGCTAATGCATCCGACACATCTGTCGATATCGTTAAAAATTTAAATTTCGAAAAGGGAGCTTTTCTGTGCAAGGTAGCGTCTACTATCCTGGCTGTACAGATTACGGTAAACGCGGGGACGTCGGCATCCCCGGGGTCATGATCAAGTTTACGTAATGTGTTACATGATGCGACATTGTTTTGTTGTTTTTTTTTAATGTCTTTTTTTTTAATACCTCTCCTCTGTTGCTATGTGGATGTCTCTTGCAATTTTAGTTTTGCTTCGTCATTTTACTTTTTGTATTTCGGCGCCTTTTTTTTTGTCAAAACTGTCTTTTCATTTATGACATCGCATTTGATGTTCAACGATCTGTTTACTATGTATTCCATTTTAGTTTCATTTAAATCGTTTACTTCACTCATAATTATTTCTTTCTTTTTTGCTATGTTTTGGCACTTCCATTGAACTAAAATTACACATTCCTTCAAAAGCTTCACATCAACTTGCTTAAGTTGCTCTTTGTCGTGTGTTGTGATTAAGTATTACTATAAGCGAGACCTCCTGGGGTGCCTCGTAATGTAATCCGTACTTTTGGAGGTCAGGTTCAAGATTGAAACAAAGGGGCATGCAAATCTTTGAGTTGGCAGTCAGTCATGGAGCTTGCAATTGGGGAATACATTTTCGAATCGAATTTTTCACGTACGATTTGTTTATGCTATGGTAGACTCAATTGATAAAAGTATTTTTATTAAAAAAGCTTGATAAAGAGCTGAAGAGTTTTATCAATATTGATTGAAAAAGGTTGACCATTCATTTTAGAAACATCAACTTTAAAATATCGCAATCATCCTCCGTTTTCACACTTGGGACACTAATCACAACCCAATAATTAATAGTCAACAAACTAATATTTTCCCAAAAAGTATCAGTAATCTGATCGAAACATATTCTACGTAATAGATAGGGTGAATGTACAAATTGTCGGCACCGCGCCCCGCTCTACTGACGACGAAGCAACCCCCGGTGTCAATCTACGATGCGGGAAATCACTTGGATGCTAGGATTTTATTCGCGCGAGAAAATAGAAATTTGAAGAGTCTTTGCTACTCTATTGTTTATGTGACACGTAATTCTTGAGAGTTATTGGTCTAATGTTGGTTTTTTTAGTGGAACATTTTTGTTAGTGCGTTTTAATCGTTAATTAAATTGAAATTCGACAGCATTTTTTTTTTACTTGTTGGAACTTTTTAGAGAAACTTATTGAAAAACAACCAACGCTAATGGGTTCTTATATTTAATTTATCAATTTGAAAACATCGAACCCGTTCACTAACCGTAGATTTCGTTGTTATCATTACTATCTCACACTATTCTATCCTCACACAAGAAACCAAAGACAACTCTCCCTTTTTTTTCAAATCTCAAATCCCACACCGCGTAAATCTTCGAAAACGCCTATATCTAGTGTATACTGTTAAACAACAGCTTTTCACTTCAGTTTTCATCTCCCACAGAGTGCTTTTAACTATTCACACTTCGCTTTTAATAGAGAAAACCGAGACTTGTGTAAATATTCGGCATTTTTAATCAAGGGAGGGGTTTCGGTGTGCATTTGAGATATACCATGGAACATCATTTGGGATATTCGCGGTATATCATAAAGGTTTAGTGTTATGGCGCATTCTCGTTTTATTGGTGCGCAGGGTTACCATCCTGTCCGGATTATTGGCCTTCCGTCCGGACATTGTCAGGCCTTTCGTCATTATTCCGGACTGTTCAAGTAATAAGAAAATAAAATAATTCAACGAACACCGAAAAAGGGTCTTGACAGACAGAAAGACAGACGGAGAACGAAGTGATGCTATAAGCATTCCGTTTTTTCCTTATGAGGAATGGAACCCTTTAAAGATTTGAAAGTTAAATTTTCGGACATATTTCTGTAAATTTCGAGTTTTGTCAAGAATTTCCGAATTTCGACAACATTTGGTAGCCCTATATCTGCTGCTTAACTTGTGGTGCATCGCAATGGCGTAATGGAGTGGCGAATGTGGGGGATACTGAAGTGTGGCGCAACCCTTTGAGTTATGGTCGTATTATACGGTTTTTGGTAGGTTTAAAGTGATGATGAAAGTGTTTTGGCAGATGTTGGTTATTGTAATATTTTTACACTGAATAGGACCATTTAAAAAAGACATCAATAAGCTCTTCTGCGATGTCTTTCACGTTATTAAATAAAGGACAAACTTGAAATTATGCATTATCCAATAACACACACTCTTAGACCGCAAATAAAATAATAAAATAAATTTCACATTGTCCTGGTCCCAACTGATCACTTGTGATTCCACCCCTGGCAAATTCGACGTAATTAAAGAATGTTATACCTACCTATTAACTAAGATGAGGTAGCGTATGTAGTGTAGTACGTACTACATATGTCCCTACCACCCTACGTAACGCATTCCCTGAAAACCACAATGTGTACATTGTTATGTTGACGAACCTATATACATACCTGTGTTCCTATAGATATTCATACGTTCACATATTTACATTGTAAGGTCAGGTATCATCATCCTCTTACTCTTATTCCAATTTATTTTGGGGTCTTCTTCTTCCTTTCTTCTTTATTAAGTACCTACTCTTCATCTTAGCAGTCAATTCTTTTCTATCCATGTCATTCTTCACACAGTCCATCCATCGATAAGCAAAGATATACTTTAAAATATGATGAAGTTTTTTTCTGAATTATCTAAAGTTTTGAAACTTATTACTAAAAGCTTAAAATATGCCAATAATAAATCCTGAAACAAATTAAACAAACTCTACTTATATAACACAACAAAATTAATAAAAATATATAAACAAAAAAGTTAAACAATTAACTAACAAAGTTAGGGGATAACTGTTAATTTACGTTACTAATCTGAAAGTTAAGGAACTCCTATTGTTGGTACTTACAGCACAGTATCCATTGTCAAAGTTTAATATTAAATTGTAAGTTAAATCTCTGTTTAGTAACTGTTGTTGACTAGCGATATGATGTGGCTTTGTCCTTAATTTATGTGCTGATATTGAAACAAGTTTTTTTTTTTTTAATCGAATTTAATGAGCAGTATATTTCTATCTATAGTATAGTTCTGTATGGTGTCGGACGTAAAGAATAGCACCATCCTATATCTTCCCGTGGGTGTCGTAAGAGGCGACTAAGGGACTTGCCAGGAAATGGGCAGCAGTGTTCTCTGTGCTTTTGTATCAACCGTACTGCGATCGCCAACCCGCTTGCCAAGCGTGGCGATTATGGCAAAACCCCCCTTACCTATGTCCTATTGGGAGGCCTATGTCCAGCAGTGGACGTCTTTCGGCTGAAATGATGATGATGATGATGATATTTCTATCTATTAGTCACACCACCTTCGCCGCAGTCTACCTCGACAGCGACTTCCTCAACGAGTTTTTCAATTACAGTCGACAAAAACAAATTATTTACCTAAATGTGTAAATGAATGAGGGTTTCGCAATGGTTTCTTAAAGTTTTTGCAAAAAATGAAAACAAAATTTCATCACTTCCTTAACTTTAAAAAAGCTTTTTAATGTAAGTATTTCTCAAACTCACGTTTCAAGAGATTTCAAACGCGTGACCGCAAACCCGGAAAAAGAGTTACGAAAAGCAGTTTTTAATAAAAAGTTGTTTAATACGAAAGCTGCTTACTTCCTTACTTGAAAGTAGGGAATTAAACTTTCTTTTGAGAACTACTAACAATGTAAAAACCTCTCAGGCCTACAGAAGTCTTACAATGTCTTGTTTAGTTTCAAATGAACTGCGAAGAAAAATGTGAGTTCATTTTTAATTAAAATAAAAAAAAACTTGAGGGGTGTCAAGGGACACCCGGATGGAACGAAGTTCCTTTCGATTAATTAGTGAAGAAATTAAAATAATTATAATCACGCTCGCCACACGGCTTACAACTATAGCAAAAAGTGTCGTTACAACTTTTGGTCTTAATTTTTTCCGTCTAGCCCCCTTTCTTAACGCGCGATTAGGAACTTCGTTCCAATAATTTTGTTTGTTCTCTTTTGTAGATGCTGAATGACAAACAGACACACAAACATCATATCAACCTGTTTGCATCTAATTTTTTTTTTTTAACAATAAACATTGTTTCACATTCGAAAAGATCAACATCCATAGACTATATATTTAAAGCCAGTCCTATCGTAAAATAAAGAGGTCGTACAAGGAAAACCCTTGGACCCTCGTCCCGGGTGTAAACGGTCACAAAGTACCCGGGTATACCCCTGACCGAGGTCGGATCTGGGACCTTGAACTTCACAAAAACAGATATGGTTTGTTTACAAACATACCATTTTAGTATTACGTGGAAAAAGGATTTCCATTGAAAGAGAAAACTGTATGAGATTATTTTTATATGCCACCTCTTTTTTTTGTCCTTTGTCCGTGGTAGCGTTGTGGGTGTGTTCCACATTTGAATTTGCTCTTTTTTCAATCCGATCCCATCTTATATTGTGACCTTTTTACATGTCATTTATGAATGTTTTATTTTTTATAATAACATCACCAGCTACGTTAGACTTCTTTGGGATTATACTGTCCTTTTTTTTAACTTAGCCACCTAAGTCTGGTTTAGGTTAGCATTCAGTTTGTACCAGTAGACCCTGGATCTAGAAGTTATATCCAGGAGCAGTTTGAGATAGGCCGAGTTCACATCGACAATCTATTGTTATTGTTCTAAACTTCAAAAAATCATCATTATCGTCCTAATTTCAACAGGACTTCTGAGTTAGGTACATTGGCACTAAACCTGTCTAATGATTTCACCTTCACATTTATCATAATGCTGATAATTTTATTGTTCAAACACTGAGGCAAAAGTATTACATTGTGAGCCACCATGACTCAACACAAGCATGGGACAATGCATCATACTGAGTCACCCGCCAATCAATGCGAGCTTTACACCAATTCCAAATTTAAATCATTCGAATGTGTTCCCGCGTTCTTTGTGTTCGTCTTGTGATGTTTTGCAAATAATGTTGAGAATGAGATTTATTGTTTTATTGATAAATGCAAACTCTTAGTTCTCAGAATTTCTTGTCTTTTAAAGGAAAGCTTGTCACACAAGTTGTACATACTCAGAATTACATCTCAGTACTACAAAGATCTTTGGACGCTCGAATGATGCTCTATACAAATATTGATTAGAAAAATGATTTTTAAAAAACAAGATGTCGGCGTAGGTTCCAATTTTAACCACGCGCCAAAAGATCATTGTATCGAGATACTTGTACCTTATCAAAAACAATCATCTCTCGGCCCATGGCAAACCAAAAATTTAATCATAGATATCACCTATCATCCCGTGGGTGTCGCAAGAGGCGACTAAGGGACTTGCCAGAGAATGGGCAGCAGCGTTCTCTGTGCTTTTGTAACAACCGTACTACGATCGCCAACCCGCCTGCCAAGCGTGGCGATTATGGTAAAACCCCCCTTATGTCAATGTGGTATTTTGGGGGAGGCCTATGTCCAGCAGTGGACGTCTTTCGGCTGAAATGATGATGATGGTGATGATCACCTATCACGCATATTCCAAAGTTTACATTCCTTTAAGTTTTTAAAACAATGTGAAAATGTTGAGTACCTACTTCTCATTGCGTCATATATTTATGATAATAGAAAATATAAAAGGAAAATCGTCCAACATGATCTTTGGGTAATTTTAGTCTTTCGACACGTTTGCCGTTGACGTGCGTCATGAGTGCGGCATCATGACATATCCGCCACTTGGTCGCCGGATGGCGGTTCAATTTGTTAAATTAAACTCCACGCTATGCACAGATTCACTCGCCCGATATGTAGGACGGGAATTTTCGTGGTTTGCTTCTCACGCTCCATAAATTACCCACTCACATAAAAATAAAGAAGTATTTATAAATAAATAGGGCAAATTATTGTATTAAATCGCAAATTTAATCATCTTTTACACGTTCCATTCTTAAGACAACTCTTTAACTTGTAAAATAAAACAGATTTCAGCATATTAAATGATCTTTCGTTATAAGTTCGGTTAGTTCCGCTACTCCCCGCCAACAGCGGCACCGTCTACACGAGCGCAACTATATCGCGTCCCGCGTCACCGCGCCGTGATTGCACTGAATTGAGCTTCCGTCGTCGACAGGATAAAAAAACCCGGCCGTGTCCTCGGCGACATTAAACAATAGCCAATCGCGTTGTGTGCAGCTTTAGGACGCGCACACACTAAACGACACGCGACAAGACGCGACCAACTTAAATATTAAAGTGATTTGGTCGCATCGATCGAATTTGGAGCGGTCTGGCTGACCGTTGTTGCATGTGAACTTGAAAGTCTTTTTGTGTACGGTTTAATTGGCACTCAGAAAGACTGTTTGACATTTTTAGTAGCGTCTGCCGTCTAACATTCTCTATAGAATTATGTTATAGTATGTTTTTGCAGTTTTTATACTGCTACATTAGTAGTTGATGCACACAAATACATCTCTTATCCTCGTTCATTATTTTTTAGTCTTATTCGTGAGAAACAGGGTACGAAACTTTATAGACAATACCTTTAGCCATTTCCATTTTACCAATTACCATTAGCCAGGTTTATTAATGTCTCGTCTATACCTATCTTAAAAGCGTCTACGCCTTACGACATTTTACACAAAATTTCAAGTCTTTATTTTCCGAAATGACTGAACAGATTTTAATGAAATGTCATACGCATAAGCAGGATACATAGGGCTAAAAATTGTTTCAGCTAATTTAGACCGATCATAAATTATCTATAGAAACAGAAATTTCCATTTTTTTTTTAAGACATTTCTTTTTTTATTAACCTTTGTACTATGTATCCTGGTTATGCGTATTAAGTTTAGTTAAAATCGGTTCAGTCAGTTCGGAAAATAAGGACTTGAAAGTTTGTATGAAATTCCGTAAGGTGTAAACACTCTTAATAACCAAAAACTGTACAGAATTACTACAAAATCAAGTTCCTCGTTCCTATTGCCGCCACACTTTCAGTGTGTGAAGCTGTTTACGCCGCGGTGTCGCGTCGAGCCCGTTGAGTCAATTTGATTGGAGCCTGATTGAATTGTCGGACTGCTGCCTTTGCCGACTTACCACGGTCGCTTCATAACACCATGGTCGATTTGTGGAGATTACCCAACATCACGATGGCAGACTAGAATGTACTATATGTATAGGGGCCGTACTTTCATACAAGCCCAAAATCTTTGCTTGCCCTTGTAACCTACTACTCTTCATGATGTCAAGGTTTCTGAACAGTCTACTTGCCCTAAGGACTTGCCGCATTGTTAGGCACGCTACTGTAGGTAATAAAGTACCTAGTCACTCCCGTATTTCACCATTTATGCATAAGTGTCATGTAATAGAGGGCATCCCATCAACCGGTCAGAAATTCCGATTCCGGTTACAGCTGAGAAATTCGTGGTCGAAAAACCGACACACAATTTGTCCGACCAAAAAATTAAACCCAGAATTATGTAATTTTAATGTATTATTTACTTTGGATAAAGAAATAAAATAGTTTTTCATAAAATGCGTTGCAAACGACAGCATCTTATTCAGGCCTAATTAAAATTGCCAAGCATAATGGTTTTGTTTTCTACAAGAATGATACTGATCCCTGCACTCAAATTAGGAGACCTAAAAGTATTTTCCAGTCGAATTTTCCAATCCTTTTAAACCTAATTCACACTCTCGCTTCTGTATCCAAACGAAAGCACAATAATCTCTTAATACATTTAGCGGCCAACGGGCATTGATGTGCAGATATCTGTTTAAACACTGGGGGAGGGTGTTTCTGACCAATTTGTGACCCTATCCGACCCCGACCGACCCCAGCCGACGCCTCTAGCGGGCTACCGGCGACCCCAGATATACTCGTATGTGACTAAAACCTGTTAGCTCTCATTTAGAGACTGATTGGAAGCGGGTAAATTACTATAGCGGTGAAAATGTTGACAGATAGTGATGTAGATATAGCTAATGATGGATGTAAGTAAGTGGAAAGATGGGCAATTTTATCATTATTTACAGTACTTAGCGTATTCTTGTCATCACCTGAATAGGTCAAGTAGGTTTGTAGGAACGTAGGGGTAGTTTTATGATCTAACACAATGCGACTTTCAATAATGCATACGCTATCTTTCAACATTTTGCCACAGCAAAAATTCCTTTGACAAAATGTCACAAGGAAGAAATATACTCGTACTATTCGCAAATTACCTCATAAATTATCTTTTTCAGCTACAAGACTGACCGTACATTTCTAGAATACTTCTAGTTTTCATATTCAAGTTGATTAAACGTACTCGAGTTTAAAATTAGTCCGTAGACGTCGACATTCACACAATAATTTATAGGTGAACTTTCTTGTACAATGTAATTGTTTGCTGGATAAACTTATTCTATTGTTCAAAACATTCTCGAAAGAATACGCTGAAAGGAAAAGCTAAAGTTAGCAGTCTCGAGATAATAGTTTTTGATTTTAATGCTAATAAACTTTGTGATTTGTGTTTGTAATTTGCAAAGTTGTTGAGGTTTTGAAAGGGAAGACTATGTTGTAGATTTGTAGATAGATAGGTACTGGTTTTAGTACCCTACTACTAGTAGCAAGTTATATTCTTGAAGTGACTGGTCTAGTGATAATCAAAAGACTTGTTTTTTGCTACTATAACACAAAGTTACCAGCTCGCTATAGGTCTTTGTTTTACAGAACAAAACAACTCATACAAAACTAGAAAAAAATATCAAACGATTGATGCTAAAAGCCACATGATTGTCACAACAAATTCAGGTTACGCGCATCATTTAATCCCAAAAATCGTCCAACACCTAATGTAATCGTTTTCCAATATAAAACCAATACAAAAATCGATCTGTATTCTGTATATTTGCCAGTAAGACAGCGACTGCGAACTGTAGGCACGCATTCGGTATTGTCGTGAATCGCATTCTCATTCAAATAAAACCGCTGAATCGCAACAGACACGTTGGATCGGCACTTTGGGACGATATCGCCAATTTCAGATTCACTTAGGCTCGTCTGCCGTTGACTTGCTTTATATTACCTTGAATTTTCCAGTTTTCAGTTAAGTACAAGCGTATTAGGTTCGGGATGAAATTTTGGTAAAGCAATTTTGTAAAATTTAGACTATTATGGACAATGTTAAGAGTAATAATCTACCATGTTCTTTTCGTTTAATATCAATTTAACTAAAAATTACAACGAAATTCATCATAAAGTCTTATGTTACAATAAATTGTCTATATAAATTTATGGGAGCGCAGTTCCGCAAATTAGTTTGCATGCCATCTGTCGTCGAGTAGCGGCACTAAACACAGACCCATTGTAATTTACTAACGGTCCGCAAAAACGGACATACCAAAACGAAACAAAACATATTCCAATTAACCTCGTTATTTTTACTGTACAGATTAACGTTCGAGATTATCTTCTGCCTTTATTATCTTCGGCGATGCGATGCAGCTGCCTTTTTAACCGATTTTAAATAACTGCCATTTCAATCCATCATGGCGATGCTATGGCGGTACAATTTCAATGGCCGGTTATCTTGATGAATTATATTTAACATTCAATATAATTAGGTTACATGTTACATTACTTTTATGGTAAGTGTCCCATTTAAAATGAATTATAGACGATAGAAAGAAACGATTTCGTGGAACCTAACATTTTAAATTATACTATTTAAGTCGTTTGCACGAATAGTGGGATAATTATTTTTCATAGACTTCTATTTATTTTGAACAATGGTAATTTTGATAGTATTTTCTAGACATGTGAGCTATTTCAATATAAATCTTACGGCAACGGTTTAGAATACTAACGAGCCAGGGTTCTGTAATGCTTTGAAGTGCAAGACTTAAAATTAAACACTTTCATTCCTTGTCAGTTAGTTCATGCGCTCATAATCTTAACTCTTGTTATGGCAACTTAATTATTGTTTACCTGCAGCTGCGACCCGCCCTATTGTCAATATCATTACAAACTGAAGCTCTAAACATTGAACCTTTACTTCGCCTTAAGTTTTCTAGGTTACATAGCTTAAAGTTTTTTTTATATAAAACAAACGACCTTGCTCAAACTTAACGTATTATCTTTTCCAAAAGGACCAATCTCTTAACCATAAAGTACCTTCCGGCGATTGCACCCGCATCACAAACCTTTAAAATTAAGTCCGAAACATCAACATGTCTCAGCACTCGTCAATGAGGCAATCAAGTGCTTCGCGTGACGGACACGACCTGCCTCAACAAACCCACGCAACACGCACCCACGGTACGAGAATACGAGCCGAATTACGAGTACTACTGTATGATCTCCCGAGAGTAAGTAATTTGTTTACGGAAACACGCGAGGTGAGCCGAAGGCGTGTCGTGGAACGAAGGACCAAGTTTCGGTGCCGTTCGTGTTTTGGGTCGTTTAAGATTTGTAACTTGTAATGGTACACGTTAGTAAGTTCAACAAATAATGTAATAAGTAGTGCTTTAAAGTTCTGAGCTTCATCTGAACTTAATGAAAATTAAACTGAAAACTTAAGCACTGTCATTAACACCGTTCAAAAGCTTAATGCTGATTCAATTTGAACATAAAAGTTAAAAGGAATTCATAACCAATTGAATAATTAAGGAAACTCAGGGATAACTACATTAAATAACACATTATAAAACAGGACCAATCACACGCAATAATCAATGAGCTTTCAAAAGTGTTACTAAATATGAAAATTATTAATTAGATACATTAATTATTTAATAAGTACGGACAGATGGTGGTACAAAGGTGTACTAATTCTAATTTACAAGCCGGTTTATTAATTCAATGTATGACGATGATGCTTCCTGATAATTAATATTAAAATAACGGTAGTCATGTTTGTAATATTCCCCTAACATTTTTGAAAGTATGTCACAATGTTGCGAGTCATAAATTGGAGGAAGTCCTGGTTCTTTTTAATGTTTTGAGTCAATTAGTACAGAATTCTTTGTTATTCGTAATTTCTAAACTATGTGTTTCGAGGTGTTACTATACAATTTGTTACTTTCGGCAAACTAACATAAGATTCTATGACAAATACCCCCCGCCCGAGATCCGTAGCGAATTTTATTTATAAAAAATACTATAAAAGGATTGGAAACATAAAATATCATCCAAGATAATTAGAACGGAACTACGAATAAAAACGGTCACATGTTCTAGTATACTGCGTTTACAATTTTTACAAATCCTTGATAAATATACTAAAGGCAATTTTATAATGCAGCTGTTTCCCATAAAGACCTTCCTAATGTTTATTCATCTTATTAAAATCTCTCTAGCGAACGAAAAATGAGTCCCGGACCTGTTCACAAGGATAATTAAGAATCCTGCGATTTGAATAAGAATAGATAGCGGTGGAAAGAGATAGATAATCAGAGAGAGACGGCAATAGAACAAATGTCGTTCGCGTCTAACACAAAAACAGGAGTAACGAACTAAAACGCCAGGTGTGAGCCGATGCCATGTGCTCAGTAACAGAAACTATTTATTTATTCGTGGCCTCAGTTGAAGTAACCTATTTAATTAGTTTGTGGCTAGTAAATGAAAAAGCTCGTTAGGATTGACAATGACAGCTGTCATTAGCTTGACGGTTAAGCGTGTCATCAATAATTTTCAGAGGACTTGCCTCGGATTTTTTTTCGATTTTAGAAGTTTAGATTGCCGTTAAGTTGTAAGGCAAGTAAGTGGCTGTTATAGCTATAAGAAAGTAGTTCATGAAAAACAAAACCGACGTATTATCTCTAATTAATTCAGGAAAAACAAAATAATGCATTATAAATAGGTACTTGTTTTATATCTATGACTCATTTCACATCTTAATTGGTATAAGGCAGAGGAAAAAGAAAAAAATAATTTGGATAGGCAATTGTAAAAATAGAAATAACAACGAAATAATAAAAATAAAAAGTAAAACAATCATAGTAAATTTTTCTATATAACTTATGTTGGAGAAAACTCAAATAAATCTTGAAGAAGGATAACCATGTTTTTGATATCTTTCAAATCTCACGCGTTGTTACTTCGGAGTGTGCCATCTAGCGGGGAGTAGCGGAACTACTGCAAACATCAGCAACGCAACGCTCTGCGTTGATGTCGATTCGAATACACGAAGCTAGATGGCGCTTACTCGAAGTAGTTCAGACTCGTATTGTTTGCCAATGTTATCATTAGCGTAGGAGATCATAATCAATTTATAACTACGAATATTTCCAAAAACACATTTCACTGTTTCTGTTAGTACTTCAAAACAAACATTAATAAAGTTTTCATACTAAAACACTAATCTGTCGCCATCTAACCTTACCTCCATTGCATGTTTGTCTATTCATTTTTCCCTTTTTTTGTGTTAACGTTTCTCCTTTGTTTTTACTTACTTTATTTTTGCTTTATGTTAAGTCCGTGGTGTGTCTGTGTTGTTATAGCTTATTTTGGCTCCGGACGGGACCTTGCAGACAGTGAAGAGCGAGTCTCGAAGAGGACGCGGCAGAGGGCGCTCGAGTACTACACCTGTGAGTACCATAAACAATTTTTTCTTACTTTATCCTTTTTTTGTTTTTATTTTTTCTTATTCTTTCATGTCATGTGTATATCCTTTACTTTTGGTGACTAATGATTAACATAATCATGATTAACAATTTAAAACTTACATAATAATCGTGTACTTTTACAAATTCTGCGAACTAAAAGCTTCTTTCGGACCCGTACAATACTATACCTACAGTTACGGATGATTTCATGTATACTTTGTTAAGGAACATTGAATAATATCTACTTCCAAGCTGTTTACTAAAGGCCTATTCCACCGTATGCCTGATTTAGTATAATACTCGCCCACCAGTATCAGGAATAGTGTCCAAGATACAGTGAAGGCTCCAGAGAGACACAATGATTGCTGAGTTCACATCGCACATGTAGACAACCTCGCTACTTGGTTGTCACTGGCGCGCGCGGCGCAAATAAATCAGTGTGAACGCTACAAAGCACACTCGTCTGAAAACGCTATAAGTATTTCAAGGAGTATGACATAATATTGTATTTATATCGGGCTAGCTATCGGCAGCAACTACTTACCTGTTTTTTTTTTAATCTATTTTATTTTAATGATTTGGTTCCCGAGAAGAGAACCTAGAAGCCGTGGGCGACATAGACAAAGGTCGCATTAGGACATTTCCAGCATTGAAAAACGGCACCAGGACACAAGCAGTCAGTTGACAGATTTTTGTTGAACACTTGAAAGTAGTTAAAAGAGACGCGCTTAAAGCTAAATACTCGAATACAAATAAATAAAAATGGACAAGTACGAGTCGGACTCGTCCACTGAGGGTTCCGTATAAATTCACTTTTGTTATGCGCGTTAATTAAATCATAAAAAATCAACACAATTTTTTTTTACTATTCAATTACAATTGTATCTTTTTCAGATTTTTTCCAGTACTTGTAGTACTCGTATAAGACGATATTACTTGCCAAAGGAGATGTTTGATTTTGGGCTACCACTATGTACACTACATAGATAAATGGGAAAAAAATAGAAGAATTTCATAAAAATACTAAAAAAATAAATTGAAGAAGGGTATAGTCGTACAATAATTTTCATTTAAAAAGTTTTTTACTACGATAACCCTATTTTTAGAGCAGCGATGACAGTTGTTTGACGACTTTGACAGTTTTAAGAAGTGCCGTCTTTGGGTCTTTCTTTGCATTGAGTTTGAATTGAACTTGTTGTTTTGTTCAACCAAACCAAACGAAACAAACCAAAACCCGAGATTTTCGAAATTCCAGTTGTTTTGTTTACTAAAGCAGTTATGACAATTATATTTGATCGTGTATCGTAATACACGTCAGTTAAAAGTCATTGTCATAATGACATTTTTCGCCTGCTGATCACGTGCTGATCTGATCCACCATGTTTATTTTTTATGTTGTGTTGCTCTCTTTGACCAAGTTATTTTGAATGTACATTAAAACGAAGTGAAATTAAAGAAAATTGATAATAAAGAACGGTTACTGTATTATTTAGCAAAATTTACATATAGTGTACATAGTGCTAGCCCAGGCTCCATACATTTCTGGAACATCTCCTTTCATAGTTGTAGGTCAACGGGGAGTACCCTATACATTTTGATTCCCTTGAGAGTGACGAAATATACGTTTTTTGCAGCATAAACAGGCGTACCTTTTATTACGAAAATTAATTTTTTTCATACTTTTTAAACTTACATTAATTTTTTCTTAGCCTTGACTGTCCTACTCCTGGGCATAGGCCTCCCCCCTTTCCTTCCAATTTTCTCGGTGTTGCGTCTCTTCTCGCTAATTAACGAAACCAAGGAAAGATACAATTTTAAAAAAACCTTGGGGGGTTGGTGTACCACCCCCCCCCTCAGCAATGCCCATGGTGACAAGCGACAACATTTCAAATTTCAAATAGACTACCTGTGAAAGTTGTTTATATCCCTTCAACTAGAAAAGAGGTGTTGATCTTCAAACTGCTGAGCAGATTTTCTCGAAACATAGCTAAGAACACTCTCGATTAAAATACCTTTCAAACGACACCACTTTTATCAAAATCGGTTCATCCGTGTAGGAGCTACGATGCCACAGACAGATACACAGATACACAGATACACACGTCAAACTTATAACACCCCTCTTTTTTGGTCGGGGGTTAAAAATTGAAGAAACCAAACTTCTAAGTTGGATTTTTTCACAGTTTCAAGGGACTGTAGATCTGAGTATATGGTTGTAATTTCAACTCGATACCTTGACACGCGGTCCCGAGATAAAGGGTCTTGACCGACGGGTTCCGTTTTTACCTTATGACAAGGAGGGGTCCGTACGGAACCCTAAAACACAAGTTTAATTGTAAGTAAAGTCAGAGCATTTTGTATTTATTTTATTCTCCTTATTGTTGGATTTTTCTGCTGTCTGTGCGGAAATAAACAATTTGACAATCAAAATTATATGTGGCGAATTTTTTCGAATTTACTTTGTGATGAATGTAAAATAATCCAAATAGTGGGTCAGGTACCTATAGTCACATCGACCTCACTATGTAGGCAACAGAGACGGCTGCAATTTTCCAAAAATCGTCGATCAACATCCGTATGCGACAAAACGTCGATCATTGTCACGCGCTCGCCCGTCAATGACAGCGTGACCGCGCCACGCTTGCAACGACAATAAATCAAACACGAAACAAAAACCAGGCCACTCTCGCTTTCGAAGCGAAATATCCGAATATAGAGGAATAAAGTGTAACCCTGCCGGTTCATGGCCACTCAACATTCGTAAACAAACCCCATTCAGAGAGATTAACACGGGCGAAACATGAGAATTTTACGCTAGAGGCAATCCATTACACGTTTTGTGGGGCGACCAAGCTTTGGTCCTCAAACACAGCGCGTAATGTACGGTATTCTCGGAGATTTCATAGTGTTATAGTGATGGGTTTTGTAGGATATTTTTCCGCATGCCCGCGGCTACCACCTGTTCATTCAGCGAATCGAGTGGGCCGCGAATAGTAAATTAATTGAAAGATTATTCAACAAGGTCCTTCGATGTTGTTCACCTATTTTGTTTATTTATTTGATGTCACATGTTTCATGCGATTTTATTTTATTTATTGTTCGTGTGACATTTCGCTGACCCCGTTTTGATCGAGATGCCATTGGCCTTTTTATTGTGGAACTTGCACGCTTTGGCGTAAATGTTACGACTATTATCCGTCGAGGGACTGGCAGAGCTTTTGATTGTACCTACTTGTGAAGTAGTGATTGTAAGGCCTATAACACAAAAATTGTCTTCTTCATCTTATACATTCGCATAAATAACGTATAACGTTTATTCACGTCTCAATATTTTGTAGCAATAGAAATCGTTTTTTCGTAGACCCGCTACGCCGCTGCTACGAAAAATTGTAGCTAGTGATATTTCGCAAAATGGGCATACTTTACTACGCTTTAAAAACTGTTCCTTTTTATCAAACATATGAAAACACTGTTTCTAAATAACATAAACCTTAACTATGAAACTTTCATAAATATTTGTTACATAAATAGCCTCGTTGTTCGAGTGGTCGCAAGGGCGCCAGCTGAGCACAAGGTTCAGGGTTCGATTCCCGGGTCGACAAATTGTTATTCGGTTTTTCCATCATTTTTTGAAACACTATTTATTTATTTATTTACGGGATAAAAAACAACTACAACATATGTAAGACATAGGGTTAACAAAACTTAGTAGTAATGTTGCAGTCCACTGCATTATCCGCAGATAGACATATTTAGAGAACAGTGGTTGCCACTAGACGAGCACTACCACAGAAACAAATATTGTGAGATAAATAAATAACAAAAATTACTATAAAGCTAGCTATAGCTATAAAACCAAATCAGATCAGAAACAATTTCAATTACACAAATTATACAATGATTAAATAGTAAGATTACAATTTAAATAAGTTACTATAAAGCCAGTTATAGCTACAAAACCAAATCAGATCAGAAAAAAATAATACTAATAATAATTCATTCACATAAATAATACAATGATTAAATAATAATAATATGATTCATCATTTCAGCCGAAAGACGTCCACTGCTGGACAAAGGCCTCCCCCAAGAAGGGGGGGTTTTGCCATAATCGCCACGCTTGGCAGGCGGGTTGGCGATCGCAGTACGGTTGTTACAAAAGCACAGAGAACGCTGCTGCCCATTTATTATTTATTTATTTATTTATTTAACACTTCAAGTACAATGTACAATGGCGGACTTAATGCCATAGGCATTTTCTACCAGTCAACCTTTGGGTGATGCAGAGACAAACAGTGGTAGGTGTCTATCTGTAAAAAATAGTAATTTATTAAAACAAACTAAGGATATAATAAAATACTATAAATATATATCAAAATACTATAAATATATAAATTCTTAAATATAAAAGGACAAACAATGGAGAAATTATCAACGTTGTGACGATCCTGCTAGCTTCTTTCGAATGTGCTCGCGTACTTTAATTTTAAAAGATAGACGATTAGCCCATTCTCTGGCAAGTCCCTTAGTCGCCTCTTACGACACCCACGGGAAGATATGGGATGGTGCTATGCTTTACGTCTGACACCATACAGAACGATAAAAGATACGACAATAATATGATTACAATTGAGTTTTTTTTTTTATAATATTACATTTAAATTTATTTTTCGAGCACACACCTCATACCTCACCTCTACCTTACCCTTCCGGGATTACAGGCCTGATGTTTTGTATATATGCATTTGGAATTTATAACTAACCTAAGGCACGACTAAATATCAACTATATTTATAAATACACCACGTTATTGTCTAAAGTAATTGCAGCCACCGACTGCCGGTCGCAGGTTAATTACAAGATGATGAGCAGCAGCCATGATAGCGCAGCGGTAGCCCCGACTTACGAGCAGTAAGTCGTAGGTTCGAACCCAGGCAGGCGCATTAATTTGTGTAATTTATTTCATCACCGCTGCTCTCAAAACGGTGAAGGAAACGTGAGGAAACCGGCATCTCCTAGAACTAAAAATTCGAAGACATGTAACATCTACCAACCCGCACTGGGCCCGCGTGGCGGATTAAAGCCCACTCCCTCTCAT
The DNA here is from genome assembly GCA_949152445.1 of Cerastis rubricosa. Classification (NCBI taxonomy): domain Eukaryota; kingdom Metazoa; phylum Arthropoda; class Insecta; order Lepidoptera; family Noctuidae; genus Cerastis; species Cerastis rubricosa. The sequence goes on along the minus strand of OX424529.1, from coordinate 4,714,115 downwards.
AGAGAGAAGGCCTGTGTCACAGCAGTGGGAACATTATAGGGTGATGATGATGACGATTGTCTAAAGTACTGACCGTGGCCGACGTAACTCGCAACAAAATTAAATAAAGTGCATTTCAAAGCAAACAACTACATTTGATTAGCTAATGCACTCTTAAAGAACTACAAAGAACTTCACGAATCCACTAGGCAAGCAGTATGTACTTATCTTTATTTTAAACATCTCTCTGTTTGCCGTCCGTATGTCTAGTAGGAAAGAATATGGAGTTAGTCGCTTTTAGGATTTTAGAGAGGTATAGAGTACAATCTTACTTCCTAATAATAATATTTATTAGTTTATATTATTGTATTTATTAGTTTATCAGATTAACGTGGTTTAGGGAATAAGAAATTATGGAATAAAAGTTTGAGATTGTTTGTATGTATGAAAGCGCGGTTATAGGGCGAGAATCAGACGGGCCGCGTTTAAAACACGAGTGGTTCACACTTACAGGTATCCGTGAATAATTTTATTCTTGATTCGGGTCGAGAATCATTAGCATAGTTACCTCCTTGAATTTGACGAGGATGCAAAAGTACACCTTGTATATGTATTGTGATTTATGGGCCATAAATAAAGGATATTGTATTGTAATAATATAAATGCGAAAGTTTGTGATGGATAGATAATTGGTTCTCTTTCACACAAAAACTACTGAATGGATCTGCATGAAATTTGGAACAGGTATAAATAATAGTCTAGCACAGCACATAGAACACTTTTTATTAGTGCGATCTCGTGGGACAATTACCTAAAAAAAAACGCGGGCGAATCTGTGGGCATTATCTAGTTAAATTATACAAAACAAAATACTGTGTTACATAAAAGCAAAAGTCATTTTTTTTTAAATTAGGTTGATATTGTAAATGTGTGTAAATTATAATTTTTGGACTTAATGGTAAAATAAAAATATCTAATATCTCTATATCTCTAAAAATGACAAAATAAAAAAAGAAAATCTATATGTGATTTATATTCAAACCCTAATCTTGATTAAACACTACTTAAAATCACTCAAAGCATTCTAATTTTACTGAACCTGACTGTACCTGATTTCTTCAAACTTGTTTTGGTATTGGTTTTAAAATGTGGTACTCGTTGGGAATAGAAAATAAATTCGGAAATAAACTAATACCAAATAGTATTAGCTCTTGGTATAGGATGGTAATAGATCGTAATCAGATCCAGCACTTTTTGTACGTCAAAATAACAAGAGACAGTCCGCAAAACGCCCACCCTTCGCCACTTTCTAGTGTTCATAATATCTACACTCTCCTAGTTGTCACTAAAAGTGTTTTCTACACTAACATAAGAACATAAAAAAATAACGAAATAAAATACAAACCGTGACGTACTACGTTCCTTACAAAGCCTTTACCTTCCTTCGTTCAAACTTCGTGGTCAGTACTACGGTTTAGTTTTCATTTTTATTTACTGACCTTTTGTAGTTGAAAGAACAATGTGCAAGGTTCTTATTAACTTGCACAGTGCAAGTGTAAATGTAGATCGCTGTTACGTCATATCAAACTGATTAGCAAACTAAACTTTATTGGTAAGGAAAGAACCATCATCATCTGCCTAGCCTTTTCCCAAACTATCTTGGGGGGATGCGGCTGAGTACCAGTACCTTACATGAAGCAACTTCCTATCTGACCTCCACAACCCAGTAACTGAGTAGTACGATACCTCTTGGTAAGACTGGATGTCAGACTTTTGGCTTTTTACTACTCGTAACGACTGTCAAAGATCTACAAATGACAGCAGAGACAAACGACTTAACGTGCTTTCCGAGGCATGGAGGAAACTCAGGGAAACGTCAGTGTGACGCTATCGACGCGAGGTGCAAACTTAGCTTGGTCGAGTTGTAATTATGGTCACCCATCCACGGACCAACCTCGGCAAGCACGGCTTAACCTTAAAGATCGACCCGTGCGGCTGTTATTATTTATCGGTAAGGAAAGAACCAAACATCCTAATAACTAAATGACTAAAGTCGTTAATCAATAGATTTGCAACTTGAGAGAGGTCAACAGTGGTATGCGTTTATGCTGACAGTGAGCTTATTGAACTTATTTCAAATAAAAGGTCAGGTGCGTAGTACTACCTACTCGTAACCGTCGTACGTGAATACGTTAGCAGAATCATAATAGGAAATTAAATATCAATTACGTTATAATTTGTAAAACGGTCACAAAGTGACAATTTAAATAGGATACATGATCTTAAAAACTTATCTCCCTAATTTTATTCCAATAAAAACTACAGAGCAAGTGTAAATGGCGACGGCAGCGCCATCTAAACTTTGAGTTATCCGATATGCAGCCTGAGTTTTTTTAAGTAACACATACCTACTTTAATCCCAGTACCTAACATCAACATCACCAGCCCATAGTGCTCCCACTGCTGGGACACAGGCCTCCTCTCTATAAGAGGGAGTAGGCTGAGATACACCACGCGGGCCCAGTGCGGGTTGGTAGATTTCACATGTCTTTGAATTTTTAGTTCTAGGACATATGCCGGTTTCCTCGGGATATTTTGCCTTCACCGTTTTTGAGGGCAGCGGTGATGAAATAAATTACACAAAGTAATACGCCTGCCTGGGTTCGAACCCAGGGCTTACTGCTCGTAAATCGGGGCTGCCACCACTGGGCCACCGCTGTTCTCAGTACAGTAAAGTACCTAACATGCGAGCTACAAATTCAAAATTCTGCACGATAGAAGTCGCAGCCTAAAGCTAGCTTAACAACATAAAAAAGCAATATCATTGTAACACAATGGTGACCCCTCATTAATCATAAGCCTGACGTCACCTCCCGTCGCTGGCCTGACGTCACCTCCCGTCGACTGGCCTGACGTCAGTACCCGTCAATTTAAAGTCATCTATTAGAACGCTACCGCCGTCTAAACAATGCAAGGCATTTGGGGGGTGAGTGGTCAGTCAGAGGGGGTGACTGGTGGTTATGGGTAATTGAGTTATTATTTATATTTGTGTACACAGAGTGGAAGGAATATCGGTGCATTCTGAATCTCACAAAGAAATTGTTCATCGGTAATAGTAGGAGTTGAGTTTGATGGCACGGTTGGCGCAGTGCCGGAGCGATTGGCTGCTGCGCTGCGTGCCGTGGGTTCAATCCCCACACAGAACAAAACCACATAAAGGTAGTGGTTCCGGGTCTGGCTGTACGACTTTAAATGTTTTTAAATGCACACACGATACAGGAGAAATTCCCAGTGAGGAGCAAATTTAAAAATAAAGAAAATTTGCTGGATGTTAAGGGAGAAATTTCAAATAAAAGAAAAACATTCTGATCTAAATATTTCCTTCTTAAGTAGAATCTATATAATTCTAAACTTAGCGATTGGTTTCTACAACACAGTTTGTGGGTTCGAGCCCTGCAATGCATAAAGAGTACAGCTAAACACAACACTTACTTTAAAGCCATTTTTTTAAAAGATATCGCCTACCGACCCTTATTTAGTTAATTCTAATCTCATGCAGTTAGATTATTGTATTCCCTATTTTCGCAAACACAAAGCAACAACTAAAGGAATGCCTAAATATTATTACACTGTTCGAATTTCAACCCTCAGCGTCGAGAAGAGCGTTGTAAATCCAACAGTTTTACCCAAAGTTGCACCCAAGGTAGCTGTTTTCATGGTCGAAAATTGATACTGAAAACGACCTTGGTTGTAACCGTAACATTTTAATGTCTTTGGTTATAATCAGATCGGGATAGGAAGAATATTTTTGCCTAAACTTCGAGCTGGTAAGTAAAATGTGGATAAATACCTCCGCATAAAATCACGGAATAATTTTTAAGTGCCGAAATAAAACTGGTAAATCAGAGGGAGGTATTATCCACAAGTAATTTACCTCCTCTAAGTTTAGGCTAATGTACTCTACCTATTCCGATTCCTGGTTAAAATACTTCCAATCATTCTATTCCTTAATGCTTTTAATCCTATCCTCCTGCTTGTCCTGCTTCTGTTACTATGCAGAGCATGCAAAGACAGTTTTGGGACGGACAAAAAGATTGCAATCTTCACTCCCGGACTTGCTCAAAGCGAGCGATTCGAGCTCAAAGTTGAATCAGAATGCTTGGCGTCATTTAATTTTCTAATTGAAAATCTAATTAGATTAGAAGTTTTGTCATTTAGGTGACGTATAGGTTTTGTTACGTTGTATACATGCAATAGAAGAGGAGCTTGGTAGCTATACGGAAATTCCTGTTCTGAACTTGTAAATACTAATTTCCTGCATCGAAATAGGTAACTAATATAAAACCCAGATGTTTCAGACTTTTTCTATTTCTTCGTTGTATTTTTCTCAAAAGTAATAATTGCAATGCACATTTAAACACACAAAAACAGTGTAAACACCGCTCAGGTCAAAACGCCTACCATACCATAGACATAGACGCTATTCCCTTTTCCTGACATTTGTTTTTATTATTTTAAAAACGTAACTTAATTGTCACATATCAAATATAACATTTTTTAGCAATTGAGCAACTTATACTAAACGTAAAACAAATAAAATATAACACAAGGCAATAATTATGGTTCACCTTGTCCGTAGCTTACATAAAAAGTTGGTAACGAGCACGTTGTTCTCGTTAACGCCTAAAAACCAAACAGAACCACATACAAAACCGTCAAGTTACATAAAACTCTACTACAATAAGTACAATAAAATGCACAGTACGTACGCAGCAGTACGTGTATGAACGTCTTAAGAAATGAAGTAAAATCTTAAGAAAACCTAAAGCCACTCTCAGCTTGAGTAGACAGAATTAAAGATTGGTCATAATCGTAATTGCACAAATAACAAAACACAGAGCCCCATACAAACTTGCAGGTATTGCCGTGTAAAGTTATTGATATTACTTTCATGTCATGTTCTTCTTTTAATAAAAGAAACGGGACATAATCAGGATATCCCTAATACAGGATTTTTTACACAATAATAAAGTCTAGCTCGCGATTGCGTTTCGTTACAAGGTTCAACACCACATTTGACACCTCTATGGGTAAAATATTCCAAAAATACGGACGAAATTCTTATCATTCTATTCTAATCCCGTAGTATCTGGAAGTATCTCGAGCATACATGTGCTTTTCAGAAAAGCGTAGACAAACAGTCTGTACCAAGCGGAAGAAAATATCAAATGAAAACGGGTAGTAGTCAGGCCTACCTTCATCCTTTTAATTGCCGAAGCGACTAACTTAACAAATACCTACCACACCAAATCAATCATAATCCAACTCCCACAAAACTACCCAAACCACAGAAAATCTAATCCAACCGTTCATTTCGGAAATAAATTGAAATCCTACATAATGAAGACGGGCGCATAAAGGCTGCAGACGGACTAATTTCGCGGCCGCCATCTTGGCGTTGCCATGGCAACGAGACTGGTGCCCCCCTTCGCCCCCTTCCTCACCCCTGCACTTGCGTTGCACTTCCTAAAGGCTAGACTAGGGTATGTGTAGGAGTAAGTGGGTATAGTCTATGGTCTATAGTTTGGCGAATAGACAAGTTTGATGTTTCTGCGGGGGTAGTGGATATTGATGGTGAGACGTTTGTTCGTGTTTTTTGCACTTGATAAATTTTTGATCGGTAAGCAAGGAAAACTGGCAAACGTGCAGGTAAAAATCGCCGTATAGTTTTTTTTAAACGCTAGAAGCTACTAACTAACCTGCTTACGTTTAGTCATTGGTCCCGGCTGTCATTTGTAGATCTTTGACAGTCGTTACGAGTAGTCAGAAGCTGAAAGTCTGATATCCAGTCTTACCAAGGGGTATCGTATTACCCAGTTACTGGGTTGTGGAGGTCAGATAGGCTATCGCTTCATGTAAAGTACTGGTACTCAGCTGCATCCGGTTAGACTGGAAGCCAACCACAACATAGTTTGGGAAAAGGCTAGGCAGATGATGAGAAGCTGTGCACGCATTGTCAAAATGATACCAGTCAACTTATTTTAGAATAATCAGTTATTTTTAGGATTAACTACTAAACAAACTGACGCATAGATAATGTAATGTGTCGATATAGATGCGACCTTGCACTTAGTAGTTTAAAAATAATCATCCATATACATAAATGCATTGTTTGTTTACTTCCGTGTTAAGAAGTAAAGAATATCAGCTACAGTTACATTTTGTCCCGCGCGCGTGGACGATGTAAGTTCAAAAATACTTTGTTTTAAGTTTCTTTAGATACTGCTTTCTGCAAACTTTATCAATAAGAATCTTCCAATATAACTAGTTCCTTACAAATTTACCAGCAACGTACAAACACATCCGTCATGAAAACTTACTACAAATTCATTTAAAGTTAAATCTTTTTAAATACTCAACGGCAAAGAAAAAACATCCCATGATAAGAAAACCCTTAAAATAAAGCAAGGCAAGTCAACAGCATTTTTGCAACCGCTTTTCTTCGTCAATAGCCGTCCGACCAGGTGGCCTACCATGACGTCTAAAAGCAGTATTGTTTTACTCTTATTCCAGTGTGTGAAAGAGACGTAGCTATACATGATGTCTAGCGCCATCTCTTTCCCACACTGGAAAAGGAGTAAAACAATAATGTTTTAAGACGTCATGGTAGGCCACCTGGGCGTTTTCTTAATACTATTGGAAAATTCAGCCTCATTATTGGGCATTTTCCGGGGTCTTACCAACAATACTCTACTAGATACTGTTTTTACCAGGCTATTAAACGTTCAGCTTCTAATCTAGTCTACGGCCTTTACAGACCGGCCGTAGACATATAGATGGTGAAGTTTTTCAATTTCCGGGATGAAAAGTTTCCTAGCATATCCTGCTGGGAGATGGGCAGAAGACATTGTTGCCTTCGCGGGTAAATTCTGGAATAGCTGTCCCGCACAACTTCGTCTGCGTCACATTTTCCCCGTTTTCGCAACAGTTTTCATTGCTGTTCTGCTTCTATTGGTCGTAACGTGATGATATATAGCTTATAGCCTTCCTCGATAAATAAGCTATCTAACACTGAAATATTTTTTCAAATCGGACCAGTAGTTCTTGAGATTAGCGCGTTCAAGCAAACAAACAAACTCTTCAGCTTTATAATATTGACTAGCGACCCGCCCCGGCTTCGCACGGGTGCAATGCTGATACTAAATATACTACAGAATGTCTATCGACATCACATTAGAAACATCTAAAATTATCAGTGTTTCACTAAGTTACTATTTATGCATGTATTATACCTATAAACCTTCATCTTGAATCACTCTATCTATTAAAACAAACCGCATCAAAATCCGTTGAGTAGTATTATTGATCTAAGCATACATAGGGACAGACAGCGGGAAGCGACTTTGTTTTATACTATGTAGTGTTGATGATGATGATGATGATGATGATGATGATGATATGATATAGATGAGGCTAAAGAGAGGCCTATACCCAGCAGTGGGTGACGTCGGGCTGTGTATCGTGATCACGTCGGTGATGATGATATCCTGCTCTTCTTTTCTCTTGCTTTTTCGATACTGACTACTGACTGACTTCATTCACCGATCATTCTTCGTCCAATCTATTTCTCTGTGGAACGCGCTTCCCCAGGAAATCAAGATGGCTACGAATTGCCTATCTTTTAAAATTAAAGTTCGCGAATATATATGGAAAAAGCTAGCAGTATCGTCACTCCGTATTTAATATATCCTTTGTAGTTTGTTTTAGTATTAAATTAATAATATTTTTTTAGATATACACCTACTACTGTTTGTCTCTGCAACAGCCAAAGTTTGACTGGTAGAAAATGCCTATGGCATAGCAAGTCCACCTCTGTACTACTGTATGTGCTTGAAGTGTTAAATAAATATGTAAAGTATCAAAATGGGTACAGAATTGCAGGACGTCAAAAAATTCGTCCACATCGTTGTCAATACCCCCAATAAATAATCGTTTCCCTATATTTGTTGACGGAAACCACGTGCTACCTTAAACACTATGTTACTTCTTGCTTGATTATGCTTTTAGTTTTAAACAAATGACAAAATCTGCATAGTTCTCATATAACTTTACCAAGACTGTCTTTAAAAAATACTGTGACTTCTGAGTTTATTTCGTGATTCTTCTCAGAATATTCGGACTGAAAACACCAACCTCGTTTAGTCTTAAAACATAATTCATTTTTTATCACACAAAAGTGGTTTGAGTAACAATTTTCTTGCAGATATAAGCATCATTTATTTACTCTCTGGTTTCCAAACAGGTATAATTATGACATTGGGAGGGTTCCCAATGCCATACGTACGGGTAGTTAGATATCCTAACATTCGATTTCAATCTATCTGCCAAATAATTCAGCTATGATTGCGAAGCCAGACAAAACGGAAGGACAGTGCTGTGGTTGAGTGTCTCGTGCGTTCCGTGTTTTGCTATTAGCAATACGTAGGTATGGGGATACGAGTAGACTTGGCGGTGCGTCTGAGGGCTCTAAAATGTTGGTTGTGTATATAAATGCCGCTAGGAATTTTACGTCAATATTTTCGGGTTAAACGCCGAGTAACTGCCTTCCTATGAGTTATTGGGAGTGATATTTTTAAATTGTACTGTTTATGTTAGTTTATTTAAAAATAACATTATTTTTGTCACAGGGCCACATGGAACTTTACTAGAAAAACATTATTTTAAAATCCGTGTCTAGAAAAAGCACAGTGTCATTTAGGTAGAAGATATACGATAGACAACTGAAGCACCAAAGCTTTTCGTTTTCATTTAAATAAGTCTCACCAGCTGGTAATACGGCTAGTCGTAAAAGTCAACGGACTAGAAATCCTACCACGAAAAATTCAGCTATGCAAAAGCAACGAAAACTTCGCTATATTTTGGCAGAGAATACTTTTTAAAACCATAAACAATTATTAATTACATAAATTTCGCAAATCAAAGTTTATAACCACGTTTTCCAATATTTCAAGTCCGTAATAAAACTTATAGTTAGAAAGTTGCGAACGCCGTGTCTGCCCGTGACCAAGAGCGCTGTAAACATTAAACGTCTGGAAAACTAAATTGAAACAATAAAAGCTAAATAACCCGTAAAATTAGGTTAGGTTTTCTTTGCACAAAACGTAACTAAATTACGCAATGTATTTTTATGACTACAGATAAAAAAGGAAAATTTTAAATTAATTTTGACGTTCCAACGCCAGACACTCGGTTGACAACCAAACTTCTATTTTTAACAAAAACATTGTTCCGAATTTAAAAAAAATCCGTAGCCAACTTAAATTTATTTCGAACTATCTCCTTCTTTTTCCGTCGGCGAGTCCGCGAGCACGAATATCGACGCTAGAGTCCGCCTTCGAATTATAAACTCGGGCGAAATTTGCACAGAACACTTTGTAATTGCAAATTTCCTAACTGAGCGCATGCGCCATAAGGCGATCAATACGCCAAGACTTTATTATTGTTTTTTCTTAATACAATAACAGTTTGCGCGCCAAAACACCAAAAGTGAGGTTACGTTTTTGAAAATACAAATTTCGAATTTCAGAGTTTCGTTGCAAATGGTTGAAAATATATTTTTTATTATGAATTGTGTTGGCAAGACGGGGAGGTGGCTAGGGGTGGGACCGCCCGCTCCTATTGGATAGTTACTCTAAACTATTGCTTGAAACTTTCATTAATGCATTCCATTACCTCGTTTATGCAATATTCGAAATTCTATTGCTTTTCGGAATGCATAATTTTATGTTAAAGTCACTTTGGCGTAAAGAGTTTTATTTTAAATGTCGGAAATGTGAATATAAACGATGTTTTAAAAATGCAATTTGCGTAATAATTAACGCTGTAATATTTCCCGAAAAAAAAAACTCACATATAAAAGAGGATTTAACAGACTTGTAAAATAAATTGTTTTCTCTTCGTAATTCGGGCATGAAATGTGTTACGCGCTTATATAATATTTAGCGTACGCGCGTAATATCCGGCAGATATTTGAAAATTTCATAACTTTTCATGCTGTTTCAATGTTGAACAGAGTTGTTAAATATTTTATTTGGGCCGCAGTTGTTGCAAAATTGCTCCTTTTGATTACTTTTGACGGCACAGTAGGCGCAGGGGCTAAGCGATTGACTGCTGCGCTGCGTGTCGCGGGTTCGATCCCCGCGCACGGATCAAATATTTGTAAGGCCTACAGATAGTTGTTCCGGGTCTGGCTGTTTGTGAATGTGAGTTTAAATGTTTCTAAACGCACCCTCTGTATGGTGTCGGATGTAAAGAATAGCACCATCCCATACCTTCCCGTGGGTGTCGTAAGAGGCGACTAAGGGATTTGCCAGAGAATGGGTAGCAGCGTTCTCTGTGCTTTTGTAACAACCGTACTGAGATCGCCGACCCGCCTGCCAAGCGTGTCGATTATGGCAAAACCCCCAAAATGTCAATGTGGCGACACTTAGGGGAGGCCTATGTCCAGCAGTGGACGTCTTTTGGCCTGAAATGATGATGATTATGAAACGCACCCACGATACAGAGTGTCAAGTTGTATGTTGATTAAAATATGATTCGCAACTGGAACAGTCTTAATGAGTTACAATCACAAAAATCATCAATACAACGGTCAAAGTTCATTTTAACCCATTGAATGACTTTTTCATGAAATAGTGATTAAATTAAACGGCCGAGAATCATATTTTGTTCAACGTATAACCGGACTGACCGGCAAATTGCAAAAAATGTAAGAAAATTTGAATTTCGCGGGCTAGCTTGTCGCTTTCACCTTAATGATGTTTTAGAAGGCGGTTTCTTTTTTCAAAAAGTTTTTTTTTTTTTTAAATATAGTAACGACATTCTTTTCAATGGAATTTAATGTGACAAAAATAAAGCCTACAAACCCACGAAAATAATTTTCTACATTACTTTCAAGTTAATTTTAGTAAAAATTATGTGCTTTTGGCTATCAAGGATTAATCTTATTTTCTAGTTGGAAAACTTAAGAAAAACTACTTCTCCTGTCTACAAATTTTCCGCCGTCAATTAAGTCAAGGCTGCCAACTTACGGGAGCTAAAAAAAAAACTACTGCATCCAACAATAGTCTATTGTAACCCTGTGTCTGCACTCACACACGGACACACGTAAGCATGAAACGTTCACAAAAGCTTCAGCTGTGGATCGCGCACATTCTCGTCTGTCTAACTAACGAGCCAATATGCTGATGCTTTCGTCTGCAGACACCCTTTCAAACTTGCGTATCTTTAGAAACTAATGTGAAACTGAGAATTTGTTTAAAGTTTAAGAGTGACGTGATAATTATCAATAACACTCGTAACGGGATATTTACCATGTTTATTATTTAGTAGCTGGCCCGCGCAAATTCGTCTGCGTCACATTTTCCCCGTTTTCGCAATATTTTTCATTGCTGCTGCGCTCCTATGCAGCGCCATCTATTGAATACTTACTCAATCCAGTCAACAACAACAACAACAACAGATAATTGTGACTTATTTTGCAAAAAAATAATATTGCGACTATAAATTGAGATGTAAGCTATCCTATCTTTCAAGTCGGATCAAACTGCACACGGTGTGCAAATTTCATTAAAATCGGTTAAGTAATTTAGGAGTCCATCCCCGACAAACAACGTGACACGTAATTTATATTATATATAGATTTTGAGTTACAAGTGTTATTTATAGTGTTATAGTGACCATGTCAGTTTAAAACTTATGACGGGATAATTTCCTTCTAATTTTGAATGGTTTGATGAGAGGTTTCACTGCGTCGTCAGTCTAAAGGTAGCGAGCACGCCTCCTGAGCCTGAGACCCTGACGTTAATTCCCGGGTCGGTCAAAGAGACATTGGGAATTCTAAGTAACAGCCGGCGATCCGGGTTTGTGTGCCCGTTTGATGGCAATAGGCTCCCCCACTATAGGTTAGGTTAGGTTAGCTGGGCTGTTTCCTCACTTAGCCTCTTTATTGGGCCATTGTACGTATGAAAATCCTCATGTTACTCCAACCATCCCAGGTCTTCCCAGAAAGCTAGCAACTTTTTTAGGCTGCTGCAGGCTTCCGGGAGTGATGCCGGTGATTGAAGAGTCCGTGTCCATTGATTTGCCACGCTCCATGCACTCCATGAACTCGTGTTGTGGTGTTTCTTCCGCATGCTCTGCACAGAGAGCTGTCTGTCACACCTGTGGTAAATATGTTTTTGCTTATTGGACAGTGGCTGGTTATGATGCCTATAATCTTGCGAATTTTGTCCCGTTTCAGTCTAGTGATGCTGCGGGCAAGTCTCTTTGATGCACTCCTTGTTTGCCCGCAGGTTACACTGGTTCTCCATTCCATTCGGTGTGTTTCCTCGGTTTTTTTACGCAGCCATGAATTTATTTGGGCTTGGGGTATGGGCTGCAGTGGTTCCGGACTGTGTACTGTTGTCTTCGCTCCCCTTTTAGCCAGTTCATCTGCTGCGTCGTTACCCAGTGAGTTACTGTGCCCTTTTATACATTGCAGAGCTACTTTGTTTGTATTCGCAATGTGTTGGACTCGCCCCTATATCATGTGACCTCTGCCTAACTGTTCAGGGATTACAGCAGTAAATTTGATACTGTTAAAGTGTACGAGTTAACAAAGCAAGGATGAAGAATGTATTTCAATAAAACTCCCAAAAAGACCATTGGCCTTTAGCCCAACAAAACGATAGCCCACGGTCAAAGGATAGCGTTGGATATCTTTTAAAGTGCCTTTGAATTGGAAAAATCCGATAGAACACGCTATTACATTTTTATTGCGCCGTTTTCAAGAAAATGTATTTCGCCCTGCAATCTGCTTCCGTGGAATCGGCCAATTTTGGAAAGGCTTTTTCTTTTTCAATTAATATTTGAGTTGTGTTATGTTGGTTGTGAATATGAATACTTGAAAAAGTTATACCTAAGGTGAATGATGGTAAGAATTGGCCTGAACTTACTAAAAGATTTTAGTAGGTCATAAGTGCCGTTTTTCTTACCTACCTGTAAATGGTCTTATTGGTAGGTGATCGCATTGTGTTGTTACTCTCTTAAACACAAATAGTAAAATAGTGCGTGGAGTCCCTCCGCGCGGAAGAAGTGAAACTTCGTATTGTGGAAATGAGTTCTTTCATACCCCCTCCATGGTAGCGTTAAACGTTTAACGCAACCTTGTTAGAAGTGGCATAAGAAGTTTCACTTCAATATTAGAATCTCCTTTTAAATATTACAGTAATGAAAAGCACACACAAATACATTTCTACTCAAAAAAGATGTTGCTAAGCCGATCAGACGAATATGTGCCTTAATATTAAACAGGAATACCCAAATATTTCAGTGCTAATTAAGATAATTAATAAAGAATTATCACTTGTCAGCCGCCGTGCGATCGCTTTCAACACCGGCTGTCGCATATTGAAAGAATATTGGCACACGTCCATAATTTTAACGTTGCTCATTATATTCCCAAATAACACTTTTTTTACATTTTCCTGATATTTTTGGTATTTTATTTTCATCTCAAAGGTTTCTACTACGTCAGTTTGTTTCTTTTGTATGGTATCTTGGCCTGCCTTGACATTTTTGAACTGTGACTTTTCATAAGTTCTTGTTTAAAGAAAATCCGCTTGCACCGAAATTCAGTAAATGCGTATACACTCATACACGCATGCGCGTACATTCTGTCGCCGCCAGAATGTTACTGTGAGCCTACATCATCCCACTGCTGGGCATGAGTCTCCCCCATGACTTCCAGTTCTTTAACAAAGCCAGAAGGTGATGCGGCAGACCTCGTAGAAGATTCGATTCTTAAGGATGTTTTAAAAGTATTTGTCGCAAGGACAAGATAATCTCTAGTAGCTATACGGATCAAAAGCCCACTATTTTGGTTTAACAATGACAACAAAAAGATAGAAAGAAATAGTTCAATTTCCTTCATTTTCTATTTCCGAGATCTCTTCACTGCGTTACGTAATGAAATAACCTCGTTCGCAAATAAAATCAGTCAAATTACTCCGAACATATGCCTAGTCTTTGAGAAATATGGAAATTTCAGTCTCTACGTTAATTTAATTTAATAATGGCCCCGTTTCTCCCCAGTTATAGGCATAAATTAAGCAAAATTCATAAAATAATTTGAATTTTAATGCGAATAGTTATTCGTTTTGATTATATTATGAGTGTATTAGAATAAAGGCGTTTAATAACATTTTGCTTGGGTCTAGACCTATTTCTGTTAATTTCGTAAGTTACTGAAGCAATTATTTAAATTAATATTTTCTTATGGAGTAGTTTCTTGAGTTGATAAACGAACCAATTTTCATAGAGATGGAAATATGGTCTGGGATCGGGACCGCCTAGTACAATTCTAAGACATATCCTCCCGGCTAGAAGTGGACTGTCATTGTCTTAGTTGGACCGCCATTAAAAAGTTGTGACTGAAAAACAAAATACTCATGTAAACTCCAAATAAAACAGCATTTCGCGCCAACCGCATTGAAATAGTGCTTACCACAGTACAATCCCGCAACCACTTACCCCGGGATCCCGGGAATCCCGCGGGTTGTCACGTCCCGGGGTGCAAGCCACCGTGAAACGTTAGCACTAGAGGTGTGCAACAAGTGAATCGATGTGACTTTTGAGCCCGCTGCTAATAAGACACGGGTGACAACCCTCGGAAGGCGATTAGGGCTGCGGCTGACGGTTAAAGAACGTGCCAAATGAACCGTGTGGCATTGGTAGTGAATTGTGGCTTGTTCGTGGCTTGAGAGCAAAATCAGTCGAGCTTTAAAATGTAGCTTCAAATTGGGGCCATGTTCAACAATGTTAGGAGGACGCTTTAAGAAGATATTAGTTCCTCTCTCAAAAACCTATGTAGCCATTCAGTCTTGTCTTCCAAGCGAAACCCAAAATCGCTGAAAGTAACACAATATCACGTAAAATGTCGGAGGTTTAACAAATATGTACATTTTCAATTCATTCTTCAGTGGTCCTTAAAATATTGTCAACCCAGAATTGATGAAAATAAGCAGAAAAATAATAGAAAAGCGATCTTCACACTACTTTCGTGCAACGTGTGGCATTCAAACCGCAACGTACGATTTGTCGTGAAAGAATCTAAGCAACAAGTGGGAACATAAATTTGACGACATATTCGATGACGTAGCGCTAGGGATGTACCCCCGTGTCACGTACGCGGGAATGTATTCTGATGCAAATCGATTGGGACCCATCAAAATTGTATTCTATGAGTGAACGCTCAGGGAATAATTTTATCGTTATGGGATTGGGCTAAATTATTAGGCTTTGAACTGGGAAAATTATGGTTATAAGAAAATGTGTTTTATTTACTTTTCCATTCATTCTGTTCGTGGGCTTAGAATTCTGTGAACAAGGGTGACACATTTTTGTAACTGTTTGAAACCATTATGGATAATTTACAGAGTCTATTTTCCGGAAAAAATAGCACTGTAAACGCTCAAAATTGAAATATTTAATTTACTTATGTCTACTTGTCAGTTATTTAACGTCGAGGAAAGTTTCACTTCCGTACACATTATAGACAGTGCAGAGAAAAGCCTAAAAAAGTAAGATTACTAAAAGATAATTCAAAAGAGAACATCTTAATTAATAAAAATCATATCAAAGTTCTGTATGGTGTCGGACGTTAAGAATAGCACCATCCCATATCTTCCCGTAGGTGTCGTAAGAGGCGACTAAGGGACTTGCCAGAGAATGGGCAGCAGCGTTCTCTGTGCTTTTTGCAACAACCGTACTGCGATCGCCAACCCGTCTGCCAAGCGTGGCGATTATGGCAAAACCCCCCTTCTTGGGGGAGGCCTATGTCCAGCAGTGGACGTCTTTCGGCTGAAATGATGATGAATGATGATGATATCAAAGTTTTGTGAAAAATCACAACACTATTTTTAAACATAAATAACTGGGAGACTGAGAATCCTAACATAATATATTTACAGGCAATAAAGTTAGTGTTTACAAATAAAAAACTAAATTATTCGAAAATTTCAATAAAAAACACATTTACACACCATTAAAGCATATTATAACATACTTAAATCGGCCTTTGTTCTACATAATAAAATATACATAATTTATGTGCGTGAATAATTCATGACACATGTCGATATCCAGAAAGTTCTACGACATTTACATGTTATCTCTGGTCTACGTGAAAAAAAAAACTTATGTTTAATTTAAATATTTACCGCGACAGAAAAAAAACTTTGTCTACGGTCGGTAGGTACGAAATTGCATGGTAGTTACTGTAAACATTTGCAGCTGTTGCGCCGAGTACACAACATAAAAATTAAAAAGTTGAAAACTCCGCACTTTATTCAAACATTTTTTAGTCAAATATTATAATTATAATATTTTTGGTAGGGTAGCCTTTGTAACCATGAAAAGTTTATTAAAATAATAATAACAATCGATATTGTATTTATTTATTATCCTGCTGTTTCCCACTAGATTTTCATCATGCAGTGTTGTATATTAGGTTTTTAGTCAATTTTTAAATTGGTTTATACTTGTAGTGTAAATGCAAAAATAACTCTGTCTGTCTGTATGTTACCTTCACGCCTAAACAACTGAATCGATCGTCATGAAATTTGACAGATAGGCAACTGGGGGCCTGGAGAAGGCTAAATCCTATTTTTGGTATCGCTACGAAATTGCAGGCAACGGTTAGAAAACAACAATTGGGCTTAACCATAAAGGAGGTTTTCTATAATTTGAACTCCGGTTTTTTTTGCACAAGCTACATCCCTACTAACTAATGCATAGACAAATTGTTACACGGTATTTATTTATTCTCCAGCATATACGCACGTGTATTGTAAGAGGCTTAACAGACGACTTTTAATATATCGTGGATTACCCGGGTACGCTCCAAAATCTGTTTTATTACCGGCTTATATTTCCGTATAGCGTAAAATCCTACCGTGCATTTTACTGCCGTTTTCAATATTTATGTTATCAAATTGTCCTGGGTTATTTTGGTAATCCTTTGGATTTCAGAACATAACTTTGCCTACGCGTCTGCGATCGTAAAATTATTTTTAAACTGAGGTTATGGTATAAACGTTGGTGTAAAGTACCAAGTAAGTAGCAGTATATGAGGAATAAAGTGGTTTTAAGTCAACGTTTGACATAATAAACGAAACATACGTCACTGTTTTCTTTTCTTCATAGTTCACAAAACTATTGCGCAATTTTCACAAATAACGCCCTGTCAACGTTTTTCTAGTGTCAAAAGATTCTCGTCTTACACTGTCTAAAACGCATTTTGAAAACTTTAAAAAAAAATATAATATTGCAAAACTAAAATTCAAAAATCGAATCTACAATTCCGACTTTATCTCTGATTTGATTTACATTTTTCATAAAACGGTGAAAAGAAATATCTTCGAATAGAACCTGGGAACATTTTATATTACATTACAATAGTTGTAAACCCGGACTACATCGGACGAACAGAAACATAAAAACGTACCTACAAGTCACCGTTCACGGCCTTAACTTTTTCCGGGTGAACGGAAAATTTAATTTTCTCGGGAAATTGGTATCCCGGGGCACGGCGGTACTGCAATGAATCGAATTTTCCCGATAAAACTCTTATAAATACCCATTGTTTTGTTGGTAGCGGCTAATAAAAATGATGAGTCTGCGGTATAATATAAAAAATATCGCTAGCGAGTTTTGTTTTGGCGTATCGTTTTGATTTAAAAAGTTAAGAATTAAATTTGTTGAAAAATTATTTGTATAATTAAATGTTTTGTAGAAATCTTTTTGGGTAAAGTTTTTGATTATGCTTTGTTGTCTATTTAATAGAATTATTTAAAAATGATTTACGAATTTTAGTTGCTTTGACGGCAAGATACACGAACCTAAATCAAGTTATTTGTAAAAAAAAAAATTGCATTGAAATGTATCATTCCTAAGTTTTACACGTAATTATAATACTTCCTATTTTTTTTCTTCAAGTGATTTATGTCCGTCGAACAAAGTACAGAATTATAGGAAATATCTTAGGTTACATATAAGTTCAAACGTTACCAAACAACGGTAACATGACCAGCTGTGGCTGCAGCATAACAATCTGAATACTGCAAACAAAGATGTTAGCAAAACGCGTTTCGTTTACTCCAACATGTTTACAATCTACAAGTGAGAGATATGGGAAAGAGTCACAAGATTTTTCCCAGACAAAAGGCCACTTTTAATAAATGAACATTGTGGAAAATGTAATGTGTTTCTCGATAACTGCCAATTTATTAACCTACGATTCGAGACGAAACTTCAAAAAGACAGCAACGTGTATTTCGATTGCCAGTTTTCGTAAAACTTCATGCGAGTAATAGTTTTTGAAAAAACATTTATGTGCCACGTCTGAATTTGAAGTAATGTCAACTAAAATTAAGGTTAAGTTATATTTGTTAAAATATCTAATACGAAAAAATATTATTTTGTCATACAAAAAGGTCGTGTCCTGAAAACCTAACATTCAGAAGTAACGATGATAGAAAAGTCGTAGTTAGCTACCGAAAAGCTTACGTCAATCTTTTTGAAAGTCGCTTTAGAAATACGATAAGTTTGATCGCGATTGCGACTTGTCTATCCTCTCTCCTCTTAATAGAGGAGAGAGGATAGACAAAGAAACAAAGATATATTATAAATATAGTGGTAATCCACTATATTTATAATATATCTTTATTTACTTGGCTTTGCATGCCGTCGAGAAACACATATTTCCCAGGCATGCTGGTTTTGTTTTCTCACGATGGTTTCCTTCACCGAAGTAAGTACTATTATACAATACGCACTTGACTCCGAAAAATCAGAGGTGCGTGTCTTGGGTTTGAACTCGAGACCTATGACTTGGCAGACTGACGATCACGAACACCAGGCTATCACTGCTGTGTTATTTAAAGAACCTGACTGGTTTCAAACCCTCAACCTACAGAGAAAATCAGGGTCTTTACCACTGGGTCACCTAAACTCATAAACAGACATAGACAACTTAAAACAAACTTCGAACAAAGTGCCATAAACAAATGAATCATAATGACTATCTTCTCGGACACGTATAAATCTTGGCTGCGATAAATTAGCCTTGAACCTAACATTATCGATACTGTCGTAAATCACTTAAAGATATTTTAATTAAACATCCTCAATATATCAGGGAGATAGGGCCGAGTAGGGTTGCTAGTAACAGATGTCAACGGTTGGCAACAATCTGGTTTTGGTCAAACCAGCATCTTGGGCAGATCCCGCCTGTTCTCGTTGTGAGTAATATTGGATATTAGTAGAACGAAATAAATGGGAACAAAAGGTTTTTTTTTTTGCTGAAAATACTGTTTAATTTCCGCGGATAGTGGAAACACAGAGGGTTCTGAGTCAAAGCACAATAATTTCAGGTTATGTAGCATAGGTAGGATAGTCAAATTCGATAACGATTTAATTCAATTAGACCCCATAGCTTCCCGTGGGTTTCGTAAGAGGCGACTGAGGAACTTTCCAGAGAATTGGCAGCAGTGCTTTTGTAACAACCGTACTGCGATCGCCAACCCGCCTGCCAAGCGTGGCGATTATGGCAAAACCTATGTACACTTGGGGGAGGTCTAAGT
The DNA here is from genome assembly GCA_949152445.1 of Cerastis rubricosa. Lineage (NCBI taxonomy): Eukaryota > Metazoa > Arthropoda > Insecta > Lepidoptera > Noctuidae > Cerastis > Cerastis rubricosa. The sequence continues at coordinate 4,694,454 of OX424529.1, read as the reverse complement.
CTAGCAGTGGACGTCTTTCGGCTGAAATGATGAATGAATGAATGAGACCAGCAAGCAGCGGTCCACGCTGGCCCTGGATCGAGACAACTGGAAGTCATGGGGAGAGGCCTTTAACCAGCAGAGGGATGAAGCAGACTAACAGTATCAGTATCAGACATTTATGAGCCATTTTGAATAGCACAAGATTTGCATGTCAAACCAGATCTTGTTCACATGGTGATTTTGTAGCGCACATATCAAATTCCTCGCAGGGAATGGCGGGTCAAACCACCTGGGCAAACCAAACGATCAGTTCACTATTAGCCCTGGTTTGAAAGAACTGGAAGTCATAGGGTCTTTGCACAATTGAAGGATTATGTAGGCTAACTTCACTTAAAATATCAAATACAGATTTTATACCATCAACAACACTAAATATAGAAGCATTAATTTTCGAGTGTTGGCAACCCTGCGTCAATCTAGAGAAGGAGAGGGGATGAAATTAATTTAATTTTAACTTGATAATATATCACGTCGTCCGTCCGCTAATAATGGAATAATGTTTGTTCTAGAATCCATTTGAATTCTTATTAGATTCGCGAGAGATATGTTAGCGGGAACGTTACAATTACCATTCCTTTGGAACAATGAAGACGTAAGTTATTACGAAGTTAGACTTTCATACACGTTATAAGGGGGTGAAAATTAGACTAGCTAAGTCGGTTTCAAAATGTTTTGTAAAAGACACTAAAACAAGTTCATTTTAAAAATAAGCTGAGAAATTCGTCTCATAATAATCATGTCGTAACCACTAAAACCTCGTCAGATTAGAACGTTGAGCACAAAAACGAATCAATCATTCAACTTCCGCAAAATCCAAGCCCAAGATCCTGGCTAGACATCACAAAGACAAGTCAAGAAATACATAATATTTCCTAACGACGGCTATTCGGCGATCAATACCTCTCACCGCACGGTCTATTTCAGCGTGCGTTTAACGCAAGGCTCATCTAACCAGCCTAATGCATTTTCGTAGGCCTGATGGGCAGTCCGCAACGCTAGATATTTCATTCAACCACCCAGACTATTCAGGCTCCCTAGATTGCTATTCTAACCCCCTCTACGTCTGGGGGAGGGGGCAGACAATCCCCCTCGCCCGCCTGTACGGCGCTTAATTTCCGTATCGTATGGTCATTAATTTGTAAAGTGATATTTGGTTCGTGTTTATGTGTATCGGTAATTTATATACCCGTGTTTAGTTTATGTTGTAATTAGAATTTCGTGTGGTAGGAAACTTGAAATTTAATTGAATGGTAGAAAATTAATAGGACTTTTCTAACAAGAAAACAAAACGTAAGTTAACCCGTATAAATAGCCCTCGCTTACGTTACACAAAAAGAACGCGAAGCCTTAAAAGTAAGCCAACGAGAAGCTCACCAAAAGACAATGCCAACATATCAGCATTCAACAAAGTCCATTAAAACAAGCCGCTGCATTAGACCACATCAAAGTGAATGCAACAAAACGCGGGAACTTGTTTATCTGTGCGAGTTTGGCGCCCTTTTTGCGCGCCCTCTGGCGGCGGGATTATGGCGGATTGCTGCTGTCACCAGCGCATTCCCGCCAACTTTTAATTACGACCATTGTGAAATAAGTTTAAGTCGACGACAAAAGAACTTTTTCTAATGAAACTTTGGCCGGCGGTGTCGTTATTACTGAGGTACTTGTTGGTCTAGTTAGTTTTTGTTTAAATAGAAATCTAGGTGGATGGGCGTTTTGTTTCCAAATGAGGTGCAGTCACGGAGTTTTCTTTTACATTTTGAACATTTTCTTCATTCGTATATTTAGTGAGAACGTCTTATGTTTATGCCGTTATTTTCTGTTCTTTGCAAATGCAGTCTCTATGCATTCTCTCCCTTACCATTCTCTCTTCTATACTTAAGATTATAAAATATAAATCCAAATATTTTTATTTGTTGAACATAGGTAGATTAGTTTAGGTTAGGTTAGGGTATTATTAAGGCTATATAATAGGGTTAGGATGTTGTAATATTGAACGCTATGTCTAGCCGTTATGGGCGTACAAATATGATTTTGATACAAACATGTTGATTGTAATAAATTATCAAAGAGTATAAAACCAAAATTATAAACACACATTATTATATAATTCTTATTCAAACTGTTAATAAAAAAAAGAGATCACATCATTATGGTGACATAATGATGTGTCAGTTAGGTATTCGTTCACCTTATTATTTTTAGGAAGGCCTTTTTAAAATTGTGTATGTTTTTAATTTGTGTAGGGATCTTATTATAGATCCTAGGTTCCATTCCTAAAAAACTATTTATAAAGAGCAGTGCTATGTGGCTTAGCGCATATCTCTCTGTTGCGTCGTTTAGATCTCAATGTTTCAAACAGATGGAAGTTAGATTTGACAAGTACTGCAGTATCAAAAATGTACAACAGGACAATGTTAGGAGTTTAAATTCTTTGAAATATGGATTATAGCTTTCAGATGATTTCAGCTTAAACACAGCACGCACACATATTTTTTGGGCCTTGATCGTAATTTCTTGTCAGTGGAATTTCCCCAATACATTATTCCAAAACGTAAATAATGTAGATGTAACATAGGCCTTGTAAGAAATTAGAACAACGGACTCATTTACTATCTTTGCTAGATTATAGAGATAGAGTGCATATGAGTACTGGTTTAGTTTTTTACAAACAGTCTTTACATGACATTCCAGTTTAAGTGAGTGTCCAAGCAAAGTCCTAAAAATCTAGCACAGCTTGTTTCAGCTATTGTTTGATCTGCATAAGTAATATTTGAATTAAGTTTTTTTGTTCTTTTAATAAAATGCCATAAGCTTTGTTTTATCTACTTTAATTTTTAATTTATTTATGAGTCATCAATTTATAATGCCAAGGATAGACCTGCTTATCTCGTCTTCGTAAGTTCCTATATTATTACGTGGAACAATAAGTGTACTGGCAAACAAAACAGTTTGATGGTCAGTGCATTTTGGCAAATCGTCAATATACATGAGAAACAAAGGGGGCCCAATGACACTTCCTTGGATACACCACACGTTGTTTCTCTAATTGATGATATAATTATGAGTAACTTCGGTCTTGGATTTAGAACAAACTCTATTTAAAAACAGTGACTTGATTTCGTCAAATGAGATAGGATTTGACTAGATTGAATATGTTTTCTCTGACCCCGTATCGTTCTAACTTACCCAGTAATATTTCGTGATTTGCGTGATCAAATGTTTTAGACATGTCCATAAGTACTGTTGCAATTGGATTTTCTTTGTCACCATTACTAACAATTTCTGCTAATAATTCACTGCATGATGCACTTTATAGTTACGTACATAATATTTGGCAGATACTGCGATTTCATTTAAATAGTCTTTTCTGTTCAGTTTGGTCTTCGGATAGTTCTAATTTTCCTGAAAATGTATTCGACGTTGTTTTTATTTTTAAATTTCAATCTAAACATTTAAAAAACCCTGACAGCATCATCGCTACAATCAAATCAATCCCAAAAGAAAAAATAACCGTTTTTTCACATTCACCTTTTTCATACAATACATACTTAGAATATTCCAAGAACAAATTCACAAACCTTCCATCGCATTACGTAAGTTCAGTTAAAACATTGGACCTTCGAATTTGGTTCGTTAGCTGCACATTTCCGAACACAAATTGAGCTTGTTCGTCTGTTTACACAGAAAACTGAGACACGCCTGTGCATAAATTGCAGAGCTCCACATAATTAAAAATCAACATTTACATTCAATTTGATCTTCGTTGCTTCGTCTACATTATACTCCATGTTATTTTCTTACGTCACTGTTTGTTCTACATAAATGATTTTGACGTTATTATATTGGTTTTAAATTAATAGATATGGAATCGATTAAATGTAAACAGTAATGAAGGCTGTGTGTTGATTACATATTTAATAAATGAAAAAGAAAACTTAAATTATAAATATTATATTGAGATAAGAGTAAATTAAAAAGATTTAATCAAGAATGCGAAATTATATTTTAAAGTTATTAATTAAACAAACAACATCTGGCAAGAATCTTTTGTTACAAGGGTTTTAGTAAAGTATAGTCATGCCCAACGTTGACGCAAGAATTCGATCATCATCTACCTAGCTTTTTCCCAACTTTATTGGAGTCGGCTTCCAGTCTTACTGGATGCAGCTGAATACCGGTATTTTACATGCAGCGACTGCCTATCTGACCTCCACAACCCAGTTAGTACTGGGTAATACGATTCCACTTGGTAAAACTGGATGTCAAACTTTCGGGCCACTAGTCAGTGGCCCGAAAGTTTGACAACCAGTTTGACAGCAGTCATTTGGACCAAATGACTGCCGGGACCAACGGCTTAGCATGCTTTCCGAGGAACAGAGGAAACTCGGTATGTAATGATGGTCCCCAGCCACAGACTGACCTTGGCAAGCACGGCTTAACCTTGAAGATCGATCTGTGCGGCTGTTATTATTTAGCCACGTGCTCGTCTCAAGAGCAAGAACAAGAGCAAGAATTCGATAATGAGTATTAATAATTAATGTAATTGAAGTAATAGGGTAGGCAGAGCTGAGCGATCTGGCCGAAAAGGGGGAGGTGGGATTGCTACCAAAATAGTAGGAATTACTGAAAATTCCTACCTAGATGGTAAAGATTTTCAAATTACACCTCTCAATATTAGATAATAACTATGTTAATAATATTACCAACATAGTTCGCCAAAACGAGCACGCTTTACAAAAAGAACAACAGTCTTTATTGAATTTCATCACCGTCTGCCGATTCGAACATTGCAAACCTTTTTGCTCGCAAACCGGGAGTTACTTGTAGATGCATTTTAGGTATATCTTCATATTAAAATCAGGTTTCGTTTGTGTAGGTACATACTGAATATTTTTGTGTGTCTTTGACGTGCATCTCAGACAGACCCTTGAAGCATTACTAATACATATTAATGATGAATAGAAAAGTACATTGCATTATGCATTTGGTTCTGAATTAGACATAAGCAGGTTAAATACGAACAAAAGACTTATATTTTGATCTAAAAAGCCGGTATTCTAAAAGAAACGTATCATAAAATATTGTATTAAGGATATAGATCAATATTCCTTCCAGCCTACAAGAACAAATATAGCTTAACACTTCCAAAGAACAAACATTATTTCCGAGCGATAAAGTAGAAAACTTTAACAAATCTATTTGAAGCGAAAGAAACTAACAAAGCTATAAAAGCGAAATAATAGTTATGGAAATAGTCTTTCATTTTCCACGAAAGAAAACTCCGCGAAAGTACCGACAATATGAATGAAACTATAATATTAGAAAAGTTTCGTCCCGGGAAATGAGAAAACGTTGTCGGAACTCGTTCGTCTAATACACGTAGTTATAAACTTGTTCAATATAATATCGAGTGGCGTGTGCTGTCTCGCTCGCACTCCTTGCACCGCTCAAACTGCCCTCGTTTAATTGCATATTCAGCTGAATAATTCCGACGACCACATAGATATAGCCGACGTCTACGTCTGTCCAAAGTTCTCAACTTTACCATTAAACGTAAATGCTATTTTACACAAAATAAGGTTCAGTTTTTAACCACCTTTGTACAAACTTGACTTAAAAATAAACACTTGACGTTAGCGAATGTCACAAAAAAAAAAGAATATTTAAAAAAAAAACTGATTTTTCTGTTGCGGTATCTCGCTTCGACGGTAACGATAATATCTACATTGGACAAGTAATCGAAAAAGAATCGATAATATCGTTTGACGTTTCAATTTCCACTCGATGTTGACACAATCGGTAGTAGAAAATTAATCAAAATTGAATTGCTACGGCGTAGCACTAAGTAAATGTATGAGTAGGTACTATTATTGTTATATGAGAAGCACTTGTATATAGTGTAAGCGATTGTTATGATAATGCTGGCTGCAATAGACGGAGGAGCGATGAAATATTGGCCTCTTTTGCATAAGCACCGCGGCGAAACTCGAGTGAAACGATTCTACGATGTGCTACGCCGCCGCTACGCCGGAACTCGTAGCGATCTAATTGCTCATTAACTGTGACGCTTATGAAAACAAATTTGTCGTATAAATGTAAAATATAATTTTGTAACACAATAAATTTTACTCCAATTTAAGCTAATGCTGTAACAATTTGTTATTACGGTTTCAATTTAGCGTTTATTTTGGAGTTCAGAATTTAAGCTCGTAGCAAGGAGAAGTTGGTTTAATTTATAGTTTTAGTTAATCTTGAAACAACGAAATTCTCTCTCTTTTCAAGCTGTTCTTTCAGCCCCGAGTTATTCCTAAAATACACATTAAAATTTCACCTTGACCCACCAATATTCGCGCGAGGTACACCGATGGAATATTATCGAGGCCTCCTCCACATAGGAGTATATACGTAGTGAGTATAGGTTCCTACCTACCCTCATTAATCACCATAATACATAGGTATGTAGCATTCAAGATCCGATGTATAACGACATGGAAATGTGACGCAACGATTTCACGATTTTAATGAAAATTAGAAGGCATTGTGTGTTGATGAAATTCGGAATGATTACCCTTTGATGATTTTGTGGGGAGATTGTTGTTACTCGCATTACTTTCTTATAACACGATCACGTATGACGATTGTTCAGTTAATATCTGTGAAGGTCTTAGAAAGGTAGACCTGTCCTTGATGTTATATTACAAAAATTTACAAACCTACCAATATTTAACATTTTTTTGTAAAACATATTTGTTCTTTTACTCTGGTTTCAAGTTTTTATTTTATTATTTACGATACTATAGCATTTTGTAATTTGAGTTTCAGAAGCAAGTAGCCCATAACGCAAAAAAAAAATCCGCGTGTCTGTGGAAATACCTATGAAATAGTAGTACAAACTGTTCCTTTACTGTACATTCTTATATCATCTTAAGTAGGCTAAACTAATACTAGCTGTTATTTACCTACGTTCATATTTTCACAATTTTAAAACGTGCGAGTTTAAAATGCATCCAACCGTTACAATCGCGCGATAATTTTAGTGTTCACTGAGTTTTCTCTACCGAGCTTACTGAGCTTAAAGTTACACTATTCTTACTTAGATATCCGAAGATATCTTATGAAAGTAACCAGTTATTACCGGTTACTACACATATGTTAGACAAGGATGGATCTATCCAAAAGTGGGTTATAGATTGAGGAAAGAAATAGTCAATGTAGAGTAGAACCATTATCGCGGTCCAAATGATTCATAAGTAAGCACATTACTCAGTCAGATGATAACTAAATTATTCAATTCAATCTGTTCGGTAGCCGCATAATCTTTAGCCATAAAATACTATTACCAAACTTTTACTTTCTTATAAAACTTCATTACAAGTTTTAATAACGATGTTAGAGAATTTCATAAGCGCCACTTTTCTACACTTTTTTATAAAAGACTTGTAAAACAAGCTATTAAAGCTCAGCTCATCTCGGCGTATATCTAAAATTTGTAATTTGTTTATCAAACGTCTGCTATACGTATAGGTGTGTGTCGGCGGGGGAGGTGCGGGCGGTGTGCGCGGGGGTGCGGCGGCTCGGTTGCCGCTCGTTCCGTCACACGGCCAGCAGTCACGTGCGACGACGCCGGCTCTCAACTCGCTTTACGTAACATATCGATTCCCGCTGCACCTATCGATCGCCGATCGGCCGATGCACATAACTATAACTCGGTTTCCCGCGCAAATTTGATTTTGGAATTTTACGTCAGTGTGTTGTGTTTTTACTTTTATTTATTTTTTGTGTCGAGACCTTGGATTTTTCTGTCAGCTTCGCTCTCGGAAGAATTTCGAGGTGGGTTTAAACTTTAAGTTTGGATTATTGTTTTAAGGTTAGTCTGTAATGAGTAGATCTATGATGGGAAAATGGAACCGGTTCGATTGCGCTAAATCGCTTTAGTTAAAAGGTCAATACTCCCGGTGGCACGCGAGCAAGACGCAACGATGAATGTGGAGCGATGCTCCGCCGGGCTCGGCGACGGCTGGACTCGATCACAGCATGACGGACATACGGACAGACTGAGACGTGCAGCAATCAAACAGAAAACTTTAAAACTAAATTACAATAGCTATCCATTCTTGTCTTTCCTGTATCATTTGAAAAATGCAATTAATTACTTAAAAGCATTTTTCCCGTAAATTTTGTCAAAAACTTTTTAAAAAGAAACCATTAATTTGAAACTTACCCGTAACCAATGACAATCTCACAAGAAACACCAAGTAAAAAGTTTTCAATAAACGATAATAATTAATTTCAAAATCATATTACGTCATCCTTTATTAATTATAGATATAAAGCAAATACTTATTTAAACCGACTTTCGTGTACCTGCTCTTTGAAGGATTCTTTTCATGAACCTCCCCAATGAAAAATTCAATGTATATTTTACTATAAAACTGCGTAACTTATTTCATCTACGTTAACTTTTACGACGTACACATTTATTTTTCATTTTCAACAAAATGTATCTTAAATTCTCGAAGTAACGCTTTTTTTGATTTACAACCAATAAAATGCTTCATTAAAATCTTGAGGAAGGTCGAGGGAGTTTATGTTCGTTGTAAATTAATCAAATAATGCGTATAAAATGTTTTTTAGAAGACCTTCGCAACTTCCTATTGTTTTTGGTAAGAAAAGAACCTTCTTTTAAGATCAGGTTTAAGATTGATCCAAGCCTAACAGTATTAGTTCAGTTTATCAGTTTTAAGTACAGCACCTAGTGTTCTGAAACATTGATAAACTGGAGATCTTTTAAGGAATTTACTTATTGTATGGCTGTAGAAAAGCTGAGAGGTTTTATAAAAGATCTAAAAAATATGCGAGTCGTTTACGCTGAAAAACCATAGTCTGAAACTTTTGACATTCCTACTCTGTGAAAATTTTAACCTGAACAGCAATCCATTCTTCTCAAACCCATGATTCAGAGAGATAGTTATTTTAGAACATCATCCTTATCTGTACAATTTAAAGCATATCCGTGTATGCTTCTCCTGCCATCCGTCACGTACGCACTCCATCATATTCGAAAATGGTTCGAAGCTTTGTTCAGAGTATTTCCGTTGTAAAATACAACGCCTGTTTACTTTTTCGCGGCTAACTAGAAAATGAGTCAGCAAAAACAATTACAGAACAGCCAAAGCACTGAAATAAGCCGAGTTAAGTTGGTGGACGACATAGAGATAAGATAAAAATATATTCATTAAACTGAGAATATTTTTCGTTCTTGTCAACAAATACGTCGCCTGATTCATAGTTCTCCCTTATCTGTTATCGTGATGTAAAGTTTACACAACATAGTCGATTTAGATTGTGTGTGTGTATCCAAGATACGGCTTATCTCATGTCCCGGTTTCTTATTCGCCCATTTTATAACGACTGTCTTCATTTGACCTCTGGCCGAGGTTTGGTAAAAAACGAAAAAAACATGTCGGCTAATTGCGTTCTAAATTTGAAACAGATGTCTCACGTGGGGTATGCGGCCCTGTTAGTGTTAGTGACCAATGTTGCCATGTGACGACACGCACAGTGGCGAATAAAAATTTAGGTCACTCTCGCGTTGGCCTCGATTCATTGAGCTCGTGCCGATCGTGCGTTATGCCAGCTCGATGTTTGATAGAGTTGTAAATAAAAACACGTGGCCCACGCATCTGGCCGCGCACAGATAACCTCTACACGCTACTAGGAAATACAAATCGCTCGAACTACGCTGAAACCACAATATATTATTTCCCCATTCACAACGCTAAATAGAATTAACATTCATTGACGGCGGCATTCATGGCCGGCGCATTTTAATTTACAAAACGTTGATTACATTTAATATTTGTTAATACATTTCCAAACCGTGATTTTAAGTAAACGCTTTAATATTCATGCATTCGTTGAGGTAGACGGAATTAGTAATGAAAATTGTATCCATAAAAGGTCTGGTTAAAAAGTAAAAAACGTTGTTTCTACTTTGTTGTGGGTTTTTGTTTGAACGCTATCAGAATGAGTGATCGTGTTCGTATTTAACGAACGAGGCATTATTTTAATAAGCCGGTGTATTTTTAAAACAAACCATAAAAGCTGTCTGCGGACAAGCGGTCGTATAAAAAGTGAAAATCAATAATGTCGGCAGCCCGACGGCCAGGAGTCTGGATAATTGGAAAATTCTGTGCACGTTGAAAGCTATAAATTTTCACTTTTGTCCACGCAGAACCTTTTCCGTGTTGCATTAAGGATAATAAATTAAAACACAATGCTAGTGGCGTGCTTTTTGCTGGGAATTGTGTTTTATAAGTTTCTAGTTTAAGAACTTTTGGTATAACTTATGTGAAGCTGATGCAGTGAAGATACAAAATCATTCAGTATCGATTCTGTCGATATCGGTGCACCTCTAGCTCCACCTCATGCTTACATTTCAGAAAAAAAAGACAAAACCCGTTCCTCCTTTAGACTGTTTATTTTTAACTTCTACCTGCGTGTGGTCTCACCTATTTGACATTAACCATTGAATAAACCCATAAAAATAATATAAAGAACAGTTTATGTGTACCTAGGGCTTTTAACCGTAAACGTAAATTTTAATTCTGGACGTTTTCACGAGCGCCATAATTGCCTTTACGAATCATATCAACTGCAATTAGCTGGTATCGCGGCTCCTGCCAGGTTTTAATGTGTTTATTTTACTTTTGATATATTAACTTAGATGCTAGAAGTGATGTTTACTTGTATTACTCTTCCTTGATGGTAAAACATAATTTTATGCAAGAAAGTCGTTTCGTTTTGGGAACAATGTCTGTTTTAACCTGGCAAGATCTCTGGCCAACGCCCAGCAAGATTTAATTTTATAAACAAAAAGTGTTTTCTCGAAAACTTGGGCACTTCTAACACAAAAGAAGATTATGAAGCCGGTGTGATGTCGGGAGCTTCACTAAAGGTCATTTAAAACTTTGACAATAGATGCTTCATCGGGGCTGTATTTTATATAAAAAAAGTGTTTTCAATCAACCTATGATAGATTTACAATATTTTTATTCATTTTCTCGAAACATTTAGTCGCATAATACTTTAGAAATATGTCTTCTACTTCTTATCTTCATTTATCATACTTGTGCCTATAAAACGAATGCGAACTTCACCTTTTATAGATTTTACGATCATTTGAATGGCACTAAACTGCGGAACAGTACATAAGGGTAAAACATACAGTTCCTATGTACTTCAAATCTACGTACTTTCACCATGAACTTTCTACAAAGAAAAGACGTATTTGCATTTTTTTGGTGAAAATCTTGATGGGGTCGGGTCGCATAACTGTTCTGGCTACCTTAATGGGCTTTTAATTTTTGTCAACGTTTCAGTTTCTCTTGTTTAACATACATTATTCTTACAATTGCTTTTTAACATATTCTTTGTAATGTTATTGCAAGACTGGAAAACAGTAACAGTACCTACATAGACAAGGCTTCAAAAACTGATAAGTATCGAGCGAGGCATTAGCAAGATAGAAAGGCGTTAAAGGTAACTGGTGCAAAGAGAATGATATTATCTAGTATCTACTACCTTATACCTACTACTACCTACTGATATTACTATCCAGTTTAGTAATATCATTACTAAACTGGGTAGTAATATCATACCCCATCAATAATGTAAGTAATATCATTACTAAACTGGGTCAGAAAGACTACCCAAGAAATAGTAGAGGATTTATGAAAGGATATTCTTCTACACTTATAAGTGTGTATATTATAAAGCTTAAAAGTTTGTTTGTTTGTTTGGTTGCATGCGCTTATCTCAGGAATTACTGTTTTTTTTTTTATTATCTATAGGCTCGCGCTTGACCACTATCTCACTTGATGGTAAGCGAGATACCATCGCTTACCATCGATAAGCGATGGTATCGATGGTAGTGATACCAATTGGTATCGATCGATCGATTGGTTTGGTTCGAATTGAAAAGTTCTTTTAACATCCCATCCCATCCCATCCCAGTCCATATATAATATCCCGCTTCGGCAAATAGGAGCGGAGCATAAATGAAATGCAAAACTGAGATAATGTGATTATATGTGACAGAATATTATAAACTAGTATTATAATATTTTATATGAAGTAGCGAGGAATCCATTTATTCAAGAACAAACTCGCATTCAAAGCAAAAACTGAATAGAAATGAGCTTGCAAAATACAGTAGTTCCTCACTTAATAGCTCCACAACAACCAATTAAAAAAACTAACTCAAAACTTGCTCAACAACCAGCTGATTCACTATCAACAACAACAAAAACCAATCGATAGTATCAAGTTGTTTTTATATTCAACGTAATCGCAAGTAAGTGGCACTGGCAACACAGACCGCGTGGCGGCTGGTCACGCATGCTACGTGTGACATCCACTATATTCCATTCATGCTGCCCACGTGGACCGAGAAAACTGACACTTGTTTACTTATGTACGTTTTATACGGAGCTTGCTATCTTATTGCACTTTTATCACTAGGATTTGTCCAAGGTCTTGAGTGTAGGAACCGTCATCAATCTATGACAACTTAATCGTTTGACAAGTGACAAGAATGACGTTAGTCTAGATTAATCGTCTCTTAAAATAATATCACAGAAGACTAATAGACCGGATAAATGACATTTAAAAACCAATTAACCTTCATCATCGAGCGAAAGTTGTTTCGAAATTTTCTACAGCCGTCTAATAGCAATTCAAAGTTTATCTACACAAACAATCAAAGAGCAATCCAGAACGTTGTTTACAAACAGAACCCAAATGACTTCATTCATGGTCCCGGGCTCCCGGGGCGCCCTCCTCATATTTCCCGAGCAAGCCCCCGGGATCGGATCGGGTAGACAAGCGTAAGATATCCCGCACTCCTGCGGATCCCGCCCTTGAACTTGAAGGCGTCACGCGCCGACAATAGGGACGTTTACCTCTTTGCTTTTTATACAAATAGAGATTCTATTTTCCAGCTCTATTTTTGTTCACAGAAAATATATTTAAAAATTACTTGGATATATTTCCGCACAAAGTTCCAAGATAAGATAAGCCTATCGCAGCCGACGGAAACGTAGAACATAAGCGCCCCAACATTCACAATAACGTGCGCCCATAACGCGCCGGAGAAAATTGTGTACAACGTTTTGAATGGCCAATTCCGCGAAGTAAAAATATAAAATTAAACTAGCAATAGTCTAGCTCCAGTCTAGTGGCAATAAAACCGTCGTTAAACCACGAACGTGTGAACTTTCACTGGCGTGTTTACACCTCGGGTGTTCGTGCAAAGAACTGGTAAAGCCGGGTGCCAAGTACGGGTGAAAATATATCCGGTCGCCGGGGAATACGCGTAGACGCGCGGCAGACGGCCCTTGAACTCTACCCGGCAATAGAGCGGTCGGATGTGCGTGAAACTATGCGTGAGCCAGCCGTCACACGCCGCCACAAGTTCACTCCCCGCGAGATCCATCTTCGGGGCGAAGAGACTAATCTGCCCAGTCGCGGAGCTACGTCAGAATGATGTATTAGCATTAGGTTTATTTCAAGGAGTTCTGAATGACACCGAAATGTTGGTCGTTATGGCGGACTAATTCAATTCCTTTGTGTTTATAATGTGAGGACAAATATTCGCTATTGTTTTGCAAATTGCTGATTTGTAGAGGACTACTGAAAAACATTTTTTGGCATAGTTCAGGTATTAGTCAGCAGCTTCGCGAAGAGACAGCTGTTTAGACTCCATATCTCTGTAAAATAAAACCTCTCTAGCAAGATCACCCGTCTCACCTATATCTAGATTTTCCCTAGAAGCCGGTGTTCCCTTACAGCGCGGTGACAAATGGCCGGACGCGGTTCGAGACCCGGGTAACAGTCTGTTAGGTTCTCGTTACCTTATCGATGACCTCTCCGCCACAAAATGTTATATTGACTGCTCTTATCAGCTTTTCTTTGTTGGCTTTTTAAGATTTTCGTGTTTGAAGCAGTGAAAATGTGGGGAAATTATATTTAACTTTATATAAGACGTTTTTTGTTAAATAAAAGGAGCTTGTGGTTAAATAATAACAGCGATCTTTAGGTTAAGCCTCGCTTGCCTTGGTTAGCCCGTGGATGGGTCACCATGCATTACATACCGTTTTCTCGTAAAGCACATTTAGCCATTGATCCCAGCTGCCATGTGTCGATCTTTGACAGTCGTTACAGGTAGCCAATGGCACGAAAGACTGACAAACAGTCTTAGTAAGGGAATCGTATTGGGTATTCAGGCTGGCTTATTCAATGTGCTTTTGCGAAGTAGATCTAAAAACACCTGTATAACTATAATAGTAGCTATAGTGAGAAACTTCTAGTTAGCCTAGAGCTTTACGGACCTGAATTTGACAAGTTCTTGAACAAATCTAGATGTTGTAAATGTTGCTGCTCCTTATTATTACTTACTTTATTTTTAATTAACTGGTAGGTACTGAATGAATCTTTGCAGTTTCTTTTTTTTTTTTTCATTTACAAACTGATATAAAAAAAAACATTTAAAAATATAAAAAATAGTAGCCCACCGGCATTGGGAATAGGGTCGCTCAAGAACCCTGACCACCGGTAGCCCGGACCTTAATTGATGGTATGTAATGAAAATGAATAAAGGGAATCTAGAGCATATTGTTTATCCGACTGCGATGCAACAAAAGAAGAGTTATGTGTTTGATATCGCGTGTAACTGTGTGGCAAGGGGTTTTATGATAGTTTTTGTGGTGTTGATGTTATGGTGTGCAGAGCTTTGGATATAAAGATAGGACAAGACATAAATATCATATATCGCTTGTAAATCTAGTTTTGCATTTTCATATTGGGAAAATATTCCTAGTAGTTAGACAAACAACTATTTGGCAGTTGAATGATTTAAGATTATTGATGAAAATCGAAACTTAAGTAAATAAGAGTAATAGAAAAGTATGGAAGAAAAGCCATGCTGCGCCGACCCCAAATGAATGGGAATAAGGGCAAGAAAATGATGATGATGACTCGGAACTTAGGGTCAATGTTTCTAGCATGTGAAAAGGATCATAAAATGTTCATTGTGAAATTTGTCGTCTACTGAAAACAGGCGTCAATCCATCCATCCATAATCTTTTGTTAGACCACAGACAGAAAACAAACTATACATTCTAAGATTTCTGGTCAACATTTTTAACTGAAAATCCTTTTTAGATTTCGATCCATTTCAAATCCAGACAATAAACGTCCCGGACCTACGGTAACAACAAACGGTTACCCGGTTCAAATCCGTCTCAGCCGGGTCACTACGACGTCCGGTCGATAACCCCGGACCGCCTCCGGATATCGACCTTATAATTAAAGATACTTGAGGAAAATATATTAAAGTTTTTAATCTTGGCACTTTCTAAGATGAATCTTGTTTCTCTAAGAAGTTACTGTTAGCCTGCGTCCCACAGCTGGCCAAAGGCCTCTGTCCTTGATATCCAGGGTTAATATGGACCTCGGGTTGTTGCTCTTTAAAAAGTAGGAGCTCAAAAGCCAAGAGACTAGAAAAGAAAACATTTGTATTTTGAAATGAGCACTAATAAAGCAGTTTTTTAAGCAATAGTACAGCACCGATATTGCGAAATTTTAAAAAAATACCTTCGTTTTATTATGCCTACCTTGTTGGCAGACCTTCGGGATTAAACAGAGATGGCCGATGAGACAGCGACAGAAGCTTTCAGTCAAATTTCGACAGGTAGCGAGGTTATGAAAATTATAATCTGTACGTGTACATGTTATCTAAACTAATAGTAAAAAATTATAGGTAAAAAACCTTTTTAAAAAAAGCTTTTATTTAAATGCGCTAAAAAGAAGAAAAATAAAAATTTTCAACTTATAACCTCATTATACACAATTTATATGATCATAAAAGCTTGTCGCGAGGTTTGCGTAAGTATTTAATTAAACTGAAATTTAAAAAAAACTTAAACTTAGCAGATTAAGTTACTCAATTAAATAGGTAAGTACTAGTTTATTTACACAAGTAAACCTCGCGACAAGCTTTTATGATCATATAAATTGTGTATAATGAGGTTATAAGTTGAAAATTTTTATTTTTCTTCTTTTTAGCGCATTTAAATAAAAGCTTTTTTTAAAAAGGTTTTTTACCTATAATTTTATTTTAACATTTTTAGTTTTGCCGTAATCGTTTCTGAACACATTATTATCTCAATCTCAACACATTTTTCATATACATGCTATTAACCGTTGAGGAGTTCCATCGTGAGGAGACGATCCTGGCTGTAGGTTGAGTTCATGATACAAATCGTGATTATCCATCAAATATGAACTCGTATGCAAAGTTTCGTGCCCACGCTATGAACCGTTGAGGAGTGCCCTCGTGAGAAGACGATCCTTACTACAGGTTGAGTTCATGATACAAATCGTGATTATGCATCAAATATGAACTCGTATGCAAAGTTTCGTGTCCACGCTATTAGCCGTTGAGGAGTTCCCTCGTGAGAAGACGATCCTCACTGCAGCTTGAGTTCATGATACAATTCGTGATTATGCATCAAATATAAACTCTTTTGCAAAGTTTCGTGTCCACGCTATTAGCCGTTGAGGAGTTCTCTTGTGAGGAGACGATCCTGGCTGCAGGATTAAGTTATGTCTGTCATAAGCATGTATTGTCTTCAAAACCAAAGGTGTGTGCAAAACTTCAGCTCAATCGGTCATCGGGAAGTGGTGCTAATTTAGCTTCCAAGATTTCACCGTAACAAACATACATACATACATACATACATACATTGCAAGTTAAATAAAAGCTTTTAATTTATAATAAAAGAGGAAAGATTTAATTGTTTGTTTGCATTGAATAGGCTCCGAAACTATTGGTCCGATTTGAAAAATTCAGTGTTAGATAGTCCATCTATCGAGGAAGGCTACAGGCTATATATCATCACGCTACGAGCAATAGGAGTGGAGCAGCAATGAAAAATGTTGCGAAAACGGGAAAAATGTGACGCAAACGAAGTTGCGCCGGACAGCTAGTTTTTATATAAGATTAGAGAAACTGGCGCTGTTATATAGAATATTTAAGTATTGGAGTACCTTAGTCTGAAAAATTAAATAGGAGAAAGTCACAACAAGAAATCAATTTGAAAAGTGAATCATGGTTCAAAAATGTAAAACTGCAGAACATTCTATGACAGCATAGAGTTCGCTAAAAGTTATCGCGTAGTATTGTCCACACCACGATGAGTGAATTCCAAAAGAATGCTTTTCACTATTGAGTAATTTGTATGCGTCACTTAAACAAAAGGGTTATCTTTAATTACTAATCAATGACGAGACATAAAGCGGCAGTAACGCAAGGCTACTTGAAGCTTAGTCATGTTTAAGCTTTTGAAAAGAAGGCTAGACTAAGATAATCGTAGACTATTTCTTTAATTTATGCTTAAGACATCATATGCCTAGCCTTTTCCCAAACTTTGTTGGGGTCGGCTTCCAGTCTAACCAGATTCAGCTTAGTATCAGTATTTTACATGAAGCGACTGCCTAGCTGACCTCCACAACCCAGTAACTGGGTAATACGAAACCCCTTGCTAAGATTGGATGTCAGACTTTCGGCTTCTGACTACTCTTAATAACTGCCAATGATCTACAAATGGCAGCCGGGACCAACGGCTTAACGTGCTTTTCGAGGCACGGAGGAAACTCGGTATGTAAAGATGGTCACCCATCCACGGACCGACCTCGGCAAGCACGGCTTAACCTTGAAGATCGACCTGTGCGGCTGTTATTATTTAGCCACGAGTTCCTCTGAATTTATGCTTAGGTAATTTTGTCATCTTTAAATGCAACTAATGATACTGAAAGTCTCTTTACGTATGGTAAAGAAGAAAGAATGTCGTCCTCTTCAAAATTGAAACAAATATTTTTTCAGAAAATAGCCATGTAATGTGGCATTTTACTACTTGCTTACACATTTTATCATAATAATGGTAACACAGACACCGTGATACCAATACCGACATAACAAAACCTCCTTGCTCCCCGTAGACAGTGTTCATCCGGTTTTTATCAGTTACCCGGGTTAACAGACATGTCCGGTCGATAACCCGCCCGCATACGGTCAAAGTTTATCAATCAGGAGTATGTTTATTTAAACTTACTACAAATTAACTACGAGTATGATAGCGCGAGCTTTCTGTAAAGTGTAAACTTTAATATTCAATTCAATATGGCTGACTTTGGAACTGCGTTTCGTTTCTGAAAGTTGGTAAACGAATTTTGAATTCGGAACGTTTTCTTATTTCTTTAAAGAGTTCTTTTTTTGTCATAAACAAAAATATGAAAAGAATTTTAATAACGTTTTAGAAAGTAAACATGAAAAGGTTTAAAATATAGAAATAAGATACGTATTCTTGAAATTACCCACTTAAGTTTTCACGGCAGAAAATACGTTTGTGTTGTTTCCCCTAAATAACTAAGAACGGCTGTTTATTTTTACATTGTAACAACAACAGTCATACTTATTATTTAAAGCCTTACATATTGTTATGTAATCATGTTTAATAACACTAATGTATGTTTGTTGTTTACAGGTCTTACAAGACATCAAGGTAAATATCTTTTATCCTTGTCTATCTCATTTTGTCTCACTCGCACCTTTAGCTCGTCTCTTTTAGTTGCGATTTCTATTTGCACGATTGTCTTTTGTTTTTGTCTGTCTATTAACGCTTCTTTTTTCTTTTCTTTTTACTAATTTTGTAGTTCGTAATTGTTTTTGTCATCATCATTAGTTAATTCTGTTGTTGAAGTCTTGGTTTTCATACTATCATTTACTTTTGGTTCATTAAGTGTTGTGAAAGTGTATTTTGCAGTTCTGATCTTGTTTCGCTAATCTCCATAATTTTCTTATGGTCATTACTTCAATATCCTTTTATAACCTTATCTTTACTACCTTTGCATGAGCAAAGCAAGGAATTGAAGCCAGCCATCGGATATGGATGTCTTTTCTACTTATTTAAAACCTTTTTCATTATATATTTGAATCAAAATCTGCGGTATCCTTTGCCGCGCTTGCCATTTCACAAAATGAAAATCATTTTCGTTCAAATATCTGAAATTCCTCATCTAGGTACACCCAGACTGCTAAGAGCTCTTAGCAAAAAGGTGAATTCTATGTACCTACGAAAATATTTTAAAATACATAGGTACTAAGACACATCACATCCGCGAAGGTTCGATACGTCGCGAGGGAGGGGTTGCGACGAGGGGGCATGGGGGGGCGGTCGATGGGTCAACGACCTCGGGAGGATTTCGATGCCACCCTTCCTCCTTCCACTTATTTATTTATTAAAATTTACCTACATTGTTCTATAGCGAGTGTTTAATAAGGGAGGGAATTTAATTTTCATCTTATAAATGAGATAATAGAAAAATAAAGTGCTGACTTTCTTTATTTTCTTTTGTTGAGATTACATTGAGGTCTATTGGTTTTCTACCCTCTTTTTATAAATATTTTAGATGAGGATCTGGTCTGGATACGCTATTTTTTTATTTGTTTTGGACCCAACGAACAAACTGACGAACTCTAGAATATCAATGGTACTGTTTGTCAGTAACGAGAAGGTTACAAGTAAAATTAAATGAGATTTCCAAGAAATAGAACTACGTCGTATAACTCCATGATTTCACGGTTGTACACACTGTTAATTAATTAATCAGGTCATTGATAAACGTTATCAGGCCAACCGAAATGCCTATTATCCTTCTCGATAACTGCTGTATACGGCACACAGTACATGCCACCATTTCAGAAATGTACTACCCGACGGTATATCGGACAAATTCACAACCGCATATAAAATGTATTGTAGAATCCATAATTCCACTACATAAAGTCCTGTTTCATACAGATTTTGACAGATACTCCATCTCTTTCAGCCCTATGATGCCCGCTCGCTCACACAACAATCGCTATCCAATATTCTATTTACAAAACATTCGGTGTGCGCGACGTTGCCGTCCTGCTGTGCGCTTGCGCCGGTGACGTCACAAGCTGGAGTAACTCTGTCCTTGTCTTCGTTTCTCTTTCTAAACAGACCGTATTCCGTTTAGAACTTGTGCAAAGTTCTGTGTAAATACTAAATGACTTGTAGGAAACGTATAGGAAAATATAAACAATAGATAACGTCAAAAGGGAATTTGTTCCGTGATGACCATAAATGTGTCATTTTATACGTTTACTATATTTGGATTGAATACGAAGATGATGAGAGTTACGAAGATAAATAAGCCTTCTATGTCAAATAACGCAAGAAAAATGGCATCATTTACGTGAAAAACGGATATACTGAGAAAGTTGGAAAGATACTTAAGCTAAAATTATTTGCCTGAAATCTCAGCGAGTCGAGTAGGCTCTGTGTGTTAAAACACAATGCCTAGTATTCCTTGAATGAGGCTGTGACGGCTAAACATACACTTAAGAATGGAATTTGCATTCGCTACGTTTTCCCTTTTATTTTCATAATTAATGTTACCTACATCTAGTGTTTTGATGATGTCAGTGGAGTCTATGAATGTTACGTTATTAGTTTATGACATATTGCTTTGACTAGGAACTTTCCTGATACTAAAATAAAGTCTATTTTTAGCCCCATTCTTACCTTTTTAGAGTTCTTTGAACTGTTTTTGACTGTGAATTATCCGTCGAGTGTTTTGTATTGAAAGAAGAAGAGAACGTCAAAGATGTTCATCGTTTGTAGACGACCAATCTAACTAACAGTCATGAACAATCTATAGCTACCTTAAAAGAAAAAAAAAATGTGAAGATACAGACGAAAAATGTTCTAGGAAAGAAAGACGAAAAGAAAACAAATGTCTAGGTGCTTACAAGAAAAAAGCCAAAGCAAAAGCAGAAATGATCATAAGAAAGATATGCAGACTCAAAATAAATGTAATTGATTATGTTATAGCAGCTAGACAAAATGATATTGTATAACAGTACTTTCTACCACACTCTATTGTTATGTTTTTGTGTGATAACAATAGCTGTGATGTTTATTAAATAACAAATGATCACGGCAACAATTGCTAATAATTTGCCTTGTTATTTTCATAACATCCGCTCGTGATATCCAAACATCGTGATACCGCAATAATATTGGGTATTCGAACACGTTTTAGACAATATTGGAACATAAAATTGATGGGTATCGCAAATCTTGGTTTGATTGGATTTTGAATTGGAATCACGATAGGAGCTATTTTGAGACCTAAATTGTAACTTATTAATATTATCTTTGCATAGAATAATAGAGTTTGATTACATAGTTCTAGAATTTTAGGTGTCCTAAATCAAATTTGACTATTTCTTATGGGCAACACTTGTTTACCTGTCTTAAGTCCCATAAGAATTATCTACAAAACAAACTTCAAGTCTAAACTTTCCGTCAACCTTTCACAGGTTATGACAAACGACTTTTTTATACAGAAATTACTTGTCCACTTGGAGTGTTGGACAAATTGGCCCTTAATCTACTTAATGTAACGGTGTCATCTCTATTGCATCTTCAAGGAGATTTCAATTAGTCACATCAATGTTATATGCTTTAGACCTAACCTTGGCTTCGTCATCAGTTACCTTGGTCAAATTGCATGATTTTTGTGACCGATTCACCGACAATTGGCTGGTAGATTGTGTTTTGTTTTTATTTCTCTGGATGTCTCCTAACGAGTGGCTCCCAATAAGGAAACATGTTTGAAAGCCTTCGATATAATTTGATTGGTATTTTTCCTGTTGGAGTATCGTTTAGTTGTGTTGGCCATTTAATGTCATCATTATATTAATCGTCGATCAATTTTTTTTGAGTCCTCTGTTTATTCTTAGTCATTATTTTCTTCTTCTTCCAATTCATTAGTACCTGTATTTTTGGTACAAAAATTACCATTATTCCAACTTCACATCTAAATTCTTCGAGAATATCCCGTGCATTCCCGACCACTAGCTCTGCCACTTGTCGGCCAGCAAATGGCTTAGTTACATACACAATAAAAAGACATCGGGCAACACCGGAAGCAATCAATTCCAGCTACAATAGACTCAATGTAGGAAGGTTAAGGATCAATCGGAGTACAATGCTGCTAACCTTCGGGTTCAGTTAAAATGATCGCGGACTTAGTGCGTTCTATAAAATGGAAGTGTCTTCTTTAATGTTTTAAGAAGTTCTTTATTTTGTCGATTGTCTTTTGATGAATAAGTGTACTTATCCTTCTTTCACTGAATTTTGGTCATAGTTGTCGTTTTTTCTTTTTCTTGACACTAGTCACCACTCCATGGTTTGCGTGATTCTGATCCTATTAAAATATTTTATAAAACAACAGTCAGTTTTTTCCAGCAACTCA
The DNA here is from genome assembly GCA_949152445.1 of Cerastis rubricosa. Taxonomy (NCBI): domain Eukaryota; kingdom Metazoa; phylum Arthropoda; class Insecta; order Lepidoptera; family Noctuidae; genus Cerastis; species Cerastis rubricosa. Next base: position 4,672,002 of record OX424529.1, on the reverse strand, counting down.
AAAGTTAAATAAAACGGCCAAGTAGAAATTGAATCGGAACTTTTCGAAATATGTATTTGTATAGGATGGGATCCTAAGAACAGGTAGACAAAAAATGCGTAATCTTAGTTCTAAAATGGATTTGAACATTAAAAAAAATATCTAAACCTGTCCAGCCAGGCTAAAAACTTTTTTTGACTTGATCGCCTTGAGTTTTTTTCCTGTTTCCTTATGTTCAAATCTTATAATAGCACTTAAACCACGTGCAGATAATGTTGGCGTAATAATGAATAACTATGAAGCCAAATTAAAATTCACAAAGCCTAATAGAATTTTCTTCAAAGGTCACGGAATATTAAGTAGTACAGTAATCTAGAATTAATTAACACCAAATTATGTATATAATAATATTCAGCTGTTTCAACTTGGCATAGTCAATGTCAACTCCAAACTAGGTCCTTAAGAAGACGTCTCTGGAAATTATAATGGTGACGTTCCGACTAAATCACCAACAGAAACATTAGAAGAAGAACATGCTGTTAAATAGCCAATAGGCGAAAACCAACCTGTAACAATTTCGCGCTTTATAGAAGGTAGAATCGTTGCGGCCAGCGGTAAGCCGCGCATTTAGGCGGCCGACCGCCAAACCGCCGTTGAGCAAATGCGCAAAACCTTGAACACAGTTTACGTCGAACTGTGGCCGCATTGTTGCTCGTATACCATCGTGGCTGTGGTGGACCGATCAACCGCCATATCGAACGGCCATTCCACGACCACCTATTCGGTTTCGGTGAAAATAACGATGGAAAATGGGCCCGTTAATTGTTGGGTATAGTGGCGATAACTATTGAGGACTGTGTGTTTGCAGCAATTGATTTTAAAGACCGTTGCAAGTTGCAATCCTCCAACTGGTGTAGGTTTTCAATGGCTAGTTCCAATTTGGCGTTCTGTCTCTTTTCTGGCGTTACTTACATTTAAGCTTTTACTAATAAGAGGTTAGGGACAGTGCTTGGCTAGCGTATTTAAGTCATGAAAAAGAGTAGCGGAAAATTTACCGAGGTCATTAGACTTAGCAAACTAAAATATTAAACCACGAAATTGAAAAGCTACACCCTAATTTGAGCTCGTGTAACACTGGTCAGTTTCCCTCGCTCATCAGTTTATTTAACTCACAGTTTCGTTGAGTTTTGTGAATTCGGCAGTTACTTATTCCATAATAACATCAATTAACACATTTCTTGAAACAGCTAATAGATGACGCTATAATTATTAACAAGTAAATAGTAACAGTACCCAAATATTGTAGTTACTCGTCCATTATGATGACTATTAATACGGTACACTTGAAACAATAAGGGGCCAAACATGTGCCTTGCAATAAGGAAAGGAAACAAATTAATATGTTGTGCAATATGCTCAGAAAACATATGCCATTCACGAACAACACCACTGAAATATACTTGTTAGGTTATGTTTGGTGCGAGGTGCAAGAGGTAGCGTTTTCTTCATTTAATTTCAACCTACCTCAACTTTGATGTGCCCGGTTGATGGTAATAGGCTCGCCCTCTACTACATGGAACCTTAACATAATTGGCGGATTGTGAGTGTACTATTAGATAAATCTCTGCGTAAGCCTTCTGGGATCACAGGGGTGATGTTTTGTTATGCTTAACTTTGTTTAAAGGTATTTTTATACATTGGCACGGTGTCGTTGTTTATGTTACGTATTTTTGGAAAATCCAATGTCGAGTTTTTTAATGTACTTGGCCGCAATATCAAGGCGCGCTAGGCGGTGGCAATATCACATTCATATTATAGGATTTTTCCTTTTTGAAAAGAAAATTAAAAAAAAACATCATAGATCCTCGAATCGTAGCAGCTTAATCATCATACGACCACCATCATTTTCGTCATACGGTCATATTCCGTGCCCCCGCTCCCCTCATCCCTTGCACCGCTCTTGCCCTCACACCAGGCTCGCTCAAGAATAGCCGCCGGCCAACGTGGTGGAACACGTGTCCCCCAGTGACTGCCACTTGTGTAACCATGTCTACCACTGCTACATGTGTTCACACGACCTGGGAAATAATGTGGTGTATGTAGGGGATGAATTGCATTTAGCACCTTCTCGTCTTGAACTGTCAGTTGATTCGATATTTTCTTCAATCTTCTTTATGTGAAACATCTATACGCCCCCTCTACACTACGTAAACTCAACCTTTTCCTATTAAAATAATGTTTATTTTTAATTAATTGTTGATGTTTTTGAAAGTTCAAAGTTCTACTCAATTAGTGATGTAGTTAGGTCGGATACAGATTTGAACGATAGATATCGATAAAGAAAATAATTAATGTTATATTTGTCGTGTAATATTGTACTTACAAAGATCCTAACATTCAAACACTAAAATGATTAATTATGAATTCTAATATTAACGTAGATATCACATCTGGCGGGGGTCCAGTGATGGGCAATTTTTTTTCTAGAAAATGGTAAAGCTAGCAATATTATGTTTAATTGTTAAAAAAAAACATGTAGTGCAACAAAACAGATAATTCTAAGCTATTGCACAGTTAAACGAAACATAAGAAATAATAAAAATATTAAATAATGAAATACTTGATTAATTAATACTTAATCTTGACGAGGGAGCTATTGTGGCTTATGACTATAAAAGATGAATTACACTCGTGTGCGTCCATTTTCATTTTCTCACTCTCAATCTGATTCTCACAATTTGCATTCATTAGGACAGCTAGGTATTGCGGTTTGTCTTGCGGGTTAATCAATTGTCTTTTCTTAACATTTTCTGTGATCTTTGCTAGCTTTGTTGCATCTACTGCATTATTACGAACATAAGCCACAGCTTCATATTTTCACTCTAAAATACTTCAGATCCTTTTAACATCTCACAAATAACGTTGTTACCAAGAAGGTTATATGATTAACTAGCTGTCTGGCGCAACTTCGTTTGCGTCACATTTTCCCCGTTTTCGCAACATTTTTCATTGCTGCTCCACTCCTATTGGTCGTAGCGTGATGATATATAGCCTATAGCCTTCCCCGATAAATGGGCTATATAACACTGAAAGAATTTTCAAATTGTACCAGTAGTTTCGGAGCCTATTCAATGCAAACGAACAATCAAATCTTTCCTCTGTCTAATAATATATTAGTTTAGATAACCAATTTCTGGTTTAACGCGAACTGTCGGCTGTTAGACTTAGTTCCTGACCCGCTCAACTAGTGAATTCAAACTTCTCTTGCATAATATTTCGGGTCCTGTATCTCCAAATACTATTGTGCGCCAAATTATTCCTAAGTTTTTAAAGACACTCCCCAAAATCGAGGACATCCTTACCCCCAACCTAATCTCCCCTAAAAATAATCTTTTCCTACCCATACACCAACTGTCTAAAAAACATCCCCCGATACACAGTACCAGGTATCTTCGACCTGCTGTTCTAATTCGGGAGAGGAGAGAATAGAACCACCCGGTTTTGGGGGCTCGTTGACATTGGTAGTATTGTAATATTTATATCCCGTAGGAGATTTACGATTTACCGTAGTAAATAGTACGGATGTTGAAAGTAAGTTTCGTAAGTTGTATGGATTTGAAATGGAAGTAACTTATGAAAATGTAATAGGAAAGAAACGAATGTAAGGTTTAAATTAAAAAGTCAGGCCGAGATAAATTTTTTGTTACTTAGCACGTACTATCAAACTCCTAATCTATACCTACTATTAATAATAAAAGGTGAAGAGTTTGTTTGGTTGAACGCGCCCATCTCGGGAACTAATGGTTGGAAACATTATTTTACTGTTGGATAGCCCTATCATCGAGGAAGTCTATAGTCTATATATCATTACGCTACGACCAAAAGGGGCGGAGCATCAATGAAATATGTTGCAAAAACGGGGAAAATGACGCAGACACGTCTAAGTCAAAGCACGTGATTTCGTGCATTAAGGAGTTTTTGACAGACGAGAAACAGACGAGAATTGTGACAAAATCCTGAAAGTTAGTTTGTATGCAAATAAAATTTAGTTTCAATAAATAACAATTCTATGAGTTTGGCAAGCGAAATAGTTACAATAGTAAATGTCTCGACAGATAATTTATGAGCTTTTCTACAATTATTATTATCTGAATAGTTGATGTCTTCACTGTGCTTATTTTTGGATAGTCGGTCAAGTGTGAACTGGGATTTAGAACACGTATCGAGTTGAGTTACTGTCCGTAATGTACTTATTTTGATTTGTTAATATTTTGGAGTTTCATCACATTGCTGATAGATGATACTAGGAATAATACTTAAAAGCAACATTATAAGCAAGTTTTGCCAGCTGTCATCGCACGATTTATTTTAGGTAGTCCCTTACTAAAAAAATCCTTTATCTCTGTTTCCGATACCACTTAGCATCTATAAGATCTTAATTTCGCTCAATCAACCTACTTGAAGGAAAGCATCGTGAGGTTATCGGTATGTCCTTGAACTAAAAAATACGAAAACATGTGACATCTGCCAAACCGCATTTGGCCCACTCCTTGTCATTGAGAGAAAGCCTGTGTCCCACCTGTGGTAACATAATAAGGCTGATTATGCTAACTGGCTCTAAAGCCTTGACATCGAAGATGAATTATTAATAATTATTTGTTTTTTTTTAAGTATTTTTTTTTTAAATATTGATTCAATTTAAAAAAAAATAAAAAATGTGTACAAAAATAAATAAAGGAAAGATCAACATTCCAATAGCAACACCAAGAAATTAATGGCCCCTTATCTTAAAAACAACAACATACAAGAATAAATCACAATTAATTATCCATTTACCAACTTATATTAATGTGTACAGAAAATTCACAAATCTTTGGCACGGAACACTATCGGGGGTTGCAAGACTTGAAAATATAATTTATTGTGTTTAGCAGCGTACTACAAAATGTTGTACGTAAAACGATTAGTATCTACTGAATACCGTTCTGTCGCTGTCTGTGATTCATTCACGTTCCTGCTGTATTTATGGGGGTTCTGTACATCCAAGGGTGATTATTAAGGTATAGATATGGGGTTTTTTTGAGGAGCTCGTGGCTTAATAATTACAGCCAGGTCAATCTTTAGTTTAAGCCAATCTTATCTAGGTTTCCTCCCTGCCTCGGAAAACAAATTAAACCGTTGGTCCCGACTGCACAAGTGTAACTATTCTTTAATTATATCTATTTCATTTAAGGCTTCAAGTTTAAAATATAGCAATGTCAAAGGGTATAAATACCACAGTCCACACAAAACTCTTTGACATTTCCTATTGACGTGAAAACTTCTTTAGCCGCTATTGCGCGATTTTTGGTAGGGGAAAAATCATTGCGACGTGTATATAGCGGCCTGATATTTTGTATTAAACTTGTACAGCCTATAATATTTTTGATTAATAATGATCAAACCAATGTCAATAGATGTTAAAAAACCAGACTAATTTTAATAATTTCAATTTACAAATTGTGAAATAAAAATAATTCCGACTGAAATTGATTTAAAAATTCAAAAAAAGAACACAGTAATTCCATTGTTTAGAGTATTGACTTGCGACTGCAGTCCTTATGACTGCAGACTGCCTCTGTTTGTTTTTCAACGTCATAAACTTACTATGAAAACGTTCAATGTCTCAATGCGAAAATACAAATAAAGAAAAAAAAAAAAAACAAAAGTTGTGAAGCCAGAGAAACTCGAACTTTCAATTTTTTCTTAATGTGTAACGTTCTGATGACGTAAATATTTCAAAAGATATTTTGAAAAGTGTTCTTTGAAATACTTAGAGCCTTAATTTCCCCGATGGGTTAGGCAGAGTTGTAAGTACTTAAACGAGTATAGTTGGTATAATAGTCGGAAACGACTGCTGAACATGAGGTCCCGGGTTCAACTCCCAGATCGGGCAAAATACTCTTGACATTTTCCACCAGGAATTTCGCAGTAGCACCACGGAGTCTGGGTTTGTGCCCGGTTTATGACAATAAGCTCGCCCCTATTACATGGTATTATAATCTTTATTGGAACCAAAACACATTTTACAAATTGATTGCGTACGTAAATAGGTACATTAGTTGCAAAACTGTGCCGCAGCTATTAACGCCCACCTCCACCACCACCGCCGCAAGAGGGAGACGAGAGCGTTCAAAATTCCAAATATGAAAAAAACAGGACGGGTTTAAAAAATAATAACAACAAATATAAAAAAAAAAAACAAAATGGTATACAATCGTAAAAAAGAAAAAAATGAAAAAGCAAAAATAATAAAATTATAAAAAATAAAATTAAAATAGGTAAATTTAATGTTTAATGTTGTGCATATGGAGTGTTGTATGTGTGTGTGTGTGTGCGTGTGTCTTATGTTGTGTTTAGTGATTTAAACATAATTTACGTTTTGTAAACCCGTATTGTCCGTGATGTTTCGAATAGATTTTCAAATATCCTTCCACAGTAGTCATTATCATCATCATCATCATTTCAGCCGAAAGACGTCCACTGCTGGACATAGGCCTCCCCCAACGCCACATTGGCATAATCGCCACGCTTGGCAGGCGGGTTGGCGATCGCAGTACGGTTGTTACAAAAGCACAGAGAACGCTGCTGCCCATTCCCTGGCAAATCTCTTAGTCGCCTCTTACGACACCCACGGGAAGATATGGGATGGTGCTATTCTTTACGTCCGACACCATAAAGAACCACAGTAGTGCCAACATAATATGTTATTAGTTAAGGTAGCCTAGCACCATTAATAACGTGAACTGTTGTCCGCGTGATAACGTTATCTATCTAGGTCGCGGTTACGCCTTAACTGGCAACCCGAAATCCGTTTGATCGATCATGGTAAACAACCTATTTTGATAATGATATCTTTGGTACTAAATGTTTGCTTCCGCTTGGGAATAATTTTAATGTTTTGAAGTAGCTGATAGGTACTTACAACTGAAATAATAAGTTTACTTTATTTTAAAATACTTTAATAGAACTTATCTCTTACTTCGTAATATAAATAGTTAACATTTTTGTAAACTGTAATTGAAAACAACTGTAGTTTCATTAGCTTTTTTTTTTAATTGTGTAAATGCATTAATCCAAGGCACCAAGTTATTTTTCATTTTGTTAATAGACTACAACAGAAGCATGGAAAAGTAAATAAAAACAAATCTCCAGTTACTTTCAGGAAAAAAAAAATCTTATAAAAAATTACGTTCTGTATTTAAAAACAGCATGTTTTGTCATAAACGTCAACGTCATATCTTTGTTGACGTCACTCGGAACATAAAACATGGTGCACACCTGCGAATCTTCTCTCAAACACGTATTAAAAACAAAATTACTTTAAAACATCATGCAAAATTAGATAGATGAGAGATTTATTATCCATTGAGCTTTAAATGGACTACATTGACCTTTGTAAGAACCTATTTTTAGAGGTAACATAAATAAAATTATTATCAGTACCTCGAATATCTTAGCAAATTACTCAAAAGATTGCGAATTAAAATAACTTGAGAATATTTATCAGCAAAGTCTATGTATTTCTTGGTATAGATAAACAATATCTGACGAGACTAACTGAAGTTAGTTTGACAGCTAAACGTAGCAAAATGGCGGTAAGGTCAATTATATTTACGATAGCTTAGTAAATAATTGTAAAAATAATAAATCATTTCTCTACTTTTCCCATCAGTACATAAATTCAAAATTATACAATTCAAGATATTTATCTCAAATATCTCGTGACGGACGTCTCGTAAATAAAATTTATTCACCCATAACAGCCGCCATATTTATTTTCAAATAAAACAACGTAAAATAGTATCGCAAGAATTACAACCAACGTAAATCATTGCTCGGAAAACAAACAATGAATTGTAGAAAATGTAAATACAGTACGATATTAATGGCTAGTCACAAGAAATATGTTACGAGATTTGATGTTTTGCCAAAAAGATCAAAGTAGCGACCTTGAGGTACGCATGCGCTGATAAACAGTAGCTATACTGTGCACCCTGTATATTATATTACGGAGATTTCAGACGTCATATTTTTATGAGCCATAAAAAATGCGGAAAGGAATTTCACCTGTGTGCGGGTGAGTTTACAACACAAATGTCCTGTACCTATACACATACAGATATCTCAAATCAGAACACCTATTTGTAGCCCACCCCACGTAATAAGTCCACCTATTATTTTTTTCATGTAGGATTTGAAGTAGACGTAGCACATCAACCATAACTCGGTCATTGCGTAAACCTGGTGTCATGTAGCTATGTCCCAATGTGACCAATAAGGTCAAGCTATTTAAAAATACAAAGTGACATTAACAGATTTTCAACCAATGATGATACTTGTAACTAGCAAGCTGGCGTCATTAGTTTCACAGTTCATTCCTCACCGTCGGAAACTTTACTGAAAATCCGGAAAATTGGCGGAGTATATAATATCCAGCAAGAAATCTGAAAAGCTCCATTTGTTTCTCTGGTTATTTAAACAATAAATACCACTTAAGTGGCCGCCGACATTAGGGCTTCACGAAAGGATTATGATCCCGTTTCGTGTTAGATCCCAAAGACAATTAAATAAAGCCTAAAGCCAGTTACACAAAGTTGAACAAAAGCAGTGTTCCAGGACCGGGCAACTTGCGGTCGGGACAAAAGGTCTTTTGTTTACGGCTAATGTACGGCGTGCTTTGTCACTGCGGCTAAATTTTGACTTATTGTCGTGGACCGACGCGCGACGAGGTGGTGTGCATACGGCTCAAATGTTTAGATGTTTATCTCGATATGTTAATGAAGAAAATTTTAGAAAAAAGAGCAAAATCGCATTTCCCTGGTATGACTTTGACGTGTACCCTTCGCCCGCCAATGTTTCAGAACTAAAATCGCTAAATTTTGCAGTATTTTCTTCCAGTTGTCCTTTTTTATCGGTCTTCATATTTTGGATGGCACTTCATGCCTGTAGGCACCTACTTGACCGCTTGATGAGTTGTTATAAATTGGCACTTACGACGCGTAAGGGTGCTTGAACATTTTGATAAGAAAAATAGATTTTTAAAGCTTGGTTTTGACATCTTATTGAAACTTCCTACAAAATGTTATTGTGGAATCCCCATTTTCTCGATAATGCTGAGATTATTTCCATTCTGAGTTACTGCAAGCTAAGAACACCGAGACTTAGTCTGCTACCAATATAATTCCATACCTTCGTCAAATTCAATGAAAATATCAATAATTCTAATCCCATTAAAAAGGTCCTTAACAATTAAAGATTGCGTATAACTACACAATAAAAGACCAATAACATTAAATTATTAAGCATCAAAAATATTATATTTCATACTTTTAAAACTCAAGGGCCCGTAAGCAAGAAGAAATGTTTTTTGGAACACCAGCTGCCTCCCAAATGTAGTTTGAAATGCATTCAATAAGTTTACCGAAGCGAAAAATATTTTATTGTAATAAAAGAATTTGAAAACGAGAGTATTGCATATCATCCAATTTCGTAAAACTAATTGTTGGTACAAACGTGTAAGTTGCATAAGCCGTAGATTTACCGTGAGATTAAAAATAAGGGTATTTTAAAGGCAGCTCATGAAAAAACGTTACTTTAATTTATCAGCCATTTGTATTTTTACTTCGCGCAGCACGTGGTGGTCCAGTAGATATTAAAAGGTTCACTAACTATCACACGATCTATGCGTATTCTTATTTAAACTTAAAGTAATAAGACATGTTTAATTGACTTAGTTGTGCCTTTTTCAAAGTGCGGCCAAATGTATTATTATATAAAAACTCATTAATCTTGAACGTCTAATATTAGCTAATCCGTGATAAGAGAATTAATTAAATAATTAAAAAAGAATGAATTAAAAAAGAAAATTAATCTTGCCTAGCTTTGATTGACTGCATTTCTTGTTTGTTTTACTACGTGTAATTGAGCGCTTTTTTCAGTGCATCATCGTTTTAAAACGAAAAATGTCCTAAGTATTATCAACCATATCGGAGAAACTATGACATTTGAGAGGACAAGATAGATCGTATTTATGGTTGATTGATGTGTTTTTAGACTAGATATTAAGCATCATTGTTATCTGCCTTTCGTAATTACGTCAAGATCGGCTCCCAGTCTAACCAGACGTTGCTGAATATCAGTATCTTACCTGAAGCGACTGCCGATGAAGCTAGCACATCCTTACTAGACAACACGATACCCATTGGTAACACTTTTAACAGTCGGCCTTTCGGACTTGTAAAACTTATTTTAAAAAGGGGTTCCCTACTCGAAATCGAATGACGTTAGATCGAAAAAAAAAAACGTTTGTGTTTCGGGTAGGTTGGACAACATTTCCCCAATCAACCTTGAACCGTATTGTTTAACGATAAGGTTGAAAATCTATTAAAATGATGTTTCAAGATAATGGGCTTCGCGCTGCCGATGATTCGAGCTTATTCGAGATTTTGATGCATCGAGGTAGTGAACTGTCGCGCTTATAATTCATCGATTTCCAGTACTATCGAGCTAACGTTTTCGAACAAATGTTATTCGATCTAACGTCATTCGATTTCTAGTAGGGAACCCTTTAAAAAGAGAATACTAAAGTCACGTTTTAGTTTACCAAGCAAAATATGCCGACAATTCATTTAGTAAAAGTAGGTTATGTTCGACGATTCATTGTGCGATATACAGGGTGCATCCGAGCGTGTGTTCCATCGCACGCCGCTGTGACCACGGAGCTATACATCTTCACATCATTTCAGCCATACATTCCTATTTGTAACACAGTTTCACGTTTCGTTAGTTCTATATTGTTTTTTTTTTTCTACATTGCTTAAGTTTTTGCCGAAAGGTCGATTAGATTTAGTTCCAACTTAATTGTTATTTTTTTTTTATTATTATAAGCGTATATACACTACAGAGCAAATCTATAAGCTCTATGATGTCGGAGCTCTGTATGGTGTCGGACCTAAAGAATAGCACCACCCCATATCTTCCCGTGGGTGTCGTAAGAGGCGACTAAGGGATTTGCCACAGAATGGGCAGAAGCGTTCTCTGTGCTTTTGTAACAACCGTACTAAGATCGCCAAGCCACCTGCGTGGCGATTATAGCAAAACCCCTCAAAATGTCAATGTGAGACACTTGGGGAGACCTATATCCAGCAGTGGACGTCTTTTGGGCTGAAATGATGAATGATGATGATGACAGAGCAAATGCCTCCCTTCCCTCCTTCCACTTTTTGCGATCTAGTGCAATTGTAGGCCGATACTTTTAGAACGAGTCCAACTCATCCCGGCATCCCCTTCTGGGCCTGCCGCATTGTCGTCGCTGTCACTTCTTCTTATGTGTTGTTATAAATCAATTAAATCAGCCTGTCACTGTCGCACTGCAGAGCAAAGTGCCTGTCCTCATACAGAGCGTTGGCATTGATGACCACGCTTGCACCTTATCGTTATCATTTTCTGCTTAGCTCGCCGCCATCCTGAGTAAAACAGCAGTTTTCTTTTTGTTCATTTTTTTATAGACCAACGTAATATCTTAAACACAACAGCAAATAATGAACTTTGAATAAGCAACAGCACCTGGGCGACCGACCTCAGATGCATGCTGGGGTGAAATAGATAAAACCATATTCCCCAGTTATGAGATCTAGCTAGATCGATTTTTCGCGAATAATATTGGAACTGTCATCAAAATCGTAAGAGCCGTTTTCGAGAACATGATTACATATACAAGGTGTTGTTTTGCAACCACGTCAAATTCTAGGAGGTAACTATGCTAATGATTCTCGACCCGAATCAATAATAAAATGAGTAGGTAATTTTCTTTTTTTTATTTAAATACTGAAATCGCTAACTGTGAACCACCCGTGTTTTAAACACGGGCCGTCTGATCCCTGCCTTATAACGTCGCTTACACACAAACAAAAAACCTGAAACGTTTTTTCGATAATTGTATAATCCCTAAACCACGCTATGGGGGTTATTCTGAAATATTGACAAAGGAGATTGTTCTAGACCGCCCTATAACCAACAAACATTTGACGTGTACGTTAATTTTAATTATATTTTAATATACTTTTTAAAAATAATAAATTCAAGCGGACACTGTTTAATTCTTAATGGATTTTTAAAAGTAACCTCATTGATTTTATTACCAACCAAACCCGCCATTTAATTGTCAATGTGAATGTCACAAAAGATTTGATAGTGTCGCTCTCGCTCATATTACATAAATATCGATATCGACGACGATGTCCCTATTATCTAGTGAAAAATAATGGATGTTCGATCTTTATCACTTCCAAAACATTGAAAATGTGCAACATAAAAGTTTTTCATGCACCCTTTTGTCATGGAATCAGTTCCATGAAAATTTTAATGGAACTTATGATGAATATGGCCGAGCACGAATGAACATATTGAAAATATAATGAACAAAACAAACTCACAAATGTACTTACTACTAGTCGAATGAGGGATTTTCTGACAAATGATAAAATATTAGTTCAAAAGAGGCGTTGATAAAAAATACGTCACTGTCTCTGGTTTTTGATATCAAATAAGCTTTCTTATTAACGGAACTTATTTTTGTTATCAGTACCCAGTAAAACGTAGACGTATTTTTTACGCACGCCATCAATTGAACTATGTTTTTCGCTTGTTAGAAAATCTCTCATTGAACGATTGAAATGTCATTTACGACGCAACTCTAGTGAATTGTTATAATATCGATTCCACGACTTCAATAGCCATATTTTTACTTTTTAAGTACTTAAACTCTATTTTTAAATAGGTGGTCATTGATAATCGTTATACAATGATCGATCTTCGAGAGAGCATCTCTACGTCACTACGTCAGTCGCTTCGTTTTACGCGATAATCATAATGTAATCGTACAGTTATTATTTATTGGATGAAGATTACTTATTAATTAGCGATTAGAAGGCCTAGGCTGTAATTGCAGTAATATTTTACTGTATTTGAAGTTGAATGCTACGTAGACACCAGAAAAAGCGATTTTCGAAGGAATTACTTAAGTTTTCTTTTATTGAAAATAACCTCAAAACTTGTTCTTTTTTTATAAATAAATCTGTTCTCTTAAGTGTCCGTCAAGAAACTTTGTTATTATGGGCTACTAAGGGCAATTGACTAATAGAAAATGATTTTTTCTATGCTGTTGGCTCCAGGGCGAACAATGTATGGGCGCAGAACAATCTCCTTTAAACAACAAAAAAATGCAGTGTTTTTTAATAATTTACTAGGTACCGTAATTTATATTGAATCTTATGTCTTTTGTGACAACATCCTGAATTTTGACGAGGATGCAAAACAACACCTTGTATATACTAGCTGCTGCCCGCAACTTCGTTCGCTTGGAAATTTTGATGGGTTTTAGGGGTATGAAAAATAGATGTTGGCCGATTCTCAGACCTACCCGATATGCACACAAAATTTCATACAAATCGGTTCACCCGTTTCGGAGGAGTTTGGTAACAAACACTGCGACACGAGAATGTTATATATTAGAGAGAAGATATACAAATATTGATCATTGAACAGTAGATAATAAACCATAATTTCACGGTAACATTTCAACTCATGGTTATTGCTATCAAGAAAACCATCTTACTCAATTGCAGCAAGCAAACCATACCTGCAACATTGTAGAGCACGAATTAACAGCGCAATTCAACCGGTAAACCACTATTTATATTACAAACACATCAGAATCACTGTAAATAAGACTTATTACCCCATGTAATAACTAATAACAGCACCTAACGTGTAATTTTGAATTTTCTATTTCCAATCTTAAAATTACGAAGCGCAATCGGGTACAGTTCGGTTAACGTCGCCGTCGGTTTGAATTAACCAATCGCAGCGCTGGATTTGAAAAACGAAGATACTGTTGAGTTAGATGGGCAGTATTACCGTTGATGTTCGTTGGTTATTACTGGCCAGTTTGTTAAAGAAATGTTTACTAGGAATAATATTGGTTATGGCTTTAGTTTGTGTGAAAGTGGCCATTGAAACACCAACTCGCTTGTTATAATAACATTGATTATTTTGTTTCTTATCTTCCATTACACTATTGTAGTGTAATCTCCAGGCATTTTGAAGTTTACATCTTTTTATTGCTTGTTCAATAGCTTCCACTCACGATAAACTTGCTAGTTTGTACCAGAGACAAGGTTAACCGACTTACAAATGGGAAAAGAACCTCTATAAAGGATCTAGAGATTGTAATCCTAAGTTTTCTTTTACTGGAAAAGAATGTCGAGAAATATAGGACATCCAATTTCATTCAATTCCGTTTATGTACCTTTTAGTTGCCATCTTATTCCGGGCGAACCACAGAACTTCGTTATTTTTCTTTTACACGGGACTGATTCTAGGAGCAGTCTTTTAAAACCGTATTCATTGCTATCGTCTAAAATTAATCCGTTAATCTTTCGTGTACAAATCATTAGTCATCAATGCCAAATTATGTATCTTCTGTATTGCCAATTACAGCTCTCAACTCTACTCTTGTCTAGTATATGAAGTCAAATACTCGAGCCCCATTAAGCTAATTAGTCTCCAGCTACTTATGCTGGTCATCAAAGCCTCCTGCGACCTGCGATCTTGCATCTATTCCACGGTGCATCTTCAACCTCATATTACCCTTGTAAACATTTGTAGCCCCTATAAAACAGTTCCTTATATCTCGATCACGTCCAATCTTTGGCTTGCTTACTCTTCCCCTTAAACTCTCTCTCTCTTTTCTCCCTCACTCTTCTTCTCCAAAATCTCTTGCCTCTTTTCAGAGTTAAGTATTAAACTCTCATTCCGTCTCTTCTCTCTCTAAAATGTTTTGTCCCCGTCACTCATGTACCCTGTCTTTCCAGAGCTACCGCGGTCGCAAGCCCCTCGGCGGCACAGCGGGAGTGGCAGGCGCAGGAGTGCCCGGTGTGGCAGCCGCAGCGTCGCCCAGCCCCGCTCCGCAGGCACCGGCAGCGCCGAGCCCGGCCCCTGCCACCACGCCAGCTATGAAGCAGGAACATCCCAGCCAGCCCATGGTAAGGATCTATTGAGTATTTTCTTCAGAGGCATAAATATGAGCCTTCTCAAGATCTGATCCGTGAGTGATCATTTCGTTTGGCAAAAAAAAATTGGTTGATGCTGTTATTTTTCATAGCATCAAGGTTCGTCCCTCTGACCAAAACAAGCCCCCTGAATCACTTCTTACGATGGAAAAGAATCAGGTTAAATATGAGAGCAGACCGTTTAAAGATTTAAATTTCTCTAAGAAGTTTCAGTAAAAGAGATCTAAACTTACGAGCTGAACTTGCAAAGTAAGTAAAACATGATAAAATTCATAATTCAAAGATCCCAGCCATTCTTTATATCGATTTGTCGCCTACCTAAGCCAAAACCAATTTGCTGTTTGGCAAAGCTGAACGATACAGTAAAAGCCTCCTAATCCAATAATGGCGCATAAATGAATAGAACCTTCTTCGTTCAAAGTAACGTTATGCAGATTCATTGCAATTCTCCCGTCCATTTTGCTGAAAGGAAATGGTAGAACCAATTTAACGTATTCAAGTCAATCTTCATTTAAGACTTGATTAGGTTCTGCGCTTAAATTAAGACCTAGGATGTACGTTAGTGGTTTCCATTGCAATCAAACGTAATTATGCAAATTGAAATACACTGCAAATTTTCTCTATGATCGTTATACAGGCATAAAATTTCTCTTAGGAATGTTTATTGCAGTATTTCAATTAATCCAATAGGTTAAGATCAACTGTAATGTTTACTATGTACTTATCGCTATTTTTATTTACATTACAACCTTGCTACACTCGTAAAACATATTTAACAGCTCGAACAGCGTCATAAAAATTTATCTGTTCTCCTAGTTTGTTTGTATACTGCAATTACTGTGAATGGTCAACATCGGCTACGTCATTGATTTATTCAGTCCAAAAGTTATAATTAATACGCTAATAACGTAGTACATAATAATTAAGTTAATCGTAATGTTTACTGCCCAGTTGACTTGTCGACGTTAAAATAAATGACACATTCGCTTGCCTTTATCCACGAAATTAACATTTTGGAAATAAAATCGGCCGCGGATTTGTACGGGGAACAGAAGCAGGGTTATTACAAGCGGAATAACACATGATTATGGTTTTATAACAGTAAAGTGAGGGATTTGCATAAGTGTATCATAACGAAACATTATCATAATCGTTTGTCATTTAATGGTCGATTTTAACAAGCTGCATGATTGCTTTATAAGTAATTATGGGGTCCGGACACGGTAATTGTGTTTATAAACGTATACCTGGTTTATTATTTAGGATGGTAGGAACACCAACGATGGTTACTGTTAGTACTTATTTCATGCTGTGCCTATAGGACTTATTATTTCCATGGCTGTAGCACTTCACTTTACTTACACACAACTATAAAAAAATAAATTTAAAAAAAAATGCTATATATCCGTCAAATGATTTATAAACTATATAAAGCTCTTTAAATTTGGCTGATAAATATAATAATTGAAATGCCTCGTTTATTCAGTTTTGAAACATTAATTAATTACTTCAGACTAGACCTGCTATCTCTTCCGCTTTACTTGACCAAGTAAATTATGGCAATTCCCAATGTCTTATGAATAAAAGAGCCGTTTTAATTCAGACAACTGGCTTGGTAATTTTAATTATCATAATACCAAACGACAAATAAACAGGACTAATCGCCAAAGACAAAAAACGCAGCAGTCGTAAAAATAACGTAAAAAGAAACCACGTGGCTCGCAGTCCCAGAAAAAAAAATTACAGATAAAAAAATCTAAAAAAGCAAATTGAATTTAATAAATTTTCGTAGGTAAATGCGCTCGAGAAACTTATTCAATTTGTTTATTCCTCTTTTGTTTGCATTTGACAAAAACGCCTTTGTGACTGTTTTGATAAAATTATAATTGAGTTTGTTTTTAATCGACTTCTTAGGGTTAAAATTGGCGTTGAAAAACGTTTTAAGATTTCCATGGTCAGAGATAAAAACATTGTTTCAGTTTTAATAATCAGGAATAATTAATTAAAATTATGTCATTTACATAATGTTGTCAATACCAAGTAATATATATCTTCATTTTTCTATAGTTCAAATCTAAAAACGTGTTCACCTATCATTGTAAAAAACTTCCACTTAACTTCCGCATATCTCTAGAACAGTTGTTATTTTACGCCTTCAGATATTTCCAAGACTGTCACATCGAATTTCAAGTTCCAAACTGAATTCTAACAACACTACGTCTAGTTCAAAAACGTAGTTTTCAATAACAAGATGTCAAAGTGGGAAATTTTTAATTTGCGCTCGCGGCCCGAACTTTGCCAATTTCAGTGCAGTACGGCCCGAATTTATGTTCGTTCCAAGCTTTTCTATTTTATTTTAAACTGGCCAGTTATGTGGCAATAAGACTGTCGACTTTACGTAATGAACAAAAAGTTTGTTAATTTTAAAAGAAACAATTTAAATGCTACGTAACCTTTTTAAAAGAATTTTCGACGACGTAGGTTTTAACTTCCTAACAGCACGACTTTTACTTAAATTCGATATTGTTTGACTTTAATTCTTACCTGTGAGGTTTAAAGTTGGAATTTTCTTTCTTCAGCTTTCCTTCTCTGCTATTTTTTTCACATGATCCAACTGGCCGGTAGGCTCAATAAGGTGTAACATTATAAACGCAAGACCTTTTTTTGTTACGGTTACTTTTGTTCCTTGACTTTTTTTATTTTTACTCTACATATTGCTACCTTATATTTTTTATCAGCTGATCGCGTCAATTCCTAAAGAAAGCCCTTTTTTGTGAATTTCAAGAACTCGTAGAACAAAAATTGATCAGTTTCATGGTCCGAGACTCGAGAAGTCTTCTTTCCTTTATTATGTTACTTCTTGTATAAGAAAAATAGTAAGATAGGTCATAATTATCCCAAAGACTTTCTCTCTGCCAGGTTTATTCCGTGTTCTACGAAGCGCCTCCTTCCCCCGTGTAGGTTGGTGGATATGCCAACATGTCTTCGATCATTCGGTTTTAGGACCAGTAGTTGATAGCTTCGCTACTTCATATTAATAAATGTTTTAATTTCGTTTTTTTTTCCTATTTTCCTGTACAAAAAGGAATAATATTAAAAAAACCCATACCAGGTTGGTATGCTATAAATAAATTAATTTTGAGTGTGACAATGAATTGGAATGTCCATTCAGGGTTGAAATTGGCAATAATCGCCATAGTTATCAGGCTGGCATTGTTCACAGATATAATTCATTAATAACAACAAACTCGATAAATTGTTTGTTTCTCTTTGTTAGTGTGCGACAACAATTTATTTGTAGAGCATTTATCGTCTATGAGTTTAATAAAATTCGAGTTTTTTTTTAATATTTACATGTGGATTTAAATTGTAGGTACATTATGACTTTCATGACTTTGTTATAAATAAAACTACTAGTAAGATTCCCATTAATTTAATCACCCAATTGATTTATGGTCTTTAAATAGTAAACAGGACATCCAAGAAAAATGATTTCAAGTTTCATTATTTACTTAAAGGTCAAGCCAACTAGCCTTTGAATTCCAAATAATTTATGAACATGTCTCATATAAACTCAAAATTTTATAATTTCATGGCCTCTCTTCTTGCTCATAAATTTTCCATCGTATGGGGAGGGATGGCCCATTATTGTGTTCAATTATGCTCTGGACGTAATTACGCATACAATTGTAATTAACGGTTACAATGTAATTCGGTAATAAATAGAGGTGTACTGTGTTGTCGCCTCTACTCGATTATCTGTTCGATACATGCCTTTCCGGAATAAGTAAAAAGGTTGTTATCATAAAAGACAAGGTGTAGTAAATAATGGCGTCTTTTTGTAGCTGGCCACATTTAATCCTCAAACCTTAACTTGGCTGGAACATCAATTCAAAATTCAAATAAGAAAGCTTCCTTAACGCCCGTTCACACTGCGCTGTAGTGGTATGCACATTTGACACTAAAAAGTTGAAATCACACGTCAATAACCCGACGAGCGAGCGGTTAAAATCAAAATGCAATATGGAACTGCCACATGATCCCAAAATTAAAGTAATATTGCTTTTTACGTGTTTTTTAGTCGTTTAGTCGTTGCTGAAAGTCAGGAACGACTAAACACATAAAAAAGAAGTAAATAATATTTTTCAAAAATAAAAACGTGTCACCCAAAAGGGAAGGGTATTAGTAATTAGTCAGAAAGCGAGTAAACAGCACGCGTCTAGTCATAAACAAGAATAATCTCGTTATAGAATCTCATTACGACGACATAACAAAGTTTTAATTACGAACGACGTTCGTACGTTGGCATGTTAATAAAATATTACTTAACTTGGTAAAAGGCATCCCCTTCGCGCAGAAATTAAAATCTTTGAAACTTGAACGAGTTTCGAAGGAGCATTACATTATAATTTGTTACGTAACATATTTACTTTGGCCTGCCAACGCTTAACATACTAAAGTTTTGTAATTTCATAATTTTCCTTCAGTTACGTGGCTTTATTATAAAAACAATAATGGGCTTTGTAAGTTTATTTTTAATTGCACGTTGTGCCTGTACATAATTTAGAACAACGTACCTTACTCATAAGAAACTGAACTTCAGGCAGACATGTTTTGAAAAACGACTCGTAAGTCTCGTCGGAGCCCCAGGAGGATTCTCAGGTCGGACTTAGTTTTATTAAGTTTTTTCATAACGTATTTCTTATTAACAGCCAGGAGTCTGTATTTGTGGCCAATTGATAGCAATTGCCTAGCCCATTTTACAAGGGGGGAAAGTTTAGGCAAAATGTAGGTGGTGATGTATAGAGTACACTTCTGCCTAAACTTTCAAGTTATACAGCCGTGATGTTCTGTATGTAAAATATCATATTTTGAAAAAAAGCGTACCAGTAGTAATTTCTAAAGGGTGTAAAACACCTCTTAACGAAGCCGAAAGGCACTGGTTCTCCCTGTCATTGCGTTATCTTTTTTGTTCTACACCATACCTGGGAACCTTTTCTTCTAGTTACGGAGATATTAGGGGTCAAAGTTCCAACTTTTTGACAAGTATTTTTTTGAAATACAAGTTTTTAATGGTAGATTTTTACTTTAAACACCTCCACGACCCCCGTACTATTCAATCCGTCCATCAGCACAATGTTTTGAGTGCGGTACATTGAGTTCTACTACAAAACATGATTTTACACCCCCAAAAAAAAAGTCGTTTCCCAGCAATAATTTTTGCGTAAATTTACTTAGTTTCATGTACAGAATGCTTGGTTGACGGCTTCATGATGAGGTGATTTACACCCCGTATAGGGGCTCACAATCACACACCTAACGCAAAGTCAAATCTAAATCTAAAGTCTCACATAGTAAAACACTATTTCGCTCAACACTCTAGTAATAACTCCATCAAACATGTCTGCCAAACGCTTGTAATTCAGCATGACGCTTGTATAAACAGAATAATCGCGACCTCGGTCATCGTATTATTACGTTGGGGCAGTTCTCACGTCGCATAATATAGTAAACAGTGGCCGAGGCAGCCTCGACATACATAACACAATATTAAATGACGTGCCTGCTAATTATTTAAAACGGTACGACTATTGTAGAAAAAATTACGAGGACAGTGAATACAAATATACATATTTCCACATAAGATATGAACACAATGAAAGACATAAACAGGAAAAAGTAACAAATAAGGAAGGAAACAATTACAATTTATGTAAAGAAACCGATTATAATTTAGTCCCAAGCCCATCAACACAAAATGCTTACAACTGCTGTCAATACGGTGGAGGAGAACATTATCAGGAAACCAAAAATTCGAAGACGTATAACATCCACATGTGGGCACTGTACCGCGTGGTGCCGACTCCGTCTAATAGATATAAAAGGCCTGTGTCCCAGCAGTGGGAGTTCCCACTAGGCTGATTATACTTATGTATGTCTATCCCGAAACAGTTACCTTATACTTTGCGGGATATTGGTCCATATTCACTTTTCTCGCATGAAGTGGGAAAGGTTGTGTTACAAAAAAGATCTGTACTGGTTTTGAATAATAATTTCAACAGTGTTTCGTATTGTTGCAGGCACCAATGCCGTTCTACGCCGGAGATCCGAACCGCTTCCCGACGGCGTGGCAGACTGACCCATCGCAAGGTAACAAACTCTTTAACACTGTTAACAAAATTTTAAAGAAGAGATCACTCTAATATTCATCGTAGAGTGATGAATGCTGATGGCGGACATTGCAGACCATGGTCAGCATTGTTCGGTGGATCTCTGCAAAGTTACTGATTCATCAGGTGATCATAAAGCGCAGCATAACATTTAATAGAGCACACGCATATACTGCCCACGTATTAGAAGTTTGACTATTCTGCGGGTAACGTTTTATGTCGGCTACATATTCTGGTTATCAATCCTGGATATGTAGTTGAGAAGGATGTTCTTAAAACAGTTATTTATCTTTCCAGGCTGGCAGAACCAGTTCATCCAACAACTCCCCACACAGACTGGTCAGACGACACTGGACTACCAGGGCAACCACACAGCGTACGCTACGTCGCCCCACTACCAAGCCAACACCACGTACACCGTCCAGAACGTAGCCACCGCCTTCGACGCCAGTAACAACACTTACTACCAGGCTGGTATCCAGTCTGTGCCGGCACAGCGGCCGCCTTCTAACCGCGGAGCATACACTCCAGTACCATCGCCCAGAGCGCCTCATTACGCCGCAGAGTACCAACAACAATACGCGCAGGCGGCAACACCCGGTGCGACATCAGGCAATGATTCTCGACCAGCCTCAGCTGCATCATACCAAAACTCCGTACCAACAACGGTGGCAGGTGGCTATAATGTCAGCCAACAATCTTATGATCGCACAGATTACTCTCAAGACCATCAAGAAGAATATTCCAACCCTGAAAATGGGTCGGGAGACACGAGTAACGAAGGCGAAAGACAAGAACAAAATACACCCAATGGACAACATTCGGGAAACGCCGAGCCTGGATACCTGCAGGGGAGCAACGGTCCGCGAGCTTCACTCGACTGTAGCGGGTATTCGGGCGGCTATAACAGCGGGCAATATAGGGAGAACGGCCAGCCACAAAACCAGAACGAGTGGCAACAACATCAGTGGCAGCACAACCAAAGATTACAGAACCAACAGATGCAGATACAAAATCAGCAACAACAGATACAGAATCAGCAATTGCAAAATCAACAGCAACAATTGCAGAATCAACAGTTACAGAATCAACTGCAACAAAACCAACAGCAAATGCAAAATCAACAGATGCAAAGGCAGGAGGAGGAGCAGAATCAAATGTTCTCGCAATCAGACAGGGTTAACTTGAACTCGAGACTGAAAACGATGATATTAAACAAGCAAAACCACACCCGCGACGGCACGAACACGCCGCCGGACAAAGGGGACCCAGGAGAGGGGCCACCTCGGGTGATCGACGATAGGAAGACCGGAGCCGGTGCCGTCAATGACGATAGAAATACTACCGGTCATTTTTTATCGTATAGCCACCATCTCCGAGATAATTACCGCTTAGGCGAACAGGCGTACCCTGTCGCTGGTAATTATTCACAAAACGCCCAAGCTTATGGCGCGGGTGAGTTCGGAGGTGGTGGCCACCACGTATGGGAGGGGGGGACGGAGGTCCCGAGGACTTTTGATAAACAAGCTTCGACTAAGAACGTAACTAAAGCACCTCAAAAGTTGCCGTCTTACGCGGACATGAGAGGACAATACGGTACATTCTCGAATGTACCTTATGAAGCGCAAAAGTATGCAGAAATTTATAATAACGATAGTTTAAGTTATACTCAACCAGATAGTAAGGATTTTCAATCAAAAATGCTCATTGGACCAGTATCGGAGATGAATCAACAAAACTGTAACCCATCAAGGGACACAAACGCACAAAGAAGAGCTTATGAGAGTAGGGAAGCTTATGACTCAAAATTTAGACATCCATCAGCACCTTTAGTTCCTAAATTGGAGATGCCTGATACCTATCAATATCACAAAGACGATAGGTTATTGAAAACTGAGCCGCTGAGGCCAATGAATCAGACTTCATATATCAAACCAACTGAAATGCCTGTGAATAACACATTTAGGGATTTTCCGAACGGTGCAGTAAGGCCGCAACAAAACACTGTTCTACCACCGATATCGACCATAAAGCAGGAAAATTTTGGACAGAAACCACAACCTTATCAAAATTTCCAAAATTTTCCTTTTGGGGAGCCCATGAGGCGACCAGAGCCGGCTGAAGCCTACGCACAAGTACCACGAGTGCAAGAAAACATGGGCTTCCAGAAATATCACCGGAACTTCACTGACCCCAAGCAAAAAGAACCAGAAAAAGTCATTGATAGGATTGCGCCAGTCGATTCAAAGCCGCCATATTACATAGAGCAGATTAAATCTGAGCACTCTCCACCGGGGCACAAGATTTATAAGAACATGCCTTACCACCAGCCTCCACGTAACGAGCCATATCTTTTCCCGGGAGATGGCGGCCCGGCTATTATAAAAAATGAAGTTGGGTATTCTTGTTGCCGGCAAGGATCAACTAAGAAACCTCCACCAGAACATTTAAGGGATGGTGCTTGCCCTGGCCTACAGACCAAAGATGAAGTATTAGAAGATGATCCTGACGCAGCAGAAAAGGGCGACTCTAAAGCACAATCAAAG
The DNA here is from genome assembly GCA_949152445.1 of Cerastis rubricosa. Lineage (NCBI taxonomy): Eukaryota > Metazoa > Arthropoda > Insecta > Lepidoptera > Noctuidae > Cerastis > Cerastis rubricosa. Next base: position 4,648,194 of record OX424529.1, on the reverse strand, counting down.
CCAAGCACTCCAGTTCCTGACTTAGCAAAACCTAAAGAGAACCAATTTAATTACTCCAAAGAGTATCTTGATAATTTGGAAAGGTTACGAAATAATTCTAGAACAGAAGTTCCTGATTGCAATTGTTTTCCGGCTGATAAGAATCCTCCGGAGCCTGGCAGTTATTACACACATTTAGGTAAGTAAAACTATATCTACTTGCTTTCTGATTATGAAGCCAAGAATCTTTAATATATTTTTGTATTTTCTTTGTTCAGGAGCAGCATCAACTCTAGCAGAATTAAGGAAGGAATTGGAAGCTCGAACTGGTTTGTCAGGGAAGGAGTTGAGGATAGAAAAGATCTGTTATACTGGGAAGGAAGGGAAGTCGGCACAGGGCTGTCCGATGGCTAAGTGGGTGAGTGTATGGATCCCAAAACTTTCTATAACTAAAAACTCTTTGAGCAACACCATCGAATAACCATATGCCTAGTTTATTTTAAAGGTGCTCACAATTAGCCACTTCAGTTTCATATCATTTGTAATTTACGATCCGAGCAAACATCGTTTAAAATTCTTCCTCAAAGCTTTATCTACCAATAAACCAATTGCCTAAATCAAAAATTCTACGTTTCCAGGTTATAAGACGCGCAAACTACACAGAAAAGGTGCTAGTAGTAGTAAAGTTCCGTAACGGACACAAATGTGCAACATCCTGGATCGTCGTATGCCTGGTCGCCTGGGAAGGGATCCCACAATCTGAAGCAGATCTGGACTACACACTGCTATCACATAAACTGAACAGATATGGCCTTCCAACCACAAGGCGATGTGCCACCAATGAGAATAGAACCTGCGCTTGTCAAGGTAAGTATTTTCGTCACATGTACTTAACTATTCATATTACAAATGTGAGGAGATGAAATTCCGTTGCTGTGCTAAAAAACATGACCTTCGTAGGACTGAATCTAATCTACTGATTTGAATATTACCAATCTTTGTTAAAGTTACAAATTCATAAGCATATTTAAACAACAATAATGAGCCTTCCGAAAAGCGATGGATCGATCATCACCACTTCTTTTACTTAACAATATTTTTAAGACTCCTCACATTTGTTATATGACTGTAGATAGAATGTGTCCAAAATACACTCGGTTATCCAACAACATTAACCTGTATTTTACACCTTCCACATCTAAAACCACCGTGCTTTCCAGGCTTAGATCCCGAGACCTGTGGTGCCTCCTACAGCTTCGGATGTTCCTGGTCAATGTACTACAATGGATGCAAATACGCCCGTTCAAAAACCGTTCGCAAGTTCCGCCTGTCAGTGAAGACAGAGGAAAGCGAAATAGAAGAACGCATCCACGTGCTGGCAACACTGCTCAGCCCGTTGTACATGAACCTGGCACCGAAGGCCTTTGAGAACCAGATACAGTTTGAGAAGGAAGCGTCGGATTGCAGGCTCGGGTTTAAGCCGGGACGACCGTTTTCGGGTAAGTGGATTTTGGATAAGGTAGAAACATCAGTCAGATGCAAATAATATAAGAATATTGATAGGTTTAAAAAACATAGGATATGACTAGTAAATGGTATACGGTGGTGGTATGGTGGTATAACAGTAGAGGAAGACCAAAGAAACGATGTATAGGCTGTGAGAACAATGATATGGCAAGAAAGGAGGTATCTGATGGGATAATAAGTAATAGAGAGGTATGGAAGAAGTAGACTTGCTGCGCCAACCCCAAAAAATTAAGATAAGAGCAACAGAATGAATGATGGTTAGAAAGCTGTTGGGTCATCATTATTTCAAGCCCCATCTACCGCTGTACATGGCATATAAGGATACAAACTAACTAACATATTTAAAAGCAGAATGATTTGCAGAAACCGTTTCCGAATCACAAATTTTGCCGTAGTGCATTACCCTATCTATCTACCACCGTGTTTCTATAACACCATTGAATTCACCTAGCTAAATATCTACTTCACTCCACTTCAATATCATTTGATACTCGTACCTATAAGTTTTTAAACTGTCATGGTCACTAAAACTATCAATAACACTAGTAAAGGGATATTTACCATATTTATTTAAATTTCCGATGTTTCGGCGCTGCGCGCTGTTGCAAAAGCCATGATCACGTATAAACTGAGGTTATTGCGGTTTATGAGCAGACAAATTGGTCTACCCTCTTTCTTGTTAATTTAATAAGCTCAGTACTACTAGCACAGTCAGCTATGTGCACTGGCACTGTGCATTTGATACCTTCCTAAAATTCTTCACTCTTTCACAATTTCAGGAGTAACAGCATGCATAGACTTCTGCGCACATGCCCACCGCGACCTTCACAATATGAACAACGGCTGCACAGCAGTGGTAACCCTAGCCAAACACCGGTCCTTAACCAGGCCTCCAGATGAACAGCTCCATGTGTTACCGCTGTATGTCCTGGATACTACTGATGAGTTCGGCTCCAAGGATGGACAGGACGAGAAGGTGAAGAGCGGGGCGCTTGAGATTCTCGATAAGTGAGTGGTGATGTACAAGTTTTATTATTGCCGTGTTAATAGCTTAATGGATAAATCGGAAAAATAAAAAATTTTTGGTTGTACAGAACCAAAAATTTTATGCTGATTTGTAGCTTACAGCTACAAATCAGAAAATCACACGGAACCAAAAATTTTATTTCAGAAAAAATATTCATTTATTTATTTAAATATTCATAAATTAGTTTAAGTAACTAGCTTAACAGGAAACAAACAAATAAATAAAAATAAAAAAAGTTTAAAAAACTAATTTCATAGTTTTCTTATTTTATAGTATGGGTAAAACATAAGCTAATGTTTTCGGTGTTATGGCCACATCTTATCCCTGCGTTCAATAACACTAAGCCACACTTTAATAGTAAAATAGTTACTTATAATGTAATTTTATTTCTAGATACCCTATGGAAGTGCGAGTCCGATCGGTTCCACTACAACCATGCCGTCGTCACGGAAAGAAACGAAAAGACGACGAGAATTCTGAATCAAATACATCAGCGAACAGCAATAACTCACAAAGTCCTGGCAATAACCAGAAGAAGGCTCAACAATCACCAGCTCCAAGAACTCCACAGCCAGCTGATGCGAGGAACAATGCCAGTCCTAGAAGTCAGAGTAGTGCATCACCCAGGGCTATCACTCCAGCTCTCAACCAGTCCAATCCATCAGCATTCACCAACAATTCTCACTATAACTCCGCTTTTGTCAACCCTAATATGCAACACCAGAATCCAGGACTCATAAACCCGAACTTAGGCAACCCTGCGCTATTAGACATGGCAACCATGATAGACAACTTCACGGATGCTCAGTTACAAAGCAACCAGATTTCCAGCACTGTTCTAGACTCTCCATACAATTCTTACGAACAGAGTTATAACTTGCATCATCAGAATGTGCTTTACAATCAAAATCATGTGTCGCCGATAGTTGAAGGTACGCAAATTCAGAATCACCAAAACCAGACTCCGAATCCGAACCCTAATCAACTGCCAAGTTTTGCAGCTGGGTTACAAAAAAGAGAGCAACAGTTTCCAAATCAAATGGCTCCCCAGAACCAATGGCCAGACTTTGCTAACACGGAATTATTCAACAATGTCGTCAAGGAGGATCCTGACTCAACAACAGCACATTTGAACGTGCCTCCGAATAACTACAGTCCAGATTCTAGTAGGAGTGAAACGAATTCAGATCCATTGCTACCAAAAGTAACCCCAGAACCTGAGAAACAGAATTTAATCGCTGATATCACAAACAAAATTCCTGAATTTGACATGCCAAGTTCGCCGCGGTTAACCGAGATTTCTCAAAACTCTCAGAGCACTCCCGCGTCTCCTGCTCCGTCACAGATTCCAGAACTAAAGTCGCCAAATAATGATATGATGAAGTCAGATGCTCGTCAAAGCGTATGGAAGTCGCCTGAATCAAAGAATTGGGATCCGAAACTCAAAGAACAGTCAACACCTGAAAACGAAAACTCGTTATTTAGAGTTCCCAAAGCAAGACCACCATCACGATCTCAGCATACGAACCCGCCTGAAGCTATTGAGAACTCCACGTTCCTAAAACCCTATCCACCGTCAGACCGGCCTCATTTAAGCCAGGGTTACGAGCACAGAAGTCCTTACGACAGTAGACTGAACAATACTACGCCTCAGCAGACTTCAACTCCTCAAAACAATTACACGATCAACCACGATGAGCAGAACATGCAAGCGGCGGCTAATAAACCAGCTCCTGAGTTCGCTGGAAACAACTTCCACCCGGTCAACCAGAATACGTACGGGAATCAGGCGCAGATACAAAGTTACGGCAACTACCCACAAGTCGCCAATGCCTACTCCTTCCCGCCGAATCCTTACGGCCACTTCAATCCTTACGAGAACACCTACAACGATTACAACAGCCTGGCATATTACAATGCTGAAAAATACAAAAGGGAAGAACTGTTAAGAAACCCACATTGTTACAATTCTTATGGGTATCAATACAATCCAAACTTCGCGCAAAACTTTTACCAAAATCCAAGTCCAAACTGGTGCCAATCATCACCAAACTGGTGCATATACCCACCACCATTTTCTATTCCCTACCCACCTGAACCACCAAAAGCTGAGCCTATTGGTGAAGTTACAGAATTTACTGAAAACCTAGATTGTTTCAAAGATGGTCAGATGGGCGGCGTGGCCATAGCACTGGGCCACGGAAGCGTACTATTCGAATGTGCGAAGCATGAAATGCACTCTACAACTGCAGTTAAAAGCCCGAACAGAGTCAATCCCACGAGAATATCTCTTGTATTTTACCAACATAGGAATTTGAATCGTCCCAAACACGGTCTTGAAGAATGGGAGGAGAAGATGAGGTTAAAGAAACTAGGACTGAATCCTCCGACGCCGGGAACGCCGGGACCGAACTCTAACTCAGTGTCCCCGGCGACGACGCCCGGGCCGGAGCGGCAGACGCCCGGGCCGGACAAGTGGAAGAGCGGCGAGGAGCCGTTCCCCGGCGGGTTCGCGTCGCTGTCGGCGCTGGTGGAGGCCACGGCCGCCGCCCGGCGCGCGGGGCAGGTGCGCCTGCGCGCCGACACACAGACCACCATGTCGTGGACCACGCTGTTCCCGATGCACCCGTGCACGGTCACGGGCCCCTACCAGGAGTCCAGCACCTGACGCAAGCTCGCGCAAGCCGCGCGAACACCGAGACGCACAGACGTCCCTTCCTTAGCTATGTAAGCTCTGTGTTGCCTTTCGATTTTTAGAAGTTTTCTAATCGTCGAGTAGAGCCGTTGTGCTTTCCAATATATTTTGTAGTTCCTCGACTTATGATAAGTATTTAGACGCAGCACTGGTCCAGTGTGCTGCCGTGTTGAAAATCCATGCGATTCCTTTTATGCATTTAAAGATTGGAATTGAGTACCGTTTGTAACTGAAATATTTTTTAAAACGTATACCGAGTGAGTTTTAATCAAAGATGTAAATTTAAGTTTTAATTTTAAATAGTGTTTATCGCATTTCAGCTAGTCTTACGTTACGTTAGTATCGATTGTGTATTTTGTCAAAGTGACCGTAATCGTGTAGAATTTTTTGTATATTCTTGTCTTATTTTAAGTTGACGATCGTTGAGCCGGCCACTGCGCGGTTAGTTTAATTTAACAGACTATTGCTGTATAAAATAGTGTCGTAAATGTATGTTTTGTCTGCATATTTTGTCGATGTATTTTTTCTAATTAAGCGCATAATCGAAAGTTTTGTGCGACACAATGATCTCATAAACTACTAACCCTACATTATGTAACGTTTATCAGAACAAAGTACAAACACACTACATTGAGAGCGGTTGTAGCGCCGCGCTGCGGACATTCTGCGGACGTTCGGCGGTCGTGTTATTCATTATTTTGTACCTTTGTCTGTCAATAGTTGTTTTATTTAATTTGTAATGTTTATTACCATTCCTGTCATTCTGAACATTTGTTTTGGCTTATAATTTAAATCGATTTAATGAATTAAATCATGCGGTCCGCCGCTAGTATTTCATCACAAAGATACGAGTGCTTTTCTATTAGGTTAAGACGTGTGTATTTTTAACTTTTTAGAATATTTAACTTATTTATATTGTATTACGTGAACCATTATCGTATCATTTTCTTTGTAATAATTTTAGTGTTACTGTAGACATTAATATTTAATATATTTGCTTTACGGCTCGATCATTAAATTATTACAGGTTGTTTTATGCATGTTTCAAGCTCGCCTTCTTTATTTGTCAAATCGAGTGCCTGTATGTTTGGCTATAAATATAATTGATATTATAATGAATCTGAGTTATCGAGTATATTATGAATTGTGACCTTATTGTTTAAGAATTGCGATTGCATTATACGAACTTCTTCTAACTTAATGACGAAAATTTTATAAAATTAGATACCATACAATAAAAGATGAATAATAAATTACATTTATATAAGATAGAATATTGCAAGGTTAAAAAAAACAATTTTCAGGCGCTTGGAAAGATTATAAAGTAGGCATATTATTGAAAATGAATGAAACCATACTGATGAATAGTTATTAATATATAATTAGAGTAAGGAAAGTTTGTTTTAAAGATTAAACTATTGATATAGTTTATATTTTTTACGTGTACGTATTTATTGAATGGTAAATTTATTGGGACGAACGTGAAAATTATTTATAGGTAACAAGTTTTGGATATAACAAAACTTATAAAAAACTAAGCAATAATAGACATCGGGGTCTATGTACATTGTAACGTAGGAGTGAAAAATATTAAAATTAACGAATGGTGCGATATTGTCGACGGTCTTATGGTAACGCTTGACGTTTGGTAACATACCGAAATATGCCTAAAATTGTATTCGGATATTATTTGTGTATACCATTGGTAAAATGCCCTATTATTCTTGCCATTAAATAGAAGTTGCCAATCGTAGAAACTCTTCCATTTTCAATGCATTGTGTGACAAGACATATCAAAAGCAATCACAGTATTTTTAAATCATATTATACACATATTAAATAAAGCAGTACACTTGGGATATTTGTAAAACTATATACATATTGCAGTGGCGAACTTTTGACACCAAAAAAAAAACGTTGAATTATAAATTGTGAAAGCAACTTCATTTGTAAGTAAATTGTATCATTTAGGTGACATTAGAAACCTGTGATATACATTAACTGTCGAGTGGATGCTTGGATATGTATGTCTTTCTTCGGTGTGATTGTCTCGGAGTTTGAGCAAAGTTGTTGCGAAACGTGAAAACTTTTCAAAACCAAAAACGACCAGTATTGTCAGATTGTAACCAAAAATGTGTTTTTTATGTTATTCTTATGTGGGAATGGGTTTATTACCAATGTCGTTTTAAGGATGTTAGGTCGCGGGCCTCGCGCCCGTTTCGTTTGAGTTAGGCGAACTTATTGTGTAACAATATTTTTATTGTCTTCTGCCAAAACAAAAGAGTAATCGAATGTGTCATGTAAATAGAACTACCATTATTTATTAATACAATTAATTTAAAAAAAAAACTTTGGCATGTTTTATTTGTTGCACCGCCTTTTACCTTTTCAGTGTTTGCTATAGACGTCTGTCAGCTCGGAAACAAAACAGAATGGAACGCATAGTTCGACCAACCTTTTTGTAAAACAGCAGTGTTGCTATTTGTGAATAAAACAAAAGACGGCCCTGGCGACAACTTTTGTCTTTGGCTGCGATATGTGTGAAAAGGTGACAGTTGATTTGTCTATCCGCTCTGTAATGGTCTACTCTCAACGCTTAGTTAGACCGCAGGCAGCAAACAAACAACAAATAAAAAGAATTAAGTACACCTACTATACAACATGTAACGTAATAAACGCACACCCTCAAACACCCCAATTACAGTATTATATTATAATCATAATACATACTCTGAAATTTTAGTTAAACATGTATAGACATTGATTAGTAAAGACTTTACTTTCCTTAAAATAAGGTTGATTTTTCTTTATTTTGTATTAAAAGACGGAATTTGTATTAATACAAATGAAACTGAACTTTTAAAGTCTTATTGCCTTGAGTTACGGTCCATTTTAGTTGGTTTCACTGTACAGGGGTAATAGTGTGTCAGTAATTTACGTAGTTTTAATTATTTTTGGGATAAAATATAACCTATATTAAAAATGATAGAAATCGATTCAGTAAACGATTGAGAACAAACAACTTTCAGGATGTGCGTTAATTATGTTACATGTTGTATACTAAGCACATGAATGTGTGTCAGTCTAACTTCGTATAGGCATATGGGCTTAGGTCAACTCTCTTTGAATACAAATTGCAAATCGCCTATCTATGAGATATTGACACTCGGTAACGGTAATCACGAGTGCCTGACAACCAGTATTACCCAGTGATTGGGTTTGCCAGTAAAAGGCCACAATTTCTTCGAGGAACGTGGCCTGTCGTCTCGGTTTGGTCCAGGCCCCGTACGATTAGGTGAAAATTTACGTATAGCTGAAATCAGCGTTGTTAGTTCTGTTTTTGGCTCTTTTGAAAACTGAGAGTGGGCCCTGCTCGAAGGACTCCTGTCTGAAACTTTTCATAGTATAATTTTAGTGTTCTCTCACTCTAAATACTCGGCAATCATGTTAAAAACCCTCTGGATTCCCGTTTATTGGCGTTTGAGAATATCAGCCTTTATTTTACTGATGCGGGTAGGCAGCGCCATCTTTTGGCTAGCGACTACAGCCAATGCCGCGCGTCCGGCATGAACACGCGGCATTGGTTGTCGTCGCTGGCTGTTTCGCCAAAAATACCACAGATAACGGTGCATTCGCTTACTATTACTAGTCAGGACTTGAGATGTAGGTAGAGTACTTTAAACAGAATAAAAATAACTCTTCATAGGTTTAAAATTCTATATTTATTTGTAGTATAAAATTACAAATACCCTGGTTCTATTGAACAATATGGTTTGTATATCAAAATACTAATATTCCTACTAGTTATAATATAATTTCATAATTTCACCGTATAAGTTCGTACTTACACGTATAAAAATATTCATTTTAGTACTAGAGTATTCAAAATATCATTAAATCTAGAGTACAACAACAACTCTTGCAATATAAAAATACAGAATTACTTATTTTCTAAATAATACAAATTTTGAGCATTAAGTACATGTCATTTTTTTTTCTGTAATATCTACTTATTTATATATTTATACCTACTGTTTTTTCTTTGTATACTTTGAGTTGTCAAATTAATAAAATGGTAACTCTGTATAATTCACATTCTTAAACGTTCAAGAGTAAAATGTATAAAAAAATAATAAAAAATCATTTTTTTTTATCTTGAAAGAACCAAACTGGTAAAGTAATGTTTACTTACATTTTGTTTATTATTTTTATTTGGTACACTTAGTTTTAATGAGAACATGTAGTTCCATACGTATTAGTTGGACTACTGCAATGATTGCATTGTTTCATGCTGCTGTTCCTAAAACCCATTTTAATAATAATTTCTATAATATACGATAACATGATGCCAAGTTTTCTAGTAAGTCGATTTCTGAATAAATCAATAAAATATATACTAGGTCGGTAACTTGCTCATAAATGATTAACTCATTACGTTATATTCATTTCTATATAGACAAAGTACTCAATGACAAAATGTCGGCAATTTCTGGAATGTTATGATAACATAAACCAAAATGTATGACGACGTGACGTGCTTTTCAAAATCAGGAATGGTAAAGATAGTAGACGGATTTGTGTACAAATGCGAGACATATTAAAATTAAGTTGGCACCAAATTACAATTCACTGATTACCGATTGCGATTTTCTGGAGAATTTATTGGTTTCAAACAAAAACTCGTAGTATGTCCCTCGTTAAACCTAACAAAAGAGTAGATGGTTCAAAGATGTTCATGATGCATGGCTACGATGATGTTGGCGAGAGCAGTCCTGGCGTCACAGTTGGGGAAGCTGTCCAGCACGTCAACCGCACGCGCGATGTGCGAGCGCTGCAGACGTTTGGTCTGTTCTATGCCGTCGCCTTCTAGCACTGCTTTGTATAGCTGGAAATGAGATTGAAAGTTAATAAAGGAAAGCCGTTGGTCCCGGCTGTCATTTGTAGATCTTTGACAGTCGTTACGAGTAGTCAGAAGCTAGAAGTCTGACATCCAGTATAACCAAGGGGTATCGAATTACCCAGTTACTAGGTTGTGGAGGTCAGATAGGCAGTCGCTTCATGTAAAATACTGGTACTCAGCTGCATCCGGTTAGACTGGAAGACGACCCCAAGATAGTTTGGGAAAAGGCTAGGCAGATGATGATGAGTTAATAAAGGAAAACCTGTAAAGTTGAATTACCAAAGAACCCCGACATTTTTTGGGACCTACCACACTATTTTTAAGCTCTACAACTACTGAAAGCTTGAATCAATGGTCGCGACCCCCAGAAAAATGCTATGGCGGTGATACTCGACGAGTCCCAGAGAAATTATTCCAGAGAAAATAACAACGGAGTGTAAGAAAAAAGAAATTTCACTTCCACTTTATCAATTAGGAGACAGAACAGAGCTAAGCTAAGTTAGAAAGGGCATTTTACGGCCGGAGTAAGCTTAGCTGCCGTTGTAGTTAAGCAAAGGGCAAGGGTGCGGATGCGGAAAGCGAAGAACTTGGGGTTTTTGTGCACCTTGCGAAAGGCTTATGTCCTTAAGATCACGTGATTGGTTGGATTGATTGAGGAAATACTCACAGCATGATAATCAACATCCTGCACGCTCTTCTTGCCAGCCTCGATGTATTCGTACAGCTCAGGACGGGCTTCCAGCGTGAAGGCTAGTGGCGCCCCCACTAGAGAGAAGCTCGACGGTTCGGGACCTGTGAACGTTTCCAGGTCCAGGAACGCTTGCCAGGCTAGGGCTAGGTGACAGCCGAAGAGGTAGCCCTGGAAGTTATGAAAACGTGTTTAAAATTTATTGTAATACTAGCTGAACCGCTTAAATAGGGAAATAAGTCCTGAATATGCTGGGTTTGCTAAGTGTCGCGGTACTTGCGAGCAATACTTATCCTCAGACAAATCATTGAGAAAGCTAGAGAGTTCAATAATACGCTACACATCTGTTTTATTGACTTTAGTAAAGCATTTGACACTGTCATCTGGTCCGAATTGTGGGAAATACTACTGGAGATGGGCGCGCCTCACCATCTGGTACACCTTATCTGAAAACTTTATGAGGAGGGAACAACTAGGTGTGCGCTTGGATGGTGTCGATTCAGAATCCTTTAAAACACAAGCTGGTGTCAGACAAGGACGTATAATTTATCACCGTTGATGTTCAACATACACACCGAATACATAATGCGGATTATTTTAGAACGCTGGGATAAAGTTGTCAGTAGGAGGTAGGATGATACCTAACTTGAGGTATGCTGAATTGCTGATGATACAACTCTCCTGGCGTCATTTAATATCACCGTTACACACCGACTACATCATCATTCATCATTTCAGCCCAAAAGACGTCCACTGCTGGACATAGGCCTCCCCCAAGTGTTGACATTTACGTTTAGCATTGACATTTTCGGGGGGTTTTGCCGTAATCGCCACGCTTGGCAGGCGGGTTGGCGATCGCAGTACCGTTGTTACAAAAGCACAAAGAACGCTGCTGCCCATTCTCTGGCAAATCCCTTATTCGCCTCTTACGACACCCACGGGAAGATACGGGATGGTGCTATTCTTTACGTCCGACACCATACAGAATCACATCATCATCAGAATCACCGAATAACATAATGCGGATTATTTAAGAACACTGGGATAAAGTTGTATCAGTCGGAGGTAGGATGATATCCAACTTGAGGTATGCTGATGATACAACTCTCTTGGCGTCATTAAAGAAGAATATCAGTCATTTGCTGCGGATACTTGAAACCAAAAAAAAAACTAGTCCAAAGTTTGGACTCGGGCTGAATCGCGTAAAAACCGAGACAATGATAGTGGATAGAGCTCACGAAAACAACCCACACACAGTTAAAAATTGATGTGATATATATCACATACATCTATCTGGGTTCTAGAGATAACGACTAAGAAGAAATAGACCTGATCCGCGCAACTTCGTTTGCGTTGCATTTTCCTCGTTTTTGCAACATTTTTATTTTTTCCTATTGGTCATAGCGTGATGTTATATAGCCTACAGCCTTTACCGATATATGGGTTATCCAACACCAAAATATTTTTTCAATTCGAACTAGTAGTTCCCGAGATTAACGCGTTCAACCAAGCAAAGAAACTCTTCAGCTTTATAATCTTATATATATATAATAATAAGTATAGTATGTGGTATAGTAGAGAACCCGTAGAGTAAGGAGTACCTTTTCTAATGTGCAAAATAGCGTTGTCCTGAAATATTAACTTGTCCAATTTCTAGCAGAAATCTATAAGCCAAGTACTTAATTTAATGAAACTATATACTGCTGTCCCGCGCAACATCGTCTGCGTCACATTTTCCCCGTTTTTGCAACATTTTTCATTGCTGCTCGGCTCGTGTTTGTCGTAGCGTGATGATATATAACCTATAGCCTTCCTCGATAAATGGGCTATCTAACACTGAAACAAGTTTTCAAAGCGGATCAGTAGGTCCTGAGATTAGCGCGTCTAAGCAAACAAACAAACTCTTCAGCTTTATAATAGTATTATAATATAATATATAGTATAGATTTATCACTCACCTGTGACTGCAGCTGAGGCTTGTGTCCAGCCAGCTTCAGGGCAGCGGAACAACTCTTGCCCAACAACGCACCAGCAGCTAGCACGTGACGGGCTGACCACTCCCGGCCAGCGCAACCGATCACACCATGCATTGGCAGAGGGTCGGTTAAGATCTCCCAATCTGGGAAATAAGAACCAGAAACGTTACATTCAAATGATTTAAATAGTGAACTAACTCACAAACAGCTTAATAATAACAGCCGCTCGGATCAATCAGGCTGGTCTGTGGATGGATGACCATAGGTGGACCATAGGTGGCCCAAGATGGATGACCACCATTACATACCGAGTTTCCTACGGGCCCGGAAAGCAAGTTAAGCCATTGTTCCAGGCTGTCATTTGAAGATCTTTGACAGTCGTTACAGGTAGTCAGTGGCCCGAAAGTCTAACAACCAGTATTATCAAGGAGTATCGTATTACCCAGTACTAACTGGGTTGTGGAAGTCAGATAGACAGTCGCTCCATGTAAAATACTGCTATACAGCTGCATCCGGATAGATTGGAAGCCGACTCAAAATAGTTGGGAAAAGGATAGGCAGATGATGATGATCACAAACTGGAAGGATTCGAATCTCTTTTAATATTTAGGGACCTCGCACACTACGGTCAGACCCCGACTTGTCACATGATCGGCCGCTATCTTGAGCAAAACTGGTCGGATGCTTAATTGTGCAACCAAACATTCTTCCTGGTCGAAGCTTCCATGGCTAAAACGTGCTACTGTATGCAAAATGTGCAACCAAACGTTCTACGTGGTCGTGGCTCCTAAGAAGAAGTGCAACTAGCCATATTATTTTTATAGAACACAAAGAAGTGATCAAGAACACCGGAAGTTCTTAATCTTGACGAACACAACACAAACACAAAGAATCCGTTTATACAACCTATGTTTGAAGGTCGTGTGATCGTGTTTCCAATTTTAACTTAAATATAGAACACAATGGACGTTTCTACTTATAATGCACCGTGTAGGCATATAAGTTCAAGCACGATATGGAAGATTAATTACCATAACATTGAACTGAAAATGAAAGTTTACTGCTGCGTAGAAACCTAACCTTACCTTCAAAGGTAACCGGAACCCGCGTGACATTTGAGACAGAGAAAATGTCCAGCGAAACCAATTCCTTACTTGAATAATCGCTATACAATACAGTGTAAAAATGTGCATAATGTTTCAAAATGTGCACATACAATTCATTTCATTCGATTATTTTCTTCCTAGAAACCCAAGCAGGAATTCTCCCAAGGAGTTCGGTGTTAAAACTGTGGGGCCGTGGGGTCCGGTGCTCACAACCTTTAGGAAATTACTAAACGTCTAGTTGACACTTCCCGTGATCTGGCTTTTACTTTGGCCAGAGGCTAAGCGCTGCCATACAACGTTTTATAGTTTGTTGCTGTTTTATGTTAAACATTTTTCAACTACATATTCCTATTTGAATCATAAGTTGCGCTTTAGAGCTTTTATCCGATCTCGTCATTCCTAAACATCACCTCATTCATTCACACATAAAATAATTAATTCTACCCGACTTTTAAAATGACGTCAACACGGATCAAACCCAAGAAAACCGAAAGTCGCACTAGAACTATACAAACACGAATTGGTCAAAGAGCCAAATTTGTTCCCATTGTTTGTCTCAGTCACGTACCAATGGAGGGCGCAGCATAGTTCCTTGCGGTACGCCGCGGTCTGAATACTAATGTACCCATTTGTACTCCCATATTGTACCACTTGTAGATCGGAATGCTTTGATTTCCAATGTATTGTGAGCCTGTTTTTTTTGGGGAGCTATGTTGCTGGGCTTACGTTTTATTTGATGAGTGTGAAGTATAATTATAATAGTAGAACGCTGTGGAGGGCAACACAATAAGTAATCGTGAAGGAGGCGTGTAGACTTTACTGTAGAAATCAAGTTTTACTAGAGAAATAATAATTGAAAAAACAATCAATTGAAAAGAATTGTTTCACTAAGTAACTATTGTACTACATATTTCATAACACTCCACTAAGAAGAGCCCTTTGAGATTGTAAATATTGGAGTTACATTAATTAAATCCTCAATTTGCAAATAATTAAGCATGAGGTTACACAGATTGGTAAACTCATCATTCTTAAACACGCAACCTCAACCTACAATGTGATCATCTTCGCATTCTACTTAGTTAGCATGCATGCAAATAATGTAGCTACGCCTAAATTTGTTTTCGCTTAAGTAAATTTGAAGTAGAGGTAATTAGTTAACCCACATCCTCAACGCTAGAACCAGTTCTAGTCATACTCGTTACGAAGGTACTGAGTCTGGTTGTAATGGAGATCGATTATCGAATGATATTATTAATAGTATTTTAAGCTAATTTAAGGTTAGTTCATGATGATGCCATTCTGCGATCTTCGATCAAAACGCTACGCAATAACAATCGAAGTTCCCAAAGGACGAAGAAAACTGACCTCGACAGCACGGCACGACAGAACTCTTGTTAAGTCTGTATCAATACTTTAGCAAATGCTGTACTTACCTGGGTCTATTTTAATCACGAAATAAAAAATAACAGATTTCTCTAAACAGTAGTATACCTTACTATCTGATGTATCTAACTGCTTACTGACATCTGTTCCTAGTCTTGCTACTACAGTGTTTGAACCAAGAAGGGGATTACCTGATGCAGACTGTATCTGCTCCTTGGGCAGAGGTCTTGAAGGTAGAGGATTGTTCTGCTCATCCCTTTCACCGAGGAACTCCGCTTCTGCCAAATCTCTTACTGCTGATGACATCAGTTCTACCAGTTCTTGATTTCTGTGCATAGATAATTTAGTATTAAAGTTTTTTTCTTACTTTACTACAGTAATTATCTTGAAAACAACCCAAAGTAAGACAAAATTTAATTATGACATTATGAAATAAATTCTTCTTCATTGGACCTGCAAGTAATAATCGACTTAACGTATGTTCAAAATCACTCCAATATTGTAAGTGCGCCTAATCGTAAATGTGAACGTAAATAAAAAAAAAATGATGAGGCTTTTGTAGTTTTTTAACCAAAAAAAAAACAAAAGACATTTATTCAAATTAGGCTGATGATCAGCATTTTTTTTACGTCAAAATTACAAGAGACAGTCCCCCAAAACGCCCGCTCTTCGCCACTTCATAGTGTTTTAGCTGGGAAGAAGAAGTGGCGGAACAAACTTCGCAGCAAATCGATAGTAAGACCCATACATCGTTTAGCTTTATATGATGATCATCTCTTCAACAGTCATTCTTGTGAGCCATGCAGTTAAATCTTCACATTACCACCTTCATTAACTACAATAGTTATTTAAGGCACAATTATAATCTTAAACGAATCTCATCAACACGTTCTTCTAATGCAAAATTATCGCTATTAAAAGCCCATAGACCACGCATTGCGTGTTAATCTAACAATGGGCAGCTTTACCAAGTCACAGTAAAAACATAACCAGTAAAACAACTAGGCCCTTTTAAGCCATTCGCCTGTAATGAAAGGTAACAGTTCAGATTTAGCATTTCATCAGAGACTGAAGAGAACCGAACAAGCGCAACCAGTAATGATTTTGTAAAAACGACGTGTTATATTACAAGCGAATGCTATGCAAGGGACTGCCATAAGGGTCGTCAACTAAACATTTTGCTATGTTTAGGAGTGCGGAGAATCGAGCAGTACAGTGCGCAACCTGTAATGTAATGATAAATTTTGTAACAACGAAATGTTAAATTACAAGCGAATGCTTAGACGAGGGAGTGCCTTGGACATGGATGAGTTTTAGTCAGTACAAGTCTGACACTCCCTTCCGCTCGGCCCAGAGCGGGGGGGTCATGTGATGATTTCCCATCCGAAAAATAAAAGGGAGTGCCTTTAGGGTTGGCACGAAACGTTTTGTTATGATGCACATGCTTGTTGCACTACAGACATAAAACGTAAACACTTGTCTCAATGATCCAGCTCCGACTTATTTAAGTAAGCGAAGTCCGACCATTTGATCCCAGTTGAAATACTGCATATTAATTCTGATTTCTTCTATGACCATGTTCTCTCGAGTGATGAGATGTTACGTAACTGGGTCATTGGGTCACCGTAACCTATGGTCATCTGCCATATAACCACCTGACAGATAGTCGTGGAACTCGTGAACAATTATTTCGCAATAACTAGTTGTTAATGTATTAAGAAAAATAAACGACTTTATAAAGAAAACCAGAATTTATGAAGATAAGTATGGTGGACTTTTGATAAATAGAAATGTAATTATATAACTGCTCTATCATTTTCAGTATTATTTCGAAGAGATATTACTAGAAATCTTATGTCGCTAACTTCATCATTTGCCTCATTCATCATGTCAGCACAAAAGACGTCCACTGCTGGACATAGGCCTCCCCCAAGTTTAATTTTGATCACATTTGGGGGGTTTTGCCATAATGGCCACGCTTGGCAGGCGGGTTGGCGATCGCAGTACGGTTGTTACAAAAGCACAGAGAACGCTGCTGCCCATTCTCTGGCAAGTCCCTTAGTCGCCTCTTACGACACCCACGGGAAGATATGGGATGGTGCTATTCTTTACGTCCGACACCATACAGAATCATCATCACTTATCCTAGCCTTTTCCTAACAATATTTGGGTAGGCTTTCAGCCTAACCGGATGCAGCTGAATACCAGTATTTTACATGGAGCGACTGCCTATCTGACCTAACAACCTAGTTACTACTGGGTAATACAATATCCCTTGGAAAGACTGGTTTTCAGAATTTCGGTGACTACCTGTGACGACTGTCAAAGATCTACGAATGACAGCCGGAACCAACGGCATAACGTGCTTTCCGAGGCACGGTTTGTGTCGCTAACTTCTAGCACTTAATTGATAAACGAGAAATGTGTACCAACGGGTGCAACCTTTAGCACCAACATTTAGCTTAATAGTTTTTGAACAATTAGCGACTGAACTGCATTTAATTCTGGCAAAAAATGTGTGAAATAATTAACTAATTATGTAGAGCGTAGCTAAACTTGTACATGTTTATAACTAACTAACATGTGATTAACATTTATCTATAAGATTACATCTAGATTAATTTATGTTAAATGCAACAATTAAATAATTTCATTATAATAAATCAAAGTAAGTAAAAAATGGCAACAATATAATAAGTAAGCTGTCTAGTAAAATGTTAAAATTATGCAAAACAAATTGATCACAATGAATAATACATTTATCAAATCTACATAAGTCTATGTAAGTGATTATAAAATGAAATATCAATGTAGTTATGCATTCAATGAATATTTTAGCATACACAATTATCAATAGAGGTATTAAGGTCAAATACTACTATTTGCCGTATAATATTTTGTAAACTTGTCATCAATTTAAGTAAGTAACTAAGTACGGTCACGAGCAATATAAATAATAATAGCATTTTGGAAGTCATACTATTACGAAATAGGCCTTATCTCAAAGTAAAAAACGTAATTTCACGAGAAAATCGCTTTTGAATATTGCTAAGTTAAGTGTATAAATTTCATTGCTCGTGAGTCTCGTGACTATACATCTAGCTGCTAATGAACTAGTTAATACTTTAAAACTACACCTGTGCCTAGGAATTCGAAAGTCGTTGAGCCTAGATGCAATAACAGGGCTAAAGCTACGACGGCAAAATGTCATTATAACACAACATCACGCCTGCAGCTGTAATCCCCAAAGGGTTAGGCAGTAGTGTACCAATAGTAGGTACGCCACATTTAAGTACCGTTTGTGTTAAATGTGATATAATACTATTATGTACTATTATATAATACTCGACGCCGGAGGCATTTGTGAGAAATTTTCCAAAAAAAACCGTTCGGAAAGAACAGTGGAAGGTTATGGAGGAGACCTTTGCCCAGCAGTTGACCATATGGGTTTAAAAATTAAGTGCGAGCCTATTACCATCAACCGGCCGCCAAATCCAATCTCAGACTACTACTGAGAAATTCTTGATGGAGAAGCCGAATAATAATTTTCCCGACGTAGGAATCGAATCCAAGACATCATTATCAGCAGTAGCGTTTGTGACTACTAGACCAACGAAGCATAGACGCGGACGTTAAAATGGTTGATTTAGCCAAAATCTGCAAGTCACAGCATGTAACACGCTGATACTAATAATAATACTGTGCTAACTTTAACTTTCACTGTTATTGCAGTCAAAGGTACTTATCGTTGCCTGACGTTACATAACGTTGAAGTTGAAACGTCATGTATATAATTTTTTTTTTAAACTTTTGCCCTCTCTATGAATTTCTCCTGTATCCTGGGTGTGTTTACAAACATTTAAACCGACATACACAAACAGAAGACCCGAAACAAGTATCGATCGAATACTCAACAACTGCGCCTACCGAGCCGTCAAAATGACGTTGCGTCTTAGACTGGATTGTGAGAGGTTTAACACTGGTGCATAACTGGTAAAGTAGTGGCCAAGGCTCTTTAAGTACTTAACTCATTCTTTAAGTTACACAGCAGTGATAGCCAAGTGGTGTGAGAGTCGGATTGCCAAATCATAGGTCACTAGTTTGAACCCAATGCCTGCGTCTCTGATTTTTCGGATTTATGTGCGTATTGTATAATAGGGGATAATACTGGGTAAAGAAATCGAAATTCTATTTTGTCCGTCAGACAGATAATACCAAATATTAGACACGTATTTTTTGTTTTATCAAAATATCAAAAAACTCACTTAGTTAAAACTCATTAAAGTTGGAGAGTGGGGGCTCACTACGTCATAAGTAGGTATAAAATTACCTACAAGTGACGTCATGCGCCATTTCAACTCAATCATCATCATCAAATAAAAGTACTTATTATTATTCCCTTTATTCATTTTATAAACATTCATTTTACATTTTTAAATATTTTTACAAAATTAAATACAAAAACATTTAAAAATATAAAAATAGTAGCCCACCGGTATCGGGAACAGGGTCCAAGCTACCGGCGGTCAGGGCTCCAGAGAGAGGAACCACCTAACAATACGAGCCGTGTCCAGGAGTACCGCTTTCTGAATCAAGCCCTTGATCCAGGTGCCTAACGAAAGCCTCATCAGATATTGGTCGAGGCTCTTGGCAATTAGGCCATTGGCTGATACGACTATCGGCACAATGATCGCTGAGTCAACAGGCCACATGTCGACAACCTGGCGAGCCAAGTCAATATACTTGATTTGTTTATCTTTCTCGGCCTTCACGAGGTTCTCGTCATGTGGAACCGTTATGTCAACAATCATTGCGCGCCGCTCTGATCGATCCATCACCACTATATCAGGCTTATTGGCTACAATAGTCCTGTCAGTGATGATGGATTGATCCCAATACAGTGTGATATTGCCATTTTCGAGAAGTGGGTCGGGCACATACCTATGGTACGGCACTTCCGATTCCACAAGGCTGTATTTCAGAGCAAGTTGCTGATGGATAATCCTGGCTACAAGGTTGTGTCTATGCAAGTATTCTCCATTAGCTAGACGAGAACACCCGGAGATAATGTGACGGATCGATTCGCCCGGACGGTGGCATGCCCGACATATGTCAACCGTGCCATCCTTTACAATAAATTTCCGGTAGTTATTCGTCATCATAACTTCATCCAT
Organism: Cerastis rubricosa; assembly: GCA_949152445.1. Classification (NCBI taxonomy): domain Eukaryota; kingdom Metazoa; phylum Arthropoda; class Insecta; order Lepidoptera; family Noctuidae; genus Cerastis; species Cerastis rubricosa. The sequence goes on along the minus strand of OX424529.1, from coordinate 4,627,736 downwards.
AATTGCACAAACAAAACCTTCGGTTTCTCCAAAGAGTTCTCCGGAACGTAGCCAAGCTACGGACGCTGCATGGTCTACATCAGGCCCATGCAGGGCACTGAAGTAGCGTCCGTGAAGCTCCTTACTCTGACATACTTCCCTGCGGTCATTAGTGTCAAGCACTGCAGGTTTGCGCCAGTTCTCTTTAGCCAAGGAGAGCGGGGTGAGGGCTTTGTCCATCGCGACCACATCTCGATGCATCCCCACGTCGGTTTCTAGGAAATATTCCCTGAGACTGCATATCTCGCGATTGTGGAGAGTCTTGGCGTTTAAAAAGCCTCGACCTCCACAACTCCGCGGGATATACAGTCTCATAACATAACCGAAGAACGTGGGTGATGCATTCGATATGCCGTCAACAATGTACGGACCTTCCTATCCAGGGCGTCTAGTTCTGTTTAAGTCCATTTGAGTACGCCGAAAGAGTACACCTTATTTCCGCCTGATAAAAGACTATTAAATACTTTTCTCAGGCGGCCAAAGAAGCGCTCCTTCAACGATTGCTTCACGTCAACAGCATTGATGCCCAGCGCTTCCGACATACCCAAATACTTATAGGTTTCGGTTGCTGAGAGGGATCTAAGATTTATGGAATCTGAGAGCTGGGTTCCCGCAGATTCCACAATCCCCCCTCGCTTTACATGCATGACCGCACATTTGTCCACACCAAATTCCATCCTGATGGCGCTACTGAAAGTTTCTGTTACCTTCAGTAGCTCCATCAGTTGCAAATTGTTGGGGGCAAAGAGTTTCAGGTCATCCATGTAAAGAAGGTGAGATATAACCTGACCACCTCTCCTCAACCGAAAGCCCAGACCTGAATCCTCCAGCAGCGTGCTTAGAGGATTCAGGGCTAAGCAGAACCAAAGCGGACTCAAACTATCGCCCTGAAAAATACCTCGCTCTATCCTTATCGGTTCGCTGTTCCCTTGGATATGCCGACATCCTGGATAGCGAAGGACTGTCCTCCATTGCCCCATACACGACATCAGGAAGGTGCGCAGAGTTGCATCAACTTTATACAATTCTAGCACCCTAATGAGCCATGTATGTGGCACCGAGTCGTAGGCCTTCTTATAGTCTATCCAACATGTCGACAGATCCCTTCGGGAACGCCGAACCTGTTGGTTAATGGCCATATCAATGAGGAGCAGCTCCTTAGTACCGCGGGACCCGTTCCTACATCCATTTTGAGAAGCGGACATGATCGAATTGTCATCAATGTGTTTGCTAATTTTAGCTCTCAAAATGGATGTAAGAACTTTATACACTGTCGGGAGACAGGTTATCGGTCTATAGTTTTTGGGCTCCGCAGTACTACCCGATTTATGGAGCAGGTGAGTTATTCCAGTAGTCAGGAATTCGGGCAGCGACCCTGACTCTAAGGTTGACTGGAATAGGGCCGCCAAGCGAGCGTGCGACCTTTGGATCCACTTAATCCAAAAGTTGTGCAGCCCGTCCGGCCCTGGAGATTTCCAGTTAGGTAACGGACGGACTGCACGAGCTACGTCTTGGGGGCTGATAGTGATAGCCCCCATTTCTGGAACTGGATCGCACACTCGCTCGACCACCCGAGTCCATTCACCCTCGGTGTGGCTGACAGGCACCGACCAAATGCTGCGCCAGAACGAGCACATGGTGTCATCATCCGGTAAGCGCGTGTCAGACACACCTTGGTCCGGTCGCTCCCAAGTCCTATAAACCCACCTTTCATCTCTTTGGAATGTGCGATTCAGAGTGTATCGTTCCACCCGCCGCTTATACCTACGGATACGGTTTACAGAAAGCAGAAAGTGTATGCATGGCATGCATACACTTTCTGCTTCAGGAAGTCGATGCGCTCTGTGATACGGGACATATAGTCTCGAGGACTAATATCAGTACCCGCAAATGCCCGCCTCACAAAGCGCATCACTCGAGGGCGATTGTTGCCCTCCCTGAAGCAGATCAGTTTGCCAATGAGTGTTCTGGCCCCACTAATACGTCGCTCAATCCTGCATTGCCAAGCCGGTACGGCAGGTTTAGGTCGTGTAGCTCTGTCATCAGAAAATTTGACATGAGCTACACGACATGCCGCTACAGCCGCACAATACAGGATTGAGTGAGCATCAGTGAGGTCTTCGCAGTTATCAAAATAGTTTGACAACTGCGAATCCAGAACAGCCACCAGCGCCCTATTTCTGTTATGCATGGGCAAACGAGGTAAGCGTGGTCTGAGTTCAGGCGACATGTACCGATATTCTCGAATCGCACCTTCCAAAGCACTCCTCATTTCCTCACTGCATTGGGTACTTACATTAGTAGCCACGTCATTACTCACTTCGTCAGCGCGATTAAATAACTGACTAGACTGTGGTGGATCCACAGCCTGCGACGGAGGGACAATGACGTGACTACTCTGCATTTCAGTTCGCAAGCGATCAAGTACGGTGTCGTCCAACATATGATTACGTTGGATGACCCGCACCTGATCCAATAATCGTTGCGCCGACACGTTGACAGCTGGCTCAAGCACCTGAAACAGAGAGAGCATCCGAACACGGTACGCGGTCAGGTTGTTTCCTCCCTCTGTAGCCCCATAGTATGAGCGCATGACGTTCTCGTTGATGGCTTGAGTCCATCGCATGCGCTACACACTTCCGCCGGGAGCTGGGACCCTATCAGAGGCCGGTGGGCCTCGAGGTCCTAAACCGGCCGGCGTCCTCCCCGTCGACGAGCAGGTGGTATTATTATCATCAGCCTACCGCAGTCCACTGCTGGACATAGGCCTCTTCAATCGCTCGACAGTTAACCCGAAGCTCGGCAACTCTCATCCAGTTGCTACCAGCTACCCTGCGAAGATCATCGCTCCACCGAGCCTGAGGGTGTCCCACCTTACGCTTGCCGATTCGCGGCCTCCACTCAAGAACACGTCTGCCCCAACGGTCATCGGTTATACGGCTAATATGGCCGGCCCATTGCCACTTCAGCTTACTTATTCTGTTTCAACTCAATATATCTCCGTAATTTAATGACCACATGAAAAAAGAAAAATACGTGTCAAGTACTTTTCAATAATCTACCCAACAGAAAAAGAAAAAAAAACCTGACCAACATGCCTTAGAGAATATTTTTCGATGGCATGCGAAGCCAAGTCAGAGGCCCGTGGGCGGCATATAGACTCTGACACCAGGTTAGGCACTAACCAAAACATGGCCATCGAAAGAAAAAAAGTGGCCGAGTTTAAGTTGTTAGATGATATTTCATAGGAAAATAGGCTCTGTTACTTATGTAATACCACCAAAAATATTGCAAGCACTTATTTGGAGCAGTTTTTGGTGATGTTCGGTAACTTTATGGCTGGATCTTGCCACCGCACCGTGTTGAGGATTAACTTCCTCCAGATTCTTGGGCACTGAAGATTTTTTTTTTTTTTTTACTAGCAGGCTGAGTAGGCTGGAGCCTAGCGGGGCAGATTTTTGGGGCGGCACATTTGGGGACCGAATATCTTTTTTTCTTTTTGCTACCTCGTAGAAATCTAAAAGATTTTTCCTGCATGGCGGTTTTCTGATGTTTTACAGATTAAATTCTGCAACAAATTTTTGATAATTGATAACAATTATAATCTAGGACATGACAATTGTATAGGCAAGGGCGGCAAAATCTTTACAGCCTATACCTTGAAAATTTGTAAATCAGCCACTGCGTATCAGTACACTCTGTGAGGTATCTCCATGTCATCAAAGTTTTAAGAAGTGAAAACTTTATGCACCATTCAATAAAGACTGTTTCTCTAACACTTTCTCGAGTCACAATGAGATGGTCCAATCATTTCCATACACCATGTAACCTCTACAGATAAGCATGCACAGTTTTCTCTCGATAACTGTGTTTCTTTACGTGTCACGATCGCCAGAGAAACAGGCCTATAGATATTGGAGAAAAGGCAATTATTTTGATGTGGACGAAATCATATTTGAGTATGGTAAATTCTTAAATAATACTCTGGTGGGTATAAGAGTAGAAGATGACCAAAGAAACGTTGGATCAACTGTGTGAAGAGTGATATAGCTTAAAAGGAGGTGTCTGATGAGATGACAAGTAAAAGAGAAGTATGGAAGAAGAAGGCATGCTGCGCCGACCCCAAATAAATTGGGATAAGGTAGGAGAATAATGAAATTCTAGAATAACAAGATTTAGCAGGTTAAAAATGCATTTCGGTGGAAAAAAAACTAGAGAATGGTATAAATGTTATTTACTGCTTAATTGCATTCCTGCTTCTATGAAGTGAGTCATGAATTCTGAGAGAGAGATTCCTATTGTGGGGCAACGTTTTAAAAAAAAAGAAAAAAACATATCGCAGTGTAGGTACTTTTAACATAATATTTTGTAACATCTACACCGATTATGTCTTCGATATCGTCGCCCTCCTCGACTTAATTATCATACATTTTCAACATGACTATAGCTCCCTTCTTCAGTCTATCGCAATAAAGATTTATGCGACCTCTCACCTAGATAATCACAGTCTCATTTACATACGTGTCACGCGAAACAACAGCTTTGGGTGCGGATTTGATTAAAGACAAACATGAAAGAAAGAAAAAACGTTAATCGGCGCAATTGCCACAAGTACACACAATATTAAAAAATATAAAAACAAATATAAAAATAAAACTTAATACTAAACAAGAAGTACTGTGTGACTCACGGCAGCGCCAAATAGGCCCAGTTCAGCATAATGCCGGACAACTAGTGCCCGACGTTGGTTTTAAACTGAACCTAAATGGATGTCAGTAAATACAGTAATTATATAAATATTTTGTACGATATGATAATATTATTTAGTGTATTATGAAAATAAAATAAAATAACAGAACATAAAGATTAAATGGTCTGTGATAATGTCGTAAATAAACATAGCTGTCCCACTTCCCTAGACTCGAAGTTTCGGCTATCTTGTAAGATAATCCACAAATTTCTCAGTAGCCACCGCCTAGTCTGGATTTGTGCCCGGTTGATGGCCATAAGTTCGTCCCCTATTACATGGGGCTTAAAAATAACTGGCGAATATAATAGGTAGGTATGTATTAGGGATATAATAATAGATAATATAAACCTCCCTAAACTTTCGGGATAACATGTTATTCATGTTCATTCCAATTACAAAGCTCATCATCATCATCATTTCAGCCCAAAAGACTTCCACTGCTGGACATAGGCCTCCCACAAGTTTCGCCACATTGACATTTTGGGGGGTTTTGCCATAATAGCCACGCTTGGCAGGCGGGTTGGCGATCGCAGTACGGTTGTTACAAAAGCACAGAGAACGCTGCTGCGCATTCTCTGGCAAGTCCCTTAGTCGCCTCTTACGACACCCACGGGAAGATATGGGATGGTGGTATTCTTTACGTCCGACACCATACAGAACACGTCCCCTATTACATGGGGCTTAAACATAACTGGCGAATAGAATAGGTAGGTAAGGTTAGGTAGGTTAAACTTTCGGGATTACAGGTTATTCTAGTTAATTCCAATAACAAAGCTCACTCACCTCAAATTAGCCAGCTCAGAACAAGAGTTTGCCAGCAAATAGTCTCCACTCAGCAAGGCTATCTTGTTTCCAAACATCATGTCATCAGGCTCTGCAGCTATTGGCTGGCGGGAGTTCATGTTGACCAGGCCTTTGTGCACCAGGTGGGAGGTCCTGATCATCTCTGTTACTTCTGCGAGGGCGCGTTGGCTGGTGGAAAAAAAAATGGAGATGAGATATGAACTACTTGAAGGTATAGTTTGTTCTGTATGGTGTCGGACGTAAAGAATAGCACCATCCCATTTCTTCCCGTGGGTGTCGTAAGAGGCGACTAAGAGACTTGCCAGAGAATGGGCAGCAGCGTTCTCTGTGCTTTTGTAACAACCGTACTGCGATCGCCAACCCGCCTGCCAAGCGTGGCGATTACGGCAAAACCCCCCAAAATGTCAATTTGGCGACACTTGGGGGAGGCCTATGTCCAGCAGTGGACGTCTTTTGGGCTGAAATGATGAATGATGATGATGAAGGTATAGTAAGGCTTGATGGTAAGTGATCATGCTCTATCTATGTCTTTGTGATTTTGCATTATTAAGTATGGTAGAGCAGGTATAATGAAAAGATGTGGTAGTTAACTAAATAATATAAAGTTCTCATAATTTTTGTCAGTACGATGACAGATACTGTCGGACGGATCAAGACAGGGGTTTAAAAACCGGCCAAGTGCGAGTCGGACTTGCGCACGAAGGGTTCCGTGCCATTATTTATAAACACGAGCAAAAAAAATACTATTTTGTATGGGGCTCCCATTCAAAAAAGTGATTTTTTTCCTCGTGTTTGCCCTGAAATATTTATTTTATTCTGTTTTTAGTATTTTTTGTTATAGCGGCAAGATAAATACATAATCTGTAGAAATTCAACTGGCTTACTATCACGGTTCATGGGATACAGCCTGGTGACAGACGGACGGACAGCGAAGTCTCAGTAATAGGGTCCCGTTTGACCTTTTGGGTACGGAACCCTAAAAATTATTGATGATGGGTGATGGAATATTTTAACTACCTAACTAACTTGCTTACCACTTCCCTACCAATAGCAAAAACTACATATTTAACGGTTGCCCTAACTAATCAAAGCAGGTGCAGGCCTAGGATCATAGATTCTATCACTTTCGCACTTTCATGTTTTTTTTTACGAGGTTAGAATAACAAACGCTTAACTGCGTTGTTTAACTCGTTACATAGAAAGTTAAGTTAACGGCTTGTCCCGATTCCATGTCCACATGAGCATAGATAAACAATTTATACGAATCGAATGCTTAACTGTTCAGTTAAAAGGAGGTAAGTTGTGACTTTACTCGTGTACTGATGATGCGCGTAAGCTGCATAGCCAAAGGTAATCACAGACTTCGTGATCGTGTAGAATAACTTGAAGAAAGACATCATCATCTCCTTAGCCTTTTCTCAACAATGATGGGGTCGGATTCCAGTCTAATTAGATGCAGCTGAATACCAGTATTTTACAAGGAGCGACTGCCTATCTAACCTCCACAACCCTGATAATACTGGGTAATACGATACCCCTCAAAATCAAAATATTTTTATTTTACACTATCTGTCCGGCGCAACTTCGTTTGCGTCACATTTTCTCCGTTTTCGCAACATTTTTCATTGCTGCTCCACTCCTATTGGTCGTAGCGTAATGATATATAGCCTTCCTCGATAAATGGGCTATCTAACTCTGAAAGAAATTTTCAAATCGGACCAGCAGTTTCGGAGCCTATTCAATGCAAACAAACAAACAAACAATCAAATCTTTCCTCTTTATAATATTAGTTTAGATAGGCCTACACGGGCACATATAAAACGTCGACAAAAAGGTGCTCGGTTCGGATTGGTCGTTTCCTATGGAGTAGAACCGGCAAGAAACTCCATGGTTACTCTTTTAAAATCATTTGGGTTTACAATATTTTTGTTACAGCGTTAGTACTTAAGTATGGGAGGACATCATAGGCCCGCCCTCGGTGCGTAACGAGCTTTCCGAGGCACGGAGGAAACATGGTATATAATGGCTGGTATTATTATACTGTAGATGGGCCCAACCTAGGCAAGCACGTTTTAACCTGAAGATTGTTTACATATAAGAAACCAATTTGCATCTACACCAACTTTTGCATAAACAATCGTTCACATTTTCATGAAAAATCCTATTCTATCCGATTGTAGAGCTAGCTTGGATAAGAAGATTTTGGAGTATTAAAATTCATCAACACAATAGCCTCCACTTTTCCGTCAAATTTAGAACGATTTTGAAGAAATTCGTAGTTCATTGCTTATTATGTCAGAAAAATCCGTCCGATCGACAACATATAACACGTAATGAGTGTTTTTGGATTGTCAAAATGTCGCAATGAGAATATGAGTCAGCGAAGACATTTTTATTTTATTGTTTGTTTGTTTAAGGAAATTTGTTTCCTCACTGTCGGCAACACACGATGATAATGTCACGGAGAATTATCTTAAGATTATACATCAGCAACGATAGCACGATAAATACCTATACAATTAATCACTTATACATCACTGGCATCCGTAATACCCACAGGAAGTTTTATGGATAGTTGTTCAACGATAAATACAGCATGATTTTTTAGTCACCGTCCAAATTTAGCCATATTAATCTTTGGCGAAAACCATTGAATACGTGTTTTTTCTTTTAGTATCACTCAATACAAAAATATTGAGATATCATGGACACCGCCGCGCCGTGCGTAGGTACACGCTGGGTAACTACGCGGGCTGGCCGCCCCCTTTCCATTGAATGTTTGCGCGGCAAGTGTAGTATTTTTAACGTTTAACTTAGTGACTGGACCAGGCAGAGCGGATATTTTTTTCGAGAAAATGATTTCATATGAAAATATGAAAATTTCACATGTCGATTTTTTTTCAAAAATGGAGTAAGTGAATGATACTTATATAACTAGAAAAAATTTGGACGGTGACTAAAAAATCTTGCTGTATAAGGAAGTAGAATTTTCACTCTGGAACCTTCGACCGGCCGATGCCCTTTCGATAATTTGTTGGTGCAGTGTGCAGCAAACTGCACGCTTAATGTCGGCTTGATGAAATATGGAGGTCGTATATCGAAAGATTGATAAAAAATATTGGAAGGGAAATTATCTGCGTTCTGTTCTATAAGGTTGAATTTCGTAAGTGATACGATGATTTTGATGATGATGAAACTGAGTTAGAATGATAAGTTTCAAATTGGATTCTATGTCAAAACATGTAAATGGTGTTGGATCAGCCCCAATATTAAAATTGCTTGGAGCTGACCTTTCCTCCCTTCCAAGCTAGACGTGCCAAGTTTCCCATTGCCAACCGCAATGAATTTTTAACATTTTTATTGCTTTATATGAACAATATATACTTTGTTAACTCGACTTTAACGTAATTAACTTGCCTACTCAAAAATCAACTGACTAAAATCTTGTCGAGTCGTGGAAAGTAAAAATGCCCTTCAGAATTAGTCATGACACTCAGTGTGAATGCGGAGCTCCCGACCAGACCTTGGCCAGCTTTCTGGAGTGTCCTTTGTGTCCTTACACCTGTGCATTAAAAGACCCTGGTCTGGCCGCCTACTGACCTTAAAAAATCTAGTAAATCGTTCTATCGATACGAAAGAATAAGAACTTTACATATCATGTTTCGCTCACCTGTGTAAAACTCCAGCGGCCTTATCTTGTTCCATGTCAGGAATCTCAGGGCTGTGCCCCGCTGCCTTCGACACCAGCAGCACGATGAGCCCCCAGGCCTGCATGTTGTTCTTGCCATTGTAGATCAGGTTCCTGGTCAAAGAGTAATGGAATAAGAAAATTAAAAAAAATGGAAATGGAAAAGGAATGGAAATTTGTAAGGAGCATCTTCTGCTCCTACTCTTTTTGGTCAAATAGGTGTCTAGGTTAATTCCTAGCCTTTTGAGAGAGTCTGCTGCTGTTAGAGGCCAGTTCAGAAACGTGACACATAATTCTCGTGAATTTCTTAAGCGATAAATGTGTAGCTGGGGTGTTTGTCTTCACTTCTTCTTCCGAGCTAGGAACTGGTGAAGGGTGGGCATTTGGGGGAACGTCTTTATCATTTCATCATCATTTCAGCCCATAAGACGTCCACTGCTGGATATAGGCCTCCCCCAAGTTTCGCCACATTGACATTTTGGGGGGTTTTGCCATAATCGCCACGCTTGGCGATCGCAGTACGGTTGTTATAAAAACACAGAGAACGCTGCTGCCCATTCTCTGACAAGTCCCTTTATCGCCATTTACGACACCCACGGGAAGATATGGGATGGTGCTATTCTATACGTCCGACACCATACAGAATTTTAGGGGAACGTCTTAGACAATTTCATTTCGATTTTCAAAGTGTTAATACCCTGCCTAATTTAAATAAATTACTTCTAGTTTGATTTTGCACCTATTATTTAAACGCAACTCTAACCTTCATAATCCTAAAAAATATTAAAATCGTTTCAGGGATTCTCAAGACAAAATTACATACGGTCCTCGAAGGTGGGCCTTATGACTTTAAATATTACGGTTTACAAGCAGTTACAAAGAAGGTTTCTGTATCTAGGTCGAATTTAAAGATCGTAGGTACCGCCTATTGACAGAATTTCGCGCGTTCATTTTAACGTTACACAACGACGATTTAGCAACAACTTGCAAAAGTTTCATAACACAATTTGTGTTTCCAAAAATTATAGCACATAAGTAAATTAAAGATGGTGTTTCGCTGCTGAAAGGGTTTCACAAGTTGGAGCCCTATGAAGAAGAAGGGGAAAAAGAAGACAAATAAAAAAGTTGTGTAAAGTCCAAAAGGGACAAATGGATTTTAGATGAAATGATGTCATAAGCGTTCGGGAAGTTGCGTATTATCTTCTCGTCCAACTTACCGCAGGGTCTCAAGACGAAAGTCCATGACCAGTGTGTGTTGCCAGTGATTACATACGGGACCGAAATGTGGCATCAGAAGGCTTAAACGCAACCAAAGGGCAATGGAGAGGGCTATGCTCGGAGTTTCCTTGCGTGATCAAATCAGAAATGAGGACATCCCCAAGAGAACCAATGTTACCGACGTAGTTTGAAGAATTGCCAAACTCAAGTGGCAGTGGGCAGGTCACATTGCTCGCAGAACGGATGGCCGATGGGGCCTAGAAGTGCTGGAGTGGCGACCGCGAACCGGAAGACGTTGCGTTGGAAGGCCTCCCACCAGGTGGGCCGATGGCCTGGTTAAGGTTGCGGGGATCTTCTAAACTTGGTGGGAGGCTTATGTCCAGAAGTGGATGATGATGTCCTAGAACAAAAATGTTGAAGACATGTGGTGGACTACGACGCACGTGCTCACAAAGAAGAAGCCTGAAGGCCGGTGACCATAGCCATCACATTGCGCCAAGACAAAAGCGCTTAAAGGTACTGGCACAACATGGGATATTGTTACTCCAAAGTCCTACCTAAAATAGAAAAACAAAGCAGCAAGATGACGTTCTAACAGCGATGACGATACAACAATCAAAAAGTTTTTGGACTGAGATAAGTTACCGAAAAGCTTAAGTTTTGAAGTATTACCACTCGTCTAGGCCCTCTGCTTTGATGTCCAGTAGAGGGAATTTTGAAGGTTGATTATTATCTACGCTAAAAGCGCCAATGACGTAAACTTCCAGTGCGTGATGTTACAGTAACGGATGTTGGAAGAATACTAATATCAATGTAACAATAAGCGATTAAATGAGCTATGATGTGCAATGTTGCAATAAGGAATGCGCTTTGATCGGCGATCGGTAGTAAACTCCGCACGCGAGGTGTTATATACTACAGACAAAGGTAACTCGATAATTTCATATAATACACAATTCGTACAGCGAACATATAAAGCTAAAGACTACAATATGATCTAACGTTCTCTACATTACGTAAAGATAATATATTGTAGTCTTTGAAAGATTCTTCTACAGATGGGATTGCAACTTTAATTGCATTATAAGATTGTAGTATCGAGAAAATGACATGTGTAAATATTCTTCCAAAGGATATTATAATACAAGATGACCTCCTTAGGCGAAATCCTTAGAGCGCAACAGAACTTAAATGTTACCGCGTCGCCGCGTCGGAAGCGGAAGATGACATTTATTGCAAGGTAGATTCATCGAATAACTGCAAAAAATAATTTCTCTAGGAGTATTTTTTTCGAGTAAGTATAGAAGCAACAAATTAAAAGTTCTCAAATAGTTTTAAAGACGTTTTCTTACTAAAGTATGGAAGTTGAGAACAATTAACTACAATTAACAAGGGCAGCATTCTTGTGTTGTAAATGCACTTTAAGATCATTAACATTTACAAATTACATGCAAGTTTCGTAAACCAGTTTCAACTTTAATATGGTATTTTTATAAAGAACAAAAGATTTTGTCCTCTTACGAAGCAATGAACGTTCAACGTCATATGAAAACCTGATGCAGGAAGAGGAATTTTGAAAACCTTTGTTTTTGTCAACAGACAAGCCTACAGAGACTTATCGAGCAGAATTATGGTATTCGGAATTATAGACGTACGAAATTAGCAGAGTACTGAGATCTCTGAAACGATGGATTTCGTGAAAGATGATATAGCTAGAGATGACGGCTGATTCCCGTGTATAGAAGAAGAAGATGAGCTGAATACATTGGTTTGTAGATAGAATCGAGAATAGAAGACTCATGATGATGATAATGACATTTAGGAGACGAGAGTTATCACAGGAAACACCACCTGCAAGCGTAGCATGACCACTGTAGAAACGAGTTTTGTCGACATAATGACAGCTAGACAATGGCTGTCATTTTGTCGATTCTTCCGTAGACAAAACTCGTTTCTACAGTGGTGGTCATGCTACGCGCAATTAAATATTCTTAGTACCTACTTACTTACCTACATACCTGCACGCGGAAGAATTGACAAAATGACAGTTAGTCATTGGCTAGCTGTCATTATGTCGATTCTTCCGTAGACAAAACTCGTTTCTACAGTGGTCATGCTAAGCGTGCAGGTATGAAGGTAAGTAAGTAGGTATTAAGAATTAAGAATATTGAAAAGGAAAATATACTGGATTTGGAAAAGGAGTGAAACTGTCTGATGTTAAAGACGATACCGACAGTGTCGTAGACTAACGAGATGAAAATATTGTTATCAGTGTCGATGACAGAAACTTCTTCTTTCTTCTTTTTTTGTGAATGACATCTCGCAGTTCAGCCTAGGAGGTTGTCGTCTGCTTAACCGGACTATCCTGTGGGTGCCTTAAGAGTAAGGCCTCCAGCCAGGGCATACAAACTTACAAACTAAACGACTACTTGCTAAGGGCACCCGCTGTGGGGTACGAGCCTCGGCTTAGGGTGTCGCTGGGGTAGGACTGCATGGGGACAGGCTGGATCTGAACGATATCATTATTTAGGGTGATTTAAAACTACTGGCACAGCATCACGGACTGGCTCGAGCGACGGTCGGGGATTTAAAAAATCTTGTATCTTTAACATTATAATGTACGTAATATGCCTTTTGAAGTGGACAGTCTTACGTAAGTTGAACACTTGCAAAAGACATTTTTTAACGTTAATGAATGAGGTATGTGTTGGACATGCGTGCAAGTGTACAAATGAGTGAGTAAATAATAGATTTAGGTATAAACTAACTTTCTCTTAGCATCAGTACAGTTGAAAGTCGGGCTGTTAACTAAAATCAAATGGCTATCATAAATTTTATGATGTTCATCATTGTTTTTTTATGTTTTAATTATAGATGTTTTAGCTGCTGAAATCTGTATCACACACAGATTGATTCATCATGATTTGCCTAGCCTTTACCAAACTATAAAGGAGTCAGCTTCCAGTCAAACCGAATGCACCTGAATACAAAACGACTGCCTATCTGACCCTCAATCCACCTACAAAGGTTTATTATAGGTAGCCCAGGATTAGTAGCCTGATCGACTCTGTTATGATAAAAAAAGAAAATCCTTTGAGGGAGACCCCTCCATGAAGGATTTGTTCAATTAAAACAACCGAAACACCTCTTTTCTATCGTTCTTTGTTTGAAATCAGAATAGTTGAAGGTATTTTACATTATGCCTACCTTCTTACCTACCTTAGAATCCTCAGTCGCTATTCCAACTCGAATTTGACTGGTCAATGTGCATTTTGTGTGGGTGAACTTTATTAGAATTGCAAGTCATTTTCTTGTCGTTCAATTAATTTTACAAGTAATCTTTATTGTTATTACCTAATAAAAATGCACAATTATGCTTTTTGCATCTAGTTTAATTAAAGGCTTTACAAAGTAAAAGCAAATGGTTTTGCTATGCTAATGTTATAGTAGATTGTTACTGCCACTTCAAAACATTAAATTATCGAAATAAAAAATTATTTGACCATCTTGAAAGCGCTCTTTTGCAAAGTTGTTGAGCCGCGGGCTAGCCGCACTTCAGGCCGTAGTTTTGACTTCCGCACTGAACAAATGGCTGTATATAGTAGAGAAATGACCTAATATTAGTTATCACGCTCAATGAATAAGTAAATAATAGTGTGTAGGGCAATAAAAAAAGGTAATAAGCACGAAGATAGTGTGCCATTCAGCAGTTATTGATTTTCATGGTTCATTACAATATTTGAATTGGTTCGAATAATAATGACTTTAGACACGTACTTAGCAGTTTTCAGTAAGGGATGGTTGCTTCCGACCAACTTGCGTAGGTGTAGCGCAACGTTCGCAATCTCGTCGCTCAAAACCCATCGGAGGCTCAGGAAAGAGGTTGGATATCCCACGATCTTCTCCGCCTCACTCACTGCTCGGTTCCAGTCTGGCTTCGAGTTGTGTTGGGCAACACTCGCTCGTCGCGTACTACATGTGTTCACTTCCCTAGCATTACAAGGTCCCCAAAGTTTCGAAACCAACGCACTGGATGACTGAACTTTCACCAAATCGCACTTCACGACACGACACAATCGGCTCAGACTCATTTTCCTAACAAACTGCACAAACCCAGGAATACCAAAGACTACGCAATTCGAATTTGGAAAGCGCGAAAGTAATTATTTGTACAACAAACGCTAGACTAGCACAAAATCACGTTATTTGCACAGAATTTATGCTTTATAGCGTTTGTCTAACTCAATAAATTTAGTAAGAATCCCTCGAGCGAAACTTTGTAGTGAAATCAATCTTTCTATACAAGTATTGCACAAAATAGATTTTATTTCATAAATTATTTGAACGTCGAATTACGAACGTGCACAACTTTCGCGCGTGATCGGTTGACTGACCGAATGGTGAATGAAGTCTATGAGCTGACGTCGGATTCGCTAATTGGGGATTAACGAATGACATTTTCTTATTGAACTGCATTTTCTGAATGATTGAAAGCTTTACTGCTTTATCATGGGGTCTACAGTAGCGTTCGCGATACTTTAATAAATACTCCCCAAATGATTAAGTCAAAGTAAGAAGAATGAAAAAATATTGATTAAAATTATCAAGAGGGTCTAGCCGCCTGTATTAGGTATTTATTCCCATGCTTACTCCGCCCCTAAGATGACCCTCTTATCAAATTAGATAAGGTCTGGGTGTTTTTAGAAATTGAAAGAAAACATGCAATTTTGGAACAATCATTCAATTATTCTCGTCTTGCACTGAAAAGTTTGTTTGCGAACTACTCCCTCAGCTCCAACTCCCTAAAAGTCCATACAAATTCCAACCAGTAACCGGTGCGTTGCATCATACACTGGTCCCAATACCAGGGCACCTTGCCCCAGCCTTGCACCAGGTAACCCACTGCTGGGAACTGGGCCTCCCTACTGTGTGAGCCGTGAGCGGCCGAATTCTATCAGGCGAGGTTTGCGAGTTGGTGGATGTCACATGCCACTGAATTTTTGGTTCCAAGAGCCAGTCCCAGATACCAGTTTCCCGATGACGTCTTCTTACACGGGTTGGAGAACAGTGGTGATAAAAAAAATACGCAAACGCCTGTTGGGTTCGAACGAAAAATTAGGCGCCTGTAAAAAAATTAATAGCAATATTGTAAGTAGAATTAACATTGCTATTTTCTAACTTAGGCAAAATTCAAAATGTAGCCGGAGGTCTTATTACCTACTATAATTTTTGGATCTTATTTTTTAAAATACTCTATATATGATGCTTAGCTGTGATATAAACAACTCATCAGCTCAGTCAATCGTTTTTATGTGATAGGAACCTAGACTCTATCCTTTATTTAGACGGATGAAATACATTCACACAGTATACCCAATTTAAATTATTGGCTAGCACTACAGATATTTCTGTGACAAACATGATAATAAGTAGGTACCTAGTTTAGTTTATCACCCGTTTCGTCAACATGTTGATATAGACCACTCCAGATAGGTCATGATGTGCGGGTTTCGGCCAGGATGGCCTCTGTGCTAAGAAGCCTCCTTACCTACATAATAGACCTACTGGGACTAGCTCAGTAGCTGCTGGCCCTGCTGGAAAATCTGGAAATCGATCGAAATACACTTTGACGGATCAGTGATACCAGTGTAAATTACATTATTAACAGTATACTTTTTAGTAACTGAATCCTGTGCTTTATAATTTAGAATATTTATGTTCTTACTTGTTGTAATATCTTTTTCTAAAGTGACGTTGATAAACAATAAAAATGTAATTTTCAATTTTATTGATAAAATATGTTAGGTTTAAAATAAACTATCTAAAGGGAAAGTTACCCTTAAATATAGAAAATGAATGACACTAGGCCTGATGATTAGTCTCCGGTTACATTTATGTCGTGTCTAAAACGTACCAGAAATAACCAAAACAATTTTGTACGAAAATCAGATGTTTCTATAGCAACACTGATTTTTCACATTGACCAATCAAGACGTTTCTTCCTTTTATCTTGTTCATTCGATCTCGAGCGCCAGCCAATCCAAATCGAGGTCTAGAAATAGTTCGCGTTCAATCAATCGCTCATTCAGTTATTCGCGTTCTGCCGGTTATCGTAGTCGTCTGTAGAGCGGTCACTACGCGCTTACCGGTGTCTTTCAGTGTTCTAATTGATCAAATTCTCCATCCAGCACATCTGTTGTTATTTGATAACATTTGTGTGTGAAAGTGAGAACTTAGTTGTGTTGGAGGCAAGAAAAGTTTATTCAATTTACCGAAAGTACTTTGAGGTAAGGGACTTCAGATCTTTTTACGGGCTGTCTCTGGCACGTCTTTCGTCAGCACTTGGTTCTCCACGTGTAATGCAGACGTAGTGAAAAATCTGTGCTAACGGTCTAAAATCACAGCTCATTCAGTGAGCTCAGTGTTTAGATCCTCTCCGTTTCTGGATAAATTTTTCAACACGCGTATTTTTGTTTGTAAAATCTAATTCATTATTCTATTTTCCTGATAGCCGTCTGCACATTATTTTGTTCGTATTTACATAAGATAAATCGGCAGCGTGTACTGATAAAAAAAATAATTCCAAGAAGATAAAAAGCCCTCAATCGTCGATCCAAAATATCATAGAAAACCATCGTAAATTATACTCAATAACAACGCATTAAGAATAACATCTGAGCATCTCAGTATATCCCGATCCCAAAATGTTCGATTTTCAATTGAATCGAATCTCTTTTTTTTCTGCGCCGCGACCGGTCTTTGTAGCGCCAGCATTGACCTGAGATTTGGCGGTCATTGATCTGTCAGCTGCTTTAAATTCCTAATTTAAATATCCTTTATAATCTCGCACCGGTACTGACAAGGACAAGGCGTCTAGTTACGATTTACACAGAACTAAAATATTATTCTTGTATTATGCAAATAATGTACATATGATCTCTTACCCTTTGCCTTTACCAGTGTTTTTCCTTGCTTCAAATACTAGGTCATGAATGCCAGCATACCATTAAGTAATAATTTATTTATCATTATGTAACTTATCAATACTTATAATTTCCGCTGTAGTTGTGTGCAAAGTGTATTAATACCAATGCTCATTGAAACTTCAACACCTACTTGCATCTGCACTCAGATTTCTTGTAATAGGACTAAACGTACTATCATACTGTATGTACTGTTCTGTATGGTGTTGGACGTAAAGAATAGCACCATCCCATATCTTCCCGTGGGTGTCGTAGGAGACAACTAAGGGACTTGCCAGAGAAAGGGCAGCAGCGTTCTCTGTGCTTTTGTAACAACCGTACTGCGATTGCCAACCTGCCTGCCAAGCGTGGCGATTATGGCAAAACCCCCCATGTTATGTCGATGTGGCTACACTTGGGGGAGGCCTTTGTCCAGCAGTGGACGTCTTTCGGCTGTAAGTATGATGATGTACTATCATAATTCATAATACTGAATCTAAAACACTGAGGATATTGAACCTCTCTCTGTCTTAATTTTAGTTAAAATATGTCTAAATTGAAAACGAAAAGGAATTCCAAATTTATTGTCTAGAATACCCGACCTTAACCCAAAATCTTAAAACATAAGCTTTTTATGAAACAATCCAAGTAATTAAGATAAAAACCAAACAACTCATCTAACATCATTAAATCTCAATCATCCAGTCACCTCGTCTTTATATAAAGACAATAATGTAATCTTTATTTAATTTCAGAGTAATTTACGTTCTCAGACTATATGTCTGGCTTTCAATTGCACATGAAATCATAAACTTACCGTTTATTTACTTGTTTGTATGTTTAATTATGTCCTTGGTACGAATTAACAGAGATTATGATAAAATATGACTATTTACATGTGTGAAACTACATGAAATATAAAATCATGCTTTTGATCTTTTGCCAAAAGTTCAAATTTGCCATAATTCTCTTGCCCTTGTCCTAATTCATTTGGGGTTGATGCAGTATGTTTTCTTATAAGGCAGGTACGTACATGAAGTCGGCTCACTGACCTTTACATTATAATAGGATTTAAAAAACACAACCAATGATCTTGCAAACAGCCCCTGTAAGATTAGCATTGTATTGTATAGCTGGCTGGTTTCCGCAACTCCATATTTTGTGTACGGTTGGGAATATTACTCCAACCACCCCAGCTCCCCGAGAATGGCCAGCAGCTCCTGCAGTGTTGCTGACGATCTCACAGAGAGTACCTGGGTTACCTAAGTACTTTTCCCTGTATGTTGCAACCTCTGGGCAGTGTAGAAGCGCGTGGGTTGCTGTCTCGAGATTAGCATTCACACTATCAATTTCTTTTTATGGTGATGCCTTTCTTGATCTGGGTGGTTCTCATCATCCATTTCCAGAACACAGGAAATTTCCAGCATTTTGACATAGTATGCTATTCAATTCACATTGATTAGATGAAATCAAGTGATAATTGAGTTTGTTAGTGCTCAAAGAACTGATATAAGTTTCAAAATACAAAGAAATCATGTTGAAATAATTATGTAACTTGATAATAAATTATAATCAGAGATATAATCAACCTAAAGTTTGAGTAAGGAAGTAAAATAGAGTTGATAATACCTCGTCTAGAATCCTGGAATTAAAAACCTGACTATTATAACTGGGATTATAAAAAACATGAACTGGACTTTGAATATAATTACTAATGATTGATTTAAAGAATCATATTTTTAGGATTCTATACTAAAATTGCGTCAGATTAAAATAGTTTGTTTTAAATAGGTAAATTAAAACTATGTTTGCTTTGTTTACGTGGATATCAGATAAATTTTAAGTTATGCCTTAACCTTTTAGACCCTTTTTTAACCCCCGGCCAAAAAAGAGGGGTGTTATAAGTTTGACGTGTGTATCTGTGTGTCTGTCTGTGGCATCGTAGCTCCTAAACGGATGAATCGATTTTGATAAAACTGGTTTCGTTTCAAAGGTATTTTAATCGAGAGTGTTCTTAGGTATGTTTCGACAAAATTTGCTCAGCCGTTTGAAGATCATCACCTCCTTTCTAGTTGATGAAGGGATTTAAACAACTTCCACAGGTCTAGTCGATTTGAAATTTGAAATCTTGTCACCACGGGAATTGCCGAGGGGAGGGGCTGCACCCGCCCCTTGCGATATCTTCCAGACAACCTTTGGATGGACTTTATGAACATAAAATTAAAAGGGGGTAGTCAATGGTATACTGCTAAGACTCGACAATAATAAGATATTGATTTAATTACAACATTAGTCTTATATCTACCATGAATGTCATGACGGCGTTGGAATTACCACTATAAACGTTATCAATGCAAGTGAAAAGTTTTCCATCGTAGTATTATTATTAGATTGACGAGTAATTCAATCCGTCAGTGTCGTCTGTGTAAGCATTGCGCTTTAAGTGCTGCCTTGACTTGGCGATATTGTTTGTCGACGACTCGCCTAAATTGGACAGCAATTTACCGTTACAAATACGGCTTAATTCTCCACGGCTTTATGCTGGACTATTTCATGAAAAAATCATTCAATAGGATTAAATGAACTTGGAGGGTTGTATTAATGATTTTTATTATTATTTTATTGGAAATACATGCGCTGACACTGACTGGCAAACTGCAAAAAACCTAGGAAGATTTGAATTTCCTGGGGACCCCGTCACTTCCACATTAAGCAGATCGGAAGTAGTCGACTCTCAAATCGCAAAATCGGTAGTTTAAGGCGTTTTCCTACTCCGAATCACTTATTGACATAGGTAGCTTTTTAGGCGCCCGAACTAAAAATAAATGAGAACACGATTGGACAGATGTCCATAGTCAAGATATGTTTTCAAAAAATTAAGCTCATTGCGCAGTTTCGAGCTACTATCGGACGGGCCCGTATCTTCGTTGACATACTAAGGTTAAGCCTATTTCAGAGCGAGACCAGCGATGGCAATGCATTAGCGATTGTAGAAATCTTGTGTTGCTTGATTAAAATATTGCAATTTTAAGTGGTTAATTGCAATAATATTATTGAAACAATTTTCCTTAAACTTCTTCCTTATACGGTAGACTTACTTAGCTATGCGTTTGTGGAAGTTTACTCAGGCAGGTGAGATGATTTCATGAACCAAGTAGGTAAACAGACCCTTGACGAAGCTGTCAACCATTCATTCTGTACATCAAACCAAGTAACCCTACGCAAAAATTATTGCTGGGAAACGAGTCTTTTTTTTGGGAGCTAAAAATTACGTTTTACGGTAAAACTCTCAATGTAACGACCTCTCTGAAGTTGGCATGGCAAATATAGCAGGCAAACAAATAAAGTACTGGATAATTAGCCGTTAATTAACCGCTAATTAACCATGGAAACCAAAAATTTTCCGCTCGCCGGGAAACCCGAAAATCAATTTGTATGCCAACTTCAGGTGAAGTTAGCATGCAAACATTTTAAAATCGGTTAGGAAAGACCTAGACAACTGTACCATGGCTCATAATTAGCCGTTAATTAGCCGCAAATTAACCGTGAAAACCAAAAATTTCCCGCGTGCCGGAAAACCCGAAAATCGGTTTGTATGCCAAATTCAGTGGAAGTTAGCATGCAAACATTTTAAAATCGGTTAGGAAAGACCTAGACAACTGTACCAAGGCTCATAACTAGCCGTTAATTAGCCGCAAATTAACCGTGAAAACCAAAAATTTCCCGCGCGTCGGAAAATCCGAAAATCGCTTTACATGCAAATTACACTACAAGTTAGCATGCAGAATTTGTAAAATCAGTTTGAATTGACCTAGACAACTTGACCAAGGCTAGATAGCTGATTAGCCGTAAATTAACTAAATAATAAAATAAATGTAACGTTTGATTCGATAGTTTTAGAAGAATTGTTACGTGTTTCATAAATGTTGTATAATTACGAGAGCAACTTGAAAATGTTATTTTTTGTTTGTTGAGATATCGACAGTACGAAAATGGCTGTAATGCCGATCAAACATATTTAACGGCTACTCGAAAGAGGCTTGCAAAGTAATGTATGTATTCTAGGAATAAGCAGTAATTGCCGATAGATTTTTTTATGTTTATAGGTTCAGAATGATGTACTGAGTACGTGCAAAGGGTTTTCGCGCCCTTACACCCCGTATACGTTACGTAAATGTAACCCAACTGCTTATTCCTAGAATACAAACATTACTTTGCAAGCCTCTTTCGAGTAGCGTTAAATATGTTTGATCGGCATTACAGCCGTTTTCGTACTGTCGAGATGGTAAAATGGCCTGGCCTTTTTCGAAAATTTTATATCAGACCTCCTGGCTTATACTTATATAATTATAATCTTTATCAACAGTGGTTAATTTGCGTCTAATTATGAGCTTTGCTTGGTAAAGTCACAGAATAATTAGTACAAGTACAGAAGAGGCATTTCGCGAAACAATTAATAGAAATAGCGACTCTTGCTACTAAGCAACAATGGAATTCAGCCGATTCAGTGCCACGCGTTGTTCACCTAAACGTTGCCGCCCCTTTCTAACGCGTACCTAACTGTGTCGGTATGACGTCTAGCTGTGGCCCTAGGGTTGTCAGCTAACCGCTGCTACATATATATATATTCATCGTCTATCTACCTACTTGACCACGTAATCTCTCTATGCCTGATGCGTATGATGATTACACGGTCAATTAGGTGTATAGACAATGAATATTAAAGTCCGTCATTTGTAATTAACAAATGAAAACAAACGTTCAATCTTTAGGCTACCATCTAGGTAGCCTAAAGATTGACTCTTTTTTTTAAATTCCTCATTAACTTACAATAATAATATTTTCACATTTTGCATTTATTAAAAAGTTCGTAGGACAAAAACATCAAAAATTCTAGTTATTTTCATTTTCACTATACTAATTCTTAATTATCTCCTAAACGCGTGGACTCATTTACCTGATTCAAACGTATAAAATGGTTTTAGACTTAGATCTTTCATTTGACACCAAAGTCGTTAATATATCTCAACAAACAAAAAATCACATTTTCAAGTTGATCTCGTAATTATACAACATGTATGAAACACGTAACAATTCTTCTAAAACTATCTAATCAAACGTTACATTTATTTTATTATTTAGTTAATTTACGGCTAATCAGCTATCTAGTCAAGTTGTCTAGGTCAATTCTAATTGATTTTACAAATTTTGCATGTTAACTTGTAGTGTAGTTGTCATGTAAAGCGATTTTCGGGTTTTCCGACACGCGGGAAATTTTTGGTTTTCACGGTTAATTTGCGGCTAATTAACGGCTAGTTATGAGCCTTGGTACAGTTGTCTAGGTCTTTCCTAACCGATTTTAAAATGTTTGCATGCTAACTTCCACTGAATTTGGCATACAAACCGATTTTCGGGTTTTCTGGAACGCGGGAAATTTTTAGTTTTCACGGTTAATTTGCGGCTAATTAACGGCTTATTATGAGCCTTGGTACAGTTGTCTAGGTCTTTCCTAACCGATTTTAAAATGTTTGCATGCTAACTTCACCTGAAGTTGGCATACAAATCGATTTTCGGGTTTTCCGGCGAGCGGAAAATTTTTCATTTCCATGGTTAATTAGCGGTTAATTAACGGCTAATTATCCAGTAATTAATTTGTTTGCCTGCTATATTTGCCATGCCAACTTCAGAGAGGTAATGTAACGCACTCAAAACATTGTGCTGATGGGATGCATTGAATAGTAAACGGGTCAGGGAGGTATTTAAAGTACAGTTATAACATTAAAAACTAGTATTAAAAAAAACTGGTGTTGGGGCTTTGACGTCCAATATCTCGGTAACTAGAGGGTTTCCAGGTATTGTACAGTCAGTCGCCAGCATTACTTGACCCATTTTCTTCTTTTTAGGGTTCCGTAGCCGAATGGCAAAAAACGGAACCCTTATAGATTCGTCATGTCTGTCTGTCTGTCTGTCTGTCTGTCTGTCTGTCTGTCCGTCCGTCTGTATGTCACAGCCACTTATTTCCGAAACTATAAGAACTATACTGTTGAAACTTGGTAAGTAGATGTATTCTGTAAACCGCATTAGGATTTTTACACAAAAATAGAAAAAAAAACAATAAATTAAGGGGGTCCCCATACTTAGAACTGACAAACAAAAAAAATTTTTTCATGAAACCCATACGTGTGGGGTATCTATGGATAGGTCTTTAAAAATGATATTGATGTTTCTAAGATAATTTTTTTCTAAACTGAATAGTTTGCGCTAGAGCCACTTCCAAAGTGGTAAAATGTGTGTCCCCCCCCCTCTGATTTCTAAAGTAAGAGGAGGAAAATTCTAAAAATATTCAGGATTGTAGAACGTAAAAAAAACTATCAACGAAAATTGGTTTCAATAAGATATGATGTTTAGTTTTTGAGATATGGGACTTTTTCATCAAACTGCAGCAGTAACTTTGTTTTTCATAAACATACTATGAAAAACAAATTTAGTTTTGCGGTTGTGTGGAAGTTTACTAACTAATACTACTAACTAATGAATGACAGTTCAAAATATTGTTATTATATTGTTTGAAGCTATGGAACCCTGTGTGCGAGTAAGACTCGCACTTGGCCGGTTTTTTGCTTTGTGAGATGGGTCAGGTAATGGTGAAGGGCACTGTACAAACAAAAAAAAATCTCAGTGCTGGGGCGAACAAGTGCCTTTCGCCTTCGTTAAGGGTTTATTTACACCCTTTATGTGGTATTCGTCTATTTAACGAAAATTAAGGGAGAATATACATAAAGATATAATAACAAGTATAGAGAATTTGTAAATTTTCCAAGAATGTTCCCAAGATTCTGTAGTAATAGACTGCAGTCGTGTTTTGTTCAAGATTAATTTTAAGCAGATTCAAACCACTGATAATATAGATAAACCAAAGAGTAACCACATACATATATTGTACCATGTTCAATACTCCTTACAATGGGTACATGTTACCCTTGTCGAAATAGAATTAGGTAAATCTGGTTTGCCGTCGAAACTAAGAATTATGTACCTATGTATAGGCATGTTCGTTGAAAAGGGTCTGACACCATCTGGTTTTTTTTGCCACAACCGGACCCTCCGAATTGGCCGGTTAGGTAAAGAAACCTGCTGTAGCATAAAACTGGATTCAAAATTGAGATTCCAACTATCCCAAACTGTTCAAATCAATGAAATATGTTTATTTGAAAGAATATGTTACAATATGGTTTCCAGCATATCCTGCCATTATAAATGGCGTACAAATACATATTTCTATAATATCTAAAAATCGAGACATATAATATTAATAACAAAGTTTTGATTTTATTATTATTTATTTATTTAATGTTCTCGGAAGAGACCTGATGGTACACTCACATTTTGCCAGTTATGTATGTTCAAGTCCCACGTAAAAGGGGGCGGGCCTATTGCCATCAACCGGGCACAAATCCAACCTCCGTGGCTGCTACTGAGCAATTCCTGATAGGAAAACGCAATAACAATTGCGGCTCAGCCTTTGTGCTTGCCTAAAATAGACCAACAACGAGAGAGTCTACCTAACTCAAAACTTTACCTTCGACCGCATCAAATGAACACTCACAAAAAAAAATCGTATCACGAGCTGGCATTCCAAAATTTTTCTTTAAACATGCTATAATCTAGTTTTATAGCAAAGAAAACTCGACGATAATAAACACGCTAGTCAAACCGGATCGTGCAGTTGTTTATAGTAGTAATGTCAATGAACCTGCTATTTCTAGGACAAGGCGAAATGCTTTTTTATTTTGCCTTGGAAACCTTAGAACATGACCATTGCACGTGTTCGCATGCCATAGTTTAAGTTCTGTGAATAAATTGCACTACGGCTAATGCCAATTGTACTGGTCGGACACTAATTATGCACGGAAAGAACAGGCATAATGCCTAAAACATTGAATAAAAATTCTTTAGATATTTGAGTAGCTATTCCTCTTTCCAGGACTAAACGTCTAGGATTCAGATCGTGTTAATAACAATTTCAGATTTTATAATATCCTAAAAAGAAAAATAACTGAAAAGGTCACCTTATATGAAAAACAATTCGTTATCCTGTTAAATATTTCCACACTTTGAGGCAGCGTTTGTGAACCATCTTCACAACAAGAGTATACTAACAATATTCTGAAAAACGTATAGATATAGCTCTTCAAGTCTGAACATTTTGTTGCAGGTATGGAGTGGGAAGGGCCGCCCAAGCAAGGCTTGTACGACCCTCAGAACGAGCACGAAGCCTGTGGAGTTGGATTCGTAGTTGCTATCGACGGAAAACGTACTCATAAAGTAAGTACTACTCTCGCCCTGCAACCAGCAAAATTTTAGGGTGTTTCCACCCGGAATATGTATTTTTTCTCGTCTTGACGGTAATTTTAATTTCCTGCAAAACCCTCTAATCCATAGGAAAGATTCAATTCCAGAAATAGTTTACGAAAGTATTTTCTAAATAAAACTCCTCTGTTTTTTTCATTCCCAAGTTCTTTTTCTTGCAAAACCAAGAAGCTTTAAAATGCAATTTTTTATGTAATTTTTTTTTCACTTCCTTTTGCATCATTACTTTTCTTGCAAAACCATTGAAACCTCTTAAATTCTTCAACTCCAGAAAGTTCTTTCGCAACCAGCCATTCTGCGCAAAACTTTCTTTGACCTTTCCTGTTATTTTTATAACACTGAAGTTTCGAAACATTTCCTTTTCAATTCGTAATTTACTAGGAAAATATTTTCAATAACGTGACTCCAGTCACGTTGAATTTACTGTTTTTGATGAAAATGTACTGTGTATAAAAGCTAAAATTTCCCATTCAATGTATGCGTAGGGCTAACGATACATTCGCGTCACTGCCAATAAAAACCAGACTACATAAGCTCTAGCAACGCTGTTGGATCGCGCATGGGGTAGCGCGTCTATCTCCTGTTGCCTAGTAACGCTAATTAATTTGCGACGAGAGCCGTCTGCGCTTGCCAGTGTCCAGTGAATCTATAGATCAATACACTGATGTCCCTTTGAAGCCAACCGATGCTAATTGGGCAGCTCATGCCTAAAAGGGGTAGATGAGTGGTAGAGTAATTTCAATTCATTCGTGGTGTGGGTCCCGGCTCATCATATCGAGACCTTCCTCAAGGAAGAGTGGCCGCATGGTGTCATGTACCGGCGATTCTGCGGAAGGCTACGCAACACAATGCAGCGCAACACGACGCCGTCACTTCGTGTACAATAGTTTAATAATATATTCGTGGTTTTTATAAATATTAATGATAGTCTGTAAGGTATTTATAAGCTCTATTTCTCCGAATTTAATGATTTGATTAATTAAAAGAGGGTTGGAGATATTCTGTGGTTTAAAAAATATCACGCCAAGCCACTACAGAAAAGCCGTACTTTCTGCCTACCCTCTTGGGAAAAAGGTGTGAGTGTATTTATCAACAATATCACCGACTAAAGAAGTTCGCTCCTGGAAATTATAAGGCCCCTCGCCCACGGCGACTTTTTGTAGCGATGCTGTCGCGCGTTTACGAAATGCGCTTCTGCATCGCTACTAACGCGCGTGTGTCGCATTTGCAACGCGCTACAGAAGCGATGCAAACGCGCTACTAACGCGCTACAGTATCGCGACTGTATCGATGCAAACGCGCGACCGTGTCGGACGACATCGAGGAGAGAACGGAGGGAGGGTGGCGCGTGAGTGGAGAATACGTTACTGAATCGCGTTGGCATCGCGACAGAAGCGTACTAGTATCGCGTTTGCATCGCGACTGAATCTGGGCCCGTGGGCGAGGGCACACAGCTAGCGACCGCTTCACGACTGTATCGATACGGAAGCGCGACAGCATCGCTACTGCATCGCCACAAAAAGTCGCCGTGAGAGAGGACCCCAAGAGAATTATTTGAATTGCATCCAGTAACGAAATTAGCAGTAAGCAGAATACCAAACCATCGTCGTAACGATTATGAGGTCAATGCAGCCATTTAGTTTAAAATAGAAACATAATTCGATCTAGATTTAAGCCAAAAGATAAATAATTTGTTCTAGTTTATACCCCAGGGAGAATCCTTTAGAAGCATAAAACCATATTCTAAATTGCATTTGGCAAGCATCCATTTGCTATGTCAAAATGCTACGCCATCGTTTTATGGAGAAACTTGCAATTTTAACCGCACATTATTTGGAAACTCTACAAACGACGACTACGTTTTATGGAGTTTTTCTTGGCAACGATACATCCGTGTTACAGTCCGTAAACTAAAGACATAGTGTATTTGCAAATTATGATCCGATATTTTATCAACCATGTGTTCGACTGATAGTGAATGGATTTCACTATCTTTGCAAAATGACTCACAAGACGGCTTTGAGCTAATCAAAGCTCCATGAAGGCAGTCTTGTTTCAATTCTAGTCATTATTCAATTTAATTTAGCCGTCTAGACTGTTCAGGTTTCATACAATTTTAATTTACATGTACATATGTATGTCTCATTGTAGAATTTAAATGCAATTTATCTAATTGTCACTAATGAAATCGAATGAAAGATTACTGCTGACAGACAGCTTTCGGACGCATCGAGTAGCGTAGATCAATAAGTTAAATCCATAAATTCATCGTATTTAAGATAAACTTCTTGGAGCTGGCTATAATTCACTAGTAAAGTGATAGTACTTATTCAAATTCATTCTCTTCGGCACTTGACAAATGTTCCCATTTGCAACTTGCATAGCTCCCTATCGGTGGATGCGTCTTGGCTCTTTGTGGTGTCGGACGTAAAGAATAGCACCATCCCATATATTCCCGTGGGTGTCGTAAGAGGCGACTAAGGTATTTGCCAGAGAATGGGCAGCAGCGTTGTCTGTGCTTTTGTAACTACAGTACTGCGATCGCCAACCCGCCTGACAAGCGTGGCGATTATGGCAAAACCCTCCAAAATGTCAATGTGGCGACACTTGGGGGAGGCCTATGTCCAGCAGTGGACGTCTTTTGGGCTGAAATGATGATGATGATAACGTCTTGAAGACAGAGATCGATACTTAAAATCAAATTGTTTCGCAGATCGTCAGAGATGCAGAGACTCTCGCAAAACGCATGGAGCACCGAGGTGCGTGCGCATGCGACAACGACACAGGAGACGGCGCGGGAGTACTAACTGCCATCCCGCATCAGTTCTACTACGCTCAACTCAGGTAAGAGAAGTAAATATAGAAAGAAAGCAACATTTACATGACGAAAGCCGAAAATAATAAGTAGAGGGAAAATATGCGTCAGATCAATGTATAATGGTAATATAAGTAGGGTCTTCAAAACGGAGGTCGGAAGATTCACCCATTTTCAATTGAGGATGAGGAATTTTCGACCGTCTTTCTCATTCAACTAGTACTCTTGCTGTGGCTACATCTGCGACCTGCTGGGAACTTATGTGACATAACGCAGATTTGGCCTTGTACCTAATCAATTCAAGGGTACACCGTAAATTTCATATGTCTACGCGTATAGCGTCGTTTTTAGGGCTCCGTACTCAAAGGGTCAAACGGACTGTCCGTCCGTCTGTCACCAGGCGGTATCTCATGAACCGTGATAGTTAGCCAGTTGAAATTTCTACAGATTATGTATTCCTGTCGCCGCAGTAACAATAAATACTAAAAACAGAATAAAATAAAAACATCGTCTATTAATATTTAACGGTTCGTGCACGAGTCCGACTCGCACTTGGCCGGTTTTTTTTTAAATTAGGAAGGGCCAAAAACAAAATACATTCGTGCTGGCAGCGGATGTTGTTCTTTTACGGTTACGCGAAGACCTAAATCTTCACGTAGTCAAAACAGTGCGTCACTAATGTACTAGTTTAGTAAGTACGGAGACGAATGGTTATTATCGGTCGTTACCTACAGCAGAATAATGTTCTCTGTACAATAAGGTGTCGTTGTTCAAAGAAAATAAGCCATCAAATGCATTCATGAAGTCTCGTTAAAATCCGAAATAATCCAAACTTAAACCGTGTGCACAACAACACAAGACTAATTTTAGCTCGAGTTTGAACTAAATAGTTTCCCAAAACCTCAAAGAAAAGAGTTGACAGAAAACCTCAACACGCTACTTCAGCATAGTTTTAATTGATTAAAAGTCTAAACTTTCTGGCATTTGGCAAGTTGCCAGTTAGTATCAGAACAATCGTGCTTACAGCCCTACACTTGGCATTTCGCCAGCTGGTAGGAAAATCGATACGACTTGACAAACTGGAGCAAACGTTCTCCAGCGTGCTAAATATACTGGGAATATGGTAGAAGATTATGTTTACTCGATCTTAGGAGACTTGTGCGTTTTGGCAAAGAATCTGACAGTCCTTGAAGCGTTGAGAGTCGAAAAAGATATCGTCGTGATGAAAACCAAGAGTTGTGTTGTTGTGATGAATTGTAGCTATATTATCCTATATTATAAAATACTAGCTGTCTGGCGTAACTTCGTTTGCGTCACATTTTCCCCGTTTTCGCAACATTTTTCATTGCTGCTCCACTCCTATTGGTCGTAGCGTGATAATATATAGCCTATAGCCTTCCTCGATAAATAGGCTATATAAAACTGAAAGAATTTTTCAAATCGGACCAGTAGTTTCGGAGCCTATTCAATGCAAACAAACAAACAATCAAATCTTTCCTCTTTATAATATTATAGTTTAGATTTTTTTAACAAGATAACATCACGCCTTTAATCCCCGAAAGGTAAGGCAGAGGTGTTCCTAATGGTACACCCAGTTTCGCCAATTATGTTTCAAGTCCCATGAAATAGGGGGCGAGTCTATTGACATCAACCGGGCACAAATCCAGACACCCGCAATACTCTCTTCTCTCCTATGCTCTCCCACTGCTGACCAAAGGCATCTACAAAAGGACCTGGACTTTAAAAATCGTGGAATATTTTAAAGTAACGTAATAAAACTGTTAAATTCCAGGCATTCCACGTGATACTTACATCCTTGAATTTAGGGCTAATTACTGTACCTATTCCGATCTCTGCTATTATGTTACAAAATTGTTCAGATAAAACTTTATAGTGTATGTAAAGTGTGACGCTATTTTAATCACGCCAATGACCTTGTTTTGCCCAGTAGTAAAATAACCATTGCAACAAAAAGATCAATATGTTAGCACAACATAATATGTATAATTCTTTTGTAATGAGACTTTACTGGCGTATGAAAGATATCCCTTGTCAAAAAAATTATCTTACTCAATCAATCAGTAATAAATAATGCCGTAACATTATGTTAGCCTCGAATAGAACCAGTTTACGTGCTCTCAGTACAGTCAGAGCCACTTGCCACTGTTTGTATTTTACCCGTGTAATGCAAATCGGGTTTAGTCGGTTATATTCGTGCATACACGGAGTACCTACATGTACGGAGTAACTACCCAAAGTCAACCAATTGCAGGTCTAGCAACCGTTACCTAGCAAAAATTGGTTTTAACGTAGCCATAGTAACGCTTAGCGTACGGAGAGATTATGGTTGGTAATTTTGACATCGGAAAAACTCGAACCCACGATTTTATCCGAACTATTTGATTCACCAAAATTCAAAATAATCGTCTCTGACATCGACATTTCAACTGTCTGAAAACCAAAACAAGGTTTTCAAAAATAAAGAGTATTTAATGAGCTCTAATTCACAGGAGGTCACTAAGAAATAGATTGGATGTAACATGTTATGGAATTTTCATTGACAACTTATTAGTCATTTTTCAACTCTATTGATAAGACTATTTCCGATTATTAGTAATATGTCATCTTGTTAACGAGCATGCGGTTTGAGTTCGGGTTTAATCGTGTAATCTCGTGAATGTATAAAACTGCATAATTGGAAAGTTTAAAAGTGGCTTATCAATTAAAGTCCGTGACTGTACATTCAAGTTCAATATTCCAAACAGTTTTAAAGGCCACGGTCATTCACATAACTGCAACACGAGTAAAAGGAAAACAAAGTGTGAAACTTACATAGTAAACATTTAATTGTTGAGACTACAAAGCACATTTCCCATGTTCTTAAGTGTTTTAAAAATACTAACAATTTTTATTCGGTACTTTGAATAATGCACCTCGTGGCTGAATAATCCAGCTGCTCGGATCGATCTTCATGTGACCGCCCATTACACACCAAGTTTACTCCGTGCCTCGGTATGCACGTTAAGCCGTTGGTGCCGGCTGTCTATAGTAAATCTTTGACAGTCGTTACACGTAATCAGTGGCCCGAAAGTCTGACAACCGGTCTTAATAGGGAGTAAGGTATTACCCAGTACTAACTGGGTTGTGGAGATTAGATAGGCAGTCGCTTCGTGTAAAAAAAGGACCCGAACATAGTTTGGAAAAGGCCAGGCAGATGATGACTTTGAAAAATGCATTTAACTCAACACTAGCATAAGTTATTATGACTACCGTTAGATACACAAAGAATAAATCTCTCATGTAAAATAATTCATAGACCGAGGATGGGGACTGAGCAAACACTAGAATTTGAATGATAAATTCAGAAAACTAAAACATGTTTAAAATAGAAAAGAATAGGAATAACGATTAAATCAAAGGAAGTCTAATAAAGACACATTGATACATAGGTAGTATAATTCAACGAGTTACTGCCTATGCCCCTGTAAGGTGCCTGTATGTTCGTAGAAGAGTTATTACTAAAAAATACATATATTCATGCTGACAAATAACAATGATGAAATATTAATTGTGAAAAGCAACTATGAAAATGCAACTAGCAAATAGTGCACTATTGGCTAGTGCATTTTCTTCCTTACCAGTGAGAGCCTAGTGTAACCGTCGGACTGCCAAGTCTCGAGTTAGAACCCAAGACAGGCTCATCTGGTTTTTTTTTCGGAAAACATCTTGAGGATACCAGCAGGCCTGAGAGTTTCTCGACTCATGTAAAGCCAAATCAAAGGCATGTGAGCGGCTTAAAAATTCTTGACACGAAAAGAAGAAAGACTAAGAAAATATCCCTAAGAGGCTAAGGGACTAAACAAAGAGACACAGTGGTTCTATCACCGATAACAGAATGATAGAAAAGTCATTAAAGTGTAGAATTCACACAAGTCTCCGAAAAGTGTAAGTGTCAATCCCGTTGAACAACCTTGTGGAAATACGAAACTCTTTGAAGTTAAACGACCCAATCAAACGCTGAAATATGACGTTGAGCTCTTTGCAGGCTCTTTTTAGATTAACAAAAACTAGTAAGTCATTTCTTTTTTCGCTTTTATAATAAGTTGCCAAAGTCAGTTATAGAACTGACCGATGGAAAGTTTAAAAATTGCATCAAACGTGTCCTTAGCAAAAAAGCATATTACAAAATTAAGGACTATGTTGAAGATAAAGAAGTTTGGCTGTAGTTCCTTCTGCTCATGCGGCTTGCCTGGTAGCTCATAAACGACACAAATATGTGGATGTCTCTAACTATTCCGAATTTTATTTATTCTATTCTTTTTTTCTCATGTTTTACAATAGTTTTCAAATCATTGCACCGTTTATTCATTGTGCAGAATAGTTACAGTACTGATGACTACATTTGTGTAAATTGTTTAATTAATTGTTCTTAGTTTTATTTTTACTTTTGTATAGATTCATTTTCATTCATATTTTTTGTGAATGTGTGGACATTGTAGGCTTTGTAAGGTTTTTTTTTTTTTTTCTATCATCTTTTTCTACCTTTTGTAGTAAGCGATGACTTATTGTCGGGCCTACGCTGTCCTCTCATACTTAGGTACTAACGCTGTAACATCCAAATATTGTAGAACCAAATGATTTTAAAAGAGTAACCATGGTGCTTCTTGCCGGTTCTTCTCCATAGGAAACGACCAACCCGAACCGTGCCTCTTCTGTCGACGTTTTATAAGTGCCCATGTAGGCCTATGTAAAATAAAATATTTTGATTTTGAAGGACCAAATAACACGATGATGTTTAACGTTACATCTAGCCATGTGACAGTAACCTTTGCGGTTTGCGGTATACTAACATCATTCCTTGCTCGCAAAGAGGTCCTACCTCATAGTCCTCTCAGAGTGCCAGACTACCGGTCGATAATTAAATATTCACAAAGCAATTACTATCAAAGATGGAATCTCAAAAATGTAAAATCTGAGCAGAGCTCCAGAAATCAGACTGTGTCGGTATATTTTTGATGATAACTTCGTGCAAGAAGAAACACTGAGAAAGGTTAGAGTCAAATGGAGAAAAGAATCAAAGAAATGTAATGGGTTCCTTATTATATGGCATTCAAGCAGTAAGAAAATAGATACAGTGCCTGAACAGCAAGCCTTCTGATTTGACAGTTCAACAAAGACAGCGACTGACCTCCCGTGCGTCCCGTTGGTTAACAACTAAAATCGATCCTGAAGCTCCTATTTTTCTCGCTTCTATTCCTTTAGGCGATTTTTGCCATTGCCCCTCGCATACTGCAATTCAAAGCCGTCAACTACTTAATATTCGTGGTACGAGATATAATAGACCCCTCCCGATCTTGTGTCCGTTATATCAACAGTCAATTTGTTTGACCTATTCGCCAACAAATAGATAATGGTTGCCATTCTGAGGCAACGCTGCGCAGTTGTTTGATTTATCTATGCAGTAGTGTTGGGAAGTAGTGTCCAGGAGTTTGTCGATAACGCTCCGTGGGGTGCTTTGTGACTCGTGTGCCGAAATATCGTATACCAGCTTGTTTAACACTTTTACTGCTGATGTATTCATTGCTTTCCTGGCACAAACACCATGTTGATCCTAACCTTGTAGCACTTGTGTGTTAGGTCTATATTATATTCTAATATTTTGCCCTCACCTTCACAAAAGGTAATCGTCTTCCCTTTCTTCACCTTTATTTTATTCGTTCGTTTTCCACAATTTTCGCCTTTAACTTTGAAAATTGTACCAATACCTCAGAACTGCGCCACAAAAGACCGTGTGCGTGCTTTCTGGTACATGTTATTGTTATCGACAACTACTAAATAATGTTTACACAGCTACTAATGTAATGCATTAATCAAAAAGTAAACACTTTAGAAGCGAGCATAAGTCAACAGCTTGTCTTCGCAGAATAAATTACGGCATTATGGAATTATTCAGAACCTCAGATGCAATGTAACAGGAAAAATTGTTGGGTATGTAAAATAAAGCGCATTTTAAAGCCCTAGTGACAATCTTGACATTAAGAAATTATCGTATTCTTGAATTAACATCTCAATTCTCGGTTCCAAGTCGACAGTTCCCCTCACCAATAGATATCAATATTTGTGTTCTAATATAGGACAGCCTTGCTGCAAGACCTTGATTGTTATCTCGGGAAAGAGCTCAATTATGTGTGCATTTGTTTCCTTCCTCCTAAATACTATCTTAATATTAATTTATGATAGATAACTAAAGGGCGTGGGAAAGTATGTATCTCTCCTTACTGTTCTAGATCTTGCGTCATATCTTAGTGATGTTTTATTATTTTGGACAATAGACATCTCTTCATTAAGTCTGGAAACAGAGTCCTACCCTCCATCTCCTTAGGAACAGGGTACCCTACCCTTGCTTCAACTTTCCTTTACGTGTCCTCTGTGTATCGATATCATGGTACGCAACAACGAGTCACCCTATATCATCATCATCATTTCAGCCCAAAAGACGTCCACTGCTGGACATAGGCCTCCCCCAAGTGTCGCCACATTGACATTTTGGGGGGTTTGGCCATAATCGCCACGCTTGGCAGGCGGGTTGGCGATCGCAGTACGGTTGTTACAAAAGCACAGAGAACGCTGCTGGCAAATCCCTTAGTCGCCTCTTACGACACCCACGGGAAGATATGGGATCCAATCCCTTAGTCGCCCTGTATCTATCTATGCAAATATGCTTTGGAAACTTTCTGGGAAGCTTTCCAAATGGTTTTAAAGCGGTAAAAAGGAATTTTGACCTACATATCTATTATTTAGCCCGAAAAAGAATTCCTGCGGTTTAGACCGCCAAGCAGAACTACTAGCGTATACAAAGTGGTTTTCCGCAACGTTACGTAATCATGCGATTACATTTCTTACCCTGATAACTCTACCTTGGCTTGTGAAAAAGAACCAACAATTTAAGAAGTAACACGCCATTAAATTACTTGACTGTTCAACCGTCCCATTACGAAGCTTTTCATCCCTTATCTTCATAGAACCGCACTTTCAAGGACGCTGGAGCTCCAAGTGAGCCTCCGAGTGTTTCGGCGGAACCGACTCTGTCTCTTTATGATAGCTCAGTTGACAGTTGGAAAACGAAGTCTCACTTTGGGAACAAAAATGGAACAATCATTTCTAAACGTTGGCTGCTTCGGTTTTTGAACAGTATTATTGATGAAATTTATGTTTCCACATTGTCGTATGATTTCAATGAGATTGCCAGTATTTTTTACTTGCAGTTAAAATGTTAAATAGCGTTTGAATAAATAAATCTAAACGGATTTAATTAACTTTGGAAGAATGAATTGGAGGCTTTTTTGAAGCCATATTTCCTGTTAAATTAATTAAGCCACTGTTCCATATTATGTCCCAAAGAGCTCGTTATATCAAGCTGATTACTCAAAATTCTCAATAATATACCTAATACTCATATTAAATTCCAACCGTATTTCTTTACAAAAATATTCTCATTTGTGGTAAATTTTCCGTAAAGAGCCTTTCGGCATTTCATACAAAATATAAGTCATTATTTTCCGAAATGATTGAACCGATTTTAATGAAACTTTTAACGTATAAGCAGGATAAAAAGTTACCGAAAAACATTTGCGAAACGTCTTTTAAAAAAAAAGGAAGGTCTTGAAAGTTTGTATCAAATGCCGTAAGGCGTAAACGCTCTTAGCCTATGGCTTCGTATTGCCGGTCGTGTCAAATTCAATCGCACTAAATAAATTCAAAAAATAAAAGCTTTTAAAAATGTCTTTATGTTCGATTTTAACATAAAATTTGTGATCAAATATCTTCTAAACCAAGATCTGATATGCGGATTCCCACTTAACACTTCATAGAGAATCTGAAGCTCATTAAAAACTCAAGGACATTATATACAAAAAGTGAGTAATTTGAACAATTATTTTCTGTCTTACCAATCAAAATCATGTCTCCAAATACAGATAGATTTGAAAGTAAAAAAGTCAATCCCTCGCTCCAATAACAACAATTAAAACAACGACACGAAATATCGTGAGCAAAGAACATTTCAATAATAAACAAAACATAATTGTTCTAAAGATAGTAAACCGATAGCTACATCGGTCACGTCCATTGACGTTCAATTCTTACTATCACCACCAAATTGTCATCCAAACGAATAATCCAAACATGCGCCCAGCGCCTGATACCAACAAAATATTTACTTTAGATAGCATTTTCTCTAAAACATTCGAACTCTAGATGAAACTGGATAACATAGTAAAAATTATAGATATAGTCGAGTGCAAACATTGATAATGGAATTAATAAATACGATCTTGAAATTCTTCACACGGCGTAACAAGCTTATCTTGAAGTAGTGTGGAGTGCTGCTATCAATTGTTTGTATATTGTATCGATTCACTTCCCTAATTTTGTAAGGGTATCATTTAAGCTATCACCAATTTAATCAGTTTTGTGTTTCTTAAATAATAGGGTTTGTCCTCAAAATAGTAGATCTGTCACCTAAATTGAATCATCAAATAATATCAAAACGCTTACGTAAATATTAATTAAGAATTACTTGGAAATAATATCAATCATCAAGTAATTTTATTACGTTTAAAAATAATAAAGGTGTCACGAAAATTGAATCATCAAACAATGTAAAAATGTTTACATAAAAACTCCAAACCACAGGTCCAAACTAAGGCGTTGTCGACGTAGCCCCGCTAGGCGGGGCTCCTATTTCTGTCTGCAGGGTTTACAGTAACCTAACACGAAGGGGATGTCGGGGTCTTAGTTCGCTCGCTCCGCTCGCTCACTAGACCCCGCCATCCTCTTCGAACCTAACCTGTCCGAGTCGGTGTGCCCAATGTCTCGTATAAAGCATTTCTTCATAGAAATAAGGAACTGATCTATTTATTTGGTGACAGATCTACCATTCCGAGCACAAAGCTATTATTTAAGTAATAAAACTATTATTATAAGAACGAAGTTTATATTCATCTAATGCACTACAATTTTATTGGTAATCCATCTCTTATTTTACACATGTATCAACATTTATTTGATAATTCATACCTGGGAACACTTTTTGTTTATCTGAGAACGAAAATATTTCGTGGCGATAGATCTATTTACTAGGTGATACAACTTTGATGACAAATATAAATTTTGGTGAAAAGAAATATAGTTCCCATTTTGTAACCCTCATATCTAGAATTATTTCTGGTTCCACACGTTACCACTTACCATCGAGATCTCGCGTTTATGCATGCCGATTACTGAAAACCCACATTTTTATGAAGATCAGAGTAGAAACAACAAACAATAGCTAATGGAATACCAATATAGATTTTTGGAAGCCACATTCCTGAATACTCGTTAGACATTAGCTCTGGCTTTAAAACCTAGCGATTTAGACGCTAGTAAATTTGGAATAGATACGTCACCAAGCACTAGTCTGTCAATTCCGCAATGCTATCCTAATTCTGCTTGGTTTGAACCAAATCGATCTGGTATTCGTATGCCTCCGTGTATTGTAATACCTAATATTTGCTCTAACTAGAATATGTCAGGTATCCATGTCAACAGCATCGATTAACGCTCGCGAAGGTCTTCCAAGCTCTTTATTTTGGTGACGTTTGTAACTATAACGTATTGCGAATATTACATATTTGTTGCTTGCTTTATGTGATCACATAGTTGTGACGTGAATACCTCGGGAACGAAAAACCCAAATCTCTGGTAACGAGATTACCTCCATTCGTCTTCCAGTTGTGACAAATGGTCTACAAAACCAATTCTTTGAATCATTCAGTGACACAATTTAATCGATAATTTTGTCCGCCATACTCCACTTTCCAATATTTTTGATATCTAAAAGATAATCTGCCGGATAGTGCTAAAAAACTTCATGTTCATGACATGAGTCAGTACTCGCAAAAAATGATTAAAAATCATTGATTTGAATCCATGTTACGAGTTTAGGACTTCAATCTCATTAGCTGCTGTTGCTTCAGATATCAATATATAAAGAGGCTCATGTAGTCAAGCCTTCACATGAATACATTTCATCATAAAAAATATGTTTCTTCAGTAACTAGTTGTTCTTTATCGTGTATTTATTTCTCATTTACATTTGAAAGTAACGTGAGTCGTATGTTAACTTGTCGCCAAAGAATTAGTGCCCATTAGACCAGTTCATGTGTGAGTACATAGCTGGTGTTTACTGCGTAGTAATGACAAGGTCAGTCTTGTTGTTATTGTATACCTATAACAGAACATTTCACACTGCTACTGTGGCACCTCCTAATGTCTTAGATTTTATTGTGCCTTTTTTCCAAAGATGGCAGTTATCATTGTATTGACAACTTAAACTCTTTGGAGTTTCTTTGCAAATAAGTGTTAAAACAGCTGCTTCTATTTTTGTTTCGTTTTTAGCAGGTTTGGCTAGTCTCGGTATTTTATTAACAAAATTAAACACTTGAATAAACACTGCAACAATATGCACGCTCGTAAAGTAATGTTTGCTGATGCTAGGTCGAGGGGGACTGTTGCTCAAACATTACATTTTCTTGTTTTCTTTCAAAACCTAAAGTAACTCAGATTAGATTTAAGTCATTAACAGTAGTGTTAAGGACTTAACTTGACTTACTTCTAAGTGACTAGTCACTTAAATCATTAATTATTTGTGGATATGTTTATATTTCCACTGTCAACTAGTAGAACAATTATTTATAAAAATAACCTGAAGGAAACTGGTTATTGTAAGTATAGATAAATATTGAATACTGTAGACTACGTTGACTAAGACGTTCTTATAACTAGTACTTGACTGTTAATAATATATTGCGGTTTGCGACGTATTAAATCTACCCAAATGGTGTAAATATGGATGCCGACGATCATTCATTACTTAATAATCAATATATAGAATTCGTCCAACACGATTATAAAAATAGAAGTAACTGCAACGAAGCCAATAAAAACGGCAGATTCTAAGTATGACCTCACACAATGCCTTAAATGTGAAGTTGTTTGTCGATCGGGCTTTCATTGTTCCATAAACGTAATTCAGAATTCACACAGGGATCATAATGTCAACAGTAGATACCTCCCAGCAACAATACGACATTCTAAAGATAAAAATGTTTACGGAACTCCTACCTATTCTGTGAACTTTTTGTAGCTACTCTGAAACAAATTTTCAACGAGGCAATGCAATAAATCAACTTGCTTGAGGCATCCCTGGAAAAATCCGCGGGGCAACGTAATCAAATGATGAAATGTTGTTTGTTAGCTTTACATTTTGATTATGTGTAGACTTGTTTGTGTGTTCAGTCATATCGTGTAAATGTTTTTGGAGGATAGGGTTTTGATTATTTCTTTCTACATTTTACTTAACGTCATTTCGATTGTTCATTGCATTTTTATTGTGCGCTATATAATGTTCAAGGTTATTATAGTGTATTTCTTTATTACCATACTTTCCCTTATTTGAATTTGTAATTGCATCGGTAGTAGTATATGATCACTCGAATAAACAGTGGTCTTTAATAATAAGTGATCATCTTTATCTTTATTGTTACACACCTTAAGAACGTAAGAGCAAGCAATTGTAATCTCCACAGCCTTGTAAACTTTATTGTAACCATTATACGGTTTATGATTATCATGATATATTATCCGGTGTAATTGCACTTACTGGAATATCATACGAGTATTTCACTCATCCCTTGTCACTACATCTTTTTGTAATTTT
This sequence comes from Cerastis rubricosa, assembly GCA_949152445.1. Taxonomy (NCBI): domain Eukaryota; kingdom Metazoa; phylum Arthropoda; class Insecta; order Lepidoptera; family Noctuidae; genus Cerastis; species Cerastis rubricosa. The sequence continues at coordinate 4,587,329 of OX424529.1, read as the reverse complement.
AGTATTTTATCTTCATATCATCTTCAAAACTCTTTGATGTTTCGGTGTTTATATGATATATGACGAGTTTTATAATTTTGTCATCATATTTGTTAATTCCGTTCTGAAAGTATTGGTTTGGTAGTCCGTAGTACTCTTATTTTAATCTGTATCTCCAAATCTTACTGCTGTGTCCGCGATTATATTATTATTGTATTACGCTTTCTGTATAAAAAACACACGTAGTTGAGTTTCTTTTTTTATCCCAATATTGCGTTTTTCAAGTATGAAAATCGTAACTGAATATACTTCACTATAAGTTGGACTTGACGATTTTGATTGATGCATGGTAGCAAACATATTATGCAGTTGACTGAAACAATATTTTGCTCATTCATTACAGTAGTTATCATTCAAATGATAGATAGATATCGTGACTGTCAGTCACTACTTTACCTTGAATTTATGTCTACAAAAGGGTCTTCGCTTGGTCGTAATTTCATTATTATTATAACTAGAACATGATATAAGAACTATTCTAAGCCTGTTCAAATTCATAATCTTGCTTATCAAGAACCTATTCACGCCTCTCTAAAACCAATACTAGTTTCAATATGTTTTGCAGTCCTTAGTCTAACCTTCATACAGTTGCTTCTTATTTGTTCGAGAATTCTCCCAAAAACTCTACGTCACTGTCTAGGGTTACATCTGGTGTTACGTCAGTCGACGCGGTGCTCCGTCATTATTTTCTGTTCAGACTTCAGACATGATCGACGAGCCCATTAGCGCTCCCTTGTGAGATCGATACAGGGAGTACCAATGTTTCTCCTTGTATACGTTACTGTAATGTGTCGAAATTGGATACAACAAGAGATTGAGTTAGATATTAATTAACACTCTGAAATTTATTTACTTGGGAAGTTGGTAATTTGCTTCACCTTAAACATAGGTAAGCATTCTATAGCAGGTTCATGAAATGCCATAACACATTCCATTTTATTATGTTAACGTATAATAATCTTACCATATTATTAGGACAAATTAAAATAGAATTTAATAATCTAGCTGAGACTTAGTTTGTAAAAGATAGACCATTTCCCTTTAATTTCCCCAATATTTAGAGTGTTACAAATGTTAAGGATTATTTATTTATTTTCATGCTCTTTAAAGATCTTGGTGCGTATAAAGATTATATTACCTTGAAGCCTTGATAAAAGATTACCACAGCACGGCACGATCACGTACTGCCTGCGTGGCTAGGGTTACCTACCTGATTAGAACGTTTAACTAGACTTAGATTAGGTCCAAATGTGGAACTAAGCACTAGATTAGGTTAAAAGACACGCCTTAAATATGATAGAATTAACATTGGTTAGAAAGTTTTCGAAAACAACTGCTTCGTGCCTACTTATGTTATTTTAATGGGAAATTATTTTGACTTGGCCGAGATAAATACAGTTTATAGCTCTGGTTATTAGACTATACACTCGTATCGTAGGAAGTTTTTTCAGAAAAACTTCAACGAGAGCTGGTACTGGTATTACTCCTTCAAAGAAAGACCAAAATTGAGAACCATGATTATTTTGTCTCTTTTCTACAAGTCTCTTGTTTTGCTGGAATATCGCGATAATTCACAATAACTGATACTGAGCCTGGGTCATCCCACTGCTGAGCAAAGGCCCCTTCCCATGACTTCCAGCTGTTTCGATCCATGGCCAATGTAGACGACTGGTCGATGGTCTTGTCCAGCTGGTCCCGCTATCTTTTACGATTAACAATGACTTCTTCTTTCTTACATTCCAAATTCTATCATCGCTTTGGTTTCTTAGTACGCATTGAATTAACAGTTTAGTGACCAAAACCGCTACGACATCTGCAGCCGCTAATGAGCGGTGAGACCTCGGCAAGGAATCACGTTGGGGTCACCAGTTTAGGGGTACTCGTATTAGGAACAGGGTGTAAAGTTCTTCGTACCTATAGAAAAGGCAGGATCCCCCAACCCTATGGTTTGCCCAGATCGAAGGGCATTTGCCCACCAGACGTAACACCCGTCTGGTTGGAGGATTCTTCCTTTTCTAAAGGGTTCGATAATACAGCATATTTTATTGTTTGTAATGCTTCTTGTGATCGTCATATGAGCTGCTAGACGACCACTACTTGATACTATACCTCCCCCAAGCGTCGCCCGCCACATCACCCTGTCCTTTTAGTCCCGTATAATGCTTAGTATAATGCTCTGTATGGTGTCGGACGTAAAGAATAGCACCATCCCATATCTTCCCGTGGGTGTCGTAAGAGCCGACTAAGGGTTTTGCCAGAAAATGGGCGGCAGCGTTCTTTGTGCTTTTGTAACAACCGTACTGCGTTCGCCAACCCGCCTGCCAAGCGTGGCGATTATGGCAAAACCCCCCAAAATATCAATGTGAATTGGGGGAGGCCTATTTCCAGCAGTGGACGTCTTTTGGGCTGAAATGATGATGATGAATGCTTAGTATACCTATATTTTTCCCATGTATCTACAGCGGGAGATATTAAATAACAGTTGAATTATAGTACCTATAAAACAATTTATTTATTGTCATGGATAGGTTTGCATACAGTCACCACGGGGTAAGCTCGTGGCCACTCGTGGGTGATTCCGCTATCTTTTATTTTATTTCCATGAGTTATCTTTGATTGTTTGATGATTAGCCACAATAGTTTTATAGTTCGCTTCTGTTCGGTGCTGATTAGAGATCATCGATCATGTCCAAAATTTGTGTTGATATTTTTTTATCGCCATCCAGTTTAATTTGTTTCTCTCTGTAGGGACAGGTTATTTACTGGCGACTAATTTCTCACCTATTCGGCCTCTGCCTCCTCACTTTAATTTTCCCTTACAATATGTCAAAGCCTATGATGCCTCCTGAAAGATATCAGAAATTACTTCATCTTTTAGTTACTATGAGAGGAAATCAATATATATGACGGAGAAAATGTCTCCGTTCCGTTTTTAAAAAGCGTGACGTCAGCATAGCTGACGTCACTGACTATGTTCAGGGTGATCACTCATCTTCGATCTTCCAAGTAAAACACCACAAGTACACTGTATGACTCGTTTATTCAACCGACAGCGTAACGACTTATTTACATAGATCCGTACAGTTCGGCGGCTCAAGCAAGACTGACCCGTTCGCCTACAGTGCGGCCGTATTTATAGGGCTCGACGTACGTGCACGTTTAATTTTAGGTTAAGTATTGAAATTACAATGATGACATTCATTTTACATCGTAATAAATTCAAAGTAATCAACTTATGGTTTTTAAACTAATTTTTAGGACAATTAAATGATTAAACTTAGTTATTCTAGGTTTTTCTAGACGAATTGTTGTAGTTGCGCCGATACGGCCATACTGACAGGCGGTGCGCGCTCTGCACCAGCCTCGTTGGTTCTCGTCGATTTTTGTGGATTCTCGTAGACCTGAAAGAATAGAAACAAAACTTCCTCTGAGTAGTACATCTGTAAACAACTTGCGTTGTTTTGTCTTTTGAGAATATCGATTCTGATAAGGTTAGTAGGTTCTCGGAGATTTTATTAAAGGGTTCTTGGAGGTTCTCGTAGAGTTCTCGGAGGTTCTCGTAGAGTTCTCGGAGGTTCTCGTAGAGTTCTCGGAGGTTCTCGTAGAGTTCTCGGAGGTTCTCGTAGAGTTATCTGAGGGATATTTAGAATATTTGAATTAAGTTACTTACGGTTTTATTCTGATGAATTACGGTTTTCCGATTCCGATACGGCCACACTGACAGGCGGTGCGCGCTCTGCACCAGCCTCGTTGGTTCTCGTCGATTTTTGTGGATTCTCGTAGACCTGAAAGAATAGAAACAAAACTTCCTCTGAGTAGTACATCTGTAAACAACTTGCGTTGTTTTGTCTTTTGAGAATATCGATTCTGATAAGGTTAGTAGGTTCTCTTAGATTTTATTAAAGGGTTCTCGTAGAGTTCTCGGAGGTTCTCGTAGAGATCTCGGAGGTTCTCGTAGAGTTCTCGGAGGTTCTCGTAGAGTTCTCGGAGGTTCTCGTAGAGTTCTCGGAGGTTCTCGTAGAGTTCTCGGAGGTTCTCGTAGAGTTATCGGAGGGATATTTAGAATATTTGAATTAAGTTACTTACGGTTTTATTCTGATGAATTATTTTCACCCTGTAGCTGGTGGTTTTCTGGTTCTCGTGAAGTCGAAGGGATGGGCTTAATTGCAGCAGACTCCTGATGACCAGGTGATGCATTTCCCGCCGATACGGTCACCTGTTCACCTGGTTGTGGCGCGTGGTGCAGCTGATCATGAGCCACCTTGCGAAGTCGCCCCCTGCCGACCACCTTCTTCACCAAATATCGGTCATTTTCAAAATATCTATCGTTGTTAGGTATTGTGGAACTTGAGTTTGGATGAGAACGTTTCTTCCGTATAAATGTTGCTACTGAAATCAGTTTAGGAACAGTGGTTGTTCTGGCATTCAGTAAATCGATGCGTAATCGCTCTATCATTAACACATCCAATCACTGCCTCCACGGCGTGCTCATCTTCCAACTTGTCCTTGGTACCCTTCTCCATAAAATCCATGCCCGTGACCAGAACTCGGCAATATCCTTTGAGGAATCATAAAAATGTTCCCTGAACCTAACAATGTCTCGGGAGTATCTGTTCTCAGGTTCAAATGTGGTGATGATGTTCTTTCGTAACTCTTCCCAGGTCACCATTCAATCATCGATCCACATTTTCGCACGTCCCTTCAGCAGACTGCAGACTTTCATACGAACGTCGAAATCACTCAACTTATATGCCTCAATGGCCACTATCAATATGTTGACACCACTCACGTACTCCGACATGGGTATCCGGGTCGAAAGATGGCAGGTAAATGCCTTTGATCCTTATTTTTGATTCGGTAGGCGGAGCACACAAACGCTCTGACATTCTCTGCATCATTTCCATCATCTGCATAAGGAATTGTGGTGGTATTCCGTCCATCTGCATTCCATGATCAGGGTATGTATGCGGTCTTGATTGATTCATGGCTTCCATTGATGTATTGGAGACCAGTCCAGGCTCCTGACGCCGAATGTTGGCTGGTTCCAGTTGCTCAGGTGGTAAACGAGCTGATGAGGAAGTGGCTTGAGTAGAAATCTCTTGCGATCCCACTTCTGATGACGGAGAAAATGTCTCCGTTCCGTTTTTAAAAAGCGTGACGTCAGCATAGCTGACGTCACTGACTATGTTCAGGGTGATCACTCATCTTCGATCTTCCAAGTAAAACACCACAAGTACACTGTATGACTCGTTTATTCAACCGACAGCGTAACGACTTATTTACATAGATCCGTACAGTTCGGCGGCTCAAGCAAGACTGACCCGTTCGCCTACAGTGCGGCCGTATTTATAGGGCTCGACGTACGTGCACGTTTAATTTTAGGTTAAGTATTGAAATTACAATGATGACATTCATTTTACATCGTAATAAATTCAAAGTAATCAACTTATGGTTTTTAAACTAATTTTTAGGACAATTAAATGATTAAACTTAGTTATTCTAGGTTTTTCTAGACGAATTGTTGTAGTTGCGCCGATATATATAATTAAAGGATTAGAATCTCAATTGTCAGATTATCACGATTATCAATGTTATATATTGCATTATGATGGAATTACAAGTAGTTGTGTAGGAAACAAATGTACTCGGTGATAAGATAACGTATTGTTATCATGTCGAATATCTTGTCGTGGATGTTACGACTGATTGCCATCAAAACAATCGAGTAGGTAATCGATATTGCTGTAATGCTGCTCTAAAACGAGGAAATTGAATATTTTATAAAACTTAAAAAAGATGTAACGGGATAGTCTGTGAATAACCAGATAGTCCAAAAATATTACTAGTCCTGGTAACTTTTACTAACTTAAACTAAACTTTTCGCAAAGCGTATGCAAGGTAAACAATTCTTATTTTAATATCCTTTTGCACTAAGTCCTTTAGAGACTTACTCATTCCCAAACTTTTAGTAGCCAGACAAGATACTGACAATAAAACTGATTCTAGTTTTGTTTATATTAAAAAGAAGAACACGACTAAAAATAAATGATCCGTTGATAAAAAAAACTACGCAGTAGTTTATTATTTTGTTGCTATAATTGTACAAACTGACATCATCCTTTTACCAAAAATACAGACGACATATATGTAAAATATCTAGACTAAATACCAGATAAAGAAAGTAATTAATAATGAGAAGAGACAATACAGAAGTCTGATAAAACCAAAAGACTGAATTCCGAAATAAATAGATACAATGAGATGCAATTACAGTTCAAGATAATAGAATTAATAATTATGCAATAGATTTGTTTGTGACACAAAAAGAAACTCAATGAATGTATGGTGTGTCCGTAATGCTACTGTTTTGGCTGACAACTCTTGTGTATTGTTGGCGATCGTTACTAGTGTTAGCAAAATATTTGCACTTTCGTATCTTCATTCAAGAATTCTAGTGACTGAATGTCATTAAAAGCTTGAATGAAATAAAGAAACTGCAGAGAATAAAAAATCTCGTGTGCGTAAAATTCGCTTCAAAAATCTTGATGCCAATTGTGACACAACACTGTCTGTAGTGATTTGGGATTGCAGTAGCTGGCAAATAACATCAATATCTGTCACGTTATTTAATTGCTTTTATACAAATAAATTTTGTAAATTTCAACCAGCTAACTCGTTCATGATATACTAGTTTTTTGGGAAGCTTGCCAGCAAACATATTAATACTGTTATAATCTTTTATATCCATAGCTACCATAATTACCGTAACCGTAACAACAGCAGGTGTATTGAATGACAACTAAATGAATATCATATAGTTGGCAAAAGCTACGATTATTTGTTCATTAAATTTGATGACACTTGTAGAGACTATAGAAAAACAACTCCCGCACAAATTGATACTAGATTGCTGACGGTATGCTGCGCAAATTACTTGTTAGGACTTTGATCTCGAAGACACTATCTTCTATAACTAGCTAGTCTGAAGCACTAAGAAACGGTGTTTTTATTAAATTCTTCAAAGCTCTATAAAATAAAAAAAACTTCAACCATTTCTCCTCGCTTGTCGGGTATAAGAGCAATTTCATTTCAGTCTTGAAAGTTAAAGCAGTATAAAATTGAAAACATAATAATGTTGCTCTTTCGTTGAACGTAATAAAAAGCTCTATAAGCAATTCATTATAGGAAACGCTAAATTACTGAAAAAATGATTATGCATCTAAATTCTGACCTGACTTCAAAATGTTGCATAAGTCGGTATTAGTCAACGTTAATGTAGAACAAAATCCACTCATCATAAATGTCAAAGAAAAGATCATAAATACCGTGACAGACATGTTGTACCTAAACGTTGTAAGTGAAATTCTCGTTTGACGTCTAATAATTGATGTTCGTCCCACATGCTTCACATTTGCTATTAATTTGGGCTATTTATAGAACGATCAATAAAGCTCTTAGATTCATCTCCTAGCGAAGATTTCTTGGGCCACAGCTTTAACTAATTAGAGTTTGGCTGGAAGAAGGGAAGATAAAAATTGTTGCACCGTCACCAAGAAGAGACAGGAAATAGAATATTTTTAGTATCTCTATATACGTATATACTACGTACTCTGTATATGTATATACTCTGTATGGTGTCGGACGTAAAGAATAGCACCATCCCATATCTTCCCGTGGGTGTCGTAAGAGGCGACTAAGGGACTTGTCAGAGAATGGGCAGCAGCGTTCTCTGTGCTTTTGTAACAACCGTACTGCGATCGCCAACCCGCCTGCCAAGCGCGGCGATTATGGCAAAACCCCCCAAAATGTCAATGTGGCGACTCTTGGGGGAGGCCTATGTCCAGCAGTGGACGTCTTTTGGGCTGAAATGATGATGATGATATTCTCTAGTTTTTAGAAAATGTTTCGTAAACTGTAATAAATGCAGATTCAATTTTCCGTTAGCACGTAGGTGCCTCCTACGTGCAAAATGGAAAATTGAATCTGCAGTTAAACAGGCCAGTTTCATCTATGAATAGAACTATTCAATTTAGAGTTTTCTCACATGCAGTTACCTATGCATAGGCGTTGTCACGTTTTCAGCGGAATTTCAACGTCGTGTTTTCATATCTTTTGATCTTTATCTGATTTCCAGTTGTGTTCTCTATGTGTGGTTCACTCATAGCTACCTATATCACTTTAATATTAATATTTATTGTCGCCCAGCACGCGTAGCATGACCACTGTAGAAGCGAGTTTTGTCTACGGAAGAATCGACATAATGACAGATAGACAATGTGTCAGTTTGTCGATTCTTCCGTAGACATAGCCCGTTTCTACGGCAGTCATGCTACGCGTGCTGGTTTTCCTTCATTTCATATTCTACAATACCCGTTATAACACAATTTACATATTGATTTTGTTCGGATATTCACAAAATCTCTCTTCATTTAAACAATTTAATATAGCTTCCTCGTCATATTTAATACCGCATCTTAAAATTTTCCACATGCAATCTTGGCACGTTTCAATTCACCTCTGGCCTTTATCGCCCTGGAACACGATCCTGTTATATCTCCCGTGACATTTTATAAAAAGCTTCACAATTAAGTGGGATTTGCTTCGTTAGTTCCAGCGTTTGCTTGTAATTTTGCGCACGGACAAGTTTTAATGAGCGTCTGCTTTTTATGCTTGCTTAAGTGGCCTGGCAAAGGTTTTGTTTGTTCATTTAAAAAGACCTTATCTACGTAGTATGCTATTTATTATTTAGCTTTTGCTGTATTTTATATTTTTTGTATTTTATACTTTTACCTAAATCCTCAAGCTTCATCGTTTGGTTTTCGTTTTCAACGTCCTTTAACACTGCAAGTTTATGCCACAAGTTTTCAATGTAGTTCACTTTTCCTTTCTCTTACAATAAAATTACGCTTATTATAAAATATTTTCTGATATTGATTATGGAACAAGCCCAATCTGGGTCAGCGGTCGGTCGTTCACGCTCACCGGACTGCGATAACCTGTACACGATGTTGTATCGATTTCATTGACTCGCATGAACTTCAGTTGCGTCACTGAATGTCACTGTAGTTGTTATCTTTGCATAAACAGGTGGTATTGGAGGTTTTATTAAAAAAAAATCCCCTAAAAGCAATAGATACATTGGTGATTCAGTGCAAACGTTACCTACATCAGATTCTAAACGATTTCCATCTCATTAGCAATTTTCCTATTATATGTTTGGGCCACATCAGTCTAACGGAATGCAGTTCTGAATTCCTGTATATTTAATAGATCGACTGACTTATTGACCAATCCAACTTCCAATCTTCTTCTTAGCGAGTCGATGACAATTCAAATTGAGTCAGCCCAAGATTTGGCGACGAGTATGACACTCTCACTAGCATCAGCTCATGCGGTGTGCAAACAACAGGACAAGCAGGACACGATGTCAAGTATGTCATCGTTGAGGCAGCACCACATTTACCAGGGTAAAGCCATCTATGGATCCTCACCTAAACAGGTTTTCTTTGCTTCGGTCAACCTGTGGCCGGAGTCTATTAGGAGACTTCCACGTCTGCCATGGCAACTCGTGTCCAACTTCCAATTAAACCTGCCATCAATAACATAAATACTCGTAATGCCCCATCACTTGATCATCTTGGTCTTTGATTTGTCCTTCGCTTTTAATCGCTGAAGTTTTTCTGCCGTCCGTATTATTTTAAAACGACTGGCTTTGAATGTTATGGCTTCAAACAATGATTATCAAACAAATTATGAAGCTGACGTATTATAGTGGTTCGTGCAGTTGTTCAAATAAAACATCTTCTACGATTGTTGTTTTTTGTCTTACTCTGTTGTAGATGGTACTCATAAATTTTAAGTGATTTGATTGACTTTTATTAATATTGAGCAAGCTTCATCTATGCCTCATTCCATAAATCAATGCGAGAATAATTTTACGTCATGATTTTATAGTACACGCTAATCTTCCGTTGCATAAACAATACATCGTTGCTCCAAGTACATGATAACTGATTCATTTGGTTTTCACATTCATACGTAAATCGACAAGCCGGTCAGTTACAACCAATTGTTGTGTGTGTCATGTCCAAAGTGGCTACATTTATTGTTTCCTTAATATATCTCTTACGTGCATATTTCCTTATTCATTTGCAACAGAAAATGCAACTAAGACTTCCCATACGATTTAACACTTAAAACCAGAGTAGATTATTCTCATGAAGGTGATGTAACCGGCGAATTTCGGCACAATTACTGCACAGACTAAGTTCAGCGTCCGCGGCGACACTAATTATTATTGTAAATATCCCGATTTGGCCGCTATCTTGGCAGTTTCCCAACCGTTCCTGTGGCGTCTCCTATGGTGCATCGATCACGCTATGTACGCGGTCACGTGGTCGGATTCCGTACCTACATCATGATGATTATTGATATTGTTTGTGTAGTAAGGTGATGCAATTTGTTTACGCCTGCTATACGATCTGATTTGTGTGTATTGGTTCGCGTTGAATGATTGTTATAATGGTATTCTATTCGCAGTGTAAGGTTTTGAGGGGCAGCTAAATAAGTAACATCAAAAATAAAATTGTATACGGTCAGCAACACATGAATTTTTCTAGGTAACCTCATAGGAGCCGTTGCCAAAATAAGCCAAGCAATTTCACTTATAGCTGGACACTTTTTTTTTCGTCCCTAACCTAGCCCCACAGGAAACGAGAAAGCATTGTTCTCTTCCTTATCAGGTCTTGTCATCTATCCTTATTCACGCGTGCATTATTAACAAACGGATGTTAGTGTTCGTCTCCGAATCGTACGCATGATAACGCATCACCTTGGTTATCTAGCTGCAAACATTATTGTGACAATTACATTGTTTCAAAGTCGATGTCATCAAATGTGTTGTTTATTTATCTCCTTCAACACCATCATCATCAGCCGAGAATGTTCCCACTGTTGAGACACAGGCCTCCTCTCTATGAGAAGGAGTGGGCATTAAGCCACCACGCGGGCCCAGTGGGGTTGGTAGAAGTCACATGTCTTCGAATTTTTCGTTGTGGACATGCCGGTTTCCTCATGGTGTTTACCTTCGCCGTTTTTGATGGCAGCGGTGATGAAATAAATTACACAAAGTAATGCTCGTAAGTCGGGGCTGCCACCACTGGGTCACCGCTGCTCTCCTTTTATCTCCTTACATAAATGATTATTAATTTACTTCTAATACGTAACACACCTAGTTGGATAAGGAAGAAAACATAGAAACATTTCCGTAACTGACTGACTCGTCTCTGACCATTTAACAGAAACAAGCAGCCTAGACAATAGAATGGCTAAGAGTACCTGAAACTCTCCAATTAAAGGTTCGTAAGGCTGTAGCCTCAATAGAAAAGAACCTTTACCAGTTTCTAAGCGGGTGAAGGGGTTGGTTACAAGATAATATTCAAAAGAAGCCACGGTAAACAGTTATCTTCTTTTATTTTTCTAGCTTTCTCAAAATGCTTTGACTCTACATCGGACTTTGCAATTTGAGCGTCCATTAAGATAAGCGTTGGGGCAAACTACCCTCCTTCCTTAGGACGCTTAACGGAACGTGCTTGCTTGGACATAGAGGCAAGACATGCTAGAATCCTTAGTTAGTTAGGAGTACCACTATCTATAATTGCTATTAGTAATGTTTTGTAAACAACGATACGATGGTACGATTATCATAGACAACAAATATTATTGTGCAGTCGTTGATTGGCTAATAGTTCATTGTAAGTAATAGAAAAATATATGGGCGGTGCCTCTGTGTTTACGTTATTTCTTGCGTGTTGTTCTTTATTTACTACTGAGTGTTTCTAGGATCATAATAGTCCTCTCCCTTTATTGATGAGATTGTATTTGTAAACTCGTGTAATAGAGAAACACGAGCTAGATTACTAATCGAATAAGTTGTTAGTGCTCTTGAAAATTACAGTAGTTATGTCTACCGTTTCTACATACGTACTTATTAAAAATCCAAGATTAAGTCCGGCAGATCCAGTATCCGAACACTGCACCTCCATTATTTTACGTCCGAACGTGTTTCAAGAAAAGGGTAGATTCTAAGTGGATCCAGAATGCCCTAGATTCCGGTCATGTTCCAGAGTTCCCAGACTAATAACTTGCAAGACCTAAGTAATAACGCTTCCTGTCGCCAACAGCTCTCGAAAGAATTCAACGAACTCCGGCTGGAATTCCTGGCGAGCAGTAAATACAGACTTTACTGTTCAGGCGACGATCTGGGTCGCGAAATACCCATATCTTATTTTAAAATTAAAACATAAACCCGTAGGATGGATGGCTAGAGATATAGATCCTATAACGGCTGCTTGATTGCTAGGTAATTGGCAAAATCCGTAGCGAATTGGTTAATTTCGGGACTGCTATGACTGTATGACAGTGTATGACGGTTTGCCTGAAGAAGTTTGTTGGCTAGCACTGATTAGATCTAGCAAAGGTCAAAACAGAAAGATGAGAAATCGAAATCTTTCCACTCATGTGACCTTCGTTTCATTTCAAATACATTGATAATAACATAGTATCTAAATGGTTGGACCGTACGTAGTTTAATTTAGGACGAATTTCTAGTTTCCCACACACTTAAGTCTTAGGTATTTAGGTTGGATTCAGTCGCACTTGTGGTTTATTTGCCATCAGCTGTTTTTATTATGCGCATACATTGGCTTGGCTTATTTCATAGCACCGTTTACCTGCACCGAATAGGTGTTGTGGTTATATTCTCTCGGTTCGCTGAATGTCACGTTTATTTCGGGAATTTTCCGAGCTTTTTGGGTCTTGGGGACTTTCCGATACTTAGGTACTTTTATCCACTGCACTGCACGTCTCATGAATTGTTTTCAATATTTCTAACAACTACATGCTTTCATACAATGAATTGACCCCGTCTACGCTTCTTGAAATCAATTAATTCTGCAACGCAATTTCTTTAATTTATATTGCTGAATCAATAGAATGCACTTGATTCAGCAATTAAATTCATTTTCTCAGCTTCTCAGAGTTCATTATCATTTATCGTGACTGTTAACACTACGATATTCTTAAAGGTGTAAATGAAAATTGAATTTTGCATTAAATTCGTTAAACATTACTGCACTAGCAGGGATAGACCACAGGGACACGACTGGGCCTCAAGTCTGCTATTACAATAGTGTCAGAATGGCCTATCATTGATTTCATAATTGTTGATTTTGACAAGTATACTATTAATTATAATGGCGTTTATTATGACTTCACAATTGCCAACCACTGACACTCCATTGAAAGAAATGGCATAGAATTTGACAGATCATTACGAATTTAGCAGATTACGAACTTTTAGCAAAATGACAATGGGATCGTGTTGGAATGACGATGTTTATAAAAATAGCAGACTTGAGGCCCTGGTTTATAACTCGATAAAAATGCACTAACCAACACTGTCGTTATCTACTGCTCTGCCTCTGCGGTTGGCCGTAACCGCAAAACTCCTAAATTGTTTCTCAAATTCATTCATTCACACGTTCATTCTTCCTGTTGTATGAAGCACGTTTCTTGTATTACCACAACTATACAACGTGTAACGTTAAATGCGCTAAATTATAAATGCGCGTTAAATTTTATTGAACTGATTGATGTGGACTGTGAAAGAGAAATTTTAACGCATTGATTATAAAGTACAATAGGTTGGGTTTTCATGCTTCCTTACACACAAACAAATCTTGATTGTAATGATAGTATGTATTGTAAAAGCGTATCGTTGATTACCACTTCAACTGGTAAACTAAATAATAATTGGTCATTACAGTAATGTTTACTGATCGCTTGCGCATGCCTAAAATAATGAGAAGCTACTATTTCTATTCAAAAACAACTGTTCCATTTCGGGGCATCGTATTACCCGTAAAAATTTGTGTTTTGAAGGTCAGATAGGCAGTCGCTTCATTTAAAATACTGGTATTCAGCTGCATTCTGTTAGACTGGAAGCCGACATCATTACAGTTTGAACAATGATAGTTTTCCTTGCAATCATTTAGATATTATTCACAAGCATTATTATGAAACATCCTTCAAATAGACTTAAGCTATGGTCTCCACCAGATAAGAAAAAAATAAACGTCATTGATCCGACTTGTACCAAAAAGTCCACAAAACTTCTTTAGAGATCGTTCGTTATTCATAACTGTCGCTAATATTGCTTCGGTCGAGTTTCAAAAATACATATTCAATCAATTAAATATGTAATTGCTATTGTTTTATGTATTTCAAATATAATTTTCGTGGGGTTTTGTCTTTTTCGAGATTACTTGTGTTTTCATCTTATATTTCAATAAAAGAACATGCCATAATTGAATTTATTTATTTAGCTTTAACTTGTATTCATGTAAGTATACAGATATTTGAAATAACCGAATTTGAAAGCTCTTGCCAAAAAAATAACCTGCGCGTGGAATGGTCTGAGCGTACTCCTACTCGCAAAGTTTTCACACATTATTAAATGATTTGACTTTGAATTTGTTTTAAGAGTTTCATTGAGTACTAGTTAGTACCTTCGAAAATAAATACGACTCAATATGATTTTAGCCAAAAGGATTGTAACTCATGCCAAGTGAATGCGTTAAGGACGCCCCTTTCCACGATACGTTTGTTTTGATCGTGTTAGCGACACTTCCTTTACATTTTTTTCGTATCATTTTGAAATTTGATTGAGAGGAAAGATTTGATTGTTTGTTTGTTTGTTTGCATAGAATAGGCTCCGAAACTACTGGTCCGATTTGAAAAACTTATTCAGTGATATATAGCCCATTTATCGAGGAAGGCTATAGGCTAAATATCATCACGCTACGACCAATAGGAGTGGAGCAGCAATGTAAAATGTGGCGAAAACAGGGAAAATGTGACGCAAACGAAGTTGCGCCGGACAGCTAGTATGGAATACATTGGTAGACGGGTGTCAACGTCCTTTATTTTTTTTCTGGCGAAGACTATACATATTTTTTTTTTCTATAAACATTGAATGGGCATTGGAATGCGTGGGTTTGATATTATTCAGTGTTTAACAAACTGTCTGACAGAATATCTTCTGATAGTGTTTAGTCTAGGAATCTTATTTTTTTTGTTCTCAAGAATAACCGTTACCATTTTACACATTCACTTCGTTAACCTTTCGCACATTGTTCAAAGACTGTTTGTTAAACTTGGCGAAGGCTTAGCCTCAAATCTAATTAACTTATTTGCCCAGCGGATGGTGCTGTAACAGTTAACAAAAGCAATAGGAGTATTCTACATTTTCATCATCATCTTTTCAGCCGAATGACGTCCACTGCTGGACATAGGCCTCCCCCAACGCCATATTGACATAAGGGGGGTTTTGCCATAATCGCCACGCTTGGCAGGCGGGTTGGCGATCGCAGTACGGTTGTTATAAAAGCACAGAACGCTGTTGCCCATTCACTGGCAAGTCCCTTAGTCGCCTCTTACAGACACCCACGGGGAGATTTGGAATGGTGCTGTTCTTTACGTCCGACACCATACAGAACACACATATTCTACATTTTTCTAAAATATAATACAAAACGGCGACGACGGCATTGCAAAACCAGCCGTGTTCTTTTTTTAATTTTTTTTTTCTCTATTTTTATCTGCGATCAGTCCTCGGACTATGAGCGGATGAGTTCCGTGTTGTTTGTCCGTGTTCTGAACAAAAATCAATGCAATCCAACGCTACCAATGAAAACTCAACCATCCCGACAAACCCTAAAACTATCAATACTATTAGTGCACATACATGACCCAGATGCCTAGATTTGCAATTTCACTCTCATATATAGCGTTGGCAGCTTGTTGGTCAATATTGCGGTCTGAATGTGACGTAGATGCGCGCGCAGCCGTCCCTGTGACCTTTACGTGATAACAGATATTACCGCATGTGGTAGCAGCCACCGTGGTGGTCTAATCATGTAATAATGGGCTTATCATGGGCTATCTAGTAGACATGTTGTTAGGCGATATTACAGAGCCGAAATTATGATGAACTTGTTTGTTATTGATTCGGTAAATGTAGGTGTTTTTTTGTTGTCGTCTTGTCTACGTTTTAATGACTTTAATTAATACTGTTTGTGAAATTATAAGTTTACTTATTTTACTTTAAATAAATTCGAGACAATCAACTGGTTAATTATTATTTAATTTTACAATAAGTCAGGTACAAAATCTAACAATCGATGATAGCGAGTAGAAGAATAGTGAACTATCCAAAGTCTGAAGCCCAAGAGGCCGCTCCGCTTGTGCTTCGCCGTTTTGAAGCTTCAGGTATCCCCACTGCAGGAACCTCAGCAATATTAAACTGCCTTCATGGATGTCAGTTTCTTTGCTGTCGTCCGCAGATGGCGCTTCGAATGTAATGTTGCCAACATGTTGGATATAACCTCAAGCCCTTTGGAAGTTTATACTTCTTCAGGATTCCCGGCATTATTTCATAAATGATGCTGTTTAAGGGGAACTTTTAAAAAGGTTGCTAATTTACTGTTCCTGCTAACATGATTTGAGGGCATAGTTTAATTAGTCTAGTCTATTAAGAACTGTTCAAGTTGAAATATCTTCAGTAAACAGCTGTTTGACACTTTACAGGGATACTTGCTTCAATAAATAATACTTGCATAAGTACAATACATTGTTATATGCGCAATTGCGCACTCGGTTTCACCACATGATAAAGTTAAGGACTCATTTTGACATACAAATGTTACGCGATAATAGTATGGTTTTACGATAAAATATAAACTTTGACCCCAGAGTTACTTGTTTACTTTAGCCACACCATAAGTTATCGGAATGTTAATGATAGTATTACCAAAACAAATCGTTAAAAACATAAATCTTGCACCATAATTACATTACTGTTTACGTTGCATTGCGATGATCTTCTAAAGTCAGAACGTGACCGTACCTTGTAAGGGAGACGAAACGTTGAACTTAATCCCTTTTCTATTATAACTTTAGTGCAAGATTGAACATGTAAAAAAACCACCATTTCTTTATCCTCAGAGATACGCACCAGATCGACTTGCCTCCGTTCGGCAGATATGCCACCGGCATCTTCTTCCTGGACAAGCTTCACCACCAGGAAATCGAGAAGAAGTTCGGAGAACTAGCAGAGAGCCTCGGTCTGACTGTGCTATGCTGGCGCACAGTCCCGACCAATAATTCTACCATCGGTAAGACACCAGACATCTACAAGTTTAAGTTTATGGGGCTCATATTCATCTTGAATTTTAGTCAGGTTCAGTTCAGTTCATTTGTCAGTTGTTACATTATTATATTCAGTGTTTTAACATTCATAGAAATCATTGTTCATAATCAAAATGGGACTTTTTTTACTATGCATGCATTTGGGAACAGGTTCAAATTCATGTTTGGTTAAGGAATTCTGTGTCAGGGTCTTGTTAGAATGCATGCTCATTATTATATTGCTATCGATGATGTCCATTTTTTTTTAAACACTTGTGGACAGTTTATGTTAATACTTTGATTATCTACTACCATGATTAAAATTCTCTTAGATACTTTCATGAGTTTCGCAAGAAGCGACTGAAGAACTTTTTACGCAAAGAAATAAAAAATTGTACTGTTTAATAAGAAATACTTAATAGATTTTTGAGCAAGTTCACATTGAACCAGTGTTAACTCTTAAGGCAAATAATTTCTCTACATTTATGTGCAAGGGTTTCATTTTCAAGTTTTAATTAATCAGAATTTCGTTGTGGGGGATTGTCTCATGTAAATAACGTTCAAAAAGTGCCGATTATCACCCTAATTTGAATAAATGACTTTTGATTTTGAGAACATTTGTTTAATGTGACTTGGAAAAATCAATAACTGCATTAGTTGGTTTTCTCTATAATACAATGATAAAAAATTAAATCTCATAACAGGGAACCGTTACATTTTAAAAGAAATAAGTACTGAGAGCCTTTTTTGATGAACTCACACGTAATAACAAGGAGTGTTTCTAATAGAGCACAAAGTCAGGACCCTGCCTAGAAAATAAACATGGAGTCGGAGTAGTCAGCCAATGGGAGTGTTCGACTAGTTGAGTTGAATGAGTGTTTTAATTTAAAATTTATTGAACCGATTGGCTGGCCGGGCAGCGAGGGTTCGAATTGATTTTGTTATGAGCTATTGTTTACTAGATGGAACATTTATTCTACATATAAGAAGACAAGAAACTATAGATTCATAGTATTGTACTCTAGCTGATCCTAGCATCCGTTGCAATGCACTTGTTCCTACACACTGCTTACCTACCTACGTACCTACCCACTACCTACCTACTCCTACCTACCTACCTCATTACTACCTACCAACCTACTTATTACCTACCTAAAAACCTTTTGCAAAGTATTAGAAAACATTTAAAAAAAAAAGGAAATAGTGCGTGGAGTCCCTCCGCGCCGAAGAAGTGAAACTTCGTAATGTGAAAATGAGTGCTTTTTCATACCCCCTCCATGATAGCGTTAAAGTTTAACGCAACCTTGTTGGAAGTCGCATAAGAAGTTTCACTTCAAAAGATGAATTAAATCGGTTAAGTCGTTCTCACGATATAGCGTGACCAATGGAAATAGGGATCCATTTTTATGAATCCCTAAACCTCGCCGTTTAGTCCCTTTGTATGAGCGTGATATTTAAAATAAGCGATTGATTCATTCCATTTTAGGAAAATGATAAAAAGGCTCTCAGTAAAGCTAACGCATACTAGGCTGAAAAGACAATCATTTATATTGTGCCGTCACTCACTGACGATGTCCACAGTCCACCGATATAAGGCCAGTTTCGACGTTGCGATTTTTGTTTGCGACTATCATTGCAGGTCGTAGTAATGTCGGGTCGTTTAAACGCGGCTGAATGCGGTCATGCGATGCTTGACCAAACGGTTTGTGCGATTTGACATCAGATAAGGTACTATGCGTTTTAGAATCACTAAAAGCAGTAGTGCAAATTGATTTCCTATTTAAGGCATAGACAATTTGTGTTACAGCATTGTTTATAGTAAGTAGTAAATACTTTTTTACTTTGTTTCAGTGATTCTATTACGTATAGTTGGTTCTAACACAATTTTCCATAACGCATCCACTATTTTCGCTTTAAGAAAGGTTTCATTAATTTTATAGGCTAAAGGATATTTTGCATAGATACAATGTTTATAATTTTCGTTGCAAATGTGTGGATACGCTTGGAAAATTATTACAAATAGTTATGGTACGTACTGTCACAAGCATCGAAGGATATAGAAGATTAAATAATCGGAATTCCAAATATAAAAACAAAATTGTTAGAATACTGTTAATAGTAATTTTGATGCTTGGATCGTACGAAGATTTTGATAAAATTAATAAAAAGACTGATTTGTAACTTTAACTTGAGATTCATTAGACAAACATTATTCTTAATGTGTTATTTTTTTAAATCATAGCCTGTATCATTCACTTTTTGTTGAATCTTGAGTTAAATATCTCACTTAAGTCTAGACAAATGCAGGCTATGTCATTAAATAACGCTTAAATGGTAATGTTGTCATGTCTACCGTCATTTAAGTTTGTCATAAATGTAGCCATCTGTTCAGTTCAAATTACATACAGTACCAAATGCATTAAACATTTATGACATTTCTAGATACCATTCGATTTCTCTGCCATTAAAGTGTTCTATAAACTTATCTAATAAAATAGGATATAAATCTGCTAGTATAAAGTTGACACATTCCCTTGGTGAAGTTAGTAATGGGCTCTTTTGGCTCGCTTTCAGGTCAGGTGGCTCGTAATTCGGAGCCATTTATGCGTCAAGTGTTTGTTACCGGAGATACCGACGACGAACAACTAGCCAGACAGGTAAGAACGAGACGGAGCGACACACAAGAGCGAGAGAGGGTATGGAGAGTATGAACTTGCAATGTTACCTGTTGCAAATTCATCCTCTTGAATTAGTGGTAATAAGCGCGGATTTAGGACGTAAGGAATTCTTTTAGGTGTTTTTTCAGATCGTTGCGAGCACACTGGCCGGCCGGACGCGACCACTTCGTGCTAAACGTAAATTTTACATACCCTTTCATAATCCCTACGGGATGCTTGTATTCTAAAGTTGGTCGTACAAGTAGGTGCAAACACAAAAATAAACTATCACAATATCTTGAAATAATAACTACATACGTATCAATTCCTATGTTAATTCTCATATCACGAGAAATGTGTCTTTGAGACTTACTTTTAGATACTTCCATGCGTTTATTTACTTAAAAACTCTGTCTACAAATTTGAACCAACATACAAGCATCCCGCCGTGTGCTGTATTTTCCGTATGTGGAGTGTGTGTGCGTGTTTTCAGATATTCGTGCTGCGCAAACGCGCGTCTCATGAGCTGGTGGTGCCTGGTGCCAGGTTCTACATCTGCAGTCTTGCTTTGAAGACTGTCGTCTACAAGGGACTGTTGACTTCTCAGCAGCTATGGGTAAGAACATTGCTGCTCTAAATTCTCTTTTTTAGAAATATTGGTCAACCAGCCCCGTATATCCACCTAGTGCTGTTGGAGTATGAAGTTTTAGCGCTGAGCGGTTGTAAATTTAACATTGCTGTCAATGACAATTTCCCAACGCGATTATGTGCAATAATATAAAGAGAGCCCTAGTTTTTTGATCGTGAGATAATAAGATAGGGTTAAAAAGATGGTACGACAAAGATATCTTTCTTTAGAACTGAAAACTGGAAAACTGCTTTGCCCAAAAGTATAACATTAAAGGCTTATTGAAATTCAATTCGGTTTATTTTGAAGGCAGACATGTGAGCTTATATAAATTGTTTCTTTGCAGGAATACTTCAAGGATCTGACCAACCCAGCCTTCACCACTTACTTGGCGTTGGTGCACACCAGGTTCTCTACCAACACCTTCCCCAGCTGGGAGAGAGCTCATCCTCTGAGGTTTGTATATAATTAAGACATTCATCATTATGTCCATCCTTTTCCCAAATAAGTTGGGGTCGGCTTCCAGTCTAAACGATTACAGCTGAATAATTCATTCTTTAATTCAGCAAAGATACTGAAAGCCTGCCCAAGAAACGCAGCAAAGGGTTTTGATGATATAATAATCTGAATAATTTTACTTTTTTTAGTTTCCTATAGTATATACTTAATCGTTTGGCTATCCTTAATCTGCTGGTCGTTATGTTTTTCCAGAGTCCTCGCTCACAATGGCGAGATCAATACGCTGCGAGGTAATGTCAACCTCATGAAGGCACGTGAAGGTGTCATGAAGAGTGAACTCTTCGGAGAAGGTAGGAACGCTATCTAACTCTTCTTGTTCCTTTAAATTTCTACGTAGTGACTGCAGCCAGGATCCTTTCTCAAATAAATCTAGCTCGTTCTATGATCGAATATTTGTCACCCAAATGATCTTGCAACTCGACCAAGCTAAGTTTGCACTTCGCGTCGATTACGTCTCAGTGACGCTTAGGTACGGTCTGCAAAAAAGGATTTGCTGTGACTTTAAAAAAGTAAACAAATGTTTGTTAGATTTTACTTTGCATTTATTGTTTTTAACATTATATAATATTATACATAGATACATTAAAGTATACACAAAAAAAAAATGCGAGGTGCAAACTTAGCTTGGTCGAGTTCTAGTGAGCGTTAGTCCAATGGGATAAAATAATGCAGATTCAACTTGAGTAGATATTCTTAATCATTTATAATATTGCTATCTTGACCTAAAATCAAACCCTCTTTCTTGTCTCCAGATCTCAAGAAACTCTACCCAGTCGTAGAACCGAATCTATCCGACTCTGGTTCAGCCGATTGCGTGCTAGAATTCCTCCTACACGCTGGTCAACGTTCCCTGCCCGAAGCTGTGATGACCATGGTGCCCGAAGCTTGGCAGAATGACGTCACCATGCCTAAAGAGAAGAGGGACTATTACCAGTGGGCTTCGTCTTGCATGGAACCCTGGGATGGACCTGCTCTGATCTCCTTCACTGATGGACGTTACATTGGTAAGTGATATTAGACCTTTCTTGAACTTCTTCCTTTCTTCATTCGACCTTGGAAGAGAGTAGGTTCTTAGTCATCATCTGCCTAGCCTTTTCCTTACTATGTTGGGGTCGGCTTCCAGTTTAACCGGGTACAGCTGACTACCAGTATTTTACATGGAGCGACTGCCTATCTGATCTCCACAACCTAGTTAGTACTGAGTAATACGATACCCGGGTAAGGCTGATTCACAGACATTCGGGCCACTGACTACCCGTAACTACTGTCAAAGATCTACTAATGACGTAGCTTCATTTTTTAAAAACCATTACAAAGTATGGTTCTAAAAAAGCTCTCGCCATATACTTTCTTTTGTATTCTTGACTAAATTGAGTTGTATTCATGAAATGAAAAAGTTTGTCTCACAAACAAAAATTAATATTTTCAGGTGCCATTTTGGACAGGAACGGTCTGCGACCGTCACGATTCTACGTCACTAGCGAGAATATACTCGTCATGGCTTCCGAAGTTGGTGTCTATGATGTAGACCCTGACAAGGTTATACTGAAGGTGAGATGAACCATTTTCCTTTATTTGTTTTTCCATGTACATATGTCTATTGAGCAGATGAAAGAGGGGGGCGTAGCTACCGCCGTATCTGCCTGTAACTTTAGAAAATCTAAAGTCTCATCAGGTAAAGATTTAATAAATCAGGTAGCCGAAAAAAAGACAAGGAGAGTGTAATATTTAATTAGAATTGTTTGTAAAAATAATTGTGATGAATTAATATTTTTTATTTTATTTTATGTAAACCTTTTTTTTTTCTTTTGTGAGAATTCTTTACCCTTTATAAGGGCCCCCAAACAATTTTTTATACGGGATCCCACCAAGGAACGCTACGCCACTGGGACGAAAGGAATATTTTGGGCCGAGATCAAATGTAGGCCTTTGTAATACGGAAAGATTCATGGATCATACATTTAGTTCAAGCTACAATTTCATCTCAGACCAGGGCATAAAGAGTAGGGTATGATGGTTTATTCTCACTATTTTAAGACTTATCAACCATATTCAATGTTCCAGAGTCGTCTAAAACCCGGTCGTATGTTGCTGGTCGATACCCTAGAAAAGAAGCTGGTTCAGGATGCTGAGCTGAAGATGGAAATCGCTCGCAGCCGACCTCACTCAGAGTGGCTTCAGGCTAAGGTAAAAACAACTCAATTTTATAAGATTTTCTGGTAAAAAATATTCAATTCTTTCATAACCCAAAATTGGGAACTGAGGGCCTTCCATCACCTCTTATCATAGCAGTATCATTTCAATCTGAGCTATACGTTATGCCTTAAGAGGTGCAGGTGCACCCCTGAAAATAACTTCATATACCTTATGTACTGTATCATTATTTGTGTATGTAACACAAACACAGTCTTTCTTTATATGAAATACATTCTACAAACACATCCACATTCTAAACATTTGTTTCTCTTTTCTATGCATTACCGTACGTGGGGAATACATTATAAACATTTGATCAGATGGTGAGTTTGGTTAGACGCATGGGGAGTGACGAATTTCTGAATTGCTGTTGAGAACTGTACAGGAAGAGGGGGGAGGTAGTGCTGCCTTGCCTTTGTACTGTTGCTAGCTCGTGTCTAGCCACAAAATCGTTTCGCGTGAGATTAGGATCGGTAATTGACGTGATTTGCTCGCTCTTTTACACTTCTAAATAAAAGTCACCAAATGCGACCGCTTAGCTCCTGTTCAGCAGTCGCATTTGGTGACGATCCAATCTGGGTTGGATTCCCGGATCGGGCAAAGTGCCATCGAAATATTCCATCAGGAATTTCTCAGTAGCAGTCACGGAGTCTGGATTTGACGGCATTAGGTTCGCCTCCTATTACATGGGACTTAAAAACATAACGGACGAAATGTGGGTATTCTATTAATTTGTACACGCCTGCAATCCCCGGTTAGGCCAGCTCGGGAGTCGCGATGTTATGTACGTTATAGTGTGCATTTTCTACATTTTGGTAATTTCTTGTAACAATAAAAATCAAACCTAGGACTAATACTATAATTATGCTATTGAGTGGAATGACTCCTCCTGCCAGACTAAGGTTCAGACAGCGTCAGTATGTGCTAACCCCTCTACAGTCCGGCTGAGTACGCTAGGGGGCTAACTACTTAATGACGCTGGCTGTACGTTGGTAATACAACACAATATTACTTTTTGAGTAAAAGACTAGAGCTAATCACGTCTACAATCCTACTCGCGACAAGTGTGAAATTTGCATGTTCTTAACTTCAGAAAGGGCAGCTTCTTCTAACACATTGAGTTACTGTTTTTCGTATTTTTTGTAAAGCAATATAATATAGCGTTAATCTTCACGACTGTGAGGACCAATACGGCGTCGTGTTTACAGCTTTTAACGTTCTTAGAAGATTTCTTCTTTTTAAGCTTTATAGGTATTATTTTTGATGTTGTAGCAAACTTCCACAGCTGACTATGGAATGTAATTTTTTTGATAGTTTTGTGGCGGAATTGTCTTGAGACGGCTCAAGCCAGTACCGCGTCAAAACCATCAAAAAATTTACTGACAAAGCATGTCCATGCAATATAAAAGCGAAAAAAAAGCGTTTCGAAAGCTATACCGCGACGACGTCGAACTATTCATGTACGAACATAACGATGTTTTTAATAGGCTCAAGCTGATTTCACATCTATAGATGTGGATCATAATAACTTTCATAGTCAGCCGTTGATCTCAAGCCAAGTCTTATCACCATATACTTACCACTAACAATTGCAGATAACAATGGAAGACATCCACAAGTCTGTCGCCACAGAGAACGGCACGCCTGCCGTCGTCTCCAACGGCACAAACGGCACCAACGGTAGCATTATCACAGGACTGGCAGACAGGCGCCTGCCGTTGTACGGATACACTATTGAGTCGATCCACATGCTTCTGTTGCCTATGATTCAGAACAAGTAAGTTGCAAGCTATATTATTGCGTAATTGGCCCAAGAAGCCTTGAAACGTCAGAATTGTCCCAAACTCAAATATTTAATCTGACTAAGGGACCTCGTGGCTAAGTAATAACAGCCGTGCTTGCTGAGGTTGGTCCGTGGATGGGTGACCATAATTACATACCGAGTATCATCCGTGCCTCGGAAAGCATGTTAAACCGTTGGTCCCGGCTGTCATTTTTAGATCTTTAACAGTCGTAAAATTAATAAAAAATAATTATTTTTAATGAAAATTTTTAATAATTTTATTTTTAAATAATTAAATATAAAAGCGGAAATGTATAATTAAACGAAAAGTATAAAATATAGTTAATCCAGTTGAAAGATAATATTTTTTTTTTTTTATTAAATTTATATTCTTTACGAGTAGTCAGAAGCCAAAAGTCTGACATCCAGTCTTACCAAGGATTTCGTATTACCCAGTTACTTGGTTGTGGAGGTCAGATAGGCAGTCGCTTCATGTAAAATACTGGTACTCAGCTGCATCCGGTTAGAGTGGAAGGCGACCCCAAGATAGTTTGGGAAAAGGCTAGGCAGGTGGTGACTAAGGGACCTCGCATACTACGCGGCCACGACAGCAGAAGCTACGACCAGGAGGAAGGTCGCTCGACCAGAACGCCGAACAGTTTTGTTCAAGATAGCGCTCCGGCCAATAGTCATGGTCGTCATCGTAGGGCTCGAAGTCTGTGTCCGTGTTTCGTGATTATTTGAGTCAATTAGATAAAACAACAAAGGTTTAAGTTATAATAGGTACCATTACCCACGGTACCACTGGACCAGTGGAAAAAAAGATACCCACGACACCACCAGTAGTACGGTTTAGTAGTGTAGAAGCGAAGGAGGGGGCATTACAATTCGAACTTTGGTCGCAAATACCTAATAATGTTAGCGTGTCGCGGGTTTGTTCCCGCACGGGACAAATATTTGAATGGCCTACAGATAGTTGTTTCGGGTCTGGCTGTTTGTGTATACGAGATAAAATGTTTGTAGAGGCACCCACAGCACAGGAGAAATTCCTAGTGTGGGGCAACGTTTTTTAAAGAGATTGTTTGCAATACCAAGACTTCTTCGTGTTGCGTAGCTTTGACGGCAAAAAGTTAAGCCGTGATCCTACCCATTACTGAGACCAGTGTCCTAAGTGGTTTTATTTTGATTACAGAAAAGAAGCTCTAGGCAGCATGGGTAACGATGCGCCGCTGGCTTGCCTCTCGCAGTTCCAGCCGATGCCTTACGAATACTTCAAGCAGCTGTTCGCGCAAGTCACCAATCCACCTATTGATCCATTCAGGTTAGATCTGATTCATGATCATTGTTATTTTTTCAATTTAACCAAAACTATAGAAAGAAAGAGAGCGAGAAAGATTTTGAAACTTTGAAGGAGACTTTTGCACCTGACACTTTCTGTCCTGGAAACCCCCCTGGACAGAAAGTGTCTTTGACTTTGACGTCTTATCAGTCGTCACTACAGAGTGAGAAAAAGACGGCTATAGAGGACGTCTAGCGCTATCTCTTTCCCACTCTGGAATAAGGTTAAAACAATACTGCTTTATGACGTCATGAAAGGCCACATGCTCTGTGAGTAGTTTCCAGTTGCATTTTGAGAGATCTGTCGGAAGCCACTACTAGTCCATTCAATTTGTCGGAGTTCTACTCGGCTCTCACCAATCAACGAATTAAAAAGAGGCAGTAGTTCGGCAGTATTCATTTGTTGATAAAAACTGCTGAATATTGTCCAATCACACAGCAAAAATGACTTTTAACATTGCCTAGTGATAGCCTAGTGGTATGACCGTCAGTCATTGGTCTCAAGTTCCAAAAAAAAACCCTCATTTTTTGTACTCATGTGCGTATTGTATAATTTTCACTTGCTTTGGTGAAGGAAAACATCGTGAAGAAACCAGCATGCCTGAGAGATATTACTTGACGGCATGTAAAGGCAAGTTAGAGGCCCATGGGTGGCCTAAAAACGGATACCAGTTTAGGCATTAACAAAACGATAAAGAAAGAAAGAAAGAAAAAACGTGCGCGTCTCGGGACGCTCGACAGAAGTGATAACTTAAACTAATCTAAGTTGAACTATTTAATACTGAAAGAGCCTTTTTTTTCTTTTTTTTTTAGGATGGGAAATCATCAAATGACTTCTCCCGCTCTGGGCGGAGCGGAAGGGAGTGTCAGACTTGACTGACTAAAACCCATCCATGTTCCTTTTTAGCCCTTTGTGTTCCAGGGCCACGGGATCTCTTTCGAACAACCCGCAGCCCTGGCAGGCATTGACCCTCTCGGACCCCTTCTGATACTGAAAGAGCCTGCCTACTGCTGCCGTATGCGCGAGAGAAAGGGAACGCGTTACGTTACGAAGCGGTTTACCCTCCCATAAGAAGTTATCACTTCAAAGCAGTGCATAATCAATAATTATTTTGTTACAGAGAGAAGATCGTAATGTCCCTGCTATGCCCGATCGGTCCGGCCCCCAACATCTTGCAGCCCAGCGCAGAGTTCGTTCACCGCCTGTTCCTGCCGCAGCCCATTCTGTCTCTGCCTGATCTACATGCTCTGAAGCATACTACACATCGGGGATGGAAGGTAAGTTCATCCTAGACACGATTGACTGCTTATTTGCATTTAACACTCCTTTGCCTTCCACACTACAAAACCGCACTACTGGTAGTGTCGTGGGGATTTTTCCTTACTACACTACTGGTCCAGTGGTACCGTGGGTAATTGTAAAATACATATACAACGTGTAACGTTAAATGCGCAAAACCTGAAAATAGTTTGATCAGAATAACAAGCAGCATCAATTACCACTTTTAGTATAGGTCACATTTTTCAAAAAATCTTCCCTAAAAATGTTGCCCTGTCTATTTTTGTTCATGAGTCAAGCCATCACATGCGCTAACCTACCAAAATAGGAAAACAAACGCAAATGTTTGTCGTCCAATTAAAATTTTCTCATACGCGGTAAAAAAGTAAGAAAGAAACAAACGATCATAATTGCCAGTAAAACTAAAACAGCAAATAAAACCGTTACGGGTTTTTTAATGATTTTTTTAGGGTTCCGTAGTCAACAAGGAACCCTTATAGATTCGCCATGTCCGTCTGTCTGTCTGTCTGTCCGCGGTTTAGCTCAAAAACTATTGGTACTAGAAAGTTGGGGATGATAATTTTAATTTTCGTGCTTCCTATAGTGTGGCATATCGTTGGATAGGTCTTTAAAAAAATATTAGGCATTTGGAAAAACCGTTTTTTGATTAAGTAAACCGTTCGTGACTTATCAAGCTTCAAAGTACCAATTTTCGTTAGGGTCAAGTGTCCCCCCCCTCTACAGACTAAACGGTTGTAGTTACAAATACAAATGTCACTGCAGTAGTACCTATATATAACGAAGTTTAAAGGAAAACTATCACACTTAAGTGGGCTTTACAAGTTTACGAGTAATAGTCGACCAATTGTATTTGACTCGAAAATTTCGGACAACTCCATAGAAATGTCGATCGATGGCGCTAAGCGTCAGTTGTATCGCGCTGTTTCATTCCTAAATAAGTTTTATAAAAAAAAAAAACAGTTGTTGTTGTTGTTTGCATAGGAAGTCAAATTAGGTAGGTAGTCATGTTTGGCTTTTAGTTAGAGCATGGTACGTAACTATCAGTCAGCGAATACGACCCGCACTTGGCTGTTATAAAAACTACGGACCCTACACTACGCGTGGCCCGACACGCACTTGACCGGTTTTTTCTCGCAGAATTAGGTCAATTGAATTAAAAACCAATTGGGGTGTCTGAGGTTTTGCGCATTTAACGTTACACGTTGTATATGCGTTCCACACTACCTAATTTATTTTTGCTACTGGATACAGGTAAGTAAAAAACAATTCCTATGAGTTCATCTATCAGAGCTCGGAACCTATCCTTCGACAGCAAGTGTTTAACCATCATTATTTATGTTAGTCTGTAAGGTACACTTATATCGGACAAAGTTTCTTGAAAATAAATGTATATTGTTGTATTGACAGGACTGGTGAAATGTAAATACTATAATTGACGCTGATAATAGGATATTTACTATGTTTACCCTTTATTTTGAGTTCCCAATATTTCGGCGCTATTTATTGCAAGCACCATGATCACGGATAAACAAATAGTGTAAAACATGGTAAATATCTCGTTATCAGTGTAGTATAATAACTGAAATGTAAATAGTTATATAGGGTATACGTCTGCCCCTACCTTTTTGAGATTATGTTAAGTTAGGCTTGCTGAAGATTTTTGAAATGGGGTACCATCAGTGGCGGATCTTCTATCATACAAGCCGAAAAGCCCGGCTTGCCTAAGAATCAAACTCAAGTAATAAGAAAAAAAAGCATTCCAAACAAAAATGTATGTCAAAATAATAATAACATCAAATTTCGTGCGCATTTATCACGAATTCACGATGACGCGACGTTGCCAAAAAAATTCTATATCACTTAATACCTACCGGCCGGGGGCCGCGCAAAACTCTCGAAACGCTCGCTCTAACACTAAACAAAAGAAGAGTTCAAGCTTGGTGCGCTATGGTATCTATCTGCGCACCCTACGGTCAATGACTCCTATCGGATGCTCCCACTCACACTCACTGGCTTCTGCATTTGGCTTCTAGGACCTCTCTATTTTTCCTAGTAAAATGTCTCTGTTCTGATAAAATTGATAGGTACATTTATTTGGGAATTTGTATGGAGTTAAAAGCTGGGCTTTTCTTTGAATGTGTGCGTGTATGTCGGTGTAAGGTTGACAGAGAATGTGTGTTCGATTTCGAAAATTCGAATTGATTTCAAATTAGTTCATTATTTGTTTTGAGCGGTAACTAGTGCATTATTTTTTTTTGGATATTTTTTATTTAATTTCTTGTGTTTTAAAGTTTTGCGATTTGTTTTTGCTCTAATTAACTTTGTTTTGAAGTGATTCATTTGTTTTGACACTAAAATGAATTTGAAAACGCATTCAAATTGTTCCTTGTGAAGTGTGTGAAATCGTTACTGTGCAAGGTAAATGTGTGAGAGTGTCTGTGAGCTTTTTTGTTTGTCATCTGTTCGTGGTAAATAATGAAGAAATAAGGCTGTTTACATTGTGAGTAATCTTTACACAGTTTATAACAAAGTCGCTTCCCGCCGTCTGAACGCTTAGATCTTTTAAACTACGGAACGAATTTTGATATGGTTTTCATCAATATACAGAATGATTCACGATGAAGGTTTATATGTATAATTTATGCCTGAAAAACATAAAAATTTCCACGCTAACGAAGTCTCGGGAACTTACAAATATTTTCAACAATGTGTAGTTAGAAACCAATTTATTGTTTGTGCGCCATCTGGCGGTGTTTTTAAATTTTTGCCAATAGCGACTTGAGAGAGCGAACGAAATAATTACAAATTGACACGAAGAGTTCAGTTGTTAAATTTAATTCAATAGATGGCTCTTATATCATTTACTTGATACTGACTATAAATCAAGATATTGAAATAGTTGTAATTTCGTGACGAAAAAAAAAACGGTTTTGATAACCAATATAGTGACAGGGAGCGAAACTTTTTTTTTACCTCAATATCGTCAGTTGTCTAATTGGGCTTTGCTTCCGATTCATTGGAGGCACGCCACTGGGTACCATCATCATTAGCCTATAATGTTCCCATAGCTGGGACACAGGCCTCCTCTCTATGAGAGGGAGTGTGCTGTAATCCATCACGCGGGCTCAGTGCGGGTTGGTAGATGTCTTTGAATTTTTAGTT
Source organism: Cerastis rubricosa (assembly GCA_949152445.1). Taxonomy (NCBI): domain Eukaryota; kingdom Metazoa; phylum Arthropoda; class Insecta; order Lepidoptera; family Noctuidae; genus Cerastis; species Cerastis rubricosa. The sequence continues at coordinate 4,556,460 of OX424529.1, read as the reverse complement.
CTAGGACTCGTCGGTTTCGTCACGATGTTTTCCTTTACCGTTTTTGAGGGTAGCGGTGATGAAATAAATAACACAAAGTAATACGCCCGTCGGGGTTCGAACCCACAGCTTACTGCTTGTAAGTTGGGGCTGCCGCCACTGGGCCACCGCTGCTCTCAACTCAATGGGGTACCAGTAAAAACAAAACTACAAAATAGTTAGAAACCATGATTTTTTAGATTTTTCGATGTTGCTTTTAGAATGACAACGCCGCTTTTGACGCTGTCTAGTAACAACAGCGACAAAACTGAAATTATTATCAAACAAACAACCTAACCATATCCCCTCCCCCTCGCAGACCAAGGTGATCGACTGCTCGTTCGACTACCTGGAGGGTCCGTCGGGCATGGAGCCCGCGCTGGGCCGCATCTCGGCGGAAGCATACGCGGCGGCGTCGTCCGGCTACCAGCTCATCGTGCTCAGCGACCGCGCGGCCGGCCCGAGCCGGGTGCCTGTCAGCATGCTGCTGGCACTGGGTAAACTTTACTTTTGCCATTAGACGGGTTTGACCAGTGTATCAGTAAGATCCAAAAAAACCGGCTTCAATTATAAAGTTAAGGATCAATTTATTCAAACAGATTTATGTTTTTATTTTTTTCATCATCATCATCAGCCTATAATGTTCCCACTGCTGGGACACAGGCCTCAACTTTTTTCAATATTTAGTGAATTTATTTAAATAAATTCTACTAGAATCATCTTATAAAAATATTGAAATAAAGGGAACCTATTGAAAACAATATTACTATTTTATTGTAGGTACCTAGAGAAAACTCTTGTAATTTAGTGGCATGATAGTTTTGGATCTCTGATTAATATAATGTGTGTAGGTCGGAAACTTTTGGACCTTATCATGTAAAAATTATATAGGACCAAATGAAAGACTATTCTAAATAACAATTAAATTAAATAGCTTCTAATTTTATTGTTACTTCTTCCAGGAGCCGTCCACCACCACTTGATCGAGACACGTCAACGCATGAAGGTTGGCATCATTCTTGAAACTGCTGAAGCGAGGGAGGTTCACCACATGTGCGTTCTATTAGGTAAGATACATGTATTTATTGACTAGATGTGAATGTTCCACCTCGGACCAATTATGTACAAGAAAAGCCATTTTTGAAGTGAAAATTCTTATGCGACTTCCAACAAGGTTGCGTTAAACGTTTAACGCTACCATGGAGGGGGTATGAAAGCACACAATTCCACATTACGAAGTTTCACTTCATCCGCGCGGGGGACTCCACGCACTATTTTTTTATTTTTCACTTGTTTCGTGCAGAAACTAAACGAATTAGCAGAACTCTACGTTAAATAAAGATATGTAAAAATTGATACCAAGTTATTGGTTCTACCTACAACTATGATTACAATTTTTACTATGATTCTCAACTAATTTTACGTCTCTTTCCCCAGGTTACGGCGCCGACGCAATCTGCCCCTACTTAGCCTTCGAACTCGCCTTCTCCCTCCGCACGGACAACATCCTGGAGCCCAGCCTCACTGACGAAGACATCTACAAGGCCTACCAGGGTGCCATCGAGACTGGCCTGGCTAAGGTCATGGCTAAGATGGGTATCAGTACCCTACAGTCGTACAAGAGCGCGCAGATCTTCGAGGCGGTGGGATTATGTGAGGAAGTCATTGACAAATGCTTCAGAGGCACACAGTCTAGGATTGGTAAGTTTTTTACTACAATGGCTAAGATATAATACGACTATCATAAACTGTCTAACTAAAAGTAAAGTTTTTAGGAAGTTGATCGCCCATACTCATAGTTTTGAAATCGGTCAGAGAGTACGAAAATACTAAAAACAGCTGTAAAACGAGCTGACGTCGTTTTTAAAATTGAACTGTATATACGTCATCTACGGGGTGAACATCACCTCATCACGAAGCCGTCAATCAAGCATTCTGCACATGAAACTAAGTAACTTTACGCAAAAATTGTTGCTGGGAAACGACTTTTTTTGGGGGGTGTAAAATCATGTTTTGTGGTAGAACTCAATGTAACGCACTCAAAACATTGTGCTGATGGACGGATTGAATAGTACGGGGGTCGTGGAGGTGTTTAAAGTAAAAATCTTCCATTAAAAACTTGTATAAAAAAAATACTTGTCAAAAAGTTGGAACTTGGTAGGTATGGTGTAGAACAAAAAAAATATCGCAATGACAGGGAGAACCAGTGCCTTTCGGCTTCATTAAGAGGAGTTTTACACCCTTTATAACAATGATTCAAATTGTTACTTTGTCTATAATATTATTAATATTTTGTTTTCTTTTCAGGTGGTGTCAACTTCGAGATTTTGTCAAAGGAAATATTTGACAGACATGCGTTAACTTATGGCGATGTCAAGGACGCATTGGTTTTGAGGTAATTATCGAATAAACTAACTAATTACTACGATACATCTACGACACATATAACTTTGAATAAACTAAAATACTCACGATGATTTGTAATGTTTCCAGGAACCCCGGTAACTACCACTGGCGTGCGGGCGGTGAGAAACACATCAACGATCCGATGTCCATCGCGAACTTACAAGAAGCCGCGCTCAATAAGAGCTCTTCTGCTTATGATAAATACAGGTAACTCTTTTACTGTTGTGAGTGTGTGTACGTACATACTTGGATGTTTTATATAAATTACCTAGCTTCGTTTGCGTCACGTAGGAGTAAGAGAGGGATACATTTTCTCCGTTTCTAGGGTTCCGTACCCAAAGGGTCAAACGGGACCCTTTGGGTACGGAACTGAGACTTCGCTGTCCGTCCGTCCGTCTGTCACCAGGCTGTATCTCAAAAACCGTGATAGTTAGCCAGGGGGCTCAAAGGCTTCCATACAAAAAAGTGATTTTTTTTTGCTCGTTTTCTAAACTAATATTATAAAGAGGAAAGATTTGATTGTTTGTTTGTTTGCATTGAATAGGCTCCGAAACTAGTGTCCGATTTGAAAAATTCTTTCAGTGTTAGATAGCCCGTTTATCGAGGAAGGCTATAGGCTATATATCATCACGCTACGACCAACAGGAGTGGAGCAGCAATGAAAAATGTTGCGAAAACGGGGAAAATGTGACGCAAACGAAGTTGCGCCGGAGATATTTATAAATAATGGTACGGAAACGATCGTGCGCGAGTCCAACTCGCACTTGGCCCGTTTTTTGCAACATTTTTCGTTGATGCTCCGCTTCTTTTGTCCGTAGCGTGATGTTATATAGCCTTCCTCGATAAATGGGCTATCCATTTAATAAAACAATTATTGTCCAATTCCAACCGGTTTTAGTGATCAAATCTTCAGTTTTATAAAATTAAGATGGATTTGTTCATGTATAATCAGAATATTCTACAGTATATTCTACTGGTATGAAATTGGTATTGATTGGTTGAAAACAAAATAGCTACGTTCAAAAAAAGTTTTTTATATTAAGAAGATACCAGATTATACCATTTATTTATTATACCAACAATATTTAAATAACCATTTATTCATCAGGGAGAGTGCTTTGGAATCAGTCAGGGCGTGCACCCTGCGTGGTCAGTTAGAGCTCGTCAAACTGGACGAGCCCATTCCTCTGAGTGAAGTGGAGACAGCCGCTGAAATCGTCAAGCGATTCGCTACAGGTACTGAACTGACCTACTTATTTTATCATAACAAGACCCTTATAATCCTCGAAGGGTGATGCAGAGGTTATTAACACACCCCCATTTCGCCAGCTATGGTTTAAGTCTCGTGTAATAGGGGCTAACTTATTGCCATCATCCAGGCACAAAACCGGACTCCGTGCCGGCTCCGAACTTATTTTATGTTTATTAAAAAAAATATCTTGCTTAATAAATGACTGGGATACAGAAACTTTCAAGATCACTTTGTGACCACATTCATATAAACCGCAAAAAGATATTGTGCCTCCGCTTCGTCTTGAAGAGCTGGGGTGGATCGTATGTTCCCATCCGTACGCGAAATACGCGGTTTAGACCGAGAGTTGCGACCACCAGCCCGATATACCGATAATGTAACAAATTCGTCATGTCCTCCTGCAGGTGCGATGTCATTCGGTTCGATATCACTGGAGGCGCACACAACGCTCGCCATCGCTATGAACCGCATCGGCGGCAAGTCTAACACTGGAGAAGGTGGTGAAAATGCTGACAGATATCTGAATCAGGTAATATGTTTGTCGAACGTTTTTTGATGTTTTACCGGTGACGGTTAACACTTTACCTACCCTACTCTACCCTACCTACCTACCTACTCTACCCTACCTACCCTACCCACCTGTCAGTTGCGTTTTGTAATACACCATTTAATCTTATAACAAATGAAAGGCAATTTTTTTTATAGATGAATATCTTATTTTAATACTTATTATCCTATTCCGGACGAAGACAACTCCAAAAACACAAAAATCATAAAAATTGGTCCAGCCATTCTTGAGTTATAGATGGTGTAACTAACACGATTTTGTTTATATATATATAGAAGAAGAAGATATAACGACGACTCGGGAGGCGAGTTGCACGCACACTAACGAATTATTGTTCGACCCGTATTCTGGGTGCTTGGTACTGAAAGTGTTAATTATAAACATCATCTATTCATTTATCATGAAAACTTTACTGAATTAAAGTCTCACTGCCCAATTTATTGCATAATAAGACTGTCAGAACTAAAACCACGTTACCTGGAATGTTTCTAAAACGACTAAGCATTATTATCGTGGCAGGATCCCGAGTTCAACCGTCGCTCAGCCATCAAGCAGGTGGCGTCGGGTCGGTTCGGTGTGACGGCGTCGTACCTGGCGCACGCCGACGACCTGCAGATCAAGATGGCGCAGGGGGCCAAGCCGGGCGAGGGCGGGGAGCTGCCGGGTAACTTGTTGTCTATTACATCACAACATGATTGTGTTCCCCGATATAAATATATCACCAACTTCAGAATGTAAGTCGCGCATGGGCCTCTGACTTGGCTATACATGCCGTCGAGAAATATCTCTCAGCCATGTTGGTTTCCTCACGATGTTTTCCTTCACCGAAGCAAGTGATAATAATACAATACGCACATGAATCCGAAAAATCAGAGGGGTGTGTGGTTTCGAGCTCGGGACCTACGAATTAGCAGTCCGACGCACCAGAGGGTCTACTCTCTAAGTCAGTCAACGAAAATACAGGTCCGTCCGTAACTAACTTTATACTTCGAAAAGAACCCCACACACTAATAATTTTGGATTCATGATTTTTGAAAACACATCAGAAGTTTTTAGAATTTTTTAGTTCAGGCGCCTAACGAATCTTATGTCCCTAAGACATACGGAGTAGGAAATGACCGTAACTTCGGCCGAAACAAGGAGTTCTTGCTCAGAGAGTAGACCCCCCTGGTCACAGGACCGGGTTCGGCACTAACCACACGATAAAGATCACCAACATTTTGTCTTCCGTGTGCAAGTGCCATGGACTATTCTCTCGCAGGATTTATCTCTGTTAGCAGCAAGCTAATAGCAAAAAAGCAGTCAGTGTTATTGGTCGAAAGGGTACCAAGTCTTTATTTTATGGATGAAAGCAAGCTTCTTTCAGTTTCTGATGATATCTAAGAAAATTGTGCATATCGAATAAACGTCTAGTATAAGGAATCAAGTACATATTTGACACATGACTGTTATTCACAGGTTACAAAGTAACAGAAGACATCGCCAAGACACGTTGTTCCGTGGCAGGCGTGGGTCTGATCTCTCCGCCTCCTCATCACGACATCTACTCCATCGAGGACTTGGCTGAGCTCATCTATGACTTGAAGGCAGCTAATCCTAAGGCGAGGATCTCAGTCAAACTGGTGTCTGAGGTCGGTGTGGGAGTTGTCGCTTCCGGTGTGGCTAAGGTACGTCATTTGGTTCATCATCCACCATTTAAATGGACTATAAGAATGCTTATTGTAAAATGTTTATTCAGATAAAATACTTGAAGATAATGACCAAATAAAATATTGGATAAAGATTTACCTACAAGGCTACCAGAGCTATAAAAACCGCCAAGACTGCTTGGACAGCGTGTACCAGAAAGGTTTAGGTTTAGCCATACTTCAGTGTGATTAAGACCTTCAAACTAAACCACTGTCTCCATGGGAACACAATCGAATTTTCTTTATTACTTCAGAGATATGAACACGCCGTTCGAGTATTCGCTGTAGTGCCCGTTTTTAGCTAATACCTTATAAACGCCTAAATAAATCGCCTTGTTTGATTTTCAATGTTCGACTTAAGAGCGTTTACACCTTACGGCATTTCATACAAACTTTCAAGTCCTTATTTTCCGAAATGACTGAACCGATTTTAATTATACTAAATACGCATAGGCAAGATACATAGATCTAAAAAGTTATTAAAAAACATTTTCAAAATGTCTTTTAAAAAGAAGGATAATTGGTAATTTCTGTTACAGATAATTCATAATGGCTCTAATTTAGCTGGAACACTATTTTTCGTAAATGTTTTTACTAAACTTTTATCTATTTATCCTGCTTACGCATATGAAGTTTCATTAAAATCGGTTCAGTCAATTCGGAAAATCAGGACTTGAAAGTTTGTATAAAATGCCGTATTGTGTAAACGCTCTTAAGCTGGCACAAAAACGAATCCCTAAAACATTTTGTTACAACAATGCCTGATTGTTATGCAGGGTAAAGCAGAGCACATCGTGATCTCCGGCCACGACGGCGGCACGGGCGCCAGCTCGTGGACCGGCATCAAGAGCGCCGGCCTGCCGTGGGAGCTCGGGGTCGCCGAGACACACCAAGTGCTGGTGCTGAACGATCTTAGATCCAGGTATGTGAGTTTGCATAGCTCATGAACATAGAAAATGGAGAGAAAATCTCCATTCTCATTCTCTCTATTTGAGAGTTGTGAACACTGGCCAACTTATGCCACTGATGTACGAGAACTCCGTCATTTCTCTTTCACCTCACGTTAAAGACTTAGGTCTATACATTGACGACAGTTTAAGTTGGAATAAACACGTGGCTCAGGTGAGCCAGAAAGTCACATTCTCGCTGCGGTCTCTCTATAGATTCAAGCATTTCCTCCCATCTAGCACTAAACTCACTTTGGTCCAGTCTCTTGTGCTTCCCATTATCGATTATGCTGATGTTTGTTATTCTGATCTATCCCAAGAACTTCTAAATAAATTGGATCGACTACTCAATAATTGCATTCGCTTTGTCTTTGGCCTTCGAAAATACGATCACGTTTCTTCTTTCCGTTCTCAGCTTAAATGGCTGCCTATCCGACTCAGGAGGTCCCTCAGATCTCTCTGCATGCTCTTCACCATAATTAACGATCCATGTGCTCCCGATTATCTAAAAACTTATTTCAAGGTATTGGGCAGTTCTCATAGTCTTAACCTTCGAGCTTCTAAAAACCTACTTCTCCAAATTCCTTCACACTGCACTGGTTTTATGTCAAATTCTTATGCTATCTCAACTATTAAACTCTGGAACGCGCTACCCATTAGCATTAAAAGAGCCGAAAGTAAATTCACTTTTAAAAAGAAAGTTCGCCACTATTTAAGTCAGACTAAATAGCACTCATTTAAAGTCTAGTCATAGTAATTATTATTAGGATTCTCGTTTTTTATTTCAGTATTTGTTATAATATTTATTAGTCTATTTTATTTGTATGATGTGTATTAGTATCTTATATGAATTTTTGAGAACTAGTGGTTTTTTGTGAATATTTGTTTGTACCCCTATCACAATGTTGTCGTATTTAACCCAAAGGTTGACTGGTAGAGAATGCCTTGTGGCATTAAGTCCGCCTATGTACCACTATTGTACATGAAGTTTAAATAAATAAATAAATAAATAAATAAAATGGAGGAAACCCAGAAAAAAAATGAATTGGAGCTGTGAAATTCATTATCCACAAATTCAACTCCCTGGGTCTACACCCAGCAGTGGGTGAAATTGTTTTCTTTCGGACCTTTCATGCAGCACTGGCAGACCTTATATGCACCCTTATATCGGGCCTGGGGCAGGTGAAAATGGAAAATAAGCACCACAGAATTCAAAACAGTTTAAAATAAAATATTGGTTTATTAATTTTTAATATTGATTATGAATTGTTTTTTAACGTATTTTCATTTTATAATAATAGCTGATTATGTATTGAAATTAACTCGTTTAATTTTAAATTTGATTACGGACATTATACAATGCATACTAATTAAAGTGACGAAAAAAATTTGTATTCATTTAATTTAAATTTCATTTTGCGTACAAATTAGTTATAACAGTATTGTGTGGTGTGTATTGGTCTCTGATTATTTTATTTCATACTAACATTATTTTTAAGTGTATTTACTAACTAAATTATGGATCGTTGTGTCTGAAGCAAATAAGTGAATAAAATAAAATTAGCTTGAGCCTATCTACACGTTTCTGTGATCTACCCGCGACGGCAACTCTGTCGTCTGCCCATCTCGCGCAGTCAGTCGGTTACAGCTTTACTTCACTGCGCCTTGCTAGGTGTCTGTGATATTTGGTAACGTCAATCTAAGATTCTGTATTGTCTATGTTTTAGGGTGGTAGTACAAGCTGATGGACAGATCAGGACAGGTTTCGACGTGATGGTCGCTGCCCTACTGGGTGCTGACGAGTTCGGATTCAGCACCGCACCACTTATTGCTCTTGGTAAGCGTGTTCTATGTGAGACTAGGGTTTAGTATGTTTGAACTTCACACCCCTTACCACTGCAGTATTTTCTTATGGAGAAAATATTGTAACTATTACACATTAAAGAATACTAACCCTAGAAAAGCAAAAGTTAATTTCAACTTCTAATTTTAATTATTACGAAATTATTTCTAGTTATTCGCATATTCCCTATTATAAGTCTTCTCTCTCATAACATTACGTCTGTAATCGATTGGTTAGGCAAGACTCGCCAGTTATGATTAAGTCCTATATTATAGGGGGCGAGCCTATTGCCATCAATCGGGCACGAATCCAGACTCCGTGGCTGAAAAATCCTGATGAAAAACCCAATAACACTTGGGATCTTGGGACCTCATGCTCAATGAGTCAGAAATCTTCTCTCTCCTCTACAATATTTCATGCTTTCGTCTCCAGGTTGCACCATGATGAGGAAATGCCACCTGAACACATGCCCCGTGGGTATCGCGACCCAGGACCCCGTACTGCGCAAGAAGTTCGCCGGCAAGCCAGAACATGTCATCAACTACCTGTTCATGTTGGCTGAAGAGGTGGGTCTTATTACATAGTATTGTTTAGAAACTGATTGTAATTAAAAAGAAAAACTTCTATTTCTCTGAATGTACATTTACGATGAGCTATACTGAACTGTGGGGTTGTTAGGGCAGCGCGAGACCATGGTTAAGATGGCGATATAATAAACTTTCGAAGATTGGCCACAGACAGCAATAGATAAAGGAGATGGAAAGAAGATAGCGAGATACCTAAAATTAATATGTAAACATCATATCAAGTTGTAACTAAGCCCGGTATCAAATCAAAATCATTTATTTCAAGTAGGACCGTTACAGGCACTTTTAAATAGTCGAACAACAATAAAAATGAATCTACCGTCCCAGTCACAAGACATAATAACTGTGAAAGTACTGTAGTTGCCCATTCCAAAGCGAGCTCTCTATGGAGAAGAAGAACCAAATAATGTATTCTTTAACAACCAAATAATGTTCCCTTGCAGGTCCGCCAACACATGGCTGAAGTCGGAGTCCGTCGTTTCCAAGACCTGATTGGTCGCACAGACTTGCTGAAAGTTCGCGAGAACAATGAGAACCCTAAGGCCAGGATGTTGAACCTTAGCCTGATACTTAAGAACGCGCTGCACATGAGGCCCGGTGTTAATATCATTGGAGGATCTAAGTCACAGGTAAGATTTTCTTGCACACCTATAAACGTACTAACTTACTGTGTTTGCCAGCCTGAGAAATATAAATTTATGGTGTACCGCCGGCTTTCCCAATTTTATAACTAGCCAACAATTTAAAAAAAAAAAGTCCCAAAAAAAAAAACTCATCATCATTTCAGCCGAAAGACGTCCACTGCTGGACATAGGCCTCCCCCAAGAAGGGGGGGTTTTGCCATAATCGCCACGCTTGGCAGGCGGGTAAAAAAAAAACAAATTCACCAAAAAAACTTCTTTGTCGTGTAGTTAGTGCCTAACATAGTGTCAGAGGTTTTATGCCGCTTATGGGCCTCTGATTTGACTTAACTTGCCGTCTAGAAATATCTCTCAGGCATGCTGGTTTCCTCACGATGTTTTCCTTCACCGAAGCAAGTGATAATTATAGAACACGCACATGAATAAAAAAAAATCTGAGAAACTTGAGACTTATGACGGCAGCCCCACGGTCACACTACGAGGCTATCACTACTTAACCAAATACTACAAACAGCAATTACGAGATGTATGTCATAATTGTAATCAAGATAACCATGCTGTAACGTCGTCGTAATACCAGCCTCAATAATCCCGCCGTTTCCCAGGACTTCCAACTAGAGAAGCGCCTAGACAACCAGCTGATCGCACAGTGCAGCAGCATCTGGGACGGCAGCGAGCAACATGTGGACATCAACATGAGGATCACCAACGAGGACCGCGCCTTCACGTCTACGCTCTCTTACCATATCGCTATGTAAGTTGTTATGTTCTACTGTTGTAACAGACATGTTCATACGTGCGACCAAAGTTGGCACTTCATCAACATCATATCAGCCCGGAATCACCCACTGTCGGGTATAGACCTCCCCTTTTTTCTGCCACACTACCCGGTTCTGTGCGTCCCTTATTTAGGTGTTTCCCACGACTTTGACGTCAACCCAACGAGCTTTTGGACAGCCTGATTTCTTTGACCTAACCTAAGTAAGCTGGCACTTACTTATAAATACGATTAATTTTATACCCCCCACCGAAAAAGAGGGGTGTTATTAGTTTTTTAATCATTTTTTTCGTCGAAAGACCCACCGTGCATAAACGAGGTATAACCACATTGAACATCGGCCCGTGTGATCATGTGGTGTGCGCAGTCATCAACTAGATTGTCGGTCCACCGTGTGAGGACGATTGCAAGACGCTAACTAATGGCCAGATCGCAAATTAATCTTTTACTAAAGTAGGACACCTTTCATGCTCTCTTCACACCTAGTATTAATTTTTTGTTGACAAAAATCGTATCATGCAACTGTATTTGATAAACAGGAAATACGGCGACGACGGTCTGCCAGACGGCAAGACGGTAAACATTACGCTGACGGGCTCGGCCGGACAGAGCTTCTGTGCCTTCCTGTCGAAGGGCATCACTGTCACATTGGAGGGCGATGCTAACGACTATGTTGGTGAGTACACAACCCTCCACTTTACTAAGTTGTCAAACTGTACTATTATCTCACACTTCTTTCTTCACGTCGGGCGAGTTGGGGCCAAACGCAAAAAGAAACAATCATCAATCTCACGTTGGTGTGGGAAAGAGCTCTATTTTTTGGGTTCTGGAGATAAAAAAAAAACTATAAGATGTGGAGGCAGAGCCCCTGCACTGTACAGTCCTTCAAGATCAAGTATCTAATTATTCATGCATCACAAGACACAACTTTGCAGAACTTAGGAGTTATAACTTAGCTTAATGCATTTTGAATACAGGCTTATTTTTTTTTAATACAGGCTTATTTTTTTTTATACAGGCTTATTTTTTTTTTAATACAGGCTTATTTTTTTTTTAATACAGGCTTATTTTTTTTTATACAGGCTTATTTTTTTTTTAATACAGGCTTATTTTGAATACAGGCTTATTTTGAATACAGGCTTATTTTTTTTAATACAGGCTTATTTTGAATACAGGCTTATTTTTTTAATATAGGCTTGTTTTGAATACAGGCTTATTTTTTTGAATACTGGCTTATTTTGAATACAGGCTTATTTTTTTTAATACAGGCTTATTTTGAATACAGGCTTATTTTTTTTAATACAGGCTTGTTTTGAATACAGGCTTTTTTTTTTAATACAGGCTTATTTTGAATACAGGCTTATTTTGAATACAGGCTTATTTTTTTGAATACTGGCTTATTTTGAATACGGGCTTATTTTTTTACAACTTTATGTCATCATCATCATCTGCCTAGCCTTTTCCTAACTATGTTGAGGTCGGCTCTCAGTCTAACCGCATGCAGCTGAATACCAGTATTTTACATGAAGCGACTGCCAATCTGACCTCCACAACCCAGTTAGTACTGGCTACGATACCCCTTGGTAAGACTTTACAATGTTATAAATATTTATGTTTTATTTCATTTTATTCCAGGTAAGGGCTTATCTGGTGGCAAAGTAATCATCTTCCCACCAAAGGCGTCACCGTTCGAGTCTCACCTCAACGTCATCGTAGGAAATGTGTGTCTGTATGGAGCTACCTCCGGACGCGCCTATTTTAGGTATAAATAACTAATTTTCTTAACTCGCACTTGAAGGAACCATTAATTAAATAATATATTAAAAATGAAATCTAAATTAAAAAACTGCTATATACATTACAAGGATTAAGAATCTAAAAAAAAAATCTAATGGTGAAAGAATTTTTTAAATAAGTCGAGGAGTTTTTGAGCTAAATTGTAACAAACAATCAAATCTTTCCTCTTTATAATAAGAAGAAGGAGAAAGAAAGAAATACTATTCCAACTTCAAACAAATTGGGATAAGGGCAGGGGATAATGAAAGAAAGAAATAGATTAAGAAATCCAAATCGTACCCACTTTAATAACCACACCGCATTTGTCAACAGAGGTATAGCATCGGAACGTTTCTGCGTACGCAACAGTGGCTGTGTCGCCGTCGTAGAGGGAGTCGGCGACCACGGCTGCGAGTACATGACGGCCGGTACTGCGCTCATACTCGGGCTCACTGGCAGGAACTTCGCGGCGGGCATGAGCGGTATGGATACACACTTACTAAACTCACATTTCTGTCTCCAACTATGGAAGAAATGACTATTGTCACGTAAAAACATTATAATATTGACTCATCATCATCATCAGCCTATAATGTTCCCACTGCTGGGACATAGGCCTCCTGTCTATGAGAGGGAGTGTGCTGTAATCCACCACACGGGCCCAGTGCGTGTTGGTAGATGTCACATGTCTTCGAATTTTTAGTTCTAGGCTGGTTTCCTCACGATGTTTTCCTTCACCGTTTCTGAGGGCAGCGTTGATGAAATAAATTACACAAAGTAATGCGCCTGCCTGGGTTCAAACCCAGGGCTTACTGCTCGTAAGTCGGGGCTGACACCACAGGGCCACCGCTGCTCTCTTATATTGACTCAAAGTGATGTAAGCACTATCACATTCCAGAATTTAACTGAGCCAATATAGAGCTGTGCAGGTTGCTACATACAGGACAGACAAAATTTAAGTGTGATCGACACGACAAAAGAAGAATTGAGACAATGCTTTCTATCTCTCGATGTGCAGTTCCAACTTATGTTAACATAGGCGCGAACAACGGAGAAGGTTTAAATTGCATCTCATATCTCCTCGCTCTGCTGTTACATAGCAAACTTTGGTCACATGTTGTTATTACAACTTGGAAAAATGAGGTAATTCTTACTTAGTTCCGAATAATGATTGAAGTGGGAAAAAATTGAGTCTTTTTAGGGTTCCGTATCCAAAGGGTCAAACGGGACCCTATTACTGAGACTTCGCTGTCCGTCGCGTCCGTCCGTCTGTCACCAGGGTGTCTGTCTCATGAACCGTGATAGTAAGCTAGTTGATATTTCTACAGATTATTTATTTCTGTTGCCGCTATAACAACAAATACTAAAAAAACAATAAAATAAATATTTAAGGGGGCTCCCATACAAAAAAAGTAATTTTATGCTCGTTTTTATAAATAATGGTACGGAACTCTTCGTGTGCGAGTCCGACTCGCACTTGGTCGGTTTTTAATATTCTATCTGGCTTCCCACAGGTTCCACTGTTGGGCAAAGGCCTTCATTTTCTCTTTCTACATCTTAATCGTTTATTATTGACAGGTGGTATCGCCTACGTGTACGACATCGACGGCTCATTCTCCGGCAAGTGCAACCACGAGATGGTAGAACTGCTGCCTCTGGAGCTGCAAGAAGACCTGGACTATGTGCAGCAGTTGCTGGAAGAGTTCGTTCAGTACACGGGGTGAGTTACTGAATTCTGTCGCATAGAGGGTACCCTGGGTAGAGGGTTACCCGTATTATTATTTATTTATTGAAACTTCATGTACAATAGTGGTACATGGGCGGACTTAATGCCACAAAGCATTCTCTACCAGTTAACCATTGGGTTAAAAAGGACAGCAAGGGGCAAGAGTACAAGGGCACACGGCCAGGGCAAGGCAGCGAGGGTACTATCAAGTTTGTCAGCCGAGAATAACCGGTACACGCACAGAGTTAATTTATGTAAATAAAAAATATACAAAAAACTGACGGAGTTAGCCCGTGCTTGGTTAATCAGCAATTATTATTTAATAATTTAAGGACCAAATCAATATATTATGAGGTTTACCCGTAAAATGGTTAACCAAACGTAGATTAATTGGTCCCTGAAACTAAATATTTTTTTTTGCAATATCCGGCAATTACCGTTTACAATCTACTTTCTGTCGTTTCTTATAATGTAATCGATCTCAGAACCTTTTATACTAGAGCTACAGAGCAATAACAATATCCTTTACCTTCCAGCTCATTAATCGCTGAAGAATTCCTGAAGACCTGGCCGGAACCCGCTAAGAAGTTCATTAAAGTATTCCCATTCGAATACCAACGCGCTCTCAAGTCAATGGCAGTCAAACAGCCCAGCCAGCCCAAGGTGGAAACCAATGGGAAAGCCGAGAACGGAGTACTGGATATTGAGGAGACTATACGAGATGTCGAGTTGGAAACTAAGAATTTAGAGAAGATTCTTGATAAGACTAGGTTAGTATTTTCTTTAAAGCTTTATTGATGAATCAATTAAAGTGAACGATTACTTACTCTTCGTTGAGAGCGTATACACCTTACGGCATTTGATACGAAGTTTCAAGTCCTTATTTTCCGAAATGACTGAACCAATTTTAATTAAACTTAATACGCATAAGCAGGATAAAAAGGTCTAAAAAGTTACTAAAAACATTTTCGAAAAATTGTAAGGTCTTGGAAGTTTGTATGAAATGCCGTACGGTGTGAAAGCTCTTGCTTAAGTGATTCATGAGAAAATAAGTGTATCCAAAAAGGATACCGTGGCTGCCACCTGCCACTGGGAAATTCCTAAAAGAAATCCCAATAACAACAATATATAAGTATGTTCAACCTCAAGACCCTAAACAAATCATTTTCCCAGACGGCATCATCATGTAAGCACATTCCATAAAATCCTGTCTCAACCAAATGGCTATGATGCGAAGAGTCTGTTTATTTGCATCATCGTTATGATATGAGGAATGTGTAATTAGGGTACGATGGGACTGACATACGCATTGCGATTATAAATGTCCCTAAGTAAGTAAATAAAGAAATATAGTAGCAGCCACGGTGTCTGGTTTGTGCCCGGTTGTTGGCTATTTTATGCTATTTCACCACTTTTTTTATCTAATTATAATTCTTCTTTCTAATTGATGATTGCCCATAGGCTTAAGAGCGTATCCGTCTTACGACATTTCATACAAACTTTCAAGTCCTTATTTTCCGAAATGTTTGAACCTATTTTAATGAAACTTCATACGTATAAGCAGGATACAAAGGTTTAAAAAGGTTCTTAAACACATTTTTGTAAAATAATTTTACAGCTAAATTAGATCGATTAAGAATAATCGGTAGAAACAGAAATTTCCAACTATCTTTTTTTTTAAAGACATTTCGAAAATGTTTTTAGTAACTTTTTAGACCTCTGTATCCTGTTTATGCGTATTAAGTTTCATTAAAATTGGTGAAGTCATTTCAGAAAATAAGGACTTGAAAGTTTGTATGAAATGCCGTAAGGTGTAACTCTTAAGTGACTCATGAGAAAATGAGTGCCTCCAAAAAGGACACCGTGGCTGCCACTGGGAAATTCCTAATGGAAATCCCAATAACAACAATACAATAGTATGTTTAACCTCAAGACCTTAAACAAATCATTTCCCCAGATGCATCATCAAGTAAAAATAAATAAAAAAAGAAATGTCGTTTAAAAAAAAACCGGTCAAGTGCGTGTCGGGCCACGCGCAGTGTAGGGTTCCGTAGTTTTTATAATAGCCAAGTGCGGGTCGTAGTCGCCGACTGATAGTTTCGTACCATGCTCTAACTAAAAGCAAACATGACTACCTACGAGTAAGGTCGAGAAAACAAGAAAACTCGTTTATTTATTTAAAAATCTACGGCATGTTGCAAGTTGGAAACTGGTCAAAAATGTTTACGAATCCCTTTGCCAATCAATCCTATCGTATGGTATTACCACCTGGGGCGGTTCGTATAAAACGAATATCCTAAACGTTGAAAGAGCTCAAGGACTTCTCCTAAAAGTTGCTCTCTTCAAACCACGTTTATATGCTACAAAAACCCTCTATAACGAAGCAAATGTATTAACGATCAGGCAGCTTTACATACTACCAACAGTTTTACAGAAACATTTAACATTACAGAAACATATGGAGTTGTTCGAAATTTTCGAGTCAAATACAATTGGTCGACTATTACTCGTAAACTTGTAAAGCCCACTTAAGTGTGATAGTTTTCCTTTGTATTTCTAACTACAACCGTTTAGTCTGTAGAGGGGGGAGACATTTGACCCAAACGAAAATTGGTACTTAAAAGCTTGATAAGTCACGAACGGTATACACTTAATCAAAAAATGGTCTTTCCAAATCCTTAATAATTTTGAAAGACCTATCCAACGGTATGCCACTCTACGGGAAGGACGAAAAAAAAATATTATCCCCACTTTACATGTAGGGGAGGTACCCTAAATAATTGCATTTTTCATCATTTTATTTTACCACTTTTTCGGCGTCATTAACGTGTATACTCATAAAAAATTACAAATTTCTAGTCCCAATAGTTTTTGAGCTAATAGTCCGGGTAATTTACGCCGAATATTAGGCTAACTTTGCATTAATTAAAAACAGCGATTTTTTTTTTCATTGAATGTGTAGGGTATGTCCAGGAGAGTATATTAAGCTGTATCCCGTGAAAAGTTCACCTCCGCGTATATGTTTTTTTTACGAAAACGTCTAATATGTATTTAACTTGGTGGAAAAAAATATAAACAGGTATGTTTATTTGGAGTATTTGTAGAACAGATTGAGTACTACAAGTAGGTCAGGAAATTAAACATTTTCGTCCACGGAACATTCGTAATTTTTTTTAATCTTATAATTTGACTTCGTACTTAAGGCAAAAATATTAACAGGACAAAAATAGTGCTAAAATGATTTATATCACCATGTCTAACTATTATTATGAAAATTAAACAAATTCTGCTCCGGACTTCACAGAAAATCAAGAAAATCAAAAAATCTTAAATACTACTTACGGCAAAAATGTATCAGGATTTAAATTCATTTAATAATGAGAAATATATAAATCCAAACCTTAATCCCCCAAAATTAAACAAATTAGAGCGATAATTAATATTGACAAAGTAAAAATTAAATTATGATGCACGGTGTCAGCGCTAAGCAGCGTGCGGCGTACGACGTGTGCTAGTGTGCGTAAACAAGATAAGCGCTGCGTTCATTGTGTGCGTATGACTGTGTTGTTGTTTGAGTCGGTGTTTTATTGAGTTACGCGATTGTACACCTTATTTCTATTTCGGAAAGATCAAATTCCTATGACAGTGCTGCGCCAAATACAAGAATAAAGATTGCAAACGTATTTTATGTAAACATGAATTTTTTTTTTTTCACGATTTGCTTTAAAGTGTTTAATTTTCGTGTAAATAGGTTCGAAATAGCCTTTAGATGAAAGTTAAACTAAATTAAACCCTGTTACCTTTTTGCCTCAACCGCTATTGTAAAAAAACTGGTAATGATAACTTCCGGTAGTACAATTTGTTTAATTTTGTTTATTGGCGGTGTAATATATTAATTTAAGTTATTTTATGTAAAAAAACCGCTGTTTATATTTTTGCCTTTACAATCCAAAAATTTCGTAACTGTTTTTTTACCGTAATTTCCGTGGACGAAAATGTTTAATTCTGAAAAAATATATTACTGTCACCAATTCTTTACCTAAAGTAACTAAATTTGTCCTGTTAACTTTTTTTCCCATGTTTTTATTCACAAAAACGCGTTTTCGTCTTTTTCAGCTTGATCCGGTCTCGGAAAATGTTTTTTTTTGTTTTTATTATTTGAAGAGCTAAGGTCAAGTACACGATTCAAGAAAAAAATCGCTGTTTATATTTAATGCAGGGTTCAAATCTAAAAGCCCCGGACTATAAACCGCGGACAGACAGACAGACAGTCAGTCGGACATGGCGAAACTATAAGGGTTCCTTGTTGACTATTGGAAATTTCTGTTTCTATAGATAATTTATAATCGGTCTAATTTAGCTGTAACACTATTTTTCGAAAATGTTTTTAGTACCTTTTTAACCGACTTCTAAAAAAGGAGGAGGTTCTCAATTCGGATGTTTGTATTTTTTTTTTATGTTTGTTCGCGCATAACTCCGTCGTTTGCCAACCGATTTGAAAAATTCTTTTTTTGTTTGAAAGCGTATACTTTCCAAATGGTCCCATGTAAATTTTATCGAAATCAGATAAGCCGTTTCTGAAAAAATCAACAAACATTAAATATTTCTAACTTTTAGTTTACTCTGCATTGCGTTTTTTGTTCGCGCATAACTCAGTCATTTACGAACCGATTTGGAAAATTATTGTTTTATGCCAAAGCCTATGCTTTCCATTTGGTCCCATAGTCACCAAATCGGGATCTGATGATGGAATCTTGGCGAAATCGAGGGAACTTTTCAAATTTTATAGGAAACGTACAGCGATTTTGGTATTTTCTACAACAAGTGAAGCATTTGCGTTCAATAAGAACCATTCTACCATCAGATCTGATGATGAAGCCAAGAGACAGGCACTGGAACTCCATAATAAAGCAATGTATCTTAGCTGTGTTTGGGCTTGTTGGAATTGTAACGGTATGCACTTTCCACGTGTACCACAGACTAACTTTTTGACTTTCCTTATTCAACCTAAGTAACATGTGGCTCCTCTGCTTTGATAGTCTGTTTTCGCGTTGATCAGGGTTCTTATTCAAAATGCGTTGATAGTTCCTTTCCCTTATTTCTTTTAATCGTTTTCCTTTTTCTCAGTTTCAGTTCGACGCCTTTTCTCACACGAGAATCATCTTTACTAGGCCTACCCATATTTTATTATTAGATTAAAAATATGTCACTAAAAATTAACAAATAAAAATATTTTTTACAAAAAAGAAACCGACTTCAAAAAACACTTAACGCACTAAAAAGTTAAAAATAATACTATAACCTACCTAAATTAATAAACCTAACCTAACCTACGATTAACCTATAATAAAATTTAATAATTCTTTGGAGTCGGTGCCAAGCAATATACGATACCTAAATGACTATATACAGACTAAGGCCAGAAAAAAGCAAAACATAAATCTTACAGCTTCTAAATATTAATTCATTCATTAATTCTAATTATATTGCTTGGCACCGACTCCAAAGAATTATTAAATTTTATTATAGGTTAATCGTAGGTTAGGTTAGGTTTATTAATTTAGGTAGGTTATAGTATTATTTTTAACTTTTTAGTGCATTAAGTGTTTTTTGAAGTCGGTTTCTTTTTTTGTAAAAAATATTTTTTTAGACATATGTATCCTGCTTATGCGTATGAAGTTTCATTCAAATCGGTTCAGTCATTTCAGAAAATAAGGACTTGAAAGTTTTTAGAAATTTTCGGCATAAACCGTTGTATATGTAATAAATGTCGTAAGGCGTAAACGCTCTTAATCACTCTTGTGAAATGAAAGAAAAGTAACTGGTCGAATTTTATTATCGTGTCTACTATATCCGCCTACAAATACACAATCAAACACTTGTTTTAACCCAACTACTTCTATTTCCTCTCCAGGGGCTTCATAAAATACCCTCGCGAAACCACAATGTACCGTCCGGCTGAAAAGCGTCTCCGCGACTGGGACGAGATCTACAACAGCGGGCACGTGCGGCGCGGCCTGCGCGTGCAGGCGGCGCGCTGCATGGAGTGCGGCGTGCCCTTCTGTCAGAGCGCGCACGGCTGTCCGCTCGGGAACATCATCCCCAAGTGGAACGACCTCATCTTCAAGGGGGACTGGCATCAGGCTCTGAATCAGCTGTTGCAGACTAATAACTTCCCAGGTCAGTCTGAAATTTTAATAATCGATTGGATTATCGCAGACCTGCTAGCTTAGAAAACGATTCATTTCAAGTAGTGCAACTGAGTTTAGTCAGCAAACATTCTGCTACTCTGCAACGAGCTCATAAAACCAGTGATACAACACACTAACGCAGCTTCATCATCGGAAAAATTGCTAAAAAAAAGGTCGAAAAAATCGACAAATGTAGTAGTAGACAAGTGTATTAAGTGATAGACAACCTCCAATGTAACCAAAACGGAGAGGAGACGCAAATTATTCGACCAATCGCAAAAGAGACAGACGCAACCTGGATTTCAGCCTTTTTAATTGGATTGACTCCTCTACACCATGGAGCTTTATTTATACATACGAGTATACATTGTATGTCAGATGTCCTCGCACTAAAATTTTTCGAGTTGCAAAAACTATCCTTTCTGGTCGTCAAGTTTGATCTTTGTTATTATTAAAGGTTTTGGTTCAACCTCATCATTTATTTGTTATTGTTTATGTTTGAGCAGAGTTCACCGGTCGCGTGTGCCCGGCTCCGTGCGAGGGCGCGTGTGTGCTGGGCATCTCCGAGCCGCCCGTCACCATCAAGAACATCGAGTGCGCCATCATCGACCACGCCTTCGAGAGCGGCTGGATAAAACCTGACGTAAGTATATCTGATAAATCTACTGGATTTGAGATAGTCAATAAAAATATCAATTAGATACTATGTTCCTGTCGCACTGCAGGAGAAAGGCCTCTTCTTCTCTCTTAAGGTTCAAGATAGGAGCATTGATCATCACGTTTGCTCTGGACTTATTGGTAACTAGCTATACCGCGCAACTTCGTCTGCGTTACATTTTCGCCGTTTTCGCAACATTTTTCATTCCTTCTCCACTCCTTTTAGTCCTAGCGTGATGATATATAGCTTATAGCCTTCTTCGATCAATGGACTAACCAACACTGAAAGAATTTTTCAAATCGGAGCAGTAGTTCCTGAGATTAGCGCGTTCAAGCAAACAAACAAACTTTTGAGCTTTATAATATTGGTATAATTTTAATAAATGGACTGTGTCATATGGACAATAACTTATAATTGGGTACAAATTACAAAAAAAAAATGTTTGTTTTGCAGATACCTTCACACAGAAATGGAAAAACAGTAGCCGTTGTTGGCTCTGGACCGGCCGGGTTAGCGTGCGCACATCAATTGAATAAGGTAAGGAATTATAATCTTCATTCCTGACTTGTCTCTTACACGGTTATTATTTGATCACCTTAAAAAAAAATGCAACAAAAGTTTATTGAAAACCAAAGACATTCGAATGTTCATGAGCGACTATCTTTGAGCTGTACCCGGCATGCGTTGCAATACGCTTGTTCTTACCTACTAGATCTTACCCTACCTACATATCCTAACTACCTACCCTACTCTACCTACCCCATCCTACCCTAAATATTCCTTATGTCCGTTCTATTATTTATTTAAATCTCTTTGTTGTTAACTATACAATCAATTACCAAACTTAAGCGTCCTCTATGCTTCCAGGCCGGCTACACAGTGACCGTGTTCGAGCGCAACGACCGTCCGGGCGGCCTGTTGCAGTACGGCATCCCCACCATGAAGCTCAGCAAGGAAGTGGTCGCCCGGCGAGTGCGGCTCATGCAGGCCGAGGGCATCGCCTTCAAGTGTAACGTCGACGTCGGCAAGGACATCTCCGCCAGCGACCTGGCCAACGAGTGAGTGTCTGTTAGCTCATCATGGGAAACTTCGGTCATGTTCGACTAGTTTCGGAAAAAATACGAAGTGTTCTGTGAAGACTTTTTTCACCTAGTTCTTACATAAAAGCGGCAATCATAAAGATATTAATGTAAGGGAAAGTTATCGCCACTAGATAGGTAGATCCCCACTTATTTTCTATTCCCACTTTTCTGATAGTACATCATAAAGTTCAAATTCCTTCGTAACCTAATGTCAATCCGACTTACGAATTTTCCAGTCTTGGCAACCCAAACTCAATGATAGTTGTCATAAAGTTCAAAGTCCTTCGTAACCTAATGTCAATCCGTTTTGGAGGAAGTGGGGATCTTCGTCTAATGATTCGGGAAGTCGATGTACAGGCATTGCCGACCTATCTTTCCCTATTTTTCATAACAAGAAGGGTCCAGTTAAGCAGTTCACTGGCTTTAATAAAGCCCACATCCTGTCTCTCCACTAGGGAGACGATAAAGACTGACAAATAGTGGTAGAGTGTCCGGCTATTCCAGACAGTCAACATTCTAATAAATTAGTCAGATTTATTTTTTCTACGGATACATATAGCCTGCGCCATCCCACTGCTGGGCAAAGGCCTCTCCCATGACATTTTCTACTCATCATTTGCTGATTTTAACTTTCTCCCCGCAGATACAACGCCTTAGTACTGTGCATGGGTGCAACCTGGCCTCGCGACCTACCCCTCAAGGGTCGTCAGCTGAACGGCATCCACTACGCCATGGAGTTCCTGGAGAACTGGCAGAAGAAGCAGATGGGAGCCACACCTCATCACAAACCGAAGGATAACCCCGAGCTCATGGCTAAGGACAAGAATGTGCTGGTTATCGGTGGAGGTGATACTGGGTATGTATCTTTTGGAGTTAGTAAATAGATTTGTGTCACTGGCTCACGGTACCACCAGTTTCGGACTTTTTGAGGCGGGGTCGCGGCAAATTCCGTCATAACCATAGATCGGAGTAAGTAGAATGAATTGGGGTCATTGATCCGAAACGTATATGTTAATATGGACATTCCTCCGGAATGAGGAAGCCCGTTAAAAGCTAATTGTAGATGGCACGACTACAGCTGTTTCTCAATCTGACCAATGAGGTCGAGCTATTATGAAATATAAAATGACATTACCAGATTTTCAACCAATGACGATGCTTGGAACCAGCTATGGTAGCGCCATTAGTTCCACAGTTTCCATCCCCATTGATTGATTTGATTGAAATTTAAGTGCAACAATTTACAAAAAGTTGTAGCCACAAAAAGGCTAAAAATAAAATAAAAAATTAATGCTTCGATCGGAATTCGATTGTTTTTATTATTTAACTGATAAATTAATTTAGTTTTGATACCTTCCTTTAAATTTTGAATTATGTCGTAATAATATCACTACCAACATTAACAATATTTAATCCGGAAATACCGGAATTACTTTCCGGAAAAATGGCTTAGCCAAGTTATTCTTTCTGTGTACATTTATGATACAAGTACCAAAAATTAATCACTGGTCAGAACGGAAACGAAGACGCGAGGGTTCGCGAACAATGGAAAGAGTGGAGGGAGGCCTTTTCCGTTGAGTGGGAAAGAGCAGGGTAGAAAAAAAATGATTTACTACAGAATTCAAGAGATGAGGGGCTAGTGTTTCCGCATCTGCTGATGATGATGAGCCTAAGTAATGCTCAAGTATTGTGTAGATAATGAGCTGATAGTGATGATAAAACTTTGTCGATCGATTCATATAAATATACCATTCCATACCTCTATATAATCACTATTTCAACGTGTAGGCTCCTGTAGCAAATCGAGATCCTTTAAGTTTTCTTAGTAATACTTTTGAATTGTGCCTTATTCTTAGCTTATCTAAAAACAGCATTTATTTAATGCTTACTATGTTGTCTTATTCAATTTATAATACGTTTGTCCCCAGATGCGACTGCATTGCCACGTCGCTGCGTCAAGGCGCTAAGACTATCACGACATTCGAGATCCTGCCCGAACCCAAGCCGACCCGGGGACAAGACAACCCTTGGCCGCAGTGGCCTAGAGTATTCAGGTCAGTACATACAGAGTTATATTACTGAATTTTAAGAAACTAGCAAAGCAGCACCTGCAGAAACCTAACTGGTGAAGTGCAATCTTGACCAATCTATCATCATTTCAGCCGAAAGACGTCCACTGCTGGACATAGACCTCCCCCAAGTGTTGCCATATTGACATAAGGGGGGCCATAATCGCCACGCTTGGACCAATATTATAAAGCTGAAGAGTTTTTTTGCTTGAACGTGCTAATCTCGGGAACTACTGGTCTGATTTGAAAATTATTTCAGAATTAGATAGCCCATTTATCGAGGAAGGCTATATATCATCACGCTACGACCAATAGGAGCGGAGCAGCAATGAAACATGTTGCGAAAACGGGGAAAATGTGACGCAGACGAAGTTGCGCGGGACAGCTAGTTGTTTTATATTCTAAAAAATCTAAGTTCCCTCTTTAACCGATTTTGTTAACAGGAATTATAACCGTACCGTATGTACTTTCATTCGCATTTGTATAAATTTTAAGAAGTACAAAGAAGAACCTGTAGAAACTAATTGGTGAAGTGCAATCTTGACCAATTGTTTTATATTTTAACTAACAAAATTTGACTAATTGTTGTTATATTTCGTAGGGTGGACTATGGACACGAGGAAGTAAAAGTTAAATTTGGAAGCGACCCAAGGAAGTTCTCCACACTTACCAAAGAGTTCTTGGATGATGGTAAGTAGATCTTTGACAGTCGTTAAGAGTAGTCAGAAGCCAAAAGTCTGACATCCAGTCTTACCAAGGGGATCCAGTTACTGGGTTGTGGAGGTCAGATAGGCAGTCTCTTCATGTAAAATACTGGTACTCAGCTGCATCCGGTTAGACTGGAAGCCGACCCTAAGCTAGTTTGGGAAAAGGGTATGCAGATGATGTATGAGTGTGATGTGTGTGTGTGTCTTTTAGATGCAAATACATTGCAACTAAATACTTCTATCGAATATTATTGAATCAAAGCATGTACTTTGAACCGAATTTCGAACAAGATAAAGTATTTTGTACCTGAAAAATTCCACAGTTACAACCAGAATATCGTAGAATTTCTAATGCATTGGTTCATGTTATTGAAGTTCAGTCAACATAACCTGCCAGACAACGTAACCAACGCATAGAATCATAATCATAAATCTTTATTTAAATTGACATTTAATTACATGCGCTGGTTTACATTTGTACAATCTGTGTCAAAAGTAGGAAGAATAGTAGTAAGAATGTCTTTGTACTGACGAAACGAAAGCCAGTGCCTTTGTAAGTGTGTAACGCAATAACCACGAGCTGAGCCTATCAACCCCGTTCCTCAACAGGTGAAGGCAACGTATGCGGAGTATCTGCTGTGGAAGTAGAGTGGACGCGCGGCGCGGGCGGCCGGTGGGAGATGAAGGAGCTGCCCGGGACCGACAAGGTGTACAAGGCCGAGCTCGTGCTGCTCGCTATGGGATTCCTGGGACCCGAGCGATATGTGGCCAATCAGCTGGGTAAGTCGATCATTCAAAGATAGATTTTGTCACCTAGAGTGGACCTAGAATGCGAATCGGTAAACGTTATAATGCTGTTTAGCCTTGTGAACGGATATAGCCGACCAATGAAAACTTGCCCAGCATTCCACCTTTGGCTAAAGCCGACAAGAAAACGCGCTGAATATGTTTCTTGGCGTGGGAGGAAACCCCTTTTGATGGAGATAATAAATTCTGTATAAAGATATGTCCTTTAGCAGAAGATAAAAAAACGATGTAGACCTCTCTTCACACGAATTTTTTGGATTTTCCGTTACGTTTCCGTTTTACGATACGCCTTGTTTGTATATTTAGTATTTTGTATTATTTATAGTGAATTAAACATTGTTTTGTTTTCAGACCTTCCCTTGGATGCCCGAAGCAACGTGGAAACCGAAAAGAAGGACATTTACAAGACTCCCGTTAGCAATGTCTTCGCTGCTGGTGGTATGTATATTACAATATCATCATCGTCATTTCAGCCCAAAAGACGTCCACTGCTGGACATAGGCCTCCTCCAAGTGTCGCCACATTGACATTTGGGGGGTTTTGCCATAATCGCCACGCTTGGCAGGCGGGTTCGCCATCGCAGTACGGTTGTTACAAAAGCACAGAGAACGCTGCTGCCCATTCTCTGGCAAATCCCTTAGTCGCCTCTTACGACACCCACGGGAAGATATGGGATGGTGCTATTCTTTGCGTCCGACACCTATGACTAGAATTTATTGTGTAGCTCGCGAGGGGGGCCTTGCGAAGTAGGGGCAAGGCGTAACCCTCGCACGGTTTGACGCATTAAATTCTGTTGCGTAGTGAAGAACAAACAATGCGGTCACACAGACACACGAAATACGATTTTCCAGAAACTATAAACACACTTTTTATCCACAGACTGCCGCCGCGGCCAATCCCTAGTAGTGTGGGCGATATCAGAAGGCCGACAGGCAGCCAGAGCAGTAGACATCTACCTATCAGGCAAGTCCACCCTGCCCGGAGCCGGCGGCGTCATCTACGACCACTGAACACCACGCCGCACACTGTGGCGCCCATGTATTACTGCTAATATACACAATGGACCATGCTAAACCATCTAACATCAGGACAAACCACCAAAGGGGAGAAGAAAATTGTGAGAGGAGAGGCTCCAGCGACCTCAACAATGCCCAGGAACATTAGCCTCCTAGATATGATTTGCGATGGGCTATATGGAAAGCTCTCCACGATGCGCACCCAAGTAGCCCGCTGCAAACACACTGGCAAAATAGAGCGTTAAACATACTTCCGGATAGACTGGATATGGAAAAGTCGGGTGGAAAATGATCAAGATTTGTTAAGGAAAGCTATGGGTCATTGTGTATACCAATTATTATTAGTTTAGCACAACTATTTGTGACAATGATATGTCACTATGTATTCGCGTCCGATTTTGTGATGATTCGGCGACTGTAGGATTACAAACGTTGATGAAATAACTCTGATTAATTATGAAATATTTTCAAATAAATGAAACGGCTCGACGTTAGAACCGAAAACAACTTTCTGACTACTTTTAACCTTGATTCCACAGTCGCCAAAGAATCGAAACTTAAATTAATAGCGTTTGTAGAACTTTAGGGCGAGGCTAGGGCCGCTGTATAGACGCCTCCTTACCAACGTTAACAAAACTAGATCTTATTTATAATGTAGTAAAGTTTAAATAACAATATCAATGTTATATCATCAAGTTACATCAATGTCATATTAAGACAACTATTTAAAATTATTTATATAATTCTGATATGAAAAGAGCGACAATAATTGACTATTAACTCATTGTTTTAAAAATAATATCAAAAAGTTTTTTTTTTTATTAACATTATTTAAAAAATAACCACATAAATTATGCAGCCAAGCCGAGGGAACAAAGAATTTTTACTCGGAACTTACGTAATTTAACGTACATAGAACGTCGAATACTAATTTAGATCTTAATTTGACTTTAAGATAACATTATAATGTTTGATATAATCGTTTTTTATGTGTAATCACATTCCGTTTTTTAGACTTTTTGGTCGTTATTACGTTTTATAGAGGATTTTCATTAATTATACATATCTCATGCCAAATATTATTTGGTAACGCATAGTTTTTCATTAAATCTATCATTTACTTGCAATATGACATACGAAAATAAAAATTTGACGCACTGACTTTCCAAACATGTGGCTATCTAGTACGCACGACGACTTATCAAGCTAAACAAAACCAGTATGCAGGTCTTTCATTGAACGGGAAAACTATACAAAGCTAGGCCATATTATACTGGAAATGTATAGCTTGATGTGTCGCCGTGTATACGGAAGATTTTACTAAGATACGGAAGAAATTAGAAGTAGCAGCAATTACGTACCCAAAATCTCTTCCATCTATTTCTTATATTTTTTTATCAACGAGAGAAACAACATAGTTTAATATATTCGGTACGCAAACACATAGGGTGACTAGTAATTTGTGACCGATACTTAAACACGTGATCGTACTCATGACAACAAACAACTTTCCCAAAGAAACATTTTTTTTAACACTCGTTCGATTTTATCGCAATAACACAACAGCCGAATGAAATTCGCGCGCGCGCCTGTGTCTTTTCAGCTGTTAGCCGCGTGACGCGGTTCTGTCTCATTACTGTTTTACCGTGCAACAGTGGGTAGGTAGAGCACCCGCACGGCTCACAACCCCGAATTTCATATGGCTGTTGTGTTATTGTGATAAAAGAAGGGTATAAAAAAAAAATCTTTGGGAAAGTTGTTTGTTATCACGTGTTTAAGTATGGGTCACTAATTACCAGTCACCCTATTTATATTCGTAGTCATATTGCGATCCATGTGATATTGTTATAAAATTATTTAATAAATCTAATAATCAATGTGAACGGATCTCTTGTGTCATAAGAACTTCGATGCATTGTTCGTTAAATTATATCTGTTTTTAATGTTATTGTTTTAGATTGTATGCGACGTGTAGTCAGTATTCTATGTCAAATATTATTATTGTTGTGTGAAGCTTGTGAGAGCAGGCCTACCCCGAAAGGGTTCTGTCGAAACGGTACGGATTGGAACTAAAGATACTTCAGTACATTACTTCTGAGCAAACGTGCTCCTCCCCGCATCATCGCTTTACATCACGCGAGTTGCGGCCAAAACGCAAGCTTATTTTCATTTAAAAAAAAGTATTATGAAGTCCGGTGTCCGGATTCCAGTTTACGATCAATCTGATCCAGTTTCACCGTGCCTTAACTGAGACTGTGCCTGCGGAAGCTGCCTGGTACGAGAAGATTGTGGTCACTATACGAGAGCTCTGTTTCTCCATTCATTCTTCCAATACCGGACGTCAACATCCCTCTCTAGTAGCATTACTTTCATACAAGCCTATAAGCTTGACTTCAAACCTACTACTCTTTGAGACGTTGCGCACTACGCAGCCCTGACTTAACGCATGAGCGACCGTTATCTTGAAAACTGGTCGCCCGGTCGTGCGACCAAACCATCTTCCTGGTCCAAAAGTCATGGTTGTGGCCCTGTAGTGCGCGCGGTCCCTTAACCTTGTAAACGCCAGAGCATAAAAGCACGAGCGTGCCCTCCACGCCAAGCCACAAATTCACCGCAAATACTAATAACTAAAAAAAGGGATTTCAAAACTGTTACTAACATATTTCTTGTTGAGACATTCACGTTTTTAAGAAATATAAATAAAACACACAAAAGTAATGATTTAAACTTTTTATTTCGTGTAATAGTGCACCACATCTTTTGTCACATATTTGTGTCGTTGGCGTACAGGGCACGCTCGTGCTTGTCACGTATATGTGACAATGGCGTTCAAAAGGTTAAGGTTTTTGAACAGCCTGCTTGCCTAATTGACTTGCGCTAACTTACTATATTGTTGACTGCTTGACACTCCACTCATGTATAAAATAATCTCCCATTCTACGGAAAGCTCATACAAAACGTCAGGATATACTGGATTATTTTATAACTTGGTATGTTACCTTCACCTCAGACACAGTCTCAGTAAAACGACAGGCCTGAATTATTGTCAGTCTAAGTAACAACAATATAAGATGCGTAGCCTGCATCAATAGTTCCTGTTTATAATACATGTAGGAATTATTGTAATATATTGAATACAAAACGCTTATAACGCTATTCTTCTGAACTTTAAATTATATTGCACTGGTTAAAATCTAGAGCATTTATTATACTTACACCTGCTTCTACATTAAAATATTTATTTAACCCACTTAAAATGGTATTCAGTTAATTGTAAAGATAAATTACCCTATACATGAAATAAGTACGTGTGTTATTGTAAAAATATATACTTTAGTTCGAACTGTGATTATGTTACAGTGATGAGATTATTTTATAATATACTAAATAACAAACGAGATAAATGATGTAGTTCCTACGTAATGGTATAAGTTTAATGTCTTTCAGAGTTATGAATTTAGTTCCTAATTTACTGGTAAACTTAACATATTATTGTAGTTTATACATTGAGTACATGCAGATTATTTTTTTCCAATATATTTTTGTTTATCACCCTAAAGCCGATATCAGATGCATCACTTTTTGTTCCATTTTTTGCTGTTCATGTAGCATCTTTCACTTGCCTTGCGCAACATCGAAAAATTAAAGTAACAAAATAAACTTTAATTCCAATGTATTATTATTTATTGGTGTTGTATAATTCTGGCATGAAACAAAAATTAATACTTGCATCTGACATTCGATAAGCTTTATATGTAATACTGTATTAGCGTCTATTGCACTTAACAAATACCTAAATATCACAATTCTGTCCACCTGAAGAGACATTCATGTATTTTTTATGATTTACGTTGTAAACAACGTGTTCGCAATAAGCCTCAATGTCATTGTTTTCCTAATGTATGCGTTTAACCAAGCTAATCTAAAAATAGTGTAAATTTTTAATTCTCATCAAGTAATTTAAGTTTCACAAAATTATTTAAAAATATTATTATATGTTCCTTTGTTAATTTTATTTTATTTGGAATAAATATTTTATTTTAATTTTTTCATTTTGTTTTATCGCCTACACTTTTAACCCTGAGATTTTCTACCTTGAAGATGTAAATTAGAACTTCATTTGTTTACAATTGAGTTAGCTATTTAACTATTTTCTCACGCCTCAAGTTTGTTGTATTTTAGTTAAGGAATTCGACTAATTTTTGAACAACAATAAAATCATTTTTGTCGAAAAATATCTATAGAACGACAACTTGTTTTTCGAGTTACCTAATATAATGCCAATTTTTACTTTTTAACCCCCGACCAAAAAAGAGGGGTGTTATAAGTTTGACGTGTGTATCTGTGTATCTGTGTATCTGTGTGTCTGTCTGTGGCATCATAGCTCCTAAACGGATGAACCGATTTTGACAAAAGTGGTGTCGTTTGAAAGGTATTTTAATCGAGAGTGTTGTTAGCTATGTTTCGCGAAAATCTGCTCAGCCGTTTGAAGATAATCACCTCTTTTCTAGTTGATGAAGGGATATAAACAACTTTCACAGGTAGTCGATTTGAAATGTTGTCGCTTGTCACCATGGGCATTGCTGAGTGGTGGGGTGCACCCCCCCTCCCCCCAAAATACCTTTTTTTAATTTATATCTTTCCTTGGTTTCGTTAATTAGCGAGAAGAGACACAACACTGAGAAAATTGAAATGAAAGGGGGGAGGCCTATGGCCAGCAGTGGGACAGTCAAGGCTAAGAAAAATTAATATAAGTTTAAAAAGCACGAAAAAAAATTAAATTAAAAATTTAAAAAACCCCCGACACCAAAAAACCTCTAAAAAGCCAAAAATAAATTAATCCAAGCGTCGTAGCGTCGGGGGACCGCTAAGAAGACCGCTTAGTACAAGCACAGAACGAAGCGGACCCCCGACGCTACGACGCTTGGATTAATTTATTTTTGGCTTTTTAGAGGTTTTTTGGTGTCGGGGGTTTTTTAAATTTTTAATTTAATTTTTTTTCGTGCTTTTTTAATAGCAACTACTTATTCAAGATAAAATATTACCTTAATATGTTTAGGCATTTACTTAGATGATTAGTTTTAGTGAAAACGAACAAAACACTAATAACGAATACTATCAGAAAGAAATTGCTTCCGTATTATCTTTGTGTAGGTACTTAATGATAATATGAATGCTGCCTAATGGATATGGCATTTTGGGACGTTGCATTGACGTCAATCAGAAGACGTTTTTCTCGAATGTCTGCTATTACTTGAATCACATAATTATGTTTTTTTTTATGTTAAACAAAGCTTAGATATGCCTTCGGCCGAAAATACTCGAAATCTCGCTTCGTTCGCTCTTTTGATAACAACCCAAACTTAAATGTCACATTTAGATAAATGTTGAACAAAAAAAAATAGTTTTAGAAATTAGGTAGTTGTTTGTTGAAAATTATGAACGAAATGTAATGATGAATAATGATTGACAATAATAAATGTCTATTAGGAAGCGAAGCCTGTAACGAATATTGTAACGGAGAAATAAATATTTCAGCAAATAATAGTTGTTTCTCTTGAAGTGTTCACTCTTTCATTTGATTTAAGCGCAGCAGTATGTGGCCCAGTAATCATTAACCTTGGGTTCGAACCAACAAAAATGTTAAATAAAATACTGTAAAATAAGAAGAAAAGTCATCTTACGTCCATCCTCTCACATGAACTCAAAAGATCCACGACATACGTCTACTCATCTGGAGGCAAATAAATCACACTCTGGGATCGATGCCAGTAGGTCATTCAGCATTGCCAGAGGGTGGTGGTTCACTTATTTGCTGACGCAGAAGAAACAGAACACCAGTTTAAGTTGGTAAAAGAAATGGAGCAATCTTGATTGTAAGCGGTAACCGCGTACTGGACGTCCTGCCCTGGATATAGTAAAGGCTCCTCCAATCTTGTAACCACAACGACCGGTCCAACTTATGCAGCATGTTTTTTTTGTCCGATGGCGTCATGATCATTTAGGTACCTAGGTACCTACAACTTATTTAAGTACAAAAAGTGTAAAGGCATTTCAATGACAATGTTATTAAAATCCAGTTTAAACATGCTCATCCGTTAAACCTTTTCCTGGGACAGATCTTTCATCATCATCATCATAAGCCTATAATGTTCCCACAGCTGGGATACAGGCCTCCTCTCGATGAGAGGGAGTGGGTGGTAATCCACCACGCGGGCCCAGAGCGGGTTGGTAGATGTCACATGACTTAGAATTTTTAGTTCTATGACATGCCGGTTTCCTCACGATGTTTTCCTTCACCGTTTTTGAGAGACCGCTCTTTCATCATCATCATCATTTCAGCCGAAAGACATCCACTGCTGGATATAGCCCTCCCCCAAGAAGGGTTTTGCCATAATCGCCACGCTTGGCAGGCGGGTTGGCGATCGCAGTACGGTTGTTACAAAAGCACAGAGAACGCTGCTGCCCATTCTCTGGCAAGTCCCTTAGTCGCCTCTTACGACACCCACGGGAAGAAATGGGATGGTGCTATTACGTCCGACACCATACCGAAAGAGAGACCGCTCTTTACTAAAACACAATAATTCAGTGAATTCCAGTGTCCCGCAGATGGAAATATTAACTTCAAATCGTATGTGTTTTGGATTTATACTGTGCTTGTGGAATACACTTACTTAAATTCTCGTCTTCAGTAAAAGATTCTGCCCAATACACATTGTGTGCGTTCGCGCAGCGGAATGTTGTTGAATTTAAAGATATTAATTATGCAGATATTTAGTGTATGACGTCGTATAATTGTGTATGGTAAAAAAAAAATTGTGTACGCAGCCATTGTGGAGAAATTCACCAAAAACTGATTCCGCTGGGCGAACGTTGTCCTGGCGGAACTTATTTTAATCCATAGACTTTAGAAGAAAAGAGGTGTGTCCAAAAATTAGTGTGTAATTGTGTATGTATGAATAAAATGAGTGCATGCATAAACTTCGGAGAAATTCAAGTTTCCGCTACGCGAACGTTTGGCCATTAGCTAGTTTTCATATAAAGCGCTTACATAGAGAGCTGTAGATTTTTACATACGTTGTTTTGAATTTGTTTATATTTGTTTAAAAAACAGATTTAGAAAAAATCGTAGGGCTTAAAAGATAAAAATATAAACGTAAAATACACTTAATAGGTCTTAGTTCTTAAAGTATGCACTTTGGGGTCTAGATTTTCACGTTTATACAAACCTTGTAAGTATCTGAAACATGTTGCCAAGTATCAATGATGTTCCGTTAGTAATTAAAGAGTTAAAGGACAATTTTACCATGAATAGATCACTGTTTACAAAACAGTCAAATATCACGACGTTCTAAAGGAATTGCATGGTAAAATGTATGCCAAAAATTAGTTTATTCATTCAACTATTCACATGCAAAATTTCATGTCATTAAATTTAGTAATTAAAGAAATCAATTAAAATACTGACGAAGCATCGAAAACCTACATAACTCCTAAACGGATGAACCGATTTTGACAAAAGTGGTGTCGTTTGAAAGGTATTTTAATCGAGAGTGTTGTTAGCTATGTTTCGCGAAAATCTGCTCAGCCGTTTGAAGATAATCACCTCTTTTCTAGTTGATGAAGGGATATAAACAACTTTCACAGGTAGTCGATTTGAAATGTTGTCGCTTGTCACCATGGGCATTGCTGAGTGGTGGGGTGCACCCCCCCTCCCCCCAAAATACCTTTTTTTAATTTATATCTTTCCTTGGTTTCGTTAATTAGCGAGAAGAGACACAACACTGAGAAAATTGAAATGAAAGGGGGGAGGCCTATGGCCAGCAGTGGGACAGTCAAGGCTAAGAAAAATTAATATAAGTTTAAAAAGCACGAAAAAAAATTAAATTAAAAATT
Organism: Cerastis rubricosa; assembly: GCA_949152445.1. Lineage (NCBI taxonomy): Eukaryota > Metazoa > Arthropoda > Insecta > Lepidoptera > Noctuidae > Cerastis > Cerastis rubricosa. Next base: position 4,521,804 of record OX424529.1, on the reverse strand, counting down.
TAAAAAACCCCCGACACCAAAAAACCTCTAAAAAGCCAAAAATAAATTAATCCAAGCGTCGTAGCGTCGGGGGACCGCTAAGAAGACCGCTTAGTACAAGCACAGAACGAAGCGGACCCCCGACGCTACGACGCTTGGATTAATTTATTTTTGGCTTTTTAGAGGTTTTTTGGTGTCGGGGGTTTTTTAAATTTTTAATTTAATTTTTTTTCGTGCTTTTTTAATAGCAACTACTTATTCAAGATAAAATATTACCTTAATATGTTTAGGCATTTACTTAGATGATTAGTTTTAGTGAAAACGAACAAAACACTAATAACGAATACTATCAGAAAGAAATTGCTTCCGTATTATCTTTGTGTAGGTACTTAATGATAATATGAATGCTGCCTAATGGATATGGCATTTTGGGACGTTGCATTGACGTCAATCAGAAGACGTTTTTCTCGAATGTCTGCTATTACTTGAATCACATAATTATGTTTTTTTTTATGTTAAACAAAGCTTAGATATGCCTTCGGCCGAAAATACTCGAAATCTCGCTTCGTTCGCTCTTTTGATAACAACCCAAACTTAAATGTCACATTTAGATAAATGTTGAACAAAAAAAAATAGTTTTAGAAATTAGGTAGTTGTTTGTTGAAAATTATGAACGAAATGTAATGATGAATAATGATTGACAATAATAAATGTCTATTAGGAAGCGAAGCCTGTAACGAATATTGTAACGGAGAAATAAATATTTCAGCAAATAATAGTTGTTTCTCTTGAAGTGTTCACTCTTTCATTTGATTTAAGCGCAGCAGTATGTGGCCCAGTAATCATTAACCTTGGGTTCGAACCAACAAAAATGTTAAATAAAATACTGTAAAATAAGAAGAAAAGTCATCTTACGTCCATCCTCTCACATGAACTCAAAAGATCCACGACATACGTCTACTCATCTGGAGGCAAATAAATCACACTCTGGGATCGATGCCAGTAGGTCATTCAGCATTGCCAGAGGGTGGTGGTTCACTTATTTGCTGACGCAGAAGAAACAGAACACCAGTTTAAGTTGGTAAAAGAAATGGAGCAATCTTGATTGTAAGCGGTAACCGCGTACTGGACGTCCTGCCCTGGATATAGTAAAGGCTCCTCCAATCTTGTAACCACAACGACCGGTCCAACTTATGCAGCATGTTTTTTTTGTCCGATGGCGTCATGATCATTTAGGTACCTAGGTACCTACAACTTATTTAAGTACAAAAAGTGTAAAGGCATTTCAATGACAATGTTATTAAAATCCAGTTTAAACATGCTCATCCGTTAAACCTTTTCCTGGGACAGATCTTTCATCATCATCATCATAAGCCTATAATGTTCCCACAGCTGGGATACAGGCCTCCTCTCGATGAGAGGGAGTGGGTGGTAATCCACCACGCGGGCCCAGAGCGGGTTGGTAGATGTCACATGACTTAGAATTTTTAGTTCTATGACATGCCGGTTTCCTCACGATGTTTTCCTTCACCGTTTTTGAGAGACCGCTCTTTCATCATCATCATCATTTCAGCCGAAAGACATCCACTGCTGGATATAGCCCTCCCCCAAGAAGGGTTTTGCCATAATCGCCACGCTTGGCAGGCGGGTTGGCGATCGCAGTACGGTTGTTACAAAAGCACAGAGAACGCTGCTGCCCATTCTCTGGCAAGTCCCTTAGTCGCCTCTTACGACACCCACGGGAAGAAATGGGATGGTGCTATTACGTCCGACACCATACCGAAAGAGAGACCGCTCTTTACTAAAACACAATAATTCAGTGAATTCCAGTGTCCCGCAGATGGAAATATTAACTTCAAATCGTATGTGTTTTGGATTTATACTGTGCTTGTGGAATACACTTACTTAAATTCTCGTCTTCAGTAAAAGATTCTGCCCAATACACATTGTGTGCGTTCGCGCAGCGGAATGTTGTTGAATTTAAAGATATTAATTATGCAGATATTTAGTGTATGACGTCGTATAATTGTGTATGGTAAAAAAAAAATTGTGTACGCAGCCATTGTGGAGAAATTCACCAAAAACTGATTCCGCTGGGCGAACGTTGTCCTGGCGGAACTTATTTTAATCCATAGACTTTAGAAGAAAAGAGGTGTGTCCAAAAATTAGTGTGTAATTGTGTATGTATGAATAAAATGAGTGCATGCATAAACTTCGGAGAAATTCAAGTTTCCGCTACGCGAACGTTTGGCCATTAGCTAGTTTTCATATAAAGCGCTTACATAGAGAGCTGTAGATTTTTACATACGTTGTTTTGAATTTGTTTATATTTGTTTAAAAAACAGATTTAGAAAAAATCGTAGGGCTTAAAAGATAAAAATATAAACGTAAAATACACTTAATAGGTCTTAGTTCTTAAAGTATGCACTTTGGGGTCTAGATTTTCACGTTTATACAAACCTTGTAAGTATCTGAAACATGTTGCCAAGTATCAATGATGTTCCGTTAGTAATTAAAGAGTTAAAGGACAATTTTACCATGAATAGATCACTGTTTACAAAACAGTCAAATATCACGACGTTCTAAAGGAATTGCATGGTAAAATGTATGCCAAAAATTAGTTTATTCATTCAACTATTCACATGCAAAATTTCATGTCATTAAATTTAGTAATTAAAGAAATCAATTAAAATACTGACGAAGCATCGAAAACCTACATAACCCGACCAAGTTCGGATAGCTACAAAAAAGCGTCCATGCAATATATTTAGGTAACATCCCAAAATTTACCGTATAATACAGGTATTGAATTGGTATAGGTGATAACACAATTGTTGTTTCGATATAATTTAAAGGTCATTTATTTTTGTACACCAAATTTTTGTTCAATTGTTCTGATTTTTCAGCTCCAGAATTGACTGGAATAATTCCGGAGTTCCGATAGGTATTCACATTTTTTAAAAGTTAATATTTTGATTTAATTATATTCTTGTGAACGCACGTAATTTAACGTCTGTGGAATATTCCACAAACTGCTAGTCGAACAGGACGCGCGCGGCTTCCCGCTTGAAACGGTACTTCCATCCTTGAAGAAAAGAGAGGGCAATAATATGTTTTCATTGGCCGCGGCCCGCGCGTATTCGTTTTTGCTGTTGAACTTGAACCTGATTTTGTTTTTTATCCCCAGTCACAAACAAATGTGCAATCAAGGACAATGTGCGTATGCGCTGTTGTTTTGCTATGCATCGCCAATTCTCGATAATAATAATATTGACAAAGTGTGTTATTAATGTTATAGTGTAACAGTGAAGCTTAACATAATTATGTAGTAGGAATATTGAGTCAGTGATAGTGAGAAGCTGATCACAGATATAAGGTAAGATTTTATAATAAATTAATAACTATACACTTATTCATTTACGTAGTTTATGAGGCATATAAATTATAATAATTGTGTTACGTTAACATTGGACAGACACCATAAACCCAAGTTAATATCTACAGATTGATCTAATTCTATTTAGAATTTAAATTCATAATAATAAATTATACTAGACATATTATAATGGCTTTTTCACTGTTCGTGCTGTGCGTCTGTGGAACTCACTCATTCGTTACGCGATAGCCCTTCGTTGGTAGTTTTGGAACATTTTTTGTCAATATAAACTGTAGTTTAAGTATATATTTATAAGTATGTATCATTTGAGTATATATTATGTTTATGTATTTGTTATTTGTTTAGTTTCTATCTGTAGTTTATTTTATGTAGGTACCTATAATATTATAATTAGAGTAGTTTATCTTTTTTTTTCCCCCCTTTCTTACTATGTACACTTGTTTTCTGTCCTGTTAAGAACTATCTCTCTTTCGCTCTAGGTTTGCTGTCAGAGAACTCATTAATGAGTTAAGCTCGCCTTTGTACATTATATTTTTTTATTGTAAAATTTATGTATTATTTTGGTGTGTACCTTAAAGTATAATAGTAATAGTAGTAATATATTATAATAAAATCGTAACCAAGTAGATGTTTTTCCTGGTTAAAGACAAACTACTGAATAGAAAATTACAGAATAACTACTGAATTAACTAAACGACCGACTAGATTGTAACGAAATGTTGAAAATAAATATTGTTATTGAATAATCACCTTATATTTATTACCAATATGCAAAATACATATACGTATAACCTAACCTAACCTAACCTAACGCTTGTGTACGGAACTGTACCATATTAGTAAATACTATATTGGAAGGTTAAGAACGTCTCTTAGATATATGGCTGGGCCGCTTTTTTGTAGCTATCCGAACTTGGTCGGGTTATGTAGGTTTTCGATGCTTCGTCAGTATTTTAATTGATTTCTTTAATTACTAAATTTAATGACATGAAATTTTGCATGTGAATAGTTGAATGAATAAACTAATTTTTGGCATACATTTTACCATGCAATTCCTTTAGAACGTCGTGATATTTGACTGTTTTGTAAACAGTGATCTATTCATGGTAAAATTGTCCTTTAACTCTTTAATTACTAACGGAACATCATTGATACTTGGCAACATGTTTCAGATACTTACAAGGTTTGTATAAACGTGAAAATCTAGACCCCAAAGTGCATACTTTAAGAACTAAGACCTATTAAGTGTATTTTACGTTTATATTTTTATCTTTTAAGCCCTACGATTTTTTCTAAATCTGTTTTTTAAACAAATATAAACAAATTCAAAACAACGTATGTAAAAATCTACAGCTCTCTATGTAAGCGCTTTATATGAAAACTAGCTAATGGCCAAACGTTCGCGTAGCGGAAACTTGAATTTCTCCGAAGTTTATGCATGCACTCATTTTATTCATACATACACAATTACACACAAATACACACTAATTTTTGGACACACCTCTTTTCTTCTAAAGTCTATGGATTAAAATAAGTTCCGCCAGGACAACGTTCGCCCAGCGGAATCAGTTTTTGGTGAATTTCTCCACAATGGCTGCGTACACAATTTTTTTTTTACCATACACAATTATACGACGTCATACACTAAATATCTGCATAATTAATATCTTTAAATTCAACAACATTCCGCTGCGCGAACGCACACATACACATTAGGCAAAAATATATTATTTTTATTGAAAAGTTAAGACCATGCCCACTACAACATACGATACGCTACGAGCATGGCACGCGATGGTGATTGTAACCGGCAAATTTTTTTTTGTGCTGACAATTATGATTGTTGACGCTTCGTGCATGGCACGAAGAATATCAAGTATGATGACCGTTATAAACTCGTTATATTTGCGTACGAGGTAGGTATACCCGTTATAAACAGGACACGCTGTCGATACGTACTAGTGGGCATAGTGGTCCGTGTGATGTCTCTTTCCGTGCCTGATCCGTCCATAGCACGGTCATGGTGGATGTAGTGGGCAGAATCCTTAACTCTAAACAACACCAATATTATTGCAGAGTTGGAATTTCAACTCTGTTAGGTATAAGCCAATAAACGCGGAAAAACCAACAGGGAGCTTTTATATAGGCATTCGTTTCACTAGTGTCTATTCTATCTGTTAGTAAAAACAGGAAAATCGCCTTATATAAAACATCAAAATGTAAAGTGGCGCAGGTAACTTTTTAGACTCCAACATAAAATGAAGAACGTTGACTCACACCGCCTTTGGATCCTGTGTAGGGCGTTCTTTAGTCACTCAAGGTTTTTAGGCGACCTACTCCTCTCCCACGCGCCCAGCATCACGTGTTTTTTTTTATAATCAAAAAGATCAGTAGTAAATCTGTTTTAATTTAAAAAAAAAACATCAGATTTTTTTTATTAAAATTCGCTTGCTCAGGTTTTATAGACTAAATCGCTTGTTCGAGTTTTCAATTAGGTACTAATTTATAATATATCTTTTACACGTCACACATTATAAACACGTGATTACAAGTATTTTCCACCTCCCCTGTTGAAACCTCACGTAATTAGACGTCGGCCCTTTACCTGGCAAGTCTTTATTCCCAAACAATATTTACATAATCGAACCCACACACGTTCACACCACATTTAACTCCAAAACTGTTCTTATAATTAATTTGACATAATTCATTAAATAAATGGAGCATGTGTGAACAGTGTCCTGATACTGTTCAGTAAACTTCCTATTTTATCAGTCGGGATTTTGACTTCGTTGAGATAGCTTTCTCTGCAGTGTTTATTTTAAAGAAACTGGTAAGTGACAATTTTAACTACTTAGTCATCAAGCAGTGTAGCATAACTGTGTTCTTTTATCCCAAAATCTTAGCAACGAGCCGAAGATCTTTAGCTGTCTTGTCTTTATATCATTGACCGACGTTACCGGCAGCTCTTATCCAGAAGCCTGAAAATTTAACAATCCAAATCTTACCAAAGGGTATCTTACCAAAGCTTCGTGGTGGTCAGATAGGGCAGTCGTTCCGCTAAGCTGATAATAACACTGAGTTTAATTTTATTATCAATACGGAAATAAATTAAACATTACAGTCATCCGCACACCCAAATGTCCAAAATCAATTCAACAGTTACTAGCGTTTATGTGCAAAATCAAACATTCTTGCGATGTGCGCGGCTAATTCGTCATGCTAAAGTGTCAAGTTCTGGCAATGACCAATGTCAATATAATTGACAATATCAAGGTACTCATGACGTAGATAACTCGAGTCCTGCTTAACTTGTGTGTTTGAGTAGTATAAGAATGAGCGAGGTAGCTGAAGAGTTTGATTTACTAAGACTAGACGCTACTCACCAAAATTAAAGCCTAAATAAAAGCGTGTTATTGAATTATTAACTCTCAGTGCTGAGCTAAACGTTGAAGTTCCAATAGCGCTCTGTTGTTTAGCCATTAATTTAAAGAAAGAAAGAAAACATATTCATTTGGCACATGCCACAAATGCACACAACAAAAACTTAAAACTAAAACTGAAAAAGATAATTTGTGTGTCTCACGGCTGCGCCAAATAGGCCCAGTTCAGCAAACTGCCGAGCTGCTAGTGCGGGACGCACTTAGGTTTTTCTTAGTAATGTTGGTGTTCTGCGGTGAAAACAAACATGAAAGCCCAAGTTAGCATGAACTAGCAAGCTAAGGGCCATTAGTACGATCCTCTGTCGTTGCATTAATGACAGCAATTTTTGCACGAGCTGTTTGAGGATCCCTACCTACAATATTACGTATTTACTGCAGATGACTCCACGAAACACTATTTCGACAAACTCATCATCTGCTTAGCCTTTTCCCAACTATGATGGAGTAGTCTTCCAATCTAACCGGGTGCAGCGGATTAACAATATTTTACATGGAAGCGTGTGGGTTACGATACCCTTAGTAAGACTGGTTATTAGACTTTCGGACCACTGACTACCTGTAACGACTGTCAAAGATCTAGAAATGACAGCCGTAACAAATGGTTTAACGTGCTTTTCGAAGGTCCGAGGAAACTCGTGGATGGGTTGTCACCCAACCGCGGACCAACCTACGCAAGCTTGGCTTAACCTGAAGATCGACCCAAGCAGCTATTATTATATAACTACGAGCTCCTTTACACTACCACAACACTATTTCGACAAACTGAGTTCAAACTCAGTAGTAAATAATTAATGTCGTGCGTTACAGACACAAGACGTACAAAATGAAAGCAAAGGAGACACTCCAAGCGGTGTATCAAATGATTGATGACAAGTTTAGCGAGCAGTTTGGGTTTAAAATCAAAGACGCAACTTTCAACAAACTAGTTGACTACATGTATGCGCCGAAAGATTCGTCTAGCTTGGCTATCACGAGGATTTTGTTCGGTAAGACATTGAATTTTAAAGGTTTCAATTATAAAGATGCCTCTTCATGTCTAGGTACTAGATAGGTTGTGGCGTGGCGACTCCATCATTCAAGACTAAGTTGACCCTCAAAAATCCAGCCATGGGGCAGTGATAAGTCCAGTGTAAAAGTTGTATATCGTGGCTCGAACGCGATGTACCTATACTTCAATATTTCATAACCTCTGCTCCAAAATCCTTGAACAAAAACATCGTGTCCTCACGATGTTAAAGAACCCATCTACCAATCCACACAACACCCACGTGGTGGGTTACAGCCCACTCCCTCGGTCCTTCCCACAGTGAGGGCCTCATATGTATATCAGAAGTGGGAAGATTATACTTATACATCTTATCATCCCATAAACCAACAGGTCTGGCGATGTTATTCGATATACCGGACGAGCGCGGCGGGGCCTCAATGGTCAAACGTTGGGGAGATCCCAAGACCTGTCATTTTCCGCTGTTCCCAATACTGACGTCTGTTGGCATGCCTTACATGGCGCTCGTGTATGCTGCACTGTGGCTAGGTAAGTCGAAATTCAATATTTTACAAAAATAACTATCCATGTTAGGCTTGTTTTCCTTTCACAGATGTATTTTTTTTTCGTTCCGTTTATTACCTACTAGCTGTCCCGCGCAACTTTATCTGCGTCTCATTTTCCCCGTTTTTGCAACATTTTTCATTGCTGCTCCGCTCCTATTGGTCTTAGCGTGATGATAAATAGCCTATAGCCTTCCTTGATAAATGGAAAAATGGAAAACTAACACTGAAAGAGATTTTCCAAATCGGAATAGTAGTTCCTGAGATTGGCGGGTTCAAGCAAACAAACAAGCTCTTCAGCTTTATTATTAGTATATAGATATACAGATTAGTATAGATATAGATACTCGTACAACCTGTGGTGTTTAACAAGCATTGAAGAACCTTCACTCAAGTGTTTACAGCGTTTCCTTGTCTTTTTCAAAGGCAGATCTACACACTGCATTATTAGCACTCAAATATTAATGAATTACCTGCTGCGATCCTAAACCGGGATGAATGAGCCGGAAAGGTACCTACATACGAGTACCATTTGAAGCCAATGTGATACCAAAGTACAAACAGTAAATCTAAGCATCATCTTCCAGGTGCGCTATGCATAATGCTAGGGTACCAGTTCCGCGTCGCAGCGCCGGTGTTCACCGCCTGCTACTGGTACCTGTTCCTCATAGAGAAGAGCTTCTGGAACAACCACAGCTATCTGTTTGGACTGGTCGCACTGCTGCTCAGCTGTACGCAGGCTGATTGTTGTTGGTAAGACACTCCTCGTTCTATCCCTGGTAGGGTTCCTACCATATCTAAGATTTGCATATCTTCGCTCGGATAAGCAAAACAGTTGCGACGACAAACGTGTATTTTAGGGCAATGTTTTCAACATATTTTTGATTTCACACAAACACGGACACACTTACATGCTCGCTCACATGTCAACATAGAGTATCACACTCATTCACCTAACTATCTCCACTCTGTATATCGTACCCCGAGCCCCAAGATACAGATCACTAATCGTCAGTTTCCGCCAAGCGGAAAAATCCTCGCGCACTTTTAATTTCCCTGAATAAAGGACTTTACCAGAATTGCTTTAAGTATAAAAAAAATCGACGTAGACATTAAGCGTCTCTTCACGCCTGCTCAGGTATTCGCTAGCGTATAATTTAGAATTTATTCGGTAACATCTAAAAAACGCACGAGGATCTTTTCGCTTGGTGGTTCGCAAACTGACCCTAACTGTCAAGGTACTCACTGGCAAATAATACTTCATAACTTAATGGTAATTTTTGAACCTACTCGGTACTCATGTCATTTTACTTTCTGTTAACCTAAGTACCTCATACTTCATTACCTGGACAATATATCTTCTTCTATTCAATCTGTCCTTAACAACAGGTCACTGGATACAAACCTCGACCCAAGCAAGAAGAAGTCAACAGTTCCATACTGGAACTACTTCATCCTGAAGTACCAGTTCTTCATCCTATACTTCATGGCCGGCATGAAGAAGGGTACTGCGGAATGGCTGACCGGGTACTCTGTGCAGAACCTCAGCGAGCATTGGGTGTTTGACCCTTTTAAGTAAGTGACACCTCAGCAAGTGACTGTGAATACTCTCACTTGCAAATCTCAAATTATTAACATTGCTGGAATTATTTTCTGCTGCTGCTGCTGGAACTTAGTGATAGCATCATCATCATTCTCTTGCTCTTATCCCAATTTATATATACAATTTATATATTTTAATATATCTTTTAGGTCGGCGCAGCATGTCTTCTTCTTCCATACTTCTCTATTACTCATCATCTCATCAGACACCTCAACTCAACAGTGAAAGCGCATGAAATCTTTTAAAAACCCCTGATATTATGATATATTTTCATACAGCCTTTTGAAAGCTAAAATAAGACCTGAGAGGTTGAATTGAAGTAGGTAGTAAAATGCTACACTTCCATAGATAGTATAAGTATATGGTGCTCTGTTGAGACGAGTCAATATAGGCGCACTTTTAATAGTTATTAGAAGTAGGGCATTATGTTCTAAGCATCGCGGCGTCGCACGTCGTCGCTGAATTAACTAGTTTTTCAAAATCAGTGTTTTATTCCAAAAACAATGTGAGTAAGAAAGAAAACACTGACAGACAGATGCTGCCTGTACGCAGGACGATCAACCAAGCTTTGCATAACCAGAATACACTGTATCTCATTAGTTTCTTTTTTTTTTTAAACTTTGCCCCGCTCTAGGAATTTCTCCTGTATCGTGGGTGCGTTTACAGACATTTAAACTCACATACACAAACAGCCAGAACCGGAACAATTTTCTGTAGGCCATACAAATACAAAATAAAATATTAAAATATTAAATACAAATATTTGTATCATTTCAGTCTTTTGGGCTGAAATGATACAAATATTTGTTCTGCGCGGGTATCGAACCCGCGACACGCAGCGCAGCAGTCAATCGCTCAACCATTGCAACCAACCGTGCCGTCAGTCGTCATCTCTCAGTGTACGGAAGCTCATATCAAGAGAGGTCAGATTATACAGGATACTTATAGCTTGATGTGTCGCCTACATGTTTGCATCCCCAGATACTTCCTGACAGTACCTCAAACAGACTACCTGGTGGTGCACTGGTTCGTGTTCGTGTTCGACCTCACGGTAGCCGTGTGGATGATGCTGAGCACCACCAGGCATGTGGCCATGCTGTTCTGCGCCATGTTCCATCTTATGAACAGCAGGCTGTTCCGGATAGGTTTGTTAAAGTTTACGTAGGTAGAAATTTATACCTGATGAGTTTCAATCCACCAACCCGCATTTTATAAACTTATAAACAAGGAATCCATTACATAAGAATGCGGTCACCACTAATGATCAATCTAATCAAGCATTCTCAACAAACAAATTTATATTTACGTAGTCGTATGAGAAGACCGATTCAAGCCATAAATAATTTCTTACTAATTAGAAAATAAAACTTCATATTTTCTACGCGGGTTTTTAACTTTTGTGATTCTTTCAGGCATGTTTCCATGGGTGTGTTTGGCGACAATGCCTTTATTTTACCCCTTTGACTGGCCCAAAACACTTGCTTCTTGCTCTAAAGAACATTTGTCCACACTGAAGCAAAGTTTCTGTAAAAAAATTAAAGAATACAGAAAGGAATCTCTTTGCAACTGTTCTAAAGATAATGGTGATCGATCTGGTGAAAATATGGATGTCATTGATAAGGAACAAAATGCAGTTAACAAAGAAACTATAAAAGAGCTAGAAGAAAAAACTAAAATTGAAAACACAACTGATGTTAGCACAGAAGTTACAAAAATAGACGCTGCATTTGATCAGGAGAAAGAAGAAAATGCCGGACAAGAGGAACAACCTTCTGAAAATGAAACAGAAAGTCATGAAACGACGAACAAAGATTTCATTGAAGACGACACTAAAAACAAAATTACAATTTACCTGATAATGTTTTACGTTTTCATTCAAGCGTTTCTACCGTATTCACATTTTATAACAAAGGTAAATTGAATAACAATGCCTCAATATCTTCTTTTATTTCTAATGAACTGGTTTTGAGTGGTTTGTTTCTTGCAAGTAATTTAAACGTATTTCGAATTATGTTGCCTGCGACCTTCGTCGGCGAGAAATTATTGTGATGAACATAATATATGTGATAAAAATATTACTTCCCTATTTTAATCAGCTTCCGTTATCAATTTCTAGTTTTTTTTTGCCCGCGACCGTTTGCTGATTTAGTTACTCCCTATAACATTAGCTATCTGCCTATTCGCCAGTAAAAGTCAAAATCGGTCCAGCCGTTTCGGAGAATAACCGCAACAAACAGACAGACCGAGAGTATTATTAAATTGTTATAAGTTCCGTATAAACTTTTACATGTGCATTCAGTAAAAAACTGCTATGTTAAAATTACAAACAGACACATTAGCTTTATTTATTTGTAAATAGTATTTCAAAAGAATTAATAGCTTTATACAGTTTATATTTCTTACTTAGACCATCCAGTTTACTATACGTCTGCACATAATTATGACATCTTTGTGACCACAACTAACGAAAACATCAAAGGCAGAATTTTAAATTAAACTTGTATAAACTTTGAAGGCATAAAAGGTAAAAAGGGAACGGAAAAAGAGGCATTTCAGTTGCATGAAGTTATAATACGTAGGCGGCGAGCGTGGACGTGCTCTTGAAAAATTAAAGAGCCTTTTCATATTTGACCCAGAATCGCCACTTGTCACTTCGTTCTACAATCTCGAAACTATCGCTGAGCGTTGGTTTTATTTAAGAGGGAACGTAAAATTCAATATCGGATTATGATAAGTTGCCAATTTGCCAAACGTTGACTTATTCATAGTTTGGTAAAATCGTGTCGTAGATTCTTTGGCCCCGTTTCCAATCGATGCAATTGATGCATCTACCGAAGTTGATCACTATCACATAGTATAAAACAAAGTCGCTTCCCGCTGTCTGTCCCTATGTATGCTTAGATCTTTAAAACTACGCAACGGATTTTGATGCGGTTTTTTTAATAGTGATTCAAGAGGAAGGTTTATAGGTATAGTACATGCATAATATAGCAGAGAAACACTGATAATTTTAGAGGTTTCCAATGTGATGTTGACAGACATTCTGTAGTATATTTAGTATCAGCATTGCACCCGTGCGAAGCCGGAGCGGGTCGCTAGTAAATTATAATAGGATGGTAGGTAGGTACTTACTTACCAATGCTGCAGTGAAAGCCTAGTGGCGTGACCGTCGGACAAAGGTCTCAAGTTCGAACCCAAGACAAGCATCTCTGCTTTTTGGAATCATGTGCGTATTGCATAATTATCACTTGAAAACATCGTAAGGAAACCAGCATGCCTGAGAGATATTTCTCGACGGCATGTAGTGCCAAGTTAGAGGCCCGTGGGCCGCATAAAAACTCTTACACCAGGCTAGCCTCACAATAAAGAAAGACTGTATTTAATCTCAGCTCCAATAGATCGTCAATCAGTTAACCTTTTTTTTTCGGCTGGTAAATCATCAAATGACTTCTCCCGCTCTGGGCGGAGCAGAAGGGAGTGTCAGACTTGACTGACTAAAACCCATCCATGTTCCTTCTTAGCCCTTTGTGTTCCAGGGCCACGGTATGTCTTTCGAACAGTCCCGCAGCCCTGGCAGGCATCGGCCCTCTCGGACCCCTTCCGATTTGCTGCCAATTCCTTGAGGCGCGAGTGGAAAACGAACGCGCCGTCGGCACGGTCTGTCGTCATAAAACGGACGGACAGTAGCTAACCCATTACTCACCGTCCACAGGCCCGCGCCTACGGTGCCCGGGGGCCACTGGTTGCCCCCCGACGCCCGGGGCGTCTCCCGCGGCGGCTGGGACGTGAGGTTCTCTCCCTCTCACGTTCCGCCACCTCCTTCGCTAGCATGACTGCTTCGCAGAAGGAGGCGACGGGTCAATCAGTTAACCTTACGTGAACATTTGGTTTTAGGGCTACAACAACTGGACAAACGGCCTCTACGGCTACTCCTGGGACATGATGGTCCACACGTGGGACATCAGTTCCGTGATTGTCAAAGTAGTGGACAACGAGAGAAACGAAGAAATGTACATCGATCCTGAAATGTACACGCTCAACGACCGATGGTCAAGACACGGCGACATGGTGTTACAATACGCGCAATGTTTAAAGAACAATCTGGATAAAGCGATGCAAGCCATGTGGAATGATCCATCGAAGGTTTTCTCCAGCAACATCTCTGTATACGTCGATATCTGGTGCTCAATGAATGGAAGATTCGTCCAAAGAATGTTTGATCCTAAAGTGGACATGCTCAAGGCGTCCTGGTCGCCATTTTGTAAGGTTCCCTTCCTGATGCCGCTGTTAGACGAGGCTGTTCATTGGAGGAAGCTACTCGATGAAATAAGGAGTGAAGTACATTCTTGGAGTGAACACAGTGACGTTGTGTTCTATGCTGATTTTCCAGGTAGGTATTTTTGAGAGTAAGTGAAGTTAAAAGCGACGTTTCCCTTGCTTTTCAATCTCATCCTAAACTATTAGCTAATTCGGTACCTACCCATCAGTGCCCAAATCATTACAACGTTATCACCAATGATTTAGAGATCCTCTCGTTTAAATGTTGATAAAGTCATTTAATGGGATTCAATGAATTTAGAGAGTTGTATTGTTGATTTTTCTACATACAACCCCACACTGATAGTTGGGAAAATGCTAGGCAGATGATGACAAAAGTAGGTTACATAAGTACTCGTAAAATGTTAATTACCTACACCAATTTAAAATTAATTTCATGTTAATTGTAAATTAGTACAGGGTGAAATTGAAGTCATGGGCAATACTTTAACCTAAGGCACTACTCACGATACTGATTGCTTTAGGGCTATTAATACGCAAATCAAACATATTATTAATGCAAGTACAGAATTCGTATTATTTGATGTGTTTACCTATCGTTCCGCGCTTTACTGCGCTTTATGGTTTTGATACTTCAAAACTTATTGACGTTAATTAAGTAGTTCATTTTAATTACTTTATATGTGTTTATTTGCAATAATAAGCGTTGTGCATTATGACTTACTACATTTTTAAGGTTTTCCATACTTGCATTAATAATATTTTTGATTTGCGTATTAATAGCCCTAAAGCAATAAGTATCGTGAGTAGTGCCTTAGGTTAAAATAATGCCCATGACTTCAATTTCACCCTGTATAAGCAGTTGATGTTATATAACTTAATGATTTTCCAGTAGTCTAGATTAAAAACAATTTGCTGAATTTTTGCTTCAAATGAAATTAATTTTCATTGTGTATCATTAGCAATACCTACATGACAAAAACAAATTAGTTCATGAATTTTGATGTAGTTTACCTATTATGATTGAAAACTGCGAAAACAATACAACAGCTCGTACTAAATAATAACATCCGCACGGAGCGATCGAAGGTTAACCGTCGCTCGCCAAGGTCGATCCGCTGATGGGTGAGTTTGGTGATCATCGTTTAAGTATACGAGACCTTCCGTGCCTCGCAAAGCAGGTTATACAACGCAGCTGGTCAGAACAGAACCCTTCGAGCCCGGGATAAAGAATTACCCACTAACTGGGTTATGCAGGGTAAATAGGCAGTCGCTCCATGTCAAATCACGTAACTTGGCTGCACGGTTGGCGCAGTCGTTGAGCGATCGGCTGCTGCGCTGCGTGTCACTGGTTCGATTCCCACACGGAACAAATATTTGTATGGCCTACAGGTAATTGTTCCGAGCTTGGCTGTTTGTGTATGTGAGTAAACGCAATCACGATACAGGAGAAATCACCATCCATAGTCAATATACACTTTCACATACGAACACTATGTTACCTATTAAATCGACACACCCACAAAGTATCGTCCTACAAGATCAGATCAAGAATTATCTTTTGCAGTGCGCTGCTGAACTAGTCTTTATTTGTCGCGTCTGACTCATTCTCGCCTATAAATATCAATTGACCCATTCTATTCATTTCAACTAACGACTTCAATGTTTGCAGGATACGACCAAGAAAAGTATATCCCAGTCGAGCTGCAAAATGTCACGCTAACTATCCTTGACGGGGTGGTAGTCTTCGAGCCAGAAGTCACCAAGAAAAAAATCGGCCAATCCTTCAAATTGATCAAAGGAAACCGCATCCAGGTCATCTCAGGAATGTTCCACAAAGTCCTGAACATCGGAGAAGACCCTGCCTTCTATATGTACACCTTTTATAATAGGACAGTACTGAATTTGGAAAAAGATAACTTGTCAAACCCTAAATTGCCTGTTTTCAAAGAACTGTTCAGAAGGTTTACGAATATGATCATATTTGCAGAGCTGGTGGTCACTAATATCTTTCAAATGTTTAAATTTTCACAATGTAGCTCGTAGTTCGTAATGATTATTCAGTGGTCACTTGATAGTTTATCAAATTGTTATCCCATACTTTGGAACTAACGCGGGATATACCTACTGTGCTGCCACCTTTGGCTTCTTATTTATTTTTGTTCCTTGAGATATTATAACGTATTGATTAATTACCAGAAGATCTCAGATAACTAAATTTCCGGGTTTTTTAATAATATTTCCTAATATTTAAAAGCGACAAATCTTGTATGTATAAATTGACATAACAGTTGCAGCTTCCTTTTGTGAACGCGTCTAGATGCTGCTTGTTGTGAACGCATTGTAAAATTGTGTTACCATGTCTACAAAAAAATAAATTTGAAAATTGTACGAAAAAAATAAAAATGTGAGAAAAATATTTTGTTTACTTATTTTTCGAATCATTTCTTGATATTATAATAGAATAAAGGAAAGCTTAGGGTGTTACCACACCAATCGATCGATCGTCGATTGATGCCATCACCACCCTTACGTAAATAAAACTGTCTCATTATTTCTTGAACAACATAACATCAGGCCTGTAATCCCCGAAAGGTTAGGCAGAGGTGTACATAGTACACCCAAATTTCACCATTTTAAGAAATAGAATAGAAATACGTACTACACGGTTACTACAGAAAAATCATAAAGGAAAAACGCAATAACAACACAATAAAACTTTGCCCGACCTGGCAATCAAACCCAGGACCTCATGTTCTTTAGTCGCGCTTGCAATAACTCCAGCAACGAGACACTTGTGATCTTGAACTACAGAGTACAATAATCACCTTGTCATTGAAATCAGTGTATGTGAAGGTCCAGGGCTATAGCTAGTTTATAAATTGGGCGAAAACTTCCCGAGTTTATAAAGTTTATAACGAACGTATAATAAAATATATTTTGTGACCTTGAATATTTCACCGGTTAAAGTTTCTTTCAATGTCTGTACCAGACTGTGAGTTCCAGATCCAAAGAATTTTGATTATAAGAGAAAGCTGACTCAAGTGAAGACTTGAGTGGGAACTGAATCGCGATATTCAATAACCCAACTAATGAAACATTTTTTTCGAGATTTTTGCTCATGGGTAAAAAGTCTCGTAATCTTGTTAGCCGTAATAGTCGAAACAAGAAAGGTGATTAGATGTGATTGGACAACACACTATTTTTTTTCGGTTTATCGTCGTCATGTTACCTGGGGTCAGCGCACCCCCTTTTATTTTTTCCATTCTTCTCTGTCATCATTCCTCACATAATCCATCCATCGTTTCCTTGGCTTTCCTTTCCCTCTCCATCCATAAACATGCGAGGTAAAGTGTTTTAGTTCTTAAAGATTTATTAACTGTTGCTGTAGCCATAAAATACTTTAGTATTCGTTATGATATTTATGTGCTTGTAAGCATTTTGAATTTAAACATTTCTTTCTTGATAGGCCAATCTCGATCCTAGGCTTAGCGTTCGAGAAGAGGAGTTGCATCCCACAGCACTTTGTAAAAAAAATAATAATTTAAATTAAAAAAAAAAAAACTATTCAACAAAATATTTGTTTGCACAGAAAAAAGTTACAGCAAAAGCTGAAAAAAAAATGACATTATATAATCATTTCTATACAAAATGGGCAAAAGACATCACGTAGAAGTTGGTACGTTATTTTAATTATAATCTGGCAACATTACGCGGCGCGGCGGGCGGGTTCGACTGTCAAATAGAAAATGAAGGCGACAGCGACATACGGCGTGGCGTGGCGTGAAACGAGTTCATTCATCTTTTCCTCTTGCCGCTGTGACGAGTAAAAGAAGTTCGGGCGCGAGCCGACGCCTCGTCACTGCGAATAAATAGTAAAACCGAGGACATTTCGTGTCCATTATCGAAATTAGTGTCATATAGGCAGCACGCCTTGCCGCCCCCTAGAACATTTTAGTCATCTGTGATATAACGATACAGTGGTATCCTGTTAATCAATTTTAGGTTAAAAGTCTCGTGTGATGATCAGTGCAACGTTATAAAAGTTTGAGGACTGTGCGCGCCCGTGTCTCGTGACCGGTAAACGGACTGAACTATTAGAAAAATGGAGTCCCCGGTAATGGCATACGCGTTCGATGTAACGCCGAATTACTCGTACATTTTCGAATTCGAAAACGAATTTATCCATTCTGACTATCGGAAATGGATGACCGAAAATTGGACTGTGGCGTTTTATTATGTTGGGTTGTACATGGCGTTCATTTTCGGCGGTCAATACTACATGCAGAACAGACCCAGGTATGTAACAAATTGCTTCCTCTGTCTCAAGTTCAGTGGTCTACTGGCCCACTAATGTAAATTAATTGACGTAATACAGGAACTAACGTAATCTCTTACAAGAGAGCATGCTGACTTGTGTAAATTGCTAAACAGGCTGCTGTTTTAAATAATAAATAAAAAATAATTTAAGATTTAGTAATTTTCGTAATAATAATGTTGTTAATGCCTCTCAGATACGTGCATGTAGTTCAGAGTTTCAGAAAGTTTTAATTGGTGCAGGAATTCCTTTGAAATGGTCAGTGGGTTGTCTTTTCAATTAAAATCTCATTATTTCAAATATTTGACATCAAAGTTATTTAATCCCTGCATGAAATTATTTATTTTGGATATAAATGATTATTAAGTCATGAATTTATGACTCATGCCCAGCTGACATCATGGTTAAACATATTATTCTGAATGCTCATCACCAAACATAAACACTTCTTTTAAAACTTTGATTGTAGTTCTCATAACTTTGTTAACTATCTCTCATTTACTTATAAAACTTCTATCAAATACTTCCTGAAGATTATTTTAATAGAGCACTTAGTACTAGATAATATTTTAATCATTATACAAACGAAGATTTGATGAGATATGTTATTCTATGCATTTATATGATAATGTCTACTATTAAAACAGTGTCATAGTGAAGTGCTACTAACATAGTTTTTAAGTTTCTATTTACTAACACGACTTGTATTTTTACGATATATAAGTTAGTCTGTAAGGTATTTATCTATGCCTGCCAGGGCTGCGGGCCTGCCAGGGCTGCGGGTTGTTCGAAAGAGATACCGTGCCCCTGGAACGCAAAGGGCTAAGAAGGAACATGGATGGGTTTTAGTCAGTCAAGTCTGACACTCCCTTCCGCTCCGCCCAGAGCGGAAGAAGTCATTTGATGATTTCCCATCCGAAAAAAAAAAAAAAAAAAAAAGGTATTTATCTATGGGCCAAAGTTGCCCGAGAATTAATGAATGTTATGTTATTAAAACTTGCTGATGAAAACTGTTTTCTATTCTGGATTGGTACCACAAAATAAATAAAAGATTTTTTTCTCTATTTACTAAAATATTTAACTTTTATTTTTGATGACAAATCATTAAAATAACCTTAGTTATTTAATTTTAAGACAAATTATATCAAATAAAAATAGTCTATTTAGTAACAGTCAAGAAGTGTCTTTCCTTTTTCTTTTTTTGTTGCTCCGTAAATCAAGCTTATATGAATAAATTCTTATTGTTGGTACAATCAATTTAAAAGTAAAGATGTGTCTAGGTGTGAACTTGAATGTCCTACTACAATTGTTTAAAGTGCAATGAACTTTTATTACATACAACATTTAAAACAGTGAGTCATTTAAAACCTAAAAAAAATTAAGAATGACAAATTAAAATAAATGACTTTTTTTCTACCACATATTAAAAGTCGGAAGATTCTATTCTAAATAAATATTCATGTAGTTTTTTAAACAAAAATCAGCATGATCATGAGCGCCTAACTTCACCAAAGACTTCACTAGAAGTGAATTATTGGGTCTTTTTGGTTTGTAGCCATAAATGTATGCTATGCTAAGTGATCTCCACTATGTCTCCAAGTGCACTAGATTTGTGCGGTACCTGTATTTCAATTTAAATGCATTCTTTCTGTACTACACAGCCATGAATCATAGAGTTTAGGTAATGCCATGCAGCTTACAGTTTCATAAATACACTATGAGCTATTTTTCAACCAAATTACTTTACAAGATCAGTCACGCTTTTTTCTAGTTAATATATCATACAATTAGGTATCTACAGTGACTGTGGTTCCAGTCTTGATATGATATGAGTTGCTTCCTACGTCCTTCTCCTTGCAGCTGTTTTCTTTGTTACCTACATCCTTCTTGTCCTTTCTTTGTTGATGGAACTTTTTATTATTGATGTCAGTAGGTACAACATCAATTTCGGTTTAAGTGACGATCACAGATCCTAAAATTTAATTCTAGACACCTATAGAAACAAGACATCCTAAAAGAAACAAGTGAAAAACATGACCAGAAACAAACAAGTAAAAAGATATTTGTTTTTTTAATATATCCTGTTTATTTTATTAAACAATACAGTTTTAGATGAGTGAACAAAACATCTAAACCTGTATTTAACAATACAGGTTTAGATGACTTTGATGTATTTGTTTCCTTCTACGATAACAGATAACAGTAAAAAAAAATGCTATAAACTATTATACTACAAATAGAACAAGAGCAAGTACCTATTCTGTCCTTAGTCGTAAACATAATACTATAAACTAGAATACAATACTATGTAGTACTAGTGGTTACACAATCTATTGATCATCTATCTTACTAACAATAAGCATGAGTAATAAAGACACACAAGCAATTCTTTTGTAAACATGATATTGAAATCTTTAAACAGGAAATCAAAATATTATTAACTGATGCAGGTGCTTATTAGAATGAGATATATTATCTAGACCAGGCTTAATAGAAAACAGGTGGCTTCTTTGCAAGGTGCTTGTATAAGCAGATGGAAAATTATCATAATTGATAATACTAATTACCAATTGGCCTGTATAGATTACAAAGAAATGGTCACCTTTAATCTGTACAGTACGATATTTTGTCACAATCACAAAATAAACACAATTACCTTGATAGTCACGTTTTTCGTGATACTAGATTGTAAAAATACAATCTAGTATCACAAAAGTGAGAGTAAAAAAAACTAAGTTTGATCAGTTTTGCTGACAATGTCATGATAATGAGTTGTCATTATCGCATTTTGTGTTTATACCACCTATTTAACTCGTCAGATGTGTTGTCATAAGTAAAAAGTAAATTACTGAGGAGAGTGGGCCCATTTTTCAACTTGGTAAGGCGAGTCTAACGATTTCAATTGTGGTTCACCCTTGCTTATCTCCTACCTTCTACATAAATATCTATTTATAAACAGTAAATATTCGAGAACAGTAAAGCTGTATGTAAACAAGTATGTTTCCATCACGTGCACACAGTTATCACGGCATGGCAACCATGCGGTGATATAAAGGTTGATGTAAAGGTTTAACCTTTAATCTGTTAATTACACATGGATAATATGCATCAAATAGTCGCATGTTTCTTATCTATAGCTGACCAATTGACACTGTGTGAGATAACAATAAATAAAAAACTCAGGGAGGTTAAATGTTAATTGTTATGTCAATATCGGTAACCTTGCTCTAGGTGAAGTTGGAAATGGTTTCTCGGGTTTTTTTGTTACGAACTGCTCCTTCTCTCTTTACAAAAGTAATTAACGTTATAATAAATTATAATAATAAATTTATTTCTATAACTTCATTAAACATTACATCAGTGCGGTCTCAACCCCTGAACTAGGACAACCTGTATGACAGGGGTTGAGGAATACGCCGGTTACATTGATCTGTATGTGGAAGCTTAGACAGTGCTTATTGCAACTACTATAGAAAACTATTATAAAAAGCTTAAAAAAGAACTATCAGTAATATATGTTATAATAAGATAAGATAGAAATCAAGGTACACGATTTTAGAACAGAGGTAGCGTGTGTGTGGTGATGTGTGTTTGAAGTGTGTGGTATGAGTATTTATGTCGCTAGGTTAGAGCACTGATAAGGGTTTCAGTGTCATCGTAGCTATAGTTTTCCAGCCAAAGTAGTATTTCCTTTTTTATCTGGAAATTGCTAAAATGCTTAACTAACTTGTACTGGCTAATTTTGAAGTAGAGGCGTGGTGCTAAACTGTTGTAGTGTTTTCTGGCAAACTTGCTCCTAGCCCGTGGAACAGGATATCTGTCTGATCTTTTATTATTTTTTGGCAAGTAGGGGACCGTTAGTCGGTGGTATCTCCGTATACACTCATAAATAAATATTTTTCTAACACTTAGCACTCGTGCTTGCTCATACACCAAACTGGTAGGGGTTCTGAAGTTAAGGGACAGAAGGACCTTCAGAACTGCACGCTGGGAACGCTCTATCTCTATCATATGAGATTTGCCAGCGCCACCCCATGCACAAATACCATAACCCAAAACGCAGTGACACAGTGCTTTATATGTTTGTATTAGAAGTTTCTGGCTGGCAACATGTCTCAGGGTTTTAAATATGAACATAAGTTTTCGTGTTTTTTTTGCTGTGACTGAGATATGATGATTCCACTTCATGTTTTCGTCGATTGTAACCCCGAGGTATTTTATGAGGTTCACTCTCTCAAGTCTAGGGCAAGCACAAGTAGCTTGATAACAAGAGCCTCTATTACAAGGGAACATGTGGATGGGAACATTAAAGCCTGGACTGGGGCTGCCTGACTTTGTCATACTAAAGCAGAGGTATTTTGTTTTGCTTGCGTTTATGGATAGAAGGCTGTCTTCGAGCCAGGCAGTTACTTTAGCAAGCCCTCTTTCGCTTACCTGGGCCAAGCTTTCCCAAGATGTGTTGTGGAACAGGAGCACTGTGTCATCTGCAAACATTGTTATTTCGGCTTGATGGATTGAAAGGTCACAGAGCCGATTAATGTATACCAGGAACAGTGTTGGGGCTATAGTACTTCCCTGGGGAACACCGTAAGCGCAAAGAGCTTCATCACTCATCTGCCCGTCAATGCGGACTCTTTGGTGCCGGCCAGAAAGGTAGCTTTTGAACCACTCCTGGGGTATACCTCTTACGCCGACGCCTTCCAATCGACTCAGTAAGATTGGGATTGACACAGTGTCGAAAGCTTTTTGGAGATCGAGGAAGATGCCGACGCATTTATCTCCTCTATCCAGGTAGTTCGTTATTGCCGTGGTAAGTCTTAGAACAGCGTCATTTGTAGAACGTCCAGCTCTGAACCCGTATTGTTTGTCCGATAGCAGGTTGTTTTTTTCTAGGTATTCTACGAGACGCTTGTTTGCCAGTTTTTCCATTACTTTTGCGAGAGTGCTTAAGAGAGATATTGGTCTGTAGTTGGTCACTTTTGATTTGTCGCCGGCCTTGAAGATGGGAGATACAACGGCTTTTTTAAAGGCGGTTGGAAAGATACCCTGCATGAAGCTCATATTGCAGAGATGTGCAAGGGGAGTCGCAAGTTTATGCTTATATTTTTTTAATATGGCTACATGCAAGTTATCCCACCCAGGGGCACTTCCATTCTTAAGGCCAGAGACCACCTCAATAACCTCTATTTCATCTGTTAGACCAAGTGTCATCGAGTTCAGACAGCTAATTGACTTAGCGTTGAGTTTCACCAGCGTGTCTTCGTCAATGTTTAGCTTTGTGAGCGTTTCGCTAGCCAGTTCTTTCCCGATTGACGTAAAATATCTATTAACTTCGTTTAAAGAGTTCTGTGTGTTATCTTCTAATTGTAGCAGTTCCGAGGCACTTTTTGCGTCATTCTTAACATAGCACAATTCTTTGATTGTATTCCATGTCCCTTTGATATTGTTTTGGTTCTTTTCAAATTTGGTTTGATAGTAGGTGTTCTTTAGAGTCTGGATAATTTTATTGCAAGTGTTCCTGTACATTGTGTATTTCTTTCTTAAATCTTCATTGTTTAGCGACTTTTTTTGTTTTAGGTGCATTTTATCTCTTTTTCGTATACAATTAACGACGCCCGGGGTCATCCAGGGTTTTAGTGGCTGTTTCTTTTTAGAAATTATTTTTGTAGAAGAGTTCCTAGTGATCAAGTCTTGTAGCACTTTTATGATGTAATCTGCTGCGTCGTTTACGTTTTGAATGTTAAAAAAGAGGTCCCATTTGATGTTGTCAAGATCAGTTTCTAATTGCTTGTAATCGATTGTTGTTTTACAGTGTTTCGCGTAGGTTCTCACGATGTTCGACTTCTTCATGTATAACAAAACTGGACTGTGATCAGTGAGTGGCTCATACACAAAGGTTTTGACTGTATTTCGTGTTTTAATCATCAAGTGGTCAAGACAGCTATCAAGCCTTGTTGGCTTATCAATTCCCTGCCTTAGACCGTGTGAGGCTAGCATGTTCAAATAATCAGAGCTGTGGCCACTTGAGGTTTCGGACAACGTATTTATGTTTATGTCTCCAGCAAAGATGATATTTTCACAATGTGTCCTAATGAGTAAATCGTTTAGAGAGTTAATGTAGTTATTTGGATTCGTGAAGCAAGGAGGTCTATACGAAGCAATAACTGTGACTTTGTTGACTTCGACTACCAGACAGTTACCGTCTACAATCAAGTACTCCTGGACTTTTACGTTGCCGAGGTTTTCTTTCACATAAACAACAACACCGTCATTCTGGTTATGGCTGTTTTGGGTACTGAATTGCAAGTAATTGTTTATTTGTTCGATCTGCGAACTGCTATCCGTCCAGCATTCTGTTAAAACTATGATATCAATAACTATGCCAATGTTGGCTAGGAATACAATTAAGGAGTCAAAATTTTTTTTAATACTACGGATGTTTACTGCTAGAACCGTAAGAGCATCCTTATCCGACGCTTGGCTATAAATAACAGCGGACCTAGTATACCACCGTGTGGTACCCCATATTATGATGACAAGATCATTAATGGTCTATTCATTTTCTGTGGCTCAGCAAAGTTTTGGTGACGTAATAAGTGTATTATTCAAACTAAGCATGCTTCACAACGACATTTTTGCAGTTTTTTTTTTTAAATAGTGTTAGAATATGACTGTGTCATAAGCCATAACCGAGTTCAACATGACATGAAAATCTTGATTGTTTGAAGTACATCGTACACGAATAAGTCGTAATGTCTTCACTCAGGCTTGCGTCAGAATTTAAATTTTAAGAGCATCAACAAGATAATTGTCACATTTGCTCACCTTCATAATAACCTTCATAATGAGACAAAGTAAGGGGCTACTAGTACTATATGTAAACACGAATTAATTACGATAAATACATAGTTTTAGCATTACAAATGTAAATCAAATTATTTGCACATTAGATTGTATTAAACATACCTAATACAGTATGCATATTCAATACGTAAATACAGAGTTAAATAAAACTGAGCTAAACATATAGCTTATAGCTAGCTTTTAGCTTTATAGTATTTTATTATATCCTTAGTTTGTTTTAATAAATTACTATTTTTTACAGATAGACACCTACCACTGTTTGTCTCTGCATCACCCAAAGGTTGACTGGTAGAAAATGCCTATGGCATTAAGTCCGCCATTGTACATTGTACTTGAAGTGTTAAATAAATAAATAAATAAACATTGTTTGAAACAAACATTAATTTGCTAAACTACTCTTATCTACGTCATTACTAATTGATTGATTGAATGACGTACGTACAATTCCGATTCAATCGTAGGTACTTACACAGACACATATTTTTATAACTTTCTTGCGATCTCGTCACGTGCAAATATTAATTTATTCATATATGAATTTTTTAATAGCCTAAATATGAATTTTCGTCGTGGTCGTCTGAAAAATTAAGTCCATACGTGTTATAACATGGTTTAGGTAGGAAGAGACGAATAATTGATCAGGGAAATGAGGATCTACCTGTATCCTGATAATAGAGCGATCGTCAACCGGTCCATGAAGCCTAGTAATTATGGGGAAATCCATATTTAACTGTGGAAATCTACTGCTGGCCATTACGTATCGTATAAGAACTCGTTGTAGAACTTGCTGGTTTTAAAATAAAAAAGTCAAAATACAAACTTACATTCCTTTTTTCCTCTGCCCGTTGCATTTCAAAGACCAGACTTCAATTAATTATAAAGCCAAAAAAAAACATTCGCTTTGAACATACTTTCTTAACGTCTAGATTGGGTGCTTGCTTCGGGGATTACGTAAAACAAAATATTCGTTTTCGTAATAAGTCAATTTGATTATCTAATTCCATATTATATGTTTACAAACGCGATATTATGCTGAGCGTGGGTGACCGGGACGTGCCGGTTCGGTGGCTCCGGTGGGATGGGTGAGCAGACCCAAGGGGGGGTGAATCTCATGAATGAAACTCCGCATCTGATCTGCAACGTTACGTAACTCAGTTTGGCACGATTTCATGAATAAAACCGTTTTCTCACTGCATTTTCCACTCATTCATATTGCCCATTTTCATGATTTTATACAACTTCGTATTCATTTTCGTCCATTCTTTTTAAAGAATCGCTTTCGGTTGTGTTACTTCGTCAGAAATTAAGTGAAAGTTTAACACAGCGAATTGAATGCTGTTCTCACTTACAGTGTATGTGTATGACATCACTTGTGGTCCGAGGCTGTCACTATGACGGCGATAATATTGAATAACATTCTGTTGAAGAAATTATTCCAAACTTGCTGTATTTTCATTGACCTCGAGGTCGAAAACGTTCTACCACATAGCGATATGACAGCGGCAGTTGAAACTGTTTATTCCGCACATCGATTACCGATGATATTACTATTATAAATAAGGTAACATGTAGGTCAAGGTGTAAGTCGTCTATTTCAGTGTAATCCCGAGGCTTCGGTGGCATAACTCGGTGCGTTCAATGTTCAATTACGCAGATTACGCTAACTTTACGAGATACCTCCAGTTTAATGGTACACCGTACATGTGAAGTAATCTGACGAAAGTAAGCCTCATTGAGCTGTAATTGGATGATTTGGCGAGTTAGAATAATTGCTTTTGTAGAGCTACTTTAGATTGCCATACATCTATCTTCCAGACCTTGAAAATCTAATCATTTCATTTTACCGCTTCACTGGTCTGGTACGGTTCCACATTGACTGCTACTTCAATAATGCTTCGACTCCTGATGTAAATCGATTTTTGAAGTAAACAATGCCTTCAGATTGTTATGCTCGAGAGTCGAGTGTGGAGTTAAGAGGATTGTGCAAAAAAAAATTCTTTGTGTCTAAAGACGTCATTATGTCAAATGTTTTAACCTTTTATTTAATCCAGCAAATGTTTATATCGCTCGTTTATTCGACAGTCTCTATTTTTCATAAGTTTTGCGTCACATTCGTTGATAGCGTTTTTCTTAATTGTCAGTTATTCTGAAGTAGAAGCATAGTATTCCATCAATTGTGATGTCATTCACAGTATAAGTTCATTCATGTGTATTGTAGATGGCTTTTTCTCGTGAATCCATTCGTTATTCGTGTCTTACTATTTAATTTCGTGTTCGTTGGGGTTCGGCGAAGTTTGTGTACTCTATGGTCATTTTTGAAATTAGTTTGAATATCGATTGGAGTTATTTCTGGTTGTATGCTTTTCTTTCTTGCTATTCTTACTTACGTTGGTGAGTTTGAAGAAAAGTAGGTAAATTAAAAAGGATAGGAAACATTAATGGCGCCATGATAACGATCTAAAAATATGGTGGTTCACGTTTCGATATTTTTATTAATAATATTTCAGATATATTAAACGATTCTTCGAATATCCGAAATAAATACTGGAAGTGACAATAACTGATACTTTTTTAATAATCTGAAATGTTTTATTCATGTCGTTAACCGGGTAGTGCTTTTGGAGAACTGCCCATTATTGTAATAGGCAAAGAATTTTAGCCGTATCATTATTTTGCGTTTTACGTAAATTGTTTACATAATTTACAGGCTTTGAACGGTTTTGTTTTTCCACTTTTTATGGAAATGGGAAAATAATATGTATTTTTTGTATAGTTTTTCATAATTGAAATAAATGTGTCATTATTTTACATGAAAATAAATGAAAAAACTTACACATACATTTGCGAATATAATGAACTAGCAAATCGTCGCCATTACGTAAATGACTGATCTTTGAACTCGACGATTCGGGCCATGTCTACTTACGCGCGTTTTTGCTTATAATATTTATTTTGTGAAGCAAAAAAATTGTATATTCTAAATAAGTATTCCCACTGTGAAGATACAACTCATTAATTGTCTACAACATAAAATGTTGTAGGAATTATTTTGTTCATTAGCTTTTTATTGTTTTATTTTTTTTTAATACATAGGTCATCTCACACCTTTACAAAATATTTATAAAGATTCTTGAAAATCGCATTTCTGGCCAATTACATCAGCATCAACTCCCGAACAAGCCGGATTCCGTGGCTTCTCCACTACCGACCATTTACACTCCCTTAATCAGATTATAGAAAAACATCTGGAATTCAATCTACCCATAAACCTCGCACTTGTCGACTACTCCAAAGCATTTGATAGTTTATCGCACAACGCCATATTTGAATCTCTTTGAAATCAAGATAATCTCACCTCCGTACGTTAATTTACTACAAAAAAATTACCAAAATAGCACAACAGCCATAAAAATAAACACCACAGGACCATCATTCCCTATCCAAAAAGGAGTTCATCAGGGCGACCCTCTTTCCCCAACGCTCTTCACAGCCACGCTTGAAGAAGTCTTTAGAAAAATAGACAGCAATTGATGATGCCCTTGTCCCCTAGAAAAGGGCAGCACAGAAGTCTTGAACGCAAGAAAATATAGAAAATATATTATAAAAGATAGTACAGTAAGAAATGATTTATGCAGAAAATTCTACAGCAAACCTGAAACAATAAAACACATCACAGTCGCTTGTATCACACTTAGTCAAAAAGACTATACCAACAGACTTAATCAACTAGTTAACATACATCAAACTCTCGCAACTAAACTTAATCTCATACAGGACCCACATACAGCATATTACAAATTCTATACACCTAGAGCTACTACAGAAAATCAATTTTTCAAAATATATATTTGACCGAGCTATAATTGCAGATCACACTATTTATGACAACAGACCCGACATAACACTTGTAGACAAAGAAATCAAACATACATACACTAGCTGTCCCGCGCAACTTCGTCTGCATCACATTTTCCCAGTTTTCGCAACATTTCTCATTGCTACTCAGCTCGTATTTGTTGTAGCGTGATGATATATAGCCTACAGCCTTCCTCGATAAATGGGCTATCTAACACTGAAAGAAGAATTTTCAAATCGGATCAGTAGTTCCTTAGATTAGCGCGTTCAAGCAAGCAAGCAAACTAACAAACTCTTCAGCTTTATAATATTAGTATAGATAATAGATATTGCAGTCTCTAACACTAATAACATACAAAAAACAATCACTGAGAAAAACGGGAAATATACAGAGTTAAGAGGAAATTAAACGAGTTTGGATAATTAACAGACTCACTACCTAAAGTCCCAATTGTTATATCAACAACAGGTATTATCCCAAAACAAATCTTCAATAGTTTTAGTACACTCAATCTATCGAAATACACATATCTAACACTACAAAAAGCTGCCATACATAACACTTGCCGAATGCTATAAAATGAATAAAGGATAATATTATAATAGATAGGTGGCAAAAAAATACATTGATTTCACGTGAAACTGCTATGAAAAATAACATAAAAACATGTTACATCTAGGTTATTTTAAAATTGACTTCTAGTCGACCTCAGTGTCGCCAAATACTTGATATTTAATCGGCTTAGAACCTCCAACGCGGATTATCATCAATAAGGTCACTAACCCCAACCCAGGGCCAGTTTACCCGATATTGACTTCACAACCTATCCATTAACGATTATTACATCAATTAACTATATTGAACTTGTATTAAAAGCTTTTGTCCTGCTTCCTCCCTGCGAGACAGACAGAGATAGATGCAATCATGAATCTTTGTTGTTGACCCATATATTTGTTCTTCATTCACAGTCACAGAGACAAGAACACATGAATAAACATTGTAATGAGGTAATGAACATAGTCAATATTAGATTTATGTTTATGACTTGCCTACTAGTTCTAGAAATTACTAAGTTTTCCAGTTTTTTATTTGCTTTCCTAATAAAAAGGAAAACCTGACGAAGTCACGTGAAGTCAGGTCCATTCGTTATGTGATAGAATCATTTGAATATGAAACTACATTCTACATATCTGTATTTTATTATTCTTTAAGATAAAGTATTTTATCTCGCTCGACTTAGTTACATAAGCCTTATGACTGCTTTTTGCTAAAATCGTTACGTAATGTCTTACATTTCAGATTTATGAAATGGATCATAATATTATTCTCTTTGAAAAAGTTGTTCTTTCTCTGATTCCAAATCCGGTTTTGGGACGATTTTCTTGTGAAATCTAAAAACCCTCTTCCTATTTGGTTGCCCGTTGTATCGAAATAAACTCCAAATGCTGAGAACATCGAGATAAGCGCCGTCAAGGTCGGGGGGTGGGGTGGGGAACCGCAACTATTTTCTGGCTACCCGCTTTTGTGAAATTTATTTGGAATGGAGGATCGTTGAACAGTTTCCAAAAGTTTATTATTCAGCTGAAAATTGCGAATAATGCTGACACCTAAAGTATTTAGCTGTTGTGGTTTTGTTATTGATTTCTCGAGTTTATAATACTTGTGTTTGTGATAAATGCTGGCTGTTTGGGGTCCTTACCCTCTACCCTACTACTACTTTACCCTCATCTTTTGTTGTTTGCGTCGTTATTTTATTTTTAAATTGTTGTGTTATGTAGGTCAGTCGGTCAGCATCACAGCACCCTCGGAAATTTTGAGCATGGATCCTCCTTTCTCTGTTTTGTCCCTTAATTTTGTTAGTTGAAACTATGTAATACGAAGCTCATTTATAATGTCTGCACTGTGTTATACAAGGTGTTGTTTTGCATCCTCGCCAAAATTCAGGATGTTGTCACAAAAGACATAAATAATCAATATAAATTACGGTACCTAGTAAATTATTAAAAAACACGTTTTTTTGTTGTTTAAATTTGTCAATATTTCAGAATAACCCCCTTAACGTGGTTTAGGGCTTATAAAATTATCGAAAAAACGTATGAGGTTTTTTGTTTGTGTGTAAGCGACGTTATAAGGCGGGGATCAGACGGCCCGTGTTTAAAACACGGGTGGTTCACAGTTACCGATTTCAGTAAATAAATAAAAAAAAGAAAATTACCTACTCATTTTATTATTGATTCGGGTCGAGAATCATTAGCATAGTTACCTCCTAGAATTTGACGAGGTTGCAAAACAACACCTTGTAGATTGTGGTAGTAAAGTCGTATCAAACAACGACCTATCCAAAAAACTTTTTTGTAAAAGCTACCAAAGTCACGGCCAGCCATAGCGTGTTAGATTAGATAAAAGAATATAAAATTTACTCCTTTACATAAAGGTTATTATTTCCTTGAACCTGGCGTTAAATACTAGGTACTGAAGGCGTTTATGTATTTTTTTCCACTTAATTTTCGGCCAGCGACCCCGAAGGCGAGAACCGTTAAATCAAGGCGAGTAACTTTGTGATTTGCTTACCTAGAGTGAAATGTCACCGACGTATTTCACAGTATTTTCATTTTTAAAGATAATTCCCATAAAACTGTCACGGTCAGATTTCAATACAAACATAGTCGTTTGTTCTTTTTCTTTTGCCTCGAATTCTATAACGTTTCTATTGAACGTGGTGACAAAAATCTGGGGAATACCCATATACTGCTAATAATAATACTCTGTGGCTATAAACTATAAGTACGTTGAAGAAATTGTTTATGTCATCAGAAATAAATAGTTGCGACGAGGCCAATTGTTTGGCTAAGTGGCCATTTTCTTGCATAAAACTAAATGACAGTGCACTTCGTACACTTTATTGTGTTTTTTCTATTGATGTAAGTAGCTTTTTTATACTATGTACATACATACTATAAAAAACCGGCCAAGTGCGAGTCGGACTCGCGCACGAAGGGTTCCGTACTATTATTAATAAAAACGAACAAAAAAAAACACTTTTTTGTATGGGATCCCCCTTAAATATTTATTTTATTCTGTTTTTAGTATTTGTTGTTATAGCATCAACAGAAATACATAATCTGTAGAAATTTCAACTGGCTAACTATCACGGTTCATGAGATACAGCCTGGTGACAGACGGACGGACAGCGAAGTCTCAGTAATAGGCTCCCGTTTGACCCTTTGGGTACGGAACCCTAAAAATATACATATCAATATTATAACTTGCTGATTTATGAACGTGGATGAAGCAAAAGAAATATGTAATGGTCGTAGACGTTGGCGTTCCGTAGTTTCTCTTACTAATTCGCGGCTCAAAGTCCACTGAGTTGGACTTTGGCCTGCGAAAGTCGGTGATAATGTCTTCGTGTTACGTGATAAACATCATGTTGCCAAAGTTCACGCTTTGGTTGATAATTATAAAAATAAAGAATACACGTAACATTTAATATTTCAAGACTGTTTAAAGTTGTCGACTGATTTTTCGGGCTGTTTTTTTTCCTGTAGAAATTTCAACTGGCTAACTATCACGGTCCATGAGAAACAGCCTGGTGACAGACGGACGGACAGACAGTGAAGTCTCAGTAATAGGGTCCTGTTTGACCCTTTGGGTACGGAACCCTAAAAAGGTTTCTGCTTTTCAACTAATTTATTATGTTCATGCCCAACAACTCAAAGATCGCCAAGCGTAGACCAATAAAAAGCAATACCTACTCGAAAAATGTGACTCGAGAAAAATACTCGTAAATCTCATAAGTGGTGCTTGTGGACCCACTTCGGTTTTTATTCCACTTGTATACTCTTGAATCTTGAAAGAAATATAATTCTTAGTGATGCTTTAAGTTTATCTCAAAAATAATGACTTTCTCAGTTATCTTAAGTCACTGTTTACACCTCAAAGCTGATGACTGATGTGGGTGAACATACCACATCACGTAAGGCGCATGTTTGTAAACAAATGTGAACCCTAACTTTGTAGCGATAAACTTCAT
Source organism: Cerastis rubricosa (assembly GCA_949152445.1). NCBI lineage: Eukaryota > Metazoa > Arthropoda > Insecta > Lepidoptera > Noctuidae > Cerastis > Cerastis rubricosa. Next base: position 4,488,485 of record OX424529.1, on the reverse strand, counting down.
ACTACATCACACTGCTGACGGATGCAAGGAAGTGAAAGGAAAGAGTTTCAAGTTATCTAGACATTTTAAAATTACCTTTTTTGTGGAAGCCGATAAATTAAAATGAATATTTCAATTGTGCAGAAATATCGTTGGCAAACTTTCGAGAAATAGATTGACCTATATCTGAACAATTCAATCTGATATACAACCTGGCCATTTTAATATGACTTCAGACAGGCTGATTGGCTTTTCAAAACGAACGTCCACTGCTGGACATAGGCCTCCCCCAAGTCACATTGACATTTTGGGGGGTTTTGCCATAATCGCCACGCTTGGCAGGCGGATTGGCGATCGCAGTACAGCTGTTACAAAAGCACAGAGAACGCTGCTGCCCATTCTTTGGCAAGTCCCTTAGTCGCCTCTTACGACACCCACGGGAAGATATGGGATGGTGCTATTCTTTACTTCCGACACCATACAGAGCCATTTATTTTTAACTGTCTATAATTCTGTTCTTCCCCTGATGGTTGCTACAAAAACCAATTTTGGTGTGTTTGCCACTGGTACCTACATAGCTTAAATAAATAGGACTTTTATGATTTTTACGAAGGTGCTATATTTGCTTTCGAGTTCAACGGTATCTCGAATATTGCTGAAGTTCAATAATATTTGTACAGCCTGAATTTACCGATATCCAAGAGAATATATTTTGACACGGTTGGCGCAGTGGCTGAGCGACTCGACTGCTGCGCTGCGTGTCGCGGGTTCGATCCCCGCACGGAAACGATATTTGTATGGCCTACAGATAGATAATAGATGGTTGTTCCGGGTCTGGCTGTTTGTGTGAGTTTAAATGTTTGTAAACGCACCCACGAAATAGGAAACATTCCTAGTGAGGGCCAACGTAAAAAAAAGAGAAATAATGATATTCTTTGCGCCAAGAACTGTCAAAATATCCCTATAAAATGACTTTTTCTTCAGACAGCCCAATTCTCAAGTCAGCGCCGCGTTCCTTCCGTAAAACCATATAAAGATATCTTCAAATTCCATGTTTATTATCAAAAGTGACGCGATAAGATAGCAAAAAGATAATACTGCAATCTTTACAACAGTCAATCATAACCCTCCTTTTTGCTTCGCCGTAGTCGGTTAAAATAATTCTACAATTCTTCTGTTGTAAAGACGTTAATCCTTCTGTGTTACATTGTTAATTGTGAGTAGCACAGAGAAAGTGGGGTTTTATAATTCAAAAAGTTCTATAAAACACTAAACGGGTTGTAAAAATAGGAAAACCCAGAGGAAAATCTTTTATTTCTTTATTTTTACCTGCAGCGACTCCTTATAACAAACTAAAGAGCGTCCGTAAAAAGTTTTTCATGAAAGCCTGCCACCGAAAGCAAAAATACGTTTAATAAAAACTGAACGAAATCTTTCGCGCCTTTTTTGGAGGAAAACTGTTTTTTTTTTTTCAGAGTTGGGTTTGGGGCTGAGAATCGCACTACTTAGTGGTGACGCGGCGTGTAAATAGCCGATGTCACGCGGGGAGCTTAATTATGAAAATTTATGTTTTGAGACTAATTAGATTGAATCCTATGAAAACATCCCTGTGAATTGAAGAAAGAGGAACATGGTTTCGACGTCAGCATTGAAAACTATTGGCCCACTAACCTTCAGACCAGCTCAAGGACGCCTTCACCAGCTCTTGTCCGCAGCTCACACCGTGAAGCACTTTCACGAAACAAATGTCAGTTCACTGCTGGGTATTTTCACGGGTTCTTGAAACCTTTAGCTGTCGATCTCAGAGTAAATTATACGAAAACTCTGCACCAAAAAATACGCGCTGAGCACGCCGAGATTCAAACATGGGGAATGTCAAATTTGACCGCCTTCGGTGGATGGTAGCCAAAACTATGGCGCTGGTGTCGCCAGGTTCGGCCAATCCAAGAGCACGATTCTTGTGGCGCATGAACCAAATAGCTTCAAATACTGACATATAGAAAACCATTCGAAACAAATTAAATATTGTAAGAGAAATGACCTAATACTAAGGCTTAGCAGAAATAAATATTGTACAAAATAATTTGGGTCACATAGGGTGCCCAACCATGCTGCCCGCTTTGGAAGTTCGCAGAACTTACAAAAGAAGACAAATTAATAAAGATAAATGAGTTATGGTTGTTAGAATTATGTTTATTAAATTAATTACATTGTGCAAAATAATATGAGTAAAGAGATTATGTTTTTATTGCGTTGGTATGGGATACAGTTTTACAACCGGACGCTTGAAAATTCCACAGTTTGTTTTAACCGTCGCAACCCGAACAACTTTATCAGAACCGGGATGAATTTCCGTGATTACACCTAACGGCCATCTTAAAGGAGGGCAATCATCCTGTCCCACAAGTACAACAGTTCCGATTTCTATAGGACGGTCAGGCGAGGTCCACTTCTGCCTGACTTGCAGCGTGTGCAGATATTCTAAACGCCACTTTTTCCAGTAAGACTGAACCATGCTATCTAGTAATTGCTTGCGTTGACTAAGATTAATGCGCACGTCTTTCAAATCCACGGCAGGCAAGTACTGCAACGGGGTTGACATTAAAAAATGCGCAGGGGTTATTACTTCTGGTGAAGGATCAGAAGACACAACAGTAAGTGGACGAGAATTCATAATGCATTCTATCTGAACCAATACTGTCTGCAACTCCTCGTAAGTGAGAAGCTGATCTCCTATTACTCGGTGAAGGTGAGTTTTCAAGCTCTTAATGTTCCCCTCCCAAATCCCACCGAAGTGTGGGCTCCGAGGTGGGATCATCTTCCACTCTATTCGGCGTGAACTAAGCTCCTGCTTTAGAGCAGTTTGAAATTCGGAGTCAATCAGAAATTTAAATATATTGTCCAATTGTGCCTTTGCACCCACAAAATTGGTGCCATTGTCGAAGTATAGGCATGAAACAGGGCCCCGACGAGAGATAAACCGCTTAAATGCATCTAAAAAGGCATCCGAAGTTAGCTCCGAGACTAACTCTATATGGATGGCCTTAGTTACAAGGCAGACAAATAGGCAGATGTATGCCTTCTGTGCATGCTGACCTCTTCTACGAGTAAGCGTTATACGGACTGGACCCGCGTAATCAACGCCTGTATGTACAAAAGCCTTAGCTTCCGACACACGATATGACGGCAAATCTGCCATCATGGGCTTTGGGTGTGATGGATTTACTCTGAAGCAGTAGTTGCATTTCCGCACCCTAGCTCTTACAACGGTCCTGGCGTCCAATATCCAGAAACGTTGGCGCAAAATGGAAATAAGCAGACCTGGGCCTGTATGACAGTTCATAACATGGAAATGATCAATTAAAAGATCCACCACGGGGTCATGCTTAGGGAGCACAAGAGGATGCTTAGCCTCAAATGGCAAGTCCGAATTAGAAAGTCTACCTCCTATGCGCAACAGCCCATCTTCGTCAAGAAACACGAATAAGCTTTGCAGCTTTTTTGAAGGCAAGTTATCTTTATTAAGAGCTTTGATATCCTCTGCAAAATGAGCTCTTTGAACAGAACGAATCACAACCTTTTCTGCAGTCATAAGATTATTGACCACGCCAGAAGAAGAAGAAACCTTCTTTAAAAAACGAAGGATATAAACTACAATCCTAAGAAGCTTGTCCCAAGAGGATATACGCTGAGTTAATTCATTTAGGATCAATGGTTCACATTGAACTGTCGCAGTAAGTACATTTGCCCTGTGTTCAGGCAATTGACCTGCATTAGATGGAGTAAAAGGCTTTACGGGCCATTCCGAATGTGGGTTGCGAATCCACGATGGGCCGTTCCACCACAAGTCGTGCGATATGAGCTGCGAAGGCAACGTACCACGCGAAAGACAATCGCTCGGGTTTTCACGACCGGCGATGTGATAATAATTTTCAGGAGGTAAATTCTCCTGACACTGGGCAACACGGTTGCTGACAAATACTGACCACCGATGCGGTGAAGAATGTATCCATGAAAGAGCGATGGTCGAATCTGAGAACGCGAAAGTTCCTGCAATAGGAAGACGCGCACGATAAGTTTCATGAACTGTACGTATCAGCTTGGACATAAGAACCGCAGCGCAAAGTTCCAAGCGAGCAAGTGTGGTTACTTTGGTAGGAGAAACCTTTGATTTCGCACACAATAATCGCACTGTAATATTTCCAGCAGGATCAGTAGTGTGTAGGTATATGGCACATCCATATCCATTCATACTGGCGTCACAGAAGGCAACGATTAGTACAGTGCTCTCACGTAAAACGCCTACATGTCGAGGAATTTTCAGAGATGAAATTAATGGAAATTCTTGTACGAACACCGAAAACTTTTGAATAATGCTTTCGGGAGGAGTGTCATCCCAACCAATATTGGACAGCCACAGATCTTTGATAAGCAACTTGGCATATAAAATTATAGGAGCTACTAAGCCGAGGACATCAAATAGTCGGGCGACTACCGACAGTATGCTCCGCTTCGTACATTTCTCTTCTACATTAAGAGTCGTGAAGAAAAAGCTGTCATCGACTGTTGCCCATGAGAGGCCTAATACCTTCGAAACACTGTTAGAAGAATCATCACAAAAGTCTACCGTACTGCGATGCGAATCCGGAAGATCATCAAGTAGCACTTGAGAATTACTCGACCACTTTACTAAATCAAAAGCACCGGACTTAAACAACGAGATCAATTCTCGTGAAAGAAGAATGGCGCTGGATTCATCAGCAATAGAATAAACGAAATCGTCCATATAAAGTTTAGACTCTGCCACAGTGGCAGCATCCGGGAAATGTGGCCTCATATCCTGGGCTAATTGGCGAATAGTCCGCATTGCCAAGTACGGGCTTGACTTGAGTCCAAAAGGGACCCGATTAAATTGAAAGGTTTGAATTAAATCATCAGGACTGAATCTATATAAGATTCTCAAATATTTACGATGTTCCTTAGGGACTTCAATCTGCAAATACATTTGCTTTATATCCGCAGTCATAGCAACAGGGAAAAGCCGAAAATCAAGCAATAGCAAGAATAAATCTGTCTGTAAGTTAGGACCGGTATGTAACACGTCGTTCAATGACAATCCAGTGTGAGTTGTGGCACTAGCATCAAGTACGACCCGAGGCATCGGCTTATCCGGACGGGTAACAGCGTGATGCGGGATGTAGTATCCCTCGTCAGTAATATCAGACTCGGCGACAAGTGACACGTAACCCTTATCGACATACTCATTCATTACGTTATTATAGTTTATTCGTAAGTCAGGCGATTGTCTGAACTTGCGTTCCAAGGCCATCAATCGACGTTGAGCAGCACTGCGAGAGCTACCCAGTGCACTCGGGTCTTTAGAAAAAGGTAACTTGACAGAATACCGCCCATCATCAGCGCGAGTGATCGACGATACAAACGAGTTCTCACATTCAGTCTCTTCAGGACTTAAAAAATGCATATTAGGTATTTCTTCCAGTTGCCAGAATTTCTGAACTAAATCATTAAGTGCGAGTGCAGAAAAAGATGTTTTATTTATTTTATTTTGTGACTCATTACAGGGATAGTCACCCATCAACACGAAACCGAACGCGGTTAATATAGCGGGGGGCGCGTTAGTGCCCGACTCAACTTTGTTACCTAAGTAAATGTGCGAAAACAATTGCGCACCTAGTACGACGTCCACGTTCCCGGGAATATTCCACGTCAAATCAGCAAGGGGCAGTCCCTCTAAGTAGCCGACATCACCCTTGGTTATATAGTGAGTAGGCAGCTGATCCGTTATACAGTCAACGACAAGTGCATGTATCGTGTATTTATTATTTGGGTATACGCGAGACTCAATGTCCAAATGAACGTATCCCAATATCGGCCGAGACGCGGAGCCAATTCCCTTAACAAAAGAATTGCTCAAGGGAATTATAACTAAGTTAAGCGCCTTGCAACAATCAATGGTTATCAAGTTATTTTGAGAGCCATTATCAATAAGGCAACGTATTATTATTTTATTACCATTTTTTGATTTCGCGTAAACTTGCGCGGTTGACAATAAGATAGAAGAATTAGGTCTAACTTCAGCACTTAATGACAGTGAGGGAATACTAGAGGAAACATCAACATTATGTTTCGAGTTATCAATGCGCAACGCAGCCGAAACAGGTGCACTGTTATCAGCTGAGCAATTTTTTATAACGCGCGAGTCTATGTTTACGTCGGCCTGTCCGGACGAATCGCGCGACGGGACCACAGGTGACGTCGATGACCCTTGACCGGTAGGGAGTTGAGACACTTGAACGTAAGTATTGGACTCAATATTATGATCTTTTTTATCAAAGTGTAAGTAAGTGTGATGTTTTTTCTTGCATATATTGCAAACCTGCGTAGATTTACAAGACGTAACTGTGTGTGACCCACTTAAACAATTAACACAACTATGTTTTGATTTAATGAATTCAAATCGCGCGCGCGGAGAACTTAAGTTCTTGAACCGAGAACAAGCGTAAATTATATGATCGGTTTTGTTACAAAATTCGCACGATTTCGTCGGCGGGGTAGTAGACACACTCTCATTACTTGCGACGAACGACTTGTAGGTATGAGGACGGGACGACTGATTAGTGGACGGCTTGCTTGCGCTCGCGCCAGTGTTCGATGTCCGCGTCGAGTTATTGTTTGCACGTTGCAATATTTTTGCTTGATCTTGTAAGAAAGACACCAAGTCATTATAAGACGGAATTTCTTTATTACGAAACGCTAACTCAAACGCTTGTACTGTCTGTGTATCGATTTTCCTAAGTGCGCAATGAGATAAGATGAAATCGGACAAATCCTCGATACCTAATTGTTTCAATGCCGCCACGGAGGAGGCGTACATACCAATAAATGTATCAAGACTATTAGACGTGTTTGTGCAAGCCTTAGAGTCAAGAATATTATTTAAGTAATGCGTGCCTAATGCACGTTTATCTTGAAACTTTTTTACTAAACTTTCCCAGATAATATTATAGGTTTCACCCGTAGGCACAATGCCTGCCGTCACCTTGAGTGCGTCGTGCGTAAGTTTACCTACTAAATACTGTACGCGCTGCGAGTCAGTCAGCTGACTGTTGTTATGAATATTCGAATTGAAACTTTCATAAAATTTAGGCCAATTTTGTGTTTTGCCATCAAAACTTGGCAATTCTATTGGTGGCAACTTAATGTAGCATGTGACATTAGAATTAGACGAGTCTTTTCGCGATGATGATTCATCTGATCGCAACGCCTGAATAATATTATTTCGGGTATGCTTTACTCGAAGATAAAGATCATCAAACGCATCTAAAGGCTTGTAGTCCGGCTTAAACGTCAAATCATGTGATAACTGGAGACCATATAGATCATCTAACAACGTCTCGAACTGACTGCGCATCTCATCAATTGATTCAGACTTAGCCATGAAAGTTTCATTACTTCTAGACGCATAATTAGAAATGTTTTTCGAAAGTTCAAATAAATCATTCATCCGTGAAAAAAGTCGTTCTTTTTTTGCCGTCATAAGGACGAACTGTTTATCAATGGGATCACTAGACGCCATTGAGAACGCATTTTCTTTATCCGTAGGCATTTTAAAGCAAAAATTCACAATGAATATGAGAAAAAATATGAAAAAATAATTTTATGTGAAATTATTTTAAATGACATAAAAATATGTGGAATTTGCAAATGGCGTAACCGGCGCACAATGGCGGTACGCTTTATTTATGTACGAGAATTTTACCAAAAATTTACGTAAATCTGCGAACATCCAAGCATTTATATGGATAATAATACTTGTAATAAGTATTTTGAATGAAAATATGATATGCTAGTGCAATATCCGAACTACGAAGGACCAAATAAAATGGTGACGCGGCGTGTAAATAGCCGATGTCACGCGGGGAGCTTAATTATGAAAATTTATGTTTTGAGACTAATTAGATTGAATCCTATGAAAACATCCCTGTGAATTGAAGAAAGAGGAACATGGTTTCGACGTCAGCATTGAAAACTATTGGCCCACTAACCTTCAGACCAGCTCAAGGACGCCTTCACCAGCTCTTGTCCGCAGCTCACACCGTGAAGCACTTTCACGAAACAAATGTCAGTTCACTGCTGGGTATTTTCACGGGTTCTTGAAACCTTTAGCTGTCGATCTCAGAGTAAATTATACGAAAACTCTGCACCAAAAAATACGCGCTGAGCACGCCGAGATTCAAACATGGGGAATGTCAAATTTGACCGCCTTCGGTGGATGGTAGCCAAAACTATGGCGCTGGTGTCGCCAGGTTCGGCCAATCCAAGAGCACGATTCTTGTGGCGCATGAACCAAATAGCTTCAAATACTGACATATAGAAAACCATTCGAAACAAATTAAATATTGTAAGAGAAATGACCTAATACTAAGGCTTAGCAGAAATAAATATTGTACAAAATAATTTGGGTCACATAGGGTGCCCAACCACTTAGTCTCTAAAAATAAATAGGAAAAATACACAAATTGGTAGGAAATCTGCAATTTTTTTTTAATTTATTATGTGTTTGTGTTGTATATGCATTGCAGAATAAACGATTTTTCTTTCAAAATTATAATATGAAAACAGACAGAAAAGCGATTTATTTGACACATAAATAATACTGTATATTACTTCTTCTTCGTGGTGTTGTTAGGTCCTTTAGAATTAGCTTTGACCAGAACTGCCATTTCAACAGCTTTATCAGTAGCTTCTAACAGGCTACATAAATATTACTTTAATACCAGAATACACACACTTCTAAGCATTGACGACAACATTTTTAACGATAAAACCCAACAACACACACTACCCAAGCAAAACCGGAACAGTCAGCTAAGCCAGCATTGAAAATAATAATATAATATGTAAGTAACATCGATAAAATAACAAGTAAACGAGATAAACGTTTATTGCATTCACGTCCCACAGTACGTAATGGCATATTGCTATCAGTATCGTACCACTTGGCATTATGCGTAGATAACACCTATCTTTGTGATAACGGAGGTCGGCGCTTTTCACGTGAGTGATGTAACCGGTATGCTGATTCACTGCAGGATTTGGAATTTTGGCCCTAGTCTTCTTCTCCAGGTAGGGTTGCAATCCGTCCGGGATACCCCGGATTTGTCCTAGTTTAGAGGGCATCCGGGAAGCGTCCGGGCGGGGCTTCATTTGTAGTCTGGGTTTAAAAATTGTAAGTCTTGGGCTGTCCGCGACAAACGCACTGTGCCCGCACGCCGCGATCAACAGTTTTTTATTACACTGACTATGTATAAAAAAACCTGTTGACATGTCCGGGATCTGGGCTCTAAGATCCGGGGTTTTCGCGCGTCTTGTCCTGGTTGCCAAATTTTAGAGATGGCAACCCTATCTCCAGGTATCAGGGACCCATGACCAATCAAGATTTTGGTTCTTAGTTTATAGCAGACCATTGGTGGTTGTCTCTCTCAATTCAAAATGTTATGAAAGAGAAAGGAGATGAGATGCCGTGACGTCTGGCAAGAGAATGGAAGAAGAAAAATTGTTGCACCGACCCCAATTAGAATGGGACAAGGTCAGGAGGTGATGATGCTGGTTACATTGTCTTTGGACTCTACATTTATCCATTCGCTGGCTTCACTCAAGAGCATGGCTACTTCTATAGCCATTGATTTTTAGGTCAATACTCGTATGCAGATAATGCAAAACACTGATCTCATGGAGTTTTTTTGGAGATTTTTTAAATCATTTAATTTGTTAAACGTGTTTTCAGAACCAACCCGAATTACTACAAATACTGCTACATGTATTGATAATGTTTTTTGTTGTTGCGACTACTTAGATAAATCTATTGTTAATTACCTCCCTTCTGATCACAGTGGGCAAACCGTTGTTTTCGAGTCCTACACACCATTACAAAAAATCCAGATAAACTCTAGACAAATAACACCGACCAATTTAAATAAATTTAATAATAACTTAATTAGTAATTTAGGCATTCCGGGCCATGTTATTGAAAATGTAAATCAATTTTATGAGGAATTCTTTTCAGTGGTTAACATAGAGTTCAATAATACATTAAAAATGAAAACTAAATCTATTTACCCTAAATTTATGTTCAGTGACTGGGCAACTAAGGGTATTAGGATAAGTAGGGAGCGATTGTTTGAGTTGTACGGCCTTAAGCCTTACATCAACTCGGAAACTTTCAATAAATATGTTGCAACTTATTCAAAAATCTTTAAAAACACTTGCAAGGTAGCTAAAGCCTTATTTATTAGCAACAAGATTAAGTCTGCCGAAAACAAAATAAAGACGGTTTGGAAAATTATCAATAGTGAAACAAATAGAAATAAAAAATATAATAATGATATCAGACTAGAGACTTCACATGGTCTTCTAAGTTCTAAAAACGAAGTAGCTCAAGAATTTGTAGATTTTTTTACCAACATCCCGCTTAAAACTACCGAAACCTTAAATTCCTCACCCTTGCTTTCCATTGACTTATTAAAGGCGAACGTTTCAGCCTGTCCGATTGAGTTTCAATTTAAGCATATAAACCCCATAACAGTCATTAAAGCTTTTAAGGAAATCAAAATCAAATTAACCGAAGATCTATGGGGAATGTCTGTTAAAGTTTGTCAGGCCATTATCGACACTATAGCACCGTATTTAGCCTTAATTTTCAATTTGTGTGTGGACCAGGGAGTCTTCCCAGACCTTATGAAATACAGTAAGGTAATACCACTTTTCAAATCTGGGGACAGTAAAGAGACCAATAACTATAGACCCGTTTCCGTGTTGCCGGTTTTCAGCAAGGTGTTTGAAAAGGTAATGCTTAATCAAATGCTCACCCACTTTAGCACCAATAAAATCTTACATGACAAACAGTATGGTTTCACCAAAGGACGTTGTACGACTGACGCCGGTGTCACTTTATTAAAACATATATATACTGCGTGGGAAGAGGCACAAGATGCCATAGGAATCTTCTGTGACCTCTCGAAGGCATTTGATTGCGTAAATCACGAAACCCTGCTCTTGAAACTTGAACATTACGGTTTAGGTAAACTTGCGCTCAGTTTAGTAAAATCGTATTTGAATGATAGACAGCAGCAAGTACAAGTAAATGGTGTAAATTCAATGGGTTTAAAAGTAAAAATGGGTGTACCACAAGGTTCAATATTGGGTCCTTTCCTCTTTTTAGTATATATTAATGACCTACCCCATTTGTTTACAAACCAACCACAAATGGTGTTGTTTGCTGACGACACTTCTTTAATATTTAGAATAAACAGACGTGCCACAAACCTCAACGACGTAAATAACGCTCTAATGCAGGTCCATAACTGGTTTACCGCTAATAATTTAGTATTAAATGGGAAAAAAACTAAGTGTATAAGATTTACTCTACCAAATGTCAAATGTAGTGATTGTGACATAGTATTAAATCAAGAGAAACTTGAATTTGTCGATGAAACTGTTTTCTTGGGGATCACGCTCGACTTAAGGCTACAATGGGGTTCTCATTTAACATCTCTTGCAGGACGGCTGAGTTCAGCAGCATATGCTGTCAGGAAAATCCGTCAATTTACTGATGTAGATACCGCGAGGCTAGTGTATTTTAGTTATTTTCATAGCATTATGTCATACGGTATTTTACTATGGGGTCGGGCTGCAGACATCGAGTCTATATTTATTCTGCAGAAAAGAGCTATCAGAGCCATATATAATCTACGTAGGCGCGATTCTCTAAGAGAACTGTTTAAGGAAATTAACATCATGACTGTACCTTGTCAATATATCTATGAAAATATCATGTACGTTAGGAAAAATCTGCATTTATTTAGTAAAAGAAGTGACCGGCACCACTATAATACTAGAAACAGGGACCAACTGGTTCAGCCAGGTTTCAGGTTAGCTAAAGTAGACTCGTCTTTCATGGGGTACTGTTTAAAATGTTACAATAAAATACCTCCCCCCATTCTACAACTAAATGAAACGAAATTTAAATCTTGCATAAAGCGCACACTATGTAGGCAAGCATATTATAAGTTGGGGGATTACATTGATGATAAAAATGCTTGGCTCAATGCTGGTCCTGCTCCACAACCATAGGGGCTATCAAATTACCATGTGAAGTTACTGTGGAAGCTGCAGAAGATTGTATAAATATCTTTGCTTTGTATAGATTCAATCTCTTAGTATTATATAATTGCATAGCACATGTGTGAAAACTATGTACTGTAAAGCCACTATTTACTGAGTACCCACATCTTACTTACACTGACGCGAATTTACCCTGGCGGTTGAGTAAATGTCATGCTCACTTAAATGTCACGCTGATGGCGGCGGGTGTGTCGGGTCATTTAGTTCCCTTCAATATGGTTGAGTTGAATGATGGCTGATACATGCGTCATGTTCGTGAACGGGCGCTGTCAGTTGTGCCTGGTCATCTCTTAGCTGCCATGGTTCATTTTTAATTATTTTATTTTTAACTTTATTTTCAAATGATTGATTTCGTCTTTTACTGTGGACGCTCTTAACTTGCCCGTATTTCTACATCGTTCTCACATACTAGTAATTCTCAACACGAATGATGTAACCAAGATTCTGTAACATATTTTAATTTAAAAGAGTGTCCATGGAGTTTCTTGCCCATTCTTCTCCATAGAGATCTACGCTTTGGAATGGGCAACTACAGTACTTTCACAAGTTATTATGTCTTGTGACTGGGACTGTAGCTTAGCGTTCTTTTTTTTTTTTGTTCTTTGACTTTCAAAAGTGCCTGTAATGGTCTAATTGAAATAAATGCTTTGAGTTTTTTTTTTTTTTTTTTGAGTTTCTAGCAATCTAGTCTGTTCTTCTCCATATTTCGTTTTAAATTTCTGATTTTCAAAACAATGACTGTTTCATGCCGGGGTCATAACTAAAACTAAATAAATAATGAATGACATTGACATACACTCAGAAGCTTACATAAGCGATTGATATAATATTCTGATCATTATTCATTAGCATAATTTTGTTACTTTTATGATTCTTATATTCATATCAGATGAACACGTGGCTATCAGTATGCCGTTAGGTTTTTGCGTGACTCATAATTTTATAGATTTTTTTTGATAAAATATTATCAAAGACTAGCAGCCCGCCCCGGCTTCGCACGGGTATTTAACAATACACACACATAAAACCCTTTCTTTTTGCGTCAGGTTACTAAAAAAAAAATATAAAGAAAGTTTGAATATTCCCCTCCCGTATGGCCCGTACCCTACATCGCATAAGGTGATGCCTAGCCAGCTGAGCAGGGTGAGCGGCGACCACGGAACTTTTTTCGAATACTAACATTTTTAAACTCGTGATATCTTTTGAATGGAATAACCGAATTGAATAATTCAAAAAGTTATACAAAGGTATTGAATCAGTCTTGAATATGAATGTATGTCTTGAATTTTTCCATGGAGTTTCTTGCCCATTCTTCTCCATAGAGATCTACGCTTTGGAATGGGCAACTACAGTACTTTCACAGTTATTATGTCTAGTGACTGGGACTGTAGCTTAATATTTATTGTTGTTTGAATATTCAAAAGTGCCTGTAACTGGCCTATTTGAAATAAATGAATTGATTTGATTTATTTTGAAAAGAATTAATACCAAGATACAAATACAGAGCCTTTTCAGGCGGCGGCATCAAAAATTTTTTTTTTTTAAATAAAAGAACACTTATTGTGGTATAACTATAATAGTTAGACATAATATTGCTGTGGCGACACTTTTAGTAAATAATATGTGTTATGTTATTCTATCATCAATACTATAGTTTTCGCAGCGCACGCTATGTAAAGATGATGTATTTTAGGTATTTTTTGTACACCTTGGGCTTATTATTGGAGTTTTAGTAAGGATCCCTATTTTTTTTTAAATGTATTTATATATTATTTATTTATTATGTCACAGTATCCCTGGCGTTTCCTTAGCCACATCTTAATGCCCCACTGCTAGTCAGAACCTTCTCTACAATCTCTTCATCGGTATGAAAACGTTTCTTATTCGTGAAGAATCCATGAATTTCTTCTGATAATATTTAAAAGGGAACTGTATAATCAACTCGTTATGCAAATACCTACCTACGAATTAAGTATTTTAGAATGTACTTTATTTAAAATTATTACAAACATGCATGACTTACAGCAAGTCATGCATGTTTGTAATAATTTTGGAATCGCAAATAGTAGTCAGTTATACATAAATAAAATATGTCATTCGACTAGAATTTTCCTTAAAATGATTATGTACTATTAAAAGCGCAATTACGAAGTTTTCCTACCACGAGAACCTTGTCACAAGGAGATCAGGAAGTAGGGTGGAGGTACCTGTTATGAGCCGAGTTGTTAAAGCTACAATATAATAACTTGTTTCATGTCATCTTGAACTTCTTATTGAATCGAATTTTTTGCATTTATTTTTGGTGTGACCGCTTCTTGATGTGATTTTTCTATTTTCGTCCGAATAAATATTTTTATATTTAGTCTTGTCGTAAAGGTTAATTCTGCCATGCCATTTTGCGATTGACTATAATACTGCAGATTTACTATTACATGAAAATAAATTCTATAACATAGTCTCGTTTTCGGAATACAAAAACAAAATATGGTATGATGTTGACAGGTTTGTAACATTTTAAAACTCAAATAAAATTAAGTAGGTTTACCTGTTGTAAAAACCTTACATATTATTAGGTACGTGTTTTCCTTTTCATAAATATTCCTTCATTAGGTATGTGTTTTCTGAAAAAAATAACCCGCCATGTGCGAGTCGGACTCCCGCACAAATGGTTCCGTAGCACCAAACAATATTTTTATCGCTCAGGGGCCAAGGCTCGGGCCAACACAATTTTTTCATTTTCATAATTTCACAATCTTTTGTGTAGCGGTTCATAGAAGACACCTGCACGCATAGCATTGCCACTGTGGAAACGGGTTATGTCGACGGAAGAATCGACATAATGACAGATTATCATTGTCTATCTGTCATTTTGTCGATTCTTCACATACTCTCTAGATTCAACTGTTTGGTGCGAAGTCTCGGAGTAAAATGACGGGCAGGGCGAATCTAGAAGAGTTCCGTTGTTTGCATTTTGGCAACGGAACCCTAAAAAGTTTATATTTTACAGTGTAACTAGCGTCGATAATTCCGTTCGTAGATAAAAAGTTTTGCCATACATATCGATTCATCATATTAGCTGTCGTATTATTTATATGTGTCACCGCTCAACAGTTATCAATAGGGATATGTTATTATTATCTTAAACCTTCTTGATACATTATTTTGTAACTGATTACAATTACAAGTGTACTTTTCGTGTACTTGAACTTGCTAGTAAGCAAGTTCAAGTACACGAACTTGGCTGACCACACGTCTATTTACTAATACTTGACAAAAGAATATTTCAAGTCCAATAAATAAATGTATTTTAAAACATAATAAAAGAAAGATTAATTGAAATACTGAAATAATAAGTACCTACATAATATTTGGCAAGATTTCGAAATACAACAAAAAATCACATTATAATAAAAATGATTCCTAAATCAAATGCAGCGATGTGTCTTGCCCGTTTTGGATGAGTCGTTAGTGATCGTTTTTTCTTTTATTTTCTCAATAAGTATATTTTTAACCTTTTTTCTCTACCGGTACGCATAAATCATTCATACATTTATATAGCTGTCAAAAGTTCATGGAATAATGAAATTATTTTCCTTATTTTATCAGATCACAACTTCTGGCCATATTTGTCAAAAGTAATATTAATGTATGTAGTTAAGTTAATATTAATGTATAGACAATATTTGTTTGTTCTCGGTCATGCGTTTATGTGGTGTTTGACAAGGTCAGCGTAAAACTACGCCGGATCGATTTAGGTGCACCTAGATTAAAAACTAAGATCATCCAGGCTATTCTCGTCATACAGACTCATTGCACTACGACACTACCTACGTTTTCTCAAGCTCTAAACTGATTGCGCGATTCCGCATATAAATGTGAAAGTAAGTCGCAAAACTCTTGTTCGTTGTTTTTCTTCAAACGCGAATGATCGTGCGAATTTGACGAGAGCAAAAAAGTTGAGGCGCATTCGAAATTCGTACTTTTTCAATTTTGTTTCTTTATTTGATTTTTTGAATGGCCGGTAATTGTTTAGTTGACCTCATTTGATACCGACATGTACCGTAGTTTATTTATCTTTAGTTCTTAGTTTGGAATCTAATAAAAATAGTAATAATGTGCCTACAATCAATGAATCCATAGCTAAACTAAACGGAAATTAACTGACACAGCGGTCACGCAACTGTGATCTTTTTGTAATGGTTATATTCAATGATCGCTTTTCTAACCTTAGACGCCATTTTTTTTAAATATAATACCTAAATTATTTTTTACCTATTGTGCTTGCAATAAACTATAGCATTATTTCCTATATGCACAACAATCATTTAACTATCTCCTTATAGAGAAAACTGCTACAATAGGGAAGACCGTTAAAAGCTAATTGTAGATGGCACGACTATAGCTGGGTCTCAATCTGACCAATGAGGTTGAGCTAATTTGAAATATAAAATGACATTATCGGATTTTCAACCAATGACGATGCATGGAACCAGCTATGCTAGCGCCATTAGTTCCGCAGTTTCCATCCCCATTAGTGTTTCATCATCTATGGTTTGCGATTTGACTTGGAAATAGTTCATTTTTTTAGAGGCTCAATACCTCAAGCAATTAACATTCGTGCAATAGAACTGCTTACCTAGATAATTCTACAAGACTATTTTAATACATGAAATCAACCGGCAAAGATTTGAAGACTTGCCAAATCTGAAAGGGAGAGAAGGGAAACATCAATCAATGTTACTTTCGTTGGAATAACAAGGGACAACCTAGACTTCGGTTTGTTTACTTAATATTGTTACGAGCTGGGTACAGGGTAAATAAACACACTACCATTTAAACATAAAAAGTTTATTTAACACTAAACACATAGTCTTTAAACTTTTGAACGCCAGAGTATAAACGCACGCGCGTGCCCTCCACGCCAAGCCACAAATTAACCCACCGCAAATACTTACAAATAAAAAAACCGGCCAAGTGCGAGTCTTACTCGCACACAGGGTTCCATAGCTCCAAACAATATAATAACAATATTTTGAACTGTCATTCATTAGTTAGTAGTATTAGTAAACTTCCACACAACCGCAAAACTAAATTTGTTTTTCATAGTATGTTTATGAAAAACAAAGTTACTGCTGCAGTTTGATGAAAAAGTCCCATATTTCAAAAACTAAACATCATATCTTATTGAAACCAATTTTCGTTGATAGTTTTTTTTACGTTCCACAATCCTAAATATTTTCAGAATTTTCCTCCTCTTACTTTAGAAATTAGAGGGGGGGGGGAGGCACAAATTTTACCACTTTGGAAGTGGCTCTAGCGCAAAAATAAAAGATATTAGAAACATGAATATCATTTTTGAAGACCTATCCATAGATACCCCACACGTATGGGTTTGATGAAAAATTTTTTTTTGGTTTTCAGTTCTAAGTATGGGGACCCCCTTAATTTTTTTTTTCTATTTTTGTGTGAAAATCCTAATGCGGTTTACAGAATACATCTACTTACCAAGTTTCAACAGTATAGTTCTTATAGTTTCGGAAATAAGTGGCTGTAACATACAGACGGACGGACAGACAGACAGACAGACATGACGAATCTATAAGGGTTCCGTTTTTTGCCATTCGGCTACGGAACCCTAAAAAAGATATTTCAAAACTGTTATTAACTTATTGCCTGTTAAGACATTTAATATTTAAGATATATAGATCACATTTTTAAGATATATAAATAAACACACACAGAATAAATTATTTAAACTGTTTATTTCGTGTTAAAAGCGCATCACATTTTTTGTCACATATTTGTGTCATTGGCGTACGGAGCACGCGCTTGCTTGTCACGTATATGTAACAATAGCGTTCAAAAGGTTTACTTAATCACAAATACACAACTGATCACTATTCTCTTAAATATCGCACTAGTAGTTCACTTCGATCGCTTCGTTTCGTAGTCGCAATAAGACTGCCTAATCCCGCTAAGCCGTCGTCTGTTTATATGGCCGACCCATCTTAGAGAAACTTCCACAACTTCCGTAAACGTCTAGGCAGTTCCTTGGGGGAAACCTAGCCTTCGAAAAAGGTCTCGAACTTTCTAGACATTTCCATCGTGGATTCTAGGATTATTCTCGGTATGAGAGTAGAGGAAATCCAAAGAAACGGTGGATGGACTGTGTGAAGGATGATATGGCAAGAAAGGTGTCTAATGAGATGATAAGTAATAGAGAAGTAAGTAAGAAGAAGACATGCTGCGCCGACCTCAAATTGTGATGAGGGCAGAGAATGATGATGAGGATGAAGAGTTTTCTATACTTACTTCTAGTTACTGAAACATCGGAGGTCGTTGAACCCCAAATTATAATTTATTTATATTTCTATATTTTCATACACTATGCCATGCCACTATGCCTGCGGAGTTCCTTCAGCTAATTTAATTTAATCCTGTATTTTCCAACAAAATTTAATGGTTTACCATTTGTCGTAAACGTTCAAAAAGAAGTTATTTTTCAATTAAATGTAAACAAAAACAGAAAATTAATTCCGCATTCCAAACTTCATATTATATGCTAATTTAAATATATAGTACAGAAACAACATTTACCAACGAAGTGATCGGTTTGATAGGCCAGCTTCTGCATATAACCTTGAATCCTGAAACTATAAAAATATGTAGGCAAGTATAAAACTCAGCTGAGACGTACATTTAGAAATGCGGTTTCTCCGTTTTTTCTATGAAATTCCATACTACTTACAACGCACACTTAAAAACGTCGTATCGACATCGCTTCAGATCAGGATCAGAAGTATAAGCCTCCTTTTTGGGCTTGCCCCGGTTGGCTAAAAATGAGGCGATGCTAAAAATATTAGTCTAATGAACTGATGATGACAAAGGTGATTGCCCAAATGCGCCGGACGTACAATTTCACCAGGCGTACTATTTTAATACATAATATATTAACAATGTTATGTTATTAAATAGGGTTCAAATTATTCCACTGGACCGTTTTAGATATAACCTATGAAACTCTGAGGTTGTGAAACAGTCCACAGATTCGATACGATTCCGAAAATTCCTATATCCAAACTTACAAACTTTACCTCTCTATAAATAAGTATTATTTTTTAACTAATTATCTAATCCAAATACGATGACCCTAACATTCGGACTGTCATCGGCCAAGCTATCAATCGTAGAGATAGTTCAGTAGGCAATACTAATCACGTAGTACAATTAATTATATTGTAATTATATGTACTGCTTGATGATAAGCATACAAGGGAATTAGACGTGCTATCGAACCTAATACATCAATATGTCAAATACATTCTGACATATTGACTTTAGATTTCATTCATTAGCGGCTTGACTCTCGTTTTAATTACTTTATAGTGTCGTGCCGTGATTTATTGGTTTGATCTTTATTAGTTATCGAGAAAGCTGTGATTATTACTTATTCATCTAATTCGTGTTGGTGTAGCCCGAGACGTATCTTATAATGAAAATATGACAGCGCTTCTGTTCTATTTTGTTATGAATACTGCTAAAGTATCATGGAACTCACTGCGTTCCTTTTCTTCCATAATGTGTGTGCGTTCCAAGTAAAAGTGATCTTCTGGGCGCTCCTTCGACCTTATTCATTACTTTCCATAAGGCGAGATCGAAGTAAAACGCAGGCACAGAAAAAAATAACTCTCGCTTTCTTGATGATTACCGATCAAGTCTCGTAAAAACTTTTTGGAAGAAGAAGGTTGTGTTTCAAGCGTTCGAAATGCTGAACCGTTAATTAAAGTAAAAGTTAACTTTGTAACCAGAACGATTGTTGCAACTACTTTATTCATTTACAGTGCCAGTCGATTGAGGAAGTAAACATGAATGAATTTGTTGTGGATAAATGTAGCAATAAAACTGTGTCCTTGAGAGATATTTTTAAACGTTTTGATCGCAAAACAAGTAAAAATTGATGTTTAACATGTTTCGCAAACAACAATCCAATCATCGTTAACGTCATTGAGATCTTCGGAAGTCATTGCCTCTACTTCACAAAAAAGTACTTCATCATTTATTTTATTATGCCTCCTTGGTTTTTCCAGACGAACCCGTTCATCGTCATTATAAAATTTTCGACCCAAATGTACTTTTTATGTTGTAAGTTATAATGTTCTTCGGGGAAGAATATTTTGGGTACACTTTATTATAAAGTACATTAGTATTTAATTAACAGTTTAGACTGCATAATTTCAACAACTTCAGTATCATTTGGTTTTCCGAGTAGTTCTTAAAACGAAATCAAAATTGACTCTATCTGAAACTTTCACCTATAAATACTAGTGTTTCTTTTACTGGCACCGAACTGCCTTGGCGGTGCCAAGTTTAGATTTTGCTTCGATTGGATTTCCAGCATTTTTTTGGTGCACTTAGTAACTGTTAAGTCCTCTGCTCTATGTAACGTTATGCAAAAAATTATCGAACCCAGAATTTTCTTAAATTTGCATGGCGGTTAACTTGACGTGGTCGCGTCATTAAACTCCCTCGTTATGCAGAGACATGCTGATATTACCATAGCAATGTATCTTCCATACATGACATAACAATACCTATCTATACTAATAATTATAAAGCTGAAGAGTTTGTTTGTTTGCTTGAACGCGCTAATCTCAGGAGCTACTGATCCGATTTGAAAAATTCTTTCAGTGTTAGATAGCCCATTTATCAAGGAAGGCTATAGGCTATATATCATTACGCTACGACAAATAGGAGCGGAGCAGCAATTAATAATGTTTCATCATCGGGGAAAATGTGACGCATACGAAGTTGCGCGGTACAGCTAGTAAGTTATAAAATTAAGGATTATAACAGTAATTTTCTATACATTTTGCAAGAACAATTTCTATGTTAATTTGACGCAAGACGAATACTCGATTCGAGTCCAACGTTTTCGAATCTCACATCTTTAGTACTAAATAAGTCATATTTTACGTAGTGCGTACGTGCTGAACTGGGCCTATTTGGCGCTGCCTTGAGTCACACAGTATTTTTTGTTTAGTATTAAGTTTTTTATTTTTATATTTGTTTTTATTTTTTTAATATTGTGTGTATTTGTGGCGATGGCGCCAATAAACGTTTTTTCTTTCTTTCTTTCTAGTATTATAAATCATAGAAATAATGCCGTACAAAAGTCTTATCTAGGACCCGAAACACAATAGGAAATCCATTGTTACGCTTTTGTATTAAATTTAAAACTAACATTCCGCGTAAAAGATTCAGGCCTGGATACTAGATGCAGCACCGCCCTCCTGCCCGAAAACTGTGCACCTGCTGGAAAAGCAAAAATAATTAGCATGGGATGCACAAATATTTTGCATAACATTTAATGTCATGGATTTCCGCAAAGTAACGCCTGATTCAATATTTTTTTTACGTTTTAACATATTTTGTCAGGACACGTCAAGGGATTACAATATAATAGTTCTTTAGTTACACAGAAAGTAGGCACAAGTTACATTCATATATTGACGATAACGAGTTTGAAAATAATAACACTGAAATATTATGAGCTAAGCGGTTTTCTATTTTTTATCGACGGTGACCCTGGCCTGTCAATCAGATCGAGAAAAAATTCGGCCGCCATAATTGTTCAGGGACACGATCTAATATATCAAAAATAACTTGGCAAGATTAAATATTATCTATGAAGAGAGACTGATTAATTACTGACGATGTATTTCAATAAGTTAAAAAAAGTAATTTGATAAAAATAATTCTCATGTAGGTAAATAACAAAATGGTTTTCAAGTAAAAATAGAAGAACACTAGTCGCTTTATAAACTGACCTGGTTCGGTCTAGTCAGCCTAGTCTAGACTAGGCATCAGTGAACAAAAACGGGCACTAAATTCACAGGCCATTGTTCATTCATGGACATTTCTCCTGAAAGCGATCGATGTATTCGGAATAACCTTGGAAAGATTATACCGAATACGCATGCACACTATGCACAGCTGCAATTAAAAATAAACAATCGATTAACGATCTTATCTAATCGACCCAGTTGTGTGCATAAATGTTCTATTTAACATTTTAATTCTGTTTTTAAGTGCATTCAGTAACAAAGGCGGCTTTTTATAATAATTATTGTAATTTATGTTTTTTTAGCCTAAAATGGAATACCTACCTACTCGTATTTATAACTTCAACAAAAGGTTGAAAAGTTAAGTAGCTACAAAAATAGGAAGAGAATTCTGATCAGTCGCCTTGTACATGATTCAAACATGACAATTAAATAGATAAAGCTTATTATCATATTAGTCACCAATTAATTCAACCTTTTAGTGTATAATAAAACTCGTAGGTTAAACCATTTCTAATTCATTTTACTTTAAAATTAAATTAGATTTCATTGTGGGGCTACAAAGCCATCGTTATTTTATTATTATTATGTCTGAAATGTTTCCGAGGCTTCTTTGTAGTTTGTTGGTAACAAAGGCGCAGACGAAATTTTCGCAATTATGTCCTGTCTGAAATGGGCAATGTCCTTTATGACGACTTTTAATAGAAAATGCGCCTCGTGAGTTTACTCTCGTGTAAATTCATATTGGTAAATAGGTTCCTCTCAATCAAAATTGATATGATAATTGTGCAACAAAAACTATGGCTAATACAAAATGTTTTAGTGTGGATGAACATCAAATCATAAGTTTTTTTTAAGAATAAGTCATCTATCTAAAAATATAAATCAATTGCTGTTTGTTTGTCTCGTATGTTTGTCGTAGTCCAGGGAAGGTTTAAAAGGTGAGAAAGGTAGGGTAGGGTAGGTAGGTAGGTAGGCTAGAGTAGAGTAGGTAGGTAGTTAGGTAGGGTAGGGTAGGTAGGTACTAAAAACTGCATTGCAACGCCAAGTACAGCTACTTAATGATAAAATTTAGTATGTGTAAGTGCTTGTAGTGTAAATGCATTAATATTGTGCTGGTCACTTCGAACTGTGTGTATTATGTATAAACTTGTCTTTAAATACTGCAAATTCCGCAAAAAATAAACAGCTATTTACAGTTGATACTGTCATAGTGTGTCAATAGGCGTCATAGCCTAAGATCCCGGTATACAACGACCTTCACCGAGCTGGTTAATGGATGAAACTTTTTTTTTGTTTTATTTTTTATTTAATTTCAATAAATATATTGCATAAGGGTTATCTAAAAAAAATCAGTCCAGGTTATGAATAAATAATAATTTTAAACAAAAAATGTTTGAAACATTTCTCCGGTTTCGTTAATAAACAAATTCCATACCAATCGAAAGTATAAAGCCCATAAAATATGCAAACGTTAGGTTGCCTTTTTTATTCATTAACCAGACCGGTGCAAGTTACTAGTATCGATTTGCCTGTTTATACCTGCCTACCCGACAGTTGTGGCGGGAAAAGAAAAGGCAACCTAACGTTTGCATATTCTATGGGCTTTATACTTTCGATTGGTATGGAATTTGTCTATTAACCAAACCGGTGAAATGTTAAAAAAAAATACTGATTGAAATTTTTTAGACAACCCCTAAGCAATATATTCATTGACATATTAGATTTAATATAAAATAAGTTTCATCCATTAACCAGCTCGGTGAAGGTCGTTGTATATCGGGATCCTATACTATCATTTGCACGAATTAAATTGCATATGTAAAGAACCAGGGATTGTCAGCACTCAGCTAAAATCAAACACATAACCATCAGTGGCGAAGGGTGAAAATTTTGAAAGGTGAAGCCGAAGAAAAAAATGAGAATTTAAAATTTTATTTTTTTTATTTTTGTTATTTTCGTTTTAGTCATCAGCGAACCCGAAAACCTGAAAAATGACACCCATGACGAAAATACCAGAATTTTACGTCACGCTTCGGCGCTATTTTTAATTTTGGCGTCAGTATCGTTATCAGCGACCCCAAAAACCACGAAAATGTCACCCATGATAAAAATACCACAAAAATTCTAAGGACCCGACTTGATCCTTTTTTTTGTAACGAGTAAATGCACAGGAACTATTAACAAATAAAAATATAAGCTAATAAACCTTTTTGAAACAAGCTTTTATAAAGATGCACTGGAAAGAAGAAAATAAATCTTTGAGTAAATGAAAACGATATAGGATAATTTTCACAAAAGCTTGTCGCGTTTAGTTTTTAAAGCATTTACCATTCACTCGACAAGCTTCAGATAACTATAGAAATTATGTTTATTTAAGTGAACGCGTATATATACAAAGTTTCATGTCTGTGCTATTAACCGTTGAGGAGTTCCCTGAGGAGCCTGTTCGTGAGGAGACCATCCTAGCGGTAGGATGAGTTCATGATACAAATCGTGATTATCTATCAAATTTGAACTCGATTGCAAAGTTTCGTGTCTGTGCTATTAAATGTTGAGGAGTTCCCTCGTGAGAAGACGATCCTGGCTGCAGGATTAGATCATGATAGAATTCATGTTTATCCATCAAATATGATCGTGCTTACAAATTTTCGTGTCTGTGCTATTAAACGTTGAGGAGTTCCCTCGTGAGGAGACGATCCTGGCGGTAGGATGAGTTCATGATACAAATCGTGATTATCCATCAAATATAAACTCGTAGGCAAAGTTTCGTATCTGTGCTATTAACCGTTGAGGAGTTCCCTCGTGAGGAGACAATCCTGGCTGCAGGATTCAGTTATGTCTGTCATAAGAATGTATTGTTCTTAGAACCAAAGGTGTGTGCAAAATTTCAGTTCAATCAGAGATCGGGAAGTGGTTCTAATTTAGCTTTCTATACATAGAATCTTTGTCGTAACTCGATAAACTTCGGCTTACCTAGTTCCTACAAAACGCTGTTGATAGCCGCGAAGACACGTGTCTGCGTCCATACGAATTTAGTTCTGAATGCTGACACCCGACCATCGGCTTATTGGCGCCACATGTTGCTTTCTTTGTTGACTTTAAAAAGTTGGCATTTTTGTAATGTTTTCAATCCTATGATGTATTCAATGTCTATACTGTGATGTGATACCTACAGATGTGTACATAATTTACTATTTGACTACAATAGACACTACGTATAGTGCCTTGTTCCCAAAGGGAAGCCGGTAGGAATCGGCTTATTAGGTGCCTTCGGGCCTGATAACCATCCTTTCGGCTTCACCGCAGTCGGGTAATAATATATATTTTTTATATCTGTTAAGAGATTAAAAGTTAGGTAATTCCTATTTATTTTTTTATTGATTAAATTATTATTCAGTGACCAACATTACTGCGATTCTGTGAACCCTATTAATGACCGGGTTTATGGTATTATATTTATTATCGGGCATTATCGTATGTCACATTTATGACACGTGCGTCTAATACTTAGTGGCTTTTGATTATCAGTATGACGCGTAGTTTTTTATATAACTGATCCTTTTACTATTATGAATATTAATAACATTTGACTATGCTAATCATTATGTTTTGTAATCCAAATTAATATTTAATACGCGTTGTTGCCATGTGGTGAAAAACAACGGTCTTTCATTTAGATAATTCTATAGCAATCATTGCGTCACTAACAGCGTGGTCGAGCAGAGGATATTTTTTACACGGTTTTTTTTTTTTTGAAGTGAAAGCTGATTTATGCCGTTGTGCACTTTTGTGATGGGTAAAAAATGTTAAACTCGCGTAAGGACACGTGGCCGTCAGATTTTATTGACATTAGGTTACGAAGGAATTTGAACTTTATGTCATCTGTCATTGAGTTTGGGTTTCCAAAACTCGAAAATTCGTAAGACGGATTGACATTAGGTTACTAAGGAATTTTAACTTTATGACATCTGTCATTGAGTTAGGGGTTCCAAAACTGGATAATTATATTATGCACAAACAAAATATTCGGTTTCTGTAATGGTTTTGAAGTGTTAAATTTTTAATGTAATAGAAATTCTCATGTTTGTGTACGATAGCGCATTAAATGAATATTGTATGTTACCACATAAATGATAGTAAAGTACTATCATTTATGTGGTATACTGATAATTAAAGCAATTCGTGCAAAATTATTCCCTAACCATTCCAAAATGTCAAAAATGCACAACGTTAATATTCAAGTTTTCACTTCTGCCGAAACTCCCGGAGTGCAACCCGTTTTTTTGCTTTTTCTTAGCCTGCCAAGTGTCCCACTGCTGAGCAAAGGCTTTTCCATTCCAAACCTTTCGATCTTGCGCTGTCTCTGGCCATGTTCGCCCCGCAATACATACATGGCATTGAATAAGAAATTTCTTTCAAAATTAATTGAATTGTGATTGAAAGCGTGTTACGCATTGGGATGCAGTTTCCTCGATTTCATAATTCTAGGAAAACTGGACCACTTCTAATGCTGTTTATACTTACACAATAGGGATCAAAGTATCACCATCAAATAATTGAACCTGTCAGTTCAAAGGTAATTATTTGTCACCTGGTACTTAATACTGCAAATTAGTCATAATTAGATAGTAATTAGTACTGTAGAAGAAAATGCTTTTTCATGTTTACGTTGACTTAAGTGCCTGTAAGATAACACATTTGAACTTGGACTAAGTTCAAGGCCACCATAGCTTGCCTACTACTATTTCGTAACATCCTGTATGAATTTCCCAATCAAGGAAATTCAGACAGTTCCCTTTCAACATTGTCATCTTATCTCAGACCTCACTTGAAGGCTTATTCATATACCTCTTGGTTTGTTTAATCAACAATTAGTGTTAATATGGTCCTTCAAAACGACAGCCGGTCGCGCTATGTAAAAAACTGTTATTCAGCTGCATCCGGTTAGACTGGAAGCCGACCCCAACATAGTAGGGAAAAGGCTAAGCAGAGGATGATGGTCTTTCAAAACGAAGGTCCAAAATGTCCAAGATGGCCGTGGTGGGCATTCAAAGAAACTGCCCTCCACATGACAATGCTTTTGGGAATCAGCCCCATCGTCATTTGTTACCGTCACTTAAGTTACCGAAACCGGGCCCCCTATTCCTTATTTCCCCTATTTCCTCTCTGTTTGGCATTACGAAAGCAAGCGAGATAGACATACGACTTTCCGAATCGAAATCGAATCCGAGCGTTTGTGAATACGGGGGCAGATTCGTAATACATCTCCTACTACTCGTTTCCCTGTTTTAGTTCTATTACCATCTCTCTTCTCAGTTTTAGCGCAACTACTCTCTCCTCCCTTTCTCTTTTCCTAGTAAACTAATTTCTGTTTTCTCTTGTCTACAGATTCGAGTTACGGCGAACATTAATGATATGGAATTGTTCACTAGCAGCGTTTAGTATCATGGGTGCCTGTCGGACACTCCCGGAGTTCATACATGTGTTACGGAACTACGGGATCTATCACTCTATTTGTGTGCCAAGGTAAGTTATATTTTTAAAACAAATGCGTAAAAATATGTTTAAAAGACTGCTGGTGGTCAGGGCTCCTTAGGGGGGAACCTCTTCACTGTGCGTGCCGTTTCAGGTGTACTGTTTTCTGAAACAAGCCCTACATTTATTTCCCATTAATTGTTTTTAACACTAGCTTACATTATACCACCGCCAAGCCCATGATTTCCAGTCGCCGCCAGGTGGGCCATATCGGCGGTTGGTTTTGTCCAGAACGTCGCGTTATCTTCTACGAGATTGCTTCTAGCTGTGTCAGGGTTCCACATAGTGGCTATTTTAATCCACAGCTCATTGGTTTATATTATTGTGTAGTTGACTAAACTAATATTATAAAGAGGAAACATTTGATTGTTTGTATGTTTGTTTGTTTGCATTGAATAGGCTCCGAAACTACTGGTCCGATTTGAAAAATTATTTCATAGTTAGATAGCCCATTTATCGAGGAAGGCTATAGGCTATATCATCACGCTACGACCAATAGGAGTGGAGCAGCAATGAAAAATTTTGCGAAAACGGGGAAAATGTGACGCAAACGAAGTTGCGCCGGACAGCTAGTGTTATAGTAAAATGACTGTTTGACGATGGGCGTCGACAATAGGGGATCACTAGATACGAGGATTAATTGAATGGAATGGCATGTGGAAATTCAAATATGTTATTTGAGAGTTGTCTCTAACGTCTTCTTTACAATTTGTCCAAGGTTTAGGCTTACTATGACCCTAGGATTAATGATGTTTTGTTCAATTCAATTCATTAATCTATGTTGAGTCTTCAATAAAATGTCTCGTTATGTTACGTCTGTCTGACCTTCATTGACTGTCATGTTTTGACGAATGTAACAGACCGTAGTCAACTCCTGAACTAGTTAGGAGTACAAACTTATATCGTTTAACTGCTTGAAATTAGGATTAAAGTTGCTGAACGACGAGACATTCAGCAAAACAAGATTCGTTTCAAACTTACATTTATTACAATATCGCACAAAATAAACAATGTATGTCTTTTAAAATTTAAATATAGTCTTGGTAATATTTGCATACAGAGAGATAGTAATTATATGTAACATAAGGTCTAAAATGGGTAGAGGAATTTTGTATAAAACATGACGTTTTTTTTTGTGTCGAAATTATAACATGGAAATACATAGTTGATAATAGTGGCTCTTGCTGACCTTGACATAATATTCCTCGTGTTATGTAAATTTCATCGGCCTAAAGAGCTCGTGGCTAAATAATAGCAGCCGCACGGATCGATCTTTAAGGTTAAGCCGTGCTTGCCGAGGTTGGTCCGTGGATGGGTGACCATAATTACATATCGAGTTTCCTCCGTGTCTCGGAAAGCACGTTAAGCCGTTGGTCCCGGATCGTATTATCCAGTTACTGGGTTGTGGAGGTCAGATAAGCAGTCGCTTCATGTAAAATACTGGTACTCAACTGCATCCGGTTAGACTGGAAGCCGATCCCAAGATAGTTTGGGAAAAGGCTAGGCAGATGATGACCGTTTTAGATATTTTCATTGAGTGGTGAATATAGTTGCCCCAACAAATTCACAAAAAACCCTTAATATCTTGAAACCTGACTGCGGATACTTCAGGAAAGGATTTCGCAGTGTCTGGCTGGTGCCACGTCTGCAGATTGTCAAAGGGTCGATCAAGTCCGAACCCTTACTTATCCCCAGCTTGCAAAAAGTGCTGGTTAAGTACCAAAGGGCTTATGAGAAAACAACGGACGTTAGGCAGGACAAAAAGTATTGGAGGTCAGATAGGCAGTCGCTTCATGTTAAATACTGGTACTCAGCTGCATCTGGTTGGACTGGAAGCCGACCCCAAGATAGTTTGGGAAAAAGCTAGGCAAATGATGTTAGGCAGGGCAAAAAGTTCGAAACCCTATTTTAAAATTCTAATAACCAGGAAAACAACAAGATTTATAATCCAGAGATATAAATGTCATGAGGTCAGAACGCCGATTGTCGGCTAGTAACAAAGGCATCCGAGAATAGGCTAGGCAAGTCATAAACTTTTTTACGTCATCCAAACAACATTACGGATAAGGTGACTTGTCTAGACACCCTGTCTGGCTCGCAGACTATTTGGGTGAAGCTAGTGCCTATATCCAGTGTTACGGCCGTCTGAAAATGTGGTGTTTTGTGCTTTTCGGTCCACGAACAAAAATATTTACTAGTTTGTTTTAAACCAGTAGCTCTAACTTTGTTCTTTTTTGTCATGACATCTGGTTTTATTTGTCATTGGTTATTAAACACAATGTTTTAAGAAATACTTTAAAATTTCAGGTTTTGGCGCTTTAGCCACTTTACCTTTCCACTGTCGATGTGTTTTTTTTTAATAAGCTTATTATTAAAACTCGGCCCTACACCGTGTCCTTAACAAAGCGATCGGTAGCGTAATCACGCGATGTTCGCGTTTATTTGTTTGGAAAACCAGAAAAAAGCCCCTGTGTTCATGTTCGCCGAACATAATGAACGTGATGTTCGCTTGTTTGGTTAGAACATGACCTCTGGTTCAGCACCTCTCCTCCTCCTCCTCATCCTCTTTGGCCTTGCGTAATTTTAACATTTTGCCATTCTGATCTATTCGTAATTGTTTGTACATAAACAAGTAATAAAACCTTAGACAATTTGTTTTCAAACGTTCATTCTAAAGTACCTACATCATGCTTATTTTGTAAAGGAAAAAAGCGTGGAACAATAAAAATAATATTATTTCCAAACAATGCTTCAGTGTTTTAACATTGAAGTGTGCGGTATGATGACAATAATACTCAGGTAGTGTTCCTACCTGTTTACCATTAAAAATGTCCAGTAAACAGAAATAGTCATTTTGATCTGACATGCCATACCTGTCTCGATAAAATTAATATTTCAAGATATCTCATGAAAACAAGTTCTCATTATACGGTGATAAAGTATGGGTATTTTGTATGGGGGCCCCTTTTAAATATTTATTTTATTCTGTTTTTAGTATTTGAGAAGTAATTAGTTTCAACTTGCTAAATGTCACGGTTCATGAGATACAACCTGGTGACAGACGGACGGACGGACGTCCAGCGAAGTCTCAGTAATAGGGTCCCGTTTGACCCTTTGGGTACGGAACCCTAAAAACATAGTAAAGAAAAATTGTGATGCTCAAATCCGTCCTCGAAAAGGTATAAGCCATTTGAGTCAGCCAGAAGCTGACCGGCCCTTAAAATGTTTCATAACTTTAGTTACTGACAAATAAACGGCTTATATAACCTTTTACATAACCCAAAAGCTATGTTAATATACCCATCACAAAATTGAGATTTTCATTTTAATTGCGGACGTAGCTGTGAATACATTTTACGCTCGCTGGCTTTTAACGGTAGTCGTTAAAAAATATGACAGGAACGTACGTGCCTTTCTCTGAATTTAGGTCTTGCGTCGTGTTTTTCGGGTCGGTAAAAAGGCAGGCACCATTTTGGACAAACAACTGTCTAAAGATATGTAGACAGAAATAAATAGTACCTAGTAAGTTGTTTATGCCGAAGGGACTTAGTGTAAGTAAGTCTAAGTAAAATATCGGCATTGAATAAGTTTGTAATGTCCCAAGTTTGGTAACGACTTACAACTTCTGTACCTATTGGCTACGGAAAGTTATAAAGGGTTTATCAAACTCGACTACGACGGCCTACGAGGCTACGAAAATGCTACGCCATTGGTTTTTGCTACGCAGTATGCTACGTTCCTTTTTAGGGTTCCGTAGTCAACAAGGAACACTTATAGTTTCGCCATGTCCGTCTATCTGTCTGTCCGCGGTTTAGCTCAAAAACTATTGGTAAAATAAAATTTTGAAAAAAACTATTATTTAGGGTACCTCCCCTACATGTAAAGTGAGGATTATAATTTTTTTTTTCGTCCTTCCCATAGTGTGGGGTATCGTTGGATAAGTCTTCAAAATATTACGGATTAGGGAAGACCGTTTTTTGATTAAGTAAACCGTTCGTGACTTATCAAGCTTTATAGTACCAATTTTCGTTAGGATCAAGTGTCCCCCCCTCTACAGACTAAACGGTTGTAGTTAGAAATACAAATGTCACGGCAGTAGTACCCATATATAACGAAGTTTAAAGGAAAACTATCACACTTAACTGGGCTTTACAAGTTTACGAGTAATAGTCGACCAATTGTATTTGACTCGAAAATTTCGAACAACTCCATAGAAATGTCGATAAATGGCGCTAAGCTTCAGTTGTGGCTTCAGTTATCAGTGTGTGTTTCATTCCTAAATAAGTTTTATAAAAAAAAAACAGTTGTTGTTTTTGTTGTTGTTTGTATAGGAAGTCAAATTAGGTAGGTAGGTATGTTTGGCTTTTAGTTAGAGCATGGTACGAAACTATCAGTCTGCGAATACGACCCGCACTTGGCTGTTATAAAAACTACGGAACCCTACACTGCGCGTGGCCCGACACGCACTTGACCGGTTTTTTTATGTTTCAAATCAACTGTGACCTCAATCATTTACATTTGCGTCATAATGTGTTTTCGATAAAAGAAACAGTACCGATAGAAGCAAAGTGCTTATCAAACAACATTTCATAGAAAAATACTGACGTATTGGACTGCCTGTGACTGCTGAGCGTGGTTCGATTCCCGAGTCAGGAAAAATTGTTATTTATTTATTTATGTACACACAACACTTAAAAGAACAATACATTAAGACACAAGAGCACAAAGGTACTGCTTATTTCAAAAGAAATTTCTTCCAGCAGACCTGCGAATGGAAAGTTGGATTAGAAATGTAGACATAGTGTGTAGAAAAGATAAAACAGGAAAAAATTAAATTAGAGCTTAAAACAACATTAAGGCTATATAAATTAAACATACATACAAATAAATACACATATAAAAATTAAAATAAAAGTAAATATATACCATAATGTAAATGTAATGTAATGTGTGTATGTGTGTAATATATATGTTATTGTGTTATTCTATCAGAATTTTTTTAGAAGAAACCACGGAGTCTGGATTTGTGCCCGGTTGATGACAATAGGCTTGCCCCCTATAACATGGGACTTACACATTACTTGTGAAATGTGGGTGTATTATTAGGTACACCTGAAGCCTTCGGGGATTACAAGCGTGATATTTATTTATTAAAACTTTATGCACAAGTATAAAATCCGGCCAAGTGCGAGTCTTACTCGCACACAGGGTTCCATAGCCCCAATCAATATAAAAACAATATTTTGAATTGTCATTCATTAGTTAATAGTATTAATTAGTAAACTTCCACTCAACCGCAAAGCTAAATTTGTTTTTCATAGTATGTTAATGAACAACAAAGTTACTGCTGCAGTTTGATGAAAAAGTCCCATATCTCAAAAACTAAACATCATATATTAGTGAAACCAATTTTCGTTGATAGTTTTTTTTACGTTCTATAATCCTAAATATTTTCAGAATTTTCCTCCTCTTACTTTAGAAATTAGAAGGTGTGTCCCCCCCACACACACATTTTACCACTTTGGAAGTGGCTCTAGCGCAAACTACTCAGTTTAGAAAAAATGGTATCAGAAACCTCAATATCATTTTTGAAGACCTATCCGGATATAATGTTATGTTTACATGTAGGAAAATATCGACGTTCCGATGACATTGTTGACATAACTGTTACTAACGTAGTACGTCAGCGTGTTATCTTAGCGATCGACTATCGCTATCGCCATGCTACGTCGGCGAAACGCGTCACGTACGTGAAGCAGTACGTTTGTTAAGAATCGTCACGTTTGTATTCTAATCGCGTTTCTTAAGCATGTCTAATGTTATTCTGGCGATGTCCGAAGCGAAAGTTCACGTTGTTGTTTCGTCAATAGTTGTATGCAATTGTGTCAATCATTGCGAAGGCACAAATTTGTTTATTTTAATTTAGTATGTACTTAATGCTGCCAAAAACCTATAACTGAAGTACAGCTGGGTCTTGAACGTTACTGGCGAAATGTACTGATAACGAAAGAAAGAAAAAGTATTTATTTGTATCGAACAGGAGAAAACAAAATGAATAATTTAATTTATTCATTTTGTTTTCTCCTGTGCGATACAAATAAATACTTTTTCTTTCTAATGTGCGAAAAAAAAGTAAAGATTAGAAAATAAAATAAGACATGTTCATTAAACTAAATTGGTCCTGTACGCGGCAAATAGTCCTCAAACTCAAACTCAAAAGCATTTATTTCAATCAGACCATTACAGGCACTTTTGAAAGTCAAAAAACAAAACACAAAAAAAAAAAACGCGAAGGCACAGTCCCGGTCACAAGACATAATAACTTGTGAAAGTACTGTAGTTGCCCATTCCAAAGCGTAGATCTCTGGTGAAGAATGGACAAGAAACTCCATGGGTACTCTTTTTAATCAAAATATGTTCAAAATCCCCTATCACAACCTGATCCGGTAACATTAAAAAAAATTACACATTGCTGATTTTCTGATAGTGCCCACGGTCAGAAACGCTTATTGGTCCTGTCTGCGTAACCCTTCTGGGAAGATAGGTGTTATAGACTAAACAAAAGCAAAAAAATTGCGCCAGGCTAACGAGCTAAGCAGTCGCCGTTAAATAAAACTAGTTTTTAAATATTTTTAGACATGAGATCTAGAATTTTGAGCTATTTTAGAAGTCGTTGATTGAGTTTATAAATAGTGACCATTATAGTAATCATCTGCCCTATTGAGATTCTAAAAACCTGCTGTTTATTATATTTTTGCGTTGTCTGCCCTTGGTAAGTTGGTGTAACATTTCGTACACTTCTGCCTAGCCCTTTAGCGATTACAAGCGTGATATAATGTTTGCCTTCGAATAAAAAATTGCCTACGTAGTTCTTAATCCGCCAACAATAAATATAAATTATTTAATTTGTTTTATATAACTATCTATGCTCTGTATGGTGTCGGACGTAAAGAATAGTACCATCCCATATCTTCCCGCGGGTGTCCTAAGAGGCGACTAAGTGACTTTCCAGAGGATGGGCAGCAGCGTTCTCTGTGCTTTTGTAACAACCGTACTGCGATCGCCAACCCGCCTGCCAAGCATGGCGATTATGGCAAAACCTCCCAAAATGTCAATGTGACACTTGTCCAGCAGTGGACGTCTTTTGGGCTGAAATGATGATGAAATGATGAACTATCTAAAGATAATGAATTCAATAAATGTAACATTAACCGTTAAAGTTATCATTCTATTCAATTAAATTTGACCCTAAACGCGTTACATAAATTATTATAAATAACGAAAGTAAAACACAGATTACAAGTAACACAACAAACCTGTTTATATACCATAGATAATAATGTTTCTATTACTTCTACAAAGTTGATAGGATATAATTATTCAATTTCAAGCTACAACGATTTTGTCGTAAAATTTGATCTGAATATACAATGTGACCTTGACCTTCGGACAAGATTATGTAAAAGAGTTAATCAAGGTCAACTAGGGTTGATTTAAATAATCATTCGTTTGTAGATTTCGGGTCAAAGTACTTCCTTCAACTTTACTTGGGTTTTGATTTATTCATTTATCTCAAGGATTTAATCTTCGTCAATTAATGAGGGCGATCTAGCGATTTCAATCTTTGGTTAATTTATAATTTAATTTATCTAGGATTGGATAAGTTGCAACATAATGTTGTAGGTTATGATAACTCTCATACAAGTACATTGCTAAGACTACTATGTATTATGTTTATTTTGCTAATCGTATCAGCATCCTAACACGTTTGCTTTATGAATAAACATGTTATTAATAAATCACACCACAGACCAGTTACAACTTCCGATATAATAAGTAAACAAAAACACAGATCACCTCATAATCTTCATATCTTGATATGATGGAAGGCTTTGTAACATAAATATTAGTGTTATGAATGAAATTAAATGATGCAAGTGAAAATTATAACTAAAATACTTCTAAGTGCATTAGTACTAATCAAAAATGAGAGTAAAGACGATGTAAACAAGTGTTTGAAAATAACCGGAATCCTAAGATTTTCAAATAAAGGAAAATATCTGAAGTAATTATCCGATGTAAATAACAATGAAAAGAATAATCGCAGTTAATTGCAACTAAGCGAATCAATAGAGCATTTAATGAAACAGGACGTATGAGGTTTGGTAATCTTTTTCTTATTACGTCCTTAATCACAATAATATCAGTTCTAGATCTATAAATATTATTAAGAACATTAATTATGTGACAAAGCTGCCAACCGTATACAATCCAGAGATTTTAATACTTCCCAAAACGTTCAAACGATTCAACTCGATTGTTCGGCTGTCATGTTCCAAAAGTCGTAATTATCTATCAGCTGTGGTTCTTCAAGGAGTGAATAAAATCCTCAATGTCTGCTCTACAACGACGACGACGTTAACATTCTAGAAATTAACAATGTCAGTAAAAATCTTCACCGCTTTTCTTTTATTATATCTATATGTATGTTTCTCAACGGACATACAAAACTCAAAGGTGTCTTCCGCCGGCTCAAGGGTACTTCACTGTGCTTTACTGAAAGCGAACACGGAATCAGACTCTTTTGTTATATCAAGTCTTTTCTGAAGCTGCTTCGGGTCTGTTGCCAGATTCTGTTATCCAACAATTTTCATTTCGCCCTCTATTGCATCGTCAGCGTTCCATGTTTTTGGCGTTCTTCCAAAAGTTCAGGCCTTCAATGAGATCTTAGTTCCGATACAGTCAAAGACATCTGCTGAATATACCTAGGTCGACCTTGACGATATTAGGTTGAGACGGTAAAGGTTCGGATGACATTAACGATCTCTCCAGACTGTCTGCCGTCTAAGTTATCTACTGATATTGATAACTGATAACCCTGACAGAGATTAAACAAGTTTGTATTGTTGTTATATCAATTATCATTAACATAAACAATGCCTGCTTCATTGATAATGTTACTTACATCCTCTCGATCGATTGGTGAACATAAAGGTGTATTTAATTCTTATCTTCTTCATGGTATTGTTACTCCATTATTAACTTAAATTAATACTTAAATTGCTTTGTAATTCTAATACCCCGGTTTTACAGTCCATTGAGATCAAAGGATTTTCAGTACTATGACTGCCTAATTCGACGGATCCTATAATCCCGTTGGGGGCTAAACGGCACCCTTATACGTGTCCAAATCGACGCAAACATCTGAGCAAATATTTGCTCCACAGATGTTGACCTTGCAAACATTGACTTCGATAAAGGATTTGGACCTACAGAGGGCGTGCTCGGTCATTTGATACATAACCAAGTACTCTATCATTGCTATTTTACGTAAACATGACCAGCTTTCCTCAGTAATCTTGCTACTTTATTTCCTTAGTGAGGAGTAGCAAGGTTTTCTTATTTTTCTTTAGTTTTGTTAGCTGAAGGACGTTTTCTTATGAATTGTGTTTTGAAGATGAAGAAGATGGCTTCTGAATGTACTGATTCTGACCATGTCTGTAGTAAATATTATATTCAATGACGAAGTTAGGTCAATCTGATCAATGATTCTGTCGTTCTTGAAAGTCGTCTTGCAATTATACGAGTATATCAAAATATTTGTCGGTAAACACTAGTCG
Source organism: Cerastis rubricosa (assembly GCA_949152445.1). Lineage (NCBI taxonomy): Eukaryota > Metazoa > Arthropoda > Insecta > Lepidoptera > Noctuidae > Cerastis > Cerastis rubricosa. The sequence continues at coordinate 4,451,302 of OX424529.1, read as the reverse complement.
TCGTACAATTCATGAATAGTCTCTTGTTTTTATTACCACCTACATTTACTGCCACAAAACTTATTATAGCTATTGAAATAGAAAAAACATCACCTAGTAATAACATCGATTGATTCCAATCTAAATTGCTCTGTAATTGCTTCGAACAAGTTGACTTATTATTTGAAACCAATCTTACTGCGTTTTTATCAATGTAAGTACGTTCCTATTTTTGTTTGCACCAATATCATGTGTAATGTAGCGCTTGATGTTGTAAATGAGTCTTTAATGTATTGTTCATATTGTTCATTATGGTTTGTACGCGAACTGTTTGCGAAATTAACTCTCGAACTAATTCTAATTGATGGGAATCCCGTACAATTGAACGATCAGAAACCCTATGTGATCTTTCAATTAGATGGTTGAACTCTTCACTTTATCTTTTATTTTATTCACTTCTCTGTCCAAGAGGACAGAGAACAAATTGTTGATTTATCTGTTGCTTGCAAATACCCAGATCGCTTTACTGCTGTAAAACTCCGATACATTTAAATCGAAATGAAAATTAAGAATTGAAATGGAATCGATCGATTTCTGATAGGCAATATCGATAGTCACAACACTACATTCCTACATTGCATTACTACATTCAGCATGAGATGGAATTACCGATAGGAATAACATTGTCGCTAAATATAAATAGAAAACTTGCTTGTAAAACCCATACGAAATAACTTGTGGGTTATTTAAAACCCACAGATCGAAACAAGATTACAGATCTTGTTAATACTGATGTAATTTTCTTGGAAATAGAGAAACGTTTATCACCAGCTAATGGTTCTTTACGGAACTTAGCATCTTGCTAAGAACTTTGGCAAACAACTTTCAAAGAACATTTGTCGAAAACATAACATAACTTACTTACTATCTTTTTCCATATTAACAGCCAGGATCAGAATTAACACTATGTTTACTTTTACAAATTAACTGCCTGTAAGTTATTTTTCAGGTATTTCTATGTTTTCTTTTTGTTATTCTTCCGTGTGCTCTTTGACCTCCTTCATCAATCCCAAAACGAAATTCCATCTTTTATCAATCGTCTTTCGACCTCTTTTTCTTTTTTATGGGGTATCCCTTTTTAGGGAGCTATGGGATTTTGCTATACTGTTTTGTTCCACTTCTCCTCTTTACCCCAAATAACAGTTTCGGTGTGTGGCCGCCTTCACCATTTAAGCTTCTCAACCTTTCTCCAGTTTTTTTTTTGTAGATAAAACAAATGTTTCATATTTCACATTTTATAAATATAAACACAAATGTCAAGGTCTCATAAAAGTCCAGACATTCGTGTTTTGTTCAAACTAGGTGCGAATACAAACCCTGTAAATCGAGGAGTCATAGGTCATGTTGTATGTGTCTTCTTTGCTACTAATATCACTTCGATATTTGGAGCTTTCCGCTACCGATTTTATTCCCTGTAAACTTACATCGATGGAAGTACATACAAACATAAACTCATGTCTGTTTACCATACGGGTAACAGAAACTTCAAAACGCTACCTGCCCCCGTATTCACAAACGCTTCGATTCGGAAAGTCGTATATCTATCTCGCTCGCTTTCGTAATGCTAAAAAAAGATAGACATACGACTTGTCGAATCGAAATCGAATCGATGCGTTTTTGAATACGGGGGCTGGTCTGGTCCGTCCTTAGGTACCTATTACCATCCTTACTCATTTTGCTTCATCCAAGTTCATACATATAGTCAGCGATGTTAATCACAGCTTAGTTAACAGTTATCTAACCTGTTTCTTAGTAAAATCAAGTTACTGGCAAAACCGGTTTAAAATACGAATGGTATAAGTATTCATTACGTATGTCCACGTGTTCATAAGAAATATGTTAATTTAATAATTAATAAAGTTATATCTACAAACAAGTGATTAAAACGCCTATTTCGGGTAGGCATTCCATTCTTATATTTTTTTTGAGCGCGATAATGTGTGAAAATCTGAAAATATTGTACGGACAATTTTTTTAGTACCTATTGTTATATTATGCATATTTACCTACATATTTAGGTATGCGGTGTGAAAACAAAACAAAATTGTCTTCTAAGCAGAACTGATTTTAGGTAAGATTTCATTGTCATCATTTTGTGATCGATGTAAAGTTTTTGTAACGATGTATTAAAAAGAACCATGGACAAGGCTGATTATACAAAAAACCGCTGGTATACTAAAACGGGGTTTAATGCTTGTCCATACCAGATTACCTCGACGAAGGTCCTTGGTAGTAGTCACATACTTGCAATAGCTATAAGTTTACTGCGCTTGACCGCGACTACGTAAAAGGGCGTTTGACCATATTATTCAGCGGTCTCTCATCGCAACCATGGTCAATGCAATCGGAACTACCTATTTGAACAAATCGAAGGTTAATTATTAATGTAACCACAGTTAAGTCCGTATTCAAAACAAAACAAAAGCAAACTTAAATATTTGACTCACAGACATCTCTGCACTTGCTCTCTTCTGGAACTTCTTCTTCTCTTAGGGTACTTCTGCATTCTTTGAAGATTATTTAGGTATTTCTTTATTTTGTGGTTTCAACTGGAAATTGTCCGTCACAGTCCGTTATTCAATGAATCATGGAACTGTTTATAAATAGATGATTTCATAAAACTCTAAATAATGCAAACAAACACAAAATTCATGTCCAAGTAAGTAACTTCTGAAACAATAAAGGTTTTATTTGTTTACGCATATGTAAGTGTTAAATTAACCAGCTCTGTGATAATTTCAATAATGTTTTTAGTAATGTTTGCTCGTAAACACGGAACTAGGATCTATTACGAATATAATGGCGATGAGATTGACGCAATTGCGTTAGTAAAAAACACTTTGATAATTAACTTAGCACTTATCTTGTCGACTGTAAACAATATGCGACACCATCACAATGGATATGTTGACGGAAGTTTTACGCTTCACAGTGGAACGAATGTATGGGAGCGGTTGGACGTAGACATGTCCGAAAAAAAAGAGTAAAATTATGCCAAACTAATGATGCCATCTTATTCGATTACTTAATGCCTTCATAACTTGTGGTGATGAATTTCTTCATAACTCCCATATTTCGGGAGTAATTTGAGAAAATGTGAAATTTTACTATGAAAATGAGTGTATCGAGCTCTCTCCCTCCTGATTCCGGGCTTGTTTCAAGTAGCGGTCTCTAATATCATAATGCTAATACTAAGAGCTATATTTAATACTAAGACACATAGTGCGCCAAATGTGCACTTTCTGGGATAAAGAGTGATGTTTATTTTATAACACAATTTTTTATTTTTTGTTTATTTTGTTGATTAAAACCGTTTTTCTAAAGGTTTACCTTATTACAATAACATTTCTGAGCAGCCAATTAGAGAAGAGATAAGCTAATTAGGATATATAATTAGGGACTTAAGGTTTACATATAAAACTGATGCACTAATGATTACTGATAAGAACATTGCTATTATTTAATTACTAAATGGCTCTTAATACACTAATTTAGCATGCATCATTTACTAATTATCACAATAACTAATTACCTTGCAATATTTAACAAAGGATACCTGGGATACCTGGATTTTATATAAATAGGTCACTATTAGTAACTTTAAAATCAGTGTTGATTTACACCTCGTTGTATCCAAGCTAATCTCGCAATGTATTTTCCAAATTTTAATACAAATCTTGATATTCACGTTGCTTTATGCGCACGCGCACATAAAGATTTACGCGACTTTAACTATTTGTTCAGTGTTTTAAAAGATAACAGTTGTGTTCAGTTATGTGAAAGTGCTGAAACAAGTTTAAAAGACTGGTGTCGTCGATTTTGCTACCGCATTTATGCAAAATGGACACAGTCTGGAAGAAGCACAGATAAGTTTCGGAAGAAACATGAGATTTGGCTACAGGCTGCAATTCAATGGCCGGAATTACAGAATGAAAATATGGAACCTTCTACAGAAAATATAAGTGACGTCATCGAGCCCATAATTTCTCCTGCTAAATCTGATGCTTCAACTTGTACACATCCTAGTCCTCGTAAATCTTTTGAGGACCTTAGTAACCGGCAAAAAAGAAGACGCACTGAAGATAGTCTTTCATGCAGCAGTAGCAGCGCTGAAATTATGTTTTCGGCCGAAAGGGCGCTTCAAAAGGCAGGACAAAGCGATACAGCTTATGTTATGAAATACTTGACGGAGAATCCAGAAGAGGCCTCAAAAATCAAAGCCTTCATTGAAGGTAAATCAATTCAGGTACGGGAAATATCCCCTTTGAAGGCATTGGCTCTTTATGTATCGATGAACTTATCGAAATGGCGCTATAACACTCTTCGGGATTTCAACACTCAAGAAGGAGCTCTTCAATACCCGAGTTACTACATGTTGGTTAAAGAAAAAATTAAGTGCTATCCGGCCAAAGAAGATCTCACAGTTACAGAGAGCTCTGCAAAAATCAAATTACAAGCCTTGATGGATTTAACCTCAAGAAGACTTATTAGGTCGTTAGAAACCCCTGTTGATCCCAATCAACAGCTCGTATTGACCAGCAAATGGGGTTTTGACGGATCATCTAGCCAAAGCATTTATCATCAAAGGACGAGTGAAGATGAGCAAATCGATCTTGCTAGTAATTTTATGATTAGTCTTGTACCACTGCGGCTCGTCTCAAAAGGTGTAACAATTTGGGAAAACGAGCGACCATCTTCCACTTCATTTTGCCGGCCAATATTGTTTAAGTTTATAAAGGAAACCAAAGAAAATGTGCAGAGAGAGATGGCTGAAATCGAAGCAGAGATTGAAGCCTTAACTCCATCCACCATCACTGATGGAATTAGTGTCAAACACCAACTGCTGTTGACAATGATTGATGGTAAAATTCATTCCATTATATCCAATACAGCAGCTTCAGTGTGTGACATATGCAAGGCTTGTCCTAAAGAAATGAATAATTTAGAGTTAATCAAAGATAAACACGCAAACGAGGACATGTATAAATATAGCTTAAGCACCCTGCACGCTTGGATTCGCTCAATGGAATGCTTATTACACATTTCCTACAAATTAGACATAAAATCATGGCAAGTAAGGGGTGATATAGCAAAAAGGCAAGTTGATGACAGGAAGAAAAGAGTTCAAGAGGCTGTAAGAAGAGAAACGGGCTTACTTCTCGATGTTGTGAAACAAGGCAGTGGATCCACCAACAATGGCAACTCGGCAAGGAGATTTTTTGAAAACTACACTAAATCTGCTGAACTGACCGGAATAGATGCTATGCTTTTAAGAAAAATCTGTGTGATCTTGCAGTGTATTTCATCAGGAGAGAAGATCAACGTAACTAAATTCCGAGAGTTCTCCTTTGATACTGCTAAGCTTTACGTGGAGTTATACCCATGGTATTATATGCCTTCTTCACTTCATAAAATTTTAATGCATGGGCCAGACATAGTTCAGAACATGTCAATTGTGCCCATTGGTTTTCTATCCGAAGAGGCATCTGAGGCTAGAAATAAAGATTTTAGAAAATATAGAGAGGGGCATTCTCGAAAGCATAGCAGTATCTCATGCAATGAAGATATTATGCACAATCTTTTACTGTCTTCTGATCCACTTGTTACAAGTATCCGTCCAAAAGGAAATAAGTTTGTAAAAAAATCTTCTTTTAAGGAATTTTATGAGCTTACGGATTCTGAGAAAAGTGATATCGAATTTGTTAACATAAATGATTTAGCGGACATCGATTCTGAATTTGAATTAATTGATGATGATGATGATGACGAAGATAATTAAATGATGTTATTGTTTTAAAATGTGTAACTTAGTAAATTAGAGCTTACATCTTAATTATTTATTGTACTTTTAATGAAACTAGGTAATTTATTATCAACTTACTTAAAAGTCATACTCTCATCAGTTCTTGTGAATATTTTTGTTAATATATATTTCTGTATATATATAATATATTTATAGACCTCTTAATAAGTCTGTCTGCGGTTTAAAGTAAATACAAATGGGGAAAAAACTTTTTTTTTTTAAATTTTCATTTCCTTTTATCCCAGAAAGTGCACATTTGGCGCACTATGTGTCTTAGTATTAAATATAGCTCTTAGTAATAGCATTACGATATTAGAGACCGCTACTTGAAACAAGCCCGGAATCAGGAGGGAGAGAGCTCGATACACTCATTTTCATAGTAAAATTTCACATTTTCTCAAATTACTCCCGAAATATGGGAGTTATGAAGAAATTCATCACCACAATTTATGAAGGCATTAAGTAATCGAATAAGATGGCATCATTAGTTTGTCATAATTTTACTCTTATTTTTCGGACATGTCTACGTCCAACCGCTCCCATACATTCGTTCCACTGTGCGCTTCCATAGTGCGAATTATCGGAGAGTCACGGATGAATGGAAAAAACCTCTTGTTTTTCCAAAGTTTTGGACGATCAAGCTTTATCTTGTCCTAAGATTCAAGACAAGTAGCGCTCCCAAAGCGTTTCTTATGTCAAGAACGACTTTCAAGAAGATAGACATAATCATTTTCGTACATTATTAAGTTGTTCATCATCGTAAGCGCTGATAGAATGCCACTTTTGACGTGACAACGTCTAATAAATCGATGAACGTCGGCTGCACGCATGAAAAAGGATGACTCATTTTAACGTAACGTTCGACGATCGGAGCGAGAGCGCTTCACGAGCGAGCGAAAGGCACGATCGGCTTGAGCGTTCGGCTTGCTATTCATAAAAGTATGCAATAATTTCATCAATGTTTTGTTATGACGTTGTCACGTTAAACTATCGTCCGTAAACCGACTTTACAGACAACCAATGTTTTTCTAAGCGACATCATCATCATTTGCCTAGCCTTTTGCCCAACCATGTTGGGGTCTGTCTCTAGTCTAGTCGGATGCAGCTGAATATCAGGATTTTACATAGAGCGACTGCCTATCTGACCTCCACAACCCAGTTGGTACTGGGTATTACGATACCCCTTGGCTTACCAGCTTGTTTCTCTTAGTGAAGACTAAGCGAAAGCATGCACAATTTAAACTGCACCATATAGTGCAAGGTTTTGCAACAGGCGTGATTTCGATACGAGAATAACATAAAACCGGAAAGATCACATATTAGTTGACACCAGACAACTAATCCGAAGACCGGTCTTGGGCATTGCTGACGTCAATCAGGAATCGATTGGCGTCATCGCAACTTTGGATTCCAGTATCCGAAACTCTGAGGTTTTGGCGTTGTAAACAAAGCAGCCGACCTGGGCAGACGCGCAATTGATAACTGATTATTATGTTTGTAGTAATTGATGACTACGAAAAAAATCTAATCAAAATTATTAACTTGATGACCACAAAAAAAAAACCTAACCTAAATAAATCAAACTTGTTTTGTTGACCATAATTGGTAAAAAGGGACTTTAGTACCAATTAATTTAAATAATTCTTCTTTAGGCCTGTGTACCAAACTATTGTACATGACGTTTTAAGCCAGTTTAAAGGGTCACCTCGATGTTTTTTTTTTGTTTTTTTTTATTATTTTTAACTTGATAGTAATTAAACATTAAAGACAAAAGGCCTTGGTTATTTATATCTAAGTTAATTATCTAAAAATTTATCAGGGGTTCAGAATATTAAGATTGTTTTGTTTTCGACTGTCTCGTTGGTATAGTGTCTATTATCTTTGAATTTTATCGAACTAAAAGAACTGGCTAGAAAGGTTTGTCTCCGTAAAGAAAAAAAAAGAGCTACTACGTAGAACACAGAATTCATGAACTATTTGACGAAAACGTATTCGGGACCTTTGTTTTGGTTCTCGTATTACTGATACTTGTATTTATATTCTATGTTTTTTTTTATTTCTAAATAAAGGGGGTTGATTTAAATGGCCTGTCAAAATTCCGCCATTTTTTTTCAAACATGAGGACATACATATTACCTATACATATTAATAAGTAGCTGGTATCAATACCAACTAATTTTGTATGTGGCACAATCCTTTAAAGCGTCACATTTCCGAGATATCATATCTCGGAAACGTGACGCTTTACAGGATTGTGTGTAGATCATCTACAATAGATTCTTGTTAGCGTAAATCTCGGAAACGTGACACTTTGGAAGATTTTTCTCATAAAAAATATTTTTTAATGATGCCAGTTAATTATTAATTTATAATACAGGTTTCATGCATGGGTAATAAAATTAAAGTTGCATTGAAGCAGTGAATAAATTCCTACTTTGATAGCTTATATATCAGAATCGTAATGCAAAACATTTATTTATTTAAAAACACATACACTATCATCACAGGCTTACCCAATACAATAATACTGCAGTTATAAAATCTTAGACTAATAATAACATAACATGTTTTTTATTTGATGCCAGCTATTGATTAATAAAGAAGTAGAGGAAGACAGCCAAAGCGATGGGAAGACGATTTGAAGAAAGTAGCTGGTCCAGAATGGTTACGTACAGCAAAGGACAGAAACATGTGGAAATCCTTAGAGGAGGCCTATGTCGAAAGACATGCTGTTAAGAGGGGAGAATAACCGAATGCCGAGAATATGTTTTAGTTCAAGTTAATATAGTTTTCTTACCTGCATTGTTATAAAAAACAAAGTAATGTAAAGTTAAAATCTAACAGCAATAAAGGCTTATTTTATTTTATTGATTAATAGAGGTCATATGCGTGGCCGCAAATTTGAAAACATATTATAATGGCGAAAGTTAGGCAGGCCACGCTTCATACAAAAATCTTCCAAACCATAAGTCTACTTTCCACAAAATTTCCTACGTTTCCACTGTATTCTGATCAACATGTTTACCAAGGTTGAACCATTCATTCCACTTATCCTTTCCGACAAGTTCCAAATGCTGGATTTTTCCGATCAGATAATTATATACTGCGGTTTTATATCACGTTCGACGCAAATACAGGTTGTATGTCGATCGGTATTTAAATAAATTATTTCTACATAAACTACATAAAATAATTATATCAAAGATACATGAGTCATATAAGATGAATTGATTGTGTGAGGAATGATATGAAAGAGAAAATAGTAAATGATGCCGTGATGTCTGGCAGGGGGGGACAATGGAAGAAGAAAACGTGTTGCGCCGTCCCCAACTAGAACAAGGGGGCTCAAGGGGGGAGCAACTGGGACAAGGTCAGGAAGATGATGATGATAAGAGATAAAAAGAAAACAACTTGTGGATTAATATTCTGCCAAGTAAAAATTTTAACAAATGAAAAAGTACGTACTAAAATCATTCCAAATATTGCATTGGTATAAAAAAAGGTTGCTAAAATTTGTTTGAGTAGTGAAATTTTGTCAAAATCTTTTCGGCAAAACGGCAGGCTCCCAAAATGTGTAATATACTTCTAGTTTTATCGGTCTAAAGTCTTTAGAAATGTCCGAGAGAGATACATTCTCAATTAAATTCATGTTTTTATGTTTTGAATTACTAGGTTAGAGTGGCTTATACTTCTTTGAAAACATTAAAGAAGAGTTTCTCTTATCGCTAATCAAATTTATTTAAGTATTTAACACTTCAAGCACAATACAGAGGCGGACTTAATGCTATAGGCATTTTCTACCAGTCAACCTTTGGGTGATGCAGAAACAAACAGTGCTAGGTGTTTATCTATAAAATATTATTCATATAATACTAAAACAAACTACAAAGGATATATAAAATATTACAAGTATTTATCAAAATACTATAAATATAGTTAAACTAGTATTATAAAGAGGAAAGATTTGATTGTTTGATTGTTTGTTTGCATTGATTAGGCTCCGAAACTACTGGTCGAATTTGAAAAATTCTTTCAGTGTTAGATAGCCCATTTATCGAGGAAGGCTATAGGCTATATATCATCACGCTACAACCAACAGAAGTGGAGCAGCAATGAAAAATGTTGCGAAAACGGGGAAAATGTGACGCAAACGAAGTAGCGCCGGACAGCTAGTATCAAAATATAAATGTTTGGCTAGATGCAGAGTTCAGTAAGAGCAACGTGGAAGGCAATACCTCGTCGGATATTATTAAAGCATCTCTCATAAATATTCTGCATCAAAATAACGAGCACGACCTATTGCAGCCGCTGTCTGGGAACTTAGTGCTTTCTAGACCGTATCTAGGTTAGTCATTGTTATAGCATTCACTTTTGACATTATGAAATCTGTGTCAGATAGCAGCAGACAGATAAAAATTATATTAGCAATCATTTTCAGCGAGGAGTTCCGGACTAAAATATTTATAGAAATAGATTCGAGCTAAGAAGTTAAAGAAACAAGCGAGTAAGTCCTGAAACTTTGCCTTGCTTTCGTCACTTCCAAAGTTGTAACTGAAAGTTATGTGCTGAAGTAAATCTCTTTCAATGTTTACAGATACGCCTAAAATTCCGGGTTATTTCAATTTTCAGCCCCGTTTCTGTCATTGCTGTTAATACGATTCTAGGCTCTCAATTTAAAGTCTCATTGTAGTTGGTTAGCAATTCATGGAGCTACTGCTGTGTAACGATTTTACAATGTCCAAGTTACTGTTCCAGCAAAAACAAGTACACCCAGGGGATGTGTTCACCGTAGTTCATTGTCACAGTACAAAGATTTATTATTTAACGCAGTCTATCCTGTATCGACCTTAAAACTTGGTGACAAGATCGTAAATTCCAAATCTTTTTGTGAATTACTGCACGATTTATGTATCCCATAGGCGGGTCGTAAAAAGACAAGTTCAACTTTACTAGTCATCTGAAACATTAAGCATCTTCCCCTAAAGTAAGAAATTTTTAATTTCAAGGTAACAAGCTTTAAGGGCCGCTCTTTTATATGGAAGCAATAAAATTGAACCTTCATCTCGATTCACAACATTTAAGCCTAAAGTTCCTGAGGAAACTTATGTTTCGTCATACTTTACCGAGTCGGATAGAATGGAGTAGACAGTACCTATTTATTAGTAGCCAGAGGGACACGTGTTCACTTGTTCAGTGTGTCCATAGAACTTAACTTCGGTCTTGAGTTCACAGACAGATCGGTGATCAGGTATCATAAATTAATTTGTAGCTTAATCGGCCATTAATGTTCCCACTGCTGGGACTCAGGCTGAGAGAGTATGCTGTCATCCACCACACAGGCCCAACGCGGGTTGGTAGATGTGACATGTCTTCGATTTTTTGGTAAACTGAAATCAACTTTTGGTGACTGAAAAGCCCTTCGCGAGTGACCCCAGTTTTCATCAAAAATACATTTTCACTGAAGATAAATGGGGCTTATTTCTCGAACCAAATCGTAAGGGTCTGCTGTAAATACTAATAAATGGTTATTGGGTGTTCATGCGCAATGGGCAAATAGCCTCAGAACCTTTTCTATCTAATGTAGTGTAACTGTGTGGTAGACATAAAACTAAATACGAAATTGTTATCGACTTAGTTTAGTAACTTTCGAAGTTTTCACTACTGTGTTCAGCTGCTGAATCGATATTCTGGTACCTACATATTGTTTTCTTCAGCTTTTAGCCTTTGGAAGAGAATATTTCTTTTCACATCACGTCTGCTAAAGTAATTGGAATGTGTAGGTTTCGATATTGCTGTAGATCCAACGTGAAACTATATCATTGTTTTAGACATATTCAATTATCGTAAGTAAAATGTAAGAGACAAATAAGGATTTAATACAGCTTTCAATTCTTCAAAAGCAATGTTTCAGAAATAGATTTTTAAATCAAGTTATTCTAAAAATCTTTGGATTCTCGCATCCTTTTCTGCACCGCGGTTCAAGGATCCCTAGCTCTTGTTTCTGCAGAAATAGCCCACTCGTTTTCTTTTACCCTTGCAAACTTGTTGCTTACATCAGCGATACCGGTTTTAGGCCGTATCATGGTGTAATAGAATATATTATTCAAAGTTTACTACCTCCGTTAACAGCCCGAATTATTCAGCAGTTTTTGCTACTAAGAATATTAATATTACTTAATTGACGTATGGCGTTCAAATTACATACAATAGTGAGTCAACAGGTGTGTTTACATAATACAATAATTGTGTCTTTACATTTTACCAATAGTCGTAAATATGTTAATGCACTGACATTGATTTTAGATTATTTCCCACCCACTGTATTTACCGCATTGCCTTTTATGTGATAGGTTGGCAAAATCCTTAACTACAATACAATCGAATACAGCAGGGCTTAATGATTCATCCTATAATGTAACATGGCAGAAAAACGTTATTTTGGTTGCAAAAAGCGATAGTAGTTGAATCAATTATAAACATCGTCCTTCTAAGATCAAGGCCATTCGATGGAAAAATACGTTTTTCTTTTGAACGTTCGTTCATAACATAACAGTGTTGCTTCGCAGTAAGTAAACTGAACCATATGGATGTTCCCACGGTAATCGATATAAGGTATTGCAACTGTTAACGTAACAGCCTTTTCATCAACCTACCTAGCTTGACTTATTTGGCACAACGCCATTGAAATCTGGCCTTTATAAGATCTTGAGTTGGGTATCAAAATGCCAAATCAACATAATTTGTAGCACACTTCTCTATCAAAAAGGCACTTTGGTCCATAATGCATGACGCATTATGGACCAAAGTGCCTTTTTGATAGAGAACAACCAACAACATCATTATTATAACATTGACTTAGCACATACGCTATGGAAATGATATCTTCGTGTCCATAAGAAATATATTACGTATGCAAGCACATAAGAGTATGTGTAAATAAACTTAGTTAGACTTTTAGTTTAGTGTAGTGATGAGCAAATATATGGGAAGGTATTATAAGTGATGTGGTCACGAGTTTCTTGCTCATACTGTTTTGTTTGAGGCGGATACATTTATTATTTAATAGGATGTTGGTAAACATCCTTCAACTTCTGTATGGTGTTGGACGTAAAGAATAGCTCCATCCCATATCTTCCCGTGGGTGTCGTAAGAGCCGACTAAGAGACTTACCAGAGAATGGGCAGCAGCGTTCTCTGTGCTTTTGTAATAACCGTACTGCGATCGCCAACCCGCCTGCCAATAGTGGCGATTATGGCAAAATCCCTCCTTCTCGGGGGAGGCTTATGTCCAGCAGTGGACGTCTTTCGGCTGAAATGATGATAATGATGATGATGTTGGTAAACAAATGAGGCACTTATGTACAGACAGCGTCAGTATGTGCTAACCCCTCTACAGTCCGGCCGAGTACGCCAGGGGGTTAATACTTAATGACGCTGTCTGTACCTATGTTACATTTACAGATCTCAGATTACAATTTAAAAACAAAACACGTTAATATGCTAAGTTTTTTTTCCCTTTGGACGATCATTATGGCTCTAGGAGTCTAGGAGTGATGAAAATAAATCTGTGAAGTTTTGCCAAGTAATTGCATAAAGCCCTGTATACTTTTCACGACTGTGCTGTGACTGAGTTTAAAAATAAAAGTTAGGGCCAAGGGAGCTTCCCGAAAAACTTGACCAATCCAATTTGAAGTTCGCAAATCTCAAAAGCATGACTTCCATTTCATCTCGGGAGATAAAAAGCAGTTTTATCCGGGACTGTGTAGCCGTAGCTAGAAGTTTTAGGCTTTCAGAACTTGCCAGATTTAATCTAGAATGATAATACTCTGTTCAATTAGTTTAGAGCCTTCAATTTGAAGCAAGACGAAACCTACAAAAAAAAAGTTGTAGTTCACTCGACCATGTCAAATGTAAAGATGGCTGTTTTTCTTGATTCAGGCTAGATATATTGTTTTTCAGAAAACGGATTTTGGTTCCAGACACTATTGTGATTCCGTTTTTGCCTCAGCAATTTCTTACATTCATCATCATCATCATGATCATTTCAGCCCAAAAGACGTCCACAGCTGGACATAGGCCTCCCCCAAGTGTCGCCACATTGACATTTTGGGGAGTTTTGGTTTTACATTCAGTACAATTTAAACTGTAGAATACTTAACTGGATTTAGAAATGATATTGGTAGAACGCCGTGTAACTACACAGTAAGCAAGGGTGATCGTGACAAAAAATCGTATCGCCCCAATAAAAAAAACTTCGGGCTCGTACTGCGTAAAGCACTTTTATTAAAGGCATAAACTATGCCACATGTCGTGGAGTTTTACAGTACCGTATCTCCCCCATTTTTTGTCGAGTCCAAAATAGGGTTGTCCAAACCAAAAAGGTTCAAATCAAAAAGGTTCAAATCGACACTCGAATTGAAATATTCGCCAGAGCAAATGTGGTCAGTAACAGCGCTTGTAACATTTATTTATGGAAGATTCTAATTTAAGAGAAACTGAAATACATTTAGTATAGTTACTTAATATTGTAGGCGATATGTTGGCACGGTTCTGATCTTAGACTCATACTTTGTTTCTGTACATCGCGGTCGGTCAGTGCATCTGGCATTGACGCGAGTTTACGCGTTACGGGAAACGTGAGTACTCTACAAGTCTACGTGATCCCTATCTCGTGTGTGCACTAACGAGTGTAAACCAAGATACACATGTTCGGCTTATAATCGATTTACCCTTTACTTAGTTTCCACTGGATTTTCTTAGACAATTCTTGAGCAATCTGCACGCCAATTCCCTTAATTACAATAAAAAAAGTCAAAAATAGTTTTTTTTGTCTGATTGCGACTAAGGTTAACATTCACTCGTTATAAAAACTAAGACAAAATACTGGTAATCTAATCTGGAGGTAGATGTGATTTTCAGTATGTTTAAGCTTTCGTCAACTGACATAAATGTTCATTTATTCAGCTCAATATAAGTATTGAGCTGAATAAATGAACATTTGTGTCAGTTAGTTGTAGTTTATGTCAGTGAAAGTTAAGACTTTCACTTCAAAATATCCGAAGTCTGCGAACTTCTGGTGTTCGGAGTCAGTGGCGTGCCTACGGGCCAACAATACGGCAAGCCCACTATGCAAGCAGACTGTTCAGACACCCTAACTTCATGAAGAGAAGTAGGTTATAAGGTACTTTCATACAAGTATACAAGCCGAGCTCGTAGGCTTGTATGAAAGTATCGCCACTATCCGGAGTAACCTGTACCCAACTTCGTTGATTAACTAGCTATTTAGCATGAAACCACAATGTTTGACAACCCTACACAAATATCGATTTAGGCCGTTCGCAGACCGAGTCACGGACTCATGAGCTCACGGTCAATGTCGAACCCCGGCTGTGCCCGGTCGCAGTACAAGGGCGACAACCAGTATCGAGAATAAAATTAATATTACGTAATATTTGCTTAATAGTATTGTAAATATCACATCCTCACGGAACTTCCAAGGTCATTTAACGAAGAAAAATATTTACGGCAATTTTATGATTTTTCTTACCGTCTTTAAGTCGCTGCTTAGATAATAAGAACTTCATACGAGTTATGAAATGAAATTTAATGATGCTTCGTGAAATTACTTAAATGGAAAATTCTATCATCAATCAACCAGATACTTGCCTTTCTTTTCCACCATGCTCCTCAGACTTCAACAAAAAGCTTGAAAGAATGGAAAGTATCTACGTCATTACATTACGTAATTACGGGAAGATAATATTGTAGATTTCAGCCACAGTTTGAGCTTGCCTAATTTCAGTTTTCAGTAAAAAAAAAATGTACGCCCTTGCATAGCTCCCTGAAATTCATTACAGCTTTCATGTACGATAACGAAAAATTCATTCCTAAAATGGTTTCAGCACACGCACTGAATTTTAAGTTGGATAATTTTGCCTTTTTATGAATAGTTGGCGTACCCAAAACAATGTGATATACTAAAGTTTGAGTTGTCTACTCTATAATTTTATTTTATTGTTTTTGGTTCTATAAGAGTTTCTAAGAAAAAGATGATCCTAACCACAATATTCTAATGTTGAATTCTTTTTTTTTACAAAGGTTTGAGCCTTTTATTCTGAACGGATCATTTATTACAACATTGATATTGTGTAATCATATAAAAGTATTTCTACACTTTTGCTTTTTTATTATTTTATAGATTTCATGATCCAAGCAACAAAACTGATAAAATGCTTTATCTAAGCATCTGAACACAAATATTGATTCAATCAATCGATGAAGAAACGTTTCTAATAATAAAATCAAATATGTTGCCAAAGAATATTTCAAGAGGCCAGTTATATATTCAGGCTAAACCGGGTATTTTCCCAATAACTACTAGAATTCGTTCGTTTTCGTTTCGTGTCGTGGCTGACGTTTGAAATTGATTGATGGACTCCAACCTATTTCGGCTGTCCAATCTGATGGATGCTATTCCTTCAATAGGCACTATTATTAAAAGGTTTTTGGTAGTTTTCTTTGCTTTGTTACAGAGATAGATAACGTGTAAGCTTACGCAACTCTTCAGAATTTAATTTTTAGGGATGCCAGAGGACAGGACCAAGATGTCTTATCTTTTTACAAACCAAGCAAGTGAATGCCATGTGTAACATTAAAATAACAATTAATTAAGTTTCTCTGTATGGTGTCGGACGTAAAGAATAGCACTATCCCATATCTCCCCGTGGATGTCGTAAGAGGCGACTAAGGGACTTGCCAGAGAATGGGCAGCAGCGTTCTCTGTGCTTTTGTAGAAACCGTACTGCGATCGCCAACTCGCCTGCCAAGCGTGGCGATTATGGCAAAACCCCCGCTTAGGTCAATGTGGTGACACTTTGGGGAGACCTATGTCTAGCAGTGGACGTCTTTCGGCTGAAATAATGATAATTAATTTTAAACACCATTTTATATTGGAGGCCATTTGCTTCTTAAGTCTGTTTCACATCCTAGTTACGGTAGTACAAGAAACGTGAGCATTATACCACGTGTGATTAGTATGTTTCTCAAGTTCTCAAGTAAATAGCAAAATTGTCATATTAACATGCGTTTACTTCGTCAAGTAACGTTTTTCCTTGTTGACGGAAGTTACAGTGACTAACTGCGTTGTCGCTTTCGTCTTGATGCCAGTGGAGTTTCAATTACGATCTCAGTGGAGAATTGTAAGACTTTAGAAGTGGGATCATCTTTAGCCTGTGGCCCCTGAAGGGATAGGCAGAGATGTATCTAATAGGTGTACCCACATATCAAAATCAAAATATTTTATTTTACATAGGCCTACATGGGCACTTATAAAACTCCGACAAAAGGTGCACGGTTTGAGTTTCCTATTGAGAAGAACCGGCAAGAACACCATGGTTACTCTTTTAAAATCATTTGGTTCTACAATATTTGGATGTTACAGCGTTAGTACTTAAGTATGAGCGTAAGTCCGACAGTCAGTCGTTGCTTACTACCAAAGGTAGAAAAAGATAATAGCAAAAAATATCGCTAGTTATGTTTAAGTCCCGTATAAAAGGGGCGATCCATTGCCATCACCCGGGCACAAATCCAGACTCCATGGCTGCTACTGAGAAATTCCTGATGGTAAAACCCAATAACAGTTTGCCTGACCCTGGAATCGAACTCCAGGACCAGCAGTCGCGATTTCGACCACTAGACCGACGAGGCAGTTTCGATGGTCTCTTTTATTCCTGACATTTTTGTTACAATTACTTGCTCCAACCACGACAGGCGGTTCTGTATGGTGTCGGGTTCTGTATGGTGTCGGATGTAAATAATAGCACCATCCCATATCTTCCCGTGGCTGTCGTAAGAGACGACTAAGGGACTTGCCAGAGAATGGGCAGCAGCGTTCTCTGTGCTTTTGTAGAAACCGTACTGCGATCGCCAACCCGCCTGCCAAGCGTGGCGATTATGGCAAAACCCCCCTTATGTCAATGTGGCGTTGGGGGAGGCCTATGTCCAGCAGTGGACGTCTTTCGGCTGTAATGAAACACGACAGCCAGTCCTATAAAGTATTCCTAATTTTAGGCTAGTTTCAATGGTCATGTTAACCCTTGACAGGGAATATCAGGTTTTCACATTTCGAACTTAAATACTATCCTCAAGGGCCCCCTGAAAATTGTGCAATCTCAAGATGAGCAAGTCTGCTTGATGATACTCCAAGAGCCTTCGGGATTCTTAGTTATCGCGAACAAATCTTCCCACGGGGAGTCACACAACCTCTTCGAGATCTTAATTTCTCTGCGGACTAGACAACGTTTTTTCCCTTTTATTGCCAGATGTTCATTTTAGATAGGGTCTACCTCGGTGAAAATGAGAAACGATATCTGCTTTATCTTTTCGCTTCTGTTTGCGTTGTATGTCTTTTTAGGGTTCTGTACCCAAAGGGTCAAACGGGACCCTATTACTGAGACTTCGCTGTCCGACCGTCCGTCCGTCTGTCACCAGGCTGTATCTCATGAACCGTGATAGTTAGCCAGTTGAAATTTCTACAGATTATGTATTTCTGTTGCCGCTATAACAACAAATACCAAAAACCGGCCAAGTGCGAGTCTTACTCGCACACAGGGTTCCATAGCTCCAATCAATATAATAACAATATTTTGAACTGTCATTCATTAGTTAGTAGTATTAGTTAGTAAACTTCCACACAACCGCAAAACTAAATTTGTTTTTCATAGTATGTTTATGAAAAACAAAGTTACCGCTGCAGTTTGATGAAAAAGTCCCATATCTCAAAAACTAAACATCATATCTTATTGAAACCAATTTTCGTTGATAGTTTTTTTTACGTTCTACAATCCTAAATATTTTCAGAATTTTCCTCTTCTTACTTTAGAAATTAGAGGGGGGGGGACACACATTTTACCACTTTGGAAGTGGCTCTAGCGCAAACTATTCAGTTTAGAAAAAAATGATATTAGAAACATCAATATCATTTTTGAAGACCTATCCATAGATACCCCACACGTATGGGTTTGATGAAAATTTTTTTTTTGGTTTTCAGTTCTAAGTATGGGGACCCCCTTAATTTATTGTTTTTTTTTTCTATTTTTGTGTGAAAATCCTAATGCGGTTTACAGAATACATCTACTTACCAAGTTTCAACAGTATAGTTCTTATAGTTTCGGAAATAAGTGGCTGTGACATACAGACGGACAGACAGATAGACAGACAGACATGACGAATCTATAAGGGTTCCGTTTTTTGCCATTCGGCTACGGAACCCTAAAAACAGAATAAAATAAATATTTAAGGGAGCTCGCATACCAAAAAGTGTTTTTTTTGCTCATTTTTGTAAATAATGGTACGCAACCCTTCGTGCGCAAGTCAAACTCGCACTTTTTTACCTATGTATCAACATTAGGTTCAGATTTCAAAGTAACTAGGCTGGGGTCCTAGGTTCGATTCCCGGTTCGGACAAAGTGTTATTAGGTTTTTGCATCAGAAATTTCTCAGTAGCAGCCACGGAGTTTGGATTTGTCCCCGGTTGAAATCAACAGGCTCGCCCCCCTATAACATGGGACTTAAAAAAAACATAACCGGGAAATGAATGTGGCTGTTAGGGACGGGCAAGGCAGATGATGATGATCATCCTTGGGTAGCTGGAATATGTGCATGCTGAAAATATTAAAATAAATAAATCGGACATTTTATAATGTCACGAAAAACCCGCAACATAATTATTATGTTCTTCTCCCGGATTATCATCATCATCAGCCTATAATGTTCCCACTGCTGGGACACAGGCCTTCTTTCTATGAGAGGTAGCGGGCTATAATCCACCACGCGGGCCAGGGCGGGTTGGTAGATGTCACGTCTTCGAATTTTTACTTCTAGGACATGCCGGTTTCCTTTATCGTTTTGAGAGCAGCAGTGATGAAATAAATTAAACAAATTAATGCCCCTGCCTGGATTGGAACCCACGGCTTACTGCTCGTAAGTCGGGGCTTCCACCACTGGGCTACCCCTGCTCCCACTGGGCCACCACTGTTCCAGGATTAAGCCTGCTCAAATTAGTCTATTAGCCGTTCTGCCTAGACAACCCTTGAGGGAAATATCTAGCTAACCGAGTAACCGCTACTAACGTAAACTAAAACATCCCAGCTAGTGATGGGTCGAGAGAATATTCTCTCACGGAGAATGTTCTCGGATCGTGAATATTCTGCAATATTCTTTTCGACGGAGAATTTACGAGAATTTAAAATTTGATTAGGACGTGAGGCTCTCTCCCTCTCACGTTCCGCTATCTCCTTCGCTAGCATGACTGCTTCGCAGAAGGAGGCGACGGCTTCCCATTCCCTCTCGCTCCGGACCATGGATTGGACCATGGCCGGACGCGAGAGGTCGCCGCCGTCAATCCCTGCTTCGAGGACACGGCGGCGCTCAGCCCAAGCGGGGCAGAGCTCTACGATGTGCTCCACCGTGTCCTCCGGCCGATCCTCGTAGTGGTAACACCCGGGCGTTTTCTCCCGCCCGATTCGGTGCAGGAACCTTCCGAAACAACCGTGTCCGGTGAGGACCTGCGTCAGGCGGAAGGTGAGGGCGCCGTGGCACCTCTCCAGCCACTCCTCAAAAAGGGGACTTATCGCCACTATTGTGGCGTGCCCTGCACGGGGTTGCGACAGTCGCTCCCTCCATGTCACCATGAGATCGCGCGACTGCTCTACCTGACGTTCGGCTGAAATCCAAATTTTATGCAAAAGTCGGATTGCTCACAATTGGAAAATTATGAACAAACCACAAAGTTTAACAAAGAGTCTGAAGAACCAAATCCAACTACCTCTGCCACAAGCGAAAGAGTCTTCTCTTTCGCTTACAATCAACGACAACGAATCTGAAGAGAGCTCATCAGAAGAAGAGGCAGAGGATGAGCCAGTAATCTTGGCGGAAACAGACCACATCAACTGATGGCATGGATCAATCGTTATCAATAGACGAATAGCATTACTGCATTAGCAATTTGATTCGATTTCAAGAGATGTTAAGATTGTGGTTGTTACTTTGTTTTTTATTATTTAGGTAAACCATACACCGTTCTTATAACGTTATTTTTTTCAATTTTACTAAAGTTGATTATTTGTTTAACTCATAAAGTTTGTTCTAATAGAGAAATCCTAATTTAACATCAATACCTTAGGAACTTTAATAGAATTTATGAGAATTTTCTTGGAAATATTCTCGGGAATGTTCTTGCTCAAGAGAATTTACTGAGAATTTAAGTTGTAGAGTAGATTATTTTAACGTAGACTTCGTAAAAGTTTAAAATGGACCAAAAACTATTACTCTTAAAATAGATCGGCACAAAAGAGTCATTCAATTTTTTAATTCTCGTAAATTCCCTGCCAAAAGAATATTCTCGAGAACTTAACAGCAAAGTTCTCGCAAGTAGAATATTCTCGGGAATTTACCATCACTAATCCCAGCCTAGAGTAGACAGTACAGGGTAATTTAGTAACTTCTTTAATTAGGTACACTTAATTAAGCCGTTTACTTATGTAGATGTCTGTGTTAATGTATGTAATCATAACTATGCTGGTATTAGTATTTATCTCTCGAGACCTGTGCGAAAATAATTGTATGTTTAGAGTAGTTTTTCTTGGTATTATTATGTTTAGCTATCAATTATTGTGTTGTGTTGTGATGTAAAAAAAACCGGCCAAGTTCGAGTTGACGGACGGACAGCGAAGTCTCAGTAATAGAGTCCCGTTTGACCCTTTGGGTACGGAACCCTAAAAAGCAGAGCAGATTTCTTTTTTGATGTTTGACTGTTTAGAGGTTTTTTTTTGTTCGTGACTTTTGTATTGTTACGTTACGATAGATCCAGTTGTATTGTATGATGTGCCCATCCGTTTGATGCTTCCAGATTTGAAAGTAATTAAAAAAAACATGTATACAAACAAATAAAATCGAAGAGTCTGTTAATATTAAAATAACTGCTTTTTACTACATGCATATGAATGTATATACGGTACATATACCAAAATAACATTTTTTACAATTTTTGTCTGTCTGTCTGTCTGTTTGTTCCGGCTAATCTCTGGAACCGCTTGACCGATTTTGACGGTACTCTCACTGGCAGATAGCTGATGTAATAAGGAGTAACTTAGACTACTTCTATTTAAGAAAAATTCTAAAGTTATAATAAAAAACTAAATAACTTTTTTGTTAAATTCCGCGCGAACGAAGTCGCGGCCACAGCTAGTTGCAATTAAAATTGTAATCATTGTTGTAATAGGACTTTCATTGGCTACTGATTTTAAGAGTCTTGATGCAGAACATAAAGCTGAACATAGCTATGTCATCCCACTGCTGGGCAGTGTCCTCTCCCCATGACTTCCAAATTCGCAGTTTAAACAATAAAAAAATTTGAACCATTTCCAAATCGGATGTTCTACGAATCTTTTTTTACTAAGTCATGAGCACTTTTAAGCATAATTAAATTGCGATTTCAACTAATAATATGGATTTAAACTTTTCACGAGCAATTACTCTATCTAGATAGACATACGACTTTCCGAATCGAAATCGAATCCGAGCGTTTCTGAATACGGGGGAAGATCAGGCAAATCATAAAAGTATACTATTCTATATACTTATTTGATGAAAACATATTTTTCCGCTGTAATGTTTTTATCTCTTCTCTTTGAGGCTAAGGAAACATCTTTACCAAAACATTATCGTATTGTACTATAAATAAAAATAATGATGATAGAAACTCGTAACAAAAACGTGTTTTCTCTAAAAGCTCCCCACGTTCTGCTATTTAGAACATCGTTCACAATATTTCGACATTAACGGTAACAGAAGTTTAGTGTCTGCTAAAAATATGATGTAGCTCTCAAAATTCTTGAGGCGCGCAAAATATTACACAGAGATCTACAGACAGGCGGATCAAAAGAAATTGCGCGCCTAATCCAATCGGAGAGCAAAGAGTGTTTATAATCTCATAAGACTGGGTGCCTTAAGCGCCTTTTCAGGGTTCCTCGCTCAAGGTACGGAGAAAACGGAATATTTAAACGTGGTGTATGAAATTCTGAATTAGTTAATTTGATGTCAAATCCCTTGCGAGCTTTGATTGGTCGGGTGACATGACAAGAACATTAAACGACTTGACATGTCATTTGGCCACAGGGTAAGTTGGAAAAGCTTTCAGAAACCTCTGGTTGATAAGCCTTCGAAACACGTCTATCCAAATGTCACTAAAAATTCTCTTTCTCAATAGTATTTTATTCGTAGTTCGTAGTAATTGTAGTTTTATAAATCTGCTAAACAGTACCGACCCCATAGCAGGAGCCAGACTCACACAATGCTATTGTTAGGGTTCCGTACCCAAAGGGTCAAACGGGACCCTACTACTAAGACTTCGCTGTCCATGCGTCCGTCCTCTCTGGGCTCCCATACAAAAAAGATTATTTTTTCGTCTTTATAAATAATGGTACGGAATCCTTCGTGCGCGAGTCCGACTCGCACTTGGCCGGTTTTTTTTTTGCGTTTCGTCTCGCTATAAATACATATCAAGAATCGATTTGCTAAAATCGAATCGCACCGATTTGGTCTCGATTACGTAAAGGCAAGCTTCCTCTCAAACCTTTCTCACCTAGTTATTAAAAACAGGTTGTGTCAAAATACATTGTAAACAAGATTTTGTTGGAAAAAATTACATCAGAGTCCGTCGCTCAAATGGTAGTAGAAAGTCGTGTGTCAGTTACGGCCTTACGTCAGATAGAAAATTATGCGCTTGCGACGAATGCCATGACTACGCGCAGAATACCAGTTTGATTAACCTAGTGGTCTTCTTTCGCTGGCTCGTGCTGGTATTCCTTTATTGATGGTTATGTATGGTGTTTATACAAGTTTATGGGATAATCGTGATGGTGAACGTAGTTTTGAAATGTAATCATGGCTATTTTGGCGTTACTATATAATCCACTTTTGGGGTTAGAGATTTGTTAGAAAATGTCGCAATACTCCGATTTCTCAATCAAACACTTTACTTTACATCGTGGCAATTAGTGTTGCCGAAAGCCTAATTTGAAATTCGACTAGACTTTCGCAAAAAAAGTAAATGGTTGCTCTAATGATATATCGCCGCCTTGAATTCTGTTAGGCCGATGTCGCCCGACAAAAGGACAGATTGGCCTTATAAATAAATTGGCAGACAAGAATTTTGGTCCCGAGTTTACGGCATCAATTGTCGTCAATTTGATCCGATGTTACTGGTCAGATTGACCGGAATAGAATGTAAAATATTTTAATTATTTTATCAAATTGATGGTCTATTGTAACCTCCGTCTAAAAAGCGAAATATGTCACACTGGCATGCTTAGTCGCGATAATCCGCTGGATTCGGAAAGCACAACCCGTTGTGTCATTCAGTAGTTGCTGTTATTCCACCGTTTGTTGGGCTTCTTCTTTTCCTCTGCTGAAAAAAGAAGTAGCGAAGGAAGTGTGTTTAAGGGACTGCCGTATTTAATTTTTGTTGTTTAAAAAGGGTTGATTCTGAGCTTAATTTGAATTAATTACTTTAAAGTCCTTATTATAGGAACAATTGAACTACTGTATTCGTAGAGTATTGGGATCTTAACCATCACGTCCATCACACATAGTAACCTACGCATTACAGTAAGCCCTCGCATTACATAACGCTCATCTTATTTGTACTTGAGTAACTGTGTTGTACTGTGTACTTACTAATTAACAAACTTCGAATAATGAGACTGTAATATGTTCCACTTATGTAACAATTTAAACATAATTCAATTTGAAAGCTTTACAATAGTTTGAGCTACAATAGAATTGTTAGGACTTATTCATTTCATTGTAAGGATTCTTGCTGTTCTAAAAGTTCGTAGTATAATCTTTTGTTGGAAATAAATTTGGGGAATAATAGGACATGATTTATTAAATATCCTGGAAACTGTCTAGACCGCATATAGAAAAGGACCTGAAAGCCTAAAGTGAAATTCGATCAGCGATTATAGCAAAGACAATCGATTGGTTGGAAAACCAAAAAGCTTATGTCAAACCTCCTGAAAGTTGTATTAATGCGAAACACTCTGAAAGCGATTCACACTTTACTAGACCCACTGCTCTGCAAAATTGTCAGGGTAAGGACGCATCCTGTGTTATTTGTAACCATCCCATTGCAGTCCAGGCACACTAATATACAAAGAAGGTCCGCCCACCATTTCAGTCATGATAAGATTTATTTATTTATTTGTACATGAATGTGAGATGTCAAAATTGAGTAATCAGGGTGCACCAGTTTAGTTTAATATTGGAGCAGTAAAGGAAATCTGCGGTGATCCATATTTTATCTTCTTCGTGGTACTCATAAAAGCACATCCTGTTTTCTAATGTGATTAAAATTTATTCATGAACGCCAAGGTTGATAACAAAATTATTTGACAAATTGAAGACAAAATATTCCAAATAAAATACAGGACAAGCTGCTTATTAATGTATTACTTTCCGGTGTGGTTTAAAATAAGTCCTAGCGGTTTTTAGCCTCGTCTGTCCTACAAACATGTATTTAAAAACAATACGTCAGTACTATATTTATTAATCAATAAGACGTGACTCAAAATAGCCAATTTCTGGAGCCCTGACAAAGCAGGAAGGTGTCGCGGCAAACCTCGTAAAAGATGGCGGGACGAGCTGGACAAAACCAACGACCAGTGGTCCACATTAGTCCTGGATCGAAGCAACTGGAAGTCATGGAGCGGCATGACGCAGGTTAACAGCAACAGTATATTAATTAATCAACTTGAAAGCCGACTCACAACACCACGTGTCCGTAATTAGTATCATATGACAGTTCGAACCCCTTTCTATTATGATGTCATTCTCATTATGTAAAGAGTATCTATTGCTTCAATTAATGCCGGGACATCGATATTGATTACATGATGAACTGTCTGTGTTTACATTTCATTTATATATTCTTCTTCATCTAAAATTGTTATCATATCCTTCACAACTTTGTCGCGACGCCAAAAGTAAGCGCCATTATGTCTGCGGTGAAGTATCATTGATATCTGCAGTTGAAGTAATGTTTATGGTTCCTCTTTCAATATTATTGTATTATATCGTAGTATTGCGAAAAGCTCTTGGATTGTTTATATCCACCGAATTTGTCCCTATTTCAAAACTGATGCTTGGGTGGGAGATAACACATTCCGGACTAGACTTTATTTGAAGCGGCCATGCTCCTA
Organism: Cerastis rubricosa; assembly: GCA_949152445.1. NCBI lineage: Eukaryota > Metazoa > Arthropoda > Insecta > Lepidoptera > Noctuidae > Cerastis > Cerastis rubricosa. The sequence continues at coordinate 4,425,203 of OX424529.1, read as the reverse complement.
CATTAACTGACATGATCACCGCTAATTCCAGCACATTCACACACAACCGACACAAATTAGCGTCCTACCTAATAGACAAGACGGCTCCATTCCCATTACTTGCGTGTCCAATCCTAGTCTCTGCGCACGCAATGTTTTGTTGCTGTTAGCCATGTAAAAACATTGCCATTTATACGCTACATTACACCTGCTAATATACGTGTGTACATTAATCATACAGTTGTTCACCAGTTATCGAAACATGACTGATTTGTTTGAATTAGTCACAATTCTTCATGTTCTATTTCATGAACACGCGTAAGCGATTTCTCGGTTTTCTTAAGACTATCCGACACTCAGTTTTCTTTCGTCGGGTGGGCGTTACAAATGAGCTAGCAGTTTTTAGTTCGTCTGGCACGTTGTTCCTTTTTTATGCATGGGTCTATGCTTTAGACTAGACCTCCCACAGCTCAAATTCTCCGCCTATCTTGAATAGTTTAAATGCCAGATTCTAAGATAAACTTTTGGTATTTAAAACTTTTAAGCATTGTTCTCTTCATCGTAGCTTCAACAGTATGTATCTTCCACACAAATAAAATCTTTGTATCTATTAAATGAAAATATATTTTTTCTCTAATTTCCAGTTTCATCGAACAAGACAAAGTGTCAGGCTTCTGGACATGGATGTTCGTGTTATCGAAGCTGCCGGAGTTAGGCGACACCGTGTTCATAGTCCTACGTAAGAAGCCCCTCATCTTCCTCCACTGGTACCACCACATCACCGTCCTGCTATACACCTGGTACTCCTTCACGGAGTACACGTCTTCGGCGCGTTGGTTCGTCGTCATGAACTATTGTGTGCATAGGTAAGACTGCTTTATTATCATTAAGACTATTTATAACTAGCTGACCCGCGCATCTTAGTCTGCACGAAATTTTTGATTTCATATACCTTATAATCTTCCTCGATAAATGGGCTATCCAACACTGAAATATTTTTTCGTGGGGATAGTTTTGAGTATGAATGGCTATAAGCGTTGGAGAAGACCAAAGAAACGACGGATGGACTGTGTGTAAGATGTTACGACTGAAAATGGGGGGACTACTTAGAAGACGACAAAAGTATGGAAAGAGAAAAAATTGGAGTACGGACAGGAGACTGATGACTAAGAACTATTTGTATCAGAGAGCCAGTTCCTGCACCATTTACCAATTTATTATTTTATTCTTGTTGTGTTTAGTAGAAGCCTCTTGTTACCAAGCAATCAAATAAATGTGTCTGACATTCAGTCAATCTATACTAGTGGATGATTATGTTCTTTGATGGATCTTTTGTTTACCCAATTGAGTAATGAACGCGAGGGCGTGTCCGAACATAGAAGCTTGTTGTATAGAATAGTGTGACAGCATTGGAACATTGGTGGCTTTGTACTTTAATTATGTCAAGAAGACGTCTAAATTGATCGGATGCTTGATTGAAATATCACATCTTTGGTATTAGATGGACTACCATCTTTACCACTTTTGAAACATTTTTTTGATAGTCGGTAGAAAATAATATAAATGAAAATAGATGTTAAATATCACGGGAATCATAAAATAGAAGTTCATGGTTAGAATATTTAGGTGTTAAGCTCAGAATTACATTTATAAACACGATACATTAAAACTAGTTTACATTCTCTGTACCGGTCTCCATATGAAAGCTATCCGCTTACAAATGTATGTTTGACATATCGAAATGCAAATCAACAATGCCAGTTGAGGATCCATTAAAAAAATATACAGCTGGAAGGTACTGCCAGTCGCCATTTGCAATTTAAGATCCTCCCACGGATCTTCAACTAATAGATATGGATGTCCCGTTGAGTTCTCTATTGTCGATAACATCTAAATTGAACGAATTATTCTTAGAGGAAGTCGATTCATTGGTGTAATGGCAGCCTGTGGACCTTGAGACGTTGGGCTAGATTCGCAGGTCACCTGATTGTGTCATTGCGTTTCTGCACTTGTTAATTCGTGTTTAGGGTGCTTGTACTACAAATCTGCATTTATAAACGTAAATAAAATATCCTCCCATTCCTATAAACTCTTGAAGTGCACAAAATGATGTTTTAATTATTAATGGTGCAAATAGGCCTAAACAAGGGTAAGCCCTAGGAAAGCCAATGCCACATTTGGCAAAAGGCCAAGTAAATTATGATATATTATGACACTTGTTAATACAGAAAATTGTAATTCCTTTTGAATGTGCAAAAAGAACAAATGGTGTAACCAAAAATATTGCTTGAAGTGACATCACTAGTTTTGGGGACCTAGCTTGACCACAGGGCAACGGGCTTATCATAAAGATATGACAAGAAATGTATCTTGGTTGAGAAATAAGGGTTACTTAATCTGTTTGATTAAGGACACGAAGTTTGATATTGTCTATGAATATGAGCAGCCAGAATTTCTAAACTGTAGCTAATCCATCAGGTTTTATAAGAGACAATAATAATAAAACCGAATGACAAGGCATTTTCAGGAGCTCCATTCATCTTTTCCCCCAAGACGTAATACAAAAGTATTGCTTTCGGAGGTTTAATGAATTGTGAATGATTGATGAATTGATTTGGTTAGAAACAGCACCTGGATTAAAATACAGCGTTTGCAATAAATCAGTCAGTAGGTGATAATGATAAGAATGGAAGGCAGGGGTGTGGCAGGGATTAAATATGTTATCTTATTATGAGTTACGTAAGACATGTACATGTCCTGTGCTTTAAACATGGTCACGACACCGTACTGATAGATTTATTTGAAAAAGAAATACCTCAACCAGTAATCTTTTATCCATACTAATATTATAAATGCGAAAGTAATTATTCTGTTTGTTTGTTTGGTACCGTTTCACGGCTTATTGGATCGTTATGAAATTTGGCAAGGAGATAGATTATATATTCGACAAGGACATAGGCTACTTTTTATCCCTGAATCAATCATCAAAATTTCCACGCGAACGAAGTCGCGGGCGGCAGCTAGTTAAATATAAATCCTAAATTGATTCACTGATTTACAATGGACAGCTAGGTAGTCGGAAAGTCTGACAACCAGTCTTACCAAGGAGTATCGTATTACCCAGTACTAACTAGGTTGTGGAGGTCAGATAGGCAGTCGCTCCGTGTAAAACACTGGTATTCAGCTGTATCCGGTTAGATTGGAAGCCGACTCCAATATAGTTGGACAAAGGCTAGGCAGATTTCCGTACGCAAAATACGCGCTTTAGACGTGGAGTTGCGGAAACCAGCCCGCTATACAATACAAGGCTAGGCAGGTGATGACATTGATGACTTGCAATGGACAGACATGAAATTTTGCGCAAAAGTGCCTTCCATGACGTAGATGAACACTCAGGAAGGATTTTTGAAAATTCATGCTCGAAAGGGATCAATAGGAAATGAAAGTGTCTATGAATTTCGTAATTTTTGCCGATGGCTTGTATTTGAAGAATATCCGTAACTGCTGCAATTTAGATATAAAATACTACGTCTGCGTCTCATTTTGCAGTTCCCAAGTGAATGTTTCCTTTGAGTAGCGTGGAAGCGCGTTTCGCAGAACACGTGGTATTTGATCCCAGCATATTGCCCTATTCATGGCCCCGCCTGCAATTGTAGTCGACTTCCTACGTATTTACTAAATTGCGGTATCAATTACCTACATTTACCTGGAAAAATCGTTTGTCAGAAGACGCATGGGAACGTAAAAAATATGTGAAGATTATGATAATGAATGAATAATGTTAATGTTGTTTGTATTTAATCTTTTTGGACCTACGTTGACATAATTGTATTATTTCATTTTTTTTTTCTATTTTGTCTGTATGAATAAGTTATGTAATCAGTCAATTTAATTTAATTTATCTACTTATGTCAGTATTGCCAATTTTAATGAATGTTGTTATTATTCCGTTTATTTATTTAAAAATAGCAAACTTTAATTAATATTTGCACACCATGTCAATATGGTAAACATGTTAGCACAAGTTCATGTACTTATAACACCTTGCATGCATCATTTTTTTTAAATAAAATAATTGTATGTACACACATGTTTGAGCAAATAAAGTTATCTGAATCTGAACAATTCATTTGATAAATCTGAGAGATTGAGTTTTTGCAAGCAAATGTAAATGAGAATTAATGTCTGTGTTAATCAAAAATATGTTTACTATAAGGTCACGGGAACTATCTGCGACTCCCGCATCCCCCTTAAACTTATGGGGAAGATTTATAAAACAATGGTTAGACCTGCTGTCTTGTATGGATCAAAATGTTGGGCCACAAAAGGGATAAATGAAATGCATTTGCATGTGGCTGAGATGAGAATGCTAAGGGGGATGTGTGGTGTTACGCGAATGGATAAAATAAGACATGAGTACATAAGGGGTCGGTAAGTCTGAAAGTGGCGCCGGTGACTGAAAAGATGTGTGTTATCGGTTGTCGTGGTATGGGCATGAGATGCGGAGGAATGAGGAAAATGTCGTGAGGAAAGTTTTGAGTATGAATGTGGATTGTTATAAGAGTAGAGGAAGACCAAAGAAACGATGGATGGACTGTGTGTAGATGAGGACTGTGTGAAGGATGATATGGCAAGAAAGGAGGTGTCTCATGAGATGACAAGTAATAGAGAAGTATGGAAAGAAGAAGACATGATGTGCCGACCCCAAATAAATTGGGATAAGGGCAAGAGAATGATGATCAAGTTTACTAAGTATAAGTCAACTAGGTCCTAGATCTTTTTTTTATTTTGATTGATTTTCCTTTGTTTCGATCATCATCATCATCATTTCAGCCGAAAGACGTCCACTGCTGGATATAGGCCTTTCCAAAAGGGGGGGGTTTGTCATAATCGCCACGCTAGGCAGGCGGGTTGGCGATCGCAGTACGGTTGTTGCAAAAGCACAGAGACGCTGCTGCCCTTTCTCTGACAAGTCCCTTAGTCGCCTCTTACGACACCCACGGGATGATATGGGATGGTGCTATTCTTTACGTCCGACACCATACAGACATATGTTTCGATATGTTATTAAAAATAAATCCTTCTGGTCCCGTAATTAAAAGTTACTCAGCTTTTTGTGTGAGTGTGACAAGTACACACGGCGAGTTATCAAGCTACGGTGGCCTCGCTTTGTATGTATAATTATATAGATTTCCAATTTAATGAAAGATCGCATAAGAATCTTTGTAAGAATATCGGTATATTATCGCAGACATCTCACAACAGTCTGTATGATAAAAAATAAAGATACATTAAAAAATAAAAGATATTACGTTGATAAAAAATTATAAAATCTTATAACGAGTTGATTACTATTACAGCTTTGTATACTTACGATGTTATTAAAACAAACTATAGGCTAAGAACAATTAAACCATTAAGATAAGAAGTTGCGTTAAACTATTGTAACCTGTTTTTAACTGACTTCATAATTGCTTCCTTATTGAAATTTTCACGCTAGAAATATGACAAACAAAAACAGACTAGATATTAAATTATTATTCATCATCAAGCTGAGAATATGAGAAAAAAAAACATTTAAAAAACCTAAAAATCTTGTCTCAAGATATTTTAGTCTGCCAACTATACAACTTTATATATCCATTACAACAAGTTTTAATGATTCCTTTCTCTCTTTCCAGTGTAATGTACTCATACTACGCGTTAGTGAGCATGGGCAAGTACCCGCCCAAGATGCTGGCGATGACCATCACAGTGCTGCAGCTCTCGCAGATGATCGTCGGCTGCACCATCAACATCTGGGCGCACAACTACATGTCCTCACCGACCCCGACCAGCTGTCACATCAGCCAAATAAACATCAAACTCTCCATGGCCATGTACTTCTCATACTTCGTACTTTTTGCACAGTTCTTCTACAAAGCCTACCTATCCCCCAAAACTGGCAAAAAGGTTAAATCCGATCCTGAACCTATCCCAGATGTTCCAAGCAAGAAAGTGAATTACAATGGTTACCCGCGGCAAAGAAACGGCGTTGTCGCGCACTAGTCGGCGTCACATTGTGATATGTGCTAGATATATTGTACAGGTTATAGCTGTTATTTATTTGGTCACGATTGGGCTCGATTGCTGGTTTTATGTCCTCCTTTAAATGTGGTCCAGACCATTGCCAATATCTGATATCAACCAGTGTTTTACTGAATGGCGTTACAATATTTTATACCCTAACTCAATGTTTAAATAATATCCTAAGAATTTATGAGAATTTGCATAATATTCTGGATGTTTGTTATATGTCGGCGGTGGCGCCCAATCGTGGTCAGTGGACGCTAGGGACGTCGCCTCGCGTTACATTCCACGCTAGATCGACTGTTTGCTTGCAATGCGGCCGATGCATTGCTCTTGTTAACACTGATGAAAATGACGACTAGCTGAATTACCCCAAGCTTTTGTACACTTAGGTTTAAATTTGAATTAACCAGTTTTATTTGAAAAACTGATAGGACAGGAACTTTCAAATAAAACTGGGTATATTTTGGGGCCTGAACAAAAAATCGTCCTCATAAAATCGGTCCTCTTGACAAAGCTCTTAAGTAAGCAATCTGCCATGAACTGGCAATGTACAAAATAGATATAAATACTCTTTTCTATTCAAAATTATCTAACCCAATTGGCACATGGTTAAACAGTCCTTTTTACAGGTAGGCTATCAAAATAACAGTGAACTTTATTCCTGTTTCAATAAGGTTGCTTATGGGTCCTGAAAGACTCAGAGGTAACATATCTGTGAAAGGGCAGTACGTATTAGTACAAAAGAAACGTTACATAAGTTTGGTGTGATTCTAACAGTCGTTTCCTTCGTCAGTGGTCCATTGAAAATGGCGGCGCTCTCATGGTGTCAAATACATGCTTTTATATAGGATCTGTGTACCGATGATTTAGGATACGTGCTATTGAGGTAAAAGGCTGCATCGAATTGACAGAATGTCCATATTTATACAGTAAGGCTCCGTTTTAGAGCCGTGTACAGTCATTTTACAAGAGAATTGATGTTTCAATGTTGTATATAAAATGTAATGTCTAATGTTATTGACACTCATCTTGCCATTTTTTGGTTGTTTATTTTTTTCGGACAATTTTAAAATCGGTCGAATATTCAGATTTTTTTTATACTTAAATCTTGTTTTACGGTTTTTTGAGTACTCAACTTTAATTACTTTTTGTTACAATAAACATGAGACAATTTCGATGCAGTTAGGTCGTGACTACGTTTAGTTGCAGTTTGCAAAATATTGTTTGAATAAATACTAGTTAATAATAATGAAAAGGAAATGAGCCATTACGTAAATATAAATTGTTACAAATCGTAGTACATAATGTTTGACAAATTCCTCGACAGGGTCTCCGAGTAAGTTTATTAATAATTTAAGTTTGACGTAGTTCTTCGAAATTTAATTATATTTTTAGTTGGAAGATTGATTTTCAGGGACCCTGAATAATTTATAAGAATTTTGAAATTGTTCAAATCTTATTATAGTTATGGAAGATACATTCCCAGTATAGAGATGTGTGAGAATTATTGTTTAAGGAATCCGTACAAAACGTTTTGTTCACTAAATTGAATTTTGTACACTTTCCTAAATTATTGTTTCATCAAGACCTGTATAAAAGCTCTACTTTGTTGTTATTGTGTCGTATTTATTACTTAAAGAAAAAACTTAGTGATTTTTTTTAAATAATTTATTTTTAAAGGGATAGTTTTACCTATACACTTTGTAAATGTTACGATGTTTTGTGCTTCATGTAAACCGCTGAGTGCGGTGCGTAGGAGTAATACTTTGATATGCTTGTCAAACAAGTGCACAAAGTGTAATTATGTAATTCCGGATAGTGGAATAAGCAATAAAAACAAAAAGAATCGGTTAAATTGACAGTTTGGGCGCGTTTAGTGTACATTTTGAAGAAACTAGTTTTAATATCGGCACACATTCTTTATTAAATCTCGTAGTTTAGATTTAGCAAAGAACGTGTGCCTGTAACGTAGCGCGCCTCGGGTATACGGGCGGAGGAAAGTTCAAATCTAAACTTCCACGCACTTACGTTAACGTTATCGCGTGAAAGCTAACAACCGACGGCATTTATGTAACGTAAACGCGGTCGTTGTGAATACATAGACTTAATTAGATTTAATCCGCGACGCTGATATTGGACGCATACAAATTATTATATAAGGCGTCTACTCAATGTCCAATCGCGTTCACGATTATCTAATGTCGATCACACTGTTGTGATGAATTAACATTAGACTTGATTTATCCGTTAAATTTAATACATAAAAGCTTTGGATAAACGAAGGAACGCTAAATAGCGATATCCTAACTTCACTCTTACTAAATTAGTATAGATAAGTGCCCTGTAACTGTCCGCTAATTGACCTTTTTGTGGTAATAAGGCTCGCGTTTAATCTATCGCAGGCGCCATATTTGAGACTAATACGAGCTTAATTTTAGTCAAAGTTAAATCATCAATGTTTTAACGAAGTTCGTTAGCATGGCTTTGGAAGCGATCTAAAACTAAGCTCTTATTAAAAGTATCAAATAGAGTTCTGTCGTGATACCTCCTAAAGCTGGGCCTTACGAGAGTCAGTGTGCAAATTAGCATAGTTTTTAGCGAAGGTCAATTTCGTCTAGTACCGTTTATAGAAGTCACAATTTTAATATACCTAGGCTATACAAATAGGCTGTTATTTTTGTCCAGTTCATTGCTTTGTTATTAACGATGGTGAGCTCTAGGAATACTTGTAGTATTAACAATCGACTCATAAGGTGGGGAATGACTTTAGGTATAATAGGGATCGGGAATTAGGTACTTAGTCCGAACTAATCAATGCAGTTGAGCTATGTAGCCTATAAGTTCGCCTCCTCGAAGCGCTCTTCGGGGAAGAGTACATACTTGCGAAGAGTTTATTAATTTTTTAATATTTTTTTACCAACCTTTTTATTTATTTTGTTTGCGAGATCGTCATCGTCTACAGAAATTCAATAAAGGAGATTAATAATTATATCTTGTGTACATTCAACCCAGTTGAAAATGTTGTTACCTAATCTTGTAAACGAAAAGCTACTTCGCTTGATGTAATCCTTTGACCTACGCTTTGTGTGCAACTCGACGACGTTGTTTTGACGTCAATGACTTGAATTATCATCACAAAGTTTTATTACTATTATTCGACACCATGTTTCACTACGTCTGTTCTTGTCTACGTCAACGAATTTAGAACACCAAACGTAGTCAAGGGGTTAAAATTGCAATAAATGCATACTTTTTTTACTTTTATTTGTCTTTTATGCATTTTGTATTCTGAATTGGTTCAGAAATTATCATTGTATTTCATATAAAAAACTCTTGTTTCGTCGTATACACTACAAAAATGATTATGATGTAACCCTGTCCAACCCCCTGAGTTTCATTTCTGAGAAATGATTCAGGGTAATAATAGTTTATAAAAAAAAATGTAATCAATAGCGCATTTATTATTTATTATTGTAATATATTTTCGCATTTACAAAAAAAATACTGTTGTTGTAAATGTTCTCAGTAGGACTAATTAGCGGTTACAGTTCCATATTAAAATATTTTAATAAATATATTTTTGTGATTGAAGTTTTGTGGTTACAACGTACAGAACTAAAGATTATAATATAGCGACAGAACATTGTAATCTCCAACCTAAAGTGGAAATATTCTTGCAATCATTAATTTGTATTTTCTGGGCAAATAAAGAGTTATGCGTAATCATTATGTTTGTTTGTTTTTTTTTCTTCCAATACTTACCGCATGGCTTGTAATATGCATGCGTGACAAACCAATGAGGGATTGAGTACCATCTATAGAACACGGTAACGTAAGAAAAGATATTCGGGTTGTAAATTTCAATGGAAAACCTAATAACACTCCGATCTAGAGATCAAATACAGGTTTCCAACATCAGTAGGTAGTTGTTTTTGTTCAATCTGGCTCTTGAGTGGACTACATACGAGCGGGCGCGGCCTTACAGTGGTGTCCCAAGGCAGGCTGTAGCGAATAATTAACCTTTATTTATGAATAGGTATTTAATTTAAAAATAGTAGCCCACCGGTATCGGAAACAGGGTCCTACCGGCTCAGCCCGGTCAGGACTCCAAAGAAAGGAATCTCCTAACAATACGAGCCGTATGTAGGAGTACCGCTTTCTTAATCAAGCCCTTGAGCCTTACGAGAGCTTCCTCAGGTATTGGTCGAGGCTCCGGCACAATGATCGCCGAGTCCACATCCCACATGTCGACAACCTCGCGATCCAAGTCCAAGATACTTGATTTGCTTTGGCAATCGTGAAGTTTCCTTCATGCGAAAACGTTATGTCAAAAATCATTGTGCGCCGATCGATCCACCACGACTCTTCATGCTTATTAGCTACAATAGTCCCGTCAGTGAGTTACTAAGGATTGTTCCCAGTACAATGTGATACTGCCATTTTCGAGATCGCGAGTTCGGTAATTCTAATTCCACAAGGTTGTATTTTAGAGCAAGTTGCTAATAACATTGGCTGTAGGGTTGTGTCTATGCAAGTAGGTAGGTAAAGTCCGGTAGTTATTCGTCATAACTTCATCCATAATTTCACAGACAAATCTTTGGTTTGTCCTAAGAGGGTCCTCGGAGCGTAGCCAGGCTACCCGCACCCGCTCCCACCTGTCGTCACTCAAACACTAGAATTCTTATACCACTATGAACAAACATCTCGTAGCGCAGCATTAATATTTTCTTCAGTGAAAAACAGATGGAGCTATAATGCTCGTTTGGTGTTTCGGTACTCTTGCGTTTGCGCTGTGCCTATTAAGTTTATGTGTTGTGCCTTAGCTGGGTTGAAAATCGTAAAGTATCAAACTAATAATAAAAATTTTAGTTTCTGAACGAATGCCCAGCAGCTGATTATTGACAAGGGCCATGACATATGACACAGACACTTCACAACTGTCAAAATATCAAACTTTCGTAATTACGTCAATATTTTCGCACTTTGTTTATAAAATCTATTCAACATGGATTTACTTGACAACGAGATCAGGCAGTGGGACGCCACCGATGTGAAGGAGCAATTCGGTGATAACTTGACGCTGCTGCCTCTCAACGACAATATTAAGGAGCTTCAGACCATTCTGCGGGACAAGTGAGTGAGGTTACTTACCAGGCTTTGTGGCTTCGAACGTTTGCATTGATTGGAAGGTTCTTCGACGTTTTGAATTCCAAAATATATGGGGTTATTAACCTGTCCATCCATTTATTCATTTTAATGAAGATCATTAAACGTTCCTATTATGTATGTATTTTGTGCTATTTTTAGGTACAAATCATATCTTAATGGCTCACGCTAGGTTAAAAATTGCCTTGAAAAACAAATACCAATAAATTAATGAGATTTAGGGTAACAATGTAGAAGATATTATGATTGTTTAAAGCACTATGTTTTAAAACATCATACACTGTTCATATTCAATCCTAACCTCTAAGACAACAATAACATTGTCATTTTATTTACTATCAATAATGATTGACAGCAGCTGAATAACTTATATTAAAAATTGTTCAGTATTTACCTTACACTTTTAAGAAATTATAGGTATTCAGAATTTTTCCTTTGACTGTGGTACGTTCAATTGTTGGTGCTATTTATAATTTTGATAGGATATGTATACAAATTAATTCACAAAGACCCTTTGTAAAGAAAGATAATGCAATCTATAGAATGTCTGTATTATAAACATGTACTTGTAACAAATTAAAAAACATTCTTATCACATTTTCAGAAACACATCCCGCAGTGACTTCAAATTCTATGCGGACCGTCTCATTCGTCTAGTCATTGAGGAAAGTTTGAACAAGCTGCCGTTCACCGATTGTGAGGTGGTGACTCCTACAGGGGCCTTGTATAAGGGCCTCAAGTATGGGGCAGGGAACTGCGGAGTGTCTATTGTCAGGTCTGGGGAGGCTATGGAACAGGTACATAATTTAAGAACTGGGTATAAATTATTAACATTGCAATACAAAACAAAGCATTTTTTTTTTAATGGGTTTTTATTTAAATATTTCTGATTATCTAAAATGAAAATGATGAAGCACTGAGCGCGGGCTATGTAAAGTGTTAAGTAGCAACAGGACTTGTGCACAATTAATGACTTATTGCCTTTTTATACGAAACTATATCTCCCACTAAAACTCATAACTGTGCAATAACATTTACAGGGTCTCCGAGACTGCTGCCGCTCTATACGTATTGGCAAGATCCTGGTAGAGAGTGATACGGACACGCACGAGGCACACGTCGTGTACGCGAAGTTCCCTGAGGACATTGCACGGAGACAGGTGTTGCTCATGTACCCTATCATGTCTACGGGCAATACTGTGAAACAGGTAATAATTTGAAATGATATTTTTTTTACTCAGTGTCCAAATGGTGAATAAAATAAGTCAAGGCTAAGAAATTGAAATAAGTTTAAAAAGCATGAAATAAAATAAAATTAAAAATATAAAAAACCCCGACACAAAAACCTCTAAAAAACAAAAATAAATTAATCCAAGCGTCGTACCGTCGGGGGACCGCTTAGAAAACCGTTTAGCACAGAACAAAGCGGACCCCCGACGCTACGACGCTTGGATTAATTTATTTTTGTTTTTTTTAGAGGGTTTTGTGTCGGGGTTTTTTTTTTAAATTTTAGTCTATGCACCCAGCATATGGGTCGAACAATAATCCGTTCAATTAAATATATCTTTGTAAGTGAATAATCTGTGATTTTAAAATAAATATAGATGTTTTGATTATGTTTTTGTGTCTTATTTCGTTTTAATTTAATATAGAATCTTTGAGATAATTATAATATCGAATACAATAGATGGAAAGTTTTCTGTAAACAAAAAGCCATGGTCACCCTATCAAAATTTTCAAAAGGTATTGAAGGTTTTTCGTCATTATATGATTATTTGAACATATAGCAGCGAAAGTGTTTAGCATACTGACTGTAATATGATATAGATGTCTTTGACGCTGACTCAGGATTGCGTATTTTGCAGGCCGTGAACGTTCTAACCCAACACGGCGTAAAAGAAGACCGCATCATCCTATCCAACCTATTCTGCACCCCTGCAGCGGCCCAGGCCGTCGTCGACTACGTTCCGAAGATGAAGATGCTGACTTCGGAACTACACCCCGTGGCTCCGAACCATTTCGGGCAGAAATACTTCGGGACAGACTGATTTGAGAACGATTTAGAGTTCTAGCAAGTACTTATTTAGTTGTAGTTTATTTTATTTAGTTTTGTCGTTTATTTTAGATGTTTTTTGTAATTTATTCAATGGAATTTGTAATTTCATTTTTCATAGCTATGTCTATTGGTATATACTCGCATCAACGACAAGGAACTCAAAAAACACACGCTCTTGAAACTCAAATTTTCTTTCGTTTTTTGTGCAATTTGTAGGTTAGTTTCAGGTTTTATGTTGATTTAAAATAGGAGTTATTATGAAAACTATTTCATGAAAAAGTGACTCAATTAAATGAACTTAGAGGCTTGTATTGATGATTTTAATTATTATAACTCTACTAGCTGCCCCGCGCTGCGCGCAACTTCGTCTGCGTCATATTTTCCCAGTTTTCGCAACATTTTTCATTGCTGCTCCGCTCCTATTCGTAGCGGGATGATATATAGCATATAGCCTTCCTCAATAAATGTCGACAAATCGGACCAGTCGTTCCTGAGATAAGCGCGTTCAAGCAAGCAAACGAACTCTTCAGCTTTATTATTAGTATTACATTAGATTAGAAACGGTAAACGGTCGCAAATCATATTTGAATCAACATACAACCTTACACTGACCTTCAAATTTCAAAAAACCTATGAAAAGATTGAAGGGCTACTCTGGCGCTTCCACCACGGGAATAACAAAAATGGTATTGCTAGGACTCTGGTAGCACCTTCAGACCTAATAGCGCAGGTGTCTTGACTTCTAATGGTACCTTTACACGCTTGCCGAGGCTTGGCAAACATCCACAAACACAAGCGTGTGAACGGGGTGTTTGTCTTGGCTTGCGTGAGCTAGTCACCGATCCGGACTAGTGTCGGTTAGAGATGAGTCTGATATCATGTCACAGATAAAAATCATCGATATTTTAAAATCATTTCAGCATGCAATGACAAAGACAAAATCATCAATGCTTTTAAATCATTACTAGAATGAACGCGAACTTCAGTGACTCGGATCGGGTGTGTGAATTGCGATGTTCCTAGGCTGCGCGATCGGCGATTCTGAAGTCACAGAACTCGCATATTTCGATAAAATCACCGGAACTGGGTGCACGAAACGGCAATAATGCTTTCACTTGCGTTGTTTACGTTTGCGTGCAACATGCGCTGCCTTAAAATACCCTGCCATGAATGTCACATACTAAGAAAAAATTAATTACGAGCGCTAACTGACAAACTCGACCAATGCCTAATGCCTACAAAAAAAACTAATGACACTAATGACAATGACTGATAATTTCACTAAGCTGTTCCGCGATCATTTCATTTGAGTATCTACTCACAATTGAAGTGACGAGGTCTAATACTCAAATAAAAATCATTGATGATTTTGTCATTGTTCCTGTCATCGATATTTTTTTGTCATTGTCATGCAGTCATTGATGCAGAAAAATCATCACTCAGCCCATCTCTAGTGTCGGTTTTTGAACACAGATCAAAGGGCAAGCGCTTGGGAATTATTTACACGTTGGCGCGTGTTTAGTTTCACAAGCTCGCACCGAACGGACGTTTTTAGTTTTACGCTACGATCATGAGCAGGTAGTAATTGGTCTAATTAGTTTCGCTACCTTTGTTTTTGTTTATATTTTGAATAAAAATATGTCAAACCAAAATTAATAGCCGACACAACTTCAACGTCTACGTCCGCCATGCTTGCATGTCCAGAACACACTAACGCACTCGCAAGCCAAGCGTTTGTAAAGGCTTGGAACTTGTGGACGTTTGCCAAGCCTCGGCAAGCGTGTAAAGGTACCATAAAGTTTGCAGTTCCATTTGTGGGACGAATTTGTGCACTCGTAAGTCGTTACCATGAAATTAATTGTAAAATGTGTTTCAAAGGTCAGCAGACTTGTTTCAAAGATGTGATCTCTTGCCAAAGGTTGCAGTCTTATTATATTAAAGAATTTTTATGGATTAAAATATTGACAAAGTTTTTATTTATTTTGAATTTTGAATAGATCAAAAATGCATATTTGACAAGATTTTTTTAATGTTTTTTTTTTAATGGAATTTGATTTTTAACTGTTTAAATAAGAGTACGAGTTTAAGAACAAATCTGATTCGAATATAATAGTATTATTATACTGGATTATGATATGGTACCATAGAGGCAAGAAAATACAAAAAAAAAACATTATGTACAACATACAGACGCTTAAATTATTACATATTATAAAATCAATATTATTGTATAATGGGAAAGTTCACAAATAATGGCTAGATACTTTAAATATTTTTGCAAAATCAGTACTTATATGAAATTTAACGACTTAAAAATGGCTACTTATTATGTAGAGCTTTATAGTAATCCAAATCTCTAGATCTAGTATTAAGTGAAATGATCTATTTATTAGTATAAATGCTATACATTTGCGATAATGCAGGGAAGTTACTAGTTATTAATGAAATGTCACTTAACTGAATTATTTAATTTATAAATAAATAAGTGAAGACCAGTCATGTTGATTCTTTTCATTTTAATTTTCCAAGTCTTATTACTACTACTGCCTAGCATGATTTCCAGCGTCCGTGTTCGTTTCCCGGGTCGGGCAAAGTGTTATTGGTTGTTTCCATAAGGAATTTCTTAGTAGCAGCCATCGGTGCCGGCAGCAGGGTGCAAGGAGGTGCACTTGCACCGTGTCGGGAATGAAAAGCTTAAGATAAAAAAAAAATGAGTGAATAAAAACTGAAGGCTTCTAGGTTGCTGGCCAAATTTGATCATCACCTTGTCAATAAAGTTAGTGTCTTCTTCTTTTTCCTGTGGACTCTGAGCGTGACGACACGGTTGGCGCAGTGGCTGAGTGATCGACTGCTGCGCTGCGTGTCGCGGGTTCGAGCCCCGCACGGAAAAAAAGTTGTATATACACAAACAGCCAGACCCCGGGGGTCTGGCTGATTGTGTATGTGACTTTAAATGTTTGTAAACGCACCCGCGATACAGGAGACATTCCTAGTGGGGGGCAACGTTTAAAAAAATACAATATACGGCTCTGATGAAGCGAGGCTAAGCAGTAGCCTCGACTCATCAGAGCCGTAGGCAGGGGGATGGTTTTGGGGGCTCATACCGTCATCCGCTACCGCATACCGCTCATCTCGGGCAACTATAGAGCGACCAATGTATCCGAGGCCAACATCAATACATTTTGTCCTTTGCTCCTGCTCCTCTTTATATACGCTTGAACAAATAAAAACCTAAATACGAGATAATCCTAAAACATTCGAGCGCTCTCAGACATTTTGATGTTCATAAGATTTTATTTATAAATAGGCAGAATTAACCAATTTTTATACCAAAGGATGAGAGAATGCCTATCAAATTCGGGTTGGGTGCAAGCTCGCTACGCTCGCTCTTGGATCTGTAGCGACCTACAAAAAATAACTTACAACAAATAGTACTACAGCGCCATCTATGACACGACGGAAGAACTAACATCAATTTCCTACAAGTCACAAGTGAAGTTGGACAACAACTGTTGGGCTGTAGCCCACCAGACACAACACCTGTCTGGTCGGAGGATCTTCCCTTTCCTATGGAGTATCGAGGATCTTTACACCCAGTTCTTCATACCCCTGAAAATCCAATCTTTTGTATGTGATTGATAAGTTTTTCTGTGTAAATTGACAAAGTTACTCCTTGCATGAATTGACAAACGAAAATCTTGTATATCCGAGGTGGTTGCCAAATGAATTCTCAATTAATTAAGAACACATTGCGCCGGGTACATCTGCTAGTCTTCAGTCGGCGGATGCTATTGGCTATAAATAGTAGTAGTTTTAGTTAGATTAACGATAAATAAACCCCAACTGTTGTTTAATAGGCCACTCATACCTATCTATTGTTACAAATAACATTGAAGTGTCTGTTTGTAATTTCAAAACAGCTTTTTACTGCATGCGTATGAAGGTATATATACGCTACAAACCTATAACATTTTTTTTTTAAGATTTTTGTCTCTATTTCATGCGTATTTTGCCTGAAATAAAACACTTTTTTTTTTTATTTGATCTCTCTGTTTGTTCCGGCTAATCTCCAAAACGGCTCTACTGATTTCGACAAGACTTTGGCAGATAGCTGATGTTATAAAGATAATAATCAAAGTATAGATATCACTTCAAACCCTGCTTTAAACAGTCTAGGTTTCTTTTGGAATAGGTAGTTTAATCTTCAAGGTTAAGTCGCGCTAGCCAAGGCCGGTCAGTGGATGGGTTACCATCTTACATACCGGGTTTTCTCCGTGCCTCGGAGATCACGTTAAGTCTTTGGTCCCGGTTATCATTTGTAGATCTGGCAGTCGTTACAGGTAGTCAGTGGCCCGAAAGTCTGACAACTAGTCTTCCCAAGGGTTACCGTATTACCTAGTACTAACTGGGCTATGGAGGTCAGATAGGGAGTCACTCCATCTAAAATACTGGGAGGTAAGACTGGAAGCCGACCCCAATAACGTTGGGAAAAGACTAGGCATCTGACTGCGTTTCTTTTGTCAGATGTTTGCTTGTTTGCAATCAGGAATTTTAAATGAATAAAGGACATAACACAAATAAACAACAAACAATAAAATTACTTTTAAATCGTTTATTTCAGTTTCATAGTTTACATTCTATAGATAGAAATATTTAATTAGATCAGATCACACAGCTAAGCGATTGTTTTTAAGTGTACACATTAATATACATTAATAATTCAACATTCGAATAATTTAATCCTTAACAAGTAACGTTTATAAAGTGTTCCCCAATCATTACATGGTCGGCTCGCGCTTGCGATCTAAACACAGATGTTGCTCACTTATATACCACTACACGCTAAATATTTACTTTCATGTAAAAATATCGATAACATTCAATTAACGCGACTGATTCTTATTCGAGAACAAAAATATTTTTTATATTATTATTTTTTATTAGTAAAACTAGATGTCACTTAACATTAGTGTTAGGTAGCGACCTACCGATGGCGTATATGGCAACACTACATCTAAAATCTCATTCTGTTTTAATGTGACACGGCAACACCATCGGCGTCCCACAGATAATAAGTGCGTCCTCCCGTATAAATAAATACTTAAAATATAACACGTACATTACTCTTTCAATAAATTTCTTATATACTATGTTACATGACAAGCACTTATTACCACCCATTAGGATGTCTATTAATAAATGAAATTATATATCTGGCAACACCAGACTAGCGTTGTAGGACCTCTTTAGTTATAAACCTTGAACACGTAGATTGTCCTTTTACAAGTACAAAGAAAGGCAAGACTTAGATCACAAAATTTATAAATAAGGTGGTTATACAACAAGAAATAATATACCCTCGAAATTGACTTAGATATGTTATTAAGGCATCGTGTGAATCGCACTAGGTAAATTGACAATTATAAATCTAAAGACTAATACAACAGCCAAAGCGAAATTATATGGCAATTAGCACGTATACATACCTACGTAACAATAGATACAGGGCTTGAATTAGTCAGAACTAAACAGTCAATATATATAAATAAAAGATTTCAAAGAGCGAAATTAAATACTTGATAACACAATTTGTGCATTCACATTTTTTTTGTGATTTTCGTTATTTTTTTTGTATAAAAATATCGTCAACAAGTTTGTCTAAGTATAGTTCTAAGGTTTGACATTGACCTTGTGAAAGTTTATGTTGTCAATGAGGTCGAAAAGCACATCGCTGGATATTTCCTGCTTTTTTGACGCGACCCAGTCTCTGGCGTTAGCGACAACCGGTAGTATGGTTTTTTCGCTATAAAGCACACAAATAAAATATATTAGTCACATTTGTCTTGGGGAGAATCGATTGGGGATTTTAATCGATTGTTTTATCGATTCACTCGATGGTAAGCTTCTTGTTATGTGATGCCAGGAGAGGAAGCGTTAGTGAGCTGTGCGTGGGGTCGTATTTACATGAGCTTCTGTTTGGCGCACTCGGGGCAGATGATGTCGGGGCCGTCGGTGATGAAGCCCTTGCCCACCAGGGAGGTCTTGCACTGCGCGCAGATGAAGCAGTCGTTGTGCCAGTGACGGTCTTCGAACGAGATGAAGCGGGTGCCGCCGATGCCTGGAAAGTATAGAAGATATTTTTTAGAAAAAAGCGAGGAAATAAATGGAAATTATGAGGAAGACAATTAAAGTTTTCAACACTGTCGTATAAGAAGCATTTTCTTGCAATAATACAATATTTGTATTGCCAATCCATAGTCGTTATGGCAATATTCTTACCTAAAGATATTCAAGAAGCCATATTAACAATTTCACCATCTATGGCCAAGAGCCATTGCAGGTGTCACTCAAGAGTTCCCCAGAACCAGAACGAGACGATGAAGAAACCCCATTTCTGAGGTTTTGTGTGTTTTTGCCGTGAAAGTGACGAATTTTAAGTCTCACAAAAAAGAAGAGGAAGTAAAACTCGCAGTACTAACCAGTGATAGGCTTGGTGCAGGAAGTGCACCGCTTAGCGAAGAGTTCTCCGAAGCACTCGGCGCAGTAGGGCTTCTCGTCACGCGACGTGAAGCGCTGGCCCGCTAGAGACGTGTTACAGTTGGTGCATGTGAAGCACTCGCGATGCCATGGCTCGTTCTTGTATGTCACGCCACCTTGCGTGATGATCTGGAAAGGGAGAGGATTGCTTTGTTAAGTCTTGTTTGATTCTCGGGAGCTCAGTCTAGTTTTTATAGTACTGGATCTACATGACCTTGATATCTCTTTAATGATATACAGTGGCGTAGCGTGCCTTTGCCCTGTATAAAAATTTGTTTGGGGGCCCTTATGAAGGGTAAATATTTCTCACAAAAGAAAAAAAATGTTTGCATAAAATTAAAAGAAATATTTATTCATCATAATTATCTATCTCTTACTTTTTCCAAATTTTTTACAAACAATTCAAATTAAATATGACACTCTCCTTGCCTTTTTTTCGGCAAACTGATTTAAGCTGATGTTGAGTTTAGTTTTTCTAAAGTTTTTATTAAGTTTTGCTTACATACATCGGGGGCCCCCGTGGCCCGGAGGCCCCGTATAATTGATACGGCAGGTACGGCGGTAGCTACGCCCCTGATGATATAATGTACGCATCGAGACATGGTACTCTTATTCTGTTAAAATCTCACTGATATTAGGTTCGATTTTGGTTTGGGTAACCCGAAACAAACGAGGATTTAAAGGTGTAGAGGAAATGCGCAATCTAGTCTGGATTTCCGCGCCATCTCTTAAAAAAAGTAACCTAATTTAGATTTTTTTCAAGACGCTGATCACAGAAGTGCAATTTAGATTTTTTTCAAGACGCTGATCGCAGAAGTGCAATTTAGATTTTTTTCAAGACGCTGATCGCAGAAGTGCAATTTAGATTTTTTTCAAGACGCTGATGGCAGAAGTGCAATTTAGATTTTTTTCAAGACGCTGATCCCAGAAGTGCAATTTCCTTTCTTCAGATAAACTAATGTGTGCCAATATCACCAATCGTGTTTCGCCCTTAATCTTGAAACCTTTCTAACTAGATACAGGTAACCTTTATTCGCTTCATATTATCTCAGATCTAACCTTAAACAGGTGACTGCAATTCCTAAAGGCCATACCATCGTAATAAACTACACCTGTGCCATAGTTGCAATAAACAATAAAATTGATTGAACGAATGCTGTGGGTGTAAGATGTGGGTACAGCATTATACCTTATTTATGGGTTTTAAACGTCATATTCCAATAACCTAGTTCCGTAATTCTTTGAAGGTCAGGATCATTGTAATTAAGGGAGTTAGTCCAATGGGTTAAGTGGACTAATACCGACTAATACTAATAGATGGGTACATCAGGAAATCATTTAAAGTCTCCGCTGGAGCAAAAAACCTAAATGAAAGAAAATCTGCGAAATACGCACCTTCGAAATTAAAGATAGAGTGATGCAGATATGTTGAAAAAACGGCCAAGTGCGAGTCGGACTCGCGCACGAAGGTTTCCGTACTATTATTTATAAAAACGGGCAAAAAAATCACTTTTTTGTATGGGAACCCCCTTATGATTGTATTCTGTTTTTAGTATTTGTTGTTAAAGCGACAACAGAAATACATAATCTGTAGAAATTTCAACTGGCTAACTATCACGGTTCATGAGATACAGCCTGGTGACAGAGGGACGGACAGACAGATGGACAGCGGTCTCCCTAATAGGGCCCTGTTTAACCGTTTGGGTACGGAACCCTTAAATTGAACTAGGTAGGTCCTGGTTAGGGTACGGCTTCAGCGGAACGTAAAACCGCGAATTCCTACTTATGCTCATTAGCATACCTTTTTACGAGCGTTCCAGGAGACCAGAAGAGTAATGATGGCCTAGTCTTACGATTTTTTAGGTCGAAGGGTTAAAAGCTTTGAAATCTGATTTCAATCAATTCGTTTTGCCCGCCAGTGAATCACCAAATAACGCACAGCTCATAGATATTGTTCAGCGTGTATGACCTGGCCTACCACGACGTCTTAAGGCAGTATTGTTTTAATCTTATTCCAGAGTGGGAAAGAGATGGCGATAGACGTCCTCTATAGCTCCGTCCCTTTCCCACACTAGAATAAGAATAAAACAATGCTGCTTTAAGACATCATAGTAACCCCCTAGATGTATAAACGTAGACAAGGCAAAATAAGTAAGTATGTAAGGATCGAGCAGTTGGCGTTTCGTGGTTTGTGCTTCCTCCAATGGGAAAAAAGCGTAAGTTTATGGATCTATGTAAAGGAGCGCCCTACCTTGTTGCACTTAACGCAGCGGGTAGCGAACTTGTCTTCGTAGCACCCAGCGCAGTAGATCTCCTGTTCCCTCGGGATGAAGCTCCTGGTTCCGATGGGGTTCTTGCACACCACGCAGCAGAAGCACTTCTCGTGCCACTGCCTGGTCTTGTACTCCATCTTCTTGGTTCCTGGAGGGGGAAGAAGGATTTGGATTTAGAAGTTCAGATGTAGCAGTAGATATGATTTAAAAAGTAATTGTGGTTGTAAATTTTTGGTCCTAAGGTACGGTTAAGTATGGTTTCAGAATATTTGGAGAAAGTTATAACATTTTTGTTGGTTTGTATTGAATTTTCAGAGAATATTTGTTGAAAACACGCAGAAAATAACATCGCTTTTGCACTACTAATTAAACTATATGGGCAATCCAACTTTCGAGTAAGGTTTTGGTAAAGGCGATGATATTCTAGTCGAATCATCTTTTTTTCTTGTTATTTCAGTGTGACTACATAGTATTTAGCACAATCAAATGTCAATCACGTTGATTTATAGCTTATATTTTAATTATAAGGTCAGATTTTGGGTGACAACATGTCTATCATTTAATCAATTACGACGTCTTATTTTTGGTATAGAGCCAGAAAGTATTCAGCCAGTTCAATGGCCTTACTAAAAAAAAACAAAGTCCTTGTCCCTAGGTGTTTTTCACGTTACTATTGTGTCCCATTGATTGACAACTTCGTTACAAATTACATGTCTAACCTCAATTCTCACTACCCATTCCTATCGGATGTAAGTAATATATTCACATGGGACATTATCATGCGATCACACGATCACAATGTCATTTCATGAACCATTCGATTTCAATATTGTGATGGGTCTGTCCTTGCAACGATATACAATCCAAGGTTGACATGTCACGGAAATGACAGTTCTGAATGACGACACCGTCACTTTGATTTTTTATGGAGGGAAAATTTTAAAAGTAGAATGGAGAAAGTTTTTGTTTCTTTAAGGGTTTGCTGTCCTTTTTTCGTGATAAGTAAATGGGGATGGCGTGGAATGTTATTTTTCAAGGAAGTTTCAACGTTTTTAATAATTACTGCAATTTGTATTCGGAAAACTTGGTAGCGCCATAATGGTTCTTTGAAAACAGCGATAAACAATAAATTAGCGTAAAAACATCGGCCAAATGTAGATATTTAATTTACGCAGTTATAAATAAAATATTAAGAACATAATATGTATATATTTAATAATATATCATCATCTTTAGTAATTATAAGTTTGTAACAGCCCAAACTCCAAATTAATCATAATCATATTTTCAAACAAGGAATTAATGATGCCGTAACTTTTATGGAATTTATTTAATTATAGAGGAAAGTAATTATAATAGTCTATAATTATGTTGTCGATGGTTGAAAATAAGCATATTCATGGTTATACATTTATAGTTTGATAAATACGTACTTAGTTTAGCCAGTCAAAGTCGGGTCAAGGACTTAAGGTCTGGCGAGAGAATCATTTTTAAAAGTTTCGTGAGGAATACTGTGACTCTTATAATTCAGTAACTTTACTCTTCATAGTAAAGTTACTGAATTATAAGGATATTTTTTATTTGATTTAGAGCTAGAGATCTTAAATTATAATATTATAATTCTAATTTATTGACCGAATAAACTTTTATGGGAGGGTTGGGTAGACTAATTGAAAAGCTAGGTAGGTAACGTTTTTGCGTGCAGAAACGCTATCCGAATATTAATTTCAGATTAAATATAAAAATGTGTAGTTTATAAACAAAAGCGCCTAAACATTTCAAAGTATGGTGATATCATTGAAGTCACTGACGATATTGAAGTATTTTGTCAGTGTAAAATAAATATACTTTGATTCGTTACAATGGTGATTGAAAACAATTCGTCTTTCCAGAATAATTTCTAACCAATCAGAAATTCATTTTAATCGCTGCAAACTATAGATTTATAACTTTTATAATGGGAGGATCCTTTGGAAAGGCAAAGGCATTTCAATATTAATGCCTTTGAAAACTTTCTTATATACCTTTCCTTTCAAATAATTCTCGCAATTTGAATTTAGAATTGGCGTATTGTTTCTTATATTTCAATTTGAACTTCGAAGGATATTGCCAGATGACGATATTTGATGATGATATTTTTGACACCTTGTTTTTCGTTTGTTTACCCGCGTTATGTACATATTTTATTAAGTCGTAAACGTGCAATGATCGCGTGTTTGGACGTGAAATGATGTCCTTGACGTTTGCATTTGGGGTCCATATTGGCTCACCTAAAGTTCTTTACCCGAAATTGTTCTTCCTAACGATTTGTAATCCGAATGATCATTCTTCCTAAAATTTTTCATCCTAAAGTTTTCATTCATACTATTTGTAGTGCTACCGGCGATGTTCATAACACTCATGTTTCCGAAAATTGAAATTAATAATATCATTAATGCAAATAATTTAAACTCCTACTGTTTTTTATCATAACGCTTTTATCCCTAAACATAATTACCATAATATTTTCACTGATACTCAGATAGAAACATTTACCAAGTGTAATAAAAATATATGTGGGTAGAAGATGATATTTAATGTTTAATTTGGGTGGGGATTAGGTCAGAGTGTAGTCTTGGGGGCACTATGAAAAAAATACTTAGAAAAATTTTGTGACCAATTTCGAGGTAGCGCTCGCCGGCCGCTGCCGCGGCACCGCTCGCTCCGCTCGCTCGGCTCGCGCGTAATTGGTCACAGTTCTAACCTAACCTAACCCATGGATATCTTTCCAGGTACACACCGCAATAAATAAAAAAGTTAAAGTTACGCAAAATCAATGTATATAATACTGATTATTATGAATAAAAAGAAATCTAAACAAAAAAGATATGATTTTGAATAATAGTGTAAAAGATGGTTATGTTGAGAAAATATAGGAAAACAAATAAAAGTATAATCGATGTTTATTGCTACTGACATTATGAAGTTGAATGCTTCGGAATTATGAACATTATATACAGAGTAGTTAGGAATTGCGATTGTTAGGATGAAAAATGTTAGGAAGAACATTTTCGGATTTCCAATTATCGGAGTTGAAAATTTAGGTGAACTTTGGCGCACCCTTGCATTTGACATTGAAACCATGGGATATTTGACTGATGCACGCAACATGCACCTAGCAATCACAAAGCGATTTTACACGGTTCAATTTGCAAATATTATTTATGTTGCATTTTCATGTTACTAACAGCGGATTTACAAATGGGTTTTTAATATCTAGATTAAAAACTTACGTTAGTTTTCTTTTCAAAGAGATCAAAATTCTCTGATTTCTTTTACCTTTGCCAACTTAAATTTTATACGCCATATACATTTCTTCCACGAAAAGTCAATCTTACATAATTAATTACCACCAAAATAAATGGAAACCATTAGTGATAAATGTTGGATGCGTTTAAACTGTCCAAGTTTACGTTATCCACGGCCATCAGCGAACAAAACGCACGTTTAGTCTTAATCATTAGACGCGGTTCTAATGGGAAAACTTTCCTATCTGTGATTTATAATTGTCTATGACAATATCGAAATAGGAGTTACTTTGTCATGTTATTCGAGACTGTTTCGGCATGAATGATTCTAAATTCAAATTGTTTTCCGCCTGAGGCAAGAGACTGAAAATGTGGAAATTCTAAATTTTATGGAAGTGACACATTCTGAATTTTTGAATTTTGAATTTCATTCATTAAGCATGTTCTTTTACGAATGCATAATACGAAATAATATAATAATTATCTTTTACTTTATTATTTTCTTCTCCTTTAATTCTGAAAATTTCGGTCAGCCACACAAGCCAAATTAAAGCCTCTGGTTTAACATATCGCAAAGAAAGTCAGAGAAAATGGCAAGTATAGACAAAAGACGTGCATAAAGTTTAAATATCGCGTGTCAGAAGAGTCGGATTGTCGGAAACTAAAACATAGAGGTTCGTGACTAGTCTTCGGTTACATCTGCAGCTCAGGGGTCTCTGAACCCGCCTGTTATCGTATTTCATATCGATTTCGGGAATCGTTGCAATATGAGGTTCGTTTCTCTCGCGCTTTTGTTCGTTTATCGTTTGATGTTTATTGTCTTGTCTATGGTGGATTGTTATGTATATAAAACTTTTTCTTTTAATAAAGTTTTTTGTCTACGAGTATAGTGGTTTTTTTGTGTGGTGGTTTCTCTTTAAACATATAAATATTGCACCTTTCAATAGAAAACTTAGAATTTTAAATACTAAGCTTTCAGTAATTATTTAGACTTGTTTGCATGCGTACCTAAGTTGTTAATAAACTTTCCTAATTTATTTTATTTGCAATATTTGGTCATAGATTAAATACCTAAGTCTTGTGTTTTAGGTAAATCAGACTTCACCACATTTTGCCAAACAGATTAGGTAGTACTTATTGAGACCATGATTCAAAACATAGGTTCATAAAAAATCCTATAGCCATAGTGTCTACAGATAGAGATGCATCAACACAACCATAAATAA
Organism: Cerastis rubricosa; assembly: GCA_949152445.1. Classification (NCBI taxonomy): domain Eukaryota; kingdom Metazoa; phylum Arthropoda; class Insecta; order Lepidoptera; family Noctuidae; genus Cerastis; species Cerastis rubricosa. The sequence continues at coordinate 4,398,607 of OX424529.1, read as the reverse complement.
TAAAGCTGCGAACACACAATACAGTTAAACCGTTCCACTTTTCCATTGTTCTCAGTGAAAGGGCCCTTACGCCCACAAGAGCTATCGGACAGTAATAACTAGGCTATTTCATTTGCAAATTGTTACTGTTAACCACGGGGTACAACGGCGTAAGTTTATTAAAATTATTATTAAGTTTTATTTTATAGGAATTGCTGGCCATTTAATATTATTGAAGTTGGGATGGTTTGTGTGTAGGTAAGTCAAGCTAGGCACAGAAAAAAAAAGATAATCAATAATCGAAATCAAAAGTCATTTCTTAAAATTGTCCTGAGATTAAGCACTTAGAACGACAAAATATTTTTTGTTTTATTAATTTAATTAATTTAAAATTACCAAAATGTTGTCACCAAAAACGAACGGTCAAGTTCTATCTTAACGACAGTTCTATTTATCATATCCCCGGTGGGAGCGCCAATGCATCGGTAATTAATGTAACTCGTTAGTCGTCGGCTTTAAGTGGCACCGAGAAAGTTGTTTGCTCCGTTTCTTGAGCGTGGGATGAGGATACGCTAAATATTAATGTTATTTTAATCTGCGTAGCTTTAAGCGGATATCTGTCGGATACTGGCCGAAAAGGAATTGCGACCGTTACGTTTTGTGTCTGACCTCATTTTGATAACCGGAAATTCAGACTCAAAAACTCAACTGAAGCAAAGTGGAATAAATTGAATGCTTTTAGGATATCATATAAAACATACACAACTTTTCTTTCAATTGCTAACGTTTAAGCTCAGTAAGTAGCGAAAAAACCTCCCAGCAACGCGTTTTGCTCAGCTAAGACATGAGTACATGACTTGTGTTTAAAGTACATATATAAAAAAAAAACTTGTTACACAAAGCTAAGCAAAAAAACACAGTCCCGCACCATCTTGTTTACATTCTGCTACAGATAAATAAGTAGTGAATTTGCATAATATTTACTACAACAACAGAACGGGTATTGTCATATGCATTCGCGAATGATTACGTTATGATGCATTGTCGGGGCATCGTTTGTCCAAGTTATTAACGAAGTTAAGATCAAACACGAATGAGTTATGAAGGCCGCGATGATGTCAGCCGTCCAGCGTGGGACGGGCTAATACTCGTATTAACAAAAAAGAGGCTTATTACGGCATGTAGTAAAAGTATTATTTACAACGCCATAATATCGGACACAGTCTGATCGATATTGCTAGGAAATTCGTAGGACTTTTTCGTAAGTGTACACCCGGGCTAAAAATTCGTGAACTTTTTTTTATTACTCGCGGCAAAGTGAAATAAAACTGAATATTTTTCATTAAATTTGTAGTGCTATTAACTTCCACTGTAAAGCTTGTGAGTATTCGTAAACTGTATAAAAATGTTTGAAAGGAACTTTCTGAAATGCTTGAAAGTTTTATCCAGTGAAGCATTCATAAAGTAGGCTATTCAGTTTTCACATTTATCATTATCCACATCAAGTAAACTATGGAAACTTCAACTTCCTTCTCAAGATTTTCTTTTCATGAAATAACACGTGGCATTCCTATTTTCTCGGAAAACTTAAACACACGTGATATTTTTTCTAAAACAATTCTTAATTCAACTTCAAACATGACGTAATCCCCACGAAAACTGCAGTTTGATTTTAAACCTTATTCATTACAATAACAAATTCTATTTGAACCGCAAAATCGATTATTTAACAGCGTCCTCCGATTTGTTTTGCCATAGTAATGCGACATGACTAATGATAATTTTTTTTTAGATTTTGCGAAATTGGACTTATTCCCTTTGTGATTTGTCCCTTGTTACAAAGGTCGGCAATACAATGTAATGACAATAACGTCGAGTTCCATTTTCGAACAGAAAAATAAATGACATTTTACATAAAACGAAGACGAAATCGGAACCTTTAGTTCGAGAAACATCTAATAATCGAAAAATGATAATACAATAGTAAAATTGAAATAATACCTCCATTTCTCATTTTATCGTCGTCGTAAAGCTCGGAATGAAATTCCTAGCATGCAAAACGGAACAACCAAATTTTCCTCGGAAAATGGTGATGGCCGCCATTTTGCAGTTCCCTAAATTGATTATGCACGTGTGCGAGCGTGTGTTGCGTGCACATGTGATGCACGTGAGGCTAAATCTGATAAGAGGATTTCGTGCCAGTGTTTATGGTTCGTATTTAGTTATTTACTTTGAAAATGGAATATTATGACCGTTATAATTTGATTTAGTGGGTCGTCATATTGACGTGAACTCAATCTTAGCGAAGTTTTGTTTCTGTGGTATGCAGCAAACGCAGTTACTTTTTTGTATAGCTATCGTCTTTTCCAATGTAGTGCTGTAAAGTTGACATATTTCTTATTTTGCAGTCTATGGCGGAACAGTTATTCTTTTAATGTAGAACTGTTCTTTTTTCGACTTATGACAGGCAATCCCAAAATCCTCGCGAGTCTACCCTTGAACTTTGACGTCGTAAACCGAACTCTTCGATTGACTGGTTGTAAACAAGGTTCGCCCCATGTAGCCACGAGCCACGAGCCTCACACTATAAAACTGAAGGGTACCTTGTTTTACGTACACGCTCACTTATTTCCGCATAATATAGTTATGAACCTCGATGGAAACTATCGCAATGTGTTGCAAGGATGTTTGTGATTTTGTTCGAAAGTAGTTTGAAACTTGTGTTCTTTTTATGAATCTACGACTGACAGATGTCAGACGGAAGTTTATACTAAGGAGTTGTTAGTTGTGCCAATTTAAATTAAGAATGCATTGATTATTATTCTAAATTAATAAACTGCAGACTGAGGCATTAATTTAATGGCACTTTCTCCTACCTAAACTAGACAGCGTCTGTCTCGATTTCCTTTGCAATTTATTTAAATTTTATCCAACTGTATCTAGTATTAGGCATAATGTGCACTGCACGTGTAGTTTAATAAATGGAGGTTTGTCTATTAGACATCGACAGTCCATTACATGACTTATGAGGTTAAAACCAACGAGATAAGGGGCCAGAAGGTCATGGTGATCCACCATCTGTTCCTACATCCATATACAGATGTAATGCATCACTGTCAGCATCAAGAACTTATTTACGACCTTATACCGTTAATATAAGGCGTATTTTTGTGTTTTTTGTTGATATATGACGTCATTTGTTAGTTTAATTGGCTTCGAGAAATTCTGGACCTTGAACTGTGACTTAAGGTTGAATGAAAGTGGGCTAATGTAAGCTGAAAGATTGTTGTATTTTGAAAAAGGAAACAAGCGACTATAAACCTTACATAACTTCTTTTATTGAAACGAGAAAAAACCCAAGGAAAATAGAGCTATTAAGAAGAAATTTAAATTCAAATACGTATATAGATATTTGACATCTCAAAAAATCCCAACCATAAAAGGAGAACGAAGTAATTTACGTATAAAGTTTTCCTCCCTAAATTCACAAGCGGCGTCATTTTATATGCGAAAATTGACGAGGCGGAAAAGTGTCAACTATAATTGTCTTATTGTCAGAAATGTCAAGCCAAAATTTCCCAAAAGAAAAAAATAAAACCAATTCTAAGTTAGCAGTTTGTATGTAAGTATGTGTGTGTAAGTTTATGTTCGTAACTCGTGTTTCATGTGGTTTAGTAATTAGATACAAAGGCGAGGGTAGTCCAGGTGTTCCAGCCTAAATAAACAGTCGTATGGAACCGGGAAACCGGTTGTATACATTAACTAACGCAGGTACCTCTACCGACTTGTTTAGGGATCGAGTTGCGTTTCCACCGTTATTCAAGGTTCATGAAAGTCCTTTATGTCATGGAAGTAATAAGTACGTACGTACAACATAGAAGGTATATCGTATAAATACGTAAAAGAATTTCAATTTATATTTTTGCTAATTAAGAACACTATGTACAGGTAAATTTTTTTTTTTACTGCATACGAGAAAAATATATTCAAAGTTCAATTAAATTCTCATAAATCACATCCGAATGACTCAAATAGTTGAAAAACAATAAAAACAATTACGTAAACACTACAAAATCCAATTAAAACCCTTGACCTATGCGAATTGATACATTACTTTACATTTTTGGCCAATAAAATAAAAATAAACGCTCGTAATATGGAAATTATCGTTCAGACAAATTATTACGAGTGTTAAGTATTTAGGTCACATATTGTGATTGCCGTAAATGGCTCTGTAATAAACAGCACAGTTTATTATGTAGAAAGCTGGTAACAATAAAAAGTAAAAATATATTGTTTATGACCATTTACTTCGTTTTTCTTTTGACAGGTTTTTGAGAAGAACCGTTATTTAAGGCCAGTGGTAAATCTGACAGCCTAAAACGTCAGTTAGGGATCAAACAAATTGACTTGCAAATTTTTGGTTTCCAAACTCCGTTATTTCTTTATAGACATTAAATGTTTATTTGGAAAATCAAACGATGTTATATTATTCCTAAAATGGCGTGTTTTGGTCTTCCAAGTTTAAACTTGACAATCAAATCCCACGCTTCTGGCCATCAATAAAATTTAATTTATGGTATCTGTGGCTTACCTTGATCTTGTTTAAAGTTAAAAATATTGTCATTTGGAAACATTCTGAATTTAATACATTTTAAATTTAATCATAAACACATGAAGTGTCATGGTTAGATTGAGATTGAATATAATAATATATAATTGCACAAGTGGGTGTAGGTTTGTAATCAATAACTAATGACGTAAGTCCTTTATATCTACGACAAAATTAACATTATAAAAGAAGAAAAACATACATCAATTCATCCATCCATCTTTGAATTAACTTTAATTAGTAACGATTTGTTACACCAGTCTTTATCACTAAAGTACCGATAAGAAATATGATTAAAAATACCTCTTAGGTACATGTAAATTTAAACGGAAACTAACTGCAGGAAAATATCGCATGTCGTAGACAATGCAAGGAGTTTCCTCTATTGGAAAGTCCTTCTCCATCAAATCATTCATTGATCAATTCAAGTGACAAGTGGAGTAACTATTGCCGTAGGCCTAAATAGCTAAGGCCGTATTGCCCTATTTCAATTAATAAGTCGACATGCTTGTATAGAGGCTTATTAGGAGCAATCCAATTTACCAGCTTTCCAAGCAAAAAGAAGAAATCAAGAGTCTTTGCTACTAATTGTAATTACATATCATAGCGAAAGCGTGAAGCGCCCTTGTCTATGCGAAAGAAAAAAAAACTCCAGCACATTTCCGTTTCCCTTCCTTTTGAAAAGCGAACGTAAAACTGCGTCGCATTAAAAAAACATGGCGGTAACGTTACGAATTTATGTATCGCATATTGCAGTGTGTACACCGTCTGAGTGCCTTATTCAGGAACCACGTTTGAAAATCCTGATTTAAAAAAAATACTCACACACTCTCGCTTAGGCGTTCTAGAATCCGTATTCAGTATTTTCAGGCTCGAATGCCTGCTGAACACAGAATAAAAATTTTCCGCAGACGGATATTACGGAATTATACGGGAGCGTTTCAGTTTCCGACTGGTTAAACTCGACTAAGTTCAGTTGTTTTTCATGTAAATGCTGGTAATTTGTATTTTTCCAACTTGTTTATTTAAAAGCTTTGTTTGTGCGTTGTAAATAAATATAATAGATGTTGAATGGGGATTTAGGACATAAATATAAGACTACATTTGTGATCCTCCTATAAAATTTTAGGACCTTTGAATTATTAACAGTTTACTTTTTCAAATACAATAACTGACACGCCACCATAAAATATTAAAATAACTATTTCTTAAGCCAAAAGTAGCTTTTGAAACTCAGTAATTTATTACCGGTCAATAAAACGTTGCTCCTAAAATTAGGTCGATATCGGATTCCATTTGGTTGTCTATGAATAAACTTTTATTTCCCCACGATACTTTGATGTCTGCATAAAAATAAACCGTAATAAGTCGTAAAAATTATCTGTACAGTAAAAAGTTGCGATTACTTATTAATCGTCTACATCCGAAGGTATATCAATCAACTTCCTGTGCACAACATGGCGTGGTTTTAAAAAAAAAACACGAACTTTAGAATATTCTGTGTGTGTAAATAACAACAGAAAATAAATTATGTGTACGATATTATTCTCAAAAACCGTCCGTCCATCTTTCATAATTTCAGCCCAAAAGACGTCCACTGCTGGACATAGGACTCCCTCAAGTGTCGCCACATTGACATTTTGGGGGGGTTTTGCCATAATCGCCACGCTTGGCAGGCGGGTTGGCGATCGCAGTACGGTTGTTACAAAAGCACAGAGAACGCTGCTGTCGTCTGTGTTTACTTAAGAGGAAAAACCTGGTAACTATGTCTTTTTTTGTATGACTGCCTAAGGCTGCTATCTTCTTTTACCACCACTTATTTGTAAATCGAAGTAAGTTTCGTTTAAACCTACAAAAAAAAAACTCGTAAGTAATACAAATATTAAAGATTAAATATTTATTTTGCTCTGCCATAAACGTGTCATGCCGTAATACCTCTTTAAAAGGGCATATCATCATTGAACCACAAATTACGGTGAAGGTTGAAATCTGACCGAAAATTGACATTTACCGTGCAAACATGCATTAAAAAAACTTTAAAGAATTCCCGCCAACGTAAATTACAGCGGTCCGAGGAAGATCTACGTTTGACAAACTCGAATATTATAAAGTCACACCTATTTCAGCTTGTTTTCCTTCTAAGTAATAATTAGTATGTTTAATGTGCCAGTACGAAAAACTTTTTTTAATATTTTTATTTGTGATGGGTTTTTCTCTTGACTCTAGTCTAGGTCAGAAATGACAGAGACAAAGTCGACGCTGGTACGAGCTTACCCAGAAGAAGCCTGTTGAAGCTAACTTTGAACAGAGAGAGAGGGTTTTAAGCGTTCGCAAACACAGACGCAGGCAGAGAGTTGAAAGAGCATCAAAATGTCTATGACTAGAGCTCATTTTAAGAAAAAAAGAGTGTTCTTTCTTTCAATTTCCCGCTTTTTATGAACTGTAATATAATTAGCTGTTAAAGATACTTTAATGTTATGTTCCTACCAATTAAATTACGTCGAAATACATACCATATAAGTAGTCGCTAATTATATAAGTACACACGTCTGTTTTACAAATTAAACATGACCAAAAACGTTTACCATAACCATTTACTTAGCAAATATATGAACGTGCGTTTAAACGAATTAAGACCTGACCTCCATTTAATGGGAAGATTAATTGAATGAAAAGATAAGAGTCGGTCATTGTTCATTCAATTAATAAATGAAGGAAGTACCTAACTGGCACGGTGTCCCGAATTAAGGACTATTTATGAATAAATGTAAATTAATCTTTTTTTTTATCAAAATATTCGAAGCGAAAGAATAACCGGATTTTTTTTCTTGAGTAGGCGATTAATAAAAGTTACGGATTTTAGTTTTAATGATACTCGTAAAGGAATACATACAATTTTCGGAAAAAAATGTAGAAACATCAATTTTTACATTGGATATCGATTGAGACACGAAAACGTGTCTAACGTATGAGTTTTTGTCGAAAACAACAAAATGGCTAAACTTCTCTAATAATCATAGTTATTACTATCACGAATTGCTAGTAGAATTGTGAAAAAAATATGTCTAGAGTTAGACAAAACCATTTGTGTTAGTTCGGAATCAAAAACCTAGGAATGTAATAAACGTTATTTCTCAGAAGAATTTCTGCATTCTCATTTTACCACAAGCTTTTATATTTAAATTTTATTATCATACAGGTTGACGACATACTTAAAGCTGCGATATCATCTTTTTAGGTTTTAAAATTCGAGTCACGGATTTTAGAAGCATCATTGTAAGTTTTAGATACTTTTATTAGAAGTCAAGTTGCCTCTTAAAATAGTAGCCTATTTGTAAATAGACAAATCATCAAAAAGTTAGAACCAAAGCCTGCCAAAGTACCAAAATCATTTTGTAAGTACATAATTTTTGCCCTTCAGTCCAATTATTTTTTACTCTGTGATTGTCAGTGAATAAACGAGAATGACAGAAATGAGCTGTCTTGCTGATGTTGACTTGTCTCTGCCCCAGTTCAACAATGAATAGTGTAAAGAATTAATTACAAAACAAACATTTCTAGATACTAGGCTTAGTAGCACGTTAGTCTAGAACTCTAGACTGACATAGCGCCTTTAAACCTGTTATAATTGTGAAAACCAGTTGAATAGAAAGTGTGGCTTTCGTAATTACTTATTCATGGATATTTATATTTCAACTCTATATTATTATTAGTTCAAAAACAGTTATCTTGTTATTATCTCTCTGAACTACTTGTTATCGTCAGGGAAAAGTCCTTATCACTCTATGATCTTGAGGTGTTCTTCCGTGAAGATTATACTAAAAACTTAGATTAAACTTACTAACAACCAATAACGTCTACGATATGAAGCCATCAAGATTTAATCTTCAAAGTCAGAGGCATTATAAAATAATCCGCTACTCTACAAAGAGTGTAAAAAAATATGAAAAATGCATCATAAACACCTGCAATTGTTTTCCTTGAGTCACCAAGCAGGCACTGATCCCGTAACGCACAACAAAACTTCTTATTTTCTCTTTCAGCGGTTGCATTCGGGAGGAACATAGACAAAATTGCGACATCCTCATTATTTTCCCGCGCCCGTCTTATCCTTTCTTGTCCAACTGTTTTTGTTGTTAAATGTAGTCGAGATTTAAGGTCTTCACTCAACACGTCCGCTGACATTTTTGGCTGTACGAGTAGCAACTTTGTTTAAAAAAAAATGTAAAAAGCGCGCCAAGTTTGACGTTTGCCTTGTTCGGATACGCGCGTGTGTAGGCTTCGCGGCTCGCGGTGCTGTACTGAGCGGTTTGACGGACTTCACCGAGGGAGCGAGTCGGGTGTAGGCATGATGTAGGCTGTCGATTAACTTAATTGATCGGACGCGATAAGAAATGTTTCGGATTCCCTTCAGAGATGTATCTCGTTGATGCTATGAGGAAGTACATCGTTGGTATTAATTGGAATAGGCATGTACGTGGGACACTCAGAAAGTTTTGCGAAACTAAAAAAAATTGTTCTATACGTACATATATTTTTATTAAATCTTTTCAAAGTACTTTCCACCAGCCTCTATACAAAGATTCATGCGCCTAAACCAGTTTTCAAAACACTTTTTCCAGTCCGCCGCAGACACCTCGTTTACAGCCTGCTCGAACCCAGCCAGCGCATCTTCCGGCGACGAAAATTGTATCCCTTTGAGCTGATTTTTTATTTTTGGGAATAAAAAGAAGTCACACGGTGCTAGATCAGGGCTGTAAGGAGGGTGACCCAGGAGTTTGACTGGCGTGCTGTCCAGGAAGTCCCTCGTTTTGAGTGCGGTGTGCGCAGGTGCATTGTCGTGGTGGAGCAGTAGCCCGCGGAGCCCTGTGTTTGGTCGCTTGTTGCTTATAACAGAGAAAACTTCTGGCAAACATTTGGAAGTATACCATTCGGCATTAATGCTTCTTTGATCCCGTAAGGGAATTGATACCAAGTGGCCAGTCAAATTAAAAAAGCTAGCGATCAAAATCTTACCCCCGCTTCTAGATCGCTTCACTTTGGTAGGCGTTGGCTCATTTTGAAACACCCAAACAGTCGACTGGCGCTTGGTTTCTGGGTCGTATTGATAAATCCAGGACTCATCACCTGTAACGATGTCGTAAACACGCCGAGACGAGCCTGCTTCAAATTTGTTAAGCATATCACGGCACCATTCCACCCGGGCCTGCTTCTGAGCATCGGTGAGGTTGTGCGGCACCCAGCGTGATACTATCCTCCTCACGCGAAGATGGCTGTGTAGAATCTCGTGAACGCTTCCCGATCCAATCTTCAATATGTGTTGAATCTCCTGATATGTAATTCGCCTATTGTCTTGGATTAAATTTTTCACTGCTAGCACGTTTTCTTCGGTAACAGCCGTCAAAGGGCGACCGCTTCTTTCGTCATCCCCCAAAGTTGGTCGACCGCGCTTGAATTCGTTATACCAACGATACACGGTTGCCTTGGAAGGGCCTTCATCCATGAATGCCATTTGAAGTCTATCGTACGATTCATCCGGTTTCAGGCGACACTTGAAATCGTATAAAATCATAGCTCTAAAATGTTCCCGGCGCAGATCCATATTTCAGTGAGACACAATACTTTGAATTAACTCGCAAAAAATGTGGAGGGAAATTTTGAAATTGGAACTTACTTATTTTTACTTATAAATAATCATATTTTCGAAAAACATAATAACTGGCCAGTCTCCCATATATAAAAACTTTTTTTCGCAATACTTTCTGAGGGGCCTGGTATGAAGTTGCCGTTGTGATTAACTATTTAGTTTTTATTGCCTGGCTTTGTAACTTTTATGGTCTCTATAACACAGTTAGTTTTTGTGAATCAACAGCTAAGCGAACATATAAAATTTTTGTCTTTGAAAATATGAAGTTAGTTTGCTACAGCATGAACAATTTCTTTGAAAAATGTCAGTAAGTACTTAATATGCATAACAAAAGTGTTGCATTTAAAAACAAAGGTTCGTTATGAATGGTGCATGTAACTGATAACGCGAACGCACGTGTTACAGTTAACCGATGTCACGTTTACTGCGCGGATATCCATTAACTAAGTAATGAGTTAATGAGTATTCTGTATTAGGGAAGAAATGAATGTTAAGTGCAGGTGAATGATGATAATTTTACGAGTAACGTGAATCATTGTCACAGCCTCACAGGTGGTTTACTTGTGCCTGATACATAGACAAAAACAAACCGAACTACTGAATATAGAATCATGACATTTAGAATGTCATCAGAGCAGAGAGTGTAGTGGTTTATTAAGGGATTTAGCTAAGCTGAAAAACTGAATTTTGATTTGTGAAGAGTCGCTGGAAAACACCAACATTATACAATATATAATAGCCTGTAATTCCCGGAAGGTTACACAGAAGTGGGCTTTGGTAGCTACACCTATGTACTGCCGACTTCACCGACTGCCTGCGACTTTAAATTTACTTTAATAGGGTTGAAAAAAGTTCGACCATCAGAGAACACGGTAGTACTTATAAAAAAACACCTATGCCCAATACGAGCATAAGTATTTTTTCAGGACATACAAAACCAGCTGCCACCTTTAAGCATTTACCTACTCATATTTAAGCAGAAGACGCCCATCTTAAAACTAAATCTAAAACACAAGGCACCATTATACTGTTACCCAGAACCAGTTTTACTTCCATTTCCACGAACCATATGTATCTCATCACTGTTTAGTAACTAACCATCTTATATATTTTGAGACCTGTTCTTGAGCTCTTCAATTTTAATTTAAGTAGGATTTTATTGTTCTTGAGACCTAGTAACGTGGCATTGCTGCCTACGATCAATTAGTTACTGTTGTATCTTATTTACTGCTCATAAATGGAGACTTAAAGGTTGCAGTGTATTGTGATCAAAGATGGGTACGCTGAGAAAAGTACGTCATCATCTGCCTAGCCTTTTCCCAAACTATCTTGGGGTCGGCTTCCAGCCTAACCGGATGCAGCTGAGTATCAGTATTTTACACGAAGCGACTGCCTATCTGACCTCCACAACCCAGTAACTGGGTAATACGATACCCCTTGGCAAGATTGGATGTCAGAATTTTGGCTTCTGACTACTCGTAACGACTGTCAAAGATCCACAAATGACAACCGGGACCAATGGCTTAACTTACTTTCCGAGGCACGGCGGGAACTCGGTATATAATTATGGTCAGCCATTCACGGACCAACCTCGGCAAGCACGGCTTAACCTTAAAGATCGACCCATGCTAATAAATAATTAGCTCAAAGTACTCATTAAAAAAAAACCTGTGTCTAATAATATTGTAAATCAGGTAATGACCATTTCACCATTGTTTAATGTTTCTAGAGTCATCTAATTATATAATAAGAAATATTAATTAAAATTACGCACTCTGACATTTAAATTCTTCGAGATGTTGTCATCCTCGTAAAAATAAATCAAATCAACTCAATTAATAATGATTTGAGGCCATATATCTTTTGAATGGCCAATGTAATCTGTGGACGAACATTTATGACTAATATTAAATAGTTCAAAACGGTTTTATATGACGATGTTGTTTACAAGGTTTCATTTTACAGTTATGAAATAAAAGGATATGTAATGTCGTCTTTGGCTTGTTAGCAATAAAGGTGGATATTTTTGGATTGTTAAATTACAATGGTTTTTGAATGACACTACCGTTTTGAAAAAGGAACGTTTTATATAAACATAATTATTTATTCCAGTACTGTGCTGCGTGCTCTGTCTACGGATGCGTGGTTGTTTTGGCGCGGACGCAGCCATTTTGTTTTTCAATACTGTAATTTCCACAGACAAATTAATTTTTACCAACAGCCCCCTTCTGAGGTCCTGAAAATGTCATTCAGGCGCCAAATGAAAGCCGCACTGTATCTTTTTGTTTTTTGTTTTTGATTGACAATTAATCTATTAGTCTATGGATATAATTGATTTTCATTTGAGCGGTCTCAGACTGTAAAGTGAAGATACAATAAGGGGAAAAACTAATTGGCTGTCTGTCCTGTATTGGTCCTCGTAAAATTGATTGCACAGTATGACTTTATTGCATGTTATAGATTGTGTATTTTATCTTGATATGATGTTGTATTGTATTAGCCGATAAGGTTGTATTGCAATAAGGTTTTATAACTGTTGTGATGTGTGTAATAATTGTCTCTCTACAAATGTATGTGTAGGGACACATGTAAGCATGCACCGTAATCAGAACGCAAGGTAAGCAGAAATGCATTTGTGAGCGCGACGTATGAACGGCGGGCAGTTACTGCGCACTAGCCCGGTCGAGAGGTTCTCCTTGGGGTTTGATCGGAATTAAACTGGCGTTTATTTAATGAGTCCCAGAGGCCGATAACCTGGTAACGCAGTGCTCATATAATAGGGATAAATAAAGTCACACACTGACAACGATATCCCTAAATATGTATTATTAATAAATATGGATTTACTAGACTTGTTATTGTTATCAAGCTAAGTTTGTGCAGTCTATGCAGGTTACACGAGTCTAATTTTACATAGCAAGCTGGTATCTCAAGGATAAGACAATTAAGTTACAATTATTATCCTAGGTTGTAAAACCTGGCTTATGTGACCCAGCCAAGAATCGAGTGACATGTATGAATATTTTACTTATACCAAATGATGTCATAAAACTTCTGATTAAGTACGCGATTGTGATAACGATAATGTTCCTTTTGTACTATCGTAATTTGTTTCAAAACTGTCAACTTGTAAATTATATTGCATAAATTAAATATGATGTATTGTTGCGTCCTGTGTGATTAAGTGTAATTTGTGGTTACTTAAGTCAAGATTTCCGTGTTTATTTTACGTATTACTTATACAAACAGTGGCTAAAGTCATTATAATAAGAACATCCTTCTTTTTCAAAGTATTTGCTTAGCTAAATGATCTTTATGTCGTATTTGACAGCGTCATTTGTCTATGGTCAAAACGAGTCTATATCAGATTAAGTATAGAACAAAAATTGTAGGTGTCATACATTGTAATATTTTTAAATAGCAGACATGTGTGTTTAACGTGTGTTTATGTTTATTAATAAATCATTTAAGATTCTATCTTTAGTTAGAAATGTCATCAAGAGCAGCAATAAATCTTTATGAAGTGATAAGTGTCATTTCTGATATCATTAATGTCACTGACAGTAATGTTCGACCTTTGTCATTACCGTCGACAACCAAGCTTGAACGTTTACACCCGTTTTCGATGATTCACGTTATTTAATCGTGAAAAGCCTCGTATAAGGGCACATGAGCGAAGCAAGGACGTTCAGTTCTCGTAGTAAAGCACAAATATTATGTCCGGATTATTGATGTTACTTCGCCATTAAGAAATCGCGTGTTTTTCGCCTACGCTGTGTGACTCAGGCTTCACTTAGTGTCACAGCGATAAATAGATGATCATGCTTGATCCAGCGTGGTATAGACAATCGTATTTTTTTTCTAAACCAACACGACAAGAAGCCATGTGGGTTGTGTCAAACTGTTTCTATTTTGCGATGTTCCGAATCAATTAACGGATCTTTTAATGCTTTTATTATTTAAAGATAATAGAGATACAGACAGACGTTCTTTTTATATGAATAATTTATTAAGTCATCTGTTTAGATTTTTCAGACCGGATCCCAAAATAAAGGTATAAATGTATCAAACGGTTATCAAATTCGAATGTTTATGATGTAGACTGAACTTAATTAATGATTTAAGTAATAAAATTAAAAATAAAACAAAAAATGTATTCGGACACGCCGTCATAACGCACATAAAACGCGTTTATCCAATTACCGAAAATTGTGACGTCATTTCTCTAGTCTTTGATTGGCTTATCCTTTGGTGTGCGTTAAGCTGGCGTGTCCACCTCAACAGGGATTAATTAGATTTACAATTAAACCAAAAACGAGTACAATTAAATTATTAACCATAAATAACTATTTCTTTTAAAAACACCGTTATTTAACGGTGGCGCATCCTTGAGAGATTTAGAAAACAGTTAATATTTGTATTGAAATATGTGCAATTATTTGGCAATAAGTAGCCAAAGTAATTTGATTCCTATTCACATAGCAATGGAATCGGAAGCCATATGCTAACTTGCGGTTAACTACCTACAAGACAAGTAATTCAATCTGTGCGTACTTTGAAGCACTATTCGATCGGCCAGACCGATATATGAAGTGGTCTAACAAGGTTTCTCGGAGGACATGGATACTTGATTACTCTGACATAACGATGACATCATGGTGCTTACTATATCATATTTTGGCGACACGCCTTGTCTTTATATTTTTAACTAGCTGTCCCGCGCAACTTCGTCTGCGTCACATTCCATTGCTGCTCCGCTCCTATCGGTCGTAGTGTGATATATATCCTAATAGCCTTCCTCGATAAATGGGCTATCTAACACTGAAAGACTTCAAATCGGACCAGTAGTTCGTTAGACCAGCGCGTTCAAGCAAACAAACTCTTCAGCTTTATTATTAGTATACAGATTATTAAGTAAATTGGTCTGTTAGTTATTTTTCAGATCTTGCTTTTAATAAAATTAAAAGTCTTCAGCTAAAACACTGCTGCATCGTTCATCTTGTAAGTATGCATGAGGTTACGGGTTCGATTCACACTTTGGGCTAAGTGTTATTGAGTTTTTCCATCAGAAATTCCTCTGTAGCAGCCACGTTGCCTGGATTTTGTAGTTGTTGGCAATAGGCTCGCCCCCTATTACATGGGACTTAAACATAACTGGCGAAATGTTGGTGTAGGTACTAGTTAATAAGGACTTGTTTATTGTAGAGTATATCCATGGTCTCAATATTGATTCCGAACCAAGCTTTTAATTAAAACTCGTACGGTGTGCTAGGTATATTCTTCGGGGATTACAGACATGATGTTAAGTTATGTTAATTGTCCAATAACAGATGCGGAAGGACAAATCTTGCAAGTACCATAAATATTAGAAAGTTTATGGTTCGTATACTTCAAAGAGCATTTTTTTTCTAAACTGGTTGCCGTAATCATCAATGAGTATCATCGAATATCTCTGGCTGAACCGTGTCATCGTTACATTTGGACCTGTGTGGGAGTCATTGTACATTAATTTTGTGCTAAAACCACACTTGTACCTCATTACCGTCCCGTTAGTGTAGAGGATGTTATTTATTTTCACTTCTATTTTATTATATGAATCACTGCGCTTCGTAGAAAATTAATGAGAGATGATTGTAATCTTTTACTGTCCCAAATATTTGACCTAGCAATGTTGTTTTGAACAGTAGCGATCATTGTTACTATGTATGCTTAGTTTATTTTTAACTATTTTTACCGAAGATCGGACCACCGTATTCAGGACATCTTACAGAAATATTTCATAAGTTATTAAAATACAGCTGTTTTCTACAAAAGTGCATACCTACCTACACGGTCGAAATATATAGGACAGGTGATATTTTTTTATTGCCAGTGACATTTTTTTATAATGTAGGGGGTTAGAAATGACTGAACATGATGTACTGAAAATGATGTACTGCAGTACGTGATGTACTGAATACGTTTTCGCGTCGGCGTCCCTCCCACCCCGTATAATCTCTTATGTCTACGTTACGTTAGAATTTTGAGGCAGATGAATCAATGGGTATTTATTACTATTTATTTATAAACTATTACTTCAGTGGATTCCATGAAATACAAAATTATTGGCGACATAATGATCACAGTTAGAATCACAAATCGGCTGTGTCATACAAATTAATATTACCAAGAATCTGTAATACAAAAGATCAATCAGAACTGACTGTTTCTTGGAAGACCTAAAATCACTGTTATTTATATATATATTTATATTCGTTAAAGGGTGAAAACGCTTACGAAAACCACCAAAAGGCACTTCTAAGGTATCAGTTTTTTGTTCTGGGCACTACCTGCACGCGTAGCATGACCGCCATAGAAACGGGCTATGTCGACGGAAGAATCCACAAACTGACACATTGTCATTGTCTATCTGTCATTATGTCGATTCTTCCGTAGGCAAAACTCGTTTCTAAAGTGGTCATGCTACGCGTGCTGGTCATACCTTCAAGCTACGGAAATATTGAAGGCCAATGTTCTAACTTTTTCACAAGTTTTTTTTTTAAATACTAGTAGTTTTATGGTTATAACTTTAAATACCTCCACCAACCCCGTTCTATTCAATGCATTGCATCCATCAGCACAATGTTTACAGTGCGTTACATAGAGTCCTACCGTAAAAAGTGATGTTTTCACCTCAAAAAAAAGTCGTTTCCCAGCAACGATTTATGCGCACAGTTACTTAGTTTGATGTACAGAATGCCTGGTTCACGAATTCGTGAAGGGGCCGTTTACACCCTGTATAACCTACTATTATCATTCTCTTGCCCTTATCCCAATTTACTTGGGGTCGGCGCAGTACGTCTTCTTGTTCCATACCTCTCTATTACTTGTCATGTCATGAGATACCACCTTTCTTGTCATATCATCCTTCACACAGTCCATCCATCGTTTCTTTGGTCTTCCTCTACCCCTATACCCATCCACATCCATACTCAAAACTTTCCTCACGACATTTTCCTCATTCCTCCACATCACATGCCCATACCACGACAACCTATTACCACGTATCTTTTCACCGGCGCCACTTTCAGACTTCCTCTAATGTACTCATTCCTTATTCTATCCATTCGCGTAACACCACACATTCCCCTTAGCATTCTCATCTCAGCCACATGCAAATGCCTTTCATTCATCCCTCCCTGTATAAACTACTACCCTACTATTAAATTAATGACGAATAGTACGAGTGTGCCCTCTGCCCAATTATAGGAACCCGTACAACAAGCTTGTAAGGTATCATTATATACTTGTAATTTGGTCCCTCGCTAGTAATTGGTCATTGTCTTTCAATTTACAAGTGTTTTCGGTTAATACTCGGTGATTAGCTACGACTTATACGTTTTTGTTGTTTATTGTGGGTAGTTTTTGGAGTGGAATGATAACCTTTCTAAGGTAACCGGGTATTACGCTGTATTATCTGTTAATCGCTTTTGTAGGAGTAAGAACCGGAGATCGGAATTAAGTAGAATTATTTTTGTACTTGCATCGAAATGTTGATATTAATATGGAGCTTCCCTTGCGTGTGCGCATTGGAATTTTGCAACTTCGGACATCCGATGATTTAAATTGTGTAAAAGTAAATAACTTTGTGACTAAAAGCAGAAAAATCCCGTGTCTATTAAATAATAAATCACGGGGTTTTCTGCTCCTTAAAATTAATCTCGGGATTAGAGTCATATCCACTTTATTCTTTCGCAGTATAAAATCAGTGTAAGTACAAAAATAACTCTACCTAATTCCGACCTAGAACATCGCTGTATTAAATGCTTGGATTTTTGACTATTTCGTTGGTTGAGTTGACGCAAGGCCGACTGCTGAGCATGATGTCCGGGGTTCAATTCCCACGTCAGGCAAATTGTTACTGGGTTTTTCCATCAGAACTGTAGCCACGGACTCTGGATTTGTGCCCGGTTGATAGCAAAAGGCTCGCTCTATTACATGGGACCGGAAACATACCTGGCGACATAAGGGGGTACTGTTAGGTACCTAAACCTCTGCCAAATATTTTGATCTTTTGATCACGAAATTTTCAATAAAATTGTAGCAGTACAGTTGCAAAAAAAATTCCGCCTTTTAAGCCCAACAACATTCACCCAAAGTAAAGCATAAAGCCAGATGTTCCATAAACCTTAAAAATAGCGCGAAGGTGTTGCCATTTCGAAATTCGAAAATTTCATTTCCACTTATGAGCATGGAAGCGTAACCGAGGTTGTGGCAATGACAATGGCCGTTTTTTCTTGGTCCTTACCTTACAATACCATAAGGAGGGGAGGTAATGACGCTCCTTTTACGGAGATGGCGGCGCAGGCGCAACCATATCTTTAGATACACTGTTGCTAAGATTAGATGGTTAAATATCTGTACTAATATTAAAAAGGTTTTTTTTTTGTTTGTGTTTGGTAATCTCCGGAACTACTTCGCCGGTTCCGAAAATGCTGGAAGCTTCATAATCCCCGAGTATCATATGCAATATTTAAAGCGTTCCCGAGGGATAATTTCCGACCGTAACGTAAGCGAAGCTGCGGGTACTAACTAGTTCATTATAATTTGTAATGATGATTTTTGGTGAAAGTCTGGCCGTGTTACATTTTCATTTTTGTCTATTTGTTGATAATTTTGGCAATTGCATGTTACAAACTTTTTGGTAATGTGATAAAACTCCTTTTTCGACAGTCTGATACTTGTATCTATAGTCAAGTTAAAGTAGTTTCTTTAGTTTAAGAAATTAAGCAACCGTCTTTATGCATAAGGCACTTTTTTTTAACTTTTACACACGTTAGGAATAGCTCCTGTATCGTGGGTGCGTTTCCAAACGTTTAAACTCACATAGACAAAGCCAGTACATTTGAAAGAAATAAAAAACGTCCAAGAAAGCTAAGCTAAGAATTCTTACTTTTGACAGTTCTAACTTCAAGAAATTACTAAACTACAGAATAAAAATCATATCTTAAATAATTACTGTAATCACTGTGATTTGTTTATTGATACGAGTTTTATAGGATCTATCATTTGCTCACTCCAGTCAACAGCGAAAAAACAAGAAAAAAGCGGGAAATTTACTGACTACATATCCTACATAAAACATAGGCCATTATTCGCTTAATCTGAAACATGAAACAGGGTGAGAAAAACAAAAGAGCTAAAACAGCTGGCCAGTGGACTCGCACGAAAAAAAAAATAAACAGAAAAAAAAAGAAACGAAACTTTTTTTTAATTCTTTTTCAGCCAGTCACACACTACACCTGTGTGTATCAAATACAAGTGTCGGTCGGCCTGTGAGTAATGTACAATTAGATAAAAAATAGGATATGTAAAACGCGATTCATTACACCTTATTAAGCGCTTGATCTAATAGGTATGTAGAACGCGTAAATTATGTTATTATGACTCCCGTATAAAAAGACGAAGTATAATGTCAAATATTTTATTCACTTGCGAGCTTTTCTTATTTGTAGATAGATGATACCTACCTATCTTTATTGATCCTTAGTGAAGATTAATTTGCGTAAGTATTTTGACCGAGTATAATTGATAGTTTAATTGGACATTTCAATTCTGTACTGCAATATTTTATTTTTACTTTATTGGGACACAATTAAAGTAAACAAGAAGTACCTACTAAAGTATAAGTGTGTGTATTATTTCACTAAGTATATCATTTTGTGTTTCGACGAGAACACTTTATCCCTACCAACTCGTAACTTAGGACCAAAAAAGCAACCTACAAAATTTTAACAGAAATTCTAAATTCATGTCTTTCTTATTTTGAAAAACTTAATTACTTGACGACGCAACAAATATTATGGAACTTTCACAATTAAAAACGTTACCACTTAAAGTGTGTAACGCAATTTTCCCGTTGTCACCAAAATAAAGGGTCCTACTCACCAGCGCGGAACACTTCGCCGCAGCCATCGCAGCGGCTCGCGAACTGGGCATCATAGCAGTTGCCGCAGTAGATCTTGTCAAGCTTGGAGCCGAACTGCTTGTCTACCAGCGAGACGCGGCACTTGGCGCACAGGAAGCAGGCCTCGTGCCAGTGCTTGTCTTTGTACGACAGGTCCTGGGGGAAAAGAAATGGTAATGAAGAAGAATGTTTATTTTAAAATTGGAATTTTAAAAATAAAAACGAGGTGTGTAACAATTTCTCAGTTGCAGCCACGGAATCCGGATTCGTGCCCGGTTGATGGCATTAGGCTCGCCCCTAATTACATGGGACTTACACATAACTGTCGAAATGTGGGTGTACTATTAGGCACACCTCTGCCTGACTCTTCAGCGATTACAGGTATGATGTTATTGTACGTATGTTAAATAAGATGAGGTTGGTGTTTCTTGTCTGACGACTACGCGGAGAAGAAATACAAAAACAAACTCGGATGTCACACAAACTCTCCTCATGTTTAGAGAAAAACTTGATGAAGAGGTGATGCAGGAAGAAGCAACGCAAAAAAAGGTCTGTGTGCATTTTCGGTTATGGACAACAGCTATCATTCTTCTATTAGTTTTTATTATATTCATCATGTACCGTCCAACCGATAGAAAACGCCTCTATTCTTTGTTGTTTTTTTTTGTTTCTAGCTGTTTCCTCTCATAAGAGGAACTCTGAATCAGATGGTGGTCAGGGAAAAGATTACTCATCATCATCATCTGCCTAGCCTTTTCCCAAATTATCTTGGGGTCGGCTTCCAGTCTAACCGGATGCAGCTGAGTACCAGTATTTTACAGGAAGCGACTGCCTATCTGACTCCACAATCCAGTAACTGGGTAATACGACACCCCTTAGTAAGACTGGATGTCAGACTTTTGGCTTCTGACTCCTCTTAACGACTGTCAAAGAAAGGGGAAAGAGGAAAAAGATAAATGAAGTCAGAAAGAAGTAAGAATGATTGAGTATGGCCAATTTTAACAAATTTGTTACACTAAACCTTAACTAAACCAACTAAACTAAACCATCAATAATAAGACAACACAAAAAACAACAACAGAACCCAATTTTAACTTTACAAATTCTATAATCTGATGTAAAGCCCGCTATTGTTTTTATGCCAACAAGACTTGAATATTAACTACATTATTATTCAATTTCAATAAAAGACATCGGCCAAACAAAAATAATGCTGAGACGCACATAAATATTGAAAAGCACTATGAATAGACATGACAAAATCTTATTTAAATAAAGGTGCGATTTACAAAAAAAATACGTCGCTTCGAAACACGACAGCAATAATTAATACGTTTAAATCCGACGTGAGGGACAATCAGATCTTCTTCAATTAGATGGAAAAACAAGTCTTTATACGCAAAAACAAGTCTTTATACGCAAAAACAAGTCTTTATACGCAAAAAACGTATTATTCCACGACATATGTTGACTACGGCGCGTAGGCGGTAATTTTTGCCTTCAACTTGCTGGTAACACCACCAATCAATTGTAATAGAGCTCGTACTTATAAGGGCAACATTAACTTCAGTTGTCATTCCTAAGATTTGCTCCCAAATTGCATAACAACCTACATCTCAACTGCTGGAAATACCAGCCATCGAATACAATCCTATTTCGGTCCATGATTCATAAACATACATTTTCGATTTCATATAAACACTCGACTGCAAATCCTATTTGTTACATTCATATCAAGTTCACTGACCAAATAACGAGCATACACCAAAACCTGAGTGCATAGTACGAAAGTATTTCCATCTTTCGGGTCAACGCTAACATTTGAGTTAAATTAAAAACTCAAATACATTCTCTCACGTTGCATTTGACGTGTTTAGTTCAAGTTTCAAAATAAATCTCCCCTCATTCTGGATTCTATTCCTGGCGGCGGTGCGAGGACCGTCAGAACGTACATTTAAAACTGAATGTCGTAATGTCAATAAAATATGAATGTTTATTTTGGCCGATTACGAAACTCTTAGAGCTTCTTGGATCGCGTAAATCTTAAAAGAATCGTCTGACGGATCCACCCAAGTTTTTCAAGGTTGGCGATAAACGAAAACATCAGAATACTGTATCCGACCCAGAAATAGTTTAGTTTGTGCTAACACGCGATTTGTTTTCTGTAAACGATCGTCAATTTGTTAAAGTCCAGTCTGCAACGGCAAACAGTTGGATGTAATGCTAACAATATTGCCGGTGTGCGCTCGACCTCTCGGCATGAGTAAACACGCCGCTAATGTGTTCTTGACTACCACGATAAATAGCATCAAGGGGTTATTATTTATGAGAAACATCATCTATTACTTGACAGAAGCGAAACTGTCATTTATCTATTAGAGAGTCATGATTTATTGAAGTTGGTTCATTTACTTTGATTTTTATTCCATCACTACAAAATCAAATTGTAGCGTCAGAATAATACCACTTAATTTCTATGATTGCCTAGATTCGATTCATGGGGATAATATTTCAGTAAATGATGATGGTAATTTATCATAAGTGTATTTGACACTATTTGAACAATTGGTTCAGACAAACACTAGCAGCGTTTGCAGCTGCGTGTGGACGGGAGAAGTCATTGGTTGTTCGTCGAGATAAATGTATAATCTTTGGCGTAACGTTAACATTATGTTGGCTTGGCAGCGCTCTGCCTGGGGCCGTGTGCAGAGGTGCGCCCGAAGAATCTGGGCCGGCTGGAGTGACATTACTAAATTTGATCGGTGAAACAAAGCTGACGAATGTCGTGGATTCTAATCCTATTCATACTAGACATACAACTCGCTAGGAATTCTGTGTCAATGATATTTCAATGAAACACAGGCTTATCATATGCGGTCATATGCAGTTTTGGGCGTGGATTTCAGATGGCAAAAAACAAAATCGATTTAAAAGTCACTACAGACACTAACGATGTTTACAATGGGCTTTCAATCAAGCTGTCACAAACCGAGCATTTTGCCAATTCTTGTTTGTTGCTTATCCGTAAGATTATCTTTCCCGGAGCTATTATTTATCAACTCAAAATAGAGCCCGTCTCAGCATTTTATGGCGCTTTCAACTATTTTAGATACTACACCGTATCCTATATCAAAACAATTTATTTCGCAATCTATCTTCTTAACACAAAATTGACAAGAGGTCCATGTTATAAGAGGCAGAGGGTAGAACAAACAACCTAAACTACAAGAACACTGAATAGAAAGTAGAACAAAAATGTCGCAATGACCTAATACTTATACTGGAAAATTCAAATGAAATTTCGATATCTTTGTTGTCGAATAACATTGCATAACATCATCATCCAGCTAGTCGAAAATGAGCCTAAAGGATCCAAGTATGCCAACAGAATCTGAACTTTACGAGGCTAACCTTAGAGTCGATGCCGATGGTTTTGTTGCATTCTTCGCAGCCGTTGGCGAAGACGCTCTCGTAGCACTTGATGCAGTAGGGGTGCTCATCCCTCAGGACGTAGCGCTGGCCGGTCAGCGACTCGTCGCATTGCCAGCAGCAGAAGTGACCGCTGTGCCAGTCCTTGTTCATCGCCTTGGTGTATTCGCCACTGAAAATAAGCTGGAACAAAGAGGATGAGGTTAGAGAAAGAGAGTACTTCTTGGGGCACCTTAGGACCCTTTTTGTTTTTGGTCGTATTGAATAATCATGGTGGTTGTCTTGTGATCTCGCTTTTAGGAAAATTGTTTGCCTAGCTTTTGATAGACATTCTGGAATATTCCCAAATTCAAATGGTTTTCAATTATACATAAAGGATTTTGGTAAATTCGTATTCATCATCATCGTATATGTATGTTGTTTTAATTCTCATCATTCATCTTATTCTTTAATGCGTACATTAGAATATTGTTTAGGTGTTAAAAATAGAAGTTTTCATGACTTCATTCATCATGTTTTCCTAAGTTGTATGTTACATGAAGTCATTTTATTGTCTATGCTATAGGTAATTTTTATTGTTAGTGTAATATTATGTTTCTGTCAAAAAATCATTCCAAAACATCCGATAGGTACCTTAAATTAGGTCGGGTATGTGAGGGTGGCCAAAACACGCCTAACAAAGTACATGACATAAACAATGTACGGTCTATGCATGTCACTGACGGGGAGGAACGCGCGGTAATCGACACTTGGCTGACACGAACACACTGGCGTCACTACACGCGCGAGATACTGGCCACCACAACACATACCCATCGTCGGCGTTGGTGGTGGTGTTGGTCTGTTCCAGTTCCGTGACGGTGACCTCTCCATCCTTAGACTCCCTGCGCTTGGAGGTCTTCTTGACCTTCCTGGTCTTGCGCTCCGTGGTGGTGTACTGGACTTGTACGTCTACGTCGGCCATGGCACTAGTCGGGGTAGTTCGAAGAAGATACGATATCACCGGACGCGGTCGCGACCCGAATTCGAATGGCGAGCAACGGTGGCCGAATCGCAGGAATTATTCCAGAATGTTTAGCGCTCGGGACGGTGGGGGGAGTTTGGGATTTAAATTTGGAAGTGTGAAGGAGAGGGCAGGTGCGCGGGCGGCGTTTCCGAACTATGGCTACTTGAAACCACGTTTTCCTATCCGAGATCCGCTGCTATCCTTCCCTTGTAAGCGATACGCTGGCTGAGCGCGAAATACGAACACCAGGAGCAGCTTACAGGGTTATCGGTTGGCCGAGATTCCGAGTAGGTTAAAATAGGAGAACAATCACAGATTTACGCGTCTCCCGACCTATAAATGCACAATAAAGCTTTAATGTTGGTGCAGCGCAAACTAGTTGAAGTGATAATTGATGCGTTTGACATATAGATTAATTTTATTGATGCTCATCGTTAGCTTTTGACATATTGTTTAGATAGGGGAGAATTAATAACAACGCGTGTTGAATACAAAGTGTAGAAATGATAAATTACGTGATAAAGGTCTGGCAATTAGAAGCTCGCATGAATGTATCAGAGGACCATTCACTATCGACTATTTTAATACGAAAGGATCTCAATTTTCCGATGATTTAATTACCGAAAAACATTCTAGATAATCATTTACTTTAACTTTACTACAAAGTAAAATAAAAACTAACCAGTATTGCTATCGTCCCGCCCAAACACTTAACTGGATTTTCCCAACTTGGGCGGAAAAGAAGGCTTTTTCAGTACTATTATTGATCGAAGTTTCTCACAGAACAAACGTACCATGTTACAAAGCTTACTTGAGTAAAGTAACCTCCCTACTTCAATGGACGATTCAAGCGTCAGTTCATACTCCTGCATATTTTATAACAATCGACGTAAAACCGAATGACGCGAAATTAAACCTTCCAAGGTAACTTAAGTATACACAACATAAGCTACACCTACTTAACTGGTGTTCTACGAACTTTTATTTCTGCAAATCAAAAGGAATGAATCAAAAATCTATATGATGATGATTAGGTTGAGGAGCTCGTGCCTAAAGAATAACAGCCGCACGGGTCGATCTTTAAGGTTAAGCCGAGCTTGCCGAGGTTGGTCCGTGGATGGGTGACCATAATTACATATCGAGTTTCCTCCGTACCTCGGAAAGCACGTTAAGCCGTTGGTCCCGGCTGTTATTTGTAGATCTTTGACAGTCGTTACTAGTAGTCAGAAGCCAAAAGCCTGACATCCAGCCTTACCAAGGGGTATCGTATTACCCAGTTACTGGGTTGTGGAGTTCAGATAGGCAGTTTCTACATGTAAAATACTGGTACTCAGCTGCATCCGGTTAGAGTGGAAGCCGACCACAAGATAGTTTGGGAAAAGGCTAGGCAGATGATGATGATGATGAATAGGTAGTCTAGAAAAGCGGCTTTCGGATCAATCTTCATCTTTTGAATAGTCCTGTAAAACGCTTAAAATGTAAACTTAGATAGAAACATGAGAAACCTAGGAACACAAGTGGAACAACCAGACGAGAAACGAATCTGGTCTTGCATGGAGAACGGAAAGTTCTTTTGTTCCTTTTTTCTTTAGTTTTTAGGGTTCCGTACCCAAAGGGTCAAACGGGACCCTATTACTGAGACTTCGCTGTCCGTCCGTCCGTCCGTCCGTCTGTCACCAGGCTGTATCTCATGAACCGTGATAGTTAGCCAGTTGAAATTTCTACAGATTATGTATTTCTGTTGCCGCTATAACAACAAATACTACAAACAGAATAAAATAAATATTTAAGGGGGCTCCCATACAAAAAAATGATTTCTCTGCTCGTTTTTATAAATAATGGTGCGGAACCCATCGTGCCCGAGTCCGAGTCGCACTTGGCCGGTTTTTTCTTTAGTTTTTATAATGGTGTTTATGAAATTCAGGAACGGAATTAAGGAAGAAACAAGATGTTATGGAAAACCCAGACAGTTGTGCTTTTGTGTGCATCTAAGAAATGGAAGAACTATTTCAAAAGCTCAGAATTCTAGAACCCGAAAAGTTTCGCAACATCAAACAGTCTTGGAATGCGAAAAGCTAATTAATAGAAACTGCCAACTTCTGTAACAAATGCAGAATCTATTAGTTAGAACAACAGTTCTACGTAACGACTTCAAAGACAATATTTATTTACAGTTCTTAGTAGTTTTTTGCACTAAAAGCTTGTGATTTGACGGCATTATTGATGGAATGCTTATTTATATTTTTTACTGTACATATTTTAAGTGGAAAAGGCAGAGTTAGATCTTCGTCCTAAAGTAAACATTACAAGTTAGGTAAGTGCGCACGGATTTACAAAACCAGTTTATGCGGATATCGCATTGTATTGGAAATCTATACGAAGCGAGGCCTTCCACTGGAAATGTATTGCTTGATATGTCGCTATTTGTACCTAGTTCTAGTTGTTGTTAGTCTTTTGGTTTTGAAAGAACTTTGTCTAAGCTGGATTAATGTTCGTGTCCTCTCTTTATCAAAGAAGGTCTTTGGCCTAAGACTTAGACGGAACGTTTGACGCAGTGGTTTAGCGATCGACTTCTGCGCTGGGTGTCGCGGGTTCGATCTCCGCACGGAACAAATATTTGTATGGCCTACAGATAGTGATTGGCTGTTTGTGTATGTGAGTTTAAATGTTTGTAAACGCACCCACGATACAGGAGAAAATCCTAGTGTGGGGCAATGTTTAAAAAAAAGAAAAAATACCTACAGTTGGACTGTAACAGGCTGGCATCATTATTAGGATTCACAGCCAGGGAAACCGGGAAATTTTAATGTAATTATCAAATGAAAAAGTAGCTCGCAAACCTCTTTCAGGAGTAGTAGGGAAATCTCTTTCAGAATAAGTACATCATATTACATCATTGTTCTCGAAGTGAGTTAACAAAAAAAAAAACTGTTTGTAATTAGTTACAAAGCCTAATATTGTTATTGAGTACACTATCGCATTAGGTATCGTATTATAATAGTTGTAAGATGCAGAAAATAAATAAATAAATGATATTTTACATTACAAAATGAATTTTGATTTCTAGAAACTTTGAACTTAACAGAAACGTCAAATTAACTCGGTAATTTGAAAAGTCATAGTAATTGTAGACGGAATGAACACAGCTGTTTGAATGAAGAAGAAACAGAGGCAATTGAAACATAAAACAAAATGAAAAATGACAAACAATTTATTTTTATTGCCACTAAAATTTATTTCCAAATCGCACAGATCACTGAAAAATATATGCGAGTATTCGTCATTTGTTTTTAACTGCGGCAAAGATTAAAAATTCTGAGAAAATTGGATACGAAAATATAGAGAGAGCCAAAACAAGATCGGACGTCGGAAATCCAGTAAAGTCTCGAAGGACCAAAATTTTCTTTTGTAAACTGATTCATGAAAATTCTTTGCGTGGTTGTTTACAGAGAGCTTGCAACTATAATTATGAATGATGATTCATAATTTTAGTTGTCCAGTATTACTGGATGCCACTGTACGTGGGACACTCAGAAAGTTTTGCGAAACTAAAAAAAATTGTTCTATACGTACATATATTTTTATTAAATCTTTTCAAAGTACTTTCCACCAGCCTCTATACAAAGATTCATGCGCCTAAACCAGTTTTCAAAACACTTTTTCCAGTCCGCCGCAGACACCTCGTTTACAGCCTGCTCGAACCCAGCCAGCGCATCTTCCGGCGACGAAAATTGTATCCCTTTGAGCTGATTTTTTATTTTTGGGAATAAAAAGAAGTCACACGGTGCTAGATCAGGGCTGTAAGGAGGGTGACCCAGGAGTTTGACTGGCGTGCTGTCCAGGAAGTCCCTCGTTTTGAGTGCGGTGTGCGCAGGTGCATTGTCGTGGTGGAGCAGTAGCCCGCGGAGCCCTGTGTTTGGTCGCTTGTTGCTTATAACAGAGAAAACTTCTGGCAAACATTTGGAAGTATACCATTCGGCATTAATGCTTCTTTGATCCCGTAAGGGAATTGATACCAAGTGGCCAGTCAAATTAAAAAAGCTAGCGATCAAAATCTTACCCCCGCTTCTAGATCGCTTCACTTTGGTAGGCGTTGGCTCATTTTGAAACACCCAAACAGTCGACTGGCGCTTGGTTTCTGGGTCGTATTGATAAATCCAGGACTCATCACCTGTAACGATGTCGTAAACACGCCGAGACGAGCCTGCTTCAAATTTGTTAAGCATATCACGGCACCATTCCACCCGGGCCTGCTTCTGAGCATCGGTGAGGTTGTGCGGCACCCAGCGTGATACTATCCTCCTCACGCGAAGATGGCTGTGTAGAATCTCGTGAACGCTTCCCGATCCAATCTTCAATATGTGTTGAATCTCCTGATATGTAATTCGCCTATTGTCTTGGATTAAATTTTTCACTGCTAGCACGTTTTCTTCGGTAACAGCCGTCAAAGGGCGACCGCTTCTTTCGTCATCCCCCAAAGTTGGTCGACCGCGCTTGAATTCGTTATACCAACGATACACGGTTGCCTTGGAAGGGCCTTCATCCATGAATGCCATTTGAAGTCTATCGTACGATTCATCCGGTTTCAGGCGACACTTGAAATCGTATAAAATCATAGCTCTAAAATGTTCCCGGCGCAGATCCATATTTCAGTGAGACACAATACTTTGAATTAACTCGCAAAAAATGTGGAGGGAAATTTTGAAATTGGAACTTACTTATTTTTACTTATAAATAATCATATTTTCGAAAAACATAATAACTGGCCAGTCTCCCATATATAAAAACTTTTTTTCGCAATACTTTCTGAGGGGCCTGGTATGTATACTAGTTTGTTACATAGAGCGACTGCCAATCTGCCCTCCACAACAAAAACTGGGAAATACGATACCCATTGGTAAGACTGGTTGTCAAAGACTGGTTGTCAGAAATTCGAGCTAACTGACTACCCGTTTCAACTGTCATAAAGATCTACAAATGACAGCCATGACCAACAGCTTAATGTACTTTTCGAAGCACAGAGGGAACTGGATATGTTATGGATCCCATCCACGGAAAAATCTCTGCAAGCGTTGCTTAACGTTGAAGATCGACCCGTGCTCTGAAGCTTTGGGTAAAGAAAATTCTTTGCATGGTTTACAGAATAGAAAGATGTTTATTTCCCTGGTTCGTATGTTATATGTCCACAGGTCGGTGGTGTATTCGGCCTGTGAGTGTGTCAGGAGCTTACAGTCTACCTATGTTTGTCTGAGAGAGATCTATATAAGTGTCGTGTAGTGTGTGACTGAAAAGATGCGTGGAAATAGGTTGTCGTGGTATGGGCATGTGATGCGGAGGAACGAGGAAGATGTCGTGAGGAAAGTTTTGAGTATGAATGTGGATGGGTATAAGGGTAGAGGAAGACCAAAGAAATGATGGATGGACTGTGTGAAAAATGATATGGCAAGAAAGGAGGTATCTCATGATATGACAAGTAATAGAGAGGTATGGAAGAAGAAGACGTACTGCGCCGACCCCAAATGAATTGGGATAAGGGCAAGAGAATGATGATGTAGTGTGTGCTGTGAGCTTGTTAGTGTGTACAGAATCACAAGTGTGTTACAAGTGTTACAATTTTTATTCTATACGCGATGATGACTAATTTGTAACTTTTTCAGTGGTTCCCACATGTTTATTTATGAAACAATTAAGCATAAGCGATTTCTTTATATAATCAATTAAGTACGAACGATATTCCGTTAAGAAAAAAACTCAAAAACCACACTTTGACTTAACTTTGGTTAGTAAAGACCTAAGCGAATATGAACCTACTTATAAGAAAAGGGTTAACACTCGTATGAAACGCGTTCTCTACATAAGTAAAGTCAAAAAGCGGTCTGTGAATCTGGCCCTCAGATTTGATTAAAGTATAATTTCGGAAGAACTTAATAAGGACAGCAGTAATAAAATCATAACCAAGGAATCCTAGATGGTTTTCAATATTTCATAAAAGGAAGATTTCATTAGATAGAAGGCCGATTACACCCGGTCGGTGGTGTATTCGGCCTGTAAGTGTGTCAGGAGTTTACAATCTACCTATATTTGTCTGAGAGAGATCTATATAAGTGTCGTGTAGTGTGTGCTGCGCGTTTGTTAGTGTGTACAGAATCATTACTCGATTTGACATAGTCTAGTATCAGTGAGGAGAGGGTAATGATGTCCGTATCCGAGGTAGGCGTCACCAGAGGTCTGTAGATCCTCTAGAAGCTTTAGTTAAGAAAATTCTTTGCGTGGTTTACAGAGGACTTGCAACTAAAATTATGAATGATTCAGTTTTCTCTGTACATACATTGACGCATACTTTTGTTTCTTCCGTGTCGGTTACCTTCACTCCTCGTTCGTCTAGACATACGGTCGATGTCTGCATTGAACCTTCAAACCGAGGTCTTGGTCAAAGCAACTTCATTCATTGGGCTATTTTTATAACGTTTTTGCTTACGTTTCCGACATTTTACACCTGGGCGAACGCCCTTTGAATTGATTCTATTGAAAGCGACGGAAGATCATTATTGATGACGTAGTTAATGAGATTGGCGGGAAATTTAGCTTTTATGATCTTTGAAAATAATGTTCTGTTTTTTTATTAAAGACTAGCTGCCCCGCGCAACTTCGTCTGCGTCACATTTTCCCCGTTTTCGAAACATTTTTCACTGCTGTTCCGCTCCTATTGGTCGTAGCGTGATGATATATAGCCTATAGCCTTCCTCGATAAATGGGCTACCTAACACTGAAAGATTTTTCAAATCCGATCAGTAGTTTCGGAGCCTATTCAATGCAAACAAACAAACAAGCAAATCTTTCCAAAATGTTTTAAATCAGACCAGTAGTTTCTGAGATTAGCGCGTTAAAGCAAGCAAACAAACAAACTCTTCAGCTTTATAATATTGGTATAGATATTGAAATGGATATAGATGAAATTATGTAATCGGAAGAAGCAAGCATTTTGTTTTTTAATTACGATAGCAACTAGATATCGTAATTTTTTTAATAACGATAGCGACTACTTATCGTATTTTTTTTAATTACGATAGCGACTACATATCGTATTTTTTTTAATTACGATAGCGACTACATATCGTATTTGTTTTGTAGAAATTACAGTATTAAAAGCTTTTACTTCAGGTGTCAGCGAAGATTCTCACCACCACACCTCGACGAATTTGCATCAGAGACATTAATTAACAGAGATCCATGACAATGGTGCTTAATTTTTTAAAAAGGACTTGACCTGTATGCGATAACTCTTACACAACACAAGACAAAGTCAGGTGGCTCCAGATCGGTATCGAAAAACAAAAGTTGTTTTGATTTAAATGACGGAAAATCCCACACGAAAAATTTTACACAAAAAAACAGCACAAATAAACTGTCGCTGTAGGATTTTCCGCGAACATATGCCACCAAAAACAGGAGTATCTAGATTGAAAACAACTATCCTACAATATACAAAGTATTTAATATATGCAGTAGATTTTTTCCTTGTTAGAGATACCTGTGTTAGCAGTGCCTGCAGTAGGAACATGATAACCTCATTATGCTAGGTTTTTACCAACCAGTGGCGTAGCGTGCCTTGGCGGGGGCTCCGTATAAAAATTGTTTGGAGACCCTTATGAAGGGTAAAGTGTTCATACAAGAGAAGAAAAAAAAATTGAATAAAATTAAAAGAAATTTTTACTCATCATAATTATCTATCTGTCACTTTTTCCAAAATTGTTACAAACAATTCAAAACATAATATATATTTCACTCTCCTTGCCTTTTTTTCGGCAAACTGATTTATTAAATCATTTATAGCTATTCAAATATCATTTATATTTAAAAGTTTTTATAAATTTTTGCTTACACAAGTCAGGGGCCCCCGTGCCCCGGGGCCCCCGTATAATTGATACGGCAGATACGGCCGTAGCTACGCCTCTGTTACCAACTGTTTTTCTTTTGATGCCTCGTTCATTAAATCATATGTAACATCACGCCTGTAATCCCCGAAGGGTTAGGCAGAGGTGTAACTAACAGTACACCCATATTTCGCCAGTTATGTTGTAAGTCCCATGTAATAGGGGGCGAGCCTATTGCCATCAACCGGGCATAAATCCAGACGCCGTAGCTACTACTGAGAAATTCCTGATGGAAAAATCCAATAACACTTTGCCCTACCCGGGAACCGAACCCAAGTCCTTAAGCTCGACCAACAGGACATTAGTACCTAGTTCTTTTAATAAATCTTTTATTTATGCACAAACATCCGCTTGACCGGAGCTGTTGTGAGCCTTTTTTTTTTTTTTTTTTTTTTTTCGGATGGGAAATCATCAAATGACTTCTTCCGCTCTGGGCGGAGCGGAAGGGAGTGTCAGACTTGACTGACTAAAACCCATCCATGTTCCTTCTTAGCCCTTTGCGTTCCAGGGGCACGGTATCTCTTTCGAACAACCCGCAGCCCTGGCAGGCATCGGCCCTCTCGGGCCCCTTCCGATTTGCTGACATCTCCTTGAGGCGCGCGTGGAACACGAACGCGCCGTCGGCACGGTCTGTCGTCATATGACGGACGGACGGTGAGCTAGCCCATTACTCACCGTCCACAGGCCCGCGCCTACGGTGGCCGGGGGCCACTGGTTGCCCCCCGACGCCCGGGGCGTCTCCCGCGGCGGCTGGGACGTGAGGTTCTCTCCCTCTCACGTTCCGCCACCTCCTTCGCTAGCATGACTGCTTCGCAGAAGGAGGCGACGGCTTCCCATTCCCTCTCGCTCCGGACCATGGATTGAACCAGGGCCGGACGCGAGAGGTCGCCGCCGCCAATCGCCGCTACGAGGACACGGCGGTGCTCAGCCCAAGCGGGGCATAGCTCCACAGTGTGCTCCACCGTGTCCTCCGGTCGATCCTCGCAGTGGTGACACCCGGGCGTTTCCTCCCGCCCGATTCGGTGCAGGAACCTCCCGAAACAACCGTGTCCGGTGAGGACCTGCGTCAGGCGGAAGGTGAGGGCGCCGTGGCGCCTCTCCAGCCACTCCTCAAAGAGGGGACTTATCGCCACTATTGTGGCGTGCCCTGCACGGGGTTGCGACAGTCGCTCCCTCCATGTCGCCATGAGATCGCGCCGGAGGTCTGTCCGCTGAGCGACAATTTGCCGCGGCAGCGGAGTTTCCCCCCGGCGTAGTGCCTCCGCGCGCCATTCGTGCAGGCACGCGAGGACTATCGCCTCCAGATCCCATGGCGGCAATCCGGCCAAGAGGCTCGCCGCCTCGCCGGAGATCGTGCGGTACCCCCGGATCAGCCTTACGGCTACCACCTTCTGGGGCGCGTTCAGGTAATGGGCGGCTCGCCGCCTCAGAGAACGCGCCCACACCGGGGCCCCGTAAAGGGCCATGGACCGCACGACCCCCGCGTAGAGCCTGCGGCAGGAGGCGTTTGGACCCCCCAGGTTGGGCAAGAGCCGCTTGAACGCAGCCCCTGCCCGTTCCAGTTTGGGGGCCAAACGTCGGAAATGCTCCACGAAGTTCCACCGGCTGTCGAGGACAAGCCCTAGGTACTTCAGCGTCGACTCGACGCCGATGGGAACCCCTCCTACCGTCAGTATGGATCCCGACGGTGGCGCATTCCGAGGCCCATGAAAGCACATGGCCTCGGACTTGTGCAATGCCACCTCGAGACCCAGTTGCCGGATTCTCTCCACGACTATCGCAACCCCGCGTGTCATAAGTTCGGCCGCCGCCTCGTGCGACCTCCCCTGTGCCAGCACCAGCGTGTCGTCAGCGTAGCAAACTACGCTGACACCGCTAGGGAGGTCGGCGCGCAGCACCCAGTCGTAGCCGATGTTCCACAAGGGCGGCCCCAGAACCGATCCCTGCGGAACACCGCACGACACCTCTCGCCGGTTCCACTCTCCAGTGCGACCGGGGTAGATGACGGCCCTATCCGTCAAGTAGTCCCCGACCACACGACGAAGGTAGGTCGGCACCCGGTGATACCGGAGTGCCTCCCTAATGCAGCTCCAGGGCATGGTGTTGAAGGCGTTGGCGATGTCAAGAGACACCGCCAAGACAACCCCACCCCTGGACACCGCATCCCCCGTCGTGAGAGCCCTCACGCGCATGATGGCATCCACCGTCGAGCGCCCTCTGCGGAAACCAAACTGGTGTTCCGCCAGATCCGGCCCCATCCCCACAAGGTGCCCGGCGAGGCGGTTTGCAATGACTCTTTCAAAGAGCTTGCCCACCTCGTCGAGCAACACAATGGGCCGGTATGCGGACGGAGAGTCCGCAGGGCGCCCCGGCTTCCGAATGAGGACCAGCTTCCCCGTCTTCCAACGAAGCGGGAACTGGCCTCTCTCCAAGCATGCGCTTAAGAGCCCTTCCAGTCG
Organism: Cerastis rubricosa; assembly: GCA_949152445.1. Taxonomy (NCBI): domain Eukaryota; kingdom Metazoa; phylum Arthropoda; class Insecta; order Lepidoptera; family Noctuidae; genus Cerastis; species Cerastis rubricosa. The sequence continues at coordinate 4,363,595 of OX424529.1, read as the reverse complement.
GGGCCCGAGAGCCTCCGAGGCCAGGACCCAGGCTTTGCCAGGCAAGCCATCGGGTCCCGGGGCGGTATTTTTGGCTTTAAGCCTGCCTACCGCCGCTCTCAGGTCTACCCCGGTCACTTCCGGAATGTCGTCATCGTCCTCGATGTGGTCCGCTTCCGGCACCGCAAGCGGCGGAGCCATAGGCGGGGGAGGATGTTCCCCTCGCAGAGGGAACAGAGCGCTCACCACGTCCTCCACGAGCTGAGGGCGGAGACTCTGCGTCAGCGGGGGGGCCCAGGTGCGGAGTTTGTCCCGCACCATCTTGTAAGGGCGCCCCCACGGATCTCTGTCGAGAGTCTCCAGCATCTCCTCGCGGCCCAGGTCTCTGGCCCGCTGGACAGCCTCCTGGAGGGCGGTCTTCGCTGCTCTGTATCCCTCGTACAGCTCCGCCTCAATGGCTGCCGCATTCGGAGGGCGGATGCGGAGCCTGCGATGCCTGGCGTACGGGTGCCGCGCGGCTACGCACGCCTCGCGCAGAGACGTCAGCTCTCGCGACCACCAGTACACCTGACGCCGGGCGCTTCCTGGCCGAACTCGGGGCATTGCCACGTCGCAAATGTCGGACATGGCCTCCTGGAACCACCCTGCCTCGTTGTTGAAGCTGTTGTGAGCCTCAGATGATTTATTTCGCAAATATAAATCAATAATTAATCAAATCGTTCACAATAGTGGTATCAATTAATAAATCTGATCGAATATGAATGTTGCCAGCTCGCCATTTGGCACACGGTGGGGTCGAAGATAATTTAATTACTATTATGAGTGGTCCTAACGGTAATGATTTAAAATTATTTGGTCCTAGCGATCGTTGCCTGTCAGCGGATTCGCACGTTTAGTACGTGATTTTCTTTAACTGTGGTTATTAGTTTTTTATCATGTATTTTTATTAGCACATTAAGTTCAGACAGAAGGCGCGGCAAAGATACCGTGGCTCTGGAACACAAAGAGCTAAGAAGGAACATGGATGGGTTTTAGTCACTCAAGTCTGACACTCCCTTCCACTCCGCCCAGAGCGGGAGAAGTCGCTTGATGATTTCCCATCCGAAAAAAAGGACTAAGGAACAATTATTTCAAAATAAGAAGCTTTTTGTTTTAAAAGTTAAAGTACAAGAAAAATATGAAAAGGGATTTTTTTTAATATTATAATGGAATGTTTCTCTTCAAAAATTAGGTAGTTCAACGACAAAATTGTACAATACAACTGAAAATAAATCACAAAAGAATCAACGGTTTTTTCATATCATTTATCAGAGCATCGCAAATTACATCCTGAAATTCATTATAGACGAATGCTTCGAAAACTTGTAGAAGAGTAAATAATAGCGACTTGTACAAATAAAATAAATGCGTCTACGCGTAATTAATGGTTTTTCAAACGTTCCTTAATGCAAGCTTTGATTAAACCATTTCTACTAGTAATGAAGTGTGTGTGTGTGTGTGTGTGACACAGAGAAAAGAAAAGCGAGAAAATAAATTAAGTGGACAGCATTCTTCAGTCTCCTACGCTTAAACGCATCTGCAAAAACGGGGAATTCTGTGTTGACATCATCATCGCTTAAGATCAGGTAAGACAGCGATCAAATACGAACCTATCCAAAGTTATAACACAGATAAGTATAGAAATGACGATGGTCGTTTCATTTCCAATTTTAATAACTAAATTTTTCTTTTAATTTTAAAATTTCATCTGCCTGCCTCTTCCCTATACTGTGGTCGGCTTCCAGTCTAACCGGATGCAGCTGAGTATCAGTATTTTACATGAAGCGTTTGCTTATCTGACCTCCACAACTCAGTTAGTACTGGGTAATACGATACCTCTTGAAAAGACTGTTTCTCAGTCCTTCGGGCCACTGACTACCAGTAACGACTGTCAAAGATCTGCAAATGACAGCCGCAAACAACTGCATAACGTTATTTCCGAGGCACGGATTTCAAGAATAAGATATCAACTATCAAAAACAATCCAGATCCACAAAAGAAACGAATCGATCAAGTCTATGAATTTAAAAATAAATATCCTCGCGATAGACGAACTTCTTAGAACAAATCTAACTTTTTTCTATATGCCTGAAGTATGGGTTGGCAACGGCGGCATTCTAATTTTAAAACCAACGAATCACGATGCAGCAAAATAGAAAGGAGATAGAATAATTTACATCATGATAGATGAAGATATTTCTTGGTCAAGATGAAAAATGACCCGATGTTTTGGCTCAGTTTAGTAATGTGTACATGTCGTTGCAAATGACGTAATAATATTTACGTTGAGAAGAGGGTGGACAGTACTGACAATTAGGGACGTCTTAAAATAATTTCACTACCTACGCTAGGGAGTGTTGGTTTATTAATAAGTGAAGTTGAAGACATAGACAGATAGGTACGTTGATAGAGATATCTACGACCAGTAGAAGACGTTTAAGGCTAATAGCCGCTTTTATAACCGTGAGGAATCCAATCACTAATGCTGTTTTTAAGTGAAACAAAAACCCAGACCTTGATATTTTTGGAGAAATGATGTTATTGTTAAACACAAAACATTTTGTAATAACCACTGGTTATTTTTGTTTGTTTATATTATAATGTTTGGTTTCATTGTCGAACGAAGTTTTCACTGAAAAGCTATGAATTCTGACACTGAAGACAGGTTTGTGCGTTTATTGGCTCACCATGAAAGTTCATCTACTTTTCATAAATCAAAAATTCAAAATAGAACATTCAGTCACCTCTGTAGTCACATGACATTCGATTCGAAATCATAAAAACAAATGACAGTGATGTCTAACGAGAAACCAATAAAACAATTTTAGATGAAAAGAAAACAAAAGAATAGACAAAAGAACGTCTTGTGGACATAAATTGGGTTTTTATCAAAGAAAAGAGTTAGGTCGCGGGAATACATCCCGTCGTAAAAGAATATGTGTGTGTCTATGGAGCTCCATAGACACAAGCTTGTGGTTCAGTGACGCGTGTATCGGAAGTTGTGACCATAGTAATAGTAGAGTTGACTAGTATTGTGGGTTGTTTGTGAGGCATGTATTTTTGGAAAGTTAGGTCGGTGTAAATGTAGATTAGATTTGTAGTGTGTTTTTCATAACTAGCGAGAGATTATTTTGAGGAGACTAGAAGTATTTTGTAGTTAGTTACAGCCATCAGGATCATTGGTTAAACTTGGACAACGAAAATCGACCTAACAGCTACGGCATAAAGGCTCTGTCAACATCAAATTAGGCATTATTGAAAAGTCATATTCGGCAAAGCTTCTTTGAACGCCATACCATTACCCTACACGTCTATGGCTTTTATAGAATTATTGACGGATAACCTTTAACCATAAGCAAAAAACTTGACACCTTTTCATCATCGAAAACATTATATAATAAACACATCACCATTAGCCTTCTTGTACAGTAATAATTCCTACTATCATGTTCTACTAACCTTAAAATCACATATGAATTATAGAAGAAAGCACTTCATCGCATAATACATCATCAGCCTCCATTATACAAACTAATATTTTTGATACGAAAGTAAGTCCGTCTGTCGGTTACTTTTTCCGGATTTATATGATACTAGCTGTCCCGCACCAGCTTCGCCCGGAGACGGATTTTTAGACGAACTTTAAACTCCCGTTTCACCCGCTAAGGGACTTTCTTAGCGAATGCCTACGTAATAATAGCAATTTTTTTGCCCGATCCGTCCAATGTTTTGAACTGTGAGTTAATAGTCAGTCAGGACATACGGTTTAAATAGTAAATATTACAAATACGTATAGACCTAGATCTAGGTAGAAGGATATAGGATGCTTCTATCCTACATTCCCTTGGGATACTTTCAGATCGCCACCCGGGCGAAACCGCGGGCAACAACCATTCCTATACATTTGGCTTCAAAGATACACGGTATAAAAAGCGTATCTTTCGTTGTGTATGAATAGGGCTTAATTAAAGAGCTGTACTTTGTGCTTTAGAAAGACGCTTACAGTTTTTTGTAAGACTTGGAACTTCGGCTTATTTTGGCATTCGTTACGATTCTTGTTTGTGATCATTTGTGGATGCATTTGCAATTCTGTCGGCGCTCTTTTATTTATAGCCAAATTCTCCAGACGAGCACTAGCAATGACTTTAGTTTCTAGTGGTATGTCATCATTCCTATTTCATAAGATTTAGCAGAGGTTAAACATTTCCCAAAACCAATATTTCAAATCATTGCCACATTTAATCCTTCAATTCATGTTTCCCTAAATCCCCAACTCATTTCCAAGTTCGATTCAAAATAATCCCAAGGGTGATAGAAAAATACTTTACAGAACCCGGTAATAATCCGCATTGGTCGATAGATGGCGCTAATTTAAAGGTCGTAGGTACTTTATGCCCTGGATTTACTGAGACACATCTGGGTCGAGGTTGGCCGGGTATTTTCAGACTATTGTGCAACAGCTTTGATTAACCGCTCATAATTTAATATTAATTGGAAATATGGCAGGTATAATTATAGTGAAATTTTAAGAATTTGACTTGACCTGATCTTGGTGGCGTGTGGTCTTATCGTGCTCGGTAAAATGTAGGTGAGAATCAAACTTTATAATTGTGGGATGTCATTTTGGTAGACTTTGTCTGTTCTTTGTCTCTCTCGATTGAATCGATTTACGAGAAAAAAAATAAAACCTATAAAGTTTACGAGTACATGTACATATATTATATAAGTACGTTGTAATGTACATTATTTGCAGTTTATGAAGTTTGTTTCCAGTCCAATTACAAAAACCAACATGAATTCGAACGAAGGAAATTGGGCCATTACTTTGCTCACAACCAATAAAGTTTTCAACATTAACTACGCTAATAAAATGTGTAATACACTAATAGTACAAATGTAGAACACAAATTACATAGTAAATAAGAGCATTACGTGATTATTACAGGAACTTAATTGTGTCATCGAAAGTGTATCTTCGTGATTGTGTTTATTAATTACTGCATTGCGTTGTATGTGTTTATTGTGTTCAAATATTTGTTCAGTTTTACCTAGTAGCGAGCCAATTAAAAAACTAATAATAAATAATCAACCCCATATTGTCTCAAATATGTGTCTGTAAGCCAATCAATTTCGAAACAGAATAATGTGTCCCATAATTTCAGTTTCTCTAAACAAGCCATACGGATTAGAGCCTACTTTTTCAAATTCCTGTCAACAAAGGATATCAAAGAGTTCGGTTATTTCTAAGGGTTCGCAAAGAAAACAAAACACAAACCGGGGCATCATAATTTAATATTCAGTCATGCTTACAGACGCTCACATTCAGCAGTGCTCTCGTGCGTTAGGTTCCAAGCTAGTCCCCTGAGCTGCCCCAAAAATCTATTTCTTCTTCCTCCTCTTCAATTACCTCTTTAGTCTCAGTCGCCTCTTCCTCGAAGGAGTTGAGCTTGGGAACGTCTTTCAACATTGGCTTTAGCTCTGCATGGTCTTCGGAAGCCACGCTGTCTACTGACGCTTCCACGCTCCAGTGGTCACTCCTTCTCTCCCTCGAGTTTTCCCTCGACCGACTTCTGGAATAAGAACGCGCTGATAGATTAGGAGTGCTTCCATACCCTGCATCTTTGCCGTCTTTCCTCATACGCTCGAACTCAGCTTCCTCGAGTGACGTGAACATCTTTAGTTCTTCCTCGCGGGACGCTCGCGACTCTTTGGAAGAATTCGACGACGAAGAGTGACGCTTCCTGAAACTCCGTCGTCTGCCACTCGGGTCGCTTCGTAGTAATGGTCGGTACTTAATCCCATCAAGAGATCTTAAACAAATTCATAACATATGAGTAGGTATATTACAGATGAAGCAATGGTATGCACCATGAATTAGCTTTCTACTCGTGCATATGGTGGTGTCCGGATGGGCAGTGATCACTCGTGGCGATGGGATGCAGCTAGGTCACTATCGAACTGTAAGCATGAGAGTCTACATGAGTAATGTTCCTGCTGGTATCAATGAATATTAACCTGAGGAATTCTTCACTGTATTCGCCTTTTTTGTCGTCGTCAAATGATTGGAAATGTATTTCAGGCAGTGTTTGCGGGGTACGAGGGGGACTCAGTGGTTTGTAATGCCATGCCAGTTTCTCGTCAGCCCCACCGTCCTCCTTGCTGTCGGGCTCTACAGAATTTGAAGTAATGCTTTTGTGATTCGAATCTGAAATAGTTTCACGAGGCGTAGGTGATCTTGATCTGTTTCTTTGACCGACACTGATCGACCCTGACGTGTTCGTTACAATAGTTTTCGTTTTCGTCGGTATGTACCTGTCGCTCCGGTAGTCTCCGTTCGATTGGCTCTCGACCGACTCCTGTCCGAAGCTGGAGATTTTCGTAGAGAACAGTATGGCGGTTGAGTTTGTGTTGTCATCATAGTACTTGACGGCAGCCGATTTTAGTTTTCCATTTTTATCCTCTGTTAATAATAGGTATCCCTGACCGCATTCTTTGCTCCAGTCGGTTGTGGAGGATGCGTTGGTAACTTTTCTGAGTTGGTTGCTGTAGTACTCGACGAGTTCTTGGAAGTCCGGGTGGTCGTTGGGTATGACACCACTGAGTAGGTGTTTCAAGCACTCGATCGCTTCGTGCGCGCCGGCGTACGAGATAACGACAGACAGTAGGAGTCCCATTTCAAAGTCCTCAAACAAACACGGCCTTATCAAAAGGAAAGTAAAAGGGGTACTTTTGAAAAGGGTCTCCGGGGAGCGGGACGGATGCAGCGCGATTACGCTCAGACAAGATTTGAACAACTGAAATTAAAGTGTAATAGTTGCCAAACTTTTGTGTCCCGATTTAGAATTCATTTGGCGTTGTGGCCAGACATTAGCTTTATGTCTCGTTCGATCATTCGGCCGAAGGTCGCGGGTTTACGAGACTATAAAAATGTTTCAGCCAGTGATTGATTTGTTAGGTGCTTGTAGCTGTAGTGAGTTATTGGGAATGTAACATCGGCTCACTTTGTTGGTGATTTAAGGTGAATGCGTTTGGTTGCAGTTCCTCTGATGTTTCGATCAATAAATCAACATAGGATCGAAGCTTGCCACTACCGGACTCGGGCTTCTCTCTATGATGTTAACCATGTTTATGTTAACGTTTATTTGTTTTAGACCTGTTAACGATGATAGATGCAGTAAAAGCATCAGATTTTCAGATTTTACAATTTTTTCTGTAGACTGTGTAGTTTTATAATTAGTAAAGTAGGATAAGACAGGATGGTAACAAATCATCTTATCTGATTATCCCTGTGAAGGGACGGGGCCACAGTTTTAATGATAAATTAACTCAGAAGCTCTTAATATATTTTGCTAGCATCTAGGTACCTTCTCTCATTTTACACTACTTGACTAGAAACGTTACTTAAGTAAACTAATTAGTAGTTCTTTAGGTCAAACAGCAATGCCTTTGTTTTACTAATCATCTGTGTTTAGCCGATGACTAATTGCAACTGTTGCCAAATCTTCAAGTGGCCGTTTGAGGCACTAGAAATACGTAGGTTGGCGTCATCCGTGCGCTTACTAGAATAATTTATTATCTCAGAGGATGGTAAATAAATGTATTAACTGAACCCTATCTTTGTAAAGCATATATGGGCAATAGAACTAGGTACAGACAACGTCAGTATGTGCTAACCCCTCTACAGTCCGGCCGAGTACGCCTGGGGGGTTACTACTTAATGACGCTGTCGGTACAGTACCCGGCGATAAATTTTTGCACATCGACCTTTTAGACAATCGGCTAATTTCGACTTCGTAGAGCGTTATCTCTGTCGCACGAAATACAAACAGTCCGGTATCTATTAGGAGCTGTTAAAACAATTATGATTTGCTTCTTTTGATAATTATATAATATGTATTAGTATCTTTGTTAGTATATGAATTTTTGAGAAGTAGTGGTTTTTTGAATATTTGTTTGTACTCCTATCACAATGTTGTCGTATTTAACCCAAAGGTTGAATGGTAAAGAATGCCTTGTGGCATTAAGTCCGCCAATGTACGACTATTGTACATGAAGTTTAAATAAATAAATTATTCTTTTTATTCTTTGTATAAAATACACCAATTTCTTTCCAAAAGTCGATGTGCAATATTTATCGCCGGGTACTGTACGTATACTTACAGCTGTCATAGGACAAAAATATGAGTGATCATACTGAACCCCCTATATAGACATTTAAAATAGGTAATTTAAAAAAAAATGCTGTTTCCTACAAAAGTGCAATACCTCATCATCTACCTAGCCTTTTCCCAAACTATCTTGGAGTCGGCTTCTAGTCAAACCGGATGCAGCTGAGTACCAGTATTTTAAATGGAGCGACTGCCTCTCTGACCTCCACAACCCAGTAACTGGGTAATACGATCACCTTGGTAAGACTGGATGTCAGACTTTTTTTTGGCTTCTGACTACTCGTAACGACTGTCAGAAATCTACAAATGACAGCCGAGACCAATGCCTTAACGTGCTTTCCGAGGCACGGAGGAAACTCGGTATGTAATTATGGTCACCCATCCACGGATCAACCTCGGAAAGCACGCCTTAACCTTAAAGATCGAGCCGTGCGGCTGGTATTATTTTGCCACGAGCTCCTCAAAAGTGCAATACCTTCACTGTCAAAATGAATGGACAGCTTTTTTTTTTAAATTACCGATTATAAATTTCTATGTTGTGGGGGGTTCAGTGTCCGTACCATGACGTTTAAAACATTATTGTACCATTCCTATTCTAGAGTGGGAAAGAAATGGAGCTAGACGACCTGTATGGCTCCGTCTCTTTTTCACTCTGGAATAGGAATGGAACAATAATGTTTTAACACGTCATGCTACGGACGCAGAACGATGTACTGCTACTCAGTATGTGGTATCCCAAGCATTCTGTACATCAAACTATGTAACCCTACGCAAAAATGCTCAAAAGTCTGTATTTTATGGTGAAAATTAATGGTTTACCTTGGGACACATTTTAACGCACTTTTGTGCTGATGGATGCATTAAATAGTACAGGGTACTATTACATACAGCTTTCAAAAATAAAGTTATATATTTAAAACTAGAATTTAAAATATAAAATAACTTGTGAAAAAATTGGAACTTTGACCTCCAATATCTCCGTAATAGAAGGTTTCTAGGTAAGGTCCAGAACAATAAAATGATCGAAATGAATGGGGAGAGCAAGGTGCCATTCGGCATCGGTAAAGGTTTCTTTACACCCGTTATGTCACATTTCGTTAAAAATCATACACGGACCCTTTTTGACATACAATTTGTCTGGGAATTAAGAAACGAAACAAACTCAGAGGCTCTCTTCTAAAAAAAAATTGAATTTTATTATTTATTTTATATAATTTATTTAGATTTAACTCTTATAATGAATTTATTGTATTTAATTATACGGCTATGTTTTTTTTTTCTGTATCTGGGTTGTGCTTGCCTGAAATAAATGAAATTTAATTTTTAATTTTAAAGGCCAGGCAAAATTTTGGTTAGATCATACTCGGAGATCAAGCAGATCTGCGGGTCTGACATGGTCTTTTGCAAATAGAACCACGCAGATTTGAGTGGAACTGCCCTTAGTGCACGCATTGATCAGTAAAATTCAAATATCGAATGTTAACTTTCGCGCGCAAACTATGACGTTTGTCTGTAAAATCCGAGAAAAATTACTTGCGTATGTAAATAACCTTGAACTATTAATAAGGTTGTTCCAAAAAGTTGTTACGTAACTTTCTTTTAAGCAACAATGCATAAGATCGTTCGTAAATAAAAAGAGTCCAGCTGTACCATCATATAAAGTGCGTGGGATACAATCTTGACATTGAAACACTGAAAAGCTGGAAATAATGTTTCAGTTTCATGTGTTAAAGAACAATTTTGCGTACGTATAACTAGGTGTACCTCGCGACCGTCCTCGGAGTGAAATCATCATAAAATAATACTTCCAATTTCAAGGGTTTTCATATTTTCTCACGGAACCCTAATTCTTTTCCTAAAACAAAAGAAGTGTTACTCGATATAACATCGGCTATCTGCCATAAAAATTAAAAAAAAAATGTTTTGTTTTTTTGTAAAAGTACCGTTTCATACATTTTTCTTTCATACGCATGGCATTCAGTAAAAAGCTGTTATTTTGAAATTAAAAACATACACTTCAATTTTATTTATTTTTACTTATTTTTAATTTATAGTTTATGTAAGTACTTACTTAACCCATTAATAGTTAATTTGGAAAAGAAAATCCTAGATCATAATTCAATTTAATCTAGGTCTTTTCACACAGTAAGCTTCTTATATAAAACTCTTGCGCAGCTCGAGAAGACATCTGTTCTTAATCAGAGAATTTTAAATCTCCACTATTTACTGCTACGGTCTATTTTTGTAGCTCTTTTTTTAGCATGGGCTGACGTTACTTCTATTTGTCAGAAAAACGTTATATAGGGTCGTTAATTTATGTTTAATTAAATCAAATATAACTTTAATATTGCAATCGATTTAAATATTGATTTTGTCGAATCGATATTTCGTGTAGTGCACTGGTTCAATAATTTATTAAATATTTCTGTTAAATAGGAAAATATTAAGGTAAAGTGAGTGTGCCCTAAGCTTTGCTTTTCTCTCAATTGTTTTTACAGGATTTTTTTTTTAAATTTTCTTCTTCGAAATTTTATCACAATTCATTACCAGCTGTCGCGATATTTTACAGTACGTACACCTAATCCAAGCAATCAACAATCTCTACGTTCATTGCCAAGCAAATTAGCCATAAAATAGTCCCTAATAGTGTTGGGATTTTATCCGGATAAATACTCAAAATGGATAAATACTCAATAAATATCCGTTTTTACTCGAGTATTTATCCAAAAAGCGGATAAATACTACCTATAGTTTTAGTTACGTTATCTTACGTAAATGTTGTTATTTTACAAGCAAAAGGATTGAAATAAATGAAAATCGGAAAATATAGATTTGTACCGTGCTTTATTAATCACTTTAATAATAACAAAACGCCTGTAATACTCAATCATGGATATTTTCGTCAAGCAGTCTAAGTTAGATAAAGTTATTAATCACAAAATTAGTTACTTAAATCATTGTATTAAGAAAATGGCATAATAAGTAAAAAAAAATACTAAAATAACAACAGTTCCATACAATCATAATCTTTTTCGTAATAAAATATAGATTAGTGCGTTACTTTAATCACTTTAACAATAAGACAATATTGTAATAACAATGGCTTCACTGCACTTATGAATATTCTGCCAATTACGGATATTTTCTTAAATTAACTTCTATCACTATTAGACGCTTGTTACCATTATCAGAAAAGCAATTTACAAACTGGAACTCACTTCTCGATTCTCTCAAATCCAATGATTCTTTATCAGTATCTGTCTGTACTGGACATGGTGATGGAAAGTCTTCATCGTCACTGTCGCAGTCTGCACTCTCTTGGATAAAAATAAACATGCAACAATCTACACTGATTGACACAACTGTAAATTGTTTTGTCATCTAATTCTAAGTTATGTTCGAATTTACAAGTTTCTAGCTCATCGGGAATAAAGCAGGTTACAAATTGGTAAGAGTTTGTAAATGTATTTTTAATTACACAATAAACTAAACATAGGTTTTCAATCACTACCCAAGTAACCATTTGGATTAGCACAATTCAAATTATTTAACTTACCTTGAAACGTTAAAACACAACTTCAAAAATAATTAACAAGCTCGTAGATATTATGTTGTTGTAAAACTTACATGCGTGTGCGCTGTTTATGACGCAAACCTGGGCGCGTATTGCCAAACTGTATTATACCACAGACACGGGTTGCTCTGTGTTCGCAGGTAGTTTGCTTTAATGAATGAAGAGCATAGTACATACTGGCACAGACAATGCCTGTGTTGAAAGACATTTTCTAAAGAGTATTAGAGCGAAATACATACGAGTACAGACAACCACAATGTCACTTTAATGTGAAACTAAAACCTAGAATTGTACATTATGCAATCCTATTAACCTAACCTAACCTAACCTAACCTGTCCGAGTCGGGGTGCCCAAAGTCCCGAGCTCGTTTCGCTCGCTCTTGCATCCTAAGTTCTCCTTAATGTGTTGCACTACACTGCCAAATCCTTTGCTCTGCACTCGTACGTAGTTTGCTTTGAAAATGACGAGCATAATGTACACTAAACAGAGAATGTCTGTGTTGAAATACATTTGGCTCTTTATTGTAACGAGCACTAGCGGTCCAGCACAGACTATGGATGTCTGTGGTAACATACAGTTTGGCATTACGCAACCTGGGCACTACACGGACACTATGCGGCGCGGGGGTGGAGGGCAAGATAAGGAAAACAAAAGAAACGGGACAAAAGGTGGCTGGGATAGGGTATAGTAAGAACCACGTTGTTTCGTTTTGACATCAAAAGTAATAATGTAATAGTGTAGTATTTTGGAAAGCCCAAATAACAATACTAGTCATTACATTTAAAATAAATAACAATCCGATTCGCAAAAAATATAAATATCCATCATTTTGAGTAAATATCCGATAAAAATGGTTGAAAACGAGTATTTATCCATTTCGGATAAATACTCGAGTAATTATCTTCCGAGAATTTATCCACCGCCCATCACTAGTCCCTAACAAGAAAAACTTCCAACCGTGTGTCATCGACCTTTGGGAAATTTAAAAAAAATCTGTTGCACACGTAACTAATGTTTTTAATCTTCAAACTTCGAACACTTTAGAACCGAATGTTTTCTTTTACAGAGACGTTTACGTTGTTTTGTCAAAATGCCAGAATTATTTTATAGTTATACCTATTTGTAAGAATAATCTGTAAATATTTGGTTCTTTATATTGTCATGGCGTAAGATTAATAACAACAAGTGTGTTTTAAGATTTTATTTGATATTTAATTTATTTCGTACATTTATTTGTCTCATTTTTTTTTTATACTAATTACAGTTGGGAAATGTCAAGAGCAAATATTATTAGTCTATTGACTTTGATACCAGTGGTTGGTGCGTGTGTGTGTTGATACACCATAAAAAAAAAAAAAACATTGAAAAAAAAAGAGAATTGCCGAATTCATTAACGATTTTGTTGGTGAGTATCTCGGTATAATACGAATAACTGTATTTCAGACGAAAAACCGACTGTAGTCTGCTCTAGAAGACTATTTTTACTACAATATGAGCTACTTTAATATAGCGTCTCTCGACACGAAAGCAGTACAAGATTCTCACTATCCCAGACCGATGCTGATTGTCTTTGCGACTCAATACGGTAGCCAATATGATTGACCCTATTGTGTGTGTGGCGTGGCAGATGCTTGACGTGAATATGGAGGAAGAAGACAAGTTGCACCGACGATAAATAATTGGGATAAAAGCTGAAAACTGATGGTGCGTTAATCTCCAGCGGAAACGTTAGGGCCACGTCACAGTTCAGCGGTTCAGGTATCCACAAAAACAGATTTTCTTACGATATATCTACAAGGTCTTGTTTTGCATCCTCGTTAAAATTCAGGGTATTGTCACAAAAGACAAAAATAATCAATTCTAATTACGGTATGTAGCTAGTTAATTACTTATAAACGCTGCTTTTATTTGTTGTTTAAATTTGTCAGTAGTTCAGAATAAATAAACCCTTTAACGTAGTTTCGGGATTAAGAAATTATCGATCAATTACGTGTGAAGAGCGGTTATAGAGCGAGAATCAGACGTGCCGCGTTTAAAACAAGGGTGGTTCACACTTACCGATTACGGTACATAAGAAAATAAAATCGGTCGAGAATCATTAGCATAGTTACCTCTTTGAATTTGACGAGGATGAAAAACAAAAGCTTGAATACTATATAATATTATAAAGCTGAAGAGTTTGTTTGTTTGTTTGTTTGGTTGAACGCGCTAACCTCGGGATCTGCTGAAATTTGTGTAAGAATTGAAAAAATCCGTTAGTGTTGGATAGCCCATTTATTGAGGAAGGTTATTGGTTATATAAAATCACGCTACGACCAATAGGAGCGGAGCATCAATGAAAAATGTTGCAAAAACAGGGAAAATGTGAGGCAGACGAAGTTGCGCGGGTCAGCTAGTCAACTGTACATTCCCGTTCAGGTGATTGACGACGGAAACAGTTACATACCATTGCTCGATTTAAAGTCACCAATTCGACCGATTTTGGTGAAATAATGATTTCTTTATGAACCTCACTCAGACCAGGTCCTGGTTATGTGGCAGTAACCTTCAAAGCTTTTCGTATTTTTACAAATACTTTCAAAAGGATTGAGTCAAGCTTTACAGAAGCTTATTATAATGCAATGCATTTTCACTTTTCTATCATCGTAAAAAAGCTGGCAGAATGTCACTCAACGTTACTCGTTGGCTGTCCTCGTATTTTGTTACGTTGAGAAATCAAAAGCATATTTTCACACACATCATCATCATTCTCTTACCCTTATCCCAATTTATTTGGGGTCGGTCAGCATGTCTTCTTCTTCCATACTTCTCTCTTACTCGTCATCTCGTCAAACACCTCCTTCCTTGCCATATCATCCTTCACACAGTTCATCTGTCGTTTCTTTGGTCTTTTTCTACTCTTACAGCCATAGTATCACACATAACAATTAACATTCTGCACTTAGACTGTCACTGACAGTATATTTGTGAGCTCCCGATATGTCAACGCTGTTTGCAAGCGCCATGATCGCGAAATGGCAATTAATTGATAATCACCGAAGATATCCGTGGGTATCCGTGGGGGGGAGTGGAGGGAGAGTGTAAGTGTAGTTATAAACCTTGAAAGCTTAAAACAGTCTTAACATAACGTTCTGAAATCGTTGCATGTTTTGGAATACACCTGATAACTCATGCATTTCAAATCTCGACAATATCGAACTCCCAAATCCGACATAGAAACACAGTTCCCAAACGCCAGCCATTCCAGAGCCATTACTCCTAACACGAGTACGTAAGATACTCTCATTTAGGTACAACACACATCTAATTACGGCGCGGTGACGTAGGTGTGACGTCAGAGGAGCCGTGCGGAAAGTGTGGGCGGACCTTCGTGCTGGCTTTCCACTATGCATGGTCGAGTATGAGGTCCGTTATTGAAGAAAAGCTTCGTAGAAAAGTTTTCTAATCATTTTGAAGAAGACATCTTTTCTTCATCTAAACTAATATTATAAAGAGGAAAGATTTGATTGTTTGTATGTTTGCATTGAATAGACTCCGAAACTACTGATCCGATTTGAAAAATTCTTTCAGTGTTAGATAGCCCATTTATCGAGGAAGGCTATAGGCTATATATCATCACGCTACGGCCTATAGGAGTGGAGTAGCAATGAAAAATGTTACGAAAACGGGGAAAATGTGACGCAAACGAAGTTGCGCCGGACAGCTAGTCTTCTATACAAATAAATAAAATTGAAGTGTCTGTTTGTAATTTAAAAATAACTGCTATTTACTGAATACATATGAAAGTAGGATACGTTATTAAATTTTTGTCTGTCTCTCTGTTTGTTTCGGGTAATCTCCGAAACGGCTGGACCGATACTTTACTGGTAGATAGCTGGTGTTATAAGGATCAACTTAGGCTTCTTTTATTTTAGAAAAGGGATGACAGCTCAGTTAAAAAAAATCCTTGAAATTAAAACATGTTTAAAATTCAAAAAAGGCAAATTGGTTTGAGAGGTCGAATGTGACCGGTAACATTTGCCAACCAGCCAGTATGATTAGAGATTTATTAAAAAGTCAATAAAGGCAAGCAATGCAAGCTAAAAAATGCCTCGTACGTCTACTCAAAGCCTCTCAAGCAACTCGCTTTTTGAGTACTGTAAAAATCTTAGCTTCGTTAAACACTAAAACTACAGACTAAAGCGTTGAAAATTAAATAATTAGGTTTATTGCTACGCAGCTTCGCACATTTCTAGTGGAAAAGCAGCCTAAGGCAGAAGACGTTTACGCTGGATACGCTGGATCGCTAGATTTGCGGCTGCTGTAAGTATTTCAGCGCTTTATTGTATAAACAGTTCTGTTATGTAAGTCTGCTGTGGGTGGGGCTTGATTCATAAAAGCGAGATTTTTGTTGAGGTAAAAGCGTGTTCTTTCTGCAGTTGCGTACGAACTGGAAGAGAAGATTCATGAAGCCTAAAATAAATTCGAGAAAAGTAAACATGGATTACTAATAGATATTTAATGTGTCTTACTTTTGGAAAAGGTTTAAGCAATCTCAGTTTTTTTCTTTTAAGACTGTCTACAGTATTTAAAAAGGTGTTGAGATGTAGGATTTTTAAGTTACAACCAATCCAAATAAATAGGTAATAGGTTGTGTATGGTGTCGGACGTAAAGAATAGCACCATCCCATGTCTTCCCGTGGGTGTCGTAAGAGGCGACTAAGGGACTTAAAACGCTTTACTAAACTTCCTTTAGATTTTTTGTTAAAAGAACTCTGTTTTAACAAAAAATGGAGGCAAAGCAGCTTTCCCTATAGCGACGAAATACAATTACCCTAACATAATACTGTTCAACAGAGACTGGCTGGTTATAAAACAATGTGGCTTACAGAAAACATTCGCGATTCAAAAATACCCGCGCATTTTGTAAACAAGTCAGGAGACATTACTATGCCTAACGCCTACAGTTTGTCAAACACATTACTACGCGCTACGACGCGGTCGGTAAATATACTTAAAAACATAAACATTGAGTAAATGTTGTTTTCCTTGTATTATTATAATTATCTTTGGATTACCTATTTATCGTTTGTCTATGAAAATACTGGCTGGTGTTAAAATTGAATGAGCAAATACCAGTGGCTTAAATACTCTTTGTATTGACAAATTTTTATTGAGATTGATGGAACTACGTACAGAACATAAAATCATAGATATGTATATCCTATAATAAAAGGAAATAACGTTTTTAAAAGATTATATTGTACTTGAATTAAGCGATTTAGTATATAAAATTATAACAGACTATTTAGGTAATCTTCCATATTGTATACGATCATGTAAAATAATGTTCGCTATTAATTTAAAATCTACAACTACATTAAATAAAAAGTAACAAACTGATATCTCAGAAATAGGTACAATATAACAATTCATGATTCACATAGCAGAAACCTCTATACTAATTTAAGAGAACCTACCTACATAAAAATAATAATTTTAAATCACACAGCTGCAACATAATCCTAAAAATCAAACCTCAGAGATTAGCCCAACCGCGTAAACCAAAAACCCAACCAAATCCTTAACAAAACTCCCTAACCTACCCAGCCCATATCCCCGTTTACCTAAATATCTGAAATAATCGGTGTCAAAGGCAAGGTCGCAGTGAAAGTAACAGCCGAGTACGGCACTGGGCGGCGCGCGCGCTGAAACCCGACACCGCCGTGACGTCAGCGCGGGCCGTGCGCAAGAGTGCGCGCAGTGGACGAAAGGGAACCAGGGAGAAGGAAAATAGGGGAGAAATTTTGTTCTGGGGAGATTTTACTCTGAGGATTGGGGTTTTGATAAGGATGAACAAGTAATGGAAGATTTTGTTCATTGAGAAGGTGAGGTTTTAAAGCTTCCATCCTAAATAAGAAAATCGATATTTGAAACGTTCATCAAGAACTAGCTGACCCGCGCAACTTCGTCTGCGTCACATTGTACCCGTTTTTGCAACGTTTTCATTGATGCTCCGCTCCCATTGGTCGTAGCGTGCGTAAATGGGCTATCCAACACTAAAAGATGTTTTCCATTCGAACCAGTAGTTTCCGAGATAAGCGCGTTCAATCAACCAAACAAACAAACTCTTCAGCTTTATAAAATTGTTTCTAATAAAAAAAATACCGGAAACTTTACATAACGACGAAAGGTGAAATGCCTCATAATTCGTTAAAATGTGTGATTTAAAAAAAAACGCGAGACAGGCTTACTCGTAGTTTCATTGATGTTACACCCACTTGAACTTGAATGAGCTTATTGGCAGCCGAGGGGCGTTCCCCACAAATACTGAAGGTTTTTGCGTATTTTTAAGTAGGCGTACGCGAAAAATAGTAGGTGTGAGAAAGCATAATATTTTGCTAGACAGACGGACGCGAATCCGCGAATTGTATGTGTAGATTTTTCTCGGTCTCTATATCGAAGAAAACAAATCGTTTTGCTAACGAAATGGTACCTGCGAGTACAGTCTGCTAAGGAGATAAGTAACCAAGTTCTATCACTAGTAGTATAAGTGTGAGAACTTGGTTACTTATCTCCTTTGCAGACTATACATGGGCTTTTCTTTTTATACCTAATAAGCAGGAAGGTTAAATGGTAGGTAGGTATATTTTAGTTTGTATAGAATTACCATGATTTTAACACTACATCTATATTTAGCACAATGTGTTCCTGTTCCAGTTATATTCTTATAATTTCTTGTCAAAGTTTCCAATGACATTTAGTAGTTGTCTTAAAGTTTAACGCATGAAATCGTTCCACGTTTTTACGCGTTGGCAACGCGTGCGCAAACATTAGAAGATCTAGCATTAAACAATATAATATGCTGTAATTTATGAATTTAACATTTAAAAAAATGTAGCACTTGATTGATTGTTAGCATGTGCGTTTTTTATTGGTTATTAAGTGTGATAATCTTTTTTAATAAGTCCATCCACCCTTGTTGCGACTTCCAACAAGGTTGCGTTAAACGTTCAACGCTACCATGGAGGGGGTATGAAAGCACTGTTGCGTTAAGTTTCACTTCTTCCGCGCGGAGGGGCTCCAAGCACAATTTTTTTTATCTGCCGAGCTTTTTCCTAGCTCTGTTGGGGTCGGCTTGCAGTGTAATCGGACTCAGCCAACAAAAAGTATAGTGCATGGGGTGACCGTCCCATCTGGCTACTTGCACAGGGTATTCAGTCTGAACGGCCCAAAACGAATGGACCACGTGCCATTCGACCGAAAATCACAACCATCCCAAAACATCCGAGATGGTCAACAGCGCTATCAAGGAGATGAAGGAACGTAGCGGATCTTCCCTGCAGGCGATCAAGAAGTACATCGCCGCCCAGTACAAGGTCATATAGGTTTTTTTTTTGTTACGTTGCTTGATATAGTGTGTTGATGCAGGAAAATTGCAGGGTTGGACAAATTAAGGCACGCATGAGGCGATTCTGTATGGTGTCGGACATAAGGAATACCACCATCCCATATCTTCCCGTGGGTGTCGTAAGAGGCGACTAAGGGACTTGCCAGAGAATGGGCAGCAGCGTTCTCTGTGCTTTTGTAACAACTATACTGCGATCGCCAACCCGCCTGCCAAGCGTGGCGATTATGGCAAAACCCCCTTAATGTCAATGTGGCGTTGGGGGAGGCCTATGTCCAGCAGTGGACGTCTTTCGGCTGAAATGATGATGATGATGATGATGAGGCGAAATAAAAGTTAAACACAATAGCTTTTAATGAAGTACGAATATTTTAACTAGAATTCTCGTATATTTTTAAACGTACAATTACTACTGCTACATATAGTTATGTTGCAGTTAGTAACAGTCAAATTAATCAATGCAAAGCTTTCTATATTACATTTTGCACTCGCTGTTATCGTAAATCCCTCACGGATCGAATTTTATTTAGTCAGATGCAAAGAGATCGTAGGTAATATTTGTATGTCTTTGGTGAGATGAAATATTTTTTCGAGTGTCGTATTTTTCATTCGGTATCTTGATTTCTAAGCCGCCTGGTGCCCAAGCTTTATGAAATGCAAAGTATTTATGTTAAAGTATTTACAAGACGAAATATTTTGGTAATTTTCCACATTTGTTACTCTTATATTTTAAGACTCACAATATTTGAAACTATCACACCAAAATATGCGCTATTTTTAATCAACAGACAGAAAGCTATATTTTGACGGAAGGTGAGCAACGTCCGGTAAACAACAAATTGGCAGCTCCAACAGGTGGGTCGATGACACGAGCGACAAACAAAGAGTTTTAGATTGTAGACCTGTTTTTTTTTAAGTTGGATGTCCCGTGAGCAAGGAGTTAAAGGTTGTCTGCCGCGAGAGGTGACATTTAGTTATTAAAATGTTATTTTAAATGGGTAGATTTTTCTTATAATGATGACAGATGCAGTTCTTTTTGGATAGATTTATTTTGGTGTTTTTAAGAAGAAACGAATGCGAGAGTATGGCTTACAACCGCTGAAATCAAATCTAAATATTTTTTTATAACTGTTCACTAAGTGTCTCTTTGAAATAGGTAGGTACATAGACCGGGACATAGGAGAGAGGAGAGAAAGACTGAAAACGTTATAAAAGAGTTATCAAGTATTAGTAGTCGACGCGTATACCTACTGGAACGGCGAAGTATGGGTTCTTAAGTATGAAAGCTTTCAGACGTACAAGAAGCACCACAAGTTAGTTATCTACACGACAGCCGAATAATGTGGAAGCAGAAAAGGCACTCGGGCCCTTTTAGTGTCCAAATATCAGGCTGCTGTCAACCCGAGAAAAGCTGACAATATTGTTTTAATGACTCTTTTGCCGCTTAAATGACAATGACACTATGGTGGTTTACATTTGTGGAATTGTCTATGGAAATTGTATCGAAAAAGGAAGATGGCGGCGTTAGGTCCGTATAAGGCCACATGTCAACCTAGGCAGCACTATAGCTGTATTTTTAAAGAGGCTGTTGTCCTCAAAGATGGCGGCGAAAAATATTTGTTTTTCAGTTCAATGTATCCAACAGTCTACATTCTTTTGGGGCTTAGTAAATAGACAGGTCTACTGACGTCTACGTAGGACGAAGATAAATTAAACCATTTAGACATTTGAACAAAATTCATACTTCTGACACCAAAACCCAATCTCTTCAGCAAAATTAAGCTGTCACTCTAAGCTTAAAAATACCAACTTTTCTTTACAATTTCATAACTAAAACACACACGAAATTCAACCTCACTGCGTTGTGTTAACGATGGATGATGGGGAAGATAGATGGTAAGTCCAAACTGGTTTTCGTCACGAAGGCTAATTACCGATTAGTATGAAAAACAGCGTTGACTTGATTATCTTGTGATTTGTTAACGATGCCAATTTTTTTTTTAAGTCTTGTTCGTAAGATTGACATTTTACTGATAGGCAAAGGTGTTCTCGAAGATCGTATGTGTCAACAGTTTAATGTCCTATGTGCAACAATCATACCCGAAGGTGTTCTGTAGGTGTTTTTTGACAACTGACTTATTTATTATATTTACACATTTTTTTGGCGTTTGGCCGCTACTCGCCTGATACGAAGCGATGATGTGGCCTAGGCTAGGGTGGAGAAGAAAGCCATTATTCATTAGAGCGCATTACGCCTTACGACATTTCATACAAACTTTCAAGTCGTTATTTTCCGAAATGACTGAACCGATTTTAATGAAACTTCACAAGGATAAGCAGAATTAATAGGTCTAAAAAGTTCCTTAAAAATATTTTCGAAAAATAGTGTTACAGCTAAATTCGACGGATTATAAATTATCTAGAGAAACATAAATTGCCAAATATCTTTTTTTTTAAAAGATTGTTCGGAAAAGTTTTTATTAACTTTTTATGCCTATGTATTCTGCTTAGGCGTATGAAGTTCCATTAAAATCGGCTCAGTAATTTCGGAAAATAAGAACTTGAAAGTTTGTATGAAATGCCGTTAAGTTTAGACGCTCTTAAAATAAACTGTGCAAGGTATCGTGTTGGTGTCACAAACGTCTACCAGGGATTCAGTACGTACCTATGTTATTTTACGCCGGTTAGTACAATAAAAAACAACCGTCTTGGACCTCTATGAATCAAACGAGACAGGTATAAGACCGACATGGTCAATAACATTTTTTTTTAATACTAAATAGGCTAACTAGTTAGGCAGCATCTCGCCTGATGTGAAGCGATGATGCAGCTTAGGGCGACAATAAACAAAGTAAGCTCTCCCATACTGCCAGCTGACTTTTTTTTAATAACCTATGAAAATTTTCTGTCGTTTGTTAACTAGGCTTATGTAGGTACTTATAAGGGCCAATGGCTCCCTTACACTGCGTTAAAAAAAGACAATTGCAGTTCCTGGCAGGTCAAAACTTTTAATTTAGATTTCAAGCCAAACACTGTCGAAACTTTTTAAAGACGCTTGAATAAATGTAGCGTTGGAAAAGATAACCGGTTACGGGTCAATAGTTTCCAACTGGACAAGAAAAACTTATTACGTAAGATGATATATTTGAGGGTTCCATGAGCTTGAAAACTACGGTTCAAGAGCCCGTAAAGTCTCCATTTCCAAAAGTTAAAAGTCACCCAAATGCAAGCAAACCTTTCGCCGTAAGCTTTTTTTGTGTTTCACAAATATTTATAAGAAAAATAATACAATGTAAAAAATAAGATAAAATTAAAATGCCTTTTTTTCTCTTATGCAAGTCATTTTAAACTGTATGATTAATTTTTAAGAAAATAAAAATCTTATCTTGCTATTAATAGAAACGCTTCACAAGCGCCATCTTTTGTCGAGTAGCTGAACTGAGCAGAGCTTATTGTCACATGTTAAAAAAGTTTCAGAGAGTCGAGGCATTTTATTGTTCATTTTCATGTTCTAAATATTGAGAACTTAACAAAACACATGAACATTGCAAAAGACTGAATTAAATCCTATAAACGATTAATGTAAACACGTAAAACTAACCGCTTACGGTTTTGAAAAATAAAAAAATGTTTTTATAGGAATACACTTATTTCACTCTTGTTTAATCAAATAACGCTGAAATTATATTAGTTTGACCACAATTACAAATTCATGCTTATTTTCAAACCACTCACAAAAAATGTCTTCTCAATCAGCTTGTATCCGAACACACCAAAAAACGCGGGGAAAAAACGCGCGCAAATTCGAATTTCGTATTCGGCCGAATATGTCACGACCGTCGCGTACAGATATGACTTTTAAAAATTATTTTTTAAATTACACTGGAGACCAAGGTATTAATTAAATTCGCTGGAGGCGACACGTCCTCGGTAGCTGTCGAAAGAGTATTGAGTTCACCGTTGGCGAACGCTGTCCGGTTAAGAGATGGTCCTTGTCGTGTGTGCGCGTCGATTATATTTATTACATCAGCTTGTGACTATAAACAAGCTTGGGCGACAGACACTTCAAAGAGATCGATCGGTATTCAGAAGATCGATAGACGGGAACATCACCTGTTCCAACGAGACGCCAACCACGTCAGTATGTTTTAGGGATAGTGTCAAAATTACAGCTTCACAGACAGCGAAACATCAAAAGCCCTTTTTATTTCGAGCCGTTTTAAAGTTCACCTTCAGACTTCAAAATGAAATGTTTCTTTGAAATTAAACAGGATTGTTTTCTGTGTTATTACAGCGCAAGTTCAATTTTATAATTCTCACTGCAAGATAGAAACATAACTGATATAAAGATGTAGAAACATTTGCAATAATTCGTTCGTTGCAAAATATAGGCCACCACTTCAGATGATTCCATTACGATACATTTATTTGAAAGTTTGTATAACTCACAACAGTAATTTAGTTTGATGGTTTAAGTGAATTATTAATTTAGGGTATCGAAAACGTTCAATACTCGTGCTTAAATTCAAATGAACGCATGGGTAAAAAAGAAGAATAAAGAAATATTAAGACCTCACCTTGTTATCTTTTGTAATCTAGCACCGGATTCAAATATCTAAAGAAAGCACTGACAGAAGGCAAAACTTTTTTTTAACAGCCAAAAAGGTCGGACTAGAAAAAAGGCGCGCAAACCCGTAGCGAGTGTTAGGACTGACTAAAGTGGTAAGGTGTGAACCAATGTTCAGCAGTAACTAGTTAACAGTTTATTTTTGTTCTGTAACCACATACCGAACATATTTCATTCGGATGGTTTATTGACCGATTGAGGTTCGGTGGTGCGAATTAACTTGGGCTAAATGAGGTGTAAACAAGAATTGCTAATGTTGAAGAGTGCGTATCTGGAGGAAAGAGCTGCTTTCACTGTTTTTAACCCCCGACCAAAAAAGAGGGGTGTTATAAGTTTGACGTGTGTATCTGTGTATCTGTGTATCTGTGTATCTGTGTATCTGTGTATCTGTGTGTCTGTCTGTGGCATCGTAGCTCCTAAACGGATGAACCGATTTGGATAAAAGTGGTGTCGTTTGAAAGGTATTTTAATCGAGAGTGTTCTTAGCTATGTTTCATGAAAATCTGCTCAGCCGTTTGAAGATCATCACGTCTTTTCTAGTTGATGTAGGGATTTAAAAACTTTCACAGGTAGTCTATTTGAAATGTTGTCGCTTGTCACCATGGGCATTGGTGAGGGGGGGGGGTGCACCCCCCCCCCCCCCAATTTATATTTTGTTTAATTTATATCTTTCCTTGGTTTCGTTAACCAGGAGTAGGAAAGTCAAGGCTAGGCAAAAATAAAATAAGTTTAAAAAGCATGAAAAAAAATTAAATTAAAAATTTAAAAAACCCCCGACACAAAAAACCTCTAAAAAGCCAAAAATAAATTAATCCAAGCGTCGTAGCGTCGGGGGACCGCTAAGAAGACCGCTTAGTACAAGCACAGAACAAAGCGGACCCCCGACGCTACGACGCTTGGATTAATTTATTTTTGGCTTTTTAGAGGTTTTTTGTGTCGGGGGTTTTTTAAATATTTAATTTAATTTTTTGGATTTTGGTTACGAAATGAGAAGGATCAGTTTAAATATTCGAAGCAGGCAGGGCAATCATGACGCATAACTCCAGAAATATGTATTGGTACAAGGGTAACGTTATTTGTTTTCAGTAAGAGCCTCGGTTATGAATCTCCCATGTCCAAATGCGCGAAATAAAGAGCCAGATTTAATCCTACACTAATGCCAATAAAGAAAGCATTAACATAATCGACAGTCGACAGATATTATCGACAATCCCTTTCTATTACTACTAGTAATACTCTAGTAGTAAAGCCCACGATAATTTCGCTCCAAGATATGCGCTTAGTTGAATGAATGTGAACAGTTGGACTCATCAATAATATTGTCATTAGTCCGAAACGCAGTGAGTGGCACAGTTATGCATTATTATGTAGCCAGCTAAAATTAAACAGTGTACTGCTTCCAATAGGTTTCATTTCAAGAGGAAACATTAAGATATCTGAGTCTGTAGAACTCTCGACTTCAAAATTATTAATTTGCGAGGAGAATTGAAGTTTCAACGTCCAGTGCAGGTGAAATACCAACGTTTTGGATGGCTATAAGCAATCTACAAACAGAGCAATCTTCAAACAGAACATTTAGCCTGTTTGTTAACTTTTTTTCTTATCATCTGCTTGTCCTTGTTTTTTTATGCACTGTCAGCTATCACGCACAAAATCAGTCCTTCCTTCATATCATCTTCCACTCAGTTCAACCATCTTTTCAAAGGTCTCCCCGTCCATCCATCTATCAATTGCGATATACTGCGCTAACTAATCAAGCATTTGAAGCGGTTATAACTGTCACTTGTTTATTACTTATGTGTTAACAGCAGTGCATCGCATTTCATCGTAAAACTTATTGTTAAAATTAACCTAATGGATATAAAGTTACGCGTTACTGTCAAGACTCATTGAAATAGTTTGAGTATTAGTTACGCTTCTTGACTTTCCTAAGATTGCTTTATGAACTTGTTTAACTCAGCATGGTCTATTAATTCTGTTCTGATTCTGGCGATTTGTGAAAATTACCAAGGTTTATGATGCTGGATTTTCTATACTAGCTATAGTAATTGAGGCTGATTGTACGACGGTGCAGTTGTCATTTATAGGGGCTTACTGGCTGGTACACTATATACACCGGGGCATGACCTTATTTCCCTGTTATTATTAGTATTACCCTGTTATCTATACTAATATAATGAAGAGATAAAGTTTGGTAAGTTTGGATGTACGGATATCCGATCCGATTCTGAAAATTCTTTCTTTAATGGAGAGGTCCTAAAATCCTTGCTTTTTTCCACAA
This sequence comes from Cerastis rubricosa, assembly GCA_949152445.1. NCBI lineage: Eukaryota > Metazoa > Arthropoda > Insecta > Lepidoptera > Noctuidae > Cerastis > Cerastis rubricosa. Next base: position 4,337,539 of record OX424529.1, on the reverse strand, counting down.
ACTACCAAAAACAGTGAATATCTGTTAATGTTTGTTTTTAATTTGGCAACATTAACTTCTGAAATATTCGATTCCTCCTCAAAAATCAACGCATAAAGAATAATGGCCTATCTTTAGCAAAGGACTATAGTTCAGGCCATATTACTCTCACACGTTACATAACGCCTGGCAAATGTCAAGCCGTCAGATTGCCAGTCTGAGACAGGAATAGATCACGTGATGTGTTTTGTTGTCTATTTGGAATACGTCGCGACTAATCGTTAGTGCTACTAAGTATTAATACTACCAGTATTAATAATATTTAGGGCGGGGATCTTTGCATTTAGCTGTGGGTGTTGCTATGGAAATGATTAGACGGACTGATGGTAACTAAAAAAAACTAAAGAGTATGAAGTTAGACATCTTTAGACTTAGTTAAGCTAGCTAGTATTTTGGTAGCAAAATCTCGAGTATCTCAAAAGCCTTTCAGAAACAGTTCTATTACTTTCATTTTAGACTCTTACATTAAAAAAGAAGTTCTAAGTTAAAGGTTTATTTAAAGCCATTGTCCCATACCATATTTTAAATTATTTTATAAAAACTTTTACTTCGCACGGACAGACGAACCAATTTTTATCGTCTACGTTATTTTGTTACATCAATACTAATGGTGTTTTTGGAACGACACCAAATTGATTTGTAACAAACGGCGTAAATTGTTTCTTGATCAGGGATTTATTTATGTAACGTTTGAAATATCATTATAGTCTGTCAACGTCTAATTGCCACGTTGACTAAAAACATTTGTTTATGACTGCATAGCTAAACAAAATTAAAAGTTGAATGTCCAAAGTATGAAAAGAAAGATCACTAAAACGATTCAGATACGATGAATGGTGTATTTGTAAGCGGCTTACTTTTAAAGAATTCCAGAAAGTCTGCAAACCTTAATCTACCTTCAGTTGCATCTAGTTGCCTCAGTTAAATTGCGTCGGTACTGCTTCTACACTTTTGAAGTTGGTTCTCCACAGATATGGATAAACTTCTGTTTCGGCCTCTAAATTAATCCACGGGATGAATTGAAGCACCTTTTAGATGCTTTATAAACTTAAGCTACCACTTACCTCATCACAAGCATGACACCTAGGCTTCAATCGTTCAGCATAATGTCGGACGCAGTACAACCGTCCGTCTAACGCACAATACGCTAGTTCGACAAGTAGCTCGTCGCATTCCGCACAGGAGAAGCATGTTGGGTGGAAATATGCCTACAACGAAATGTAAATTAGGGAAACTATAATGTTTAAATTGCTACTAGAAGTGACATCTGTTATCGAATAGCCGAACTAATTAAATTAAAAGCTCCTCTTAGCTTTTGCAACTGAGCATAGATGGCGCTGTTTTCAAATGTACTCACTTCTTCACCTATCCGCGGCGCTTGAACGGTAATACTTCCACTTCGAATAGGTTTATTACAACCCGCACAATCAACGGATGCACCGTGATATTGACTAGCGACGCCTGAAACAAATGTTCCTACATAAAGCAAATATAAAACATTCAACTTTTTGCCACAAGATGGCGCTGTACTAAAATTGTAATGTTCGTTACCAATGTCAAGTGCAATTTCATTCCTAGCCGCGACGAAGTCTTCATATTGTTTGCGGTGGTTCTCGTCGATATGTCGGCAATGTGCTAGGGAGAGGTCTTGTTTCGGTAACTGAGAGGCTAAGGCTCTAGTACGCCATGTCCTCCACGCTGCCGCGCCGGTGGCGCCGCCTAGGCCTGTCGGAGCGCGCTCAGCTAACGACGTCCAATACAGTTCAGTCTGGAAAGGAAAAGAATCTGTTATTAGCATCATACGATTTGATGAAGGTACCTTTTATACTGCCCTACCTGATGAAAAACTTTTGATGAGATATGTAACTATAGTTTTAATCATCCTCGTTTGGTTATGATGGCATCATCGGGAATTCAACTCTATGCTACATAAAAATAAAGGGAAGACTAATTTAAGAGGTTTAGGAATTCAGTGTGCACATAAAATCGGAAATTAGTAAACCCCTATGACTAAATTGGTCATATGCACTTACACACATTCCTACAATTTCTAAGGCATAATATTTGTGAAGACATGCTGCATCGATATCTGTCATGCCCTGGCATTAATGATGACTGGTATTGATGATCAGTGTTCCGCACATGGTGCTCATTATCGTCATCTGCTTAGCCTTTTCCCAACGATGTCAGGGTCTGCATACAATTTTACTGGAAACCGTTGAATAAGTACTAAAGCGACTGCCTATCTGACTTCAGTAACAAACAACCCATAGGCAGATCGACCGGAGAGAGATCAGGCGCAATTTAAACTGCTTAACGTTACGTGCTTTCCGAGGCATCATATCGCAAATTTCCAAACTCCGGGCTACTACTGAGATATTTCTGATGAAAAAAACACAATAGCACTTTATGACCAACCCGAGAAACACGAACCCAGGAACAACAGTCGCGCTTGCGCCCACGAGACCACAAGAAGATGATGAAGGCCTCACCTGCTTGGCAGTAAGTCCAGGCGGGCTGTCGTAGGAGTGGTGGTTGATCTTGGACTCCCGCAGCCCGAGCCGGTCGCGCACGGAGCCCAGCTCCTCATGGTACACCGAGTGCTTCAGGCGGTCACAGCCGCATGACTTGCACGTTTTTCTGCAAACAAAGAAATGGGCGGTTTAGTTTTTGTGAAGGTTTTTAAGAAGGGGATGGCGATATACCAGAGCGTCATCATCATCTGCCTAACCTTTTCCCAGTTATAAGAGAAACCGACCCCAAAATAGTTATTTTGGGGTCGGTTTCTCTTATAACTGGATGCAGCTGAATACCAGTATTTTACAAGGAGCGACTGCCGTAGTTCTGAGTAATACGATACCGGGAAGTGTAGCAGAGAAAAGGCGAGGCCTATTCCCAGCAGTGGGCGATTCCGGGCTGGTATCATGATGATGATGAATGCGATAAGTACACCATGAAACGCATCAAATAGTTTAAAAGTAAAATCATCTTTACTACCCACAAAATAAGTCATCATATCAGCCCAAACGACGTCCACTGCTGGACATAGGCCTCCCCCAAGTTTCGCCATTGACATAACATGGGGGGTTTTGCCATAATCGCCACGCTTGGCAGGCGGGTTGGCGATCGCAGTACGGTTGTTACAAAAACAGAGAACGCTGCTGCCCATTCTCTGCTAAGTCCCTTAGTCGCCTGTTACGACACCCACGGGAAGATATGGGATGGTGCTATTCTTGACGTCCGACACCATACAGAGCAAAATAAGTGGTTTTCGTTAATTATAACCGAAGCAGAAATTCACAATGGATTCTAAAAAGAAGTTTTAAATAACTTCAACAGTAACCCGACTGGAAGAACATCAGACGATCGTATTGAGCTGATTCTCAATAAGCCAAGATAACAGTTTTCAGTATCAATGTTGCGTGATATCTTTCACAGTTGTCGCAATGGCTGAGCGATTAACTGCAGCGCTGCGTAACGCGGGTTCGATTTCCGCATGGAACAAATATTTGAATGGCCTACAATTCCTAATTTGGGGCAACGTCTTAGAAAAAAGGTGACCTTACTTAGTTACCTCATAAGTTCAACAATATTAAAAACCAAAACTGCAAATAATATGAAAAATCATAAGAGACTTGCTGCATTCCACAACTTCACTTACAAAATACCTACTTTACTGCACTTTACTTCGGCTAGGATGGTCTGGGTACATACACAAACTCATTTGCACACGTAAACAAGGTTCTAAAAATAGCTGAGCTGAGCACATTGGCGTGACAAAGGAGCATCGCTTATCCCTAATAAGACAATCGTCTCCTCAGCGAGAGACGAGGACCAATAACAAAGTAGTAAACTTTAACAAGGAATGCCGTAAAATATTGGGAATGGTGGCAATTGGTAAGTACTTGTTGAGTAGGTGGAGAAAAAATTAGGGACAATTTTTTGGTATACTTGATGGAAACTACAAATGAGTGCATAAAAGGACGTCTGAAAGTGGCGGCGGTGACTGAAAAGTGTGAGGTAATCGGTATGGGCATGTGATGTGGAGGAATGCGGAAAGTTTTGAGTATGAATGTGGATGGGTATAAGAGTAGAGGAAGACCAAACAAACGATGAATGGACTGTGTGAATGATGATATGGAAAGTAAGAAGATATGTTAGATGAGATGATGAGTTATAGAGAAGTATGGAAAAAGAAGACATGCTGCGCCGACCCCAAATTAATTGGGAAGAGAGAATGATGATGCTTGACGGAAACTACAGTTTTTGCCAATACTATGACGTAGGCTATTCGGCTAGTAAAACACCTCACTTCAACTTTCATCTATGTTATAGAGATAGACCTTACTAATCTTTCTCAAATTAAATAAATTCTAATATCTCGTTGATTTTATGCCCCAGCTTTTTAGTTTATAGCATGACCTGTCCTGACGCTCTAAAAGTTATAAGTGCAAATAAAACTTAGTCTGCGAAAATAAATTCAATGTCTAGACGGAAAATAAAAGAAGCCTGAGTAAACGATTAACGTACTCTCAATTTCGAGCTGAGATTGATCATATTATTTGAGGCGAATTTTCTTCGTAGACATAACATCACGCCTGTAATACCTGAAGGGCTAGGTAGGGGTATAGGTACCTATAGTACAAATTAGTAGGTACACCCAAATTTCGCCAGTGATGTTTAAGTCCCATATAATAGGGGGCGAGCCTATTGCTAACTGGGCATAAATCCAGACTCTGCAGCTACTACTGATACATTCTAATGGTGTAATTAAATTCCAGATGGATGATGAATGGATAAATAAATTCCTGATGGAAAACCGAATAACACTTTGCCCGATAAGGGAATCGAACTCCGGACCTCTTGCTCAGAGTTGCGTTTGTTTTTTTTTTATTAGGTAACAGTTTTACTTAATTAAATTTAATTACACACTATATTAAGAGGATATAGCAACCAACTGGGAGGGAGTCATACCCGGTTGGTTGCTATATTCTCATTACTGGAGAGAAGAGGCTTTTACCCAAAGTGGTTATTATCAAGGAATAGAGGGGCCTTAAAAATAAATAACAACCGGCCACTCTGCCTCCACAATTATCGAGTTTGTTCTTTAAATGGACCAAAGTTCACGTACAACACTTTACCTTCAACCATATTCTAAATAAAAATCATGACTCACAAATATTCACAACTACTATATCCATGTACGTATCTGCATCAGCATGCATGTATTCATTAGGCCCCTAGCACACGGCGTTTTTTAAACGCGCTGACGACGTGCAGATGACGCGCGTATTCGCGCTTCAAACGAGATTTGGATTTGAACGCAACCTTGTAACCTAAGCACACGGGGCGATCGTGAAACGCGCGGCTGCTGTGCGTAATCGCGCAGATACAGCGATACAGACGCGCTGTAGTCGCGTGACTTCCGCGTTTTTGTCAGAAACTCCTCGTCAATTGAGCCTCTCTCACCCCTCCTCTACCCCTCCTCCGACCCCTAATACACGCTTCAAACGAGTTTCGAACGCGCTTCACACGCACGTTTGTATCGCGTTTGATTCAATAAAAACGCAAGAATCGGCCATCTACGGCGCAGAAAACGCGTGTTCCTGAAACGCGCGTCGTCTGCGCGTTTAAAATACGCCGCGTGCTTAGGGCCTTAAGTAGGTACACTATTCTTTATGGATGCAAAAGCCATGATATTGAGCTTCGCCTTACAAGGGGGCTAATAACATCGGCTAAGTAGAGGTCGTTTTAAATGTATTACATCTGCGAGATACATACTAAAGATGTAAGGACCTTCTGATGTATCCTAGCTTGAAGTTAGGTTTAACAGTTGAAACATACGTATTGCCTGATTGCATCGGTCCTAACATTCCCGTTGCTTGGACACCGGCCATATATGTATATAATTATATAAATAGAAGAAGATAGATAGACCCATGCACATCATTTCATCATTCATTATTATTTCAGCCGAAATACGTCCACTGCTGGACGTAGGCCTCCCCCAACGCCACATTGACATAAGGGGGGTTTTGCCATAATCGCCACGCTTGTCAGGCGGGTTGGCGATCGCAGTACGGTTGTTACAAAAGCACAGAGAACGCTGCTGCCGGTTCTCTGGAAAGTCCCTTAGTCGCCTCTTATGACACCCACGGGAAGATATGGGATGGTGCTATTCTTTACGTCCGACACCATACAGAATGCCCATGCACATTCATACTCAAAACTTTCCTCACGACATGCATCTTTTATTGTGCCGTTTAAATGCCTGTGTAGGTACCAATTCAGTTTAATCTTAAGTAACCTCAAATGCTGACGTAATCACATGAGATCAGTCGGTGTAGTACCTCTGAGCATGTAATGATCAACCATCAGGTGTTATAATTGTTTAGTATTATAAGATTTATAAGGTATACAAGTATTTATAATTGCAGAGATAAATATGCAACGTGTAACGTTAAATGCGCAAAACCTGAAAATAGTTTGATCAGAATAACGAGCAGACTCAATCAATTGAACCACTTTTTAATAAAGGTCACATTTTTCAAAAAATCTTCATAGAAAATGTTGCCCGGTCTATTTTTGATCATAGGTTAAGCCATCACGTGCGCAAACCCGCCAAAATAGGTAAAAAAACACAAATGTTTGTCATCCAATTTAAATTTTGTCATCCGCGGGAAAAAAAGAAAGTTCGAAACGATCAGAATTGCCAGTAAAACTAAAACAGCACATAAAACCTTTACGTTTTTTTTTCTTTCAGAATTATGTCAATTGATTTAAAAATCATTTGGGGTGTCTGAGGTTTTGCGCATTTAACGTTACACGTTGTAAACATCAAGGCAGCCATTTTGTTTGCAAAAAGGAAAATTGTATTAACTTCACAAGAAGATTTGAATTTATATTTGAGAAAGAGGTGAGAATGTGAGACACGAGATGTGTTTTTTTTATCAGCGATAAAGTTTTTCGAATAGTCTAAAGTGACTAATAGTAGGAGTGTATTGATTTATGTCCTGTTGACAGTCGCTGTAGGAATACGAAACGTTTTGGTAGCACTGATATTTAAAAAACGGGACGCTCGACAGAAGTGATAACTTAAACTAATCTACGTTGAACTATTTAATATTGAAAGAGCCTGCCTACTGCTGCCGTATGCGTGAGAGAAAGGGAAGTCAGACAGAGTGGCGCCGTAACGCGTTACGTTACGAAGCAGTTTACCCTCCCATAAGAAGTTATCATATCAAAAAACCTAGATACACATTCGCGTCTCAATTACCTCCCAGAAAAAGTGCGCACATTTTGGAAATGTGCGAACTTTTCACTGGTTGATAATTCGAACTTACACCGATCACAAAATTGTTCTGTTTTTAAACGAGAGTAACGCTCGTTATGTCACGTTTCTAATTAAATTCCTGAAAAACAATAGTTGTCAAGTTCAAATTTGTGTTCACTCAGAACTTGTGATATTTAGGTTTTATCGACGACACTTTCTAATGCGACATTTGTAAGGAACTGTGCATATAGGTTTTTTTATCAAAATATTACCTACATCCCTATTGGAACCGATTTTTTTTAACCATTCGATGGGTTTTAAGTGCTTGCACGGAACCTTAATCCTTTTCTATCGATATCAATGTTTGGCAGCAATTTTCCATTGTCTTCCGTGTGGGATTAGACCCAAAAAATTATAATGATCAACATTAAAATCAAAAAGCATGTAATTGCGCCAGACAACTCCAAATAAACATCTGAGCAACGACAACAGGAACTTCCAAACAATACTCTCCGTCTCATCACAGACAGATTTACGACATAGCATACCAAATACCACGTCCATGCATAAATTAATCAAAAAACAAGAAGGTCCACTAAGAAGCGACGTCCCACTACAATGATCCGCCATGTTATTGAATTGCTAAGTGCGGACGATGCCTTGATATGATTGACTGGATACAAGACTGATTTAATAGGATAAGTGGTATGAATCAGGACAGCTTGTGGAGTTGTGGCAAGGTTTAGTCTGGGATGGGTGATTGTCTGAAACAAACTGTGTTCTGGGAGGCTAGTCACCTAGTGGTGGTACTTTCATACAAGCCTACAAGCTTGGGTCACCCCTACCTACCTAACCTAGTACTCGTCATTCTGTTCGGGATTATGAACAGGCTTGCCGAGTTGTTGAACCATAGGCACGCCTTTGTCTGAATTATCCCACTGCTGGGAAAATGTCTTCTCCCATGAATTTCAGTTCTTACTATCCAGGCCTAGCGTGGACCTCTGTGTCGGTCGTTTGGTCTAACGTGTCCTGTACCTTCGTAAACCTGGTAAACATTCTGTATAAACTTTGAGAAAAAATTGTCATTTTATGAGCAATTGTGTCGGGAAACTGTGGAAACCCATTAAGGGTCTTTGATTAAAAAGACGTTCTGTGTGGTGTCGGACGTAAAGAATAGCACCATCCCATATCTTCCCGTGGGTGTCGTAAGAGGCGACTAAGGGACTTGCCAGAGAATGGGCAGCAGCGTTCTCAGTGCTTTTGTAACAACCGTACTGCGATCGGCAACCCGCCTGCCAAGCGTGGGGATTATGGCAAAACCCCCCAAAATGTCAATGTGGCGACACTTGGGGGAGGCCTATGTCCAGCAGTGGACGTCTTTTGGGCTGAAATGATGATGATGATCATGATGATTAAAATCATAACTTGCTGCCGAAATTATTAGAATATTTATATAATTATCGACAAAGCTTTCTTGTTTCTTTATCGTGTGGTTTATGTCTAAATTGGTGTCAAAGTTTTTATGGGCCTCTGACTTGGCTTTTCATGCCGTCGAACAAAATCTCTCAGGCATGCTGGTTTCCTCACGATATGTTCCTTCACCGAAGTAAGTGATAATTTTACAATACGCACATGAAGCCGTAAAATCAGTGGTCTTGGGTTCGAACTCGAGACCTATGACAACACAGTCCGACGGTCACAACGCTCACTAAGCTATTACTGATTAGTTGACAAAGTTAAAAAAAAAATAATTAAATAGGTTAACATATAAAAAAAGATTGTGTTGGAGATTTATGTTAGTGATTTGGAACAAGCTTTAGTCTTTTGTTCTATCCGACGAATAATAAATCTAAAGATGACAAGAACATACTATTATTTTCAAACAGCGAAGAAAGAATCAGCTGATAGACTACTAACCTATTTCCAAGTTATTTCATAAATTCACTGCATTTTAGTTGACTATAAAACTTCTTAACGTTTCTTCATCAAAGAACACAAAAACACAATAGGTACAAACAATAAGTGAATAAACATTTCCGTCATTCAGGTCAAACTGAAAATCAGGTTAGTTTCAGTGGTGTCTGACTAATGTCGTGTAAACTGTGTATTACATGGAATTTGACAAAGATATTCAAGTGTTTACATGCACGTCATCGTATAGTGCGGAATAGGTCTGAGTCAGTGACCTCAAGAAGGATTAGTGATTTACTATTAAATGATTTATAATTTTAATAGCTGTCCCGCGCAACTTCGTCTGCGTCACATTTTCTCCATTTTCGCAATATTTTTCATTGCTACTCTTCTCCTATACAGCGCCATCTACTGAATACTTACTCAATCTAACAGATACCGCCATCTGTTAGAATCGTTTGGAGCTAACAGATAATTCTTATTCTTAATTCTTATTCTTTATCGCACACAAAAAAAAGAAAAATATACACACAAATTGCAATATAAAAACAATAATGCGATAATTGTGACTTAATTTGCAATAAAATAATATTGCGACTATAAATTGAGATGTAAGCTATGCTATCTTTCAAGTTGGATCAAACTGCACACGGTGTGCGAATTTGATTAAAATCGGTTAAGTACTTTAGGAGTCCATCCCGGACAAACAACGTGACGCGTAATTTATATATTTATAGATGTAATATTAATTGTTTAAGCTTTAATTTACAATTCGCAGCCAATTTGCATACATTGATATCGAAATTCTTTTCCGTTATATTTATTCGTTTTGAATAACGAACGAGACTTTTTTCTAGCTTATGTTAAACGATAGGTGGAGTTTTGACGGAATAGGTGAAATAATAAAAAAAAATAGCGGATTTAACTTATTAAATCCGCTTTGACACCTTTTGGAGACTTGGGTACAACGGAAGACCTACCATTAGTAGCAATCATCTATCAACGGCGTTCAACAGGATTAATATAAAATTTTCAGTAGCTTATGTCAAACTCATTTTTTTTTTCACCGTCGTTTCCGTCTACTGTCAAAAAAAAAAAATGTTCGAAATTCATAACGAGAAAACGAATGATACATTAAGTGTCAAAAATTTTTATGAACTCTTTTAGCAGCAGAACATTTGGAACCAAAGATATCTAAAACCACTCTTGTAATCCTTCGCCTAGAACCTTCAAAAACACTTAACCAAATTACACTTTCATCGGCAGATGGCAGCACCGTCTCCCATAAAACTGGCCACGGTAACCTCACCTTGAATTTAACGTCCACTAAAGTGCACTGTTATCTATACGATGGGCCATGGAAGTCCAAGGTGGTATCATGGTGGAGTTATCTTTGACCTTAGCCGTGAACGGGGGATATTATGGGATTAAGATGGCGAAAGAGAGGGCTTATTTTGTTTATATAGTTACTAGCTGTCCCGCGAAACTTCGTCTGCGTCACGTTTTCCCCGTTTTCGCAACATATTTCATTGCTGCTCCGCTCTTATTGGTCGTAGCGTGATGATATATATAGCCTATAGCCTTCCTTGATAAATGGGGTATACGCTACGCTATATGGACTAACGCTGAAAGTATTTTTCAAATCGGACCAGTAGTTCCTGATATTAGCGCGTTTTAACAAGCAAGCAAGCAAACAAACAAACAAACAAACAAACTCTTCAGCTTCATTATTAGTATAGTATATTAGATTAGAAGGTGTTAGGCACTGAAGTGATATCTAAGGATGAGGAGACGGGCATACCGCAACCTTCTATAGGAAATGGTTAGTACTCTTGTGGTAGATCTGGTCCTAGAGGAGAGCATAGACCAATCTTAAAAATAGTTACCGAAAATAAGGATCGATTTAGAGAAGAAAGACAATGAAGGAAATCTTAATGGTGTGGAACATGATTAGGATAGGGGCAATGATTACAATTGATGGGGATTTGTGGAGATAGGGAAATTTACTATCATAGTAGGATGCTAGGAGGAACAGCGCCGTAGAGGTCGACCACGGCGAAGGTGGCGTGACGATCTGATCTTGTTTGCGGGGCTAACGTGGCCAGAGATCGCACAGGATTAAGAGGTATGGAAGCAGAAAGCTGCGTATACCCCAAATAAATTGGGATAAAGTCAGGAGAATTATGACCAAGATCAGAAGCTCCTGTCCTAATCTTTATCATCCTCCTGCACTTTGAGAGACTTGTCCAAAGTCACTGCTAACGCTGTCGAAATGGCTGAGTTCTGGTCAAAACTAATTTAACTAGAACATGAGCCTCATTTAATTTAATCATTGTGACAAAGAAGAAGGGCAAAAAATGTCTTTTAGAATATAATTAAATGTCTTTCATACCTATCCTCAGCATAAGCAGGAAGATGAAGAAGTTCAACCTTAACCATGAACGTATGGTTTATTTTAGTTACAGATTGATGTCGAAAATTTCCGATTTAGATGTGGTCCAGATGCGGTGGAAATGTGTGTTAACCGCGATCTTGTGGCTGGGGATATTAATAGAACAATTAATATTTATAGGAGACAGAAGGAAGCGACGGCGTGTGATGTCAGAGATACAAAATTATGGGTGTATAGCGTCTGTAAAGATTTTGTAGCGATATAACGTCGTCGCGTTCGTTTCGAGGAGCTCGTGGCTAAATAATAACAGCCGCCCAGGTCGATCTTTAAGGTTAAGCCGTGCTTGCCGAGCTTGGTCTGTGGATGGGTGATCATAATTGTATATCGAGTTTCCTCCATGCCTCGGAAAGCACGTTAAGCCGTTGGTCCCGGCTGTCATTTGTAGATTTTTTTGACAGTCGTTACGAGTAGTCAGAAGCTAAAAGTCTGACATCCAGTCTTACCAAGGGGTATCGTATTACCCAGTTACTGGGTTGTGGAGGTCAGATAGGCAGTCGTTTCATGTAAAATACTGGTACTCCTACGTGGCATCCGGTTAGACTGGAAGCCGACCCCAAGATAGTTTGGGAAAAGGCTAGGCAGATGATGATGATAACGTCGTTTCGTTCTTAGTAGTTTTCAAAACCATTTATAGGAAAAGAGGAGCCAAAATTTGCCAAAGTAAATAATATTGCGTATTGTGCATCCGCTATTTTTATTGGTAATAAAAATCATGTTAGAATCTGATCATACTGGAGTTATGTGGGAATAATTTTGTTTATTGGCGATATTTTTATTGGTTATAGGAATGTGATGTTAACATGATTAGATTCTAACGTTTTTGATAAGAATAATAAAATTATCAGACGATTAGATACTGTTACAAGAAATCTAACAAATAATGTTTGTCTAATAGCTTTATATAAGATACCAATAGTCCAACGCCGACTAATGTTTTAGGAATGCCTAAAACATATCGAATCGTTCAAGCCCATGGAAAGGTGGTCGCGTAAATCAAAAGATGAATCTCATACATTGCACAATGATTTATGTAAAACCTAATTGTCATGTTGAAGGAAAACATTGTGAGGAAACCAGCATGCCTGAGAGAGATATTTCTCGACGGCATGTAAAGCGAAGCCAGAGGTCTATGGGCAGCATATAAACTTTGACACCAGGTTGGCAGTAAGTAACCACACGATACAAAGGAGGTGGTCATGCTAAAAGAAGTTCCTGTACCAATCAGAATATCCGATGTTACGGGCAATTTGATAAGTCCGGGCAGTATAAATAATGGCCGGTCTGTATTCATAATGCCCGACTCAATTGGGCAATGTGATTAAAACAGCATGATTAATCACTTTTCCCGGCCATTATGAATAATACCCACCATATCTTGGGCAAACTAATAAAATAGGTGAACTGTAGTGTTTTTGTTTATTAAATGAAATTGAACTTACAAAATTTTAAAGAAAAGTTAACAAAAAATAACCTAACCCAATTGCCCGGCTACAAGTAGGGAATTATTCATACTGCCCGTTCCAAGTGATAAATTCAAGCTATCTCAAACACTGACTTATAACAAGGACCATGGGCCGTCGGGCATTATTAATAATGGCCGGTCTAAGTGATAAATTAATCACTTTGCCCATCGCTCTTGGGCATTATTAATAATGGCCGGTCCTTATTAATAATGCCCAGTTAATCACGTTGCCCGTAACATATATGTGTATATATACATCGGAGAAAATAAAACGGCATTTATGTATGCGAAAAAGACATCCAAGAGCATACAAATTGGTATTTGAACCTACAGTGATGTTCACTCGACCGTAGATGAACACAAGGAAAACCTGTATCTAGGAATCTAGAGACAGCTCCAATCTAATCCTGTCTTATCATTTCACAAATAACCAACCAACACGATAACCTTCTATTACTAGGAATTAAAATACGTCCAGCTGTCCTATATATAGGTCCTATCGTCCCCCCATTCTGAGTAGTTATGAGTAATTCACAAGATTCCCATGGTAACAGCCAATGCACTTAATTGGTATGCGCGCAGGCTGACTTGCGCGTACGCAGGGTTCAATGACGTTGTTGTGTTGACTGCTGATTGTGTGGGTGGATTAGGATTTTTAAGATATATACTCGTAGTTCAATGCTGATTGGTGTTTGAACAGAGACGTTGAACCTCAGGGAGAACCTTCCGAAAATGGCTTCAGAAATCTATAGAAGATCAGACAGAAATAAATTGCTGATGAAAGAATGTCACTGACGAAAGCAAGAAAGAAAGAATAATTAATTATTACTCTCAATTAGGGGGTTAAGGGAGCAGCCGTGCCCCAGTGGTGGCAGCCCCGAATTATGAGCAGTAAGCCGCAGGTTGGAACCGAGGCAGGCATCACTTTGTGTAATTTATTTCATCACCGCTGCTCTCAATAACGGTGAAGGAAAACATCGCGAAGAAACCGGCATAAACTAGAACTAAAAATTCGAAGACATGTGACATCTAACAACCCGCACTGGGCCTGCGTGGTGGATTACAGCCCACTCCTTCTCATAGAGAGGAGGCCTGTGTCCCAGCAGTGGGAACATTATAGGCTGGTGATGATGAGGGGGTTAAGAATGTTGTAATGAATATGTTGTAACCTTTTTCGCGGCGTTGTTCTTTCCACCTTGTATACAACGAAATTATATGAAAAAGTAAACATAAAAACAAAAAATACAAAGTTAATTCTAGAAGTGTCCGATCTAGAAGTGTTTGGCTCATTAACAACACGAAACTGAAACTATGCTTTTAAAGGAACATTTCCAGCTACATGGGATATCAATTTACGCCGGGATGTTACAGTTTTTGACATCTACGAACAACGGTATCCTTACGATTGTCTTGAGTGCCTTGATGAGGTCGTCGAATTGTTGAAAACAACTCTAAACTCTCATAAATCCCTATGTTAACTGATACTGTTAGCCTGCGATGCCTGCATCCCACAGCTGGGCAAAGACCTCTCCCCATGACTTCCAATTGTCTCGATCCAGGGCCAATGTGGACCACTGGTCGCTGGTCTTGTCTAGCTCGTCCCGCCATCTTTTACGAGATTTACCACGACGCCTTCTGGTTGTGTAAGGGCTCCAGAAAGTGGTTATTTTGGCATGCGGCAGACGTGGGCAGTCCAGTCCAACTTCAGCTTATCGGCTTTTTGAGCAACATCAGTAATTTGTGTTTTGGAACGCAGTGTCTTGTCAAATAGATAATAAAACTTGACCGTCAAATATTAACGGCATTCCCAGAAGCTTTTAGAAACACTTTGGTAAAATGATGTTCTCGTAAATACAAGACAAACGTTCAAAGTATGAGTAGCCATAACTGTGCCACCGTGAAAATCATTAACATTAAAATTATGTACGTCTGCTCACATTATGTCTACTTCGTTAAGAAGGTAACTGTTTGTGACGCATCCAAGTCACTTAAGACTATGAGTTATGATTGTTTCTGTTAAAATTGTGGTCTATGGCTTTGTCTTAGAAACTCTTTGTGTAAATGTAGGCTCTATGGAGTGAAAAAATATTTTGACAGATGGATTTCTACTCTATGGTCTTCTATTTACAGACTGTATTATTTTGACTGAAGAAGAAAAGTAGTATTTAACTGCTGAAAGCACTCATCAAAATTATGTGTCATATCAGTTGGAGTCGGCGCAACACGATTTTTGATGCCCTGTCAACCGTCACTATCATGCTGAAAATGCACTCTTTATTGAAAATAACAGTAGGTTATTTTTGAAACTGGTCAGATACCTGTTTACTTATTTAAAAAAAAAAATGCTGTTCATTGCAGCCTCTTTGTGCCCCTGTTAAATTCGGAGTATTCCCGTTTGAGCACCTATTTTTAGAGCACCTATACCTTGAGCACCAAAGGTATTCCCATTTGAGCACCAACCATTTTAATAGCTTGGTGCTCAATGGGGAACAATAAAAAATTTTCAACTTTATTCCCTTTTGAGCACCTACGGTGCAGTAGCTAAAAGTGATGGGGTGGTTAATAAAACATATCGATAAAAATGGCAGTACTTTTATAATCATATTAATTTTAGGAAACCAATTAATTCTTATTTATATCACAATCAGCCTTATGTTATTTTCTAGGTACCTCACCTACATAAAACAAATAATAGAAATCACATTCCTCGTAACAACAGTATAGTCTTTATACCTTGTTTTTAATAATTAAAATTTCTTATTAATGTTTACACACTCGTATAATATATACAAGTAAAGTTTTTAGTCGTTATGGAAAAATATGATCTCTGTATATTTTTTATTAATATCACAATTAGCCTTATATGTATTATTAGATAGGTACTCAACTACTTAAACAAATAAAAGAAATTACATTCCTCCTTACAACAGCATCGAGCCTTTATGCTTTTTGTTTTAATTAAATAATATTTCTTAACAATACTCACAAATATTATACGTCTTTTTTTTTGTTTCAGCAACGAAAAATATTAACTCTTTATCAGTTATCTCTATAAAAAACTTTTGGTAATATAGTTTCTAGAACGAAGAATAACTGAACTTGTATGGTTTCTTTTACAAATTATAAGTATGACAATCACCCTATTTGCTTTTTTTACCAAAAATGCCACCATTATCAACACACCAATTTACTTTTTTAAAATCACAGCTTTTCGAAGTAGTGGCCTAAGTCCACTTTTGAACTCTTCAACTATTGAAATGATCAATTGATTCTTTTTTTTTCCGCATGTTTTTGGCATTTTGATTTTCCCAGTTTTTGGCGAATTTCACCGTAATTGTTGCAGTTTTGTTGTAAAACACCTAAAATATAATATTTAGCAGCGGATTATTATCGTGTTAAGACAATAACATGTATTATCACGATAATATTTTTCGTTGCTGAAACAAAAAAAAAACCGGCCAAGTGCGAGTCTTACTCGCACACAGGGTTCCATAGCCCCAAACAATATAATAGTAATATTTTGTACTGTCATTCATTAGTTAGTAGTATTAGTTAGTAAACTTCCACTCAACCGCAAAACTAAATTTGTTTTTCATAGTATGTCAATGAAAAACAAAGTTACTGCTGCAGTTTGATGAAGAAGTCCCATATCTCAAAAACTAAACATCATATCTTATTCAAACCAATTTTCGTTGATAGTTTTTTTTACGTTCTACAATCCTAAATATTTTCAGAATTTTCCTCCTCTTACTTTAGAAATTAGAGGGGGGGGCACACATTTTACCACTTTGGAAGTGGCTTTAGCGCAAACTATTCAGTTTAGAAAAAAATGATATTAGAAACCTCAATATCATTTTTGAAGACCTGTCTATAGATACCCCACACGTATGGGTTTGATGATTTTTTTTTGGTATTCAGTTATAAGTATGGAGAACCCCAAAATGTATTGTTTTTTTTCTATATTTGTGTAAAAATCGTAATGCGGTTTACAGAATACATCTACTTACCAAGTTTCAACAGTATAGTTCTTATAGTTTCGGAAAAAAGTGGCTGTGACATACGGACGGACGGACAGACAGACAGACATGACGAATCTATAAGGGTTCCGTTTTTTGCCATTCGGCTACGGAACCCTAAAAAGACGTATAATATTTGTGAGTCAATACTCACAAATATTATAATAGAGAGATTATAAGAAATATAATTTAATTAAAACATAAAGCATAAAGGCTCGATGCTGTTGTAAGGAGGAATGTGATTTCTATTATTTGTCTTATGTAGGTGAGGTACCTAGAAAATAACATAAGGCTGATTGTGATATAAGTAAGAATTATTTGCTTTCCTAAAATTAATATGATAATAAAAGAACTGCCATTTTTATCGATATGTTTTATTAACCACCCCATCACTATTAGCTACCGCACCGTAAGTGCTCAAAAGGGAATAAAGTTGAATATTTTTTATTGTTCCACATTGAGCACCAAGCTATTAAAATGGTTGGTGCTCAAATGGGAATACCTTTGGTGCTCAAAGTACAGGTGCTCTAAAAATAGGTGTTCAAACGGGAATACTCCTTAAATTCACTTCAAATTTCGAACGACGACGGAACGAATTTCGAATTTGCGATGCACACAAGCATCACACAGCTCTTCATAATTCATTCAACCATTGCGTGCAAGTGCACTCGCCAATAACTTTACGCATTATACACGGTTAACAGTAACTCGAGCGACGCTGTCATAAAATATATTTCGGCTAGTTTTATTACTGGTAATTAGGTCATGCAGATTGGCTGGTGCAAGGGCACTCATGTTTAATGTGACTTTTGTACTAACTATATTTTGAGGACTGTGGGTGCGGACCGTTACGTGGTAAGGCCGTGCTTTGGATATGGCGTTTTGTTCGCGATGCAGTGCGGATACAGGAAATTGTGAATTCATGTTTTTTTTTTTCATAATTCTTTTGACTTTATTCCACTTTATTTGGGGTCGGCGCGGAATGTATTCTTTCAAACTTCTCTCTTAGTCGCCATCTCTGTAGTTAGTCACCCCTTTCTTGCTTTATCATCCGTCAAACTAAAAACACTGAATTGATTGTATTTGAATTGATATTAAAATCGTATTGTTTTCTTTCAGATTTTGTGCTGCTATTTTAAGCAGACTAACAGTAAATGTACTATAGAACAGATTAAAAATCTTACGTGATAAAAATATGAAACCTAACTTTTTAGTTTTTATTATAATCTATCTTAATGACAATTGATGGTATTGTGACACAAGAATGTTAATTAATTCGAACACTTGCTAATTTAAAATAATATAATTTTGTAGAATCATTTTATACCTTAAACGCATAAACCTTCTAACTATACAATCACATAATATTAAATACAGTAGTAACGTTAATAAACATACATAAACCTCGATAAACCAGCCAACCCACACAAGTCTTGTTTTCATTCGGTACCATTCTGTTTGATCTAACAACTAACCGACTCCAATGATGTATCATTTAAACAATTCGCAGCTTACCTTAGCATTGAAAATAATATGTTGTTGATTTACGGGGTAAGACACAGAATAGGTAAATGCAGAAGATCTACTGTAGGCACTTCTTCCCAACTAAAAAGCTTGGAAGTGAAGTGGCCAAAGGCGCACGTTTCAGGCAACTTTGACGCTGATTTTCAGCCTAATTTAAATAAATAACTTTTGATTTTTGACACAGATTAACTCACAATAATAGAAAACACTACTAACATCAAGGTTGGTAAAAATATATGCCAAAATCTGTCTCGTGCATTTCAGATTGCAATATGCTGAGTATTGGCCAATACATGCGCAGTGTGGAGTGGATAGAAAGAAAAATCGAGGTCTATCGCTAGACACAAGATTATTTATTTAATTATAACTTTAAACAGAAAATGTACAGTCAACCTTTGGGTGATTCAGAGACAAACTGTGATCTAAACTTAATATAATAAAGAGGAAAGATTTGTTTGTTTGCATTAAATAGGCTCCGAAACTACTGGTCCGATTTGAAAAATTCTTTCAGTGTTAGATAGCCCATTTATCGAGGAAGGCTATAGGCTATATTATTATATCATCGCGCTACGACCAATAGGAGTGGAGCAGCAATAAAAAATGTTGCGAAAACGGGGAAAATGTGACGCAAACGAAGTTGCGCCGGACAGCTAGTTAAATATATTTTGTTTAGAATTATTCAAGTATAAGATGAAATTGGAGTCAAGAAAATTTTGGTGGAGACGCCAGGACATTACTAAAAAAATATTCATATATCGAAAAGTGAATTTTATGCTACCATATTCACAGATTACAATCATCTTCGATCTGTTGGTTAAACGAGTTTTAGAGGTAATTATCATTGGATTTTTCCGCGTTTTTCGTTCTTTGGTTTTTGTTTGAAATAAACCTTCGGCACACAACAAAATCATGTGTTTACTTAACAAGTTAGCCACAAACGTTAAGACATGAATGACTATTATAAATTAGGAACAGATTTATGTGTTTTTATTGGACGCGGCCACGGAATTACGTGTTGCTCTGTGACGGCTTTCTGTGTTGATTAATTATTGTTTAATTATATTTCTGTATTGTGGGACGAGGTACATAGCATTCCTACATAAACTTATGCCTCAGTCCCATGGAGATAGGCCATCATCGCCAGATGAGGTAGGAACGCCATCACAACATATTTTTTAAACATGATTGAGATGGATCTCTTTGATGTTGAAAAAGAATAGTTTCAGACAATCATGATCTCCAGGGTTCTAGGGTTTATTTACTTCTGAAAAGGTGGATAAATCGGGAGCAGGCAGCAATCTTTCTGGAAGGCGGGCGAGCAGAACAAATTTCAAATACGGCGACCGTACAAATTCGTCAAAACAAATATGTTTTGACGAATTTGTACGGTCGCCGTAAGATAAAGGTAATAAGGATTATTGAATGCGTGCGTGCTATTTTTATATGCTATCTACATATTTCTACTTTTATGTTCACGAAAAGTCCCTTGAAAGATTCTGAGGTACTTTTTGTACTAAGCAAACTTATGCTTATCAGTTCCTAGTATAAACTTGTTGCGAGGGCGAATTTACGCTACTTATTTAAAGCAAAATTTGCGTTTCTACAAAAGGTTTAGGTATAATCTGATTACTAAATAACACGCTTCATTCATTCATCTGTTACCATTTATTTACATTTACGAACCATGTGTAGGTAGAAGTAAATAAACAATTGGAGCTGAAAGGAACTGCTGAAGAATTGGGTAAATAGGTACTTAATTAGGTACTTACATAGTTAATTCATAAGAAAACCTTTTAATACCTTCCTAGTTTACACTAAAAGACTTACCTGAAGAAAGAAACTTTCCGAAATAGAAAAGAAAATTCCACCGGTTTAATATATCCGATTTTTTGCTACTGCTCTATAAATCATTCCACTCAATAATGTAAAATTAATATTAGTGTTAAAAGACACGGCCGCCATTTTGAATCTCGAACGCAGCGAGGGATGTAGCGCTCCCCCGAGCGGAGCGAGTCACTAGAATCTCGAAAACTAGAATCCTGAGAGCAGTGAGGGTTTTAAGCTTGGCCAAGACAAAAAGGTGGTAGTGCAGGTGTTGTGAAAAGTAAGTTATTTTGTTAGAATCTATACTTAATCTGTGTACGGTGGTTCTAATGTAAGCATCTACCCGACATCACAGAAACGCACTTCACACAGACAGGATCTAAAATTCCACTCAAATCTACGTCTACGCCTTAAAGTTCAATACAACGTAAAAACAGTACACGTAATAGAAAAATAAATATTCCCGCTAAAATATTCCCATTCAATGTCGGAACCGAATTTTTCCCGCCGTTAATAATTGTGAGCCACATGGCCTATATTGTTTATTTTTTACGACGGAAGCCGAAATGAGCGTTGCTGTCGTTATGAGTAAATTATTGTTCCTTTTATATATTAATAATGGTGGTGATAGGTGAATAAATTAGTGAAACACTGAGATTTTTTAGACTCAGTCTTGTTTAGGGTTCCGTACCTAGAATGGAAAAAACTCTTTGTTGTCCGTCCGTCCGTCCGTCTGTCCGTCTGTCTGTCTGTCAAGCAAGACCCTTGTTCTCAGGAACGCGTGGAGGTATCAAGCTGGAATTTATAAGAAATACTCAAGTCTAATGTCCCTTGGAGCTGTGAAAAAAACAACGTTCTAAGCCAACGCAATCAAAAGATATAGCCGTTTATGCCGCAAATTTTCGACACTCGCAAGGGAATGAAAACCTACAGGATACTTCCCGTGAACTCAGAATCTTGAAATTTGGTACGAAGTAACGTCTAATAGCACAGATAAAGGAAAAATTGCGAAAACCGTAAATTTTTAGTTACATCATATAATAAAAATATTTTAATAATTTTTGTACGGGACCCTTAGTGCGCGAGTCCGACTCGCACTTGGCCGCTTTTTTGTTTTAGTACAGAGAAGACAGCTAAATAATAACAGCCGCTCGGGCCTTAGTTAGTCCGTAAATAGGTGACAAACCATGACACGCCGAGTTTCCTCCGTGCCCTTAAAAAACACGTTAAGCCGTTGGTCTTGGCTCTGTCACTTGTAGATCTTTGACAGAACCCAAAGTCTGAGAAATAGTCATACCAAGGGGGTACTAGCCAGTACTAAGTGTGTTTTGGAGGTCAGATAAGTAATAGCTCCTTGTAAAATTCTGATAGGTCAGCCGCAATTGGTAAGACTGGAAGCCGACACCAACACAGTTGGGAAAAGGCTAGGCAGACGATGCTGAGTACTGAGTAGACTGTACATCGTAAAACTAACTCTCATATTTCATATTCATCAGCCTTTAACGTTCCCACTGTTGGGACACAGGCCGCCGGTCTGTGAGAGGGCCACCACGCGGGTTGGTAGACGTCACATGTCTTCGAATTTTTCAGTTCTGTTTCTTCACAATATTTTCCGTTTTGTGAGCAGTGGGAATTTAATAATTTGCACGAGAAGTGACGATCTGAATTTGAACTTACAACTCATAAAGACGAAAACAATAAAGAATACTTTGATTTTATCGTCTCGTAGAACGAATCATCGCTATAAAATGTTGCACTAACGTAAAATTATTTCCAAAAAAACTCTTACAGCGAATTTCTCTAAAATTCGCAGAAGCATAAACCAATAAATTCCACATTTTATATAAAGCATACCTCCGCTCTTCCGTTATGATCTAGAAGTTTAAAGTATAAACTAATCTAAATATTTATTTTTCCAGATTCAGATTTTAGTCAATCGTTCGTCCTTGATAGAGGACCACACAGGCAATGAGCAGACGATGGAACCCAGTTGTCCGCCGGAAAGACGCGGCAAGCAGAAAGGAAATAAAATACATTTTCATTACTCTTATTTTGAAAGTAGGTCTGAAGTTGCCTGAGGAGCGGGATGAAAGTAATACTTTTCATCCCTAGGGAGAATCGCTTTCAACTGACATATGTCAAATTATTATTCAATATTCTATTTTTACATTTTTATTGAACCATGTTCAAACTTTCTATGCAGCCACGAAGTAAAAT
The DNA here is from genome assembly GCA_949152445.1 of Cerastis rubricosa. Lineage (NCBI taxonomy): Eukaryota > Metazoa > Arthropoda > Insecta > Lepidoptera > Noctuidae > Cerastis > Cerastis rubricosa. Next base: position 4,314,821 of record OX424529.1, on the reverse strand, counting down.
TGAAATAACTCAAAGTTAAGTATTGGTTAAAGAATAAATATTTTTAAATAACTTTATTATAATTTAGTTTTAACAATTTTTTTAATAACATTGAGTTGGGCAAAATATTTACCAATTTTTCAATGATGAAAATGAAAAATAATGGCTGAATAGCTGGCTGGCTGGCCACAGAAAAAAAAAACAAAACAGATGGGAAAGCGGCAATCCGAAATAAAATTTACTAATTTTTTCTTTAGCTAATTCATGTTTTTATTTTTAATTTCCTTGTATTCGTAATGAAAAGCACAGTGTTTACCTCGGGTTAAAGACTTATTTAGTCCCTCAAACTATTGGCGCCCTCACTTCATTCGGGCGCCAAACCGTGTTTCGGGACTAAATAAGTTACTTTCATCCCTGGGGTAACAATGTACTATAATTTCTTACATGCCTCATAACACAAAACAGACAACAACAATACACAAAAAAAATACAATAAATAACAAAATTACATAATGAAACAAATACAATAAAATTGAAACCAATGGATAAAAAACAACGCGGCAAACAATGGACAGAATTCATTTTAGCGGCCATTTTTAAACACCGTTTGCTCACCGCCTTACATTCATAAATAACAAGAATAAGAGCGATATACCAATTTCACCTGATGTTGTACATGAAGAAACAACAAACAGACATCGTTTATTTTTATATATTAGTGTAGTTTATCCAAAATGTTTGGCAAAACACTTGGCCGTCAGCCAATCGCTGCTTCCCATCTTTGACTTATTCCTTAACGTTAAGTGATATTCGGAATTCAGTCAAAAACACACACTTGGCACTTGACATTCTCAAGATATATCTAGGATTAGAGACGAGAATATTGGCTTTAGTCTGAGCTAATCCTACAGAAGAGTTGAAGGGATTTGCAAATGTAATAAATAGATAATCTCTGTCGTGTTTTGTCTACCACTACAAAATAAAATAAATATGAGACATTAAAGGTAGACGAGAGGAAAGCTCGTGGCTAAATAATAACAGTCACACGGGTCGATCTTTAAGGTTAAGCCGTGCTTGCCGTGGTTGGTCCGTAGATGGGTGACCATAATTACATACAGAGTTTCGTCCGTGCCTCGGAAAGCACGTTAAGCCGTTGGTCCCGGCTGTCATTTTGTAGATCTTTGACAGTCGTTACGAGTAGTCAGAAGCTAAAAGTCTGACATTCAGTCTTACCAAGGGTTATCGTATTACCCCGTTACTGGGTTGTGGAGGTCAAATAGGCAGTCGCTTCCTGTAAAATACTGGTACTCAGTTGCATCCGGTTAGACTGATATGATGATGATGATAGAAGAAGAAGACATACTGCGCTGACCTCATAAAAATTGGGATAAGGGCAAAAGAATGTTGATGATGCAGTCTTTGAATGATCTTCGATTAAATATTCCATTTATTTGTACTTTTGTAGTGCCTAATAGTTAACACATCGTAAGTTTACAAAGCTTCAGCAGAATATGTTCAATATTTACGCAAACATTCTTCGTAGTAATAAAACCAAAAGTTTCTGTTTATTTTCGTCTCTCCGATACGAAGCCCTTTGGGATCATGGCCATGGCTCAACGCATTCAAAACCACTTGAGTGAACAAGAAAATCTAATATAAATCCGTGTGTTTTAGACACTTAGGATTGCTTATACCACAAATCACTAAAAACTAGTATTTTTTTTATCAAAGATTTTTGGTGATACATTAGGTTATTTTTATCAAAGATTTTTGGTGATACATTAGGTTATTTTTATCAAAGATTTTTGGTGATACATTAGGTTATTTTTATCAAAGATTTTTGGTGATACATTAGGTTATTTTTATCAAAGATTTTTGGTGATACATTAGGTTATTTTTATCAAAGATTTTTGGTGATACATTAGGTTATTTTTATCAAAGATTTTTGGTGATACATTAGGTTATTTTTATCAAAGATTTTTGGTGATACATTAGGTTATTTTTATCAAAGATTTTTGGTGATACATTAGGTTATTTTAATCAAAGATTTTTGGTGGTACATTAGGTTATTTTTATCAAAGATTTTTGGTGAAACATTAGGTTATTTTTATCAAAGATTTTTGGTGAAACATTCGGTTATTTTTATCAAAAAATTTTGGTGATACATTAGGTTATTTTTATCAAAGGTTTTTGGTGATACATTAGGTTATTTTTATTATTGCTTATTGTTAGGTTGTGGTAACTCAAAAACTATCCATTGGCGCATACTTACACTTTTTTACAATATAAGAATTTAAAATCCATATTATAGACAAATTAACAACAAAACAATATTTATGGACAGTTAAATTCAATCAATCCATACTAATAATATAAATGCGCAAGTCACTCTGTTTTTGTATGTTTTTTTGTTTGTTACCTTTTCACGACTAAACGGCTGATCGGATCTTTATGAAATTTGGCAAGAAGATAGATTTCAACCTGGGGAAGGACATAGGCTATATATCATCACGCTACGACCAATAGGAGCGGAGCAGCAATGAAAAATGTTGCGAAAATGGGGAAAATGTGACGCAGACGAAGTTGCGCGGGGCAGCTAGTAATTATAATAAATATTTAAAATACCATTCTGTCTCTGTCATTTACAAACAATTGATAGAAACAGAATGATGTTTTGAACACGTTTAAGGCCAAAAACAATAATTAGTTAAAAGAAAAAGTTAAATTAGTGTCAAAGGGAATCATCATCATCATCATCATTTTAGCCGAAAGACGTCCACTGCTGGACATAGGCCTCCCCCAAGTTTCGCCACATTGACATAACATAGGGGGTTTTTCCATAATCGCCACGCTTGGCAGGCGGGTTGGCGATCACAGTACGGTGGTCACAAAAGCATAGAGAACGCCGCTGCCCATTCTCTGGCAAGTCCCTTAGTCGGCTCTTACGACACCAACGGGATGATATGGGATGGTGCTATTCTTTGCGTCCGACACCATACAGAGCCGAGTCAAAGGGAATATACCATAACTATTATGAAATTATTGGCAATATTGATGCTTATCCCAGTAGGTAAAGAACTGTCAAATTCAAAGGATTGGATCGTAAAAATGAAAAACAATAACGGAAAATGGAAGCATCGCAGAGCAGATATATTAGAAGTAGCTACATCATACTACAAAAATTTATACGAAAGTAACATCAAACAAGACGAAACTGAATTAACAGAAACCTCAGACATTCCCTACATCCTTCAGGCTGAAGTCGGGAAAGCTATAGATACCCAAAAAGAAGATAAAGCTCCTGGACCCGACGACATAAACAACGAAATACTGAGACAAAGCAAGGAAGTCTTGACACCTGTCCTCACAAAAATATTTAACGAGGTATTATACACGGAAATTATCCCCGAGCAATGGACAGGGTCTAACATTATCTTGCTATACAAGAAAGGGGACAAACATGAAATCGGAAACTACCGTCCTATTAGCCTTATGTCCAACATATATAAGATTTTTGCCAAAATCATTCTAAAAAGGATTGAAACAACCCTAGACGAACATCAACCCATCGAGCAGGCGGGATTCCGTAAAGATTTCTCAGTGATCGATCATATTCACGTAGTACGTCAAGTCTTAGAGAAATACCATGAATACCAACTCACATATTACATTGCATTTATCGACTACAGTAAAGCATTCGATTCTTTACTTCACGGAAAAATATGGGAAGCACTAACGGAACAAGGAATCGAACACAAATATATCAGAATAATAAGAAATGTATATTGCAATGCTACAGCGAGAATACAATTGGAAAAGAAAGGCCCTCCATTCATAATAGGGAGGGGAGTCAGACAGGGAGACCCCTTATCCCCAAAACTATTCTCGGCGGTACTAGAATCAATTTTCAGAAGACTCAGTTGGGAACATCTCGGGATCAAGGTAGACGGAGAATCGCTGACGCATTTGAGATTTGCTGATGATATAGTGTTATTTGCTAAAACATCAGAAGACTTAAGCAAAATGATTAATGAACTCGCGATAGCAAGTGCGTCAGTAGGGCTAAAACTAAATCCGGATAAAACTAGACTGATGACAAATGGAAAACAAAGCGTCATAAAATTAGGAAACACCCCAATTGATTACACCGACGAATACATTTATCTGGGACAGATTATTACTCAAAGAGATTCTATACGCAGAGAAGTTGAGAGAAGAATTACAAACGGATGGAGGAGATACTGGGGTTTGAAAGAAGTTATGAAGGACAGAAAAGTACATCTAAAATTAAAAAGCAAGTTATTCAACACCTGTATACTACCTGTCCTTATGTATGGCTGCCAATCATGGGCTTTAACCCAGGAAATGACAAACAAACTCACAACATGCCAGTATGCAATGGAAAGGAGTATGTTGCATATAAAAAAATCAGACAGATTGAAAAACTGTGCCATTAGAAATAGAACAAAAACTATAGGTGTCGCAATGAAAATCAGAAGACTTAAATGGAGATGGGCAGGGCATATGATCAGAGGTCACGGCAAATGGAGTAAGAAAGTTACAAGATGGTACCCCAGAGAAGGAAAAAGGAAGAAAGGTAGACCACAAAAAAGGTGGGATGATGACATCAGACAGGTGGCAGGAGTGATGTGGAACAGAGTGGCCCAAGAAAGGTCAGAATGGAAAAGGTTGGAGGAGGCCTTTGCCGATTGGCAGACAGATCTGCAGAAAATAAAGAAAAATCAAATATTTGAATAAGTTTAAGTTTAATTTTGTAAGAAAAATTTTGTTTCTAGATTTAAGGTCTAATATTTGAATAAGTTTAAGTTTAATTTTATAAGAAAAATGCTGTTTCTAGATTTAAGGTCTGAATAAATGGCTATATTATTATATTATTATTATATTATCCCAGTAGGTACGTAACATTAAACAGGGTACTGACTGGTTTATGTAATTAATAGACTACAGGAAATTCAAAGATTATTACACCATAGAATAAAATGTATAGAAACATTGAATAACAATAAATTTTTCCCTATTAGTCAGTAATAATCGCTTAGCTTCCGAAGCTGAAACATTTGTATAGGTAACGGTCATCATCAGCCTGTACTCGTCCACTGCTGGACATAGGCCTCTCCCATGACACGCCACTGAGCACGATCCTCGGGCACTCTCATCCAGCTCTTGCCAGCCGCCTTGCGAAAATCATCGCTCCACCGAGTCTGAGGACGTCCTACGCTACGTTTACCGATCCGTGGTCTCCACTCAAAAACTCGTCTACCCCAACGGTTATCGATTCTTTCGGTGGTAACGGAAATTCACGCAAATCTAATTAAAATGTTAGCCAAATTAAAATAATTAATAAGGAGCTCGTGGCTAAATAATAACAGCCGCATGGGTCGATCTTTAAGGTTAAGCCGTGCTTGCCGAGGTTGGTCCGTGGATGGGTGACCATAATTACATACCGAGTTTCCTCTGTGCTTCGGAAAGCACGTTAAGCCGTTGATCCCGGCTGTCATTTGGAGATCTTTGACAGTCGTTAAGAGTAGTCAGAAGCCAAAAGTCTGACATCCAGTCTTGCCAAGGGGTATCGTATTACCCAGTTACTGGGTTGTGGAGGACAGATAGGCAGTCGCTTCATGTAAAATACTGGTACTTAGCTGCATCCGGTTAGACTGGAAGCCGACCCCAAGATAGTTTGGGAAAAAGGCTAGGCAGATGATGATGGTGTTAGCCAAATTAAAGTTGGAAGAATAGTTTATCATCATTTTATTAATAGGTTTCACATGTTTTTCAGTGAAGGAACCAATAATTATAGAGAGAAAAAAACCGGTGACCTACCATGACGTCTTAAAACATTATTGTTTTACTCCTTTTCCAGTGTGGGAAAGAGATGGCGCTAGACATCCTGTATAGCTCCGTCTCTTTCCCACACTAGACTTAGAGTTAAACAATACTGCTTTAAGACGTCATGGTAGGCCAGCAGATTTAATTAATTAAAATATTTTGACACAAAAAATATTCCAGAGTTCTACTTTAGAAACATTTATAGAGAAAAATTCAATACACTTTTTATTACAATACTAGTTGTCCGGCGCAACTTCGTTTGCGTCACATTTTCCCCGTTTTCACAGCATTTTTCTTTGCTGCTCCACTCTTATTGGTTGCAGCATGATGACATATAGCCTATAGCCTTGCTCGATGAATGGGCTATCTAACACTGAAATATTTTTTTAAATCGGACCAGTAGTTTCGGAGCCTATTCAATGCAAACAAACAAACAATCAAATCTTTCCTCTTTATAATATTATATTATAGTTTAGAAAATACTAGAACAATCGTGTTAGTTTCGTAATCGTCACGTGATAGTAAAATAATATACGTTCGTGGTTTTAGACTATAAAGACACAGTTAACCACATCAGACCTGTAAATAGAAATCTATGTACTAAAGATACAATGACGATTGCGTTGGCCTGTCCAGTGTTCATAAGAAAACCTTTAGCATAATCATAGATATAATAGTTTTTATTTTATTTATATGAGCATAATAATTATAACATACCTACATCTGAAATACTACATCGTACTACCTATAATAAATGCGAAAGATTGGATGGATTAATAAGACCTTTTGTCGTCGTTTTAAAGTGCCCATGTAGGCCTATGTAAAATAAAATATTTTGTTTTTGTTTTTTTTTTTAAAGAGCGAAAAAGTTTGACAGCTTGCACGTCGTGACTGCGACAAATAGGCTACCACTAAGCATGATTCTGTGCAATATGGGGCTGTGCAATTAGTTACTCAATCACGCCAGAACGGCTAAACGGATCTTAATGAAATTTGGCACTGAGATACAAAAAAACCCAAATTTCCAAGCGAACGAGTTCGCAGGGAAAAGCTAGAGATTTCATAAAAGCGTGTTCTGTCCCAGAAATTCCTTTGTAGCGGATGCGGGACTATTCGAAAGAGATACTGTGGCCCTGGAACACAAAGGGCTAAGAAGGAACATGGATGGGTTTAGTAAGTACAAATCTGATACTCCCTTCCGCTCCGCCCAGAGCAGGAGGGGTAATGATGATTTGAAATCCGCAAAAAAAAAAGTTCCTTAGTAGCAGGCTAGTAGCCGGTAGTTAATAATGAATGCCTGGTTGATGGCCAATAGTAATAGGGCCGACCCCTATTACATGGTACATAATGGTACGAAATATGAGTGAACCTAACCTGTACTAAAGGTACACTTCTACCTAACCCTTCGAGGATAGTATAACAGTATAAATTAAAAAACAATTAAAGCAAAACAAACATAGTATTTTTTTTGTAGACTATTAAAAATTAAATCGTCATAATTAAAAGCAGATAGGAGCGTGGTCTCTTCAGCCTCCAAACAAGTAGTCTCTATACAAGCCTAAAATATAATATTCAAGGTCTCTGATCATGTCAGAGGGACACTGGTGGGGCAGGAGTGTGGTTTTAGCCGGTTCGAGTCCAACACTACCTCGACTGTCTCACAAGTCGTGCGATAGTCGAGGTGACCGTGGGAATTTCACAATACTGCCAAAAACCCTTCGAAGACTGATGTTTTTTTTATGATAGTATACAGTACATCCGAATATCTAATAATATCACAAACGAGGTCGCGAAAGATCGCTAGTTAGTAGTTACAAATAATTTATCGGTCGTAAACTACCATGTTTGTATGACATCCTTGGCATAAAAGATTGTAGTTTGAACTAGAATAAAAAATCAATCATTTAATAAAATGACATGTATTTCATGAAATACTTCATTTTTTAATGTTGTCATTTATGTTCATTTATAGGAAATCTATTACTTCCGGAAAGTAAAATAAGTGTGTGTTTATCGATTTATGAATGCAAATCTATTTGACTTCTAAGAAATGAAAATATTATTTAATATTTCGTTTCTAGCACGGCCACGACCACTAATAATCTTCTTTCGGAATCGGTGGGAAAGTAGGAGTAATAAGTGGGGAAGTTCTCAGGGCGGGCCTTTATTAGTTTTCAAACAATTTAAAGGTCAAAAACATCTTCCAGGTCAGGGTGAAACATAGAGCGGGGCCTTAGTTCGCTCGCTTCGCTCGCTCTCTAGACTTCGCCATCCCCTTCGAGCCTAACCTATCCGAATCGATGAAGCTCCAAATCAGCGGGAATGTTGCACAGTGGAGCCAATGTCGTGAGGAAATGAGACGATGACTATAGAGAAGTATGGTAAAAAAGACATGCTGCGCTGCCAAAACCAAGTAAATTGAGCAAGACGATGAAGAATTGATGATGATAAGCGAGCGGTTAATTTATTTTCTTACTTAAAAAGAAATAGCTTCAGAAGTATGAGGTTAATTAAAAAAGTACAACGACATTTTATAAACTTAGACAAGTGGTCAATCTTAACCCGTTTTGCATAGATTAGCAGGTGGTAAATTACGTCGCACATTCCCGCCATTCCCGGATCTACACGAAAATACCACAGATAAAAATAGCTCCTTCCATTTAACAGGCACAAGAAAGACCATGCCCATGTTTAAAACTGGCTGGCTAGAAAAAATATAACACCTGTCAAAGTTCCGGCCAGCAGTGTTGCAATAAAACAAAATTCGCAGTAGATGTTTAGTTTTGCGCTGCGTAGGTGTTGTGTAGTCTACTAATGAAAATAAAGCTTTACTCATAATAATAAGACAACAAGGATGTATGATAAAAATACCTTTGCTTCGCGTTTTGTTTAGATTATGTCGTCATTTGTTTGAATGTTACCAGTTTATTGTTCTCTAGAGTTTAAAAAATAATGAGATGAGACGTCATTATTATTCTCACGGGTGTAAGAAAAAAAAGACTATAATGTTCGCATTATTATACGTATAATTCGCCATGAATTTTAAAACAAGCCGTAGTGTATCTAAGTAATATTGGTAAGTAGGTACAGAAATCGAATTGTCATGATTATGTTTTTTTTTTAGCCTCTCGTTTGTCCCACTGCTGGGCAAACGGCTCACCTTTCTTCTTCCAAACCTCTCTATCTTGTGCAATATCTGGCCATGATCGCCCGGCAAACAAGATCAGATCGTCACACCACCTTCACCGCGGTCTACCTCGACGGCGATTTCCTCCGTCAGGCGTCCAGTGAGTTGACGATCTTTGCCCACGACTCTGGGTGCATTCGAGCTACGTGGCCGGCCCACTCCCACTTTAGCTTGGCTGTTTCTTGATGATATGATCATGTTAAAAGTTTGAATTTAAAAAGTATTATTAAAAAAAAAACTGTTAAGTATAATTAAAATCCAGATAGATAAACTTGACAGTTCACAGAACTGCTAGGTACATAAACCTTGCCGTTATCTAGAACGGGCTTAGGGTGACACCGCGGTGACATCACCGCCGAATATGCAGCAGTTGTTGGAAGTTTACCTTGTCAGGCTGCCGATAAGGCCTAGAGGTAGCTGTAGTAAATATTTTTTATTCTTATGTTAAAATAAATGTGTTTGTGTGTGTGTTGTGTGTGTGTGTGCGTGTGTGTGTGTTGTTTTAAATGTGTTCTTTTGCCCAACTTGCCTATTCGTGCCGCGAAGCCGACTCCGGTATACAACTCCCGCCTACACTACACCACTACGGCGGAGGACATCGTGGAGTACGTGCGTCAGAAGACCTCCACAAACCAGTTACTGGATACCACCTGGATACCTGTGTAACCACTTGGTAACACTTTGGTCCACTGACTACCTGTAATGACTGTAAAAGATCTACAAATAACAGCCGGGACCAACGGCTTAACGTGCTTTCCGAAGCACGGTGGGAACTCGGTATGTAATGGGTGGTCACCCATCCACGGACCAGCCCAGGCCAGCGCGGCTTAACCTAAAGTTCGACCCGAGCTTCTGTTATTATTTAGCCTCCAGCTCATCAAAATGTGTGTTTTAAATTGATGCCTCAAAATGTTCCACATCATACACTGCTAGCAGTAATCACCAGTCCATAGTCCTTTCTCGAAATTCGGATTCTCCATGACCATGAGTATATACAGAAAAACCGGCCAAGTGCGAGTCGGACTCGCGCACGAAGGGTTCCGTAACATTATTTATAAAAACGAGCAAAAAAAATCACTTTTTTTTTATTTAAGGGGGGCTCCCCTTAAATAATTATTTTATTCTGTTTTTAGTATTTGTTGTTATAGTATCAACAGAAATACATAATCTGTAGAAATTTCAACTGGCTAACTATCACGGTTCAAGAGATACAGCCTGGTGACAGACTGACGGACGGACGGACAGCGAAGTCTCAGTAATAGGATCCCGTTTGACCCTTTGGGTACGGAACCCTTAAAACGTACAACAATAAACAAATACCTGCGTATTCGGTACAGAAGTATTTTCTTTGCTAATAATAAAACCTCATTTAGACCAGGATTTGAACTGTCAAAATATTATCGCAATAACAAAATCAGAGTTAGTCTTGGCAGTTCTGGCAAAGGCTAACGATGGCCTTCAGCCTAATTATCGTACGAGATCCACAATATTGATAGCCAAAACGTCCATTTTAGCAAAAGTTCAATGAAACTACGTAAAAATAGCCGTGAGATCAAAGGACCGTAGCTTCTTTTGATGACAGTTACGTGAAGATGTGGCTTCTATTTTGCGTAATTGAATAAATATTGTAATGTTTCCGGTATTATTTCTGAAGGTTGGTAGTGTTTATCCGCCAACATTGTAGTGAAGTTTGAAAGGGACACTGTTTCCCATGACCAATTGGTTGTGAGAAAAGTAAGTTTTTTTTTGCCTTTTCTCTATTCGTTTGAAGTATATTAAATAAGACCGCAATTGATATCTTCTTCTTCACATTTTATTTAATAGAATACTACTTTAGATTATCGGCTGAAAGAACCAGAGACTACAGAAACACACACCAAATTTTAAAAGAAAAAAAACTGTCATTTTTTTATGGAACTTCTTAACACTTTAATCATTTTAATGGTATGATAACGTTTTATTTAATATATGCCATATATGCCTATGATATTCATACATATATGTCTATGATATTCACGTAATCCAACTACCCACATCAAATTGTTTTGACATACGCTGTCAAAACAGCTGTCAATTTCGAAATTACAAAACCTATTGTTATTAATTCCGTGAAAGCTGCCGGAATTTTTCTTCGATATCAACTCATAGATAATTTCTAATCATTTTAGTAAAGATATCGATTTTAAATAAACTTTTAGGTTTTCAAACCATAATACATGTTTAATTTAATTTTCAAAATATAATTATAAAATTCCTCAGTCATTATAATGAATTTAGATACGAGTATAAAACAAACGGTCTTTTCAATCCCCAAACGATGGCATACTATAATCTACCCAATTTACTTTGTCTTTTTTTTCAGAGCTCTTCCGTTTATTATCATTGCAGTCTAATATGAGAACCGATTTAACAAACTGACCGGTTTTTCGCATATAGGTAGTACTTTTGTGTACCTAGGTATTTGTGCAGTTTCTGTAAATTCAGGAATGGCCGCAAATAGCCGTAAACAATTAAACAATGCTAGGAATATCCCAGTTAATCTACCGCACATACATTAACGCCTATATTAAACAGACTATAATACGGTGAAAGCTTTGAGACTGAGTTACCGTGACGTGGATAATACAGTACTACAGTTGTAAAACTGTAATAAATATATTTGAGCTACAGTTAACTTTGATCTTAGTGCCAATAACTTGAGGATTTCTTTTCCGTAAAAACAAAAAAAAATGTACCTAATATAATTGTGAGAGCAGCGGTGGCCCATTGGTGGCAGCACCTACTTACGAGCAGTAAAAAGTGGGTTTGAACCCAGGCAGGCGCATTACTTTGTGCAATTTATTTCATCACCACTGCCCTCAAAAACGGTGAAGGAAAACTTCGTGAGGAAAAGAGGAGGACATGCCTGTCCTAGAACTAAAAATTCGTAGACCACGCGGGCCCAGTGCGGATGTCACATATTTATATTATATATTACAGCCCATTCCCTCTCATAGGGAGGAGGCTTGAGTCCCAGCAGTGGGAACATTATAGGCTGATGATGATGATCATGATATACATAATTTTATTATTTATATCCATACTAATATTATAAATGCGAAAGTCACTCTGTTTGTTTGTTACCTTTTCACGACTAAACGGCTGATCGGATCTTAATGAAATTTGGCAAGAAGATAGATTTTAACATAGGGAAGGACATAGGCTATATATCCTCACGCCACGAGCAATAGGAGCGGAGCAGCAATGAAAAATGTTGCGAAAACGGGGAAAATGTGACGCAGACGAAGTTGCGCGGGACAGCTAGTTTTTTTATACAGTTATGTTAAAAGGGGGAAAAGCTCGTGAAGCTAAACCAAATCGCCCGCATCGCTGTTAATTGGGAAACTGCTCAAAATCTGTAGAATACCACGTTGACTCGCAAAGTATATGCTGATTATCTGGTCACGGTGATGGATTGACTAACGACAGACAGTTCAAACACACAACTATATGTAATAAATGGTTCTACTAGTTGCATCTGATACTTCGATCCTATGATCTTCAAGATTTACATCCGAGAAATTAACATCATATACCCTTTTATACACGCTGGAATATTTACACCTGAACTGCTATGTATGGTGTCGGACGGCTTTGTATGGTGTCGGACGTAAAGAATAGCACCATCCCATATCTTCCCGTGGGTGTCGTAAGTGGCGACTAAGGGATTTGCCAGAGAATGGGCAGCAGCGTTCTCTGTGCTTTTTGTAACAACCGTACTGCGATCGCCAACCCGCCTGCCAAGCGTGGCGATTATGGCATAACCCCCCAAAATGTCAATGTGACTTGGGGGAGGCCTATGTCCAGCAGTGGACGTCTTTTGGGCTGAAATGATGATGATGATGATGAAGAAAAAAACAAACAAATCCGTTTAGCTGTAACGGCGTGAAAACATTTCGGAGATATAAAGAACTAGCTGTCCGGCGCAACTTCGTTTGCGTCAGATTTTCCCCGTTTTCGCTACATTTTTCATTGTTGCTCCACTCCTTTTGGTCGTAGCATGATGATATATAGCCTATAACCTTCCTCGATAAATGGGCTATATAACACTGAAAGATTTTTTCAATTCGGACCAGTAGTTTCGGAGCCTATTCAATGCAAACAAACAATCAAATCTTTCCTCTTTATAATATTATAGTTTAGAAGTTTAGATTTGCAAACGCTAAAATAACTGCGTCAGTGGTGCCATTGCTACCTCTCGCATTATTGCATGTGTTGCGGTATTGCAATCCCTTTTTCCGCATTATTATAAGTTACTTGCTGCTGGCCGTGACTTCGTTCGCGTGGCAATTTTGATGGGTTTTAGGGTAATGAAAAATAGATGTTGATATGCACACAAAATTGCATACAAATCGGTTCAGCCGTTTCGGAGGAGTTTGGTAACAAACACCGCGGCAAGGAATCTTTCTAATATTTAAAACTCTCTATTTTAAATATTAGAAAGATTCTTCACGGATAAACTGAATTTCAAGATCACGAATAAACTGAAGTTATTGCGGGTGAGTGTAAGTTCAGTTTATCCGTGATCATGGCGTTTGCAACAGCGCCGAAATATCGGGAACTCAAAACAAATAAACATGGTAAATATTCCTTTACAAGTGTTATTAATAGTGTTAGGGACCATGTCAGTTTAAAAATGATATTAGAAAGATTATTATAATTCTCAACCGTTTTATTAAATTGCTAACACGGGTAAGTTAACCTTTTGACTTGTTCTCCTCTGAACGTGTCACTTTCATTACCTAAAGGTCAAAGAAAAGGTGCAGCACCATAAACATTAAGGCGCTCTTCTAGGCGACTTTCATGCTTTTGAGGGGGTGAAGCAGATGAAGAGGCCCCCCTCTTCATCTGCTTCACCCCGAGTAGTCCCTTTAGTCCCGCCTACTGCGGGGTGCCCCGCTTGAATCATGTTGATGTGCGACGTCAATAAATGTATAGAAGCTTAATTTCAAAACTCAAAATAAAAGTACGAATAGCTCAGCGCGCCGCTAGCCTACTTCGCACATTGCTTCCGCGATGATCTCTAGGTTCGAACCTCAATACACGCATTTCTTTTTTAACTTATTTTTTTAATATAATGTATGTATCTACATTTCAATATCGCATTTTTTTTTTAAATATGTTTATAATTTTGTTTTCTTATTTTTTCGTAATAATTATAGGTTGATTGTTATTTTGGATTGTTTGGTTGTTTGGATTGTTATTTTATAGAAAAGGTTATCGAAATATTATCGAATAGATTCGTCAAACGAATAATAAATAATTCAAAGCAGCCTCATGGACAACCAAGGGCATTAAAGTCGGCAGTAAGAGGTTGACGAATCTCCGACTTGCCGACGACATGGTCCTTTTTGCCCACACAGCCCTGGAACTACAGACTATGCTCCAAAAACTGCACGCGTAGCATGACCGCCGTAGAAACTCGACGGAAAAATCGACAAAGTGCCACATTGTCATTGTCTATCTGTCATTATGTCGATTATTCCGTAGACAAAACTCGTTTCTACAGTGGTCTTGCTACGCGTGCAGTTTTATTTTTTAATAAAGAAGTAAATTTAAAATGTATTGTTCGATTAAATTTAGAATTTGACAATAGCACGTGGCGCCATCTATTGTGATAAGAAAGTTATTGTTTTTTCGGATCAGTACTTTTTGTCGGGATGAAAGGTATCCTATGGCCGTTTGGGTACACCTTACAACGTACATGCAGAATTTGAGGATGATCACTTCATTGGTTTAGGCGTGAAGAGGTAACAAACAAATTTTTAATATAATAACTTTTGCATTTATAATATAATAACTAACTGCGTGCGACTTCGTTGGCGTGGACTTTTTTTATGTGTATAAATAAAATAGATTTTGGACGATTCTCAGACCTACCCGATATGCACACAATTTCATACAAATCGGTTCAGCCATTTCGGAGGAGTATGGTAACTAACACTGTGACACGAGAATTTTATATATAAGATATAAGTATAATATATAAATATATATTTAAAGAAATATTTATTTATATAAATATATAAAATTAGGCTCAGGATAGAGAAATTAACTTGTAGCGGTTCGATATTAGTTCAATGCTAGCTCAGTGGATAAGACCGTGCGCCTCACATACGAGGAGTTGAAAGAATAATCACAGGAAAGAGGCAGACGGAAAGTAGTCGCCGTCAAGAATTGGCAAGTCCCGAAAAACTGGACACAGGTCAGTGTATTTTTGGTTTTAGCTCCTACTATCGACGGTTCGCAAAGAATTTTGCTGACATTGCGAAACCTCTACACAAACTCACTGAGGAAAAGTGACAATTCTGTTGGGACAAGAGCTGCGACGTCGCATTTCAGGAATCAAAGAAACGTCTGTGCAAAGCACCTATTTTTAAACAAACCAAACCGGAAAGAAATCATTGCGTTACTCGACGGGCTACTGCCGTTGTGACATTGCAGCATTTCAGTAAATAAACTCTTTTGCAAAAATAAAACGGGCACTATAGTTTTTTTTCTCTATTTCAATGAAGAAGAACAAGAAAGAGGTTTTATTCATTTGACAATGTATTGGCATGTCATTTGAAGCATCCTGGCATGATTCTTTACGTTCCAAATTTAAATTTTGAAATGAGCAAAATAAAATATTGATTATTGTAAAATTGCTTTACTAATGGCGCGAATTGCTGAAACGATATTTTTACTGATTACAAAAATTTTAAAACTCTTTGGAAATTTTCTGCAAATTAAACAATTTAATTTTTCTTTTTACATTAAATACCAGTTTTTGATATGAGTTAAAAGCGATAAGGACCGGTAAAATTATAGCCCTACTTGAAGAAGGTCGTTCGCAAACTTACGTGTCTCAGCGGCTAAATGTGAGTCGTTCCACTGTCCAGAGGACTTGGCAACGGTATCAAGAGACCGCTTCGGTCAAAAGAAGATCTGGTTCGGGAAGAAAACGATGCACAGAACCAAGAGACCGCTTTTTGGTGAGTCAGGCGTTGCGGAATCGTAAAGCATCAAGTGTGGACCTGAAGAAGAGCCTTGAAGAAGAGGAGTAGAAGTTAGCTTGTGGACGTTCAGGAGGAGGCTTTGGCTGCCAATATCAGGAGTTACCGCCCGGCTCGGGGTCCTAATTTACTCCGTGAGCACCGTGTTGCTCGACTTTAGTTTACTCGAAACTGTGCTTCATGGACTCTGGAGGACTGGAATTAAGTATTGTTTTCTGATGAAGCTAGAATCTCTTTGTGCGGAGAGGACCGACGCCGACGAGTGCTACGAAGACCACGGGAACGCTATGCGGAAGTGTGTTTCGAAGAAATCACTCCTTATGGCTGAAGCTCCGTTTTGTTTTGGGCAAAAATTAATTCGACGCAGCGTACGGAGTTAGTTTCCATAGAAAATGGAACATTAAAAGCACATCGGTACATAATGGAATTCCTAATTCCATATACACAACCTGCATTGACTGTACTTGGGGAAGATTCCATTTTTATGGACGACAATGCTCGCACACACCGTTCGGGCGACGTGGAAGCGTACATGCAAGAAGTTGGGATCCGTCGTTTAGATTGGTCAGATCGAACTCCTGACCTCAATCCAATTGAGCATGTCAATGTTTTAAAGAGACGGGTAAGATGAGTGCAACCTGCTCCACAAAACATCAGGGAGCTAAAACGAGTCATTGCAGAAGAGTGGGAACGTATTCCTCAAAACGTTATTAAAAACATCGTGGAAAGCATACCCAGAAGGATTCAAGTTGTGATTTTGGCAAGAGGAGGTCACAGTCTTTATTAGGTTTTTACATTTGTAACTTTATTTAATCTAAAAAAGTAAAAAAATCTTCTTGTCTTTATGCCGACCACTTCTTATTGTTTGGCCGTGTACATCGGTTTTAAAGAATTGATCGACTTTTAAAAAAAAATATTGCCGAAGTTCACTTCACGCGTATTAATTTATACGATTATAAGTATACAGAGTACGTCAATGGCAAGAGAACGATGATAACTCAAATCGTACTTAGAACGTAATTTCCTTAGGTGCCCGTTTTTTTTTTGCAAAAGAGTGTATTGCTGGGACGAAAGTTCCAGCTGCGAACTGACCATGCTGCATTGAAGTGGCTATTACAGTTCAAAAATCCGGAGGGACAAGTGGCGACATGGATTGTGATGATGGTGGATTGAACTACTGCAAGAGTTCGACTGCATAACTGAACATCGCACTGGGAGAACTCACGGTAACGCAGACGCCTTGTCAAGAAGACCTTGTCCTGAAGATTTTAAGCACTGTGCCAGGCAAGAGACTAAGGAGGTAGCAATCGTGAGGGTGCTTAGAACGAATCTCAGTCATGAATGGAAGGAAACCCTACAGCAGGCTCAGCAAAATGACTCAGAGATCAAACCGATCTTCGAGTAGATCAAAGCTGGTGCTCCTAAACCCAAGTGGAGTGATGTGGCAGCGATGAGTTCCATCATGAAGAGTTATTGGGCCCAATGGAACAGCTTGGTTATCCAGGATGGAGTCTTGTGCCGTAAATGGGAAAACGCTCGAGGGGACAGGTGTCATCTACAAATGGTTGTCCCTAAAGCCAAAGAACCGGATTTTCTACGGCTCTACCATGATGTATGTTCAGGAGGACATATGGGGGTAAAAAGGACTCTAATGAAGATCCGAGAGCGATTTTACTGGATCCACTGTCGAGAAGATGTGGAGGACTGTTGCCGTAAATGTATCACTTGTGCGGCTGTGAAAAGACCCCAAACACGCAGCAGAGGTGCATTCAAAGTGTACAACGTTGGAGCCTCCTGGGAATGGTGAGCCATTCTCAGAGAGTGAAAGTGGGAACAAGTACTTAATGGTTGTCATGGATTATTTCACAAAGTGGCCAGAAGTGTTCGCCATTCCTAACCAAGAAGCTACAACTGTCGCAGATAAATTGGTTCAGGAAGTTTGGAGTACCCTTAGAAATTCACAGATATACACACACATCAAGGAAGGAATTTTGAATCACAAGTATTTCAGGAGGCTTGCCGAATGATGGGTACCCACAAAACAAGAACCACTTCTTACCACCCACAATCTGATGGAATGGTGGGACGCTTTAACCAAACGTTGTAGAGAAATCTGGCAAAAGTCGTAGCAAGCATGCAAAAGGATTGGGAGAACCACATACAGCCGTTTCTTCTGTCCTACCGTAGTGCAGTCCACGAAAGTACGCCTGTGGCACCAGCCTTCGCGAACTTTGGAAGCGAATTACGGTTGCCCGCAGATTCAATCACTGGAACTGCCCCTGATGCACCACGCAGTGTTACAGATTATGCAAATGACTTGCGTAACAAGTTGAACGATGTTTATGAGCATATCAGACAATCCGGCCAACAGATGTCTGAGAAGATGAAGACCCGTTATGACCAGAAGACGAACAGGAGAGGTTTCGACGAGAATTCACTGGTGTGGTTGCATAACCCAGTGCGTAGCAAAGGGAAGTCTACGAAATTGCAACCAAAATGGGATGTACCATACCGAGTGGTGACCAGGATTGTCCAGGGTCAACGATGTCACCTACCGAATACAGAAAGGTCCACGAGGTGCGCCTAAGATCGTACATGTAGATCGATTAGCGCGATACTACGGGACTAACGATGCTCGGGACGAGCATGTCTAAGGAGGGGCAGTGTTACGTTGCCTGCTTTACGAGAACATTCTAGGATTACGTTCGAGTCTAGAATGATCCAGTATGTCTAGAAGATTCGAGAATAATCCTGGAATGTTCCACAATGTAAATGTCTAGAAACTTTGAGAAAGTTCTGGACCTTTCTAGAACTTTCTAGAAGGATTGGTTCCACTATAAAGCTATCTGGAAGGTTCAAGAAGGTTGTAGAACTTTCTCGAAGGATGGGTTTCCCCTAAGGAACTACCTAGAGATTCACGGAAGTTGTGGAAGTTTCTCGAACATGAGTCGGCCATTTAAATAGGCGACGGGTACGGAAGTGAGTTAGTCATGCATTCTAACTCACGCAACGAAGGAGCGGCGCAGGCCAGCTATTCGTTCGCTTACATGGGCAGCGTTACACAGTACATTGCCGCTCAAATTCAAACACTACGGCCCCTAGTCTGGAGCGCGATCGGCTAGCTCTGAGAGCATCTGCAGACGGGGGCCAGCATCCTTAGCGGTAGGATGCGCCAACAAAGTCACCTCCGTCGCAGGTCGTCATCCGCTGGGCCGCCTCCGGGCAACCGGAGGTCTCACCTGGCGGTGACCGACCGCCGAGGTGGCGTAAAGAAAGCTGCGCTCGCTACGGTAACGTTTCACCGTAGCTAAGCGCGCAGTGCCCAGCGCCGCTGGTGACTCCTACCGGACAAAATGACAATTACACACTGGCGAGTCGCGCACTTTACACACGCTCGCCCTCTCCGATATCCTATACAAGCAACCAAATGAGGTGCCCGTATTTACGGGCACATGTGATGATACCGCGGGGCAAGGGTAGAACCCACATCCCGCCAGCCTCGCCCCTCTACGGGGGCATAGCGATTTCTCGCGAGTGAGTTAGTCTGATTTTGGCTACGGAACGAAGTGATCTAAGTGAACTACTAATGCGATATATAAGTGATTAGTTGTGTATTTGTGATTGAGTTATAAGTGTTGTTTAGTGTTAAATAAAGATTTTTAGTGTTTAATTGGTAGTGTGATAATTTATCCTATACCCAGCTTGTAACAGTATGATAAGATAAGATAAGATAATTTATTTGCTTAAAACATGGTATACAGAGGTGTTATTATAGCATATGAGATCATACATGTTTTGCTTAAAATTAAAGCATGCAAACTTACACGAAAAACAAATTTGAATTGGTGAACATTACAATTTATGTTCAAAAAAATCTTTAACACCATAGAAATTATTTTCGCTCAGCCATTTATACAGTTTAATTTTGAATAACCTGCAATTTAACATTTTTAATACAATAGGCAGCTTATTATAAACACGCACACACATAGCCAGACAGCTTTTATTATATTTTGCTAATCTAGGGAGCTCATCTAGTACAAGTCTGTATTGATCACGGCGACTTCGAGAACTAATTTCCTCTGCTGTTTTGAATAATCCTTTATATTTCCTAACAAACATACATGCTTCATACAAATATAATGAAGGTAAGGGTAGCAAACCAAGCTTTTTAAATATTGGTTGACATGATTCATCAGATGGAATCCCGTATATGGCTCGTAAACACTTTTTTTGGGCGACAAATGCTCTGTTGTGATTTGTACTATTTCCCCACATAATCAATCCATACCGTAACGCGGACTCAACATATGCACGGTATGACATCACAGCCGTTTTTATATTTGTTACCTTTTTAATCTGTCTGAGGGCATATACAAATTTATTTATTTTATTGCATATTTTATCGATCTGAGCTTTCCAGTCTAAATGCTCGTCAATGACCACTCCTAAAAACTTAGTTTGTGTCACTTGTGTAATTTTTGGTATGTCCATTCTAAAATTAAATTGATTTTGATAAGATTGATTAAATTGTATAAATGCAGATTTCTTAAGATTAATTGATAAATTATTATTATTTAACCAATTGATTAGATTATCTATTGTATTATTTATGTCCGCTTCATGATTAATTATTGATTTACATTTTTTATCGGAAGTAACAATTATGGAAATGTCATCAGCAAAAAGAAAGCATTTATGATCGGTCACGTTTACTATGTCATTTATGTAAAGTAGGAATAAAATAGGGCGCAATATGCTTCCCTGGGGGACGCCGCGTTTTACAATTTTATATTCAGACGAAGAAAATACATAAAAACATTTAAAATAGTAGCATACCGGCATCGGACACCGTGCCCGAACTACCGATGGTCAGGGTTTTTCAAAGAGGAACCTCCTAACAATACGCGCCTTGTCCAGAATTACTGCTTTCTGAATCAAGCCCTTGATCCAGCTGCGAAACGAAAGTCTCCTCAGATGTTGGTCGAGGTTTCTAAGCCAGTTAGCAGTATGCGGACCTTCCTATCACGAAACTTGTTTGCGCCTGACAAAAGACTGCTTAGCATCTTATTCAGGCGGCCAAAGGAGCGTTCCCTCAACGATTGTTTCATGTTAGCAGTATTGATGCCTAATGCTTCTGACATTCCCAAATACTTGTAGGTTTCTGTTGAGAAGAGGAATCGGATCGGAGATTCTGGAATCCCATGGATACCATTATCTCGCTTCACATGCATGACTGCGCATTTGTCAACAAGTTTCTGTAACCATCAGTAGCTTCATCAGTTGCAAATTGTTGGGGGCAAAGAGTTTCATATCAATCATTTACATGGTTGAAAGGCGAGGTATGACCACCTCTCCTCAACCCAAAGCCCAGACCTGAACCCCTCAGTAGCATGCTAAAAGGGTTTAAGGCTAGGCAAAACCAGGTCTTGCCTAGCACTTACTTAGCTAGACTTAGCTCAGACTATCACCCTATCTACAAGAAACTTTAAAAGGTCTAAAGATAGCCACTCAGAAACTGTATCATTAATGGCTTTTAAGTGTCTTCGCAGTCTTGATATAACTAAAAGTTTTTCCGAATTATACATAGAGCTGAGCTAGTGTTTGTGAGGGAATCCCCGAAAAAGACAGCTGTGCTAGCTACATATTATTATTTTTCTTAATGTTTGTATTTTGTTCTTGAAGTTGTGAGGCCCTCCTCTGCCCCCCCCCCCCTTTCTGCTAGGTTACTGGACAGACAGGTGCGTGGATAGACGAATGAAAGGGTGGACATACGGACGGGGCGGATGGAGATATGCATGAAGAGGTGAACCAACAGTAAGAATACACTAAATTAAAACAATCTAAGTCTAAATAAATTTTATTTCTTTTGATGATTTTAGCAAAATCTAAATTGTATAAATTCTACACGACACAATTCTTCAAAATGTTGTCTTCTAACATGAGACGTTTTCATATATGGTATCTCTCGCGCTTTTTAGTTGACTTATTTACATAAGATAAATAACTTTAATTTTGTTTATGGTTCCTCTACATCATTCTTCTACGTCATTTTTGTAGTTTTAAGGGTCGCTGATAACGAAGATTTGGTAAAAAAAAAACTTCAAGATGGTGCGGATGAAATTTTCAGTTTTTTCGTCATGGGGGTCATTTTCTTGGTTTTCGGGATCGCTGAAAACGGGAATGACGAATAAACAAAATTACATTATTTAATTTTTCGGATTCCCTTTGCAGAACTTTGACCCTTCGCCACTGAGGTTCCCCACCCACAATTTTGACTCTTCGCCACTGATGTTCACTGATTTTTTATTTACACATTTTATGACTAAAATCGAACAAACATTTACACGAACGAAAAACTACTCATAAAATAAAATATAATAAACAGCTTTCAACAACAAACAGATCGAAATTTAATTGAAAAAATTTGAGCGGCGAGCGGAAAAAAAGTGACATACGTCCATCTAGCAGCGCGCCTCAGCGGTCACTGTCACTCTGCGTAGAAATAAAAGAGATGCGACAAGACGCCGCGAATGGCGTGATGTTTCGTTCGACTTGTTCGAATAATTATCATTAAAAACATGAATCCTTACAAATATAGTAAATAAAACGAAAAAGAAAACCGACAGTTCCCTTTATTATTTTATATTACATCACTGTTATTAATTTAGTCAAGATTAGTTGAGCAGTAATACAGTTACACTTGCTTGAAAATCAGAACTTCTCGATTTTTTTTTATCGGGTTTTTTTTCCAAAAACGTGTTTTGGGTCCGAAGGTTCCCTCATAAATATGGTCAAGAGTAACATATATTTTTTTTGTTGCTCTAAAATGTATACATTTGGCTAAAAAACTGTTCAAAGTTGCCTGTTTTGACGAGGTACAGCGTCTTAAAAGAAAACCTTTTCTAGAGGCTGTATGTCCTTGGATTTCACCCTAGCACTATCTATCTAATGGAACGCCGAGCCCACAGCTATTTACTGAGCGATGCAAAGTACTAGGGCGTTGTTTAAACTTAGAAAATGTTCTTAAAAAGCTGCTCTACTTTTCAGTTACTAAACTTGCTTTCATTTCATGTTTACTTCTAAAAATTTAACAAAAACTGAAACAGTTTTATACGACTAGAAATTCTTCTTTTTTAATTTTAAGAATAAACCCAGTATTCTAAATTCTAATTGATTCGTTAGTTGTTACTTAAGGGACGAGAAGGCAAGCGATGGGCTCAAGGCAACCAAAAAAAAACTTTATGAAATTGCTAAAGCAAGAAAATAAGGATCAAATTAACATGGCGACTGATAGTAATATGCCAAAAAAGAGGAACCTACTGGGCTAAACCAAAATATATAGATATTTTAAGACCGAATTCTTCAATGTTTCTATAACATTTTATGATTCTTAAGATCTAAAGAATCTAAATATAATTAAAATATCTGCAAGAATGTTTATTTTAATTGCAGCGCACTATGATTTAATGGCCGCTACTTTTATGGATCAATAAAATTTATTATTAATTCTTCGAAAATCTTCGCTGGCACTTTTGGCATTTTAAACGGTTAACGAACTATTTTGAGCCTGTTGAAATTATCATTAGTAAGTCTTAGTAAAGCAATATTATAATAAATGTCATGAAGACTTTATAAAATGTCACAAGACTTGACTGACATCTAACATCATTCCTACTATTCCAAGTTACAAGTTTCTGTTTATCAATCCATCAAACACATTAGAAATACGTTCACGTGTGCCTTTGTGTACAACCCATTACATTTATTCCAAGTGACATTTCCGTTCTATTTCAAGCCATTCCCTCATTTATGTGGCAACCCTGAGGCATAGACAACTGTAGACCTTTATGTGACCTCTTTGCAACCCCATTTGCCTAATGAAATAAACATGTGTGCAGTGCGGGAAATTGATTTTCGCGGTTAGTGCCATTGCTTTTAGAATAAAATCTTTTTCTTGCTGTAAAGTAGTTAATGGAATAATATAAATATTTGAGATGGATCTGTAATGAGTTCAAGGTGTTCCAAACATTATTTCTTCAATTCATTTGAATTCCAAACTAAATTGAATGAACCACTTATATT
The DNA here is from genome assembly GCA_949152445.1 of Cerastis rubricosa. Lineage (NCBI taxonomy): Eukaryota > Metazoa > Arthropoda > Insecta > Lepidoptera > Noctuidae > Cerastis > Cerastis rubricosa. The sequence goes on along the minus strand of OX424529.1, from coordinate 4,290,689 downwards.
TTATATATTCCGTCTGGTTGCAATTCAAGCATGCTAAAAGGTCACTCGGAACTTCGGGAAACTTGGAAAATTGAATTTATCTTTTGACGGTTCTGTTCAAGACTAGGTCTAGGTAATCGTCGTTGGGGCTGATATTATTTTGCCTAAACAAAAGTATAGGTTTTTATTGATATTATAGGTATTTATTTATTTTACCATTTGATATCTTGACAACCACTGTAGTAATACCCTGAATGAATTTGGCCCCTAGCGAAAGACGATACAGCAAACATGAAATGTCAAGAGTTGACGCACCATTTCTAAGGGTTGCCAGATAGAAATAGTGAGCTGAAGGTTAGCCACTATAGTGACATAGACTAAATCACAGCCTGTTCGGTTTATGTCCTCAACTGTTAGTAGGTTAATCTGTGTCACATGACATTCAGTTTCAATGTAATTACGAACAGAATGATAAGGCTTAGTCTATACAATATTGTAATCGGTTAGAATTTGAAATTAGAAAGTACACTATGTCATCGAAAAAAGTTTTAAAATTCGAATAGTAGGGCCAAATTTAATCGATTCTTTTTTGTTTCGAGGAAGAGGAAGTCTGAAAGTGGCGCTCAAGTTACTGAAAAGTTGTGTGGTAATCGGTTATCATAATGTGTACATCTGATCGGAGGGATGTAGAAAATGTCGTGCGGAAAGTTTTTAGTGTAAATGTGGATAGCTTTAAGAGAAGAGGAAGACCACAGGCTGTTTTGTTTTGAAATGTAATGGTTCTTGGCCCATTATTTTTTGTGGAATTGCTCAATCCTTCTCTGAGTAAGAAGAGACATTTAGCATTGGAGGAAAGTCCAAGTCTTCTAACCGATCAAAAGAACTTTCTTTTCTTTCTTTTAGTAAACTTTTACTGGACATTTATGTCTAGTAAACAGAAAATTGAAACATCGTATACGTCATCGTGAATACGTCATTAGACCAATGTGGGTCATTGATCAAGTTGTAATATGTTATGTATCTTGTAAATAAATCTTTCAGCATCAAATCACTAGTGCTCCCGAAGTTTGACGGATTTTCACGAACTCTAGTTGTTAGGTTATGTACGACGATTTGAAAGATATTACGTAATTGTGTAAGGGCATTGTTGACTAGTTGGCTGCAATTATCATTAATTTGATGACTATTTTGCTGATTTGTTTTCGCGAAAACCTAGAATGGTATCTAATTACGAATGTCAAATAAGAATAAAACACCCAAAAAATATTTTTGGAGTTTTTGGAGTTGACTTTTGTTACAGCATTTTGAATTTTTTCTCCACATGGATGCTTACAATATTACGGATGGGAATTCAGTCTACAAGTTTTCGCAGTTTTTACCCACCAAATAGGCTATTCAACAAGTTCAAAAACATGTTAATTCTTGATAAAACTCCTAAAAATATGAGCGAAGGCGCATTCGATTCGGAATGACGTCTAGAAAAATTTATCATTCATTCATTCGTCATTTCAGCCCAAAAGACGTCCACTGCTGGACATAGGCCTCCCCCAAGTGTTGCCATATTGACATTTTGGGGGGTTTTGCCATAATCGCCACGCTTGGCAGGCAGGTTGGCGATCGCAGTACGGTTGTTACTAAAGTACAGAGAACGCTGCTGCCCATTCTCTGGCAAATTCCGTTAGTAGTAGTAAAATGTATCGAAAGTATGTATTAGCACGTAGCCCGACCCGCCTGTTTCACCCCATCAGCTCATAATGCCACGACGCTCATTAGTTCCGCCATAACGCGTTACGACCGACTCATCCCGACTAACACGCGTTTATAGTCCGCAAAACCGTTTTACTAGCCCGTTTGATACCGATAAAATTAGCAAAAACACATAAAAATAGGGTAATTAAACATAAACGGGTTTTACGGTTTGATAAACATGTCTGATCGTTTATTGTATTATTTCGATGTAAATGGCAGTGATTTAAATTATTTGTATGATGAATTTCATGATGACGCAATAGAGGATAGATTGATTGTTATTTGTGGTTTAATTTGGATTATATGGCATTGGAATGACAGTTGTTTTCAGCATCAACCAGATTCACGGATTATTCATGAATCTAGCAAGCACAGAAGCCGACTGCAACATATTCATGTAACAAAACCAGTTAATGATGAACTGTCAACTGGATATAAGACTAGAGGAGGACCAAAGAAACGATGAATGGACTGAGTGAAGGATGATATAGCAAGAAAAGAGGTGACTGAAGAGATGACAAGTAATAGAGAAGTATAGAAAAGGAATACAAGTTGCGCCAACCCCGAAATGTAAATTAAGATCAGGACAAGAGAATGATGACGATAATTCGAAACTTTGATGATCTATTTTCCCCGTTTTGCAAAAGCAAGAAAATAAGGATCAAATTAACATGGCGACTGATAGTAATATGCCAAAAAAGAGGAACCTACTGGGCTAAACCAAAATATATAGATATTTTAAGACCGAATTCTTCAATGTTTCTATAACATTTTATGATTCTTAAGATCTAAAGAATCTAAATATAATTAAAATATCTGCAAGAATGTTTATTTTAATTGCAGCGCACTATGATTTAATGGCCGCTACTTTTATGGATCAATAAAATTTATTATTAATTCTTCGAAAATCTTCGCTGGCACTTTTGGCATTTTAAACGGTTAACGAACTATTTTGAGCCTGTTGAAATTATCATTAGTAAGTCTTAGTAAAGCAATATTATAATAAATGTCATGAAGACTTTATAAAATGTCACAAGACTTGACTGACATCTAACATCATTCCTACTATTCCAAGTTACAAGTTTCTGTTTATCAATCCATCAAACACATTAGAAATACGTTCACGTGTGCCTTTGTGTACAACCCATTACATTTATTCCAAGTGACATTTCCGTTCTATTTCAAGCCATTCCCTCATTTATGTGGCAACCCTGAGGCATAGACAACTGTAGACCTTTATGTGACCTCTTTGCAACCCCATTTGCCTAATGAAATAAACATGTGTGCAGTGCGGGAAATTGATTTTCGCGGTTAGTGCCATTGCTTTTAGAATAAAATCTTTTTCTTGCTGTAAAGTAGTTAATGGAATAATATAAATATTTGAGATGGATCTGTAATGAGTTCAAGGTGTTCCAAACATTATTTCTTCAATTCATTTGAATTCCAAACTAAATTGAATGAACCACTTATATTTTATATATTCCGTCTGGTTGCAATTCAAGCATGCTAAAAGGTCACTCGGAACTTCGGGAAACTTGGAAAATTGAATTTATCTTTTGACGGTTCTGTTCAAGACTAGGTCTAGGTAATCGTCGTTGGGGCTGATATTATTTTGCCTAAACAAAAGTATAGGTTTTTATTGATATTATAGGTATTTATTTATTTTACCATTTGATATCTTGACAACCACTGTAGTAATACCCTGAATGAATTTGGCCCCTAGCGAAAGACGATACAGCAAACATGAAATGTCAAGAGTTGACGCACCATTTCTAAGGGTTGCCAGATAGAAATAGTGAGCTGAAGGTTAGCCACTATAGTGACATAGACTAAATCACAGCCTGTTCGGTTTATGTCCTCAACTGTTAGTAGGTTAATCTGTGTCACATGACATTCAGTTTCAATGTAATTACGAACAGAATGATAAGGCTTAGTCTATACAATATTGTAATCGGTTAGAATTTGAAATTAGAAAGTACACTATGTCATCGAAAAAAGTTTTAAAATTCGAATAGTAGGGCCAAATTTAATCGATTCTTTTTTGTTTCGAGGAAGAGGAAGTCTGAAAGTGGCGCTCAAGTTACTGAAAAGTTGTGTGGTAATCGGTTATCATAATGTGTACATCTGATCGGAGGGATGTAGAAAATGTCGTGCGGAAAGTTTTTAGTGTAAATGTGGATAGCTTTAAGAGAAGAGGAAGACCACAGGCTGTTTTGTTTTGAAATGTAATGGTTCTTGGCCCATTATTTTTTGTGGAATTGCTCAATCCTTCTCTGAGTAAGAAGAGACATTTAGCATTGGAGGAAAGTCCAAGTCTTCTAACCGATCAAAAGAACTTTCTTTTCTTTCTTTTAGTAAACTTTTACTGGACATTTATGTCTAGTAAACAGAAAATTGAAACATCGTATACGTCATCGTGAATACGTCATTAGACCAATGTGGGTCATTGATCAAGTTGTAATATGTTATGTATCTTGTAAATAAATCTTTCAGCATCAAATCACTAGTGCTCCCGAAGTTTGACGGATTTTCACGAACTCTAGTTGTTAGGTTATGTACGACGATTTGAAAGATATTACGTAATTGTGTAAGGGCATTGTTGACTAGTTGGCTGCAATTATCATTAATTTGATGACTATTTTGCTGATTTGTTTTCGCGAAAACCTAGAATGGTATCTAATTTCGAATGGAAAATAAAAATAGAACACCCAAACAATATTTTTGGAGTTTTTGGAACAGCATATTGATTTTTTTCTCCACATGGATGCTTACAATATTACGGATGGGAATTCAGTCTACTACAACCTTCCGCAGTTTAGACCCACCAAATAGGCTAGTCAACAAGTTCAAAAACGTGTTAATTCTTGATAAAACTCCTAAAAATATGAGCGATGGCGCATTCGATTCGGAATGACGTCTAGAAAAATTTATCATTCATTCATTCGTCCTTTCAGCCCAAAAGACGTCCACTGCTGGACATAGGCCTCCCCCAAGTGTCGCCATATTGACATTTTGGGCGGTTTTGCCATAATCGCCACGCTTGGCAGGCGGGTTGGCGATCGCAGTACGGTTGTTACAAAAGCACAGAGAACGCTGCTGCCCATTCTCTGGCAAATCCCTTAGCAGTAGTAAAAATGTATCGAAAGTATGTATTAGCACGTAGCCCGACCCGCCTGCTACACCCCATCAGCTCATAATGCCACGACGCTCATTAGTTCCGCCATAACGCGTTACGACCGACTCATCCCGACTAACGCGCGTTTATAGCCCGCAAAACCGTTTTACTAGCCCGTTTGATACCGATAAAATTAGCAAAAACACATAAAAATAGGGTAATTAAACATAAACGGGTTTTACGGTTTGATAAACATGTCTGATCGTTTATTGTATTATTTCGATGTAAATGGCAGTGATTTAAATTATTTGTATGATGAATTTCATGATGACGCAATAGAGGATAGATTGATTGTTATTTGTGGTTTTATTTGGATTATATGGCATTGGAATAACAGTTGTTTTCAGCATCAACCAGATTCACGGATTTTTCATGAATCTAGCAAGCACAGAAGCCGACTGCAACATATTCATGTAACAAAACCAGTTAATGATGAACTGTCTATAAGACTGAACTGGATATAAGACTAGAGGAGGACCAAAGAAACGATGGATGGACTGAGTGAAGGATGATATAGCAAGAAAAGAGGTGACTGAAGAGATGACAAGTAATAGAGAAGTATAGAAAAGGAAGACAAGTTGCGCCAACCCCAAATATGTAAATTAAGATCAGGACAAGAGAATGATGACGATAATTCGAAACTTTGATGATCTATTTTCAGGCTTTAGAGCAGCGTTAAGTTTCCCAATTGGTGGGTCGCGACCCGGTACCGGGCCGACAAAATAAAATACCGGGTCGCAGCATATCTACCTCGTTTTAAAAAAATATTAATTTATTTATTAAAACTTAATGCACAAGTAAAATGTCTTGGGCATTTTCTACCAGTCCACCTTCGAAAAAATTGCTTCATTCGCACAAAATAGGCGATAACGACCTAATTTACTTATTGTAATCAGCCGGGGAAGAGGTTTTAAAGTTTTGACTGGGTCACTAAGGGCCAATGTGACTTTACCGGGCCATGGCAGAATAATGTTTGGGAAACACTGTTTAGAGCCATTTTAATGTGTGAGTGTAGGAACTAAGTTGGCGTCATCCAAATACCTCTCTTTTACGAGTCGACACGATCGCTTGCTAGCGTCGTAGTAAGAGCAAAATGTTCGATGTCATTACTTTACTTTTACAGTACAAAAGATTTATTTCCCTATTAAATCCGTTTCAGAACAGTGATATCGAAAGTACCAATAAAATTAAATCTAATTCTCTTGAATGGCGGCCGTAAACAGTTTGGTATTTATTGTTAAGAGACTTGCTCACACCTTAAAATAAATTGCAAGTATTTATTTTTAGGTACATCTTGTGTATAAACGTCAATCTACCAATTTTTTTTCCTTTATTGGCCAACCAACCATTGTTTACACTTTATTAATTTAAAGTAACTATCTACCATAATCTAAGGTAAGTGTAACAAATTTTTTACAGGCTAGCACCGCATCCCATAAACAGTATTTAGGTGTGCCACAAGCACTGTAGGTACTCATCATCATCATCATCATTTCAGCCGAAAGGCGTCCACTGCTGGACATAGGCCTCCCCCAACGCCACATCGACATAAGGGGGGTTTTGCCATAATCGCCACGCTTGGCAGGCGGGTTGGCGATCGCAGTACAGTTGTTACAAAAGCACAAAGAACGCTGCTGCCCATTCTCAGGCAAGTCTCTTAGTCGCCTCTTACGACACCCACGGGAAGATATGGGATGGTGCTATTCTTTACGTCCGACACCATACGGAACACTGTACTGTAGGTACAGTGTTCCGTATGGTGTCGGGTAAAAAAAAACGAATTTACTAAAACAACAATTTTAAATTAACATTGTGTGTACATTATATAAACCAGCAGAATTAGCAAAGTAAGATTTAATAGCTCAAAGCAAATAGAGACACGACACAATAATTGCGACTTGATACTGATTTTCACTTCAGAAGAAATGAAAATGAAATATTAAGAAACCCAAAGAATTAGAAATACTGTTGAAATCCTTCGTATGCAAAAGAGAAGACGCAAAATAGATCTACTTTTATACCACGCTTTATATTAAAATCAACATCCTTCTCCTGAAAGTCAAAATAAACTTAGAATCGTTTGAGTAGATTTAGAAAGAGGATGACGTTTCACAGACAAGAGCACATAGCGTTTTAAAGGAAGGAAAAGAGGTTTTATAATAAAAGCCGAATCTGATTTGCTTTTCGATCCAACCTCTCTGAAGTTGGCATGGCAAATATAGCAGGCAAACAAATAAAGTACTGGATAATTAGCCGTTAATTAACCGCTAATTAACCATGGAAACCAAAAATTTTCCGCTCGCCGGAAAACGCGAAAATCGATTTGTATGCCAACTTCAGGTGAAGTTAGCAAGCAAACATTTTAAAATGGGTTAGGAAAGACCTAGACAACTGTACCAAGGCTCATAATTAGCCGTTAATTAGCCGCAAATTAACCGTGAAAACCAAAAATTTCTCGCGTGCCGGAAAACCCGAAAATCGATTTGTATGCCAACTTCAGGTGAAGTTAGCATGCAAACATTTTAAAATGGGTTAGGAAAGACCTAGACAACTGTGCCAAGGATCATAATTAGCCGTTAATTAGCCGCAAATTAACCGTGAAAACCAAAAATTTCCCGCGTGCCGGAAAACCCGAAAATCGGTTTGTATACCAAATTCAGTGGAAGTTAGCATTCAAAATTTGTAAAATCAGTTAGCATAGACCTAGAACAACTTAACCAAGGCTGATTAGCCGTAAATTAACTAAATAACAAAATAAATTTAACGTTTGATAGATAGTTTTTAAAAGAATTGTGACGTGTTTCATACATGTTGTATAATTACGAGAGCAACTTGAAAATGTGTTTTTTTGTTTGTTGAGATATCTTAACGACTTTGGTGTCCAATGAATGATCTAGGCCTAAAACCATTTTATACGTTTGAATCAGGTAAATGGGTCCACGCGTTTAGGAGATAATTAAGAATTAGTATAGTGAAAATGTAAATAACCAGAATTTTTGATGTTTTTGTTCTACCAACTTTTTAATTAATGCAAAAAGTGAGAAAATTATTATTGTAAGTTAATGAGGAATTTTAAACAAAGAGCTATCTAGGTAGCCTAAAGATTGAGTATTGTTTTCATTTCTTAATTACAAATGACGGACTTTAATATTCATTGTCTATCCACCTAATTAACCGTGTAATCATCATACGCATCAAACATAAGATAGATTACGTGGTCAGGTAGATAGACGATGAATATTATAGTAGCATCGGTTAGCTGACAACCCTAGGGCCACAGCTAGTGCGTCATACCGCGCCAGAGACCAACACAGTTACGCGTTAGAAAAGGGCTAGGCAAGAGTCGCTATTTCTATTAATTTAGTTTCGCGAAGTGCCTCTTCTGTACTTGTACTAATTATTCTGTGACTTTACCATGCAAAGCTCATAACTAGACTCAAATTAACCACTGTTGATAAAGACTATAATTATGTAGAATAAAAACATCAAAAATTCTGGTTATTTACATTTTCACTATACTAATTCTTAATTATCTCCTAAACGCGTGGACGCATTTACCTGATTCAAACGTATAAAATGGTTTTAGACTTAGATCTTTCATTTGACACCAAAGTCGTTAAGATATCTCAACAAACAAAAAATCACATTTTCAAGTTGCTCTCGTAATTATACAACATGTATGAAACACGTAACAATTCTTTTAAAAACTATGTATAAAACGTTAAATTTATTTTGTTATTTAGTTAATTTACGGCTAATCAGCTATCTAGCCTTGGTTACGTTGTCTAGGACTTTCCTAACCGATTTTAAAATGTTTGCATGCTAACTTCCACTGAATTTGGCATACAAACCGATTTTCGGGTTTTCCGGCACGCGAGAAATTTTTGGTTTTCACGGTTAATTTGCGGCTAATTAACGGCTAATTATGACCCTTGGTACATTTGTCTAGGTCTTTCCTAACCGATTTTAAAATGTTTGCATGCTAACTTCACCTGAAGTTGGCATACAAACCGATTTTCGGGTTTTCCGGCGAGCGGAAAATTTTTGGTTTCCATGGTTAATTAGCGGTTAATTAACGGCTAATTATCCAGTACTTTATTTGTTTGCCTGCTATATTTGCCATGCCAACTTCAGAGAGGTTTCGATCCAATCGAAACCATCTGGAAATTTCCTGAATCGACTAAACGAAAGGGGTTAGACGACATTCAATTCGTTGGAAAGGTTCTCTAGATCTGGGGCAGAAATAAAAACAACTCCAGTAAGTTTAATACTACGAAAAATAATTTGGCTAGAACTGTATGAGATTCTTGAAGCAAACAAAGGTTTTTTTTTGTCTATCGTCAGAAACAAAACGTTTTTATTACAATGCTCTTTGAAATCTGGATTTAAAACAGATGAGTATAATGCTAGACTTTTGATTAAAGATTCGCATAAAAACATACGTTTCATAAACACTGACTAGACGCTGGCATACCTACATGAATTTATTAAGATTTTAGCAGGTCTTAAGAATACAATAACAAGAAGATTTTATTTAAATTAAAGTAAAGAAAAGTTTAATTTTGCTATTCTTTGGAAACTGATTGCCGAACAATGTTAAGACAATGAGACTTTAAAGGTGAAATCCATCATGGCCGCTTTAAAAGCGAGTTTGAAAGTGTCACATTTGATGTACAATATGCATTCTTTCTGATTAATTTGCGTGTCTTCAATTGTTTTTTATTTTATTAAACTGTGACCTTGGTAAGGTGCTCTTCCTTGCCTGAGTTAATTGCGCACAAACTTTTTCATTATTTATATTAAAAACACATCTTAACAAACGTTACAGTTTCCACCAATTTTTTTTTTAAATTTCAAGGTCGTATTGTTAGTGGTAATATTTTTGACATAAAAATATAAAACACCACTTACAAATCCACTTAAATAAAAAATGTATATTATGAGCCATGGATGTTTGGAGACTTGACTATTTTGCAACTTGAACGTTTTGAGATGTAGATATTTTGCAACTTGGGGTTTCGAGACTTGGGTCTTATGAGATTTGAACTTTTTGCTACCATATGTTATTTTGCAACTTGAACGTTATGAGACTGAAGGTTCCTAACTACTGAGTTCGTTTCATCTATGGATTGCAACTAGCATGAAGGACAATACAATGGGCAAAAAAAAAAAGTAAAATTAATCTGCAAATACTGGTATTTGGCATTACTTAACAGTTAAACAATTTCTGGACACCATCAGTGTTTTGAATGCAATAGGTATCACTTTGTCCTTCCTTCTAAATTGAGTAGGTAACTAGTTTTAAATATTGCGATTGGGTAAACCCTCATATGTTTGTAGTAAAATACTTACATTAGATAATCTGGGTACATATTTATTCAGTGCGCATTTAGTTCCGTAGAGTTTGACCCAGAAATGATTAGGAGCTATGATTAAATATAAAATATATTAGAACTACAATAGGCCTTACCAACATTAGTATAACTTGGCAAAATTGCATCTTCCATAACATAAAATAAGGTACCTAAACTAAGCTGTCCAGGTTTTTGGTGGTCAAAATTTGAGGCATCGATTCGGGAAGAAGAAGAGGACTTTGGCAAAACATCTCATGCAAGGGAACTAACAATGTCGCTACGTGCTGGTCGGACAAAACTTGAGTTATCAATTCGGGAAAGGAAGAAGAAGAGGACTTGCCAAAACATTTCAAGCTACGAAATTAACAAGGTCAATCTCTCCGACGTGAACATTAGACAGTTATGATCGTTATTTCTCCGATACACCAAACAGATGCGCCAAAAATATGACGACTCCAATTACTTCTCTTCAAAACCTTGTAGGTCTTGGGTCATCCTTCCTTCCGCCACTCAGGTGTACAGCTTGGGAATGTGCCACCGATGCTACTCATAACGACCACTTCGTCCATCAACATGTGAATACCATTATCGGACTACAAGCAGTAAATCTTCCGAAATATACGCATGTTGTTTTGGCTACGGATGCCACGTTCATCACTCCGAATGCCCGCTGTCAGTGACTAAGGGCCTTAAATTGGGATGACTTGCTAATTCTAAGAAACTATGAATTTTCCACGTGGAAAGGTTTATGTGTGCTTGGTAAATCTAGCAGCCATCTTGTTTATGGGTCTGCGGTTAACAGCCATGCACATGGTGTGGGCACGCACCCTGGACCTACCTACCTGCCCCCTATGTGTATCAGTTGATTTATTTTTCTTGCTAGCCAAAACAACCAGTCAATCGTGGGGAGCTATAAAAAAGTTTCTAGTCTAAAATCTTACAATACTCCACGGCAGTACCTAATAGCATACCAACGGGTATCAACGGATAATTTGTTGAATTTCGTTTTTTTTTTTTGTGGTATCTAATGAGATGACAAGCGATCAAAAAGTATCGAAGAAGAAGACATTCCACGCCGACCCCCAATAAATTTGGGATAAGGGCAGGAGAAAGACGATGATATGGAATTTTGTAAATAGAATCCCAAAAAAGGACCTCTCGGAAAATCAGTCTCATCTAATTATATACTGCCTATCATAACAGGACAAAATAAACACACAATGTTCTAAAATCGTTTATCTACAGACGACAGGAACTACTGATTATAGTTTCGTATCCTGACCGTGCCGCGTGGGTGCAATGCCCAATTTGATGAGTCTGTTACACAATATTATTATCGTTTTAATGAAATATTAACACGAGAAAGTGCCCTGTTGAGATTATTGGCGCATTCTGTTTACGTTGACGGTTATTGCGATATGAATCAAGATACAGACTACATTGTATCAAATAGCTCCAGTTTCCGCTCAAAGATTTATTGTAAAAGTTCGAGAATTTATGAGATGTTAGAGTTGCAGGAAGTTGCGAAAGCCATTCCCAAAAGCTTTGATGAAAAAATGTTGTGTTAAAAACGTTTCGTTTATTTTCCTTTTCGATAGATTTTTGAAAGGTGAATAGAGTAATATCGCATTTCCTCCATCTTTGTCCACTGGTAGTCAATAATCAAGCGTCTGGCATTTTGGGTCACCTAATTCCTTGAATACAAGTTGTCTTGTCAACTTAGCAAGGGTGCTAGAGTCTCCAAACATATTATTGTATAACGTCTCCTTCTGATTGTTGAAACCTAATGTTATTCAAATGTACACCTTCTTATTATTATTATTCATCATGAGCCACTAAACTTCCATGTTTGCTAATGTGCTGAAATGCTGATACTGCAGATGAGGTCTAAATGGTGAGCCAAACTAACATGGCGGCGACAAAAAACAAAAACATGCTTCTAATTTTAAACTCACCTAATAACCATATCCAGCACATCTTCCTTCTCGAACACCTTGCAGTACAGATGCAGGATCTTCAGGCAGGTGTACTGCATACCAGTCCAGTCGACTTCAGCTGACTTCAGAGCCTCGTTCCAGGGGCAGTTCTCGTGTCTCGACAGGCACAACATGCCGTCTACCGCGGTCTCCGTAGGAGGCATTTAACTTAGAATCTTTGGTTCACTTTGGCTTTGGTTTTCACTGATTTTGGCATATGTGTTATCATCGGACTGTTGGGAGTTAAGGAATGGTGTGAAGAATGACGGCAGTTTGGAGATTTCGTTGGGTACTTTGTTTTTAATATTAATGTTATGTGGAAATACTTAGTCACCTTAGAATAAACGCGGATTAAAGAGACCTGAGCACCGAATGCCTCCATGTCATAGACAGTCACTTCTAATGAATATAAAACTATTGTATTCAATAATTGCCACAACAGGTATTATGAAAATACTTGTGCAACTGTTTACAGCAGCAGCCGGTTAAAATAAAAGAGCCCAGCATATTTGGGGAAAGGCAGATGATGAGGTATTATGAATGATGATAGCAGTTAAATCAGGAATATTACGGAAATATTAATGCACGGCACGGAAAATCGACGCTTTAATTATTAATCCTTTCTATAATTAGTTGTTCAATCGCGATTAATGATATCCTTTATGTTCAACGCATAAAACGATTTTATAGGACTTCGCTAGGCACACACTCCTCGTCTTTTATTGATGTAGGAATGTTTAGCGAGGAAACATTTAACCTGGTAGAGATAATGTCCTGAGAAACCGTCATGGGAACGAATTTGAAAACTGTGGGTGGAATAATTAAGATCCTTAGCACAGATGAATAAATCTTATCTAAAATATTACCATGAAGAGTCTAAATCGTCGTCGAATAAATAAAAGCACGCAGTAATTGTTCAAATTTAAAAAAAAAATCGCTAGCAAAGAGCCTAACTAGAACGTCTTTCAAATGCAAATCCGTTCTCGTTCCATTTTCAAATCCTATCACTTAACCTTTCGCTTGAACGCCTACGCGGGCAAAGAAAGTATCAGTTACAATCTGTCAAAACATGTGACGACAAAAAAAAACAAGTGCTCGTTATTTTATTGTGTCGCAAAAAAGGACATTGACTTAGAGGTCCGTTAATCTTCGACCTGAGAACTATAGAAAGACACAATTCATGAGCGGATGTTTACACGTAGCACGGTAATTTATTTCAAGAGTAGCGTGGGAGATATTACTATTACGGGGTAAAAGACGAATAGAAGATGACTTCACCTTCAATTACCTTGTATCTACGTCTCTCGTCGACTCATTTTAAGTATTTCCCGTGGGCATCCTCTGATCCTATAAATAGGCTTCTACTAAAAAAGGATGAAATTTGATGTCTACTACCACTTTACTGGGTTAACTGGTGCAGATCTACGTTGAAGCAGTCCCTAGGGGGATGTCACAAATTGGCAACTTGACACTTTCAAGGCTGACAAGCGTTGATATCGAGAATCGTTAATAAGGATGCGCCACGTGCAGTTCAAATTCAAACTAATAATTCGATCGATTATGATGTTTTATTGTACTATGAAGGGCAAGCCGAAAGATAATACACGATCGACCGTACGCATTGCAAAAATCGCGGGACTAACCTGTATCACTCACAATTGCGATGTGCGGTAACACTGGCAACTCAGTAGTAAGATTGTTGATAGTTGTGAATTATGGTAGATGATTACATCCTATTGTAGTCCACTTGTTACATAAGACCATCCGTCTACCGTATTATGCTTACGTCACTAATCCTCGAGACATTGTGTCCGTGATGTCCGTCTTGTGTTTACTGAATGTAATGAGGTTGGTAACAAAAAATATGACGTCTTTCATAAAAGTTTGTATCGCAATTTGTGCGAAATGATAAGCCGTTCAAGCATGCACTGCATTTCTGTGCTAATCTCTGATGGATGGGTTTCAACCGAAAACGAAATTAAACAGACTTTGCATTAAGAGATAGGTACGTGGTTAATAATAGGATAGGTAGTTACATACAGCTTCAACTGACGCATACATTACAAAATAAATTACTGTGGACTTTATATTTCATATTTTGATCTATTTTGAAGTTTGAAACGCTCTTTTCGTATCATCATCATGATCATCATTGGTAACCTCACTGCTGAGTATAGGTTTGCTTCCTTTCGTGCCATGATTCCTTGGTCTGCGTGAGTCTGAACCAGATCATATCCGCTGATCTTCTGAAAATCATACACTATCCTGCCGAATATCTACTTCTTATTTCAAAATATAACCCAAGCGGATGTTAACTAATTCTTTTTTCAAAATAAAATGTTCTTTCCGTGTTTTACAAAAGAAGGCTACATAAATTAGCATTTATGACACAATGTCAAAGGCGATCGTAACTCGCAGCACAGTGGGCCATTTAGCATGATTGGTTGAACAAAATCCGTTCTACGAAAATATTATTCCGTACGTTTTAATGAATTTTAATGATGTCGACTCTTTTGTTTTTAGTTTACAATAACTAGGCAGTAAAAACTACGGTTTTTGAAATTATTTATTTGTCTGTCAGCTCATTTCGCAAGAAACTTTTAGTTTATATGAAAAGAAGTATTTAGAAACTAAGAAAAAAAATACCCAAGTCATTCAAATTATTCAAGTCACATGTGTCTACATTGTCCAGTTACACAATAATTAATAAAACAAGTAAAGGAAGCGGTCGCCACAAGGACCGGACCGCTGCGCGCGACCTCTGGCGTAGGAAGTCCTAATTTAAACAATTCTCCGTTGATGTTCATTGTCTCCGCAACTCCGCACTCTCGAACGATGTGTTATACGCTTAACTTCGAACAGTTTCATTAGCGGGTAATATAGATCTTACGCAGTGTAATTACGAAGTATGTAAGGTTGAACAATTCTCTGGGAACTCCTAGTATTAAGGAAGGCAGTACCATCCCTTTTCCTCTCAAGATTTTTGTAATAAAGCAAGATATTCAATAATTAAAAAATCTATTATTAAAAAATAGTGAATTCATTAATATTCCGCACAAGAAAAACCCTGACTGAAACTTAGAACAGTTCCCACGGTGTTCATTATTGTCGAACAACCTAAGAATACATACAAATTAATAAAACTTTAAGTCTTAAAGCCTAGACTGGCCACAAAAAACTAAGACATAGGTACTAGACAGTAATTTGTTGACATGTCAAAGCATAAATAGGTAACTTTTTGTTTAATTTAAAATCGGTTGACAGGCACATGCGCTTGCGACTCGAGAATTAACGAGATCCTTATAAGGCGCCTAATTAGACATTATGAAACAGTTTATGTTTTGTTAAAAGTAGTTACGAACGTGACTTGCTTTTGAAATAAATAAACTAAGGTTTTTTAAAGTCAGGCAACTATGATTTTTATTGCGGCCTATATATTATAGTTGTCAAACATCAGCTGTTGTATATAATAGTTGCATGTTATTTCCAGCTTCCTGATTGGTCAATCTTATCTGGTTAAGGTCCATTTTGCTATTGAGAACACGTCCCTTGTTGAGAATATCAGAGAATGGAAGAAGTGTTGCTCCACAGAGAACACCAATGCTAGTAAAATGTTCTGTGGTCCAGTGACATTTTTGATTGTCATAATTCTCTTGCTCTTATCCCAATTCATATAGAGGCCGGCACAGCACGTCTTCTTCTTTCATACTTCTCTATTACTTATCCTTCACACAGTCCATTCATCGCTTCTTTGGTCTTCCTCTAGTCTTTATATGCACTTAATGATTGTAGATTCAAAAATTTTGTACACTATGTTTATTAAGTTAGTAAAGTAAACTTCACGTACATTGGTGGCACATAGGCGGACTTAAGGCCACTATGCATTCTCTACTAGGTAACCTTTGGGTCAAATAGGACAGCAAAGTGGTAGAGTACAAAAAAAAATAAGAAAAATACCATTTACCGTTAGTTTAATGTTTAATGTTTGCATGCCATCTTTATGGCGAAATGTGTCATTGCCCTACTATTATTTTTTCCATCTTTTGTACCACATTTACTGTAAATAAATAATTTTGACTTTTGACTTTAAATAATTATTCTCTTCTCCCATGTGGGAAATCAATAATAATAAAAATTGGTTGTTTGTAAAGTCGGTTTACGGACGATAGTTTAACGTGACAACGTCATTACAAAACATTGATGCGGCGCAAGCGTACAATGAGCGTAACGGGACAATGAGTCATCCTTTTTCGTGCATGCAGCCTGCGTTCATCGATTTATTAGACGTTGTCACGTCAAAAACTTTATTCTCTTTTCAAATCCATTATGTTATGCACTCTGCATACGCCTTCACGTGAACGTACTTGAATGAATCATTCACAAAGTGTGCGCAAACGCAGCGTTCTATTTCTCCAACGTTAATGGCATTTTGCAATCATTGATCGAAACCAGTCGGTTTATTCACTACGAAAATAAAATATCCAAATACAGATAGATATTTACTCAAAAACATTAAACCTGGCTGGAAATAGCGTTATTAGGTAAGCCGCTTGGCTTTTTATGGTATGATTACTTTTTAATTAAGTTTAAATATCGAATAAGCTTCGGCGCACGGGCGCAGTACTGTCCATGTTTTGTTTAATTTATGTCAAACGTTTATATTTTATAAGCGTTAACGCTATTTAAACTGCTTCGATAGTCTCAACCATACTAAAGACTAAGATAAGATCGTGGATGATAATAAATATATTCTCGTAGATTTAAAAAGTTGTTTACTGTAACAGCGTAAATTAAACGTAACGCTTCTATTTCGCAATATTACGTTATGGAGAGATTTAATTAATTAATGTTAATATTTTGATTCAAGTGGACACTGAAAAAGCGTAGGTATATGACGGAGAGAAATGTCTGGGCAAGAAAATTCTTGACATCTGGACACAAAAATTAATATTAATTTACGTCAAGAAAATGTATAGAAGTCATATTTTTAGAAGACTTAATTAATTTTGGATGATGTTGATTTTTTATCTTTATTCCGAGTAAAATCCAATTGCTCGTTCTGTAGGTGTTGGTGAGAAAGGTTTTTATCATTATTATGTCATTTAATAAAAATGTTTAGTTTTATATGAAAGATACCCCCGCCTATTATTTTGACAATATGATACGTAATCAGATTGTTTCCCAGTGCAAGCTGATAAGAAATACTACCATAATGTCTACAATCAAAACTTTATTTAACAGAATGAACAGCATAGAAGGTACAGCTTGAAATAAAGCAATCATGTCAATGGTCATAAAGTGAAATTCATAGAGTATTTCATCAACCGAAATCCACAAGGTTCATAAATGTCAAAAAGATCAATTTAAGCAATACATTCCCCAGGAATTCAATTTTTTCTAATCAGAGCAAGTGACGTCTTCATCAATTTGTATCCAAGACTGAAGTCCCCCATTAATCCTCATCCAAAATGACAGCTGCTGTCAGTTGGTGCGAACATGAAAAATGTACATGTTTAGCGATGAAGCCGTAATCTAATTATACACAAGTTACGACTTTGCGAGTGTCACTCAAGTTATTAATAGTCACGTTCTTAGTGTGATTCGTTGCATCATTTTTATTACATTGATAAAGTAGTTTTGGCATTACTTTGTTTCATTCTTTTGTTTAGACTTAATCCTAAAAAAAGGTTTGTTGCAATTTTTATTTTATTTTAAAGGTTTGACTATTACAATGATGCATAGGCATCATAGTACGTAGCAGGCTATGAAAAGTAGCTCTAAATACTTACCTATCTCAAATGTTTTGACTCAATAAAAACGAAGAGAAAATTTTACTGCATGCATATTTATGTCAGCACAGTGGGGCCGTTTAGCGTTTAGTTGTAGAAAAAAATAACTCAAGATTTTTGTCAACTTACTCACTGTACTATTATTTTTATCGACATCGTAAGTTATCCAAACGAGAGGTTTTACTGAATTCAGACCATCAACACGTTATTACAAATTAATGGGCAATCTGTAACACACACCGTCTTAAAATGTGTCAATGTGTCTAAAAGTGTTTTTTAAAATAAAATCCTATTTATTCGCAGTAAAATATCGCTTGATATAAAACTTCTTGACATCGTTCTGGACTTTTTACTGTCATAACATTTAATTAGGTGCGAAAATATGAGTTTTGGAGCAAAACAATATATTTTTATATGACATTTATATTTAAAACGCGATAATTGTCGCGTGTTTAAAGTGGAATATGAAATATGTTGGTGTTAATATTTGGGAATGAATGGCAATATCAACAGGTGTCTTTCGCATCCTGTTTTATTTTTTTATTTTTTTAAAATAAACTAGTTCAGTTCCCACGCAAAGCTCAATTCAGTTATTTAAATTATTTAGAACATATCCTCTTTGATAGTTGATTGTAAAAATCAGATCATTCAACGGTATTAGCTGTACCAGAAAATGTAGGAGGTAGGATTATTCTTAGCAAGTAATTTTAACTTTGGCAGGTAAAACGAATAGTCAACCAGGAACTGGTCTATGGTCTCTTGGACTACTAAGAGGCCTTCGTGGGCGATACTAGTTCACAGTTATGATCTTTAACCCTGCACGTCTTTCTTCGAATGACCGGTTGACGACTCAAACTTGATACAAGGAAGGATTTCTGATTCCTCTTGTACCCAGAACTTCTCTGAATAATGATTAAATTAAGTATAATTCATACCAAGCTTAATGCAGTTTCTTTGTTAGTCAATCAGGACGCAACGCAGCGTGAGACGAGGAGATGTATACATTTGTTAACGTCAATTATAATATCAATCAAGTTTTTTTCTGAATCAACCCTAAACCTTCCGGTATTTCAGGCGTAATGCTATTTATGTTGTATTTTTTCTGCCTCAATCTTTTTTGTAACAACCTTGACTTCTTCGCCAAAGACGCGACGACTATAAATAGCCGACCAAACATTTTTTTTTTTTTTGTAAAGTTTTACATTCACATACACCATTAAAAAGTTTTTGACAATCAGCAGTCAGCATTTTTTTTTTCTTTATAATAAAAATGGAAGTTATTGCAGAAATAAAAAACGGTATTAAAACGAACCCAGTAAATTGACCAAAGTCGTCTCTTCTACAGTAGAACAGCGCACATTAAAGTTTTACTTTCGGCCATTTTCCGAATATTTGCGATAGGAATCACATGGCTTATGTATATATGTATGGATAATAACTTCATCACTATTGTAAACATGCTGTCATTCCTCGTCTATGCGTCTGAAGCAATCTATCGGTACTCACGGTAAGTGTGGGAAAATAATCACACGTTTTTGTTTAACTTCGCAAGTAAGACGGTAATGTATAGGTAGCTTACTTGATAGTAGTCTAATCAATCGCACTTAAGATAGAGAAATGTAGGTGTGTTCACAATTCGGATAAATTACTCATGTACCATTATTTAAATTTAAATGAAAAGTATTAAATTAAAAATGTATCCGAAACAAGAATATATTTAAAATTTGAAAAAAAGTGTATTATCGACGTTCCCAATTCGATCCAAACTTTGCTTGTATACATGTACTTCAGGGACTTTTGCAATGAAATTAAAGCTATTCATGTAGGTAAATACTTAACCATGATGTCGAGCAGATGTAACGTAAGGTTTCAGCGATGAACTCGGTCGTTACATGGATAACATTCATAACTAGGACAAGGTGGAAATCTAGACTTGTAAAAGACACATTTATTTTTTTATTGAAATTACGTACTCTAGGTGTCTACGAGAATACAGGCTGAAATTAGTTGGTGCGAATTCATACGTTTTTTCAGCAAGATTCTTTCAAAATATTTGAGTAAAAAAGGTCAATAACTTCATTAAAATATTAGCAACGTGTGAATCAACTATTTATAACATAAATAAAATAAGAAATGTCAAATTAATATCACATAAAATTATGCAGCGAGTGAAATAAATTCAAAGTCAAGAGGCGAAATCATTTGTCGTTAAAACAAACCAATAAAATGTATCAGTGGCTTAGTCACTGCACAGTGTGCTATTTTGTACAACTAGCTAGACAAAAGTTTATATTTCATGATAATATCTTGATCCCTGGAAATTGGCGGAAACGTGGTGTGCCTATGCCTTTACCGAGCAAAGGAATGCAATAATAAACCCACAATTTATTACTATTTCGGTAGGTAGGGGCATCCGAGCAGTCTGATAGATAACCTTTCCGCCTTTTTGTCAGTTGTTTAACACAATTTACTCTTCAGACATTGTGGCACTACTTATGTTTACACAGTTATAAGTAATGTGGAATGGAAAAATCAGGGTCATGATCGGTTATAAAAAAGCACTGATAACGTTAATTTTAATATCACACTTTTTGATTGTCATTCTTATCCTCATGACATGACCTCATCATTATTTTTTGATTGCCAACAAATCTTGTGGCATGTGGCAAGGTCATTGCAACGCTAGTAAATTAATCATACTCAGTATTGATGAAGAATTCGTAAACAAAAAAATAAACATAACACTCGGTAACAGATGAAGAAAACATTGGTACTGAATTTTTAATTTAATAACTTCCGAGATTAAATCCAAATTTTGCTGCTGTAATAAGCATTAGTTACGATGAGTGGAGATTTTAATGTGGAGTATATTCTTTTAAGTCTAAAATTATTTAAAAAAAATGTTATACCTGC
This sequence comes from Cerastis rubricosa, assembly GCA_949152445.1. Classification (NCBI taxonomy): domain Eukaryota; kingdom Metazoa; phylum Arthropoda; class Insecta; order Lepidoptera; family Noctuidae; genus Cerastis; species Cerastis rubricosa. Next base: position 4,269,754 of record OX424529.1, on the reverse strand, counting down.
ATAAAATTGCCTATGGCAGAAGTCTATGATTCCATAGCGTGTGTAGGTTTGAACTATTCATTCAGAGAGATGGATTTATTACCGAACTTTCTCTTTTTATTTTTCTTTATTTTGGCTTCTGAAGTGTGAAATAATATTTATTAGAGGTAGTTAAACTTTATATGTGGGTAGTACCTCTGTAATAATATTGTATGCTTAGATATTTTTTACGGTTAATAAACTCACCCTTCGGTCAGTAGTGTCGTAATGTTAAATGAATATAACAGCTGTAATCAAATTAATTGGCAACATTTTATTCTAGCACACTATCTACTACCATAGTAATTAGATAAAAATCACTTAACAATTTACACTCATTATCAGTAATCACTACGTATCCATATTTACGATGTTTTAGTGTTTATCGTGCTGTTAAGTAGCCATTAAGTTAATCATGAATGAATTAAACGTGTTTCGTGATCCACACCTCCACATTCTTGCACAGTGGGCGTTCGTTATTTGAAAGAAAGTCAGTGATGTTTTTTTTTCTAGAAAAACAATGTCTCATGAGTCATGAGCAATATGTCGGTAATCAGTGCCGTGACTGCTTTGTTGGTCTGGTATTTTTAATGAGACGATAAAAATTTAAATAATAATTCATAACATGATCAAAGGCGTAACATATAATGATCGTTTAAAATACTCGAGAAGCTAAACAAACATTCTATCCAGCCAGCTGATTTTTATTAGCGTCAGACTGCGGCATCGATTCAATTTATTTTTATTATTTGTGAGATTTTCGCGAATTTCCCGCCAACAGTGCAGCGACAATGGCGACCATTTTTATTTAGATATTTCAAAAGTATTGGTAGGTAAGTTTTTAACTACCTACCTACTGTTTTTTTATGATCTCACAAATATACAGTTTCAAATGAGTAATAGTGTAGAGTTATATTTCATTGTCATACTTGGTTATCTTCCGCGTCACACAATAATTATTAATAGTGAGAATGACCTTACACGGGTTACACTACGCCTGTCAAATCTTAGTTTATCAGTCAACTTCTTCAAGTAATAATCTTACTTGCAAGGCACTGGAACGAATTCATACCTGAGATAACTTTTATTAAACTTGCAAAAGATTTTATCCAAACGTTCGCTTTTATTATAAGAAAAATACACACACCGTTGCGTTAAGTACGATTTTATTTCACCGCATGCGCTTAATAGCTTCCATCTGTTATTTTTTTTGTAATAATCCTAAAATTTGCGATGTATTTTTGCACAGAAATAATAAACATTATTCCAGCTGTAAATCTTAGGAAGAAAACCTAGAACAAAAAAAAAATTAGGTCACCCTTCTTAGTGCTGTTTTATTTAGAAAGATAGACCGATACTTGCCTTGAAATGGCGCCGTTATGATTTATTATTGAAATTTATACTTCTTACTCTTCCTCATCACTGTTTTGTATTAAGGTATGTTCAAGGTGACGCGTAAAAAAACCAGAGATAAAACGGCGCCAGAGTGCTAGCGATATAGGTTATCTATGACAGCTTGCGAGCATAGACTAGAAAGCCGACCCTAATGCAGCAATTAGTAACCTTTGCCTTCGACAAAAAAAATACTTAAAGAAAATGGAACCAGGTTGGTCCGACGGGTTCGACTAGCTTTTGTTCCTCTATTTAATGGAAATCCGGAAATTGAATCTTTTGCACAACATTGGGATTATTTTAAATATTTTCAAAATAAACAATAAAACAATACTCGATGTATTGTTTTATTGTTTATTTTGAAAATATTTTAGTATTTTAGTCTAATAGTTAGTAATTTGTAGTTTCGGTTTTGTTTAAGTAATTTATTTTGAAGAATAGAAGAATGCCAAAGAAAACTTGGCATCCATGCTAATGTCGGGGATATTGATATCTTGCAATTGGTTTATATCGTGATTGACAGTTTGACAAAATCTTGGTATTTTTAGAATAAAAATAACATCATCTCTGTAGTTATTATTCTGAACTTAGATCGACGTGTTGCCTACCTCATACTGTTTTCAGAAAAGAAGAAAAACCCAGCACCTATGTAGTGCCTACACTGGCCATAAAAAAAGACGTCAGATTTAGGATGTGATAAGTAATAAAACATTACTTAATGAAGAAATGAAGTCATCAATTTACTTCCCATCATAGAATAATTTTGAATTAACGTCAACATATAATGACAGTTACCTACGTTAATGGCGGGAGTTAATAAAATGGCGCGTAAAAATAAACATTTTATGTTGTAAGGGAGCGGCCAGCCTTGGGTCATCCCGTGTGATGACAGTCGTGATATTTCATTAATTAATTCATATGAATATGTATCCAGTAAAGCCTACACTTTTATTTAATTAATTTTTGAGTATTTTTTGTATAATTAATCATGGGATGTGTCCGTGTAATTTACATTTGTAATTTGCTTTTGTGACAGGTCGTTACTTTATATGTTGCTAACCCCGTTCAATAGGAATTAATACTAAGAAATCTACTCTCGCTATCCTAGTTACCCAATATAATTTACTAATGATCGAAACTATTTGAGGTAAATTCTCTAGCTAGGGCTAAGTTTACGTCGAAACGTTAACGCAACAACGTCAGCGTCGTCAGCTACATACGTTACAGATTCCAGTGACGTCACGCTATCCGAAGTGTGGGCCAATATGTAAAGAAATATTTGCTCATCAAACAGAATCCAATTTTCCGGCATAACAATGTTTGACGATGATGGACATAGTGAATACCATGTAATTGGCCCTGTCAATCTGTGCTCGAGAATTCGAGATCTAAAACAGATCGTTCGATTGAGTTGTTGTGTAAACACCTTTATTTCTAAAAAATAAAACTCAACATTCCTTTGCATTTTTTTAATTTGATTTCCCATTTTGTTTATGGTCTTCGTTTTTTTTTTTCAGTGTATGATCGTGGTACTTATATATTGTTGAGGAATTTCGGTAGCAAGGAGTCTCAAACTTTAGTTTACTGAAGTATTTTTGTTCCATTATAGCCGGAGTTGACTATTGCCCAGCACTCCTGACTTTAATGTAATAATAGGAAGTAAAATGATTTCAAAACCACAAGTCCACAACTATAAGTATTGGTAGAATGTGAAGCCATACAAATAACATACAACTATAAACTGTCTTTTGCAGGTACTGTTGTAATACACCTACACTGTATTTTATGTTATTTATTGTGTAAAATATTATTATATGAAACATTGCTTTACAGTTCTGTTGTTTACTGGTGATATTCTTGTATTTTACCTTATTCGCACGTTTCCAGGGAAAATAGCAGCAATCGTTTTGATAACGTTCGCAAAATGTGAATAGAATGACTTCGTTGTCGTGACTTAATTCACGTTAATTTATAATAGTTCTGGTAAAACGGAAAGCGTCAAGTAGATGAATGGTATTGAGTTGGTCATGGTTTGAGGGCTTTCGAGACGACGAGTCTATTATAAGCTGAGAAAAAAAAACCGGCCAAGTCTAAGTCGGACTCGCGCACAAAGGTTTCCGTAGCACTAAACAATATAATATGTAACAATATTTTTAACGCTCATCTATGGGTCAATTTACTCTCAACAGCACCACTGAATTAGTTTTCGATAGTATGTTAATGAAAAACAAAGTTAGTGCTACAGTTTCACGAAAAAGACCCATTTTTGAAAAGCTAAAACTAATTACGTGCACCAAACACATATTAGATGGGTATATTTAATTGAAAACTAGCTATAAACAACATGTAAAACAAAAACGATCAAATTTAAATTCTCCAATATAGTTGGAACTGTTGAAAACATTTTGTTTTCAAATTAAATGTAAATCGAGTGTAGATATCAAATGCATGTTTTCTGTTCAACGTTAAGCGCTGAAAGATTGAAAGTAACAGAGCAGTGATGTGGAAAGACGAGATTAATCCATTTGATTTATCGTGTAACTATGGTAACACTAAGCTTTACTAGGCTGTGATAATATCCTGCATGATAACGTGGATGACTTGCTTTTTCTGATTTCCAACATTCAATGTCATGTGTTTGCAGCTAAGCTAAGCTTTCTTCAACCAAACTTCACGTTCGTCATTAAGACACTAGAGAATAAGGCTGTGTCCCCAGTAGGCAAACTGTTAGCAGCCGACTGAGTTTGCGGCGTATCGGTTTAGTACGCCCTTCCATATAATTGAAATGGAGTGTCCACAGTTTGCTAGTTTTAAGACTCCGACGACTAGACGACACTAGTAGACTAAGTCGTTTTAAGACTCAGTCGGCTGCTAACAGTTTGCCTACTGGGGACACAGCCTAAGAAAGGAGAAGCTATTAAATTGAGTATTCTTCGAGAAGGTTAAGCTTGATGAAGATAAGGGGGAATGGAAGAAGACCACGTGTGGCGCCGACCCCAAGTAGAATGGGACATGGGCAGAAAGATGATGAGGAAACTTGATGAAGATACCTAACAAAGAGAGTTATAATTAAGAAGGGCTGTTGCTGCGAATAACAAGCCATCACGTTTAAAAAAGGTATAGATCATTAGACACAAATAGGGTTGCCATCTCTAAAATTGCGCAACCAGGACAAGACGCTTGAAAACCCCGGACCCTAGAGCCCAGAACCCGGACATGTCAACAAATGTTTTTAAACAAAGTCAGTGTAATAAAAAACAGTTGTTCGCGGCGTGCGGGCACAGTGCGTGTGTCGCGGGCGGCCCAGACTTTTTAAACCTGGTCAACAAATGAAGCCCGGCACGGACGCTCCCCGGATGCCCTCTAAACTAGGACAAATCCGGGGAAACCCGGACGGATGGCAACCCTAGACACAAATAACTGCGGTATTTTGACGCTTCCCTTTTTTATTACCTTGACCTAAAGACGTCCCCGTTCAGCTAACTAATAGACAAACAAGACGAAGGGTAATTATAATGGTGGGTAAAATGTAAAGTGACCCAAAAGTGTCATCTAATATAGTGGCTCAGAGTAAAATAATGTTGTAAAAGAAACTGCAAAATGCTGTTCGCATAGGTACGTAACGATTCTTTCTAATGATGAAATGGTTGATTCTAGATGGAGTGCAGATACAAAGAGTTGTATGTTTATCAATCAAAACAAACCAAATTATTTCAAGGGTGAGGCTTTCACAGCTAAAATCCCTGGTTAGGTTGATGCTGGATGTAAAACCAAAAAAAAAAAGGTAAGAAATGGGTGGAAGCCTCGGAAACGCAGTGACAGTAATAATAATGATGGAAAAATAAAAATTTCTAGAACTGATACAGGCCACTGAAAAGCGGACAATCCCCGAAAAAAATAGCAAAAAGAAAACAATGTAATTTCTTTTCAAAGAATCAAAATAGCGCACAAGCGGTTATGTTAATTGACCAACAAAGGTTTTAATGGTTCCCAACAACTATTGTGCTGTCAATAAACATAGGAGAAAGTACGTTGTGCTAAAACAAAGTTCACGACAGCTCCTAAATGGTAGTCACCAATGTTGAAAATGATTTTAGGAAATTTTATACAACGGTTAAACTGCCACGACAAAACTGCTAATATGAGCCATTGAGCCGAAATTGATATTTTTGGACTGCAATTTCGAGGGATTCTGTAAACAATAGGGCAAGAATTGGATGCGAAAGTGCAAGACGGGATGCTCTTGTGGTAAGTCATGTCCAGCACTAGAAGTTTTTCATCTGAATGATGTTGTTTTAAATTATAATGGGACTTAGTACTTTAGGAGTATGAGAATTACCATTATGTTCCGGCTACAAGTACTGCCTCACCATAGTCGACCGCGTGACGCGTTGGCCTGAGGCATACCCGCTGCAGGACATCACGGCGGAGACATGCGCAGCCGCCTTAACATCAGGGTGGGTCGCGCGATTCGGCAGCCCCGAGCACATTACCACCGATAGAGGCAGGCAATTCGAGTCTCGCACCTTCCAGGAACTCGCTGCTCTAATCGGGGCATCACATCACCTAACCACAGCTTATCATCCCGCAGCTAATGGCCTAGTAGAAAGGCTACACCGCCAGATGAAAGCTGCCATCACCTGTCACGCTAACTCAAGCTGGACCGAGGTACTGCCGTGGGTTCTACTGGGCATACGCAGCGCATACAAGGAAGACTTGCAAGCATCCGCGGCAGAGCTGGTATATGGTGAACCACTCCGGCTACCAGGACAGTTCTTCGCCTCCACTTCAGAGGAAACCGTCGACATGACCAGCCTGATCAGCAGACTCCGCTCACACATGAGTAAGCTAACACCACAACCTACTTCCTGGCACACTAGTCCCACCCGACCGTTCTATGTGCCCAGGGACCTGAACACAGCTACCCATGTTTTCTTACGGCAAGGTCCCGCACGAAGGTCGCTAGAAGCTCCATATTTAGGACCATATAAGGTCCTGCATCGAGACCTGAAGACCTTCGACCTCGACGTGAAAGGGAAGAAGCAAAAAGTCACACTAGACAGGCTAAAGCCAGCATACTTAGCCAATGAACAGCCCGCTATGACGTCACATCAGCAACCAACAAAAGAACAGGTCACAGTCAAGAAGACCAGGAGCGGACGCACAGTCAGATTCCCAGATTACTATCGTCCGTAGCCATGCTACGACTCACCAGGGGAGTGGTGTAGCGAGTAGGCAAGTAAACTCGACACTAGAACGAAGCATCAAACATCACGTCGGGGTCACCAGTTTAGGAGTATGAGAAACAGGGTGTAAAGTTCCTCGATACTCCTTAGAAAAGGGAGGATCCTCCGGCCAGACAGGTGTTGTGTCTGGCGGGCAACTGCCCAACAGTTGTAGTCGGGTTTTTCTATATACTCTTAAGTCGATGTATACTTTGCATGTGAGATGTAGGAAATTGATGTTAGTTCTTCCGTCGTGTCATAGATGGCGCTGTAGTACTTTTTGTAGTAAGTTGCTTTTTGTAGGTCGCTACAGTACTAATACAATTTTAACTACTACAATTTTAGGACGTTTTCTGTTCTTTCTTTTTGGAAAACCAGCATATAATACAGTCTTTTATACTCGCGTTCAGTTTTCTATTGTTCTCAAATAAAACCAAAAACATGCACGAGGGCTTTATGACTTAAACAACTGTCATGAAACAGAAATGCATTGTTTGCATTCCCAATCGTAAAACACACCACAGATTCGTCACTGACCTTCTGAAGCCGGACAAAAATAGTTCCAGGTTTACTCCTATCAGCATATTGTTATTAAATAAAGATTTCCTTTATTCTATCACGTCGGAGTTTAGATATTGTTCTTTTACGTTCTTTCCGTAAACAATTTCATCATAGATTCGTCCGTTGTTTCGTTATTCGACATCATCATGCGCTTGCGCTGGTAATTTTTTCTTAAACACTTGTTTTTTCTTTACGTGATTGCTAACAAACAATAGATTGTGTCATGAAGTTCCAGATTACGAGATACATTGCTTGAGACAGCATAAGAGGCACTCGTAAAAAGATGTTTTGATTTCTTCGGCTTTTTTATTGTCATGTAATTCTGATGTCATTCGCTGTAGATCATAAAATGTTTTATCGTTATAAAAAGACTGTAAATATTTTATGTTAAAAAATCTAGGTATGCAAGGAGATAAAATTATTTGTGCAAAAACTACAGCTTCACTTGCTGACGTTCTTTTATTATTCGTTGATTGCTACTTAAATATGTATAAAAAGGTGTTGTGTGATTGCATGACTTAAAATTGTTGTTTGTTTACATTTTTATAATTTATTAGTACCAAACCAGGAATTTAATATAGTGGCTTACATCAGGTAAGGGAAAGACGTCATAGCTATCCCATAATTCTTCTCAAAGCAGACTGTTTGACCGATATGGCAGGAAATCATGATGGATTGAAGATCATAATAAACGGAGACTAAACAATGCTTTAAATCTGGTTACTTTTTTTCAGCGCTTCTCTAATGCATAAACCATGCCATAATCGAATCGACATGTGATCAATATGATGTACAAAGAGTCCATTATGAGCTGTAGGTGTCCAATCGTCATCCCGTATTTGTTTAGCAAATGTATTACTTTAAAACAACATTTGTTTTGCCGCCAATTAGCTAAAGAACTGCTGTTTACTTTTGAAAGGAGCTAAAGGAGCTTTAAATAGGGACATTGTTCGTGGTCACGTTTAAGGAAAATAACGTAAATACTTGGTATTACTATAGTGTTATTGTTACTGAAACGTTGAATGTTCCTGAAGTTTCAAAGGAGTTTTTGTTTAGCCAGTTCAAGCAGTTCGTTAATACCCAGAATGGAATTCAAAGATATACGTATAGAATAATGAAGAGATTGGCTCTATACTTAAAGAGAGGCAGACGTCGATTATTGGCATCATGTCGGATGAGGTCCAAAAACATTTTTAAAGCACTGTACGTTGTTAAGAAGGATTATCACATCTTTAATCTCGATTAATTCAATATGATCCCGTATAAAGTCTTGGTCTTAAATTGTTATATATTTATAGTATTTTGATTTATATTGATAGTATTTTATATATCCTTAGCATGTCTTATTGTTTTTACAGATAGACACCTACCGCTGTTTGTCTCTGCATCACCCAAAGGTTGACTGGTAGAAAATGCCTATGGCATTAAGTCCGCCACTGTACATTGTTCTTGAAGTGTTAAATAAATAAAGTATTAATCGTCTTTAATAATTTCTGAGTACCAGAAGATCAAGAAATGCAAGGTATATCCAATCGTTCAATATTCATACAATTCATTTTAAAATAAGTCCTGTTAATCCAGTTACTACGTAAGATAAGAATTCCAATAATTCCTAACCGCTAACCAGTCATAAAATGCCTTTGATTCGTTTTTTACCAAAACAAGCGGTTGACTCAGAATCGTGAAAGCATGACTCAAGCAGCTTGCGTACGTGCCGGTGTTATTGAAGAAACGTTATGGAATGAAATCTGATTAATTGGATAATCTTTGAGAAGAAAGATAGACAAAATAGCTGCTGGTCCAGCTATTTTGTAGATCTTTTGATTGTGATCTAGTCTTACAAGGGGTTTTTATTACCCAGTACTGGATTGTGGAGATCAGATAGGCAGTCGCTCCATGTAAAATACTGGTATTCGACCTAAGCTCGGTTAGGAAAAGGCTAGGCAGATAATGATGAGTAAGTTGAAAATGAATGATTCTATTTATATTTGGGACGGACTCTAAGTAACGATAACGAAGGCACTGAGCAAAGGTGTTTTTGGACTTGAAAAGCAGGTATAGAGAAGACTCAGACACTAATGAAACAGAGAGTAATTTCAGCATTGATTCAATTTGTTTTTCGGGGAGACAATGTCTACAAGAGAATGGGGTTGTACACTGACGTGTGCCGTATTCAGAGACAAACGAGACATTATGGAGCGGTTTTACTTTTCAGACCAACTCACAACATCAAGGATTAATTTCTTAGGAAGCGGAAACAATTACATTCCAATAAACCGCAAGAAAAGCAATTTCCATAGATATTAATACTGTACGACATTTAATATTATGTTGGCCCATGTTGTGTTAATAAAGCTAAATGTCGGATATGCCCTGAAAACAGTGATACATAGCATTATATATCACGGTAGGAGTGAAATATCTACGTGGATTCACTACCAAGTATCGAACATAGTAATATGGTCTGAATAATGTAGTTGCTTAAATAGAAGACAAATTATTGGGAAGTATGAAAGTAGAGCAGTGTCAGCTTAAATTATTTTCCGTACTTAGGCAATTTGTTCCCAAACAATACTGTTGTAGAAAGAAGTGTTGCCTGTAATTTTACTGCTTCAAATGAAAAATTCGTTTCTTGAGCCAGGCGTCATTTGCATTTCGGCGTTTCTAAAGATCCACGCGAAAATCATCCAGTTTTTCTTGACTGTATTGTCAAACACTGTGAATGGCTGAGTAAAACTGACGTCAAGTTTGTCAAACTTGTTTGACAGCGTGCATGTATGTTTTTAAAACACACGAAAATGCGAAAATGGTATTTGACAAACGCTTGACAGTTTACAAACACTGTAGGCACATGGACTGGAATAAATGTCCACGCGATGGACTGGTTACCGTTTACTACTGCGTGAAAATGATTAAACTTTGCACCTTGAAGTACTTTAGCTAGAAATAGGGGATTGTAGTTCTAATAAGCAAAGAGTACTTGGTATAAGAGTAGAGGACGACCAAAGAAACGATGGATGGACTGTGAGAAGGATGATGGCAAGAAACGAGGTACCTATCGCAAGAGATGACAAGCAATAGAGAGGTATGGAAGAAGAAGACATGCTGCGCCGACCCCAAATAAATTGGGATAAGAGAGGGACGTTTTTCGGCTGAAATGATGACGATTAACTAATATGTTGAGATGAATTATCATGAGGCAAGTTGTAGGTGAACAGTATTTTGGATTAATTTGCGTAAACATCTTCAAAACATGCGTTTATAGTTGAACATTTTCCGCTGTCATGAGCTTACCTTAAAAGATGGACAAGGATTTTTTTCTCTGGTTAGTGATGCTTATGAATCACTGCGCTTGGTATGCCAGTTTTGGGAACAGGTGATTGTGTAATGTAATATGGCGAGACCAGATGAAACCCAGCTGGCTTGTTAGTGCTGCACCCTCGAACGAAGGGTTGGCGTTTTAGAGCAATGTTATGTTAATTGTAATACTTATATTTGACACTGGCTTTTGGCTGCCGCTTCGCTCCCGCTAACAAGGTGTTGTTTGACATCCTCACACTTACGGGAACCGGTAAGTGTGAACTACCCGTGTTTCAAACGCGGCCCTTCTGATCCTCGCCTTATAACCGCGCTTTCACATACAAACAATCTAAAACGTTTATTCGACAATTTCTTAGTCCCTTAACCACGTTAAGGGGGTTTATCCGAAATACTGACAAACTTAAACAACCAAAAAAAAACAGCGTTTATTAATAATTAACTAGGTACCGTAATATAAATTGATTATTTATGTCTTTTGTAACCTCCTGAATTTTGATGAGGATGCAAAACAACACCTTTTATACGGAAATTATCACACGGCAACGTTTTCAATGTAGCCTGTGACACTAAGGGAATAATGTAGCTTCCCAGTAGGGAAAGAAATTCCGGAATCGGATCATAAGTTTCGAAGACTACCCCCTATATTCAAACTTACAATTAAACATAATCTGAAGTATATATTCGGAAGAGTGAAAAGTGCAGATTTTTACTTACTTAAACTCTTGCTTTTTATTCTATGGGGGAGGCTGTAACAACAACGCCAACTACTACCATCCCTGCATATTTCTGTTGCTTTGTTCACTCTCATACAAGATCTGCCCCCGTATTCACAAACGCTCGGTTTCGATTTCGATTCGAAAAGTCATATGTCTATCTTGTTTTGGCATTACGAAAGCGAGCGAGATAGACATACGACTTTCCGAATCGAAATCGAAACCGAGCGTTTGTGAATACGGGTGCTGGTCAAACAAGCAACCGGCTGCTAGTACTACGCACCTGACTGAGCAGATTTTTATTCTACCATTGTTGTACCAAGCAAAATCTAGCAGCGAATGGCAATCTGATAGCTGATAATCTGCAAAACAATATAACCTTTGCAGTACCTGACCCAATATTCTGATAATCGGTTATCTTTTAGCGGTAACATCGATCGAGTATGTTGATTGACTTTTCTTTCTCGAGGCAAAAAGAAGTTCTAAGTTGTTTCAAGTACGTCATCATCTGTCTAGCCTTTTTTAAACTATGTTGGGGTCGGCTTCCAGTCTTACTGGATGCAGATGAGTACCAGTATTTTACATGAAGCGTCTGCCTATCTGACCTCCACAACCCAGTAACTGGGTAATACGATACCCCTTAGTAAGACTGGATGTCAGACTTTTGGCTTCTGATTACTCGTATAACTGTCAAAGATCTGTCCGGGACCAACCGACGGCTTAACGTGCTTTCGGCGGCACGGAGGACCCATCCACAGACCAACCTCGGCAAGCACGGGTTAACCTTAAAGATCGACCCGTACAGCTGTCATTATTATTTAGCCACAAGCTCCTCGTTGTATAAAGTACATAAGAAAAGAAAATTGCAGCACAGCAGATGTCTTCTGCTGCTGTTTTCTCATTCATCATTTCCAACTGTTTGTGTGCCAAAATGTTATGTTATAAGTACACGGACATCATCTGCAAAGCTTATTCTCGCCTATGCAGTTTCATTAATTATTTTACAAGGGGCGACTGCCTTTCCTTCGTCTACAAGTCTACAACCAGTTTAATATTCCTTCATGTAAGTAAGTATTCTGTTTTGTCGTTATGTCATCAAGTTATCATTATCTATTGTGTCGTAATATGGTAATCAAATCAAAATATTTTATTTACATAGGCCTTCATGGGCACTTATAAAACGTCGCCAAAAGGTGCATGGTTTGGGTTAGTCGTTTCCTATGGAGAAGAACCGACAAGAAACTCCATGGTAAGTCAGAGACCTAATAGGTAAATTTCGGGTAGGTAAGTACGGGTGCACCAAGACCTCTAGAAGCAGTCATCAGGAGAGGCAGAGTTCCAACGAACTGTCTAATTGTCTTGATCGTCTTTACATAATTAACAATTAACAGATGGTATCTAAAACACGTTAGTTTAGTTTTCGAGCTAATAATAGTAATAGTCGTAAGAAGTCACTGAATAATCAATGAGAATGCCAGCATGCCAGGCATGACTCAAAATGACAACGAAAAATCTAGTAAAAACTGGAATTTTGGTATTCCATGCATGCATTCGTGGTAGTGGTTATACGATCTTACAATAGTGCAGGGTTTTCGATAGTAGATAGATAGGTAAAGGTACATTTATGTCATCATTTCAGCCGAAAGACGTCCACTGCTGGACATAGGCCTCCCCCAAGTGTCGCCACATTGATCGGTCCCGTGCGACTCGTATCCAGCGGATCCCCGAAACCTTCACCAGGTCATCGGTCCACCTAGTGGGAGGCCGTCCAACGCATCGTCTCCCGGTTCGCGGTCGCCATTCTAGAACTTTTCGGCCCCATCGGCCATCTGTTGTGCGAGCAATGTGCCCTGCCCACTGCCACTTAAGTTTGGCAATTCTTCGGGCTACGTCGGTAACCTTGGTTCTCTTGCGGATGTCCTCATTTCTGATTTGATCACGCAAGGAAACTCCGAGCATAGCTCTCTCCATTGCCGTTTGGGTGACTTTGAGCCTTCTGATGAGGCCCATTGTGAGCGGCCACATTTATGTACCTGTTGTAGAACACTTACATAAAATAAAATAGTTAGAACTTTGATGTGATGTTTTATGCAGTAAAGATGGCTACTACTGTCATGGCTATCGTGTAGATCGATTGATGACCTACAGTAAATAGAACCTACATACATTATTGTTTACATACCGGTATCATTTTGAGACTATGGAAACTGGAAACCTAAAGGGGCCTAGAAAATAAAGTTTCAATCTTCTTCAAAGCGTTTTGGTTTTCGTGATTCTGTGACTTTAGCCATGACTGAGAAAGCTTTCGGAAATATTCCATTTTTAGGGTTCTGTACCCAAAGGGTCAAACGGGACCCTATTACTGAGACTTCGCTGTCCGTCCGTCTGTCCGTCTGTCACCAGGCTGTATCTCATGAACCGTGATAAATATTTAATGGGGCTCTTAAACAAAAAAGTAATTTTTTGCTCGTTTTTATAAATAATGGTACGGAACTCTTCGTGCGCGAGTCCGACTCGCACTTGGCCGGTTTTATTTAATTAGACAGCCGTCAGATAAGTCAGGGATGGGCAACCTTTCGAGGTCCGACTTTAAGATTAGTAGGTACCCATGTAGTAGTATTCAAAGCGAAAATAATAAGTAGGTATAAGTATTTTGAAAGGGTGAAGTAGGTAGCTAGTCAATCGACCTCCACAGATGACTTATGCGTTATGTTCTGAATTATAGAAGCTGTGGCGGTACGGTTGACTGGCAAATCAAAATCGATCGATAAGTATTGAAATGCAGTTCAATAAAAAACGTAAAACAGCCTGCCTACCAAAGTAGGTACATAATTATGACTAACTGAGAAATGTGATGGAAATCAAAATCTACATTACGACTTACGAGACCTCAGAACAATAGCGATACGTGTACGTAGTGCCTACTATATACCTAAATGGTATTTAAAATTCCAATAAAATTGTTAGGTTAAGTGAGCACCTACCTACCTTTTCTTTCCGTCGATTGAAAAATGGTCAATGTACCATTATTGGGAGTTTTACATCATGTTTGGAATTTATTAGGGAGACACGTCACACGCTCGACTAATCAGTAGGTATTTAGATAATCGATTTATCATCTCTGAGTAGAGTGTACTTAAGAAACTCACGTAGTAAACCTATATTTTATCTGGATTCTAGAATTAGGCTCAAGCTCAAGACGCTCGAATTTGCGAATCAGTACAGTCACATTTCAAGGTTTAAGACCATCATCATCTTATTTCATAGAATAGGGGTATACAGGTGATTGGAACAACGACAACTAGTTTTCCTACATGATAGGTACCTACTTGCCTAGCGAATTACGTGAGAACCGTTAGCTCAAACAATTGGTTGCCTAGAAACGATAACAATGACAGTAATTCTAATTAGGTAGGCATTCGGGGTAACACGGTAACATCCTCGGTTTTAACAAGACAATAGATAGGTTCACGAAAACAAACAAAAGTTTTAAGTAATATTTACAAAAGTTTGACATTACGATCGAGAACAAAAAACAAACAAAGATTCCAGTTTGAATTTCGAAATGCTAATAACCGAAAAATACAGAAAATGTTTTTTCTATAACAAGTGTCATGAAAATAATAAATAAAAAACAAAGTTACCAACGAAATCTCTAAATTGCTTAGTCAACCAGCATGTAAACTCGCTGTATCAGCCGCTTATCGGTCATACTGCCGTCATTTCCTTCATGAACCACAACAATTACTTCAAATTGACAACAAAAAATCACAATCACATAATTATACCAAAACACACTCAGTATATAATTAATTTCCTCACTGGCCGAATACACTGCAAACTGTCTGAATTTTGAAAGAAAACTGATTTGTTGTTGTTATCTTTTTTTTAAGTTGCGAATTTGGTCGCGTTCGTATTTAATCGCGGAGCGCGCGCGTATGGCACTGGCGCTAGCGAGTCGCGTGCGTTCCAAATGACAAATGCGCGTCAACGGGTTGCCCGACGTTTGTTTACTTCGGTTCCGCCTGCTCAAGTTCAAGGGATTAGGCTTTACGGAACGTGTGAGCGTCCAATCGAGCCTGACCTCTCATTGTTTGTATTTTTATTACTGTTACATATCTTTAGACGCTGGTTGTTACGTTTCTTTTTTGCATGCGGTGACGAATTTACAAATTACTATATTCCAATGGCTGAGACAAGAACGGTGATGTCATGCGTACTGTTGATAGTAGCAGCTGATAGCAAGGCGATGTCATCTTATCTGAACAATGGATTGTTTGAGTTAAAGCATTCTTTGTTTCATCTAGGATTTGTTTTTATTTGTGATGGAAGCATTGATCATTACCTGATAACAGCATTTATTACGTAAGTATCTATAACTGTTACAGGATACAAACATGATGACATCACAATCATCATGTTTGTATGAGTATCCTGTAGCTGCGAATAATAAAAGTCTCATAATAAAAGTTTTTTATTACTGATGTGAGACAATAGTTGAATTGAATTTGACATAACAATTTTATTGTTGACATTTTAACAAATCTGACAGATAAAAGTTAAAACCTGGGCACACTGGATTAATTTATTAGTCCAAAATGTTGAATTAGATATAGATTCGAGCATACTTTGTCACCCGTTTGGGCCGTTTGATCAATTTATGAAATCCGATCGATTTATAATAATAAAATTAGGTGAAGAAATTAGGACATAACTATCTTATCAGCCCATTATCGCGACATAAACAGTTTGCTTGGAAAAAAATATTTTTATCAGTTTGGTTACGTGGCTATATTCAGAATTACTCACCTATACTATACGGAGAAGAAAAACGCGTCATTGTGAATGTGATGAATTTTGAGAACTTGTGACGCCATCAAGTTTCAGTGATTTATTTATTATTGAACTGACTGGGCATTTAACCTATAACTAAGTACCTACATTACCTACTATTAGTAGTACACACCAATTTGTAGTAGCCCAGGAAATCCAATTTTCTTATTTTTTATTCAATTTATAGATCAGTTCGCACTTACAAGACAATGTCACGTCCCTGACACTGACCAACAAATTGCAAAAATTTGGCTTCACAGAGTTATAATCATTAAAATCATCAATACAATCCTATAAGTTCATTTTTAAAAACGTAAATTGCCAAACATAATAAGTACGTAAGAAAATTTGAATTGCGCGGGCTACCCTGATTATTTTTGGCTATTTTGTGGTTTTGTACAATGAATGAGATAAAATATAAATAAAAGAAGTATTATTTACGGAATAGCGAATTGGTGAGATTCTTATTTAAATGGCTTCATCATTTGTAAAATGTTTTTTGTGAAAAATGAAACTTCGGTTACATTCCTAAAGATAGTGCCATCTATTAGAAACACTGTCTAACTAGAACGAAACATTGGAACAAAAATCCAAGGTAGATGGCGCTACTTTACATATCTGACCATCATATCTTTATATAACTTCCGCTACTCAACAACAGATGGCTCTGTTCTGCAACAAAGCGTTCCTTGTATATTTTTATTTTGTTTGTTTGTGCAAAGAAAATGATGAGTAACAAAGTTCAACGAAAATCCGCGCCAAAATAATGCATTGGTCCTTTGTCTTGCATTGTCATCATGAATCACCAATTTTCGTAATAATATTACTACTATACATTATTTTCGTACCATATAAGTATATATTCTTGTACTTCGGTATGATTTCATTCAATCCGGTTGTTATCATTAGATGATATCGCACGCCCAGAACAACACTGAACTAAGTCAAAATAGCTCATTTTTCAGAATCGACCAAAAACCATTATCTCATGTTATGTCACAGTTATTGCGAATGTCCTGCACATTGCATGTGAAGAATCCATTGCGCATTAGTATTATTTAGTTCAGTTGATTCAAAACGCATTATTAAAGCAAAAAACGGTTATTTTTTACTTAATTCACTGTTGTGGAATGACTGAACGAAATAAAAAATAATTATTTCGAGTTACGTGGTTTTTACTGATTGATTCTGAAATAATGCACTATTATTCTACCATTTTTAATCAGATTCAATAAAAAAATAATGACTCATTTGTTTTGTTTTCATGATTAGACCAATTAAAGAATTAAATAAAAGACAAAATTGTATTATAATCAGTAGGTACTTATATTTTGAACATAAACTAGTACTCGTTTTTGACCCATAGTGTTAATTTTAACATTTAAATCACATAAAACAAAAAATAACTTAAAAAATACTCTGTTAATCAAAAATAGCAAATAAAAACCGACCAAGTGCGAGTCGGACTCTTGCACGAAGGGTTCCGTACCATTATTTATAAAAACGGAGCAAAATAATCACTTTTTTGTATGGGAACAAAAAACAGAATAATATAAATATTTAAGGGCTCCCTTAAATATTTATTTTATTCTATTTTTAGTATTTGTTGTTATAGCGGCAACAGAAATACATAATCTGCAGAAATTTCAACTGGCTAACTATCACGGTTCATGAGATACAGCCTGGTGACAGACGGATACTTAATAGGGTCCCGTTTGAACATTTAGGTACTCACACATTTAGGTAAACCGAATTCAAAGCCCTCAATTTTTGAGAAGTGATGTACCTATACTTCGGTTTAATTTCTTATATTTATACCTTAATAAGTATTCTCTTTGCGTCTCCAAATCGCCCAGCTGCCAAAACTGTTTTAAAATGGCTTGTCTTACCATTGCGTCTATTTTAGTTCTGCAATTCAACCTGCATTTGTCGCCACAAGGTGGAAGTATTTGACGCTCAGCGATCAGTTTTGTAGAATTTGTTAAAGAAACATTCTCTTTTCCTGTATTCCGCAATGTCTTAAGCTTTCAGCCTTCGGTTGGGTTTCGTATTCTCTTTCTTATTAACTTAGGCTCGCTCACAGATGGAGTAGTTTCAATAGCAGAAAAAGTTGAAGGTGCGTTTGTCGCAGTAGAATTGGAATCGCCTTGGGTATTCGCTGTAGAAGGATCCGGCCTATCGGATTCATCATCAGATGAACTACTTTAACTGCTGGAGCTTGACGATGAGGAGCTGGAGCCTGACGAGGAGCTTGAGAAGGAAGGAGAAGATAATCTTCTAAAGATTACGAGAGGCCGCGATAGTCCTTTAACAGGTACAACAGATGTAGGATCCGTATCCGAATCATCTATAAAATCTTCTTCATCGCCATGATCAGATAAAACAGTAACTGGTACCTCCCTATCTGATCTTTCATCGGTTGATGCCACCTTCGCTGACGTCCTATCTATTTATGCCATCTTCGCTGACGTCCCATCGGCTGATGCTGCCATCGCTGACGTCCCTTCGGTTGATGCTGCCATCGCTGACGTTCCGTCGGTTGGTGCTGCAACGGATGTATTTACGACGTCCTTTGCCACGCTGATTTGTTGAACAGAAGGTCTGGTTTCTTCTGTGGTTGCTTCCATTGCCTTTTTAAGTAACAGGAGACCACAACCTCTCATCATCTGCCAAATAATAATTACAAATTTGATTAATTCAACAATAGTGCATTATCTCAAAAAAAAAATATTAATCATCTTGTAAATTAAGAAAAATAGAAATTGTAAATATATTTCTTTTAAATAATAATGTAAGTAACTATTCCAAGTATTAAAAATATTTATTATCATTGTTTAACAAAACTAGGACATCATTTATATCTACCATCAATAGTGTATCATTTAACTGATTTTCACCTTTTACGAACAATACTGAACTATTTTGAAATAATATAAAAAATCAAACATACCTTCGTCAACAACAGAGAACTATTTCGAAATAGTATCAAACACGTTGTATAAGCACAGTCAGCAACACTGAATTAAAACGAAATAATTCGGAGTATTATTGATTAGACATTCAACAACAACGCATTATCACAAAATAATACGCTGTTGCGTAAAGGAACTGCGTGCTGTTCCCTAAGGTGACAAGTAGCAACTAGAAATAGTTTTGTGTTGGCGGTATGACTCTGGCAGCGCGTCTTCAACAATAGAGAGTTAGCACGCCATCTGTTGAACATTTTTGTAAATATAAATACGCCTGTCTTCGTGGTATGCGCGGACAATTTTTGGCTATTCAAATCAATAAAAAAGTCGATTTTAAGATTTTCCGACATAATACAGTGTTGTTCTGGGTGTGCGATATGAAGATCAACCCGTATACGACAGATATAGGTACTTAATCCTTGTTTACTATCTGCACTGTTTTTACAAAGAAGTTTATCTTAGTTGTGCAGAAATAAATGCTTTGTTAAACTCAAGTGAAACAGTTTTACCTACACTTTGTTTCTATTTACGACCGCTAAATTGTATCGAAGACACCTGCGTCTTCAAAATTACAAAGCATTCAAATGTCTTTTAAAAATGAAGATAATTGGAAATTTATGTTTCTAAAGATAATTAAAAATCGGTTTAATTTAGCTGTAACATTATTTTTCGAAAATGTTTTTAGTAACTTTTTAGACCTATGTATACTGCTTATGCGTAGGAAGTTTCATTAAAATCTGTTCAGTCATTTCGGAAAATAACGACTTGAAAGTTTGTATGAAATGCCGTAGGGTATAAACGCTCATTAGAGCGTTTAAGCCTTACGACTTTTCATACAAACTTTCAAGTCCTTATTTTCCGAAATGGCTGAACCGATTTTAATGTGACTTCATACGCATAAGCAGGATATTATAAATTATCTATAGAAACAGAAATTTCCAAATATACCTATATTTTTTTTAGTTTAGGTTTCATTATAATCGGTTCAGTCATTTCGGAAAATTCATACAATTACGGCATTAAGCCGCAAAGGCCGCATTAGGCCGTAAGTTGTGAACGCTTTTAAAACAACAAGCCTATTAGCTATTGTAATATTGAATTAAATTGCAAATACGCCAAACGTATTCAATCGCTGGAACTTCGCACATAGCTGACAGATAACTACTACCTAATGTGTTCCGAATTTCCGATGCCTATCAGTCCATCACACACACACGCACACATCACACATGTCTTACATTAGTTAATTGCAGTGATATACCAAACCTGATTTGATTATTTATACATTTTATCTTTATTTAGTGATGACGATAGCTTAGTTCAGTAAATACGTTTTGCTTTTTTAGTTTTAGTGATAATTATTCGGTCGAGTGCGATAACACGATAACACGCCTATAAATTATTGTTATGTCATATGGTATGACGTATGTACGTTCAAAAAATCCTGACTTTTTTTAAATATTATGATGTTGGAAATAGTAAATAAGCAATGAATAACAGTAATTGTCTTAATGTGTAAAAAAAGGCGTTTGATATACAGTGAAACAATAACTGATTTCATTTGTATAACTTTCTGAGCTCAATAGCTGTTATTTATTTTGAAATAAGTAAATGTTTATTTATTAGTACAGTCGGCATCAGAAGTCGGTTAACACATAACAATATTACACCAAGTTTTGTGCTGATCAATGTGATCTCATCATCATCTGCCTAGCCTTTTCCCAAACTATCTTGGGGTCGGCTTCGGTGATTATGTTATATTGTTTTGCGAATTTCTATAACCATTCATGAAAATATTGTGATGTCTTTTACTCCAGTCTGTTAATATGGATCGTTCTAAATATTTTTTTTTATTATATTACATAAGTATGTACATAATTTATAAACTGCAAACAGATATAATATAAAAATAAAATATGTACAAATATCAAAATTACAGGGCGTCAAAAAATTCGTCGACATCGCTGTCAACAGGAAAAGTGCCAAGATGGCTTGTCGCTTGCTTCTAAAACTAAGAAGTCTTATAATTTTGGATATGTAGCCTATGTAGGTACTCGTATAGCGACTTTCGTTGCTGACTGTACCCGAGCTGTTTTCGGTCTAGAACATACCGCTCCACGCCACTTTATAATCTTAGAGGTCACGGTTACAAAAGGTATGCAATATGACGTCAGTAGACCTTACCTCATGTTATTAATCGAGTAGATCAGACCTTGGGCAAAAGCGTTATCCTCAAATCTACAAAACATAGGTACGAGTACTACGAACTAGTAAGAAAACCTAAGAACTGAGTAGCTTTTCATGATGACATAAACCGTCACAGATCATACTATTAAAAAAAAATCATCCGTATTTACCTTACGTTTACGTTGCGCGTTTGTTCAAAGGCCTAATAAGGACATCGTATTTCTTAATTATCTTCCCACATGTTGATCAATGCAGCTTATTAGCTACCGTAGAGCTATAAAACCTTTGTAGTCTTAGATACCTCTGTCCTTACTATAAACAATACTTCGTTAACTTTTCTCATTATTTTCTGTTCGCATATAGCAGTGGTCTGAGTATAGCCATTCAATTTTAATTAATAACGATTAATTCTTGTTTACAGTTTATTTTAGCTTATATAACATAATTCATTAAACGTATTTTTAAATTGTAGGTCAAAACAGATGGATGAAGGAAAAAGGAAACTGCCCAAAATAGGTTTAAATCGCAATCGTGGCGTAAGACCGGAGGTCGGTCCGTGGTTCAGTGACCATAAATACATGAGTTTTTTCCGTACCTCGGAAAGCACGTTAAGCCCGGTTGCGTTGGTCTTTTTTTTTTTTTTTTTTTTTTTTTTTTTTAAGATGTGAAATCATCAAATGACTTCTTCCGCTCTGGGCGGAGCGGAAGGGAGTGTCAGACTTGACTGACTAAAACCCATCCATGTTCCTTCTTAGCCCTTTGCGTTCCAGGGGCACGGTATCTCTTTCGAACAACCCGCAGCCCTGGCAGGCATCGGCCCTCTCGGACCCCTTCCGATTTGCTGACATCTCCTTGAGGCGCGCGTGGAACACGAACGCGCCGTCGGCACGGTCTGTCGTCATAAGACGGACGGACGGTGAGCTAGCCCATTACTCACCGTCCACAGGCCCGCGCCTACGGTGGCCGGGGGCCACTGGTTGCCCCCCGACGCCCGGGGCGTCTCCCGCGGCGGCTGGGACGTGAGGTTCTCTCCCTCTCACGTTCCGCCACCTCCTTCGCTAGCATGACTGCTTCGCAGAAGGAGGCGACGGCTTCCCATTCCCTCTCGTTGGTCTTGGTTGTAATTTGTAGATCTTTGACAGTCGTTATAAGTAGTTAGAAGCCAAAATTCACATCAAGTCTTACCGACCTTGGGGTTTCGTATTACCAAGTTACTGGGTTGTGGAGGTCAGATAGGCAGTCGGTTCATGTAAAATACTGATACTCAGCTGCATCAAGTTAGACTGGAAGCCGACCCCAACAAAGTTTAGGAAAGGGCTAGGCAGATGATGAGTTCCCGTGTGTTTTACCATTACCTGCAAAAGTTTATACTTGTTGCTTCCTTAAATGAAATAAGTAGGTACATTTAAATTAATTACGAAATAAGGACAATTTCATCGACTTTCTAGTCATCATCACACTAGGTATTATTTTCCATAAAATAAATAGGTAGGGTACCAATTTCTTATGATTTTCCAGGTCCATTGGTGGTTTTGAAACTGTTATTCTTACTAGGTACCAAAATCAAAATATTTTATTTTCAAATACATGGCCACTTAGGTATAGAACTTCGAGGAAAGGTGTACTATTCGGTTTGGTCGTTTTCTATGTAGAAGAACCGTCAAGAATCTCCACGGTTACTCTTTTAAACCTTACCACTTGTAATCATTTGTGGACTATGTCAAAGAAACTCTGTCGGTAACCAGACAGACACCGAAGCGACGGAAACGTTCTTGATGAAATTTTACCATCTCAATTTTAAGAGCTTCATTGGAACATTTTGTTCATCTATATTTAGTCGTGTGTCTGTATTTCATCAACGAATGAAAGGCCGACAATTCGACTTGATAACGTCAAGTGCGTAGGAAATGGCTCATTTACCATTCAAACAGTTTTTTATGTTAGCTGTGATGTAAACTGTTCGAATGAATAACAATCTGATAAGCAGCAATCATGACTTTTTATATTGGTCCTTCGGGTATTTATGACCGGATTTTTAGAAGAAATAATGCTGATCTTATTCTTATTCATCCCGATGAATCAAAAAGAGGTTCTCATAAGGAAAAGAAAGAGGCCGCAGTTATCTTTTAAAGTAACAATGATTCACGGCATTCACAATAAGGAACAGAACAAATAAATTTGAAGCACGTGATAAGTACACCTATCGATTTTGGGGGAATCCCGACCATAGAGGTAACAGGTACAAAAATAAAATAATAATAAAAAGTATTTATTCACAAAAAAACATAGCACTATGCACTGTTTACATTGTTTGAAAAAAATTATATTATTAATTGGATACTGTTTCATGTTATTATGTTTATCTCCACCTAATATCTAATTTTAGCCTCTCCAAGGTTACGAAGGCAGGTAAGGGTTTTGCCATTTTTTGCCTTCAGTTCTCTGACTGCACTATCGGGTTTTTTGCTATCCCAATCGTGAAGATTTGGATACAAATTGTCATAATTAAAAATCCGTGTCAAAATACTTTATTTTAGTTTTAAAATGACTTTTCAAAGACTTGTTTGCACCCAGTGTCTAACGAGTTACGTCTACCAAACGCAATGTCACAATTTATTTCTGCTATGTGCAATATCTATTGGAATTCGGAAGTCAGGCTATGTCGTGTGGTTATGTAAAGCCAGCTATACATAACTTCATAGATTTACCAAAGAGGCACAACAAATATACCAGTTTTGTCCATGTGAAAGGGAACGAGCCTATTGACATTGCCTATTCAGGG
This sequence comes from Cerastis rubricosa, assembly GCA_949152445.1. Lineage (NCBI taxonomy): Eukaryota > Metazoa > Arthropoda > Insecta > Lepidoptera > Noctuidae > Cerastis > Cerastis rubricosa. The sequence goes on along the minus strand of OX424529.1, from coordinate 4,245,753 downwards.
ACAATTCTAGACTTGGGAAAGGATCTTCATCTTTTCTAATATTTGCAAAATACATATAGGTTGTATATTAGTTAAAAATTGTCTTTTTGGTTTTCGTATCAGTGTTACATCTTATATTTCGTCGGCTTATTGCAAGAACTCACTAATGGCAAAAAATCATTAAGTACAGTTATTATAACAGTTATACTCGTCTCGATTAGCTCTATAAAAGGCAAAAACTCATTTATTTCTAGCATTTCAAATTTGGCCGTTATGACCCAGACATAAAGTCGATAATTACCATTTTGGATTATCTGGTTCTTAGAAACTCGATAAAGTACTCTATTAGTTTTTAGTAAATAAAAATAAAAACAAAACGGCACTTTTTTGTAATATAAATATCATTAAAGTAACATAATAACTTTTTAAGATACGCGTTACGCACATCGCTTTTGAACAGCATTTGGTTAAAATTCATTAAGTGCACATAATTACTTCTTTAAATCTATGATTTATGACAAATAAAACATTATACAATTTTAACGACTTCTGTTATAACGAGTGACGGTCATTGTTTACAGTTTTAGTTCGGTTTAAATTAATTATTGTATCTTGGCGATTATTTGTTTTTCGAGGTTTAAGCAATCTATTTATTTTTGGACAAATTAAATGCAGTTAACTACTTTTGATAGGCTCCGGTTTCACTCTTTTTGACTTTTAATGAATTTGTCGTCGGCTAATTGCAAGAATTTATTAAGTGACATAAATAAAACTTGTCTGTTAGGTTTTGGTACCAGTGATACAGCTCCGGGGGTATTATTTTTTCTGAGCACATTTTTAAGAAATCTTTTTTCTTCGCTTTGGTTATAGGAAACTTTTTGTTGCAAGCTGTTTTTAATGCATAAGCGGAATAACCGGCGGAGTGTCAGACTTGTACCGACTAAAACCCATCCATTTTCCTTCTTAGCCCTTTGTGTTCCAGGGCCACGGTATCTCTTTCGAACAGTCTCGCAGCCCTGCCATGCATCGGCCCTCTTGGACCCCTTCCAGTTTGCTAACATCTCTTTGAGGCGCGCGTGGCACACGAACGCGCCGTCGACACGGCCTGTCGTCATAAGACGGACGGACGGTGAGCTTGCTCATTACTCACCGTCCACAGGCACGCGCCCGGGATGTCTCCCGCGGTGACTGAGACGTGAGGCTCTCTCCCTCTCACGTTCCGCCACCTCCTTCGCTAGCATGACAGCTTCGCAGAAGGAGGCGACGGCTTCCCATTCCCTATCGCTCCGGGCCATGGATTGAACCAAGGCCAGACGCGAGAGGTCGCCGCCGCCAATCGCCACTACGAGGACACGGCGGTGGTCAGATCAGGCGGAGCAGAGCTCCACGGTGTGCTCCAGCGTGTCCTCGGGCCGGTCCTCGCAGTGGTGACACACGGCCGTTTCCTTCCGCCCGATTTGGTGTAGGAACCTCCCGTAACAACCCTGTCCGGTGAGGAACTGCGTCAGGCGGAAGGAGAGGGCGCTATGGCGCCTCTCCAGCCACTCCTCAAAGAGGGGACTTATCGCCACTATTGTGGTGTCGCTCTCTCTATGTCGCCATGAGATCCCGCCGGAGGTCTGTCCGCTGAGCGGCAATTTGCCGTGGCAGCGAAGTTAACCCCTGGCGTAGTAATATGTGCAGGCACGCGAGGACTAACACCTCCAGATCCCATGGCAGCAATCCGGCCAAGAGGCTCGCCGCCTCGCCGGAGATCGTGCGGTACCTCTAGACTAGCCTTACGCCTACCACCTTCTGTGGCATGTTCAGGTAATGGGCGGCTCGCCGCCTCAAAGAACGCGCCCACACCGGGGCCCCGTAAAGAGCCATGGACCGCACCACCCCCCGGGTAGAGCCTGCGGCAGGAGGCGTTTGGACCCCCCAGGTTGGGCAAGAGCCGCTTGAACGCAGCCCCGGTCCGTTATAGTTTGGGGGCCAAACTACCGCCCTCCTACCGTCAGTATGGATCCCGGCGGTGGCGCATTTCAAGGCCCATGAAAGCACATGGCCTCGGACTTGCGCAATGCCACCTCGAGACTCAGTTGCCGGATTCTCTCCACGACTATCGCAACCCCGTGTGTCATAAGTTCGGCCGCTGCCTCGTTCGACCTCCCTTGTGCCAGCACCAGCGTGTCGTCAGCGTAGCAAACTACGGTTTTCGCTTTCGCAGATTTATAGTTTGGGTGGCTGTTTCAGTTGCTCCCATTTGACAAATCCAGTTCTTTATAGTCTGACCTATGGTCATATCGATATTGAACGATGTTAGGCTTCTTTTTTTCAAACCTAAAACTTTTAACTTTTAGCCACTGTAGGTACTCTTTCTCCATCAGGCCCAAGAGATCTATTCAACCTCAAATTATTTCTGAGATCTTTTAGATCTATCTATTTCATTTATTGAGTAAAGTGCCATGGTTACTTTTATTTTTACTGATTTATATGCCGAAGTGTTTTTTTTGAGTTCTAGATTGTTGACGTTTTAAGAATTTGTTATTAAAGTAAAGAAGACTGTTACTTTAACTTAATACCAGTTGGTTCCTTTGAGAAACTAGTCTAGTGTTAGTACTTAGCCTTATTAAAGAAATGTTTAATTCACACTTAGTGTAAACTTTCAATGACAAGAAGTCACTAACTTGGTTTTTAAGCTTTTAAAAAAATATCTCTCTTTATTTTTAACTGCTTATGTTTGATTTTATTAATAAATATATTTAACTTTCTAGTGGTGTTTATTTTTTTTATAAACATATAAAATATAAGATTTTATAGGACATCCAATGAAATCAAAAGTAATTAATTGATTTCTCAAAGTTTTGTTTATGTTACTTAATGAGTTCTTGCAATAAGCCGACGATTTATACATTTTCGGCACAGTAAGTGGGCATGTTAATGCGGACAAGTTGTTCAGATCGCCAAGGGTGCAAGTAGATGGACGTTTGAGATATTCCAGCATGTGGGACCTATTCTGATAAGACAACCCTCGAAAACCAATAACTTACAGTCTAATCCAAGTTACATAACTAAATACCTTATTCTAATACTTCTAGATTTGCTTACATAAAAGATAAAATATGAATAGTTAACCTTTTATTGTCTTGCGTAATTTGTTACTAAAATAACTTGAAGCGTGATACAGGTTCTATGAGGTAATAGTCGTTAACTTGAGCAATTAAACCAGTTTTTTATAAACATTTGCATTCCGTACAGTCCTACGCAAAATGCAAATCTATTGAAAGATTGATCGTGGCTTTTAGACTGTAGATAATTATAGTTGTCAAGTTGAAGTCAGATAACACTACACTTGTAATCTTCAAAAGGTAAGCTGGAGTGTATGTGCTCTTATGGCATAAATTTACAATTTTCTATTCGCCGCTAAAGCTTAATCGGCTTCAAAAAAATTCAATTGTCTTACAACATACAGTCAGCAGCTTTAGTTAGAGAGGCGATGAGGTATTGCTTCAAAATCCAGGTCAAGGTATCTTCTATCAACATCGGTCGGCGCTTGCACATGGCATGGCCAAATGAACTGAAATTGTACAAGTACATTGAGTAGGTAGGCTGTAACATGCCAGTGAGTTTTAGAAAGACCTTGGCTTCGTCTCGGCCATTCATACTTTATTTATTTATTTATTTAAACTTCATGTACAATAGTGGTACATAGGCGGACTTAATGCCACAAGGTATTCTCTACCAGTCAACCATTGGGTTAAAAAGGACAACATTGAGGTAAGGTACAAAAAAAACAATATGTAATTAATTTCGAAATTGTCTATAAGTTACATAGTTACGTTGTTATGGTTACACAAATACACATAAACAGACTTATAAATATTTTAACAAATACCAAAATAAAAAAACGAGAATACTAATAATAATTACTGTGACTAGACTTCTAACTGCGAGCTACTTCGTTTGATTTAAATAGTGGTTACGAACTTTTCTTTTAAAAATAAATTTACTTTCAGCTTTTTTTAATACCGAGAGGCAGCGCGTTCCTCAGCTTTATTGATGAGACAGCATATGAATTTGACATGAAACCTGTACGGTGTGCAGGAATTTGGAGGACTAGATTTTTGGAAGCTCTAAGGTTACGACTGTGAAAACTGCCCAACACTGCTCTGCTTTACTTTTGAATAAACACGTAACATCACTACTCTTATTCCCAAGAGGTTCGCCAGAAGTGTACCTTCCTAATAGTACACCCACCTTACGTACAGACAGCGTCAGTATGTGCTAACCCCTCTATAATCCGGCCGAGTACGCCAGGGAGGTTACTACTTAATGACGCTGTCTGTTACATACATAATCTGCCTATAACGTTCCCAAAAGTGGGACACTGATATGGGTATAGGTACTGTTAGCCTGTCGTCCCACTGCTGGGCAAAGGTCTCTGCCAAAGACTTCCAGTTTTTTAGATCCAGAGCTTAGGTGGATCGCGGGTTAGTGGTCAACTAGATCACAAGCTTCCACCTTGTGGGAGTATGCTATAATCCACCAGGCAAGTCCAGTGTGGATAGATGTAACAAATCTTTGAATTGTTGGTTCTAGAATTAATAGGTTTCCTCAAGATGTTTCCATTCTCCTTTTTAGAAATAGAAAATATAGCAGTGTTGTAAGCAAAGTAGGCTTTGCCGCTTTGTGACGTACAAGTCGCCTACATTCATTCATCCATCATTCATTTCAGCCCAAAAGACGTCCACTACTGGACATAGGCCTCCGCCAAGTGTAGCAACATTGACATTTTGGGGGGTTTTGCCATAATCGCCACGCTTGGCAGGCGGGTTGGCGATCGCAGTGCGGTTGTTATAATAGCACAGAGAACGCTGCTGCCCATTCTCTGGCAAATCCCTTAGTCGCCTCTTACGACACCCACGGGAAGATAAGGGATGGTGTTATTCTTTACGTCCGACACCATACACAGACTACAACGGGTGATAATGTTCTATAAAATTTATTTATTCTTTGAAAAATTCCTACATTCAGTAAATGTGTTGTTTGTGGTTTTTGGTATTTCTTCATACTGATTGTACTAAGTAGTACTTACTGATGTTTATAAGTCTAGAATACGTAAACCACAAACTTGCGTATTGTTGGAGGATCAATATTATTGTGTACCTAAGTACGCGTGCATCTAAGTAAGTACCTATAAGTAAGTACTTATATGGCAAATGCTATAAGAACCTTATTACAGGGCTGCATTTCCAGAGTATATATTGGAGAGATCCGCATAAACTGGTTTTTATGTAGCTTGATTGATCGCCGTGCGTACCTACAATTAGGTATGATTGTACTCTCATACAATTTACTCATGAACATAATATGACTATGTTAGTGAACAAGAAGGTAATGGTCATGCATCACCCAAGGTTTCAGAGCCAATCATTTGTGGAAAATGTGAATAAATGAAGTCTTTTCAATTGATCTGAAGAAGCTGCTACTTGTTTATTAATACAAGAGAATAATAGCTAAATAGACATACTTTAAAACGGTGAACTATTTACATAACTAAAAAACCGGCGAGGGTTGTATTATACCTATGATGTAAATAAAAAATTACGGTTTTCGCAATTTTTACTTTATCCGTGCTATAAGACGTTGCTTCGTACCAAGTTTCAAGATTCTGAGTTCATGGGCAGTAGTACCCTGTAGGTTTTGATTTCCTTGCGAGTGTTGAAAATTTGCGGCATAAACGGCTGTATCTTTTGATTGCGTTGGCTTAGAAGTTTGATTTTTTCACAGCTGTAAGGGACAGTAGACTTGAGTATTTGATATAAATCCAGCTCGATACCTCCAAGCGTTCCTGAGAAAAAAGGGTTTTGACAGACAGACGGACGGACAACAAAGTGATCCTATAAGGGTTCCGTTTTTTCCTTTCGAGGTACGGTACCCTAAAAAAAGAGTTTTCTTTTAAAACATAAGACTAGGTGCAACAAATAAAACGATGGTAACTGCAAAAGTATAAACTGTATATAATAACATGTAGATTATTCTCTTCTCATGAGTTTTAATTTGAATAAACTGTGGCACTTGAAACTAAATAAATAATTAATTAATTCTTCAGACTAGTATAAAAATGCGAAAGTAACTCTGTCTATCTGTGTTTTCTTTACTACATGGCTGAACGTTTTTGCATGAAATTTAGTATCCTGAGAGACGATGAACTGGGGTAGGATTATGACATTTTACCCCAGTGGTAAGTTTCCGTGGGATAGGTCATTTATGATTTAGACGCGTGTGAAGCTGCGGGAAGAAGCGAGCTAAGCAATAAATTTCGTTCCTTAACTAAGGACGCGTTTTTAATTCTAATTAAGTTTTTAAATCGTTATAATAGCTGAATAATCAATAATATTCAGCAATCGATAGCCAAGACCTGAATCCTCCAGCAGATTCAAGGCTAAGCAGAACCAAAGTGGGCTCATACTATCGCCCTGAAATATACCACGCTCTATACGTATCGGTTCGCTATTCCTCTGGATATCTCTTCATATTATAAAGTAATATGGTACAGTATTTTGTTTGTAATTCGCTATTTCGAACGCCACAAAACGCCGAGGCGAGTCGGATGTCGACGAAATGATGTCATTTTGGCAATATTATGACAGCTGACATGTCTGCAACCGTCATCATTATAGGCAAGAAAATAATGACTTTATTGTCGTCACATAATACGTACTTTGGATAAAACAAAAACACATCATGTGATGTGAAACAAAATGAAAGCGTGAGAAAATAAGGAAAATAGTCTTTAGACTGAATATTTAAAAAAACCGGCCAAGTACGAGTCGGATTCGCGCACGAAGGGTTCCGGACCATTATTTATAAAAACGAGCAAAAAAACACTTTTTTGTATGGGAGCCCCCTTGAATATTTATTTTATTGTTTTTAGTATTTGTTGCTATAGCGGCAACAGATTATGTATTTCGATATATCGGATCATGAGATACAGCCTGGTGACACACGGACGGAACGACAGCGAAGTCGCAGTAATAGGGTCCCGTTTGACCCTTTGGGTACGGAACCCTAAAAATACTCTGTATGAGGCAAATGTTTACTGTTTCTAGTGCCCAGTCATTTATCTAATAAAGGTACCAACCTGACTGTCTACGTTTAAATCTCTTGTCAACTGATATAGTACACGTAACGTGATATTTCGACAGGAGATTTACGGATTAGTGATAAGCATAGGCCTTCAACTCAAATAGGGTTTACCAAGGATTTAAGCATTAACTTGTACTTCGGAGATTATAGTGGGTGTTTTTATGAAATGCTGAATAGGTGTTACAATGATCTTTTGGCGTTTAATTGACGTTGACACGGGACCGGGAAACTCACATCCATTTTTGAAAATATTGAAAAACAAGATGGGTGCGTTAGAAAATGAAAAGTAAGTTTGCGAAATCGCTTAAACTATTCTTTCTCAAGAGTCAATAAACCATATTTTTTAAGAAGGTGGTTTGCAGATTGTTGGGGGAGATTTATATAAGATTATATTAATATTATTAGATTAGATTATGAGATAAGATATTTTTAGATTTATATTAACATTATCTTTAAAATATTGTTCCGTTCCCACAGACAAACCGTGAAAACGGTTTTGTAGGGCATAGTTTTTAAATGAGAGTTTGTAATAAACTTGTTTAATAAATAAATAATAATAATAATAGTATCGATTTCGCGCCAAGAGATTCATGTTCTGCAACGGACAAGGATTAAACTTCTTTCAACTAAAAACCAACAAAAAAAAAACATCAAAATACCACTTAAACAGAAAATGATATTCAAATATTCTTTACAATTTATTCTCCCAGATGTTGCATTAATCACAATTTTGCTGCTCGTAAAAACCACACAATAAAACAGTACTTACTTAGTACCCAAGAACTGCATATATTAAATTTTCTACTACTTGGATTACGTGACATCCGGACTTCATTGTTTTGTCCTGTTCCTAATTTCCTCGTCTTACTAATCGAGGAAGAAATATCCGAACGGGAAAATGGTACAGCCGGTCTTTCCAAATCCTTAGGTGGGACAATGGAGTCTTGTAATGTGCATAAATCACATGATGAGTAATTATAAAGTAATAAAAACATTCGACACACAGTTACTGCACGCTTGTATGGGGATAGGCATCATTATATCATTGAAGTTCGAAGAATTAGAACCATTGAATTTACTGTTGATATGCCTATGGAATTTGGCATTGTCAAACTGAATGAATGAATGAAATGAATCTGGGTAATCCCGGAAATCCCCTATTGATGAACGATGTTATGGGGATATTCACCGTGGGCTGGTAGAGGAGAAAGAGTTGATGTCCAGGGTAGCTTTTATGAAGATAAGAACGAAAAACACGCAAATGATAAAATTTATCCGTGGTGCAAGGCAACTGGGCTTATCTCAGTTGTAAACGTCACTTTGTGCCAATTGGTCTTGTTTTGTTCGGTCTCATGCTGATATGCAGGGAAGTGGAAATTATGTTTTTTATACTCCTCTGCTATTCTTTTCTGATTAATTTACTTGCGGGATCCAGGACTGTCAAATTGGATGTCTAGGACTTCGGCAAGTTTCAGTGTCTTAGCACTTTTCTGGTGGTCGCCATTGCTGATTCTGGCTTTTAGGAGTTGCAGTGGTTTGGTAATAGTGTGGCAACTTGTCCCAAAAAAAGGAAGCAAATGGAGTAGAGAACGAACGGCTGCAGCACATAATTGACGCGACGGCATGGAACCTACGAGGAAACAAGCCACATGAAGAAAGTGGAAATTTCAAGCTAAAAAGTTGTGCTTCCGAACAGCATTTGCGATTGCGTTGCAACGATAAGTTCTTGGTTCCCGATGCAACGCATTTAAGCAATCTATTTTAAAATACGTATGTCTGCCCCTATGATATGGAAGGAATCATTTGAATTTGCTTTTAATTATATTCGATAATTAAAATTGAATTTGCTTTTAATTATCGAATATAATTAAAAGCAAATTCAAATGATTCCTTCCATATCATAGGGGCAGACATACTTTTATACGTTACTAGGTGACCTGCACAACTTCGTCTGCGTCTCTTTCAAAAGGAATAAATTTTCTCCGTTTTTGCAAACATTTTTATTGTTGCTCCACTCCTATTGATCGTAGCGCGGTGCGTAGCCTATAGCGTTTCTCGATAAATGGGTTATCCAACACTGAAATAATTTTTCAATTCGAACTAGGTAGTTCCTGAGATAATCGCGTTCAAATAACTAACCAAACAAACAAACTCTTCAGCTTCAAAATATTTGTATAGATGTTGCATAGGTACATACAAAGGTCATAGAAAACTCCACCAGCATAACAAAACACTCTCAATGACACAATACATTACGAAGTGCACTCAAACGATTGCTAATGAGTTGGTCAATAACCCCAGATAAGGGTATGTACGAGTACATGGTCCACTTTGTATCTGCCCTCGAATAATGTACTGTTAAAAACGATGATAATTTAAACAGTTCCTGTCGGAAATGAGCTAAATTGTGAGCGCCTATACACCCACTTTTTAAATGAAACGTTGGCCTAGTATAGTTATTTTGTCGTTTTCGTGATGTGGGTGCGTTTCACTTGAAGCCTTTCATTCAGTAATAATTTCCAAACGCTAAAATAACAGTGTCAGGGGTGCCATTGCTCCGCGGGAGACGCCCCGGGCGTCGGGGGACACCCCGTGGGCCCCGGCCACCGTAGGCACGGGGCTGTGGACGGTGAGTTATGGGTTAGCTCTCCGTCCGTCCGTCTTATGACGACAGGCCGTGTCGACGGCGCGTGTTCCACGCGCGCCTCAAGGAGATATCAGCAAATCGGAAGGGGTCCGACTGTTCGAAAGAGATACCGTGGCCCGGGAACAAAAAGGGCTAAGAAGGCACAGGGATGGGTTTCAGTCAGTACAAGTCTGACACTCCTTTCCGTTCCGCCCAGAGCGGGAGGGGGGCTATTTGATGTTTTCCCAACCGAAAAAAAACCTTTCATTCAGTGACTGTTTCCAATATGAAAAAAATCATCCAACCGAATGATCTACAATGATTCTACTTATAATCGTTTCAGCAGTTATTCCATTAATATTTTCGTCATCATTCTCTTGCCCTTATTACAATTCATTTGGGGTCGACGCAGCATCTCTTCTTCTTTTATATTTTTCTATTACTCGACATCTCACCAGACACGTCCTTACTTGCCATTTTATCCTTTCACACACTCCATCCATCGTATCTTTGGTTAAACTTTTAATAGTGTCAGTGACACAATGCTGCCGGTACATCTCGACAAGTCAATATCTACTGCTGCTTTTGAACACCAAAAAGTCTGCTGCTTCTTCGTCATCAGTCCTGTTCTTGCTACGTAATACCTACGTGTATTGTAACCACTCAGTTTTGTAACAACTCTGATATGTAACTACTTTGGTTTGTAACTACTCTGATTTGTAACAACTCTTATATGTAACTACTCTGATTTGTAACTACTCTGATTTGTAACTACTCCGATTTGTAACTACTCTGATTTGTAACTTCTCAGATTTGTAACTACACTGCTGAATAAGTTCCATCTACAACACATAACATACAGCAGTATTATAAGTGAGAAATTCAAAAAATTTACTGATTAATAATAAATAATAATAAATAAATTTCTTTATTGCCATAAAAACAGGTTACAGTTTTATGAGACCCTGGCTCAAGAGCTAGGTTAGAGTACCTGTATTTCAAGAGCCAGTGACTTCTTCCATTTAGGTCACAGTTGGGCAAGTTTTATGCAGCAAAAGGTGACAAAATTATATTACTTAAAGTTAAGTTTATTAGTTAAACATTATATTTAATTAAATATTAAAAATAGAATTATTAAATGAAATTACAAAAGCAAGTTAAATAATCTTTTTAAATCTTAAACAATATTCGAATAAAATTAGAATAATTTTTAAAACAATATTTTTAAATTCAAGATTGCAGTAAAATAAAATTAGGGCAAATTACAATACAGCCAGGATGAAACAAAATTAAATTAGGAATAGTGGGTGCAGGTATGTGAATGTGGGTGTGTGTGTGTGAGGGCGTGGGTGTGTGTGGGGGTGTGTGTGTATGGGTGTGTGTATACCATTTATTTGTGTTCATATATATTTATGTTGATTGTAATAAATTTTCAGTTGCGTTGTAGTCCTGTGTCAGTAGCCAGATTTTTACCTTCTTTTTTGTTTCACGAGTCGTAAGGGGATTTATGTTCAGGATTTTGTTTACCTTATTATAAAGATAAGTGGCAAGATATAACCGCTGTCGCCTAGCGGACGCCGTGTGACAGCGTATAGGTAAGCAAACGTTTTGTATAGTGCGCTTCTTATTACTTTGCGCATTATAAGGTGCAATACTGTGCTGCTTGTAAACAACTTGCAGAATATAATTCTGTCTTACTGTGAGTACTTCACACTTCTCGTATAAGACTTTGGTGGGAAATCTAAAGGGTCTGAAAGTCATGACTTTAAGTAGAGATCTTTGGGCCCTTTCCAGGTGAATCATAAAAGTCTTGCATCCACCACCCCACACAGTAACACAATATCCCACGACTGACTGCACGAGCGCATAGTACACAGTGCGAAGAAGTTCGAACTTAGCTACGTGTCTAAGTTTTTTAAATGCCCAAATAAGTTTTCTGATTCGCGTTGTAGTGAGGTCTATGTGCTGTCGCCAACTAAGTTTTTCATCGACAATCACACCAAGGTATTTTACATGTGAAGACTTAGTGAGAACAGTGCATGAACATGTCGTTGGGGAAGCCAGGTTGCAGACATGTGATCTAATATCTAAATTCGGTGGTTTAATTTTAGAAAAAGAGAATTGGAGAAATGTGGATTTTGAAAGGTTTAAAGTGAGTCGGTTAGATCTTAGCCAATGGCTTACCTTATGCAGTCCCAGTTCGGCGCTTCGTCGAACCTCGTCCCAAGTCCCCCCATGAAATATTAATGCCGTATCGTCAGCATAAGTAACGACCTTGCCGTTTACAAGTGGCAGCTGACACAGGTCATTTATATAAATCAAGAAGAGACTCGGGCCAAGAATACTGCCTTGTGGGACGCCATAGGTAACGTCGGCATCAGAGCTAATGTATTCTTTTATTTTAACTCTTTGCGTACGGTCACAGAGAAAATCCTTAAAAATGTTTAGAGCATTTCCGCGAACACCGATCTTATCTAACTTGTCCACAAGGAGAGGAATCATGACGGTGTCGAAAGCTTTTGCCAGGTCGAGAAATATACCTTTTTTTGATTGAGTGAACCTTAGCACATAAGACACTTCTGAAGCCGAATTTTCCAGTCGGACGTTTCCCATGGAGAAGGCCTGGCAAGAAACTCAAGCTACTCTTTAAAAAAACATTAACAATAACTTATATGAAACACCTAGGCAAGTGGTCGCAATCTGTTATAAACGGATCATGTCAATATTATTCAATAGTGTAAAAACCTACAAGTGTAGCTAAGCTGTATTTGATACTAAGAATCATGACTAGTGTATATTAACCAAGGTTAATGAATACTACACAAGTACTGTGACTCTGTCTGTGTTCGGAGTTTTTTAATTTTTCTATACATAAGTTTCTCAAATCGTCACTATACTCATACCTTAGGGTCATCATCTACCTAGCCTTTTCCCAAACTATCTTGGGGTCGGCTTCCTGTCTAACCGGATGCGGCTGAGTACCAGTATTTTACATGAATCGACTGCCTATCTGACCTCCACAACCCAGTAACTGGGTAATACGATCCCCTTGGTAAGACTGGATGTCACACTTTTTGGCTTCTGACTACTCGTAACGACTGTAATCTATGTATGACAGCCGGGACCAATGGCTTAACGTGCTTTCCGAGGCACGGAGGAAACTCGGTATATAATTATGGTCACTCATCCACGGAACAACCTCGGCAAGCACGGCTAAACCTTAAAGATCGATCCGTGCGGCTGTTATTATTTAACCACGAGCTCCTCCGTGGTATACTCATACCATAAGGTATTAATATATAAATTAACTACAAAGATCTACGTTGTCTTCCTCTTCAGTCTTTAAAATATTCTTAACAAAAATACTACGACTGTAATACCAAAGAGTAAAAAGAGGCGTGAGTATTATAAACCTACATTTAGCCTGTTAAGTAAAAGTCAGAATAACAGGAATACAATATTCTTTGTTATATGCTACAATATTCTCGGTAACATAACTGTGCCAATGAATCAAACCGTTAGACAGTTAGATACTTTTAAAAACCTTTGTTTACCGAATTACAATTAAAGTTCAAACTCAAACTCAAATCATTTATTTCAATTAGACCATTACAGGCACATTTGAAAGTCATAACACAAAAAAAAAAAACGCGAAGCTACAATCCCAGTCACAAGACATAATAACTTGTGAAAGTAGAATAGAATATACCCTGCCCAGCCCGCGATGCTGTGCCAGTAGTTTTAAATCAGCCCCTAAATAATGATATCATTCAGATCCAGCCTGTCCCCATGCAGTCCTCCCCCAGCGACGCCCTGAGCCGAGGCTCGTACCCCACAGGGGGTGCCCTTAGCGTGTAGTCGCTTAGTTTGTAAGTTTTTATGCCCTGGCTGGAGGCCTTACTCTTAAGGCACCTACAGGATAGTCCGGTTAAGTAGACGACAACCTCCTAGGTTGAACTGCGAGAAGCCATTCCAAAAAAAATAAAAAAATAGAATATTCTTTATTGTACACCAAAGTTGAACTTGACGGTTTTTTTATCTTGTCTTATCGCTGATAGCGATAGCTTCCAGACAACCTTTGGAACCTTTCTTTTTTTTCCTCTTAAATAAAAAGTTGTAGTCATTGGTGTACTCTAATACTACGCAAACATACTAGGTGAGAACCCTCTGACTACGGCACTAAGACAAGGATAAATATGTTTACGAAGGATATTCTATTGCTGCATCTGAGAATGTAGTACAAACAAACAACGTTATCATTTAGCATGGTAGCGTTAATTATAGGTTTAAAGACCAAACATACATTTAATAGGTGGTGCCTAATGACCATTCAGCAAATAAACGGCCAACACTTAAGATACATTTGATCCTTGGAACTGACTGATTGCATTATTATGGCACGTCTGAGACATTTGTGGCATTGTCTTCGAAGCTGTGGAATAAATGGTTTATGGAGGTCAGATAGTTAGTATGTGATGTATGTAAAATACATCCATGTAAAATACTGGAATTGATTTGGTTAGACTGGAAGCCGACCCCAACATAGTTGGGAAATGGCTAGGCAGATGATGATGATGTTTATAAGAAGCATGTCCCCTTGCATTGAAAATATCCAGAGTAAATAGATGTTCATCATCATCATCATCTTATTCCCCTTACCTTATACATATAATCTACTATGTGTCCCGCGCAACTTCGTCTGCGTCACATTTTCCCCGTTTTCGCAACATTTTTCATTGCTGCTTCGCTTATATTGGTCGTAGCGTGATGATATATAGCCTTTAGCCTTCCTCGATAAATGGGCTATCTAACACCGAAAGAATTTTTCAAATCGGATCAGTAGTTCCTGAGATTAGCGCGTTCAAGCAAACAAACAAACAAACTCTTCAGCTTTATAATATTACATTATAATTATATTATATAATTATATATAGTATAGAATATTAGTATAGATTCGCGGTTGACGTGTTCTTTTCATCCCTCTATCAGTTATCTCATAGTATAGTACCCTTTCTAGTCAAATCATCTACCGCTAGTTTATTTTCTTTACCTCTATACTTTTAATTCCCCTACCCCAATTCCAATTTGCTTGGTATTGGAGCAGTACGTCTTCTTTTTTCCATAATTATTTAAGGGGATTCTGACACAGGTTGACCGAAGCAAGGAAAACCTGTTCAGGTGCAGATTCATAGATGACTCTGCCCTAGAGTGTAAATGTTGTGTTGCCCCACGAACGATGGGACATTTGATATCGTATCCAGCCGACTGGCAAGCAACAGGACAATTGTTTGCACAGCACAGGAGCTGATGGACGCTACTGCAACTCCCAAACTTGTCGCCTAAGTTTGGGCTGACTCAATTTGAATTGTCTTTGACACGCTAATAGGAAGAAGATACATCACTATTCTTCGTCATCTGCACCTCTTCACCAGCCATAATATATCATCTATCATAATGGCCTCTATTCTTGTGACTGATATTTTTAAACTCATGCACAATAGTGGTTGTGAGGACTCCAAAGGATACGTTCATTAAGAACGTGAGACATTATTGATGAAAAAAGTAGCCTATACACTTTCGTCATATTACCACTACCAGTTTTTACAAGGCGGAACCTACAATTCAGCTTGCAAAATCAGAAGTTAGCAGCGATATTGCTTCACCTTTGATCTTAGTTCAACAAACCTTTATGCAATAACTGTATTATTGTCTGATTTCACATTATGAATATTTGCAAACCTATTGTACTAAGATTAGATAAGAAATAAAATAATGGAGTGAACTCATGAACTCGTTTATTTATAGTCACATGCATAGTCATAGTCATATTGTATGAAGTAATATAACCTTCATTTCAATTATATCCACTTAAGATGATATCTTTATAACACATACACGAATACATCGGTGGATTTAACACACAAATACTTTAAAATTAATTGTTTAATTTTTGCAACACAAAACATCGGAAACCTGTATATATGGTAATATTTATACAATTCTGTACCATAGCGGGCGTCAATAAGCCTTAAAATTGAATGCATTGGCGACATCCGGGATCGGCAGACAAGCAATGTTATTGATAACACACATTGTATGGAAACTAACGAGACACATTATTAATCATAAAACATTAACGAAGTGTAGAAGTAAACATTTGCAAAGTTAAAGAGAATTAATGAGAGCCAGTTTCATTAATTAATTGTTTCCTAAAATTAACATTAAGAAGTAAAGCACGTCTGATAACCAGGTCAAGTTTCTTTTGTTTCAAAGACTCTTCCTTATAAATTAGGGCCTTGTAACTACAAACAATACCTATTAACATTGTTAACGTTTCAGTTCCTTGCTAACATCCTACTATTATATTCATAAACAATAGAACTTTGCGATTGGCCGTTGCAAAGTTATTTTACAAATACATTTTGAGCAAAAACGAAATAAATGGAATGGTGTTGAGCAAAAAGGATTTAGCACCAACTTTAGAACGAAGGCAACAAAGTCTGTTCCTCGCACTTTGCACCGGCTTATTTATAGCCTTTATATAAATAATAATATCACTTAGTTTCTTGAGAGATTTGTCGTCACTGTAGTCCAGTTACACATCGTATTCACGTACAATATCGATCCGTAGATCAACTGAATCCTGAAACTTCACAGTCACACACACTTGAGAGATCATCTGTTTTCTTTCTCGGCGACTCTGGCGCAACTTTCGCAGTTGGCGTGGGACCTCATGTTGTTGTTAAACTTCCTCTTCACAGCAAAGTTTCGTTCCCTGGATGGGAACTTCTGTATCTTCTTCTCCTTGATCGGCTCTTTATCGTTGCCGGTGATGCGTCTGTACACGCACCCACGATACAGGAGAAATTGCTAGTGGGCAAAAAAAAAACAGAGTACCTAATATTTAAATTCCAAAGTAACTCTGGCTAGGTGAGTTTCCATCTTTCCATGACTATATGGCTGGACGTTTTTGGATGGAATTTAGTATTCTGAGAGACGATAAACTGGAGTAGGATTACGAAATTTTACCCCAGTCGTAAGTTTCCGTGGTATAGGTAATTTCTGATTTACACGCGTGTGAAACTGCGGGAAGAAGCTAGAATAGCAATATATTTCGTTCCTTAACTAAAGGACGCCTTTTTAATTCTTATTAAGTTTTAAATCGTTATAATAGCTGAATAATCAATAATATTCAGCAATCGATAGCCAAGACCTGAATCCTCCAGCAGATTCAAGGCTTAGCAGAACCAAAGTGGGCTCATACTATCGCCCTGAAATATACCACGCTCTATACGTATCGGTTCGCTATTCCTCTGGATATCTCTTCATATTATAAAGTAATATGGTACAGTATTTTGTTTGTAATTCGCTATTTCGAACGCCACAAAACGCCAAGGCTCGGATGTCGACGAAATGATGTCATTTTGGCAATATTATGACAGCTGACATGTCTTCAACCGTCATCATTATAGGCAAGAAAATAATTACTTTATTGTCGTCACATAATACGTACTTTGGTTAAAACAAAAACACATCATGTGATGTGAAACAAAATGAAAGCGTGAGAAAATAAGGAAAATCGTCTTTAGACTGAATATTTAAAAAAACCGGCCAAGTACGAGTCGGATTCGCGCACGAAGGGTTCCGGACTATTATTTATAAAAAAGAGCAAAAAAACACTTTTTTGTATGGGAGCCCCCTAGAATATTTATTTTATTGTTTTTAGTATTTGTTGCTATAGCGGCAACAGAAATACATAATCTGTAGAAATTTCAACTGGCACTATCACGGATCATGAGATACAGCCTGGTGACACACGGACGGAACGACAGCGAAGTCGCAGTAATAGGGTCCCGTTTGACCCTTTGGGTACGGAACCCTAAAAAACACTCTTTATGAGGCAAATGTTTACTGTTCCTAGTGCCCAGTCATTTATTTAATAAAGGTACCAACCGAACTGTCTACGTTTACATTCCTTGTCAACTGATACGAGTAGTACACGTAACGTGATATTTTGACAGGAGATTTACGGATTAGTGATAAGCATAGGCCTTCAACTCAATAAGCTTTACCAAGGATTTAAGCATTAACTTGTACTTCGGAGATTAAAGTGTGTTTTTATGAAATATTGAATAGGTGTTATAACGATCTTTTGGCGTTTAATTGATATTGACACGGGACCGGGAAACTCACATCCATTTTTGAAAATATTGAAAAACAAGATGGCTGCGTTAGTATCGATTTCGCGCCAAGAGATCCATGTTCTGCAACGGACAAGGATTGAACTTTAACTTTTAAACTAAAAAATACCACCTAAACAGAAAACGATATTCAAATATTCTTTACAATTTATTCTCCCTGATGCTGCATTAATCACAATTTTGCTGCTCGTAAAAACCACACAATAAAACAGTACTTACTTAGTACCCAAGAACTGCATATATTTAATTTTCTACTACTTGGATTACGTGACATCCGGACTTCATTGTTTTGTCCTGTTCCTAATTTCCTCGTCTTACTAATCGAGGAAGAAATATCCGAACGGGAAAATGGTACAGCCGGTCTTTCCAAATGCTTAGGTGGGACAATGGAGTCTTGTAATGTGCATAAATCACATGATGAGTAATTATAAAGTAATAAAAACATTCGACACACAGTTACTGCACGCTTGTATAGGGATAGGCATCATTATATCATTGAAGTTCGAAGAATTAGAACCATTGAATTTACTGTTGATATGCCTATGGAATTTGGCATTGTCAAACTGAATGAATGAATGAAATGAATCTGGGTAATCCCGGAAATCCCCATCTGGGTATCCCTATTGATGAACGATGTTATGGGGATATTCAGCGTGGGCTGGTAGAGGAGAAAGAGTTGATGTCCAGGGTAGCTTTTATGAAGATAAGAACGTAAAACGCGCAAATGATAAAATTTATCCGTGGTGCAAGGCAACTAGGATCTCAGTTGGAAACGTCTCTTAGTGCCAATTGGTATTGGTTTGTTCGGTTTCATGCTGATATGCAGGGAAGTGGAAATTGTGTTTTTCATACTCCTCTGCTATTCTTGTCTGATTCACTTTTTTGCGGGATCCAGGACAGTTAAATTGAATGTCTAGGACTTCGGCAAGTTTCATTGTCTTAGTGCTTTTCTGGTGGTCGCTATTGTTGATTCTGGCTTTTAGGAGTTGCAGTGGTTTGGTAATAGTGTGGCAACTTGTCCCAAAAAAAGGAAGCAAATGGAGTAGAGAACGAACGGCTGCAACATTATTGATCGAAGGCTGCAACACATAATTGACGCGACGGCATGGAACCTACGAGGAAACAAGCCACATGAAGAAAGTGAAAATCTCAAGCTAAAAGGTTGTGCTTCCGAACAGCATTTGCGATTGCGTTGCAACGATAAATTCTTAGTTCCCGATGCAACAAATTTAAGCAATCTATATTAAAATACGTCGAATATAATTAAAACCAAAATCAAATGATTCCTTCCATATTATAGGGGCAGACAGATATACTTTTATACGTTACCAGCTGATCCGCACAACTTTGTCTGTGTCTCTTTCTAAAGGAATAAATTTTCCCCGTTTTTGCAAACATTTTTATTGTTGCTCCACTTCTATTGATCGTAGCGTGGTGCGTAGCCTATAGCGTTTCTCGATAAATGGGTATCCAACACTGAAATAATTTTTCAATTCGAATTAGGAGTACCTGAGATAATCGCGTTCAAATAACTAACCAAACAAACAAACTCTTCAGCTTTAAAATATTTGTATATATGTTGGATAGGTACATACAAAGGTCATAGAAAACTCCACCAGCATAACAAAACACTCTCAATGACACAATACATTACGAAGTGCACTCAAACGATTGCTAATGAGTTGGTCAATAACCCCAGATAAGGGTATGTACGAGTACATGGTCCACTTTGTATCTGCCCTCGAATAATGTACTGTTAATAACGATGATAATTTAAACAGTTCCTGTCGGAAATTAGCTAAATTGTGAGCGCCTATACACCCACTTTTTAAATGAAACGTTGGCCTAGTATAGTTATTTTGTCGTTTTCGTGATGTGGGTGCGTTTCACTTGAAGCCTTTCATTCAGTAATAATTTCCAAACGCTAAAATAACAGTGTCAGGGGTGCCATTGCTCCGCGGGAGACGCTCCGGGCGTCGGGGGACACCCAGTGGCCCCCGGCCACCGTAGGCACGGGGCTGTGGACGGTGAGTTATGGGTTAGCTCACCGTCCGTCCGTCTTATGAAGACAGGCCATGTCGACGGCGCGTTCGTGTTCCACGCGCGCCTCAAGGAGATATCACCAAATCGGAAGGGGTCCGACTGTTTGAAAGAGATACCGTGGCCCTGGAACACAAAGGGCTAAGAAGGAACAGGGATGGGTTTCAGTCAGTACAAGTCTGACACTCCTTTCCGCTCCGCCCAGAGCGGGAGGGGGCCTATTTGATGATTTCCCAACCGAAAAAAAAACCTTTCATTCAGTGACTGTTTCCAATATAAAAAAAAACATCCAACCGAATGATCTACAATGATTCTACTTCTAATCGTATCAGCAGTTATCCTATCAATATTTTCGTCATCATTCTCTTGCCCTTATTCCAATTCATTTGGGTTCGGCGCAGCAAGTCTTCTTCTTTCATACTTTTCTATTACTCGTCATCTCACCAGACACGTCCTTACTTGCCATTTCATCCTTTCACACACTCCATTCATCGTATCTTTGGTTAAACTTTTAATAGTGTCAGTGATATTGCAATCCACAATGCTGCCGGTACATCTCGACAAGTCAATATCTACTGCTGCTTTTGAACACCAAAAAGTCTGCTGCTTCTTCATCATCAGTCCTGTTCTTGCTATGTAATACCTACGTGTATTGTAACTACTCAGTTTTGTAACAACTCTGATATGTAAGTACTCTGATTTGTAACAACTCTGATTTGTAACTACTCTGCTGATTAAGTTCCACCTACAACACACAACATACACCAGTATTATAAGTGAGAAATTAAAAATATTTTACTTATTGAGTGAACCTTAGCACATAAGACACTTCTGAAGCCGAATTTTCCAGTCGGACGTTTCCCATGGAGAAGGCCTGGCAAGAAACACAAGCTACTCTTTAAAAAAACATTAACAATAACTTATATGAAACACCTTGGCTAGTGTTTTACTGATCGCAATCTGTTATAAACGGATCATGTCAATATTATTCAATAGTGTAAAAACCTACAAGTGTAGTTAAGCTGTATTCTATACTAAGAATCACGACTAGTGTAGATTGACCAAGGTTAATGAATACCACACGAGTACTGTGACTCCGTCTGTGTTCGGAGTTTTTAATTTTTCCAAACATAAGTTTCTCAAATCGCCACTATACTCATACCTTAGGGTCATCATCTGCTTAGCCTTTTCCCAAACTATCTTGGGGTCGGCTTCCTGTCTAACCGAATGCAGCTGAGTAGGTACCAGTATTTTACATGAAGCGACTGCCTATCCGACCTCCACAACCCAGTAACTGGGTAATACGATCCCCTTGGTAAGACTGGATATCACACTTTTTGGCCTCTGACTACTCGTAACGACTGTAATCTATGTATGACAGCCGGGACCAATGGCTTAACGTGCTTTCCGAGGCACGGAGGAAACTCGGTATATAATTATGGTCACCCATCCACGGACCAACCTTGGCAAGCACGGCTAAACCTTAAAGATCGATCCGTGCGGCTGTTATTATTTACGACAGCCACGAGCTCCTCCGTGGTATACTCATACCATAAGGTATTAAGATTAAAACTACCAAAACATAAGTTGTCTTCCTCTTCAGTCTTTAAAATATTCTTAACAAAAATACTATGACTGTAATACCAAAGAGTAAAAAGAGGCGTGAGTATTATAAACCTACATTTAGCCTGTTAAGTAAAAGTCAGAATAACAGGAATACAATATTCTATGTTATATGCTACAATATTCTCGGTAAAATAACTGTGCCAATGAATCAAACCGTTACACAGTTAGTTACTTTTAAAAAACTTTGTTTATCGAATAACAATTAAAGTTCAAACTCAAACTCAAATCATTTATTTCAATTAGACCATTACAGGCACATTTGAAAGTCAAAACACAAAAAAAATCGCGAAGCTACAGTCCCAGTCGCAAGACATAATAACTTGTGAAAGTAGAATAGAATATACCCTGCCCAGCCCGCGATGCTGTGCCAGTAGTTTTAAATCAGCCCCTAAATAATGATATCATTCAGATCCAGCCTGTCCCCATGCAGTCCTCCCCCAGCGACGCCCTGAGCCGAGGCTCGTACCCCACAGGGGGTGCCCTTAGCGTGTAGTCGCTTAGTTTGTAAGTTTTATGCCCTGGCTGGAGGCCTTACTCTTAAGGCACCTACAAGATAGTCCGGTTAAGCAGACGACAACCTCCTAGGTTGAACTGCGAGATGCCATTCCAAAAAAAAAAAAATAGAATATACTTTATTGTACACCAAAGTTGAAACTTGACTGTTTTAATTTTTTTTTTATGGCTGTCTTATCGCTGATAGCGATAGCTTCCAGACAACCTTTGGAACCTTTCTTTTTTTCCTTTTAAATAAAAAGTTGTAGTCATTGGTGTACTCTAATACTACGCAAAAATACTAGGTGAGAACCCTCTGACTACGGCACTAAGAGAAGGATAATTATGTTTATGAAGGAAATTCTATTGCTGCATCTGAGAATGCAGTACAAACAAACAACGTTATCATTTAGCATGGTAGCGTTAATTATAAGTTTAAAGGTCAAACATACATCTAATAGGTGGTGCCTAATGACTATTCAGCAAATAAACGGCCAACACTTAAGATACATTTGATCCTTGGAACTGACTGATTGCATTATTATGGCACGTCTGAGACATTTGTGGCATCGTCTTCGAAGTTGTGGAATGCGAATAAATAAGAGTTGTATGTTTTTAAGAAGAAAGAGTTCGTGGCTAATAACAGCTATTCGGATCAATCTTTAGGTTAAGCCACATATGCCTAGGTTGGTGGACCTGACCTGTCACTTGTAGATCTTTGACAGTCATTACCAGTGGCGTAGCGTGTGTTATGAAGGGTAAAGATTTCTTACAGAAGAAAAAAAATGTTTGCATAAAATTAAAAGAAATATTTATTCATCATAATTATCTATCTGTCACCTATTCCTAATTTTTTAGAAACACTTCGTTTTAATAAATATAACACTCTCCTTGCCTTTTTTTCGGCAAACTGATTTATTAAATCACTATAGCTTATGATGACTTTAGTTTTTCTAAATTTTTTATTAATATTTGCTTACGCACGTCGGGGGCTCGGGGCCCGGGGTCCACGTATAATTGATACGGCAGATACAGCGGTAGCTACGCCCCTGGTCAAAACAGGTCAGGTCAGTCAGTGGCCCGAAAGTCTGACAACCAGTCATACCAAAGGGTTGTGGAGGTCAGATAGTTAGACGCTCCTTGTAAAATACTGGTATTGATTGGTTAGACTGCAAGCCGACCCCCAACTCAGTTGGGATAAGGCTAGGCAGATGATGATGTTTATAAGAAGCATGTCCCCTTCCATTGCAAATATCCAGAGTAAATAGATGTTCGTCAACATCATCTTATTGCTACTGCAACTCCCAAACTTGTCGCCTAAGTTTGGGCTGACTCAATTTGAATTGTCTTTGACACGCTAAAAGAAAGAATATACATATCTATTTGTCGTCATCTGTACCTCTTCTCTTGCCATATCATCTATCATAATGGCCTCTATTCTTGTAACTGATATTTTTAAACTCATGCACAATAGTGGTTGTGAGGACTCCAAAGGATACGTTCATTAAGAACGTGAGACATTATTGATGAAAAAACTAGCATATTTCGTTATATCACCACTACCAGTTTTTACAAGTCGGAACCTACAATTCAGCTTGCAAAATCAGAAGTTAGCAGCGATATTGCTTCACCTTTGATCTTAGTTCAACAAACCTTTGTGCAATAACTGTATTATTGTCTGATTTCACATTATGAATGTTTGAAAAAACCTATTGTACTAAGATTAGATAAGAAATAAAATAATGGAGTGAACTCATGAACTCGTTTATTTATAGTCACATGCATAGTCATAGTCATATTGTATGAAGTAATATAACCTTCATTTCAATTATATCCACTTAAGATGATATCTTTATAACACATATACAAGAATACATCGGAGGATTTAACACACAAATATTTTAAAATTATTTGTTTAATTTTTGCAACACAAAACATCGGAAACCTGTATATATGGTAATATTTATACAATTCTGTACCATAGCGGGCGTCAATAAGCCTTAAAATTGAATGCATTGGCGACATCCGGGATCGGCAGACAAGCAATGTTATTGATAACACACATTGTATGGAAACTAACGAGACACATTATTAATCATAAAACATTAACGAAGTGTAGAAGTAAACATTTGCAAAGTTAAAGAGAATTAATGAGAGCCAGTTTCATTAATTAATTGTTTCCTAAAATTAACATTAAGAAGTAAAGCACGTCTGATAACCAGGTCAAGTTTCTTTTGTTTCAAAGACTCTTCCTTATAAATTAGGGCCTTGTAACTACAAACAATACCTATTAACATTGTTAACGTTTCAGTTCCTTGCTAACATCCTACTATTATATTCATAAACAATAGAACTTTGCGATTGGCCGTTGCAAAGTTATTTTACAAATACATTTTGAGCAAAAACGAAATAAATGGAATGGTGTTGAGCAAAAAGGATTTAGCACCAACTTTAGAACGAAGGCAACAAAGTCTGTTCCTCGCACTTTGCACCGGCTTATTTATAGCCTTTATATAAATAATAATATCACTTAGTTTCTTGAGAGATTTGTCGTCACTGTAGTCCAGTTACACATCGTATTCACGTACAATATCGATCCGTAGATCAACTGAATCCTGAAACTTCACAGTCACACACACTTGAGAGATCATCTGTTTTCTTTCTCGGCGACTCTGGCGCAACTTTCGCAGTTGGCGTGGGACCTCATGTTGTTGTTAAACTTCCTCTTCACAGCAAAGTTTCGTTCCCTGGATGGGAACTTCTGTATCTTCTTCTCCTTGATCGGCTCTTTATCGTTGCCGGTGATGCGTCTGTACACATCCGCCCACTCGAGTTGTTTCAACGAGAGACACATTGTTTGGCTAGTTTAGTTTTTGAGCGCGACACGACTGTTCGGTATGACCGCGGGAGCAAGAGTGGACTTTTTTCGTGCTGCGCGGCGCACGCGCTTGCCTCACCGCAAGGCTGATTATCCGCTCGTTAGTCAATTTCGATCACGTCCGTCGGCGTGGCGTGAACGATCGTTGATAAGGTATCTGTGACCCGGTCAACACACAACAGTTTGATAACGTAATGGTTATTAGCGATATTTTTAAAGCATTGTCTGTTTTATTTGTAGCTGCGATAACGTTTGCAGTTAATGTAATCTCATCATTGCTATTGATGCTTATATCTTTTTGAGGGGATCGGCAATATGATTAGATATAATATTAAGTCTTGCATTGGTGTCAGGGTTAACATTTAAACCTAACACCTTTGTAAGAAGGGTGTTAACACAAATGCACTGAATATTTTGAATCATCAAACCAAGTCCTAACAATAAAGTGGATTCGGTGCCAAATTCTTTGATAACTTGCAACAAAGGCACACCAAAGAACAACAGGAAATGACGTAGATATTGCGTCCCAATCATTGTGATCCAAATATGAAGGAAAACTGTCTACGTGACACCAAACACGAGAAACAAAGAAACCAAGGTATACTTGAGTCACAGTCAACCGAAGTTACAACGGAAGACACTGATAGCTCAAAATGCAAATGATGCAGATAGATAGACATGAAAACATTTTTTCTATTTGTATGCACAAGGTACGCCATAACAACTTCGGGGTCGCAGAACCAAGGTTCGATGATGGAGTTATAGTTTCCTCATTTAATCTTAGACACTTACCTCCAAGCGTGTGGGATGAAGCCGGGGCACAGTTCGGGGCAGTTGTCGCAGGGCCTTCCCTCCGATACTTCTTTTATCCGAACGCCCTGGAAACAAAAGCGAAAATTGTTAAAACAAAGGAAAAAGTAAACAACAGTACGCAATTATGGGAAACTGAATGGTAAAGAACGGCGAACAAAAAAAATATAATTCAAAAGAAATTCAATGCTTGCATCTAGTTTTCTTCTGAAATATCGCTAACAGGAAAATAATAAAATATTATGCACAAATTCTCATTCATTTGCTCAAATGAAACAATACAATTCGTAGAATGTCGTCATCGTTTTATTTATTCTGGGTTCAGATTTAACGTAAACATTAAATGTCTAAATCAAGTCAACACACAGTCTGTATGGCAACATGATTGTGGATTCGAATGTTATGTTCAAACACACCTCAGAAAGTTTGTCGTCATAGTCGCACGTGTGAAGATCGTTGAGATATCCAATCATATCTTCCATGTCATCCTCGTTGGTAGATCGCAGTCTCTCAGAAACCTTATCTTCATTAGAATCGCATTCGCTGTAACTATCCGATGTGGAATATTCACTATCACGCCTGTAAGCGAACAGTTTGAATATCCCCGTCTTCTCCCGCCAGGAATCGTCTCTCCAATCTCCGTTCTTTCTTCTCTTTCTATGAATTTTGAAAGGAACTTGCTTCAGTCTTGGTTGTATGGCATAAGACACTTTCGAGACTATGGTTTTCTTATAGTTTTTATCGTAATCCTCTTCTGTGATACCACAATGATAGACGAGATAGTCTTTCCTTATCTGTTCCTTCCCAGCCGGGTCCCGCCAGTAGCTCTCTCTCTTTCTAACTCCTAGATAATAGTCAAGGTCTCGTTCACCTATGTCGTCATCATCTGTTTTTGTTTCGTGCACTCTGTTTATATTTTCTTCACTATTATCTTCGCAGTCCTCTACAGCTTCCATCAAGATTTGAGATTTTTTATTGTTCGGCTTTTTCTTAAGGAAATTCGCGGTGTTCGATGATAAGAATTTGGTGGTTTTCCTATAAACAGAGGCTACTGATTCCCTTCGTCTTCTCATATTGTTCATCTTCTTACTTCTTCTACACAAATATGACACGAAAAACTTTTTTATGTTTCTCAATATTTTTCCGGACTTCCAGTTCATTTCCAAGTCTACGCCGTCAAATCATTTTGTTTATTCCAAATGAGGCTTTTAGTTAAATGGACTGACAAGGGTGTAAATGAGGGTAGTTCCCTGTGGCGGTGCCCGCGGAAAACTAGTCAGATTTTACGATTACGATTCCATTGTGAAGGTGACGTGATCGTGGTCACCTGCCAATGGGTGGACGGTGTTCTTCTAAACCAGTTTAAAAAGAACCATCAGGTTCTAAGGGAGTATTCCGTTGTCGTTGTTTAATTGAACGGTCAGAGGGGGAGAGAGGGTCCTAAGTAAATTGGTGCAGTGGGTGGGTGGTTATGGTAAGGGCGTGGACTCTTTACGGCCATGCAAACAGATCTAAATGTGTCCACAGTAAATGACTCGACAAATTGCAACACCCTTGGGAAGTATTGCCTGTTAAATTTCTACCCTTATTAGCGCTCTTATTTGAGCGGGTCAGTGACACGATGTTTGGTATATAAACAGTTTTATCGCAGCTGTACAAGAGATTGTTGTGAGTTACGAACTCACGAGAATGCGTTGTTGTTGTTGTATAGTAAAAGTGAAATAAATGAAACGATAATTATTGTCCGAAACTTATGTTATAAAATTGTTTTTATTGAGAAAGTTTTTGTCAAAAGAAATTTTACAGGACTTGCAGCGCCATCTGGCAAGCGCTTCGAACACTTTACATTGTTTCATTCCACTACAAAGTTCCAACTACGTTGCGTGTCGAGCTAACGCCATCTGTTGTCGAGTAGCAAAACTAAAGTGAGCATGACTTGTTTTTCTAGTTATTTACAACAAAGTTAACGGAAGAATTCAGCGTTCATTTGCACTATTAGTATGACCTGAATGCTGCAGATTAATATTTAATATTTATTTTCCTCATGAATTTCCTGCTAACAAAGATAGGATATACAAGGACAATGGGGCTATAATTCGGTTGCGGAAATTTATGAATGAATGTTTTAATGTTTGGTGCTGCAATATCGATTCTATTATGTACTCCTGGCACGAATTGAACGATATTAATACATTTATGAAGCTGCATACAAAGTGAAGAATAGTTATTAACTTATTACACTTTCGAAAACAAGAGCCTTGGTATAACTAATTGAAATAGCCAGCAATGAACTAATATAAATAAAAACATCATTAGAATTACATTTTACTTAGTAATTAGAGTTACTTTATTTCATAAAAGCTTTCGCTGCTAATTTTACGGGGAAAATATTTTATGGAATTTGACTACTTAGTTAGAACTTGTCAAAAAATTACGATTAATTGCATAAATGTGTAACCCTTCAAAAGGGTAGGTACAGAAACGAATAAAATGTCATTTGACGATACAGTTTATGCTCATTTATGCATAAAAGTAGCTACACACACTCTCTAATACCCTCTGTGTATTTATTTATTTGAAAAAAGATGTACAATATAACAGAAAATCCAAGTAATTGTACAGTGAAAAGAAACATATTTAGAATAAAGTATGATAAACATTTTAAATAAACTACATACTTAAAATTACAACAAAAAACAAGTCAACTTTCATGCATCCTCCTAATTAATGAATTAATATTAATTGTATGTCTATTTAATTAGAAAACTTGCAAATGAATGCTATGTAGATTGATAGTCTGACAACGAGCGTAAACTATTTCGCTTTTATAGTACCCCAGGGGCTGGTAACTTCCGATGTTTTTTCTATTTCGAATAAACATTGATGTAAATCGCTTTGTTGTCGTAAGTAAATAGAACGCTGTTTGTGGCATCTGTTGGCTGGAAAAAGAGTGGATAAAGACACCTGATTTATTTCATCATCAGCCTATAATGTTCCCACTGCTGGGACACAGGCTTCCTCTCTATGAGAGGGAGTGGGCTGTAATCCACCACGTGGACACACAAACGAATGCACCTGTCAGGGTTCGAACCCACGGCTTACTGCTCGTAAGTTGGGGGGCTGCGACCACTGGACTATCGCTACTCAGGTATTTGGTTCAGCTTAATAAAGCATACACGCGTCTAGTTTTAATCCATTCTGTTTTAAAACTTGGAAAGCTATTCCCATCGCAGGATTGGAAAAATTATCTTGATTTTAAACATTACACTTTAGATTACAGAAGGAAATTTAGTTCTGAAGAACTAAGTTCTTCTATCAACCACTAGATGGAGGGACTAGTGCATTATCCTAAATCCTTGGCTTTGCAGGTACATGTTTTAATATATCGAACAAGTTTGCGAGTTCTAGGTAGGGACTATCCCACCATGCACTTAATAAGGAAGTAATGTAGTTCTAGGAATCCTCTCGTCACACTTTTAGGATTATTTTTACAAGCTTTTTTCAACACAAATGTCGTTGCTTATTTTGTGTCACCCAAGTATTTTATTACTTTGCATATATTCTGGTTCACATGTAGGTTTAAGATAACGTGAAATATATTTTATCTTTAACGTTGATTTAAAAATCGTCAAACAAATTCCCACACATTTCGCTGGCTGCATTTTGAACCATTTGAATGCAATTTGGGTCAACAGATTTTTTTACAGCTTTCCATTTTTCAGGATTGCTAACCCGATTTAAAAAGCAAATATCGATATAGTTTGACACGACTAGCGAGTAAAGTTTGCCTACATTTAAA
Source organism: Cerastis rubricosa (assembly GCA_949152445.1). Taxonomy (NCBI): domain Eukaryota; kingdom Metazoa; phylum Arthropoda; class Insecta; order Lepidoptera; family Noctuidae; genus Cerastis; species Cerastis rubricosa. Next base: position 4,216,171 of record OX424529.1, on the reverse strand, counting down.
TGTCACGAAGCGTTTATTGATTTATCCCCATATAGACTCCATTTTAAAACAGGCAATGTAGATTGAAACTCAGTCATTATTCAGTTTCTCAGTCAGCTTTTGATTTAAACATAAAATAATTTTGATAAAACTCAAAGTCACCATAACAATCAATAACCAATTAGTATCTTCTTTATCTGATATTTATTAAGCCATAGATGAATTTTCTCGGGCTTAGTTTTACTAGAAAACCATAATCGAAACGTGGTCGCTCACGATGGGCCCCATCGAAAAGTTTAAAGTCACCTAAAGGGCAATGGAGACGGCTATGCTCGGAATTTCCTTGCGTGATCAAATCAGAAATAAGGAAATCCGCGCGAACCAAGGTAACCGACGTAGCCCGAAGAATTGCCAAACTTAAGTGGCACTGAGCAGGGCACATTGCTCGCAGAACGGATGGCCGATGGGGCTGAAAAGTTCTGGAGCATGGTGGCAGCGAACCGGAAGATGTTGCGTTGGACGGCCTCCCGCTAGATGGACTGATGACCTGGTGAAGGTTGCGGAGATCCGCTAGATGCGAGTCACTCTGGGGAGGCCTATGTCCACCAGTGGACGTCTTTCGGCTGAAATGATGATGATGAGTTTTACTAGTTAATATCACACGGGTGGAGCAGTGGTCAGAGCTAGAAGTACCATGGTCTCCAGTGACTCCAGTTATAAAAGCTTTCAGCCCGTTACCCTTTTCAACGCAAAATTAGAGTTTCTTTTGAGATCAGAAGTATTTTTTTAGGTATAAATTAACACAAAGATGGAGTTGAAAGAACTTGCTAACTTGCACAAGGCTCCTGTAGTGACCTATTTCGTTTGACAAGTCAAACTTTTACAAGAACCTTCGTTTTCACTACAGAGAAATAAGTTTCGTTTTATAATCAAGCTTGTAAAACTTGAAGGGTTAGACAGAGTTGTACCTAATAGTAAACCCACATTTCGCCAGATACGCAGTGCGCAGTGCCAGCTCTGTATGGTGTCGGACGTAAAGAATAGTACCATCCCATATCTTCCCGTGAGTGTCGTAAGAGGCGACTAAGGGACTTGCCAGAGAATGGGCAGCAGCGTTCTCTGTGCTTTTGTAACAACTGTACTGCGCTCGCCAACCCGCCTGCCAAGCGTGGCGATTATGGCAAAACCCCCCCTTCTTGGGAGAGGCCTATGTCCAGCAGTGGACGTCTTTTGGCTGAAATGATGATGATGAATCACTTCATGGCATTTTATTTGCCTTAACAAATTAAATTTTTAGCTTATAATGAAACAGGAAAAATTTCTGATTTTGACCTACCACAAAATTAATAATTTCAACTTAGGCACAACTTATTTGTCTCTGAATTTGGTTTCTAGCAAGTGCAAAAGAATGTCACCAACTATCCAGAACTTGCTCAACTTTCTTAGACTGCGGAGGAACGGTTTCAAAGAGTTCCATAGTTTGGTAACAAACATGGTACTCCTACAACTCGTGCATACTCTTACAACAACGGCTTAACGTGCTTTCCGTGGCACGGAGGAAACTCGGTATTTGATGGATGGTCACCCATCCACAGACCGTCCTTGGCAAGCGCGGCTTAACTTTAAAGATCGACCCGTGCGGCTTTTATTATTTAGCCACGACCTCCAGTTCCTCCTTACACGCATGTCTGTAGGTAAGTATACCTATCCACTATTTACATAATTAATGCAAGTATGTGCAATGGATTCCGAAACTAGCTGATTCATCAATCAAGTAACGCGCCATAACTTATTCAGAACATGTGTTTGCAGTGATTAGAATACGTTAATACTAAGTAATTAGCAAGCAACCTAATAATATGCAATCTTGACCTAATCTTCATGATTGCGCTAGACGGGCACAAAAGTGTCCTTTAAGAGCGTTTACACCTTACGGCATTTCATACAAACTTTCAAGTCCTTATTTTCCGAACTGACTGAACCGATTTTAATGAAACTTCATACGCATATGCAGGATACAGTTTTTAAGGGCAGCGCTGATGAAATAAATTACACAAAGTAATGCGCCTGCCTGGGTTCGAACCCACGGCTTACTGCTCGTAAGTCGGAGCTGCCACCATTGGGCCACCGCTGCTCTCCTTTTTACATACTGTTACATAATTTCTGGTCCATATAGGGTACAAGAGACACCGACGCACAAACAGTTACCTTAAATTCAGTACATTTTTCTGAACCTCAACAAGAAGATAGAAATATGTTTCTTAAGTAATTAAAAAATCTGCTGTTGCTTTTTAACCGTGTTGGTATTGAACCTTTGTAGGGAACAACAGATTTTGTTCAGAATGATTAACTGAATACGTACGTGATAATCGTTTGTATGGTGTCGGACGTACAGAATAGCACCATCCCATATCTTCCCGTGGGTGTCGTAAGAGGCGACTAAGGGACTTGCCAGAGAATGGGCAGCAGCGTTCTCTGTGCTTTTGGAACAACTGTACTGCGATCGCCAACCCGCCTGCCAAGCGTGGCGATTATGGCAAAACCCCCCCTTATGTCAATGTGGCGTTGGGGGAGGCCTATGCAGCAGGTCCAGCAGTGGACGTCTTTCGGCTGAAATGATGATGATGAATCGTTTGTGCCTCGATGGGGACATCGATCTGGGAGGGATCCCAGCCAGTATTAAAAAAAACCGGCCAAGTGCGAGTCGGACTCTCACACGAAGCGTTCCGTACCATTATTTATAATAACGCATCACTTTTTTGTATGTGACCTCCTTTTTTTTTTTAGGATGGGAAATCAATCCAATGACTTCTCCCGCTCTGGGCGGAGCAAATACGGAATCAAATTAATATTTGAGGGGGGTATGTGACCCCTCAAATATTAATTTGATTCTGTATTTGTCGTTATAGCGGCAAGAGAAATACCTACATAATCTGTAGAAATTTCAACTGGTTCACTATAACGGTTCATGAGATACAACCTGGTGACAGACAGACGGACGGACAGCGAAGTCTCAGTAATAGGGTCCCGTTTGATCCTTTGGGTACGGAACCCTTAAAAACTGACAGAAAGCACTCTGGGCTTCAGTACTGATAGTACATACTTTACACTTAGCAAAACAACAAAACCCAGGTACAACAATGCTGACATGACATTGAAATTCCACCCACACATGGAATGAACAAATAAAATTATTTGATGAACAGATTAACAGTGGTTCGGACAAATAATTGTACTAACACCAATTCTCACTGTTGACCGATGGATTTATCGCTAAAGTTAACACATAATCGTGCGACTAACATTCAGGTTTCATAAATCCCCGGAGGGAAACATGTGAAATGTTTGAGGAGGGTGTTGAAAATTATTGTTCCTGACAAGGAATTGTGTTTAATAACGTATTAACAAGAAGGGACAGTCTACATATACAATCATAACATCACACCTGGTTATCTCCGAAGGGTTAGGCAGAAATCTAATATATTTATACTAATATCTATACTAATAATAAAGCTGAAGAGTTTGTTTGTTTGCTTGAACGCGCTAATCTCAGGAACAACTGGTCCGATTTGAAAAATTTTTTCAGTGCTAGATAGCCTATTTATCGAGGAAGGCTATAGGCTATAAGTATACGCTACAATGAAATAATATCACGCTACAATTAAATGAAAAATGTTGAGAAAACGAAAAAAAATTAACGCAGACAAAGTTGTGCGGGACAGCTAGTGTACCTATAAAGTTACAATACCATGTAAAAGAGGACCAGACTATTGTCATCAAGTGCCGCCAACTGGGTACATACAAGTGCAGTTCTGCATCCTCGTCAAAATTCAGGAGGTTGTCACAAAAGACATAAATAACCCACATAAATTACGGTACCTCGTAAACTATTAACTAACACTGGTTTTTTTAGTTGCTTAACTTTGACAGTATTTCAGAATAACCCCCTTAATGTGGTTTAGGGAATAAAAAATGATCAAATATACTTTTGAGTTAGTTTCTAAGTGTCAAAGCGCGGTTATATGGCGAAGTTCAGACGTGCCGCGTTTAAAACACGGTGGTTCACACTTGCGATTTCAAAAAAAAAAATACCTTACCATTTTATAATTGATTCGGGTCGAGAATCATAAGCATAGTTACCTCCTTGAATTTGACGAGGATGCAAAACGACAGCTTGTATATAGACTCCGTTCTGCTATCGACCGAATTCCTAATGAAAAGATTCAATAAGACAGCCCTACCTGGAAATCAAACCCACCAGTAGCTCTTGCGACACTAGACTACGACCCGGTTTCAGAAATAGGAACCGATACTTAATATGCAAACGAACAGCTTTTATTCTTATTATTATGTATCTGAAGCCACTGTTAATAAGTCATCAGAATATTAATAAGTTAAATATGAGTTCGTTAAAATAAATGGACTGTCGCTCAGTACATTTTAGCCGTGAGTGACTTGAATTAATTAGTACTGGGCATTTTAGCTTAACCGCTGCGAACTTTTTGCTTTGCTACGTTTTTGCGTAGGAAATGATTTTTGATATTGGGATTTTTCAGCCACGGAGTCTGGATGTGTGCCCGGTAGATGGCAATAGGCTGGCTCCCTATTACAAAGAACTCAAAACATAACTGGCGAATTAAGTTGAAGTCATCATCATCTGTCTAGCCTTTTCCCAAACAATCTTGGGGTCGGCTTCCAGTCAAACGCAGACGCCGGACGACGGATGCAGCTGAGTACCAGTATTTTACATGAAGCGACTGCCTATCTGACCTCCACAAACAAGTAACTGGGTAATACGATACCCCTTGGTAAGACTGGATGTCAGACTTTTGGCTTCTGACTACTCGTAACGACTGTCAAAGATCTACAAATGACCGGCAGGACTAACGGCTTAACGTGCTTTCCGAGGCACGGGAATTATGTTTGAGTCCTATGTAATAATAATAAATACAATACAAGCCCAAAGGAGATCATTCTCCACTACTAAAGACAAACCAACAACATTAATCACCATTTTTCTTGCATCAGTCTCCTAATACCTCACGGGCTGCGTAGGCGCCGTCTTATAAATCACTTTTACGATATTATTCCATATTCGAAGTGGATCGTGTCACGTAAACGATGCATGCTGTCATCGTTATTAACCGGCGGATCACTACTCGAAATATTTGATTACGCAACTGAAGTGACCTTGTGGGCCGAATAGGGAAGAAGGGGATGGTACAAGTGGAAGGAGGTCGCGGAAGGAATAGCGATTTTATTTGTATAGCGTTTAAGCGTATGGGACTGTTCTTTTTGTTAGTTCAAGCGTAAGAGTCAAACTTAATAAGTAATGATTAATCTCATAGAATATGCTTTATTGTACAGACACCAATATAGGGGCTATTAAGACCAGGATGTAAATTTCTTTATCCCCCATAGTAGAGGATGGATCCTCCGACCAGACGGGTATTGTGTCTTGTGGGTTATTGCCTGACAGTTGTAGTAGGGTTTTTCTATATGGTCTTGACGGATAATTTGAATAGTGCGATTCAGAATTGCGATGCTAGTTCTTCATTTGTGTCATGGATAGCGCTGTGGTAATTTTTGTACTACGTTGCTATAGTACTTTTTGTAATACTAGCAGTATAACCAAAATTGAAACACAACTGTTTTACAATAATTGTTAATTCTATGGTTACAATGGCGGTCTTATAGAGAGAAAGTGCAAATTTCTTCCAGACAACCTTTGGATGGGCTGTACGAACTGAAATTAAAATGGGGATAGTCAATGGTATACTGCTAGACCAAATAGCATTATGTTATTATGATAATCATCATCATTCTCCTCCTGCCCAATTTATTTGGGGTCGGTGCAGTACGTATGTAATATAAATATTATGCCTGTGTTATGAAGATTTGAAGGCACGGTTGGCGCCGTGATTGAGCGATCGACTGCTGCGCTGCGTATCGCGGGTTTGATCCCCGCACGGAACAAATCTTTGTATGGCCTACAGATAGTTGTTCCGGGTCTGGTTGTTTGTGTGTGTCAGTTTAAATGTTTGTGATCGCACCCACGATACAGGAAAAATTCTTAGTGTGGGGCAACGTTTTTTAAAAATGAAATATAAAGAAGATAAAGTTTCAAACAAATCTTTTATTTTATATCGCCACCCGCTTTTACTTTGGACCACACATCGCGAATCACACGCGCAATGAATCAGTGGACATTTTGTTTATAAAACGTTGCCCAAATAAAGGAAACATGTGTTTTCAGTTTGCTGAAGAAATGTGACTCTGCTTATGAAGACGAGTGGGTAACTAGTGACTCACTGGTATATTGGTGAGGTTTATAGAAATTTTGTTCTGTACATCATTTTAATATTTAATCAACTAACAAATAGGTCGCGATGACCTAGCTAGCACCTAAGTCTGGGTGCGAAGGTCGAATGTTGTCTTTCTGCGTAAAACGTTGGATTATTATGAATTCATGAAGGAAAAAGACTATGACAATAAAGATTGATGACTTGACGAGAGCATTCCTATTCTGCAACCTACTATTCCTTTTCTGAAAGCCTAAAAACACCTATGAAATTCAGGATCATTATCAGGCTTCTGTCTTTGCCTTTCTATTTAATAACAAGTCAGTATATAATCAAATTTTTAATTATTTTTTTTAGGATTTCCCATCCCAAAAAAAAAAAGTATTTAATCAACAAAGAAGCAAGCAGATATTTTAAAAATAAAAGTCAACTAACTCAATACTGAATACGTATTAACGGGAAATTTAAAATGCAAGCTTTTCATAAAAACACCGCTTCTCGGGAAAGCCCGGCTGTGTTAAAATACCTAGAATCTAGCTAGATGCCTAGAACTCATCCTAGATACAGGATGACTTCTAGGACTTATAAGAAAATTCCCTTGCCCAGATTAGCGTGTTACAAAGTAAGTACTCATTAGTTCCCGCCCTGCTCATCACAGAGACATAGAGAGCGAGTTAAAAACCAGCTATAACTAAAGAATTAACCGCACCCGTATAATTTAACTAAGAGTTTCTGTCACGCTACACTTTGCCGTGACGGCGTGCCAGCTCACTATAACTCATGTTTGTATTATTTATACAGCATGTATCATAAAGGCGTGGTCATACAAATTCTCAGCTGTCCCATACAAAATAATTGCACACAATAATAAATGATTTACATTTGACAATGACATTATATAATAATTAAGAATCATTAGACATTTTTAAAACTATTTGACATTATATTAAAAACTGTTTGACGTTATTTTGAGAACGGTTTTCACTAAACCTGAATTTCAATTTACCTATAGTTCTGTATCTATAGTAAATTGCACGTGTATATATTCAACACAATGTAAATTTTTATATGAATAATAAGTGAAATGAATGAAAAATATCAGTACCTATTCGACCCAAATGTATGGGACAACTGGTTATTTTCGCGATTACGATGTCAGTCGATGTCAGTCGATGACATGTGACTTCTACCAACCCGCACTGGGCCCGCGTGGTGGATTACAGCCTATTCCCTCTCATAGAGATTAAGCCTGTGTCCCAGCAGTGGGAACATTATAGGCTGATGATGATGTTGGTCCCAGGGAGAAGGTTGTTCAATTTGGTAGTCTATATTGCATCCTTGAATATGGTCATAGTTTTCTGATACACGCTGTATACAAGGTGGAAACAGGCCCTTCACAAAGCAGTCAACCCATTCTGAACATCAAACTAAATAACTCTACACAAAAATTATTGCTGGGAAACGACATGTTTTTTTTGGGATGAATAAGCACGGTTTATGGTAAAACTCAATATTATGCACTCAAAACATTGTGGTGATGGATGCATTGAAAAATGTTTACGGATGGATCATGGAGACCGTATTAAAGTTTAGTACATTGTGTATTAAGGGCGGTAAGTAAGGAATTGCGATCGAGGCTCTAGTAGAAGCCCGAAGTCGAAGACTGAAGGCTTTCTGAGTAGAAGTTCGTAATTCCCGTACCGCCCGTGAAACATACAATGTCTTTCATCACATTTGCTAGTAAATAAATGAAATTATAGGGCTGAAAAAAATTACTTACCGACCTTGGGTTTCATGACAAAAAGACAGCTCGACGGTTTTATATGGGGCATTACGGCCAAGTTAACCTGTATGTTTAGATACTGTTTACGTGCAAGTGTGATGAAAACAATCTTAAAAATGAGTATTTTTTACTAACTTGTGAATATCTCCACACCAGAAGGTTCTTAGATATGGTCCAGAACAAAAAAAATATCGTAATGACGGGAAAAACAAGTGCCTTTCAGTTTCGCTAAGGGTCTTTCACACCCTTTATTTCATACTAAGTTTTTATGTGGAATTAATTTTACGTTGCAATATATCACGGCTATTTTGGTAATCGGTATGTTTATGCGTTGGTTGCGTGTTCGTTTCTTGAAATGTCTCACGGCACTATTTCTATAAGAATTGCCCGTGACTTCGCCTGAGTGTATTTTCCCATACTCACTGCAATAATTTCTGGTATAGTGTGCCTCATCTTTTGTTAGGGTTAAAGTTACCTTTATACTAAGCTTCATTAAAATCGATTCAGCGGTTTAGCTGTAAAAAGGATACAGAAAGATAAACTTGAAGCGAATAATAGTAGTAGTATTGTATAGTCGCACAGCCCATATTGTGTGAGCACTATGTACTAGAAAGCTATCATTTACTGGAAATCTACGTCTTTTATTGACTTCAATGTGCCCTGGCGGTTAAGAGTATGTCATGCTCACTTAAATGTCACGCTGATGGTGGCGCGTGTCATTTAGTTCCCTTCAAAATGGTTGAGTTGAATGATGGCTGATCCATGCGCGATGATCGTGAACGGGCGCTGTCAGTTGTGCCTGGTCATCTCTTAGTTGCCACGGCTTATTTCGAACTATTTATTTTATTTTTGAATTCTCTTTTTTTTTTGTTTTTACTGTGGACACTTTTAACGTGCACGTCTTGCTACATCGTTCTCACAAAATTTACCATCTCAACATGAATGATGTAACCAAGATTTTTGTAACAAGTTACTAATTTAAAAGAGTGTCCATGGAGTTTCTTGCCCATTCTTCTCCATAGAGATATACGCTTTGGAATGGGCAACTACAGTACTTTCACAGTTATTATGTCTAGTGACTGGGACTGTAGCTTAATATTTATTGTTGTTTGACTATTCAAAAGTGCCTGTAACTGGCCTACTTGAAATAAATGATTTTGATTTTTTGACTGAATATCAATTTCTGCGAGTCCAGCACGCGTAGCATGACAACAGTAGAAACGAGTTTTGCCTACGCGTAGCATAACCGCCGTAGAAACGGTCTATGTCCACGGAAGAATCCACAAACTGACACATTGTCATTGTCTTACTGTCATTATGTCGATTCTTCCGTGGACATAGCCCGTTTCTACGGCGGTTATGCTACACGTGCTGGCATGATGAGATGGTATATGTAAGTACGGTAAAAGGGACAACAAGCACTCCACACTTTCCAAACCACTGCAACTCCTGGAAGCCAGAATCAACAGTGGCAACCACCAGAAAAGCGCCAAGTCAATGAAGCATGACGAAATCCTAGAAAAACAATTTAACTGTCTTGGCCAGTCTTGGATCTCGAGATGATGCTATATACCCTCCTCCAAGAGAGTAGCAATGAGACTAGCACATTTAAAAAGTTCAGACGCGACCTCGCCGTCGAGGTCCGTCGCGACGTCCCGCTCCTTGCCCTCCCCGACTCTCGCTCGAGCCAGCCCGCGATGCTGTGCCAGTAGGTTTAAGTCAGCCCCTAAATAATGATATCATTCAGATCCAGCCTGTCCCCATGCTGTCCTGCCCTAAGCCGAGGCCCGTACCCTACAGGGGGCGCCCTAGCGTATAGTCTACATATAAGTTTTTTTTTTATGCCTGGCTGAAGGCCTTACACTCAAGGCACGGGTACAGGATAGTCAGGTTAAGCAGACGATAACCTTCTTGCTTGAAATGTGAGAAGCCATTAAAAAAAAAAACAAAAAAAATACCTAACTTGGATCCCACAACGAAATTAATCAGAAAAGAATAGTCGAAGTGTAGGAAAAAGCACAATTACATATTAAATACAGCTAGTTAATGGATCATTCATAAATGTAAGAACTTGCGAAGAGCTTCGTAAGAACTGGTACCATAGCTTTGAATTAAACTTTTCCTGAAAATCTGGAGCAATTTTCAGAAACTATTTCCTGCTGAGTTCTTTTTTATAATTTTTAGATACTGTTTCCTAATGAGAACCGTGTTCATGGAATTGGATTAACGAGAACTGTATAAGCTTGCGCCCACGTTAAGGTCTGAATTTAACCCACGGGAAGATACTTGCGGGATAAAAAGTATCTTATAACCTATATCATGTTTTGGGCTACCTAATGTACATGGGTCCGGGAGATTTTTTTTCAGGGAGGTGCAGCTTCAGTTTCATGAAAACAGCTCGATTTATTTACAATCGACCTCGGATATGTTATTTCAAGGAGTAACTTTGTCAATCTATAGAGAGCAGTCCATCAATCGAAAAAAATATGGATTTCAGAGCTTGACCATTTTAGCACCCACCTGGAATTTAATAGGTTTTAATTCTGCTTATATGCAATATAAGATCTGAGCGCTACATTGCTTTTCACCTCGGCTACATTGTTCACAGGAAAATAATAGAGGACAACACCAACCTGATTAAAAAGGTGCAGCAACCAAGACGCCGAACTACCGGGAACTCAAAACAAATTGTAGGTAAACATGGTAAATATCCTGTTTTAGTGTTAATAACAGTGTTAGTGACCATGTTAGTTTAAAAAATAATATTACAGTTTATTTATCCTTGCTTGTTTTAAAGTAAATAAGCCACCTTCGCTTTGCTAACGGTGAAAGTAACCATCTCGTAGGTACAACAGAGTGGGTGGATGAATCCAAGCATTTTCGCAGACAATGCAGAGTTGCAATTAAGAATTTCTTGGTAACAGCCCGGAAACTGGATTTGAGTCCGGTTGCTGGCAATAAGCTCGCCCTTATTACGTGGACCTTGACCGTTACTGGCAAAATTTGTAGGTGTACTGTTCACGTGTACCTCTGCTTCACCCGATGCGGAACATAATGGTGTGATGCTATGTGGACGGAAAATTATTCGCAGATTTTTACTTTCGATGAATGGTACACACGGCGACTTATTATGTAGCTATACGAAACCAGTATAACCTGCCTCGCTTTGCATAAGCTTTCTGGACAATGAGAGATCAGCTTATATACTGGTTATGAATAGCTTGATTGGTCCTTGTGTTTATCCAGAACCGGATGAATAAAGTAGCAAACGCTAGAATTCTAGATAATTTAGTAAGTACCCGTTAAAATCGTTATGTTAGTCATCACTCAACTGTCACTAAGTGATGGATGAGTGATGACTAACATCCGATTTACATGCACTCGAAACTTCTACAATCATCATTCATAAGAGCGTTTCTGCCTTACGACATTTCATACAAACTTTCAAGTTCTTATTTTCTGAAATGGCTGAACCGATTTTAATGAAACTTCATACGCATAAGCAGGATACATAGGTCTAACAGTTATTAGAAAAAAGTCTTTTAAAAAAAAGATAGTTGGAAATTCCTGTTTCTATAGATAATTTATGATCTAATTTAGCTGTAACACATTTTTTGAAAATGTTTTTAGTAACTTTTTAGACCTATTTCATCATCATCATCATTCTCTTGCCCTTATCCCAATCTATTTGGGGTCGGCGTAGTTTGTCTTCTTCTTCTTCTTCTTCTATAATTCTCTATTACTTGTCATCTCAGAAGACACCTCCTTTCTTGACGTATCATCCTTCGCATAGTCCCTCCATCGTTTCTTTGGTCTTCCTCTACTCTTATAACCATATATAGAATTATACTCTTTCTATATCTTATGCTTTTTAGATCTATGTATCCTGCTTAAAATGCGTATTAAGTTTGATTGAAAACGGTTGAGTCATTTCGGAAAATAAGGACTTAAAAGTTTGTATGAAATGACGTTAGGTGTAAACACTCAGAGTGTGAATATCATTTGTCTTGTAAATACCCATAGTTTGTGAAATATGTGAAAGGTGGCGTTGCCTATCATTCAAACTTGTACGACTGCGTTAAAAAACATTATCTTCCTAATAGATTGTGAATCTTTTGAAGATTTTTTTTGAAAATTAGGTAGTAGTGGTAAGGAGGGCCCAGAAAGATTTTATTGGGTTTTAACGTTAGATAGTGTCACAGTTGTAACCCAGCGGCCGGATTTGTGCACATCATCATCAGCCTATGTAACGTTCCCACTGCTGCGACACAGACCTCCTCTATGAGAGGGAGTGGGCTGTAGTCCACCACGAACGCCGGCCCAGTGCGGGTTGGTAGATGTCATATGTCAAAAAAAAAATATATATATATTTTTATTTGTTGAACATAGGTAAACCAAAAGGTAAAGATGTCATTATTAATAAAATGAACGCTATGTCCCATGGACGGCAAGACATAGCCATCATGATATATATTGTCTTCGAATTTTTAGTTCTAGGACATGCCGGTTTCCTCACGATGTTTTCCTTCACCGTTTTTGAGGGCAGCGGTGATGAAATAAATTACACAAAGTAATGCGCCTGCCTGGGTTCGAACCCACGGCTTACTGCTCGTAAGCCCGGGCTGCCACCACTGGGCCACCACTGCTATCTGATTTGTGCACGATACAGGGTAATAGGCTCACACCCTACGGATTGGAAGTGGGACTTAAACAGAATAGGCGAAATTTGATGTTACTATATACTTCTGCCCAATCCTTTATGTTTCGATCTGCCATCCCCATTAGGAAACAAAGGCGTGAAGATAAATTAAATTTATCAAACTGTCAGTCCTACTATTCATTTAAAAGGTGCTAATGTTAACTCAACTGTGCCGATAATGAACTCAGTGAATGTCAATAAATAAATTGATGATTTCATTTAATTATCAATCTGTTCAATTTGCACGTTAAAAGATTAATTATTTATTCATGTCCAGTTTTTTCAAGTGTTAGGTTAGGTTAGTGATATAATTTCTTGTATGAGAGAATGAGAGAAAAGACTGGTTCATATTGGCAAATAAACCAGGCTTAAACACAAAATCACGACTGCTATCAGATTCAGATTAGATTCATTTATTTATTGTAAAACAGGTAATTATAAGTTCTTAATTGGTCTGGCTGTTTGTGTATGTCGATTTAAATGTTTGTAAACGCACCCACACTAGTAATTTCTCCTGTATCATTACAGGAGAAATTACTAGTGTGGGGCAAAGTTTAAAGTAAAAAAAACATTGAGGGCGCTAGGTTTTGCCTATATAATTAAAACAAGAAATTAATTTATAGATATACTAGCTGCCCCGCGCAACTTCGTCTGCGTCACATTTTCCCCGTTTTCGCAATATTTTTCATTGCTGCTCCGCTCCTATACATCATCATCTATTGAATACTTACTCAAACCAGTAAACAGATACCGCCATCTGTTAGAATCGTTTGGAGCACAGATGACAGAGAATTGTGACTTAATTTGGCATAAAATAAAATTGCGACTATAAATTGAGATGTAAGCTATCCTATCTTTCAAGTTGGATCAAACTGTACACGGGGTGCAAATTTGATTAAAGTCGGTTAAGCAGTTTAAGGGCCCATCCCCGACAAACAACGTGACTCGTAATTTATATATATATAGATAGATGAACCAGAAATAAACAAGAATGATATCCCTGAAGGATTAGCCAGCGATGTATCTTATCGTACAGAAGCATTTCACCAGTTATGTTTTAGGCCCCATGTAACAGGAACAACCCTATTGCCATCAACTGGGCACAAATCCAGAAGAGATTATAATTTCATGTATTTGGTAGGTAGGAAAGCAACAAAAAAAATATCATTGCACCACGCACACAAAATTCAATTCATTACTGCATGCAAGATAAAACTTTTAAACAAATAAACTGCATTAAACAGTTTCGCTAACCATCCCACGCACAACATTACTTTAAACGAACGATACCAAGCTGCCTGCATACTTATCTCTGCTGTTGACGCTACGTGACGCAACACTCCCATATATTGGATTGATTTGCGATAACGATTGTAGACACAGACGTCGTCTAGGCTCTCTGCTTGGTATGCAAGTCACGATTATGTGCGTAGTGCATTGTCGCTTGTCTCTGGTGGTCTAGCAAATTAGTTATGCTCGCTTGTACAACGATTCAAGGATTGAACTATTATTATTTTTTTTCTTTAAACGCTGGTATCGTTGCATGGCAGAAAGTATTATAAAGAAAGTTTAAATAATGAATGTCCTAAAAGTCAGTCACGAGTACTCAACATACTGACCAGGGCGTCAGAGGCCTCTGAGGCCCTATACAATAATTGAAAGTTCAATTAAAAAATCGTCGTATTTGCGTTACTTTTAGACTGCGCGCTCGTGTTAGGGCCCATGGTCCACAAGTGCACAGGGCGGTGACAGATGGAAGGGTAACTAAATGTCTCTTTAAGAGAGAGAGAGAGTGAGGAGTAATAACACCTGATTTAGATGATGTGTTAATAACTTCTAATTACAATGATTTTTGATTTTGAAGTTGCAAGTGCCCAACCAGCGTTATCCGTCCATCCTTAGTAAAATTCCCTTGACAGTTTCCCATCAGTACCTTTGTAATTTTACTAATATTTTAAGGGCGAAAGTTTGTGAGTGTGTGTGAGTGTTTGTCACACCCTCACGCCTCAAGGGCTGAACGGATTTGGATGAAATTTGGTATGTAGATAGCTTATACCCTGGATTAACACATAGGCTACATTTGATCCGTCTGCGCAGGTGAAACCGAGGGGCGCAGCTAGTAAATGAATATAAGTATGTTATTTATGTAATAAATACCTATGATTTAAAGTGGTGTAGAATTTTTTACCAGAGGTATTGATTTATTTATATAGATACGTGATTTCACGCTTGTGATCGCCGATGGCTGAGGCTGAGGTGGACCTAATAGTACCTACACCCACATTTTCCCAGTTATGTAATAAAAGGCGAGCCCATTGCCATCAAACAAATCCAGACTCCGGGCTCCTACTGAGATACGGTACTGGAAAACCCAATGATCTTTTGCCTGACCTAGAAATCGACCCAGGTCATCAAGCTCAGCAGTACCACTTGCAACCACGAGACACAAACCTAGTCTATAAATAAACAAACGTCTAGACACATTCATAAAACGTCATTCAATTATATATTCACGGTACGATACACATTGCACGATAATTTCTAATGTCCACTATCACTACTTCACTGCAATGATATCATGTGCCATCAGGCCATTGGCGAGCTAATGGCTCGGACAGACGGGCGGGATGCACGATTACGGGCGGGATGCACGATTTACATATACATTAAAATCTTGTTTTGAATTGTAACTAGTTCTTGGTATTGCTCTCGAAATGAAGGATGAACTGAGCTTTATTTATGACAGTTGAAATGTAACGGGATATTACGGGATATTTTAAAACGAACAAGGAAGAGGGTAGACCGATTTGTCTGCACATAAACACCCACCCGCAATAACTTCAGTTCGTCTGTGATCATGGCGTTTGCAACAGCGCCGAAATATCGGGAACTCAAAACAAATAATAAACATGGTAAATATCCCGTTACTAGTGTTATTGATAGTGATAGAGACCATGTCAGTTTAAAAACTTAGTTGAAATATGTAAGCAATGATTTCAATAGTTGATAACTTACTGATTTTTCTCTAAATTGAATTATTTATAAAGTTATATACATAGATAAATCACTTATTCAGCACACACAAAATATATATCACAACACACAGAAGCACAATTTAATGACACAGATTACATAAAAATACCTATAAAAATCAAGGTGCCAATATACAAAAAGAAAAAAAAACCGGCCAAGTGCGAGTCGAACTCGCGCACGAAGGGTTCCGTACCATAATTTATAAAAACGAAAAAATAACACTTTTTTGTATGGGAAATGGGGAAATATTTATTTTTTTATGATTTTATTATTTGTTGTTATAGCGTCAACAGAAATACATAATCTGTAGAAATTTCAACTGGATAACTGTCACGGTTCATGAGATACAGCCTGGTGACAGACGGACAGACGGACGGACGGACAGCGAAGTCTCAGTAATAGGGTCCCGTTTGACCCTTTGGGTACGGAACCCTAAAAATATTTACGAAACAGTTACAGTAACACCATGACATACTTCAAATAAAATAACGAGTATGCAAGGTGCGGTCAAGGTGCAAGTAGACATTGGGCCAGCCGTATTAGCCGTAGAACCGATGACCGTTGGGGTAGACGTGTTTTTGACCGGCCTCAGGCTCGATGGAGCGACGATTTCCCCAGGGGTTGGTAGGAACTGGATGAGAATTCCAGAGAATCGAAATAAGTGGCGAGCGATTGAAGAGGCCTATGTCCAGCGGTGGAATGTTGTAGACTGATGATGCTGATCGTGATCTTTTGTTTTGAATAGTTACAGCACGAATGACAACATTTGTGTCACTTGTTTAATCTAGTCTTTTTGTATTTTGTTTTGTGTGGACTCTTTTTCTTATTTACCGATTGTTTGTAAATGTGTGGACATTGTAGGCCTTATGGATTCCTAGATCGTTGGTAACTTTTTATCTTGTTCTACGTTTTGTAGTATGCAACGACTTATTGCCGGGCCCTTCGATGTCCTCCCATACTTAAGTACTAACGTTGTAACATAGAAATATTGTAAAACCAAATGATTTTAAAGCAGTAACCATGGAGTTTCTTGCCGGTTCTTCTCCATAGGAAACGAGCAATCGACGTTTTATAAGTGGTCATTTGCCTATGTGAAATACAATATTATGATTTTGATCATTAATTTACATCGCGGAAGAAGCATTATAAAATTAAAAGCGCGAAAAGCTGTGCCAACAAAAGACTTATCCTATATCTTAGTCCTAAAGCTCTGTAAGATATCGTCTAGTGTTGATGAAAACACTAGGCGAAACCTTAATGAATGGTTATACAAAAGCAAACCGAGTTTGTGTGCGTCGAGAGTTCAAAATCCAACAATGCGAAAGAAATACATCGATAAACTACCGTAGGCGTACCTGAGTCTCTGTTACCATTCAATCTTTGCACTCTACTCCTTTTAGAGATCCTCACACGTCCACAAAACACGTCCTTATAACATCACGCTTGTAATCCTTGAAGGCTTAAGCAGAGGTGTCCCTTAGGGGGTACACCCACACTTCGCCATGTTTAAGTCCCATGTAATAGGGGCGAGCCTATGGCCATCAACCGAGCACAAATCTAGAGTCCGTGGCTGCTACTGAAAAAAACTTGTTGGGAAAACCCAAAAACACTTTCTCCGACCCGGGAATCGAACCCGGGACCTAATGCTCAGCAGTCGCGCTTGCAACCACTAAACCAATAAGGTACCCACTATCATCATCATCATCAACATCAGCATACAATGTTCCCACTGCTGGGACACAGGCCTCCTCTCAATGAGAGGGAGTGGGCTGTAATCCACCACGCGGGCACAGTGCGGGTTGGTAGATGTCACATGTCTTCGAATTTTTAGTTCTAGGACATGCCGGTTTCCTCACGATGTTTTCCTTCACCGTTTTTGAGGGCAGCGGTGATGAAATAAATTACATAAAGCGCCTGCCTGGGTTGGAACCTACGACTTACTGCTCGTAAGTCCGGGCTGCCACCACTGGGCCACCGCTGCTCTCAATGATAAGAAAACCCACTAACTATCATTTAATATTTCTGTAAACTTGTCAAAGGGCCGACGTTGTTAAGTCTTTACTAGTCTGAAGCAAAAGTCCAAGGTTGCAACTTGGGCCCTTTAAAACTTATGGGAGACTTTAGCCCTTTCTATACCCTAATTGCAACAAATATCTTGTTACATCATTAAAACTTCGGAGTTTTGCATTTGATAATGTTGTTGTTTTAATCTTTGAGCGGAGTTTTGTTCGATCAGTTTTAAATATTAATTTTGTGCTTTTTTGTTGTTACTAAGGCTGATGCCCCAAGGATATTGATAGGAAAATTCTAGGAAATAAGTAAGTCATAACCTGCCTAGCCTTTTCCCAACTATGCTGGGGTCGGCTTCCAGTCTAGCCGGATGCAACTAAATACCAGTATTTTACATGGAGAGACTACCTATCTGACCTCCACAACCCATTTAGTACTGGGTAATACGAAACCTCTTGGTAAGACTGGTATCCAGTATTTCGGGTCACTGACTAACCGTAACGACTGTCAAAGATCACCAACAAATGACAGCCGGGACCAACGGCTTTACGTGGTTTCCGAGGCACGGAGGAAACTCGGTATTAGTATAGGATCCCGCTATATAACGACCTTCACCGAGCTGGTTATTGAATGAAACTTATTTTATATTAAATTTAATATGTCAATAAATATATTGCATATGGGTTGCCTAAAAAATTTCAGTCAGGACATTTTTTTTTTTTTTTTAACTTTTCACCGGTTTGGTTAATAGACAAATTCCATACCAATCGAAAGTATAAAGCCCATAGAATATGCAAACGTTAGGTTGCCTTTTCTTTTCCCGTCACAACTCTCGGGTAGGCAGGTATAAACAGGTAAATCGATACTAGTAACTTGCACCGGTCTGGTTAATGAATTAAAAAAGGCAACCTAACGTTTGCATGTTTTATGGGCTTTACACTTTCGATTTATATGGAATTTGTTAATTAACCAAACCGGTGAAATGTTACAAAAATTTTTGTTCAAAAAAATTTTTTTAATCATATCCTGGACTGAAATTTTTTAGACAACCCATATGCAATATATTTATTGACATATTAAATTTAATATAAAATAAGTTTCATCCAATAACCAGCTCGGTGAAGGTCCTTGTATGGCGGGATCTTAGGCCATATGTAATTATGGTCACCCATCCACGAACCAACCTAGGCAAGGGCGGCTTAACGGCTGATATTATTTAGACACAAGCACCCAGCGAAATGTGTAAGTAAAAGGTAGAATTTGTAATTAACATTACTTACGAAGGTAAAAGTAAAGAATATGTATCACACATTTAAAGCTGTTCTATTGTGCACTTTAATCAAAGCTTTCAGAGAAGTCATTAAATTCCGAGACATTTTATTGCTTTCAACTTATCGAAAAATAACACAAGCATTTTTTTTAATTTATTTTCTTCAACTCATGAAACAATTTGATGTTGAATTCCAAAAGGTTTATCTCATGGATGATTCACTTTTGAACATTATTGGCATATCTTTTTAGTTGCATTATAGTTCTAAAACCTGCATTATATTTTCAAAATGGCGGATATTTCTTTCAGACAAAAAATCTTTATTTGTTTCAGGTATAATCAGGGTATAATTTGACACATTGCTTTATTTATGTGCGATCCAGAAAAAGGGGCCCGGTCTTAAGTTGTAACGACCAAAAACGACACCCAAAATCTAGATCCGAACGTAAGTTATGTTTACTCAGTAGTTTAAATAAAACTGTAATTATGCATTTTAGCCAGCGCGCATTGGCTCTTCCCAATCCTGCTATAACGGAATACCTACTTGAGTGCGATAGCCGTATCATCGAATTTTGTTTCTTCGAAAACCTTTCAACGACATCTCTATACTGCGACGCCTTGTTAAATCGACGTCTTTTTACTGCGATATTTCGTTACATCGAAAAACTGTACTGCGAACAATTTTACTGCGTAAATATCATACTGCGAAGCCTTGTTCAATCGATGTCTCGTTACTGCGAGGTTACTTAGGAAAACTTACTTCGGACGACCTTACGGCGATAACCAAGTACATCGATTTTCTTTTTCAAAACAATACCTACTTTTTAAAAAATTCTTTAAAAGCAGAGAGTGCCATGTTTTTTATGATTTTTCGTGGTATGCTGAACAATCCACAAATATTGGAATCGTTGGGATTGCTCGTTCCAGACAGGAGGGTACGGTTGGAACCGAGAGAGGGGCTTTTTAAAGTTCCGGCAAGCCGTACAAACTTATTAAAGTTTGCACCAGTGATTCGTGCAGTACTCCTAAGAGTGCCCAATAGTCTCTCGGCGTTTGGACATATTTTCTTGCTCTTTGGCGGAATTCCAGAGGGTGACACTTAGTATGTTGTCCACTGTATAACTTGCGCTTCTACCCAGACTCGTTACTTAGGACTGGACAATTAGCAATGTATGACTACCTTTGTTAGCTTGAGTCTTACCTGTTAAAACAAATGTTAGAGTTAATGAATAGATAAATAAAAATGAATTGGGATAAGGGCAAGAGAATGATAAATTGTACGTGGTTGTACCCTTATTTTGTCGTTAATTAATAAATAACACGGAACAATTTGTTTATGTCGATGTATTTACCTAATGTTTAATCCTAACTAATATTATAAATGCGAAAGTCAGTTCGTTTGTATGTTAGCTTGTTACGCTTGTAGGCTACAACAGCTGAACGGATTTGACTAAAATTGGGCACATGGGTAGACCATGACCTGGAATAGACATAGGATACTTTTTTATCCCGGTTATACGTTCCCCTGAGATAATTTCCGAACTCCACGCGGGCGAAGCCGCAGGCGGAAGCTAGTCATTTATAGCTAGAAAAAAAAACAGACGAACTTTGCAATGATCTACAATCTTTACTTAAACACTGATATTTCTGACAGATGGCGCTCTCTGCTTTTAAAGAAATTTAAAAAGTAGGTATTGTTTTGAAAAAGATAATCGATATAGGTACTGGGTTATCGCCGTAAGGTCGTCCGAAATAAGTTTTCCTAAGTAACATCGCAGTAACGAGACATCGATTGAACAAGGCTTCGCAGTATGATATTTACGCAGTAAAATTGTTCGCATTACAGTTTTTCGATGTAACGAAATATCGCAGTAAAAAGACGTCGATTTAACAAGGCGTCGCAGTATAGAGATGTCGTTGAAAGGTTTTCGAAGAAACAAAATTCGATGATACGGCTATCGCACTCAAGTAGGTATTCCGCTATAACATACAAGAATACACAAATTGACACAGTTATTACAACCAAGTTCTTTGGAGTTACGATAGATCGAAATTTAAATTGGAAGGTGCATGTGGAGACCCTGACTAAAATAATAAGCAGTAGTTCAATGCCTTATACATTTTGTAACGAAAGGTTCACATAGATGCCTTATTAAGAGCGTTTATACCCTACGGCATTTCATACAAACTTTCAAGTCGTTATTTTCCGAAATGACTGAACAGATTTTAATGAAACTTCCTACGCATTTGTTCTGGAAACAGTAATGTTAATAAGAAATAATAAAATTTTATTTTCGCGAATGGCATAAATTGCCCAGAAACAGGCGTGTTCAAAACCAGCTGTGTCTGCATAGGATTAGGATTGCACTTAAACGCAAACGTGTTTTCTGCATGGCTCCCATTATTTATAATAATAAGTTACTTAAAAGTTGGATAGAGCTTAATAATGTACAATTGAAGAAACAACTAAAATACTACTAACTGATAAAGTATACTATACTATTAATGAATTTCTGACAGAACCATTTATTGGAACATAGATTTATTTGTGATTTCAATAATTACTTTTGGCATGTGTTACAGTTGCAGACATTGATTAAATTATGATTTGGTTTTTACTTTTGACATTTAGTATTTTATATTGAATTGCAATTATTAATTAAAAACTCAATTTTATTATTCAAAACATTTGCACGCCATAGTATGTCTCATATTTTTTTTTATTATATTATGATTTCTTACATGCACTTTTATCATTGCATGTAAACACATGTTTGAGCAAATAAATACATCTTATCTTTTGTTAGACCTGGGACCTTAAACATAATTGGCGAAATGTGGGTGCACTATTAGGTGCATCTCTGCCTGACCCTTCGGGAATTACAGACTTGATGTTACGTTATATTATGATCCTGTACAGTTGGTGTAGTACAGCAGGGTTAGTCCAGCCCCCAAGGCCACTGCACCCTTCTATTCCGGGCCTGCATCTGTCACAATTTGACTGATCACCCAAACGTGACGTAGTGGGCGGCGCGGCGATTCATGTGCATGGTTAAAATATTCATAGCACGTTCCAAACGGACACACTGGGAGTGTCCGTTTGGAGGGTTAGCAGATATGTGCCGGCTTAGATACTAATGCTCGTATGCATATGAGTATTGTACAAATGGTTCCTGGATTAAGCCTATTCCCTCTCATAGAGAGAAGTTCTGCGCCCCATCAGTGGAATGTGAAAAAAATACCATTTTCAAAAATACTATTTTCGAAAATCAAAAAAACATCCTCTCCACCCACGGGCACGCCACAGTGCATAAATATATCAACTTTAAAATGTCAGCCAGCCGGTTACGTTTGATTTGCGGTATACGTCTGTTATACTTTCGGAAACAAATTAATTTAAAAAAAAAACAACACTCTCTCCAGCCACGCTACGGTGCATAAATATTGAACTTTCAAATGTCAGCTAGTCGGTTTCGTTTTATTGGCGGTACGTGTGTTATACTTATGGATAATACATATATAATGTTATGATCAAAGGCGGTAATAGCAGGTGTCAAGGGATCATTAAATGCGGATGAGTCAGCACAGGTGGGTGAACAAATCACAGTATTGAGTTCGAGTTTTAGGAAGGAGTGTTGCCGAAATATCGGGAGTATGGTGCAATATTAGATTGTAGCAATCTACAAAAAGCAACTTATAAAAAAAAGTACTACAGCGCCATCTGTCAACAAACTGAAGAACTAATATGGTCTGAATCTCGCAAGCAAAGTTTACATCGATTTAAGAGTATTAGAGAAACCCGACAACAACTGACGGGCAGTTACCCACCTGACATAACACCTGGCTGGTCAGAGGATCCTATATTGAGGAACTTGACACTCTGTACCTCATTCACCGAAAAGATTAATAAATCATGGTAGGTTTCACGTATACTAAGCGACACCTAATGAATGTCTAACTAAAAGGAGTTTTTTTTTAGGAATTTATTTATACCTTAGCGTATTATAACCGGTCATTGTCCCCTGAACAAACACCTATTTACCATAGGTGTGACGGATAGCACTCTGTGCTGAGGATGCATGGAGGTGGAAGAAACACCACAGCACGTGCTCATGGAGTGCAGAAGCGTGGCCGATCAACGGGCACGGACTCTTCAATTGCCGGCATCGCTCCCGGAGGCCTGCAGCCGCCTGAAAAGGCTGCCAGCTTTCTGGGAGGGCCTGGGATGGTTGGAGTAACCAGAGGATTTTTCATACGTACAATGGCCCAATAAAGAGGCTAAATGCAGAGACAGCCCGGCTAACCTAACCTAACATACCTTAGAGTAACTGAAAACGATTATTATGTAGATATAAGAAGAGGTAGATTAGAAGTGTAAGCTTGTGAAAACGGCTATTGTGGCATAATTACCAACAGAAATCTTCGCCTTAGTGCTTTCCGATTCAAATGAACCAGATATTTCTACTTTTACGTTAGTAAAACAACACACAGAATGCAGATACTGTTGCCAAACGTATAACAATTTAACTTACAAGCCAAAATTGTGTCAAAGCTATATGTTTCTTTATATGAAGAGTGTAAATAAATTAAAAACAGAAGCACCAGCAGTTCTAGCAGAAGTTCAGATGAGTCGACATTTTGTTAATGATCACATATCGTGAGCTTGTGTAGTTCTGTGCACAGGGACGTATTAAGGTAGGTTCAAGTAATTTGCAACTCAGAGTTAGGTAGCTTCGTCGTATTTGGGAGCATAAAGGTTTGTCATATTAGATCTTTGACAGTCGTTAAGTAGTCAGTGGCTCGAAAGTCTGACCAGTAAGAGGGGCACCCAATACTAACTGGGTTGTGGAGGTCCCTTATTCACAAACGCTTCGATTTGATTTCGATTCGGAAAGTCGTATGTCTATCTTGCTCGCTTTCGTAATGTCGAAACAAGATAGACATACGACTTTTCTAATCGAAGCGTTTGTGAGTACGGGGGGATATAGGTAGGCAGACGCTCTATGTAAAATATTGGTATTCAGCTGCATCCGGTGAGACTGGAACGACCCCAACATAATTGAGGAAAGGCAAGGCAGATAGTCATAAGTTTGTCATATTGAAATGAGTCAGCATTATCTTATATTCATGTTATAACCGTTTTGAGGATACAGATAGAAGGTAATCTTGAACGGGTGCATAGAGTGTGGAAGCCGAAACATTAAACGTGGTTGATTATTTTGACAATTAATGATTACTGATGTATGACGATTAGTCCGGGGAATTTACGCCGAATATTAGGCTTACTTTGCATTAATTAAAAACAGCGATTTTTTTCATTGAATGTGTAGGGTATAGACAGGAGAGTATATTAAGCTGTATCCCGCGAAAAGTTCACCTCCGCGTATACGTTTTTTTTAAGAAAACGTCTAATATGTATTTAACTTGGTGGAAAAAAATATAAACAGGTATGTTTATTTGGAGTATTTGTAGAACAGATTGAGTACTACAAGTAGGTCAGAAAATTAAACATTTTTCGTCCACGGAACATTCGTTTTTTTAAAAAAAACTCTTAATTTGACTTTGTACTTAAGGCAAAAATATTAACAGGACAAAAATAGTGCTAAAATGGTTTATGTCACCATGTCTGACTATTATTATGAAAATTAAACAAATTCTGCTCCGGACTTCACAGAAAATCAAGAAAATCAAAAAATCTTAAATACTACTTACGGCAAAAATGTAACAGGATTTAAATTCATTTAATAATGAGAAATATATGAATCCAAACCTTAATCCCCAAAAATTAAACAGATTAGAGCGTTAATTAATAATGTCAAAGTAAAAATTAAATTACGATGCACGGTGTCAGCGCTAAGCAGCGTGCGGCGTACGGCGTGTGCTAGTGTGCGTAAACAAGATAAGCGCTGCGTTCATTGTGTGCGAATGCCTGTTGTTGATTGAGAGTCGGTGTTTTATTGAGTTACGCGATTGTACACCTTATTTCTATTTCGGAAAGATCAAATTCCTATGAAAGTGCTGCGCCAAATACAAGAATAAAGCTTGCAGACGTATTTTACGTAAACAATATTTGATTTTTTTTTCACGATTTGCTTTAAAGTGTTTAATTTTCTTGTATATAGGTTAGAAATAGCCTTTATATAAAAGTTAAACTAAATTAAACCCTATTACCTTTTTGCCTCAACCGCTATTGTTAAAAAACTGGTAATAATAACTTCCGGTAGTACAATTTGTTTAATTTTGTATAATGGCGGTGTAATATATTAATTTAAGCTATTTTATGTAAAAAAACCGCTGTTTATATTTTTGCCTTAAGTACAATCCAAAAATTTCGTAAATGTTTTTTTACCGTAATTTCCGTGGACGAAAATGTTTAATTCTGAAAAAATATATTACTGTCACCAATTCTTTACCTAAAGTAAATAAATTTGTCCTGTTAACTTTTTTTACCATGTTTTTATTCACAAAAACGCGTTTTCGTCTTTTTCAGCTTGATCCGGTCTCGGAAAATGTTTAATTTTTTTTTATTATTTGAAGAGCTAAGGTCAAGTACACGATTCAAGAAAAAAATCGCTGTTTATATTTAATGCAGGGTTCAAATCTAAAAGCCCCGGACTAGATTGATGATGAGTATTTCGGAGTACGAATGAATTTCATTTTCAGTGCAGTCAATATAATAATTTTTCATCCCACCATCTCGGAAAGAGTATTTTTACTCTTCGATATCTGAGTGCAAAAGCCGTTTTTTAACCCCCGACCAAAAAAGAGGGGTGTTATAAGTTTGACGTGTGTATCTGTGTATCTGTGTATCTGTGTGTCTGTCTGTGGCATCGTAGCTCCTAAACGGATGGACCGATTTTGGCAAAAGTGGTGTCGTTTGAAAGGTATTTTAATCGAGAGTGTTCTTAGCTATGTTTCGAGAAAATCTGCTCAGCCGTTTGAAGATCATCACATCTTTTCTGTTGATGAAGGGATATAAACAACTTTCACAGGTAGTCTATTTGAAATGTTGTCGCTTGTCACCATGGCCATTGCTGAGGGGGTGGGGGGGTACAACCCCCCTCCCCCCAAAATGTTCATTTTTTTTTTAAATTTATATCTTTCCTTGGTTTCGTTAATTAGCGAGAAGAGACGCAACATCGAGAAAATTGGAAGGAAAGGGGGCAGGCCTATGCCCAGGAGTAGGACAGTCAAGGCTAAGAAAAAATAATATAAGTTTAAAAAGCACGAAAAAAAATTAAATTAAAAATTTAAAAAACCCCCGCCACAAAAAAACCTCTAAAAAGCCAAAAATAAATTAATCCAAGCGTCGTAGCGTCGGGGGACCGCTAAGAAGACCGCTTAGTACAAGCACAGAACAAAGCGGTCCCCCGACGCTACGACGCTTGGATTAATTTATTTTTGGCTTTTTAGAGGTTTTTTTGTGGCGGGGGTTTTTTAAATTTTTAATTTTATTCTCTACAGGATAAAGTAAATTGAATTTAGTACATCGTGTGCACTAAGTTTGTGAATTAAAAAAAACATTAAACCTATTTACTGCTACCTCTATGGTGCCGAATATATCATACAACTTTTTTTTAATTTGTTAAAAACTCAGACTCGGAACCTTCTTGGTGTTCTTTTTTCAATTTGCTTTGTACGCGGTTCTTTACGCGGCATTTTTTCACGTCATTGTTAATTATACCGTAATATTATTTTGTTATAATTTAAAGATTATTCTGTAAAACTTACCTGTCATAATGTAGTAATTAATACCTAAACTGAAATAAAAGTGTACCTATCTTGTGATTGTAAACGTATTTTTTTTGCATTTAGTCATTTCCTCGCTGAGGTGGAATGAAAAGTTACGTGTTGCACTCGAGTGCAAAGATTTTTCACCTCGTGCTCTTTTGATTCCCTCGCTAACGCTCAGGATTCTAATTTTGAATCCTTCGCTTGCTCTGTCATCAAAATTAAACACGCGGTTAAAAAGCAACTTTGCACTCTTGTATAACAAATAACTATTTCCATCTTGAATTGACCTTTCCGAAAACAAGTTTAATCGGAAAGGGTAACTAAACCGCACATTCCTCAAACACCCTAGTCCGGCCCTGTTCGACATGAAAGGTAACAGTAACAGCAAAATTAACAATTACCCTTACAATTATCGTTCACAACATTGTGCTGATCTTTTACGACACTTTTGGCGTTCACAGATTAGCATATTTGTTTGAACGAGACCTTCTGGCTTGCTCAAGTAGTTATTTTGTGTATTCGAAGGGAGCATTGTGGAGGGTAATATAAGGTTTTGTTTTGTATCCTCGTCAAAATTCAGGAGATTGCTACAAAAGACATAAATAATCAATTTAAATTATGGTACCTAGTTAGATATTAAAAACGTTGATTTTTATGGTTGTTTAAGTTTGTCAGTATTTATCAGAATATCCCCTTAACGTGGTTTAGGGAATAAGAAATTATCGAATAAACGTTTGTTTGATGATTGTTTGCATGTGTGAAAGCGCGGTTATAGGGCGAGAATCAGACGGGCCACGTTAAAAACACACACACACACCACCGATCACACTTACCGATTTCCAGAAATAAGAAAAAAAAAATACCTGCCCATTTTGTTATTGATTCGGGTCAAGAATCATTAGCATAGTTACCTCATTGAAGGTGGGAGTACCTTCAATGAGGTTCTTCTCCTAAAATTGTTTGTCCGAAAATCATTATCCACATTTTTGCTATAAACTTCAGTAACCATAATGTTCAAAATCCCGAAATTTTGTTGAACATAATTATCTTTAGTTCTAAAAGTATTGTGTCATAATATCGAGTACTATAATAATTGAATCTCCTAATGAACTAAAGTTATATGTCATAAGTATTGCGTTTAATAATGTGTATTATTCCGAATGTTCATTTATAATAAATTTTTTAGTCCTAAAACATTTGCCATAAATTAGGTTTTAGTGACAAAAACGAATCGCTGTAAATCCGACTCCACGCAGTCTTGTCTTCCCTACCCCTAGAGTGTAATTTAAAATCGCGTAGGCGCGGAGGGGCGGCCCGCGAGTTGAGGAGCAGGTGGTTGTAACACACGCCACCGCGGCTGAGGCATGAGCAAGCCGGGGTGGCAGCAAGCATCTGCGACGATAAACTTGCGTGGGACACTTATATTGTTTATTTTTATACTTTTCACACACCCAGTAATATTTTTCGTTGTAGAATCGATTTTTGTCGTAAGTATTAATTTTATGCCACCCTTGTTAGTATTTTAAAGGTCACATTGCTGCATTTTCAATAATTTATTTTTGATACGAGTGTATTATAAAATAAAAAAGTATTTATCCTGCCACTAAACAGCTTGCTACATAACAAATGAACTATCTCAAAATGAGTCGGTAGAAGAAAAATTAAATTCAGTAATTGAATAAGCTTTAAGTTTTCAGAACTGAAAACCGCGTAGGTACACATACCTACATATTATATGGTAATTAGCAAGCATGCTTTTGCAGAGAGAATACGGCCAGAATAAAAAACTTAGCCGCAACGAGCCGTGTTGTTTGTTGTCCCATGTCTGTAAGTTACGTGCTTTTATTTGCAAATGCTTGTGTTTAACTCATTCTGTGTTTTTTTTTGCAGGTCTTTAAACAGTACTGTGTGTGAAGATATAAAACCTATTTTTTTTACAGTTGAAACTGTAGGCAGTCATGAAATTGTCATGCTAGTATTGATAGAGATTGTTGGCTTGAGAACTTGTTAAATTTACGTACATGTTAACTTTTTTTTTAACTTTGCGCCACAAAACGCACCCACGATACAGGAGAAATTCCTAGAATTTCTCTTGTATCGTGGGTGCGTTTACAAACATTTAAACTCACATACACAAGCAGCTAGACACGGAACAACCATCTGTAGGCCATACAAATATTTGTTCAGAGCGGAGATAGAACCCGCGACACGCAGCGCAGCAGTCGATCGCTCAACCACTGCGCCAACCGTGCCGTCAATTTATGTATGAGGCATATGTTATGTGAGAGGGCGCGAATCTTTAGCCAGTATACGGGCATGACATATAGACGCTGGTTACAAGCCTACAGAGAAACTTAAAGAAAACCCGTTACTGCAATGTCTGATCGAAGAATGCCGAAAACTTCACCCTGAGTGTATCACTTCACAAAACAAGGCGTCATCATTGTCATTCTCGTGCTCATATCCCAATTTATTTGGGGTCGGCACCACATGTATTCTTCTTCCATACTTCTGTATCATCATCTCAGCAGTCATCTCCTTTCTTGCCATGTCATCCTTCACACAGTCCATTCATCTTTTCTTTGTACTTCTTCTAGTCTTATTAACATTTATATTACATTTATTTATTTATAAAACACTTACAGTTTGCACCAAACGTGCAGCAAGCTAGCAACATAACATTAGCTGAAGAAATTTACGCAAAAATTTAGCATAGCTTTATTTCTGCTCGTAAACACATCGACACACACACACATACACACACACACACACATCTTATAGCCATCTATCTATATACATACTCAAACTTTACCTCATTCCTCCGCATCACATGTCCATACCACGATAACCGCTTACCACACAACTTTTCAGTCACGGGCGCCACTTTCAGACTTCCTTCCCACACCAAACAAAGCATGTAACATAAATCAATCAATATTTACACAATATTTATAATATTAGTTATTTTTAATATTATTATTCCTTGGAAAGCAAAGAGGGTACTCATAGAAAGGGTTCTTTATCTCCAAGTACTTATGACTAAGTGCAAAGTTACGTACGACTTGAAGCAACTCCTCTTACTAAGAACATGACATCATTCATACGATCTGTGATTCAAATACAGGCGATAGTGTGTACTATGTATTGTGTTTGTCTTACAACACAGTTGGTGAGTGTTACGTTTGTGTGGTAATCGTATGTTGACCTGAAAGTGTCCTAGTGCATTGGAAAGGGCTAGCATGCATGCCAGAGAAGGCATTGATTTAATCGTTACGTAACCTTCTTTAGAAATAAGGTTTGTTTTTGTGAATTTTAGGAAGAGCAGTTATGATAATGACAATATCTAAGTACTTTAAGCTATTGGTCTCAGCTGTCATTTGTTGACAGTCCTATGGAGTAGTCAGAAGCCCAAAAGTCCTACCAAGATTTCAATCTGTGGCTCCTTGAAAAAATACTGGTATTCAGCTGCATCCAGTTAGACTGCTACTACAAAGCTTGGAAATGGCTGGCCAGATGATGATTAACTAATTATAAAAAAATATTTTCTTACTTTACAATACCCTTAATCCATGGATTACTATCTCAGGAAATCCACCAATTTCCAATTTGAATATCATCGTTTTTACGAACGTTCCTAGACCGCACACGTCTTTTCAATATTTACCTGTAACAATAAAACAACATTATTAGACATAAACTAGATAAAGCTTATCATAAGTCAGTGCAGAGGCCGATCTAGTGAACTGCTCAGATATAATTGGCAGGCCACCCACTTGAGATCAAGTTTAATAGGGCAACATAATAATTAGTATGATTACGATGTTGGATGATTGGGTTTCAATTAGAGCAACAAGTATCGATTTTAATGGACGTAATTAAGGGCGTTAAGGTAAAAAAAATAATTAAATCGTAACATCACGACTGCAATCCCCGTAGGGTTAAGCAGTGGTGTACCTCCCTTGGTTTATCATCATCATCAGCCTATAATGTTCCCACTGATGGGACACTGGCCTCCTCTCAATGAGAGGGAGTGGGCTTTAATCCACCACGCGGATCCAGTGCGGGTTGGTGGGCTCTCCCTTGGTTGCTACTGAGAAATTCCTGATGGATAAATCCAACAGCACTTTTTCCGACCGGGTATCGAACCCCGGACCTTATGCTCAGCAGACGCTCTTGCGACCATTCGACCAACGAGGCAGTCTAAAAAGTAATTAGTAAAGTAATAATCAGAAAGGAATAAGTTCATGAGAGACCTTTAAAATCAAGATAACAATAATTACATAGCCTATTTGTAATGGATTTCAAGTAATAATGTTTAGCATCTAAACCTGAAGCCATTAATGCAAATTAGGTTCAAAATCAGCACTGTTTTTTTTTTCAAAATTACTTAAGACGATCCCCTAAAAGCCCAAAACGTGCTTTCGCCACTTCCTTGTTGGGAAAAAGAAGTGGCGTAACCCCGCAGCAAGAAGATTGTATGTATCGTTAGGTAAAAACATCAAAATGCAACTAGTTCAGGTACACTTAAATAGAAGAAAAAAAAAGCAGGAGCAAACGTCCTTTGCCCGTACAGTCGCGGCCAGTTACTGTATATGGTGCAAGACTGCGAGCAAGTCTCTAAGCAGTAAACTTGTGCGGAATGTGCCAACAATGGGCTTCCGCGTGCCTACCGCTATTGCTTTACTACTTGACTGTACCCTATTAACAACAGTGTGTTTTATATGTAAGATTATGTGGTAATATTATGGGAAATGTGAAAGTAAGGTTCTTCCGTGCCTCGGAAAGCACGTTAAGCCGCTGGTCCCGGCTATCATTTGTAGTTCATTAACAGTCGTTACGAGTAGTCAGAAGCCGAAAGTCTGACATCCAGTCTTACCAAGGGGTATCGTGTTACCCAGTTAGTGGGTTGTGAAGGTCAGATAGGCAGTCTCTTCGTGTAAAATACTGATAATCAGCTGCATCCGGTTAGACTGGAAGCCGACCCCAATAAAGTTTGGGAAAAGGCTAGGCAGATAATGATGATGAAGGTGAGGTGGCTGTTTCTCTTTAGATACACAAGCTAATCCATATTAATATTATTATTGCGAAAGCAGCGCTGTCCATTACTTTTCACGCCTTAACAGCTGAACGGATTTTGATTTACATAATTTGGCTTATAGATATACCATGACCTGGGTTACGACAAACTACATTTCATTCTAGTAGTATGGTCTTAATTTGCGATCTCCACAAGAGCTAAGCCGCGGGCAAAAGCTAGCTATGTAGTGTTACAGACTTCCGATACTGCTTATAGCAGCTCGATTACGTAAGGTACCGATGATACATATTGAAGGTCAATAATTCTGATTTTATTTTATTAAGTTTCATTTAATTGTATAGGATTTTTTAGTGTTTATTATTTTATTTTTAGTTTGATTGTTAAATAATCAAAATACATTATGGCACCTTCTGCTTGTCAGCTTCCGGTACGCCGAATATTATCATAATTATAATTAGTTCAGATTATAATGATTATTGATCAATAATTTTGTTACAACTAACAAAATTATTGATCAAAGTGATCCGATGTAATGTTTAGGCTTTTGTAGAAATGCTTAAAAGTCGATGTGTTGGGTATTAGGATTCAGACGTTGTGTAACCGTCAGGTGAATAAGATTGTAGTAGAAACTATGACCTAAATAAATCCGACATACGTAGTGCAACCATATTTTTATTCCGGACCGTTACTAGTGCTGTAAGCCTGGGACATTCCTCTGCTGGGCTAAGCCCTCAAGACTTTCAGTTTAGCTAGTTATCTACTAATATTAAAATTAACTTACATAATCTACCTAGTTAGACGAAACATGGAAACTTTAGAAAACAAGCCTTATTTTAATAAAAATATTACCTAACTACAACTGCTACCCAATTTGTGGGAGCAAGGTTGGTTTTGGCAGCGAGCCAACTACACTGTATGTCGAAGTTTTAAAGTCCATATTCAAGTTAAGTTTTACTATAAATTCTTATGCCCACACTTAAACTTATTGCTATCTTTATGAACTATCTAATAATTTATTAATGAATAATGACTTAATATATCATGCACTTCGAATTGTAATAATCTCAAGTCGATAGTTGTGTACAGAAGGATACACTCGATGGCATAGATTGGAGAAAATGCTGAAGTTTGGTTTTCGTATAGAAAATTCCTTTATTTATTCTTATCCGGAATTGTGTGGTAATAGGTTATCATGGTATGGACATGTGATGCGGAGGAATGAGACAAATGTTGAGTATGAACGTGTCTCGATGGCTGTTAAAGTGGAGGAAGACCAAAGAATCGATAGATGGACTGTGAAGGATGATATAGCTAGAAAGGAGGTGCTGGGCTGCTATTTTAAGCAATGCAGTTTGGCGATACGAATTTGAGCATTACTGCATTTCTCCTGATACCAGCTCATCTATATACTATACTAATAATAAAGCTAAATAGTTTGTTTGTTTGTTTGCTTGAACGCGCTAATCTCAGGAACTACTATTCCGATTTGAAAAATTCTTTCAGTGTTAGATTGGCCATTTATCGAGGAAGGCTATATATATATATATATATATATATATATATATATTCTCTCGTTTCAAAGTTTCGAAACATGATGCGAAAACGGAGTTGCGCGGGACAACTAGTTAAAAATGGCTTCTCATTTTAATTATATCCACACTGAAATAAGCCTGTACGTTAAAATATCACCGTGAAATCGTGTCGTTAAGTGAAGCAGACTGTATTCTTAGGAGGCACGGTCATACACCTTAAGTCTTACTATACTAGGTAAACTTAGACATAACTACACAGTTACAAGAGTGTCCATAACCGTCGTTAAAAGGATTCCTCAAAAAACAAATTCATCCAAGAAGCTAGGAGCTCCATTAAATTATTCTAACTTTTGGGCTTAAATTGACATACCAAAAACTACTGTATCTGCGGCCTATTCTTCGACAAAATCCAGTTGAATATGATAGTAGGAATTCTTAGACCTCATATCGAAATCCTTATCGTATTATCTTGTGTTACTTTGGATCTTTTGCTAAATATAATATAATCCTCCACGTATTTACCAACCCCGTCCGATTCACACCGATCACATCAACTCCTGCATTCACATCTATGTTACCAAACCCTCTGTCAGCCCGTTTACGAACAGATCGTATCTCACAGCAAACCCTATTACAACGTAATACAATAGTAACGCTTTCTTCTTTCTTTCTTTCATTACTCGCCCTATCTGCATGGAGAAGAGCTATCCGAAATTTCATGAATACGATATTCAGCGGTGTTACAAGAAACTGGTCTAAGTGTAGGGCTGGTAACTTGGTTTCGCCTTGTACCTATGTATTATTGAGTGTATTATGTAAGCCGGTCGGAAATAGCTATGTTGTATCAGATTGCTTCTAAAGGTCAGACGCAAATAGACTGCACAGATAGAATTAACCCGGGTGGTTGTAGGTGCATAAATTTGAATGCAGAAATATTACTATTCGAGGGAATTTTTAGATGTGCTGTAGAACTACTGACTTAGCGGATAAATGTGGTGCTGTGGCCGGAAATATTTTATTCTCTGTTTGGAATTTAAATTATTGTGAAAGATGTGGTAATTCCGAGGTCTCAACAAATCAAATCAAAATATTTTATTTTATATAGGCTTACATGCATGGGCACTTTTAAAAGCCCACAAAAGGTGCACGGTTCGGTTTGGTCGTTTCCTATGGAGAAGAACCGGCAAGAAACTCCATGGTTACTCTCTTAAAATCATTTGGTTTTTCAATATTTGAATGTTACAGCGTTAGTACTTAAGTATGGGAGGACGGCGTAGGCCCGACAATAAGTCGTTGCTTACTACGGCCTGCTGGAGTGAATACGTCGCGTGTCGTACGTGCCAGCGATAAATTTGTATTTTGTGCAGGCACACGATAGCGCATCGATGTGGATAGTGGATAAGTGTATAATTTGACGAGGATTTAGAAGAGTTTATTTCGAACGAAATTGGAAACGAAATTGGAAAAAAAAAATCTAAAAGTCACAAGGTGTTGTATAATAAGAATAAAAGTATTTTGTAAATGTATTTTGTAAATGAATTTTGTAATTGTATGTTGTAAATAAATTTTGTAAATATCATTTGTATTTTATTTGGTATCTACTAACATGACTAACATAACATTATACGTTCTTTTTTACTAACTATTATGGATCATTGTTATCTGACATTAAATTAAATTAAAATAAAACCGAATTCAAAATTCATCTAGTAGATGTTAGTTCGTCGAAAGTTACAGCAGCCCCAAAGGAGCTCTCCCTTCACCACTTCCTACTTTTTTAATTCAGTCTATTGTCAAGATATACCCGCATCAGTATCTTCCTGTGACCCTCATGTGACGCGTTATTAAAGCGGACCACCCCAAACCCCCGAAGTTAGATGACAGGCAGGTGCGCGAAAGAAAACAAAGGTGATGTATGAGATCTCCGACTCGGGTATCGAACCCACGACCTCATGCATACCGGACTCGGTTGTGACTGCTAGACCAACCAGGTGTAGGAGAGAACTACATTATTTTTAACAGACCTATCATTATCTTTCTGCTCGGGATCGACGTATCATATTTTTTCTTCCATTTTTCCCTGTCAATATTTTAACTAGATTGATAGACCCCAATCTGTGTATTCTAAACTTTCTTGCAGGCCTACCATGAAGTGTTAAAGCAGTATTGTTTTACTCTTATTCCAGTGTGGGAAAGAGACGGAGCTATACAGAATGCCTATCGCCATCTCCTTCCCACACTGGAAAAGGAGTAAAGTTTCTTACGATTTTTGCATCAAGTTCATGAACTCAAAGCATTCATTCACTTATATCTGTACCACCATTTAAGAAATAAGATACACACACAATGTTTATAACCAACTTCAATTACCTCCGTAAGCTAAAGTTCAGAGCAAATAATGCAAAAGCGAGTCAAAACGAAGGTTGGAAAAACCATTTGCAAACGTTTCTAATTAAGTTTCATGAAGCTACTTCGCGCTGTAGCAGAAAAAGCGTGGAGTTACGTCACAATTTATTTTTCTTTCAACTATGCAGTAATGTTATCATTTAATCACTACAAAACCGATCACAAAGGATGTCTTTTTTGCTTAGAACCAAAACAGTGCAGAAAAGTTATATGAAATCTCATTATTGCACTGTTTTTCATTACTGCACTGTTTTAAATTTTAAATTTGGAATTAAATTTACCACAGAGGTGTAATGTCTCCTATTAAGTTAATAAAATGTATACATTAGATCAAAAAGATTACTGGCTGAAAGTAAAAATCGGCTGAATAAAACTGACTTGGTGAAAAAAAAAACAAAATAAATGGCGCGCATTTTGTACCATTGTAAAACTTTAATACTTATTATTTAGCAAAAAACGGTTAAAAAAACATGGAAATTGACAGCGATAGCGATATGAATTCAACTCCAGAAAGTATAAAACAGTTGCAAATTAAGTTGTTAATAACCTTTTAACCTTTAATAACTGCACTTTTAATAATTGTAGGTATGTTTGAACGGAAGATGACTTAAACTTCGTTTCATTAACTTGAGTTTTTATTTTTAAGTAGGTATATTTTGTCACGGTAGTTGAAAGAAAAGTAGATTACGCACCTTGCTAAAGTGAGTTATTAACGCACTCGTGTTAATTTAGTGCCCTCGCATGCGCTCGGGCACCAACATAACACTCGTGCATTAATGACTCACTTTGCGCTCGATGCAACAATCTACTATTGATACAAAACAGCGCTTCTGAACCTGGCTATAAGCATTACATTTAAATTTTTTCATGTAACAGTTTTATTTTTCTTGTTTAGGTAATTTCTTATTATTACAGGTGCGTTGGTTTTGTATGGAGAGGATTAGCAGCAGCTTCAGATTAAACTACTTTCTTTTTTATGTGGTTAGTGCAGAGTTTTTATGCCGTCCATGGCGCTTTGAAGCCACATGCTTCCATGTACATGCCGTCGAGAAATATCTCCCAGGTATGTTGGTTTGATTTCCTCACGATGCAATGTTTTCCGCCACCGAAGCAAGTGGTAATCATACAATACGCACTTGAATCCGAAATCTGAAGTTCGTGACTTGGGTTGAAACTAGAGACATGATTTGGCAGCCGGACGCGACGGTTGCACCGATGCGCGTTGGCGATAGGTACACTGTTTAGCGATCAATGACGAGCAGTTAACCCAGTGACAATGACCCCGACTATCGAATTATAAGCAGATATCGGAATTACGTAGAGTTATTTGTGTATTTACACAGATTTCATACGGCGAAAGAATAAAGTGGATATGCCTCAAATCCCGAGATTAATTTTAAAGAGCAAAAATAACCCGTGATTTATTAAATAAAAAAGTTATTTACTGTTACACAATTTAAACCATCCGACATCGGATATCCGAAGTTACAAAATTCCAATGCACACGCAAGGAAGATCCAAATTAATATCAACATTTCGATGCAAGTACAAAAACAACTAAATAATTCCGACCTCTGGTTATAAGTCGTTGGTAACTTATACAGCACGCGTAGCATGACCGCCGTAGAAACGGGCTATGTCGACGGATGAATCGACAAATTGACACATTGTCATTGTCTATCTGTCATTATGTCTATTCTTCCGTAGACAAAACTCGTTTCTACAGTGGTCATGCTACGCGTGCTGGTGCTACTAAAAGCGGGATACTTGCTTTTTTACACAGTCTAGGTCAAAAAATAGACCTAAGACAGGAGTAACCGTAGGCACAACTAGTCTACAAGCCAATAATAAAATCACGAAGGTAAAAATAAATTATGCAATTCCCAGTCAACACTTTATTTCCAATGAATAATTTCATCCGTCACTTTGAGAAAAAACGCTGCAAGTTATTTTTAACTTTAAAAGCGTTCGTGTTACATAACTTTTATTGTATATTATCAGAGCCTTTGAGATTTCATTGAATGCAGAATTCTGAACTAAAACCATTTTGTATTTTTAAGTCTTCACCGTGTAAATTGAAAATACAGGGAGCGGTATTGTGCGTTTAAACGCTGCGGCTATAATGGCTGTGGACGTTCAATTAATTTAATTATTACTGCAGGTAGTGGTGATAATTTAGGTGACCTATGTGTTTAATGTACCTAGTCATAATAGGCTATCATCTTGTGGTAATGGAAGATAAATATAGATAGGTGTTGGAGGACTAATAATTTAGGTGACCTATGTGTTTAATGTACCTAGTCATAATAGTCTATCATCTTGTGGTAATGGAAGATAAATATAGATAGGTGTTGGAGGACTAACTGGAACAATAATAGACCGACTGAAGACAGATTTTGAAGGCTGGTAACCGCGGCAGATGTTACTTAAACTTCTAGGACTTATGTTTTCAATCAGTGGTTAAAGTTATTAAATGTGTAAATATGCTGTTATAGGAGGAGCTCGTGGCTTAACAACAACAGCCGCACGGGTCAATCTTAAAGGTTAAGCCGGGCTTGCCGAGGTTGGTCCGTGGATGGGTGACCATAATTATGTACCGATTTTCCTCCGTGCCTCGGAAAGCACGTTAAGCCGTTGGTCCCGACTGTCATTTCTGACAGTCGTTACAAGTAGTCAGGAGCCAAAAGTCTGACATCCAGTCTAACCAAGGGGTATCGAATTACCCAGTTACTGGGTTGTGGAGGTCAGATAGGCAGTCGCTTCATGTAAAATACTGTTAATCAGCTGCATCTGGTTAGACTGGAAGCCGACCCCAAGATAGTTTGGGAAAAGGCTTGGAAGC
The DNA here is from genome assembly GCA_949152445.1 of Cerastis rubricosa. Classification (NCBI taxonomy): domain Eukaryota; kingdom Metazoa; phylum Arthropoda; class Insecta; order Lepidoptera; family Noctuidae; genus Cerastis; species Cerastis rubricosa. Next base: position 4,177,543 of record OX424529.1, on the reverse strand, counting down.
TGATGAAATATGCTGTTATAGGAATATGATGTAAAGTTCTTCATCCCCCATAGAGAAGGGAGGATCTTTCGATCTGGCGGGTGTTGTTTCTGGTGCTGCGATGCTTAATGAAGTCACGAATAACTTTACTGTCGCGATTTAGGTTTTTATGTTAGTTCTCCTTTTGTGGCATAGATGGTGCTGTAGTACTTTTTGTGTTAAGTTGCTGTAGTATTTTTTTTAGTGCCTCTATACGGTTATAGAAAAGAAAGAATGAAAAGGTTCTGTACTCTATAAGTACTTTACTGTGTGTGTGGGATCCGCACGTAATAGAATTTATGTGCATACGTTTGGTGGTATAAATCATCATCTGCCCAGCCTTTTCCCAAACTATCTTGAGGTCGGCTTCCAGTCTAACCGGATGCAGCTGAGTACCAGTATTTTACAAGAAGCGAATGCCTATCTGAACTCCACAACCCAGTAACTGGGTAATACGATACCCTTTGGTAAGACTGGATGTCAGACTTTTAGTGACTACTCGTAACTACTGTCAAAGATCTACAAATGACAGCCGGGACCAACGGCGGCGCCGGTTTGGTGGTATAAATATTGGTTATTTGTTATAAATTGTGCGTGGACATCAAGAATAACAACAAACTACCATACAGAGAAAACTTAGTAAGGTACTATGTTTTCTCTTTCAAAGTTTTTTCAGCAATTTTCTTGCGTAGAAATTGTTTTAACCCGTGTAGGATCGTTTTAAACGCTGTGGGTACAACTTTTAATTGAAAAACGTACATACTTTTATTTATAAAAAGTTTTTTCATTACTTCTTCAAAGGTGTTTTTCTAATTACTTTAAATGCAGTTCGAAATATTAAATATGCATTGTTACTCATATTTTCTTTTTTAGAACGTGTTTTTAACATCGAGTTATAATCACAAGACTAACTGCATAACATTATTACAGCGTGGCTCCACTCTATAAAAAATGTTATGCAGCAATTTCAGGAAACAAAGAATCAATATTATTATTGTCAATTATTAGATTCTTAATTTTTTTCATTCGAAATTCATCATTATCAAAAGAGTTCAGAACTATAATCATTTATTTGAGAGCGTCCGAATTTGATAAACAGTTTATTTAGTTAAAGCGATGTATATCTGATTGCTATTGATAACGTTATGTATGACCAGAAATATTGATAACATAATATGCTAATGTATGGCAGTGTGGCCGTGTTGGAAGATAAGGATTCGAATACATTTAGTAGGTACGTAAATGAATTTTTGTCTGTCTCCGGGAGCCTTAATTGAATGCACATGGCTACCACAATAATACATGGAACGACCATCTGACCTCTACATCCCAGTTACTGGGTAATTAGTTAATAGCCACTGCTATCTGCTACTGCTACCGCTACTGCTATCACTGGACTATCACTATAGCCCAGTGGTGTGACCGTCAGACTGCGAATTCGTAGGTCTCCAGTTCGAATCCAAGGCACCTCTGATTTTTCGGATACATGTGCGTATTGTATAACAACACTTGCTCCGGTGAACAAAAACACCGTGAAGAAACCAGCATGCCTAAGAGTTATTTCTCGACGGCATGTAAAGCGAAGTCATAGACATTTTTTTTTTTTGGGAATGGCCTCTCGCAGTTCAACCTAGGAGGTTGTCGTCTGCTTAACCGGACTATCCTGTGGGTGCCTTAAGAGTAAGACCTCCAGCCAGGGCACAAAAACTTACAAACTAAGTGACTACACGTTAAGGGCACCCGCTGTGGCCCGGGTACGAGCCTCGGCTTAGGGCGTCGCTGGGGGAGGACTGCATGGGGACAGGCTGGATCTGAATGATATCATTATTTAGGGGCTGATTTAAAACTACTGGCTGGCTGGAGCGAGGGTCGGGGAGGAAAGTCAGAGGCTCTAACCACTCGAAAAATAAAGAAAACATACTGGGTAACTCGATAGCCTCTATATCATATCATGATGCGCCATATTAAGACCAAGCCATAGCCTTCTCACTATAATAAGGTCAGCAAGTACTTTAGTACTAAGTAATATGTCGTATAAAGTTATGCGTGTCTATTGTGTGGCAGACTAATTTGCAAACAAGAGGAGCTGCTAATGAATTGGCGTGGAGTGGCAAGACTGATTCATTGCGGTTGGTGGAAGGAATTAGAGGAAGCGGGAACAAACTCAAATGCCTTTTTGAAATTCGAATCCATACGAGTATCACTTTGTCGCTTCCTGATTCAGTATAATGGAAACCCAATTTCATGGGTCACCGCTGAAGTAGATTTAAATTTTAAGATTGGAGAATAGAAAATCAACCATCATTTTGAAAACATGTTAGAGATTTACGATTCACGCTCTTAATTTGGACGTTTTTCTACATCGTTGTCACAAAATTGTATAATCTGAACATTAATGATGTTACCAACATCTTGTAAACATAATTTGATTTGAAAGATTGTCCATGGAGTTTCGTGCCCATTCTTTGCCATAGAGATTAGCGTTTTGGAATAGGCGACTATTGTATTTTCACAAGTTATTATGCCTTGTGACTGGGAGTATAGCTTAGTCCTTTTGTTTTTGACCTTAATGCTTTGCGTTTTGATTTGATAGACCATTTCATAGGCTTCCAACAAGCAATTGTCAAGTCAGACATCAACCCTAAATATTTTCAAAGTACCTAATTTGCTTGTACCAGGCAAACAGAAGTATTCCATTGGTATTCTATTTCACTAGTTTTTGCATAACCCATTTTTAAAGGCCAGTGGCAAAATAGTGCACCTTCTAACGTCAGTAGCCATCCCAGCATGTGCCAGTATTTTTGGCACGAGTATACTATATTGTATAGCTCGTGTTTTAGCACCAGTGTACTGTATTGTATTGCTCGTGTTTTGCATACGGGCGTTTAAGTCATCAGCCTATAACTTGCACCAATCACTACAAGTGACTAAACCGGTGCGATTCTGGCTGCACAGTGGGCCTGCGAGAATAACAAGCGTATACCTATAGCAGTAGGTACCAAATGAGCTTGCGCAGTGATCTCATCATGGCCGCTGCACTAATCTAAGTGATTGTTAGTGATTACTACCCTAGAGTGTTACCAACTCTTGTTAGGTGAAGTGCTCATTTCGATTTTTTAAGAATGTGGGAGAATAGACGTTTAGTCTTGGCTACTCATCAGTAGATCACAATACCCTTTATTAACCGACTTCTAAAAAGGGATTATTCTTTTATTCATTTTCATTACGTATTATTTACATTTTTAAATATAATTTCGAAATTACATTAAAAAATAAATACATAAAATTTAATATAATACTAATATTAAAGACTAGCAGCCCGCCCCGGCTTCGCACGGGTATTTAACAATACACAAACATAAAAAAACCCTTCTATTTGCGTCAGGTAACTAAAAAAAATCTCTGTGGTGTGAAATTCTGTATGGTGTCGGACGTAAAGAATAGCACCATCCCATATCTTCCCGTGGGTGTCGTAAGAGGAGACTAAGGGACTTGCCAGAGAATGGGCAGCAGCGTTCTGTGGGCTTTTGTAACAACTGTACTACGATCGCCAACCCGCCTACCAAGCGTGGCGATTATGTCAAAACCCCCCCTATGTCAATGGCGACACTTGGGGGAGGTCTATGTCCTGCAGTGGACGTCTTTTGGCTGAAATGATGAATGATGATGAACTAAAAAAAATATATAAACAAAGTTTGAATATTCCCCTCCCGTACGGCCCGTACCCCAGTGACGCCTACATCGTATAAGGTGATGCCTAGCCAGCTGAGCAGGGTGAGCGGCGACCACGCAACTTTTTTCTAATACTTACATTTTTAAACTCCTGATATCTTGCGAATGGAATGTCCCAATTGAATAATTCAAAAAGTTATATAAAGGTATTGAAGCAGTCTTGAATATGAAGTAATTTATTTTGATAAGGATTAATACCAAGATACAAATACAGAGTCTTTTCTAACGGCGGCATTAAAATATATTTTTTTTAAATAAAAGAACACTTAGTGTGGCATAAATATAATAGTTAGACATATGCTGTCGCGACACTTTTTGTAAATAATGATGTGTTCTGCAAAGTTGTAATACATTATTTTATTCTATCATCAATAGTTATCGCAGCGCAAGCGATATAAAGAATATTTTAGGTAAATTTTATACACCTTGGGTTACATAATTGCAGTTTTAGTAAGGATCCCTAATTTAAAAAAAAAATATAATATAGCCTATGTCACCCGAGGATAGTGTAGCTTCCCAACAGTGAAAGAATTTTTCAAATCGGTTCAGTAGTTTCGGAGCCTATTCAATGCAAACAAACAAACAAACAAACAATCAAATCTTTCCTCTTTATAATATATAATATAATAATATTAGTTTAGATGTAAAGTTAGGATATACGCGGTAATATTTGGAACTACTCATCCGATTTCGAAAATCCTATCACTAATGGAAAGTTGCATTATTCTATATAATATATGTAAAATGTTCCTGTGGATAACTTCCAACCATAACGGGACCGAAGTCCCGTCATCGTCATTTCAGCCGAAAGACGTCTACGGCTGGACATAGGCCTCCCCCAATTGACGCCACATTTACCGGTCCCGTGCGCCTCGCATCCAGCGGATTCCCGCAATCTTCACCAGGTCATCGGTCCACCTAGTGGGAGGCCCTCCAACGCATCATCTTCCGGTTCGCGGTCGCCATTCCAGTACTTTTCGGCCCCATCGCCCATCCATTCTGCGAGCAATGTGCCCAGCCCACTGCCATTTAAGTTTGGCAATTCTTTGGGCTACGCCGGTAACCTTGGTTCTCTTGCGGATGTCCTCATTTCTGATTCGATCACGCAAGGAAACTCCGAGCCCTCTCCATTGCCCTTTGGGTGACTTTAAGCCTTCTGATGAGGCTCATTGTGAGCGACCACGTTTCGGTCCCGTATGTAATAACTGGCAACAGACACTGGTCATAGACTTTCGTCTTGAGACACTGCGGTAAGTTGGACGAGAAGATAGTGGTGCAAAAGCTAGTGATTTATAAAATCTAATATTTCATATTTGGAAAATTACGGAACCGATATTCTCCAGTTCTGAATACACATCTAGTATAGTACCTACGACCTCTAGACAAAAGACCGCGTCTTTAGTAGGGGACGAAATGGACCACTTATTTTTACAAGGAAACGATACGTCACTAAAATGCTGGTGTTGCATAGGTCTAACTACATAATCTTTCACTGGAAAGTTGACTAGTCTTCTATGCTATGAATGTCTAGATAAAAGTTCTAAATTCCTATGGATCCTCGTACACCTAGTTATGATAAATGATGTTTATTTTGCAAATAGGTTTGTACAAACACTTTTACATGGTCGGTGTCGTCTTTTTTTAAAACTACATGAAACTGTTGTTTCATACCTGACTAACTCTGAGAAGAAACAGCATCCACCATCAAGATGTTGGATGCCGTGCCGTGTCCGAGATGGTTTTTTGAAGAAAGAACCACACAGATTTGAGTGGACCTGTCCAGGCAGTCAGTGCAAGCATTTGTCAGTTATCGTATAGCTCGACTCATAACTCAAGGAGTTCAACGTCACGACTACACAAATATAAAAATCTATTGTCACGACGAACAATACAAAGAAAGGAAATTTGTGTAGGTCACTTTTCAAAATCAAAATATTTTATTTCAAACTAGGACCCTACATAACTAGGACTTTAAGAGCACCGGTGGCCCAGTGGTGGGAGCCCCGACTTACGAGCAGTAACTCGTAGGTTCGAACCCAGGCAGGCGCATTACTTTGTGTAATTTATTTCATCACCGCTGTTCTCAAAACGGTGAAGGAAAAAAAACATCGTGAGGAAACCGGCATGTCCTAAAACTAAAAATTCGAAGACATGTGACGTCTACCAACCCGTACTAGGCCCGCATGGTGAATTAAAGCCCACTCCCTCATTGAGAGGAGGCCTGTGTCCCAGCAGTGAGAACATTATAGGCTGATGATGATGATGATGAACTAGGACTTTCAAAACGTCGACAAAAGGTGCGCGGTATACTTATAGTAGTCAAACTGCCAGACAATCGTTAGTCGGTCTTCTATACCTAGTTACGAACGCGAGTAATTACAGATGTGGCTACCTAAAGTCTAAAAGTATTTAAACAGTGATCTCACCGTTAATTAGTATACCTAGTCATCCGCGGTACACAGAAGGAAAGTAAACAAAATTGGGAGCAATGCTCGGACGTGTGACAATTTCTCATTAAAATATGTTGGTTTATGAGTTTAATAGTACACAATGCAACGATTTTCTATTATTAAACTTCAGTGATTCGCCCTTCGAGATTCCACTGATTACTTGTAGTAGCACGGATATGTGCTGCCATCCTACACAATTTTAGAGCAACAAAGAAACTATTCCCTGCGCCCAAATGTGGGTATTTCATACACGTTTTGTGTGGCTGCCATCGCGCACGTAATTTTTTCTTATCGTAAATTAGTTTGAGTATTTCTTGTGTTTGGACTTCTTAGTGATATTTCAGTGATGGAAAAACGAAAACACTACGAGGAGGAGTATTTAGTTCGAAAAAGATGTCTCGTGTTCGTCGTAAACAGTATTAGTTGTTCGGATTTAGAATTTTTCGGATTTTATTATGTCAGTACCAGTATTCTGATCGTGATTATTACCCAGAAGATCATCGCAGGAGGCACCGCAAAACAAAGGTCGGTAACATTTTGAATTTCGAATAATAAAACCTCGTCGGCGGGGAACGCCGCCGCCGGACCGCACGACCTTGACCTACTTTTCTTACGGAACATTTTCTTTGAATGATCTACTCATTTTCATTTATTTGGTCCCTAGTGCTTATGAGTTTAGTCTGTAAGGCTAATACCGACCTATAATCTACTTCAGTTCAACCTGTAAGGTTGATCGCTGTATATTGGGTAGCACCAAAATTCTAGAACATAATTCGAGAGATGATGTCATGAATTTTTATTTACAATATTATGGGTGAGAAAACAACTCACCAATGTAGTGAGTGTCTCAATTCTAGAGTACAAACCGTGAGTTTGTATCAAGAATTTGTAAGGGTGCTTAAGACTCTAGAACATAGTCTGGAAGATTATGTCATGAATTAATGCTTTCTGTCAATAGATGTTCAATTCTAGAGTACAAACCGTGAGTTTGTATCACGAATTTTTTCAAAACTATCGGGCTCTTGTCTTCAGGAGCCCCATATGAAGTTAACTTTCCATCCGATTCAACTTCACATCCAAAGCCCCCCGATGAACCGACGTCGGCGCCGGCAGCCGCTTTAGCCCCCGCGCCTGAACGCGCTTATGCCGTTGTACGCGAGGCTACTTCCACACCCACTTCCGCGGATGTACCGTCCGCGTCCCCAGAACACACAGCTATGGAAAGTATCCAAGAGTTAGAGCCTGATATTTTGCTTTTACTTGGAGAAGAACCTGCACAGGAAGAGAAGTATAGTGAAAATGTCCATAAAGACATTGCTAACAGTTGGTCTGATATTCTGGTCAATGACTTAAGGGATAAAACAAAAAAAAGGTTTTATATTGAAGAATTATAGTGTATCTTACAATTTGAAATTAGCCCAGGCTCCAACACTTGATCCTGAAATCAGAGCAGCGGTTAATGAAGGTGCTTTGAAGAGAGACAACATATTGGCTGACAAACAGAAGGTATTATCTTCTATCATAACTTGTATAGCCAACACAATGACTGTTGTCTCACAAACTGGCTCTTGTGACGAGGAGATTAAATGTCAGACATTAAAATCCCTTAGTGATGCCGGCAGACTTTTATGTCACTCACATTGCAGTGAGACACAAACAAGGAGAAACTTTTTGCTGTTCTGCCTTAACAAAGAAATTAAGGATAATGTAAAGGATCTTAAACGTGATCACTTATTATTTGGAAAAGATTTGCTGGATTATTTAAAATCTATAGAAGCTATTATAAGGCACCGAGTTAAAACCTACAGCTGCCAAGCCGAAATTGGCATCCAAAAACCTTTAACAAAAGGAACATACGTCAAGGGCTTTGAACTGGAGGGGGCCGGCCGCCACCGCCGCAGTCGCAGCCTCGTCGCATGCCACCGAGACAGACCGCGACGGCTGGTGGGCGCAAGCAACCACCAATACGCCATGCAACGGGTCGCCGTGTTCCACGGCAATACAACCAGACTCCACGCCGTTAGCAGGCAATTAGTGGTTAGTGGACAATATCAACACTAAGGCGAGTAAATTAAAGTTTTTGTCACCATAATTGGTCGCGAATCACAAATGATATTGTGGTGTTAAATTGGGTTTACGGTTTGCAAATTCTGATTTCAAACGATATATCTCAGCCCATATCTTATCCACAAAATAGTCCTAAGTCTGGTGTGGATGAACTGCTCATTACTAACGAAATTAATAATCAGCTTAGTATTGGTGCCATAAGTGTGTGTATGTGAACCTTGTGATGGTCAATTTTCATTTAAATATTTTCCTTGTTAAGAAAAGTACCCACTACTTTTCTTAACAAGGAAAATATTTAAATGACAAATAGATTTATTTTAAATCTAAAGTCCTTAATTGATTCATCACTGCGCCACACTTTAAGCTTGAAGATTACAGAACTGCTATGAGACTCATGTCAAAACATAGTTACATATGTTCTATTTACCTTAAGGATGCATATTTCGCTATCAATGTTTACAGCGACTCTAGAAAGTTTCTGCGATTCTGTTGGTTGGGAAAACTGTATGAATTTCAAGTTTTACCATTTGGTCTTAATATAGCACCTAATGTGTTTACAAAAATTATGCGTCCAGTAATGCAATTCCTGCGTATATATGACGATGATATTTTGTTATTTGGAAATACATATATGGATTGTAAACATAATTTTGAAACTTTTTGTTTTTCCGTTAAACCTGAGAAAGAGTTAGTATACCTAGCCGAACTGCAACATTTCTAGGTTTCGTTTTCAATTCCAAGAATCTTACGATCAGCATTCCAATAGAAAATAAACGTAGAATCAAGGATGAACTTTTACACTTCTCTAGTTTAAAAATATATAAGTTACGTAATTTTTCTCATTTGATAGGATTGCTGATATCAATTTGCCCAGCAAATTTGCGCAGTACGGCTGCGAGAGAACTAAGAATGTTAGTTTAAAACAAAAAGATGACAATCAATATATTTATTTACCTGTTTCTTTACGCGAAGACTGACTGGTGGCTTAGTAATATAGACAATTGCGCCAGTCTTAAGCTTAAGCTGGAAATATACTCGGATGCGTCTCAAACTGGTTGGGGTGTCAGCTACGCAGGCCAAACGGCCACCGGACAATGGTCTAGCAAGGAGTTAACTCAGCACATTAATTATTTAGAACTGACGGCAGCATTCTTTGGGTTGAAGATCTTTGCCAATGATTACCGTAACTGTGAAGTACTTTTACGAACTCAAAATCCACTGCAAGAAATGTTCCAAATTTGATTCTTGGCATAATGATCCAGAAGCATTTAGATTCTTTTCACCTTGAAATGGTCCACCTATTTTTTCTACGCATTTCCTCTTTAATTTTAAAAGGTTTACAGATTTTATTTTTTCTAGATAAGGCGGAGGGTATTGTTGTAGTCCCTCTCTGGCCAACACAGCCCTGGTATCCACTTTTTAGGAAGTTTACACCTAATAAAACATCCCCTTACAGTGTGGAACATAAGTTTCAAGAGAGCCTTACCCTAGTTGCCGGAGCATTGTCAGGCAGGCATTTCTGATGCAGGGCTCCCCCCTCCAGATGTTGCGGGTGTGATGTTGGTGTCTTTAGCTGGTAGTGCTTTAAAACCATTTAACACTTGTTTTTTTAACGGCGGTTTACCTTCTGCCAGGATAAAAACTTAAATCTATTCAAGCATCAGTTGCTAATGTGTTAGATTTCTTAGTTATCCTTTTAATACAGGGTAAAAAGTATGGCTCAATTAATTGTACTAAAGCAGCACTATCGCTTCTTTTAAACTCAGTGATTATGATTGACCCACAGGTCACGAGGTTTATGAAAGGATTCTTCAAGTTGCGAACGCCACTCCCAAGGTATAATTTAACTTGGGACCCGTCTATTGTTTTAGATTACTTGAGTAATTGGTACCCTAATGAAAGTCTATTCTTTGAAAAAGTATCGAAAAAATTTACTACACTTTTATTAGCTTTAGTAACCGCTCACCGGGTGCAAACATTGTCGTTGATTAAGGTGTCTAATATTAAAAAAAATATACTAACGATAAGTTCGTAATTAACATCATGGATTTAATCAAAACCTCAAACGTGCATCGTTCTCCGCCAATATTGATAATTCCTTATTTCAACGAAAGACCTTCTTATTTGTCCTGCTAGAACTTTCGAACAGTATTTAACTGTATCGGCAGACAAAAGAAAACCTAAATGTAATGTCTTTATTAATTAGTTTTAAGAAGCCTTTCAATAATGTAAGCTCACAACCTTTAAGTTGTTGGATCAAGGCCATTCTGATTGAAAGCGGCATAGACACATCTGTCTTTAGCGCTCACAGCACGAGACATGCAGCTACGTCTGCCGCCAATAGGCTCGGGGTTAGCATAGATAATATAAAAAGAACTGCGGGTTGGACCGGCAGATCAGAAACTTTGCAAAATTTTACCATAGAGATGTAGCTGCAGACACCTCAGATGATCCCTCAATCAACGAATGATAATTATTATTTTGTCTCTGGTATATGAACCTATTTGAAACCTTGCGATTTAATTATATTTGGAAGTTACCTTTTAGTTTATCTTTTTTCCATAAATAATATAGTTCCCTCTTACTATTTCGTGAGACTCTAAACATCTACAAGTAATCAGTGTAATCTCGAAGGGCGAATCACTGAAGTTTAATAGAAAGTCAAACGAACTTACCTGTAAGTGACGTTCGATGACTATTAAACGATGTGATTCGCCCGAGAGATTACACTCCCTCCCTGACCCTGATCAAGGTACTTCTAGATCCTCCCCTGACTTGCACGAAATAGTGGTTAACGATGGCCAAAGGGGAAAAACGTGTATGAAATACCCACATTTGGGCGCAGGGAATAGTTTCTTTGTTGCTCTAAAATTGTGTAGGATGGCAGCACATATCCGTGCTACTACAAGTAATCAGTGTAATCTCTCGGGCGAATCACATCGTTTAATAGTCATCGAACGTCACTTACAGGTAAGTTCGTTTGACTTTCTATTATCTGATGATCTGTTGGATAAATAGTGGGTTGGATGAGTTAGTGTGTGGTCTTAATTAGTTTTAATTTTAATGGTGGGACTCTGCGCATTGGTGTATGCGTTTAATTCTCGTCGTATTTGATGTACGGCGAATGCGTTTTCTGTCTAGGCTGAGTCTAAGACCATTATTCTAATTGAACGACTTTTAAGACTAGCTTTAACTTTTTTTAATATTATTAACGATGACAGTACATTACGTATTTGTGGTGAATTCTAGTTAAACTATACAAGATTCAACGATACCTACACGAGGAAACGATCTTCGTCTTTTGGCATTGCAAGATATGGTAGAAAATACATTTAATTTTTAATAAAATGTAGCATTCACTTTTTAAACCAATCAAAATTCAGCTTAATATCAGCACAGTATAAAAAAGCAAATAACCAAGTTAATGACCGAGATAAAAATACCAAACACAGTTCGCGAAAAACGACGTAACTAACTTATCCGTGTACCATACAGACTACACCTACCTACATTTAGTCTGAAATCTTTGGACAGCAGCCAACTTCTTAACTGTCAACTTATCATAATTTATATTTTTCCTTTAGCTCGAGCTCGTGTAGGGGAAGGCTTCGTCCCGGAAGCAATGGCGGGCTGCGGAGATACCCGGCGGGAGAGCTTACATGCAGCAAGGAATAAAGATGCATCTACACTACTAATATAAAAAGAGGCAAAGTTTTGATGTAGGCGTAGGTATACATATATATTCGTCCTGACCGCTTTTGGTCCCGCGACCTCCGTGTCAGCGATGGACTCTATGGACTATGTTGGCAGGGATCTTATCCAGGTGAGGGGAGTCAGTGGATTTCAGCAATTCGCTTACTTTCCCCCAGTCCGTGATCACTCTGGTGGGAGGGGGTTGAGAGGGGTCGAGAGGGCCTAATCTAGGAGCTAGCTCTCAGATGACCGGACGGTGGTCCATTCAGCCATCGGCTCGGGAGATATTATAGTGCAAGAAAGAAAGCGCTCTTAGCGTGTCGTTAGCAAATGTTCAATAAATATATTTGGCCCAATTGTCTTTGCACTAAAGCCAAAAAATCCGATGGCAAGATGCATTTAGATGGTCCAGTATTTAGCCAACGCCTGTTAATCTTATAGTCTCTTGGGTAATATTTAGCCTTTTTTTTTAATTAGCTTTAGTAGAATTTGTGGAGTAAACCTCTGGTATTAAATGACTGAAGCTTATTTAAAGCATAGTGCGTTTAAGAATTTTGTTTCTGCATAACTGCTGCTACTACTAGCCGCATACCTAATCGTCGTTGAAAAACCGGCCAAGTGCGAGTCGAACTCGCGCACGAAGAGTTCCATACCATTATTTATAAAACAAGCAAAACTCATTTGTATGGGAGTCCCCTTAAATATTTATTTAAAACATAATCTGTAAAAATATCAACTGTCCCGTTTGACCTTTTGGGTGTCTTAGAAAGAAAACATATTCCTTCAAACTTGGCACTAAATCCGTTTTGTGCATTTATTTGCATTGACGCCGTCAAAACATCCGGATCTCCAAAAAATGTATTTAATTTTGCAAGAAATACATTATAAGATCAAAACAAATACTTGAAGAAGATGTTTTAACACGTGTTAGACGCACTAAAGCAAGAGTTTTTACTAAGCTCGTTACTAAAGAAATTGAGCGGGTTCAGCACATCTAAACTGCGTGCGATGACTCTGATCTGACACTTTTTGTCAGAGCAGAGTCATCGCTGCGATGGAAAATTGTCTGCTTGTTTTACCATCAAAACCTATGAGGGAAACTCGGTGACTGGACTCCCATCAATCATTCATTTGATTGAATAATAGGCGCTGATTCACAGAGAAGTACATTTCGCTAATGAAGTCGTTCATCTGGTTACGCTCCTCTATTTATGTGCCTAATTTAATACCTAACAGGACATGCCTCTAAAATGACGAACTCGTATCATTCGCCTCCAATGACATTCCCTAACAGTCGCCATCGGTCTCCGACTCTCCGGTCAACACGGATATACAGGGTGTAACGGAAAGGGTACATACATACTTAAGGGTCTGCTCCAGACCATCAAACTGAACATGTTTCTCCATCGGACAAACATCGTAATAGAGAAAAAAATTTCAGCTGCCCCATACCCTTTATACCCTACCCTGTACATGCAAACATGTATACAAATATATATAAATCCATATGTATGAGTGATCTGAGACTTAAATGAATGCCTTACGAGAATATTGAACTTGACCGTTTAGTAGGTAGGTGGTAATTCTGCATGAGATATCTGGGTGTCATGACGGTTCTGCGAAAACAAGTGACGATAAAACAAATGACTGATGTTTTTGGAATGTTTTCGATCGCATGAATTAAATAATGGAATATACTTGACGCTGATTTAGTTTTCAGGGCCAGTAACTTGAGATGGGTGTGAGCTGGTCAATGGTCTTGACTGCCGGAAGGCTTACTTTTTGAGAGGAGAAAGCGAATTAGCAGACTTCGAAGGAAACTGTTCTTATAGAAGTACCAAAGAAGACTGTGGACGACGCGGGCAGAATAGATGTATAAAGTGGAGAATCTAGAATTGAAGTGCAAGTCGGGAAAATTTCCCTGTGAACACTTGGTCCCACTGCTCAGTCCGATCAATCGGACCACGTGATTTTTTTTTCCTTTTGTGTGGTAAGTGGAATCACAAGTTCTAATAGTCCGATCGATCGGACAACGCATTATTATTTTTCCTTTTGGACCGATTCATCGGACAAAGAGGAATTATGATTCCTTCTAGTCCGATGAAATTGAAACCGTTTTACCAGTAAAAAATAATAAAAAAACTCGCCTTTAAGAACTATTGGGCTGTGGTGAAGTGAATGAAAGCACTAACTCTTATTCTAATCTTAGAACTAACTATTGCTATAGTAGTATTAAATTAATTCGATATAGCTGACTTTATCAGACGACTTTGTTGCTATTTCAGGAATATCTTGGATGAGGTTGGCACAAGAACATGGAGCTTGGCACAAGAACATGGAGCTTGGCACAAGAACTTGGAGCTTGGCACAAGAACATGGAGCTTGGCGCACGAACTTGGAGCTTGGCACAAGAACATGGAGCTTGGTACAAGAACATGGAACTTGGCACAAGAACTTGGAGCTTGGCACAAGAACTTGGAGCTTGGCACAAGAACTTGGAGCTTGGCACAAGAACTTGGAGCTTGGCACAAGAACTTGGAGCTTGGCACAAGAACTTGGAGCTTGGCACAAGAACTTGGAGCTTGGCACAAGAACTTGGAGCTTGGCACAAGAACTTGGAGCTTGGCACAAGAACTTGGAGCTTGGCACAAGAACTTGGAGCTTGGCACAAGAACTTGGAGCTTGGCACAAGAACTTGGAGCTTGGCACAAAAACATGGAGCTTGGCACAAGAACTTGGAGCTTGGCACAAGAACTTGGAGCTTGGCACAAGAACTTGGAGCTTGGCACAAGAACTTGGAGCTTGGCACAAAAACATGGAGCTTGGCACAAGAACTTGGAGCTTGGCACAAGAACTTGGAGCTTGGCACAAGAACTTGGAGCTTGGCACAACCAAAAAGAAGCCTATACCGAGCAGTGGGTGACGTCGGGATGTGGATGAATGAATGAATGAAACTTTAACAAAGATATTATTTTTAATTTACTGATTCATTGATGGTAGTATTCACATCATTTTCATCATCCTATGTTATGTTCCCACTACTGGGACACAGGCCTCCTCTCTATGAGAGGGAGTGGGCTGTAATTCACCACGCGGGCGCAGTGCGGGTTGGTAGATGTCACATGTCTTCCAATTTTTAGTTCTAGGACATGCCGGTTTCCTCACGATGTTTTCCTTCACCGTTTTTGATAGCAGCGGTGATGAAATAAATTACACAAGGTAATGCGCCTGCCTGGGTTCGAACCCACTTACTGTTCGTACGTCCGGGCTGCCACCACTGGGCCACCGCCGCTCCACATTCACAGTTCATTTAAATATACTCAGTTCTAAGATATAGTACTTACATACCGATTTATGAACCTATGTATTTAACACGTGCCTAGCATATAATGCGCCGTTTGTATGTATTGCAATCACGGCTATGTTAATAAAAGTTTATCGATCTGGATTGTAGTAAATATCTTTAACTCCAAGTACAGGAAGTTATTTCTAAGTCAGCTGTTTAGATAAATGGTTGCCTGACGATTTTCCGGGAAATTGTGATCAAATGAGATGTTAACCATAGAGTTTCTTGCGGATTCTTCTTCATGGGAAACGACCAACCCGAACGAAGCGAGCTACAATTTTTTTAATATTTTTTTTTTAACTGCCAGTTAAACGTTAATCTTGGATTTAGGAGGTATTCTTTATCTTAAGACTTAGTTTTTTCTTTTGATTTGGTGATTTTGGTGGTAATGCCAAAATTCCGTCAAATTCAGGCAATCTATGAAGTGAATGTAAAATTCTCATTCTTAAAAACCACAAAAATAGTTGTTATTTTGTAACTTTTTGTTTTTTGTCACAGTCTCGTCTCGGTGAAAGTTCTAATCAATGCGAAAAACTTGTAAAAATGTGTAAATAAATTAAGGATATTTTTGACAGATTGTGACAGAAATTTTTGTCACTTTCGAACACTTTTCAAAATTCAAGAAAGCTGGTATTGACCAGCGTTTCTTTGGTATTCGTTTGAATAAGAAAAAGCATTGATGCCCATTTGCAGTGCAGCAGCATAGACCCTCACTTGACTATATGCAATAAATAAATGTTTCACTTTTATTTTAGAGCATTCTTGGCCACCTGCCTGTTTTCATTAGTATCTAAGTGCACGTCTATTCTTTATTATTCTTTCTGATTTTAAGCTTACTTGGTGACTGGTTAATTAATATTATTAATCGGAATCGCGTAATGGGTCATTCAATTTACATACAATATCGTTAATCTGGAGAATGGGAGGAGGTCGTGGCTAAATAATAACGGCCGCATTTGTTGATCTTTAAGGTTAAACCGTGCTTGTCGAGGTTGGTCCGTGGATGGGTGACTATAATTACATACCAATTTTCCTCCGTGCCTCGGAAAGCACGTTAAGCCGTTAGTCCCGGCTGTCATTCGTAGATCTATGACAGTCGTTTCGAGTAGTCAGAAGCCAAAAGTCTGACATCCAGTCTTACCAAGGGGTATCGTATTACCCAGTTACTGGGTTGTGGAGGTCAGATAGGCAGTCGCTTCATGTAAAATACTGGTACTCAGCTGCATCCGGGAAGACTGGAAGCCGACCCCAAGATAGTTTGGGAAAAGGCTTGGCAGATGATCGTTAAGCTGCACTATAATATTGAGGCTAATTTAGATCAAATTGAACCTACTACTTTTTTTCGAACAGACACACGATGATTATCTACAGATCCCAAACAGTATAGTGTAGTTATACTGTTTAGGATATGTAGTTACTCACGTTCAACTTGGCTAGAGAAGCCTGGCACAGGCAGTTAAATAAAACAGGTAAATAGTTCAATATTCGTTCATCCGTGCACAAAAATTCAGGTGAACAAATATTTGGGACACTCGAGTTAGTTATTAACTAAACTAGTAATAGGGAACCGTCTTTGTTTGCCTGTGGATCAGTGGAAATGGGTTTCTTACTTCAAAACGACTCTCAAGAGGATTCACATAAGCCTTTCAGCAGCTGATGTTAATCCATTACATTTTTGACTTCTCCACTTTGACTAAGCCCTCTAATGGGGAAGCCCGTTAAAAGCTAATTGTAGATGGCACGACTATAGCTGGTTCTCAATCTGACCAATGAGGCCGAGCTATTATGAAATATAAAATGACATTACCAGATTTTCAACCAATGACGATGCTTGAAACCAGCTATGGTAGCGCCATTAGTTCCACAGTTTCCATCCCCATTAAATTTTCTTCAATAAGTAAGGTCCAAAAGTTTCCTTCTACTATAAAATGAAGGATAAACATCCAAACGAAAATTGATTGAAATAGAGACAATGTTGAACTAAAATATTACTGTTTTATTGTGGTTGACTAGAGAAAACTTCAGTAATTTAGTGACATGATAGTTTTGTATCTCTGGTTAAAGTAATGTGTATAGGTCGGAAACTTTTGGACCTACGTGATATTACTAGAACTAACAAGTCCAAGTTACTTTCATTAATATTTTTTCTTTCGTTATCAAGAAAATGAAACCCTTGGTGGAGGATTCCAAGGGTTTCAATTCTCAATTATTTATTGCATTACATATATTACACAGATGGTTTTATCGAATAAGAGATCAGTATGGACCCTGTCGGGCACAGCAACATAAGGATAGAGGATAGCCCTCTTTCCCTCAGTAACAGTAACAATTCAACAATCTTATATATAATTATATAGATTACGTGTCACGTTGTTTGTCGGGGATGGACTCCTAAACTACTTAACCGATTTTAATCATTTTTGCTCACCGTGTGCAGTTCGATCCAACTTAAAAGATAGGATAGCTTACATCTCAATTTATATATAGTCGCAATATTATTTTATTGCAAATTAAGTCACAATTATCTGTTAGCTCCAAACGATTCAAACAGATGGCGGTATCTGTTGACTGGATTGAGTAAGTATTTAATAGATGGCGCTGTATAGGAGCGGAGAAGTAATGAAAAATATTTCGAAAACGGGGAAAATGTGACGCAGACGAAGTTGCGCGGGACAGCTAGCAGTATTATAAACTATTTGATCAATTTATCAACAATCAATCAATTAATTAACAAAATTACATTATTTATATTCTAGGCTTCTGTACATCCTTGCCAATAAATTCACTCTAACAAAACCATGCATTGTCTACAACCGCCTCACAGTCTAGCGCGAATCTCAAAATGGCGGCCAGGAACAGTCAGACAGCATCACTCAAGTCAATTAGCGTTAATTTGAGCACCCACTTCATCAGCCGTGTTTGGACCCATCATCATTATTTTCGATTGTGTGAATCAGTCTTAATTACTGTGTTTTCCTTCTAGTGTGTTTGTTTGGATTCAAGTCTGTGGACTCAATAAGTTAGGTATTGTTGAAATGGTGTTGGGGGCATTTTTTTCTTGTTGGAGGTAAAACGAGATGTTTTAATGTTTCCATATTAGCGCCAGGCTAACCCACGAAATTCAATATTCTTAATTTTTTTTTGCAATTGGCAGTTCTGTGTCAGGATCATATTTTAATCAATATATAATGTTGGTTAAAATATGATCCTTAAAATCATTAATACATCATCATCATCATGTGCTTATAGCCTTTTCCCAAACTATCTTGGGGTCGGCTTCCAGTCTAAGCGGATGTAGCTGAGTACCAGTATATTACATGAATCCTAACTGACCTCCACAACCCAGTAAATGGGTAATACGATACCCGTTGGTAAGGCTGGATGTCAGACTTTTGGCTTCTTACTACTCGTAACGACTGTCAAAGATCTATAAATGACAGCCGGGAACAACTGCTTAACGTGCTTTTGGAGGCACGGAGGAAACTCGGTATGTAATTATGGTCACCCATCCACGGAACAACCTTAGCAAGCACGACTTAACCTTAAAGATTGACCCGTTAGGCTGTTATTTACCCACGATCATAAAAAATATAATATAATACAACCATCTTAATTCAAGTAATCTCTTAAACACATCATTAGTAAATAATGTAAATTATAGACTGTTCCGTATTTGCTCTAACTTTACACGATTAATTTATCATCAGTTTATAACAGTAACTGTTCACAGCTGAACATGTGCCTCAAATTGACAGTCATACAGTGCCCGATTTCAAACTGTGAACAGACTGAATCGAGATTTGTCCAAGAGTAAAACTCAATTTCATTTTGCCTCGGTAGCCATGTTTAGGGCTCTTGTATTCGTCCTGCGTACAATATGAATACATTTGGATTACTCTGGGTCTTGTTCAAATAATCTTAAAATACTACATAGTACTTCATTTAAGAGCAAACTTTCGTAGCAAGACTAACTTTTGACGCCATTGTGCAACATTATAAGGCACAGACAATGTTTGAGTCATCGAAAGTATAGACAAACGCAATCACAGACAATCACGACAATAACAACAAAAAAAAGAACGTTCCATTTCCAAGACGTTCTTTTTTTCTCATCGATGATTCCATTTTCAAACAGCCGTGTGCCACGAAACGAATTAAGTGACCAATAATAAATCGAGCATAAAATAAGTACGGACGTTGTGAATTAACTTTTAATTTTCTGTGGCGATTGACATACCATGCAGGTCACGTACGACGTTCAGTAGTGACGTGACACATGCCAGTTTGGTGTTCCTCAATGGAATCGGAAAGCCATTTGTTTTTGTCCTTGTGATTATGTTATTTGAAAGAATAGCTGTGGAGTTCTTGGCAAGTAAAACCCTCGTAGAATAAATTGGAAATAGGCCAGAAAAAAAAGCGAGATGATTTTCCGTTTAAATAGAATTAAATATAATGTCGGTCTAAAAAAAAATGCCGGACTTAAGTTTCTAATTTATATTATCCAATGAAAAACCGACTTTAAATTCAGCTCATAAAGTGGAAACGGAGAGAAATGTTTTGTTCTTGATCCACGACCAGATTAAATTTAAAAAAAAATACAAACAATTGCCGTGATCTTAGTCAGCTCGAAAGAGTCATCTTTTACAAGGAAAATCGTGTTTTAAATTTTAGGAGCTGATGTAAAGTCTAAAGCCGGATACCTAAACAAACATTTTTCCTTACTATAAATGAGTAAGATGCACTCGGAACTTTATCCACGATTGAATGTTTTAATTTACTAGCTTAAATCGTGACCCACTGGTTTCTTTTTTTTTAAGTAAAACGTTGCCGTAGATTATGAATTTCTCCTGTATCATGGGTGCGTTTAGAAACATTTAAACTCACTTATACAAATAGCCAGACCCGGAACAGCCATCTGTAGGCCATAAAAATATTTGTTCCGTGCGGGGATCGAACCTGCGACACGCAGTGCAGCAGACGATCGCTCAACCCTACCCTACCCTTACCTAACCTAACCTAAACCTAACCCTACCTAACCCTTTCTCCTTCTACCCTCTCTATCCTGTGCGATATCTGGCCATGTTAGCCCCACGTACAAACAACAATTTTTATTTCGATCACAAACATAAAAAGAACAAACATAGAGTCAGTTCCCTAAGTTACCCATCTACCATTCTTCTGTTTTCTAAGATGCTAAGCAAAGAGAGTGTTAGGAATGGAAATGTATAAACCAACAATGTAAGAAGTTTAATTTAGTATTATATAATTCCATGCCTTTTATGTGTACGTATGTTGCGTACTTACTTGGTTTCCATACTACTTGACTTTTCTATAAAACTGTTGTGTTCGCTTGCTAAATATATCCACATTTATTAAAACAAACCGTTGTTGTTTCTATCAAAACCTATCAGACAGTACTAACGTACTTAGTTTTAGGAAGTACTTTAAAATCTTAGCTCCTGTTAATGCCTTGTAGGGGAATCCACCTGCCTGGATTTGTCCAAACACGTCCTTGTTCTTGTTTTCCCCGTTCAGCCGTTATCCAACCTTATTAGGTATATCGGACTCATGAAATAACGGGGTTTTTAGGGAATAAAAACTCAAGTACTGATAAGCGCAAAAACTTTAAAACACTATCGTGCATTTTGTCTGGGAATTAAAAATTTCAAAATGACTACCTTAACTCCGTGCCATAAGATGAAGGCATGTAAATGTATGGTACCGTATGATGCCGGACATAAAGAATAGCACCATCCCATATCTTTCCCGTGGGTGTCGTAAGAGGCGACTAAGGGACTTTCCAGAGAATGGGCAGCAGCGTTCTCTGTGCTTTTGCAATAACCGTACTGCGATCGCCAACCCGCCTGCCAAGCGTGGCGATTATGGCAAAACCCCCCTTGTTATGTCAATGTGGCGACACTTGGGGGCGGCCTATGTCCAGCAGTGGACTTTTTCGGCTGAAATTTTGATGATGATGATGTAAATGTAAATCAGATACCCTAAGCATGTTCATATAAACTCAAAACATTTTTATTTTTTGCGGTAAGTGTGGTAAATAATAAAAGATAATAAAATTACTAGAGCAAAGACATATTTCTTCATAAAAATGGCATGCAAACATTAAAAAACAAGATGCTAATATCAAAACACAATACCTACATGTGAACACACACATTAAATCAGGTTCATCGGTTCATCCCACAATCATCAGCAGGTTACATCATTCATTGGTTGGTTTTTACTCAGTGAACAGTGTGGGAGGACAAGTGGATGATATCTTAAATTCCTAGTACACAACCGTGTTATAAATTGGTTAATACTTAACTACATTTATGGGTGACACATATACAAGGTTGTTTAGCGTCCTCGTCAAATTCAAGTAGGTAACTATGCCAATGATTCTCGACCCGAATCAATAATAAAATGGGTAGGATTTTTGATTTCTTATTTACGGAAATCGGTATGTGTGAACCATCGGTGTTTTAAACGCGGCCTGTCTGATTCTCGCCCTGTAGCCGCGCTTTCACACATACAAACAGTCTCAAACGTTTATTTGATAATGTCTTAGTCACTAAACCACGTCATTCTGGTATACTGATAAAAAAAAATATATCTAAGTAATAATTGATTATAAATTATCTTTTTTGACAAGATTCTGAATTTTGACGAGGATGCAAAACAACACCTTGTATACCTATGTTTAACAGCGGAATGGTCAGTGGCCAATAAAAAAGATAACCGAAGAACATTCATAACATAACATCACGCTTGTATTCCCTCAAGGGTTAGGCAGAGGTGTAACCATAGATCAAATAAATATTTCTATGGGTGTACCTAATAGTTCACCCATATTTACATACCGAGTTTCCTCCGTGCCTCGGAAAGCACGTTAAGCCGTTGGTCACAGCTGTCATTTGTAGATCGTTGACAGTCGTTACGAGTAGTCAGAAACCAAAACTCTGACATCCAGTCTTTCCAAGGGGTATCGTATTATTACCCAGTTACTGGGTTGTGGAGGTCAAATAGGCAGTCGCCTCATGTAACTTTTTTTTCAATACTGTTTTATTTTAACCCGACTACGGCAAAGCCAATGAAGGCTTTTGATATTTTCTTAAAATTTTTCAGATGAGCACCTTTTTGTTACAGGCTCAGCAGTATTACTGCTCTCATCAATATGATTGCAAAGCGTAACGTCGCGGGTGATGATAAAGTCAACGTTGTCTCACGAAATCACGACTGGGGTACCATAAATAACGGTAGCATAATTTTATGAGCATATCTAAATATTAGTTATTTTATTGATTATATAGATTGATTATCAAATCGTACAGTATAAAAATTGAGAACTTTGAAGAATTGATAAGATATGAGAGATAAGATCTAAAAAAATGTACTTAATCACAAAATAAATATTAAAACTACACAGCAGATTGAAGGCACTTTACCTATTTGCCAAACACCAAATACCAAATAGAATCCACTCACAAACTAACAAACACTCCGAATTGGTTTACCAAAAAGGAAGTACTATTCACCAAATAAGGCTCTGCCCACACTGTCGACTTTTTATCGCCAAACATTCCAAACGCGACCATTATTTGTACAGTTGAGGTAACGAGCCTTCGCGACCAATTGGTCGCTTATTGGAAAATTGTCTGGAATGCGTCTGTGCACCTAAACTGTCTATTTAATGCTTATCTTTGAATGTCATATTCATTTTAAACACCTACAGTTCATTAAACCTTGTTTGTGGTAATTTCTAGTAAATGGTGATGGCATTCTTTGATTCAGCGTTTTAACTTCTGCTAGACTGCTTTCAAACGTTTTAGTACTATGAAGGTATAAGGGCGAATTGCACCAATCAGACTGAACGCAATCAGCTCGTTTTAGCTCTCAATGTCATAATTGCATAACAATGATGACACTGTCATTGACTAAAGGTAGTTAAGATGTGCTGATCGCCAATTTTTTGGTGCAATACGCCCTTACTTTTACTCCAAAATACTCTGGTGCTTCTGAATAACTAAAATGGCATTACAGAATCATTTAAGCTATACAAAATGGTTCCCGTTCGAACATTTTCAGAGCCTACTGCAACAATCATGCAGAAATGGTCGGGCAAAGTTGTCGGTAATTCAACAATGGACCGCTAAGTTGGACCACTTTACAGCCCATTATGTAAGCCCAGCCATTATAAACATATAGAAGAAAGATTTTTTTTAAAGCTAGCAATTGGATTGGATTGGATTGAATATCGTTGTTTTTGTATTCGAGTACGTGTCAGGATTAAATTGACTGCAGTTTTTTTGTTTTTTATTCATCGCCAAATTGGGAAACCAATATCGACTGGTACGCACGACGAGCCATCAAGCTGACATGACCAGTTTATGCGGATGGCTCATGGTACGGGATATCTATGAAAAGCGAGGCCATGTTGTACTGGAAATTTGTGTACTACGGATTTTTATTTATTTATTTATGTTCACACAAAACACTTAACAGGACAATACATTAAGATACAAGAGCACAAAGGTACTGCTACTGCTGCTGGTGGTGCTGCTTTTATATCGTGTTTCTGAATTTTTTGTTACCTAACCATTAATGTTCACAATTCAACTAATTTTTTATAGGTTAGAGCTCATTTTAAGTGCTAATGGCAAATGCAGGCTCGTCAGTTATCATGAAAAAATGTTTTAATATCCAGATGCTTCCAACCTTTGCCTGTTTATGTTATACTTAAATATTATTTTTAATACCACGTAATCTCATCGCGAGTCTTAGTCCAATCTAAACCATCTCAAAAATTCCACATTTGCTCTCAAAGTCAGACTTTTAATAAAATCCTCTCAAGCAAAAGCAAAATTCCTGACATTTTAGTCCGTTTCACTTTGATGCTGCCAAGCTCCATTGGCACCGTGTGCACTTTGGAAAAGGAAAAAAAGTAATACTGCCAGTACTTATACTTTTATCCACCTGTAAGTGTGTTATGGAACATGAGATGAACTTGAGATTGAAAGGAAAATTGCACAAAATATTCAAAGAGGATACGAGCCACGGAGTCTGGATTCCTGCACGGTCGATGGCACATAGACCGCACGCATCGTTTCAATATTTACCTGAAACAATAAAACAACATTATTAGACTTAAATTAGATACATGGTTTGTCAAGGGCCGGACGCGAGAGGTCGCCGCTGCCAATAGCCGCATGTTGCGCATACCATGGACAAAAAGAAGGCTCAGGCGCAAAATGTCGCTTTCGCAAAATGTCTCTTTCGCAAAATGTCTACTTTTAGTAAAATATCTCTTTCCTTATCGACCAGCTGAACATTAAAATCAGACTCTCTATGATTTGCTTTCGATGAGTCCTAAGTTACTTTGATTATATCCTCTGAGACAACATAGAAAATCAGGTTGCAGTGGGGAAACTGTATGGAGAAAGACCACACGGGTGTGAAAGCCTTTTAAGATGGGCTCGACCTTTATTAATGAAAAAAATAATAAGAAGGAAACCACGAGTGTAGTATGTATGGAAAGAAAATAGTAGTGTCTGCATTAAATGCAGACACTACTATTTTCTTTTCAAATGATGACTCAGTTGAAAATATTAAAATGAGGTTGGCAACCTAAAACCAGAACGTCGTAACAACACAGACGCGCGCTCAAAAGCCTCCACATACGACCTTATTCCTCCAATTCAGATGAAATATGAAAATGAGGTTTTACGAACTAATATTTGCACGTCATTGGCCTTCATAAACGTAGTCTATAATGTATAATTATGTACCTACATAAAGCTTTTTGTTGATACGAGAGCATGAAGTCATCGCCTATATGTACTAAGTATGTTTTTAATACGCCAACACATCATTGTTACTTCAGTTATTTAATCAGATGCTCAATGAGCCTATTTATTAAGAGTTATGGCGATCCGTTCAATGTTTTATTTCCTTTTCATGTCAAACATTGAGTCATCATTATCATCACAGAAATGTCCTTGGTGAGATATGGTTGTATAGTGTGTATTTGTTCAGTGTTCATGATCGTCGGTAAATATTAATTTGTAATTAAATAAAATTGGCTGAAGAGTTATGAAATTATTTTAAAAGCATCTTTATTATTTTTGACGTGCTTGTAGTGATATTTTGTTCGTATCTGTCAACATGAAATGAAATGAAAATATCGAATGCCCAAAAAAAATTGCAACAGCCTTCAATGATTACTTTATCTCCATAACAAACAAGGTTAACCATACTCGCCCTAATTACAAATTAATAGACTCACTCGATTCCACTATTTATTTAAGACCGACCTCATGTGAAGAAGTTCGGAAAACCATCAGTTCATTAAATAACACACGAGCTGTAGGATATGACTGCATTTCCACATCGATACTTAAAACATGCAGTAAAGAGCTAGCGGAAATTTTAAGTCATCTAATAAATTTATCGTTTACTCAAGGATCTTTTCCAGAAAAATTAAAATTTTCAATTATAAAACCATTTCATAAGAAAAACTCCAAACTAGATATGAATAATTATAGACCCATTACATTAATTCCGATCCTATCAAAAATCTTTGAGAAAATCATGCACTCTCGGATTATAAACTTCTTAAATAAATTTAACGTTATATTAAACAATCAAAATGGCTTTCAAAAAAACAAATCTACAACACTAGCTGCTTTCTCACTTATCCAAAAAATTACAGAAAATATAGATAAACGTAATAAAGTGGCTGCTATATTCTTTGATATGAGCAAAGCTTTTGATTTTGTAGATCACAAAATCTTGCTCAACAAATGCGAGCTATATGGAATTCGTGGTAAAGCACTGGATTGGATTAAAAGTTACCTAAGCAATAGAAAGCAATGCGTTGAAATTAACCACTTAAATGATAAACTTATGTCTACCCCATTCCGATCAACTTTTGAAACAAATAAATTTGGCGTACCCCAGGGTAGCGTACTAGGACCACTCCTTTTCTTAATATACATCAATGACGTTCCTCAAGTAACAACACATGAATGTATCCTCTTTGCAGATGACATTTCGGTTATTGTACCAGACCAATCAGATATTAAATACAAAATTTCATTAAATAACACCATTGATTCAATAATGAGCTGGCTAAAGGACAACAACCTAACAGCTAACGTTTCTAAAACCAAAATTCTACAATTCTCGAACTATAACAACACCCAAATACAAACTTTAGACTTACATTATAATAACGTTAAAATCGAAGACGTCCTTGACACAAAGTTCTTAGGTATTACATTAGATAGATACTGTAATTGGAAAGCTCACACAAATCGCATATGCTCTAATCTAAACAAATTTGTCTTTGCACTAAGAAGGCTTAGAAAATTGTCTAGTTTGAAAACTGCTATGGCTGCGTACCATGGATACGTTGGCTCAATACTCAGATACGGTTTACTTGTATGGGGTAACTCTACTTTCATAAAAAAAGTATTTATAACCCAAAAAAAATGTGTCAGAGCCATTTGCGGCGTTGGACCGCTCGATTCATGTAGGCCTCTATTCAAAAAGCTGGGCTTACTTACTCTAACTAGCTTGTACATTTTAGAAGTAGGCATGTTTGTTAAAAAGCACCCAAACCTATTTACTAAAGCAACCGAAAATAAAAAGTTTCTCTCTAGAGATCCCACCAAACTGGCTATAACAAGATGTAGAAGCGCTCTCTTGCAAAACAATTGCTATAGCATGTCGGTCAAAATCTTCAATAAAATTCCGAAACAAATCAGAGAACAGCCAATTAACCATTTCAAAAAGAAACTGAAGAAGTGGCTGTTTAATAATGTGTTTTACACAATAAATGAGTTTTTTACTTATAAACCCATTTGTAATCGTTAAGTAGCATAAGTTGCCATTTTTAAAAACGATTGTTCCTTTTCACATTCCTACATATTTTTTTTTTATTGATGTTATATTTGTTCCTTGCTATATCGTTTTTCTAATTTTATTACTTTATCCTGTAACATAAACACAATTATTTTAAATTCTAAAAGAATATTATCATCAGGGATAAAATTAATGTTTTTTTTTTGTAACTAAAGGTCTAGAAGTTTGAAACCTAAATTACGACTACATTTTGTTAGGTATTTTAATTTAATTTTAAGTTTGCATGCTGAAAAAAGTCGGCGAAATATGTGAAACCTTTTTATTTATAAGACCATAATGTACCATATTTCATGCGAATAAAGAATCTTGAATCTCATGTCATGTGTAATTTTTTTGTCTTGTTTGTTTGTTTTCCCTTTGGGTTTAACGATTGTCTTGGATTTTGCGTACTATACTCGTATGTGACCTACACAGTGTCCTTTCTTTGGTATTGTTCGTCATATCGTGGAGCTCCTTGAGTTATGAGTTGAGCTACACGATAACTGACAAATGTTTGCACTGGCTGGACAGGTCCACTCAAATCTGTTCTTTCTTCAAAAGACCATCTCAGACACTTATCTGCATAGTCCTCATGTGAGTTGGCCAAGATTATGTCTGGACCTTAAAAGAGACAGTAACCTCTGACTTTGTTCGGCTATTTCTTCTCAGAGTAGTCAGGTATGAAACACCGGTCTCATCTACTTTTAAAAACAAGACGACGTGTAAAAGTGTTTGTAAAAACCTATTTGCAAAAATAAACATCATTTCATAAGTTGTTGTTCACATAAATTGTATTTGGTCATTCCAAAAGCATCATGCTTTAGTCAAGAAATTCTTCAAGTTATATTTGCGTAAGTTGCATGAAATATTTTATGATTTTTATATGACCGTATGCTCACAAACATCATAACCCTTCCTTTACTTGCAGTCGGGTAAAGGCCATTTCTATTTTCCTGTCTAGCAATCCCATTTGCCGTCCTTTCCAATCTTCGTCCTTACACATTCGACTTTTACGCCGGAAATATTGCAAGACGTCGTAACCTCTAGCCTTCGTTAATGCATCTGGTCAAATTTCCTTCATGGCCGTGGAATTTTAAATGAGAATCGAAAAATACGAACGTCCTTTCATTTCGGAGATGAGTTCGGCTGAAAAGGTGTTTGTTAGACATACTTACATGCATAGACTAACGCCCTCAGGCCTTTGCAATTTGGTGTTGGCATTTTGTAGAAATGTCGTAGGCTGCTTAATTGCAGTAGATTTAGTACTACTTATGTGTATTATTTCTGACAGAATTATTATTTTTTATTGCGTAAAAGGCGTTGCAGTAAATACAATAAAAACAGTTGCACTTTACAAATGAACACTGGTATACAACATAAATAGTTGGGGTACTGTCTTCTTAGATAGGCTACATAATAGCCTGTAGTAATGAGAAACAGTGAAACAGTGAATTATTATTGGGAAGAAGAGATTGGGTATATAATAAAGTGCTCTAACATCAGAATAAAAGCTTATGTGCACCCGCGAGATGGAACACCATAGGCTGATGAACATGAATGTTCAGAAAAAAGGTTTCATAAAAGAGAACTAGTTGCACTGTTTCAAAGAGGTGATTAAGTATAAGGACACGAGCTGGCAGACACTCTGAAAGAGTTTTGTCTTATTCCACTTTAAAAACTTAATCTTCAGTGTTAGACGAAAGCCGAACATTACTAACAACAACAGGATTATGTCTACGGTAAAGGGTATCGGATAATGCAGTATCGATACGTGTTGTAAGCGATTAAGTCATAATCGATATTGTTCGGACCACCGGAATATCTATGGTTCGGACTCCGTTTGTCGGGTATTCCCCGAGGTATGGTTACTAGTGATTGTTGTTGATATTTACAGGACGATAGTGTGGTTTAAATAATTATGTGGTAGTTTTGTAGGGCGCTCTTGACTAAATAATAGAAGCTGCTCGGGTCGATTTTCAGGTTAAGCCGTGCTTGCTTGGGTTGCTTTGTGGATGGGTAACCACCCATTACTTCTGTCATAGTAACCCCCCTGGTTATACTCATCATCATCATTTCAGGCGGAAGACGTCCACTGCTGGACGTAGGCCTCCCCCAAGAAGGGGGGTTTTGCCATAATCGCCACGCTTGGCAGGCGGGTTGGCGATCGCAGTACGGTTGTTACAAAAGCACAGAGAACGCTGCTGCCCATTCTCTGGAAAGAAAGTCCCTTAGTCGCCTCTTACGACACCCACGGGAAGACATGGGATGGTGCTATTCTTTACGTCCGACACCACACAGAACCTACCTCTTTATACTGGTACAGCATAAACTACTGAACGTTTGACCTTGACTAAGCTAATGTCAAGGTTGTCGTATTTCCTGGTGTTACTACTGTAGGCAAGGGTCGTATAAGTGAATAACTCGACTACGGCTCTTAAATAGCCAATAGGCAGTTAAGGCGAAGACGCCGTGACGGATATATTCAATTAGGCTGCCGGTCAAGGTCCTAGAAGGCGTCTTTTTAACCTTGTTTGACCTAACCTAGCTTCTAGGTAAGGTTGTAACGAGTTGCTGCAATATATTTTGTTGTTTTTCTCGTCGGCGTTAATTTCTGCTAGCTTTAATTAAACACTCCGCAGACTCATATGCTCTCTAAAAATATCGTTTAAAGAGGAAGAGTCTTCATCTGCGTAGCCTTTTCCCAAACTATCTTGGGATCGGCTTCCAGTCTAACCGGATGCAGCTGAGTACCAGTATTTTACATGAAGCGACTGCCTATCTGACCTCCACAACCCAGTAACTGGGTAATAAGACATCCCTTCGTAAGCCCGGATGTCAGACTTTTGGCTTCGGACTACTCGTAACGACTGTCAAAAATCTACAAATGACAGCCGGGACCAACGGCTTAACGTGCTTTCCGAGGCTCGGAGGAACCTCGGTATATAATTATGGTCACCCATCCACGAACCAACCTCGGCAAGCACGGCTTAACCTTAAAGATCGACCCGTGCGTGTTATTATTTAGCCACGAGCTCCTCCTTCAAAGCTCGTGCTCTTCCTAAAAAGGCAGAATACTATAATAAAAGTATTTTGAAAAGAAACCAGTTGCTATGATCATTCCTCCTATTGTCTTTGAGAATAAGCGCCATTGATCTGGATTCTGACGATGCTACATTATGATTATAATGGCATATCAGCTTACATTCGTATGACACTCATTCAACTTCGTGATGTATGATACTGTCCTTAAAACCTAAAATCGGTTAATCACATACAAGTTTTTACTGTATCGTGTACCGTTTGAATGACCAATTAATAATTAGTAAGACAAGTATGTTTACAAGAAGCATTGGCTTCACGCATCGCTGCCACTCGTCGAATCGAAACATGACGATATCGAGATCCGTCTGAAGGAAAGGTGTGTTGCTATGTTACGCTCGACAACCAATCAAACTACGTAAAACCAGTAAACGCTGGTACAAAAAAAACCGGCCAAGTGCGAGTCTTACTCGCACACAGGGTTCCATAGCTCCAAACAATATAATAACAATATTTTGAACTGTCATTCATTAGTTAGTAGTATTAGTTAGTAAACTTCCACACAACCGCAAAACTAAATTTGTTTTTCATAGTATGTTTATGAAAAACAAAGTTACTGCTGCAGTTTGATGAAAAAGTCCCATATCTCAAAAACTAAACATCATATCTTATTGAAACCAATTTTCGTTGATAGTTTTTTTTACGTTCTACAATCCTAAATATTTTCAGAATTTTCCTCCTCTTACTTTAGAAATTAGAGGGGGGGGGACACACATTTTACCACTTTGGAAGTGGCTCTAGCGCAAACTATTCAGTTTAGAAAAAAATGATATTAGAAACATCAATATCATTTTTGAAGACCTATCCATAGATACCCCACACGTATGGGTTTGATGAAATTTTTTTTTTTGGTTTTCAGTTCTAAGTATGGGGACCCCTTAATTTATTGTTTTTTTTCTATTTTTGTGTGAAAATCCTAATGCGGTTTACAGAATACATCTACTTACCAAGTTTCAACAGTATAGTTCTTATAGTTTCGGAAATAAGTGGCTGTGACATACAGACGGACAGACAGACAGACAGACAGACAGACAGACAGACAGACAGACAGACAGACATGACGAATCTATAAGGGTTCCGTTTTTTGCCATTCGGCTACGGAACCCTAAAAAGATAGAGATAAGAGAAGATATTTCCATAATGACTCTACTTTTACCAATATCTCTTATTATAAAATTATAACAATTGACAAGTGAACAATGGGAATTTTCCAGTTAACTTTGAGTAATCAAGTTCTTCAATCCGAATACCGTCTAGAAATCTTCCGCGGTTGAGAGCTACATAAGCTTGTCCAGCGGCAAATAGTCAACTATTTAAATTATTGCATTTTCATTCGTCCTTGATAAGTGTGCAAAGTTTCAATTTAATTCAACGTTTTGAAGTGGGTCAAAATCACGTTCGAAGATTCCGTCATTTACATATACACATACCAAGCTAAGCTCTGTATGGTGTCGGACATAAAGAATAGCACCATCCCATATCTTCCGGTGTGTTTCGTAAAAGGCGAGTAAGGGATTGCCTGAGAATGGGCAGCAGTGATCTCTGTGCTTTTGTAACAACCGTACTGCGATCGCCAACCCGCCTGCCAAGAGTGGCGATTACGGCAAAACCCTCCAAAATATCAATGTGGCGACACTTGGGGGAGGCCTATGTCCAGCAGTGGACGTCTTTTGGGCTGAAATGATGATGATGAATGATACCAAGCTAATAATAAAAGCGTGTTAAAATAGGAGGTGAGTGTTTTGGGCTCGAACTCGAGGCCAAAACGTGGCAGTCCGACAGTCATACCTACTACTGGGCTTTTAATAGTGCTCTATCATCATTGTTAGACGCAGCCTTGTTCCACCCACACTGAGTATATTTCGCCTTCGTGGTATGTGCGAGTATTATTCAGAAACCAAATGGCATAATAAACATTTGTGTTGCATTCCAAACGATTTTGAAATAATTGGAACCCCTACAGGCTGTCCCCGCTACCTAATCTAACATAAGTGCTTACGACGATTTGATCTGTCAAAATTCTTAAGGTGGACCTGGCAGGGTGGCCCGGGAAATAATTTTTTTTTACGTTTTTTGCAATTTGCCGGTCAGTGTCAGTTTTTATGTTGAATAAAATATGATACGCGGCCGTTACTTATATGTCTTTACTGAGTTAAAATCATCAATCAATAATAAATTACTGAAATATAAATAAATATAATGAATGACTATTTCATGAAAAAATCATTCTGTGGTGTTAAATGAACTTAAAAGGGTTGTATTGATGATTATAATGACAAAAATTATGTAAATAGGCCTCCCACTAGGTGGACCGATGACCTGGTCAAGGTTGCGGGGATCCGCTGGATGCGAGGCGCACGGGACCGGTCAATGTGGCGTCACTTGGGGGAGGCCTATGTCCAGCAGTGGACGTCTTTCGGCTGAAATGATGATGATGATGATGTAAATACGTACGTTTTACGGCCGCGTACCATATTTTATTCAACAGAAAACCTGACACTGACCGGCAAATTACAAAAACGTAAAATGAAATTGAAATGAAATGTAATTTGAATTTAGCGGGCCACCCTGTCCCTTTCACCTTAAAGACTGAAAAAGAAACAATAATGGTAGTGTAGATGGACAATCATTGTTCGTTTCACTGACGATTTAAATGTGCTGTGAAATTGTGAATCACAATTTTCCACTAATAGTTACGTTTGTCTAAATATGTATTTTATTTGTATAGTTAATAATTATTCATCCTTTAATACTAATTTATTTGGGATCGCCGCATCATACAGTATTCTTTTTCCATACGTTTCTATAGACGTCATTTCAGTAGACGTAGAGTCTTCTCCCACTCTCATCCATCATACTAATAATATTATAAAGAGATGTTTGTAAGTTTGTATGTAGAAGGTAATCTTCGGAACTACTGAACCGATCCAGAAAAATCTTTAGCTTACAGGAAGCTACATTATCCCCGAGTGTCATCATCATCAGCAGCCTATAATGTTCCCACTGCTGGGACACAGGCCTCCTCTCTATGAGAGAGAGTGGGTTGTAATCCACCACGCGGGCCCAGTTCGGGTTGGTAGATGTTACATGTCTTCAAATTTTTAGTTCTAGGACATGCCGGTTTCCTCACGATGTTTTCCTTCACCGTTTTGAGAGCAGCGGTGATGAAATAAATTACACAAAGTAATGCGCCCACGTTCGAACCCACGGCTTACTGCTCGTAAGTTGGGGCTGCCACCACTGGACCACCACTGCTCTCATATCCCCGAGTCATAAGACTTTATTTAAAACTAAAGTTAATTTCCGTACATAACGGGATTGAAGCCGCGAGCAAAACCTAGTCGTCTTTAATTCATACTCAAAACTTTCCTTACTACGTTTCATAACGATAGTTTTTAAAAGTCCAATTATCTATTTTCGCCAATTTTGTTATACCCGGTAACAAAGTGCTTATCAAAATGACATCCAGCGCGTCCAAAAATAAAGACATGTTGGTGTGGGAACGGACAGCGACCGGTTGGGGTGATGCCTTGAATATTCACGCTTCATTTAACATCAAATTTTGTACAAGGCACTGCTTTTAGAAACAAGAAGATGTGAGACACATACTTATCTTAAAGGTAGGTATGGCATTTCGCCATAATCGTAAAATAAATTATTGTAAAAGAACTTCTTGTGAAAGAACTTCTTGTAAAAGAACTTCTTGTTAAAGAACTTCTTGTAAAAGAACTTCTTATAAAAGAACTTCTTATAAAAGAACTTCTTATAAAAGAACTTCTTATAAAAGAACTTTTTGTAAAAGAACTTCTTGTAAAAGAACTTCTTGTAAAAGAATTTGTCCGGGATATAAATATGTGAGCCATAGAAAAGAAGTAATCGTTTTAAAAATAAAACTTATTTTTCCATCAATTTTCGACAAGATTAGCATAATAAAGCTTTTCGTGAGCTTATGTCAACTGAAACACTGCAGTGCAACGGGACGACTATCTTAAGATACTTTGTATTTTTCAGTGTAAACGATGAACGACGAAGGAATACACAATTACGTTCGAGTTTACGTTTTACACCTGGATGTAAATGCAGGGTTATGAAGTGGAAAACCATTTTTAGGGTTCCGTACCCAAAGAGTCAAACGGGACCCTATTACTGAGACTTCGCTGTCCGTCCGTCCGTCTGAAACCAGGCTGTATCTCATGAACCGTGATAATTGGCCAGTTGAAACTACAGATTATGTAATTCTGTTGCCGCTATAACAACAAATACTAAAAACAGAATAAAATAAATATTTAAGGGGGCTCCCATAAAAAAGTGATTTATTGGTCGTTTTCTAAACTAATATTATAACGAGGAAAGATTTGATTGTTTGTTTGTTTGCATGGCTCCGAAACTACTGGTCTGATTTGAAAAATTCTTTCAGTGTTATATAGCCCATTTATCGAGGAAGGCTATAGGCTATATATCATCACGCTACGACCAAAAGGAGTGGAGCAGCAATGAAAAATGTTGTGAAAACGGGAAAAATGTGACGCAAACGAAGTTGCGCCAGACAGCTAGTTATAAATAATGGTACACAATCCTTCGTGTGCGAGTCTGATTCACACTTGTCCGGTTTTTTTATCTCAGCTCCAAAAATGCCTCCTTGTTCTCTCTATAGCCAAAACCTATTCATAACAGACAAACGATACCATCTTCAATTCCACCAGTAAAGACATAATCAACTTAACATGCTTTCGCGAAATTACATCAGCCTTTATGAAGGGAATCCATTTTAAACAGAGCGTTACGATAAACTGTTAATCATAAACGAGTTTATTATGACGGCTTTTTATGGCCTTTATAAAGGACATGCATTGTTGGCCTTGTCCTCTGAGGCTATTAAAGTCTCAATAGGTTTTGTATGAGAGTTAATGCCTTTTGTTTACAAAGGGTTCAGGATTGTCCTACTCCTTCTTAGATCCTACTTGGAATGTTCTGGTTGGCATACGATACCACTAAACAATTGGTTATTGTACAATTATACTAGACTAGCTGTCCCGCGCAACTTCGTCTGCGTCATATTTTCCCCGTTTTCGCAACATTTTTCATTGCTACTCCGCTCTTTTTGGTCTTAGCGTGATGATGCCATTTTGGCCTATAGCCTTTCTCGATAAATGGGCTATCAGAGCAGTAGTTCCTAAGATAAGTGCGTTCAAGCAAACAAACAAACTTTCAGCTTTATTATTTTATATAATTTAAGAAAAAATATATATATAATAATAAATATTAGTATATTAGATTAGATAAAGTATTCAGTTCCACTTATCTTATATATAGTTATACGTTACAACATCATACACATCATTTTGTAGGCCCAAGGGGGAAGCCTTACAATCTTGAATATCTAAACACAATCTCATCTTCTAGATTAGATAATTTTATTTGTTTTGCTATAGATGTTAGTAGTCTCATTACCATCCACAGCTCGACTTTACCCACTGGTGGGAATAGACCAGGGGTCGGCAAGTAGTTTTAGGTGGGGTCCGGACACTGTGGGAAAATTGTCCAGAAAAAAACAGCTGATAATAATGAAGAGCTACCTATACAACGTGTAAAGTTAAATGCGCAAAACCTTAGACACCCCAAATGATTTTTAATACAATTAAACTAATTCTGAGAGAAAAAAAAAAAACATTAAAAAACACGTAAAGGTATTTATGTGCTGTTTTAGTTTTACTGGAAAGTCTGATTGTTTCTTTCTTTCTTTCTTTTTTTCCCACTTAGGAGAAAATTTAAATTGGACGACAAACATTTTTGTTTGTTTACCTATTTTGGCGGGTTTGCGCACGTTATGGCTTGAGCTATGAACAAATAGACAGGACAAAATTTTTAATGAAGATTTTTTTTTAAAATGTGACCTATATTAAAAAGTGGTTCAATTAATTCTGCTCCTTATTCTGATCAAACTATTTTCAGGTGTTGCGCATTTAACGTTACACGTTGTATATTGTATGGTTTCAAAAAAAAAACTAAATTATAAAACACAAGATCTAAAATGAATGTGAGAAACTACGCCGACGGTTTTGAGCCAGTTTTTTATAGTTTGGTTCTCGAGAAGAACTGCAAATTCGAAGTGTCTCTTCTAGGTGGGCATCCGTTAATCTCGAACGATATTTCTTTTTCAAAAAATCATTCAATTATTAAAGGTATAGTATACCTTATCTACGTATTAATTTATACTTGACTAGCTGCCCCGCGCAACTTCGTATGCGTCACATTTTCCCCGATTTTGAAATATTATTAATTGCTACTCCGCTCCTATTTGTCATAGCGTAATGATAAATAGCCTATAGCCTTCCTAGATAAATGACTACTAGTTTCTATTTTGAACAGTACAAGAGTACGAAAGTATGATAAAATACTACATTTTGGTGGGTACCATCATTATCGGTTTCTTATTGTCCCTTGTGTTATTCAGGGTTGGGGCAACACTTTTTGCCTTCCTACCGTCATGCTTTATTTTACTCCTTTATAAGGTTCCGTTCCTAAAAGAGAAAAAAACGGAACTCTTATAGGATCACTCTGTTGTCCGTCTGTTTGTCTGTCAAGACCCTTTATTTCGGGAACGCGTGGAAGTATCGAGTTGAAATTAAAACCAAATACTTACTCAGGTCTACAGTCTTTTGAAGCTGTATAAAATCAACTTTCTATATTTATGTAAAAAAACGGTTTATGCTGCAAAAAAGTATATTTCCACACTCTCAAGGGAATCAAAATTATAGAATACTTTCCGTTGACCTAGAATTATGGAATTTGGCAAATAATATTATCTTATACTACAAGTACAGGGAAAAATCTGAAAACTCTAGGAAGGTTTGAAATAAAATCATAAAAAAGCTCAGATAAAACTGCCAGACTGACTTTATTCCTGAACTACTTATAAAACGTACCTACAAATTTGTACGGAACCCTCGATGGGCGAGTCCGACTCGGGCTTGTCCAGGTTTTTTTTTTCATAACAATGCTCACATAATTCTTTATTATTCCTCTTCCTCTCCATCAATCAACATGAAAAAAAAATCCATAAGAGCATATTCTGACGTGTACCTACCTACTATAGATTTTTCACCTCATTTTCACATTTTTAGTGATAACTAAATAAGGTACACATCCGCTTAGCTCCTCCCCAAGACATATATTTATGACCCTTAAGCGCCGGCGGTTAGCCATTATAACAGCACATGTGAAGACGTATATCACACTTAAATGTTATCAAATGCAGCCAAGAACTTTCTGCTGAAGTTTTTAATGCGACATTTATATCTAATAGTCGAAATATGACCTTTGAGTACACATTATTGTTATGCATGATGCCAATTTATTATTGAACTTAGGTTAAAGTTATTGGTTAATATTGGGCTTGCAATTGAGAGGTAATACAGACTGTTGTTTTGCATCCTCGTCAAATTCTAGTACGTAAGTATGCTAATGATTCTCGACCCGATTCAATAATAAAATGGGTAGGTTAATGTTTTTTTTTTTTAATATTTACGGTTATCGTTAAGTATGAACCCGTGTTTCAAACGCAGTCCGTCTGTTCCTCGCCCTATAAACGCGCTTTCACACATATAAACTATGTCAAACCTTTGTTCGATAATTTCTTATCCCTAAACCACGTTACGGGGTTACTCTCAAATACTGACAAATTTAAACAACCAAATAAGCAGCGTTTATTAATAATTAACTGGGTACCAACAGTTAAATTGATTATTAATGTCTTTTGTGACAACCTCCTGAAATTTGACAAGGATGCAAAACAACACCTTGTATATTGGCATAGTATAGGCAGATGCGGAGGAATGAGGAAAATGTCGTCAAAAGTTTTGAGGATGGACTGTGTGAAGGATGATATGGCAAGAAAGGAGGTGTTCTATGAGATGGCGAGTAAGTAATAGAGACGTATGGAAGAAGAAGACATGTTGCGCCTACCAAAAATAAATTGGGATATGAGCAGCCTAATGATGATTGATTATGATGATCTTGAAGTCTTTTGAGACCTCTTTCTGTCCCACTTTTGAGGACAGGAAGCCGACTCCCTGTCTTCTGTCCTGTCTTCTCCTTGTCTTCTTCTTTTTCGTCTCCTTGTCTTCTTACCTGTCTTGTCGGCTTCCTGTCTTACCGGATGCAGCCGAATACTACTATTTTACATGGCGCGACTGCCTATCTAACCTCAACAGCCCTAGTTTTATTTAATTTTGAGTTAATCAACAAAGCATTTCTTACTATAAATAGATTAAATAGATTTAAATGTAATAATAAATGAAGTAATGAAGTATTTCTAGCTTTATATAGTAATGAAAGGTCAAACGGATGTCGGAAGTAGGGTAGGGAAAATCGCGCTCGATTTAATTAGTGACGGACCAAAGATAAGCTGAGAAATAGATGGCAATTATTAAATAATATCCTATTTAGAAAGAGAAGGCCAAATCAAAAAGAAATGTATACGTGAGACTAGAAGGTCTAAAGTTATTTGTTGGGAAAATCAAATAAGATCTTTATATATATCAAGGCGGGGATTCCACCATAAATGAATATCGACGCCATATTGCCTTTCAGTCGCTAACTGTGCAACTTTATTCTTCATTAATGCTAATTAGGTGGATAGGTAGTTGAAATTACACACAACACTTGACTCAAACTCCTTATGTTTATTTCTAATAAACCAGTTACAGGCACTTTAACACTTATAAACTTTCCTTAAGTTGAGCCGCCCATTTACAAACATGGTTGATGTAATGTGTGTCTTTTGGATCTGTCTTTCAATTATTACAGTTCATATTAACATAACTTATTATTGCTCACTTCAAAAACTACTTTCAATTCATTAATATTTCAATTGTCTAATCGCGACTTCGCGAGCTAGCTTGAACGACATCTTGCTCGCTTCGCCTGCGGTTCTGAGTGGGCGGATGTACTACACTCATTAGATCAGTCCAATTATTCATTACATAGTTAGTTCAGTAATACTCCATTAAAACAATACTAATACTTCACAATTAATTATTTTAGTAATTAAACAATACCAATATTCACAAATGCAAAGGCGTTATTAAGTTACAAGCTTAATTAATACTTTTTACAACAATCGCATGCTTAAAACCATTTTCGGCAGATCAAAGGATTAAATACAAAGAACTGGTTTACCACTAATAAAATACTCTGTAAAATAATCTTATTAATTTTAAGTTTGTAGTTAGTTCTAGAAATTGATTTAATTGTTGCTACAAATTATAAATTCACTAATTGACTATTCGGCGTTCTTTCCCACAAGACTGGGTTGCCGCCTAACAAAATGAGCCATTGTTAAAATCCAAATTGTCATTGCTAAAATCCCAGCTATCATAAAATATTTGCTAATCTTAATTTTGGCTACAGTTCTAGCTAAAGGCTTTTGTTTAATAAATTACAGGCCATCTAAGCTAAACGAATCTATTATTTGCGCAGTAGTTAACACACAAGCCAATAGATGGCGTTTAGTCAAATGATTATCGTAATAATTATGCTTGCCCCACACAGATGGCATGGCAGGTTCATCAATATTATGACAAATGAGGATTATTAAGTTGATTCTTAATAAGATTAATGAATAGTCTTAGCACATAGACGCTCTTGCGGCGACACGGCCATTCTGATCGGCGGTGCGCGCCCTGCACCTGCCGTCGCTCTCAGTATGTGGAATTTTATTTTCTGAAATAATGGAGATAAATTTTGTCGGCAGATTAATGTTGTTTTTATTAACCTACAATGTTCATTTAAATGTAGGATTTGGTAACAAAAAGTTTCAGTCAACATGGAAAACTTGTAGTAGATCTAACATCTATTCAGTTTTCCTCATATTCAAAATAAAATGCATTTATGTATCACCAACACACATATGCACAGTTACAGACTTAAAGCTGCATGCAGTTTATGGATGATAAGCTGTTAGCTGAATAAAAATTGTTTATTTTTCAAAAACATTAACTGAATCGATTTTATTGATATTGTTTAATCAGCCACTAGCTGAATAGGATATTGTTGGCAAAACTATCCAACAACATTAATTGAGTTTATTGATATTGTATTGTCAGCTAATAGCTGAATAGAATAATGTTGCCTCAATTATACAGCAACATTAAATGAGTTGAGTATAGTGATATTGCATGATCAGTTACTAGATAAGTAGAATGATGTTGCCTCAATTATACAGCAACATCAATATGAATTGAGTTTATTGAAATAGAATGATCAGCTACTAGCTGAGTGGAATGATGTTGCTTCAATTATACAGCAATATCAATATGAATTGAGTTTATTGAAATAGAATGATCAGCTACTAGATTAGTAGGATATTTTCGCTTGAACTATTTAACAATATTCATTCAATGGTTATGCTTTGTATGAGTTAGGTTTTTATTTTACCTTGAGACATGGTAATAGATCTACTGTCTACTAGATTAGGCTTAAATAAGATTATTGATTGCTTTAGTTATTTTGTAATTTGTATTTGGTAAGTGTGGTGTAAGTAGCATATTTTTATTTGTTCATTCTCACAGGAAGGTAATGCTCTGTGATAGACACAAAGTCTTGGATTTGACAGGATTAAAGGATAGGATCAGGAACACCGCTCTGTGATGGACACAAAGTCTTTGATTTGACAGGATTAAAGGATAAGGAGTTTAGGACCATTGCTCCGTGACAGGCAGTCTTTGATTTGACAGGATATAAGGAACCAGGCTCTAGGCGGTTTGTACGCCGTGGACCCAGCAGGATAACATGAGAGTATTGTTTAATAGAAGCCTCCACGGCCGCTAATAGTTTGTTATTAACATTATAAATAGTCTCCACGACTATTTATAGATTGTTTGTCATTTGGTGTGTTCATTATCAGTGACCTCCACGGCTTCTGATAGTATTTGTGTGATTTATTGTATTACTTATCAAGCTAGTTGTTACCTCCACGGATAGCAATAGCTTGATGTTTGTGTTATTATTTTTGATTGATTAGTTGTAGTTAGGAGTACTAATACTTTGCTATTATTATTGTAGATGAGCAAATGACAGGAATACAGAAACATAAAAATAATGAAAGTTTAAACATGAGACTCATCACACATGAGCATCATGTAGGTAGGTTGATTTGGCTATTGTATTCAGCCTTTGATGTAACATTATGTAGAGATCAGTGGTAAGGTGTAGGAAGTAGTTTGAAAATGCCTCACCTTTTATATTAGCTTAGGTGTGTGGACACTGAATCAGTAATCCCTGGTTGGCAGTCCTCATGCTGTTCTTCATTTGACAGCTGGCGACACGGTTATCTATTCACCAGGTATTGAAATTAATTGTATTGGTCGGCTAAAACCAAGTTGTGATATGTGTTGTTTAGCAAGCTTATTCTTGAGGAAGCTGTTCTTATTGACAATGGTTTAGACTTCCACAATTGATGCTATCACTATGGTGGAGTGACTAGGTGCATAGAGTTTTAAAAGTTCCTTTACAGTTGCTTCCAATTTTGTTTAATTTTCTTTGATAGTTGGTTATCATT
Source organism: Cerastis rubricosa (assembly GCA_949152445.1). Lineage (NCBI taxonomy): Eukaryota > Metazoa > Arthropoda > Insecta > Lepidoptera > Noctuidae > Cerastis > Cerastis rubricosa. The sequence continues at coordinate 4,135,677 of OX424529.1, read as the reverse complement.
TCCTTTTTGAAGACAATTTCCTGGAACCTGGAATGTGAGAAGTCATGCAGGTAAATAATAGTGCAAGAAAAGATATCCTACATAACATCACACTTGCAGTCCCTGAAGGGTTAGGCAGGGGTGTAGATAACACATCCACACTTTGTCAATCACGCCTAAGTCTCTTATTTAGGAGCAGGCTATTTGCCATTAATATTATTGTCTGGGTTGTTACTGACAAATTCCTGATGGAAAAAGAACCAATGACACTTTGCTAGACCTCAAAATCGAATCCAGGCCCTCATGCTTTAATGGCAGGGCTCATGACCACTGACCACAAAGCAGTCCTACTAATGTTTAAATTAGTTGGGGTGATAAGCTATGAAGTAGGTAATCAATTGTCTTGGAATAGTTTTCATACTTAGATTAAGTTAATTAACACCTTCACTGCCGTCCCGGTCACCGGTGACCTCAAACAATACATTTTCAATTGTGTCTATTGTCTGGCAGACTATGTGTTAAACTAAGATAGGAATGTTAAACTGATCAGAACTAGTTTAAAAACTCTATTGGTTATGTTAATGTACTGACAAATATTCACATTCTAACATATTGAAAGCTTTGCTTTCTGTTGATTTATTGCGCTATGAGTTCATTGTTACAACTCATTGAACTGAAATTTGTTTGGCACTTCATTACTTGTCTTGTTTTACAAATCAGTTTCATAGCGAAGTGTTTTAGTATGAATCATGCAACATGTTGTCAAATGCAAATGCTTTCAAGTTGCATAATTGATTGAAAAGCAAACAATAGACACCACAAAGATTGTGAGATATTAATGTGAATGTCAAATAAATGTGACTAATTTCTAATAAGTTATTTTGTATTCAATGTTTCTAGTCACTGTGAATGACAACTCAAATACAAAAAGTTTTGAATTAAAATTTGTTGATACTTAGTTAATTAATTGATTTCTTACTAATCTGACTAATCTTTGTATTCAAAAATATTCCTAAGAGAATTTTCCTTGTTACTATGAATTAGAAATCAACAACAATGTCTTAAAATTTGCTAATACATAGTTAATTAATTAAGTTCATGCAGTGTAGATGCAAGTAACTAAATAGTTTAATCTGATTCATGAGTAATTTTTCATCATCGGCCTGCCTTTTCCCAAACTTTGTTGGGGTCGGCTTCCAGTCCAACCGGACGCAGCTGAAATCAGTATTTTACATGAAGCGACTGCCTATCTGACTTGTTTATGGCACTTTAATGATTCTTATTCTAATAATAGCTTTAATAAGCGCACTAAGCATGAGCTTAATAGAGTGATTTAAGTTGAGTTTGTATTTCACTCCCTTAGGTGTCAAGTTAAAGGTGGCATTAACACAGCCAGTGTGTGATGTGATAAGTTAAATTGTTGTTAACTGTAAATATGTTAAACAGTAACAACATACTAAAATTAATAAAACAAAATACTTCCCGGGATTGATAATCCGTCAGCAGGTTTTTTAACAATGTGCTTTTCTGGTGTCCAATCTTTGTTGTTTGTTTGTTTTGCTGCTTCGGTCATTCTGTGCTGTACATGTTGATCATTTTGAGTGCAATAAGAAGTTGTCCGTCAAATACAACTTCACTGTTTATTTACCCATGTAAACTGCATTTTCATAATGTGTTCATTTATAGTCTGACTGGGTCATGTGTGTTCAAGTTGCAACAACCCTTATTTATCATGTTGGTATCTGTCAGCTACTTGATGAAAATGCAGTAAACTCTTTGGCTATCATAGTCTTCAGTATCTTCCTGTCTATCAGTCCATTGCTTCATTTAAGACCATAATTAGATTGGCTGGGGCAAATCATTATGCTGCACGCTCATAGAACGTTTACGATTTATAGATCAAGTCTATAGGCACGCTCTCGGCCATGGCCATGCAAGCCGGTTTCGGATTTTGCATGTTATTCATTGGATGTCCGGCATAAGTGTGAACGGCGCGCATGAACAATCCACTCTTCTGATATCAAGGCGGGGATTCCACCATAAATGAATATCGACGCCATATTGCCTTTCAGTCGCTAACTGTGCAACTTTATTCTTCATTAATGCTAATTAGGTGGATAGGTAGTTGAAATTACACACAACACTTGACTCAAACTCCTTATGTTTATTTCTAATAAACCAGTTACAGGCACTTTAACACTTATAAACTTTCCTTAAGTTGAGCCGCCCATTTACAAACATGGTTGATGTAATGTGTGTCTTTTGGATCTGTCTTTCAATTATTACAGTTCATATTAACATAACTTATTATTGCTCACTTCAAAAACTACTTTCAATTCATTAATATTTCAATTGTCTAATCGCGACTTCGCGAGCTAGCTTGAACGACATCTTGCTCGCTTCGCCTGCGGTTCTGAGTGGGCGGATGTACTACACTCATTAGATCAGTCCAATTATTCATTACATAGTTAGTTCAGTAATACTCCATTAAAACAATACTAATACTTCACAATTAATTATTTTAGTAATTAAACAATACCAATATTCACAAATGCAAAGGCGTTATTAAGTTACAAGCTTAATTAATACTTTTTACAACAATCGCATGCTTAAAACCATTTTCGGCAGATCAAAGGATTAAATACAAAGAACTGGTTTACCACTAATAAAATACTCTGTAAAATAATCTTATTAATTTTAAGTTTGTAGTTAGTTCTAGAAATTGATTTAATTGTTGCTACAAATTATAAATTCACTAATTGACTATTCGGCGTTCTTTCCCACAAGACTGGGTTGCCGCCTAACAAAATGAGCCATTGTTAAAATCCAAATTGTCATTGCTAAAATCCCAGCTATCATAAAATATTTGCTAATCTTAATTTTGGCTACAGTTCTAGCTAAAGGCTTTTGTTTAATAAATTACAGGCCATCTAAGCTAAACGAATCTATTATTTGCGCAGTAGTTAACACACAAGCCAATAGATGGCGTTTAGTCAAATGATTATCGTAATAATTATGCTTGCCCCACACAGATGGCATGGCAGGTTCATCAATATTATGACAAATGAGGATTATTAAGTTGATTCTTAATAAGATTAATGAATAGTCTTAGCACATAGACGCTCTTGCGGCGACATATATATTGCTTAACACATGATATATAATCACTCTCATAATCCCAGAACGGATAAGCAGAGGTGAACCTAAAAGTAGACACACGTTTCGCTTGTTAGTTTTAAGTCCCAGTATTAGGGGGCGGCCGAATAAACCAATAACACTTTTTGTCTGATCTGAGAATCGAACCCGGTCTCTCATGCTTAGCAGTTGTGATGGATGGCAATAGGCTTGCCCCATATTACATAACTGGCAAAATATGTGTGCACTTTTAGGTGTACCTAAAGGAACACTAAAGGAGGAGAGCAGGCGGTGGCCCAGTGGCTTACGAGCAGTAAGCCGTGGGTTTGAACCCAGGCAGGCGCCTTACTTTGTGTAATTTATTTCATCACCGCTGCTGTCAAAACGGTGAAGGAAAACATCGTGAGGAAACCGGCATGTCCTAGAACTAAAAATTCGAAGACATGTGTCATCTACCAAACTGCACTAGGCCCGCTTGGTGGATTACAGCCCACTCCCTCTCTTAGAGAGGAGGCCTTTGTCCCAGCAGTGGAAACATTATGGGCTGATAATGATGATGATGAAAGGAACACTACAGTTTAGGTAAAGGTGTACCTCTGCATAACCCTTCGGGGATTACTAGCGTCATGTTATGTTACATGGCAGAATCTGACAAAAACAAAGTGTGATCAGCGATACGCCGAGTTAATTGATTGTTTTTTTGAATTTAATGTTATAAAATAAAGACCAGACTCTCTACGATCTGGAATTTTTTACGATTTCGGCCTAATACCAAGAAAATATGGCAATAACCTAGAACAACTGATGGTTACTGGCATGGTAAATGACCAAGAGGTTGCAGTCCTTAGCGAAGGTCCGACCGTTCTTGACCCGAAATTCCATGATGCGCTTCACTTGGCCAAGAATAGACGGAGATAGCGAAACATCGTCATGAAAAAGATGTTTGCAAGGGTGGATCACGACCCTCAGTAATGAGGAGTACGACTTGAGGAGGAAGAGGAGGAGCAGAAGGATGACATAATGCTATGTTTAGCAACATCACAGTGCAGGTCAGTTGATAATACTTAAGTACTGACATAACTTATACATATTATTAGTTACTATCACTGTCTGAGGTTAAACAATGATGTCAACCTTTAGAAACTGAAATGTTGATAATATTGAGAAATATTCGTATACAAGGAAACTCTCATTGTGATAACGTTTGCGTTATTAAGGCGTTTTGTCATCAAGTTAGGGTTTTTAGGGTTCCGTAGCCGAATGGCAAAAAACGGAACCCTTATAGATTCGTCATGTCTGTCTGTCTGTCCGTCCGTATGTCACAGCCACTTTTTTCCGAAACTTTAAGAACTATACTATTGAAACTTGGTAAGTAGATGTATTCTGTGAACCGCATTAAGATTTTCACACAAAAATAGAAAAAAAAAAAAAAAAATTCTGGTGTTCCCCATACATAGAACTGGAAACCAACTTTTTTTTCATCAAACCCGTACGTGTGGGGTATCTATGGATAGGACTTCAAAAATGATATTGAGGTTTCTAATATATATTTTTTCTAATTTAAATAGTTTGCGCTAGAGCCACTTCCAAAGTGGTAAAATGTGTGTCCCCCCCCCTCTAATTTCTAAAGTAAGAGGAGGAAAATTCTGAAAATATTCGCGATTGTAGAACGTAAAAAAAACTATCAACGAAAATTGGTTTCAATAAGATATGATGTTTAGTTTTTGAGATATGGGACTTTTTCATCAAACTGCAACAGTAACTTTGTTTTTCATTAACATACTATGAAAAACCAATTTAGTTTTGCGGTTGAGTGGAAGTTTACTAACTAATACTACTAACTAATGAATGACAGTTCAAAATATTGTTTGGGGCTATGGAACCCTGTATGCGAGTAAGACTCGCACTTGCCCGGTTTTTATTCTTTATTTAAATATAGTATCGAGTATAATCCGTAGTAAATAGGTATGCACGTTTTCACCATCCCATGACGATTCGTAAATGGATACTTAAGTAATATAAATATATATATGTGCACTGTTCAAATTTCCATTTTCGACGATATGCCGTGAAAACTAAATACTCGGATGTCAACTAAAAAGTGAGGGATACAGAAATTGTTTGAAAAGTATGAAAGCGGCTTCTTGACAATATTTACTGACCCTTTCGACGAAGCAATGTGGTATCCTTTACATTAAAACAAAATTTTAGACCCTTTAATATTTACAATGTCGAGGGCTGAAAATAGCTACTTTGTAATTAATTTTTTTAACGTTAGCCTGAACTGTCCCACTCCTGGGCAAAGGCTTTCTCCCATCCCTTCCGCTTTTTTCGCCTCTTCTCGCCAATAAACGAGGAAGCCAAACAAGATGTCGTTTTTAAAAATCTATAATTATTGCCTCAATGTGGACGAGATGATGTACAGAACAAATCCCACATGCTGACATGTCTTTATTGTCCCCACAACTGGACTTTTGTGGACGTAAGTAACACCAGTGACGCGGCGAGAACACAGCTACTGAGCTCAACTGATCTAAAGAGTCTCACTAACTTGAAAAGAAGAAGATGTCATAGGAGCATATTTTGAGTAGACAAAAATAAGTGATTAGGCGCAGTAAAAAAATCGGTGTATTCCCGTTGTCCCCGTAGGCCGTGTCCCCGTTAAAGGGGACAAAGGGAATTTAATAAAATAATTAAAATTACTTCCCGTTGTCCCCGTACGCTGTCCCCGTTAATTTCTTGTAATATATGCTTTTCAAATTATGCCCGTTGTCCCCGTTGAGTTAAAATTAGAAGTGCGAGTGCCATAATAGAGAGAATATTGTACCTATACAAATGAAATGGAACTAATGACTACATATAAAATTAAAAAAAAAAAAACATAATATCTAAATTATAGCTACACATGTGATTGCGATACAAGTATTTATAATTTACGAATGTATTTCTTTAAAAATATAAAGTCTTTTATTTATATGAATATAATAGTAATTAAATATGTGCGTTTCAAGAGGTCAATCGTCGAATACGACTCGGCTGGGCAGCGTTTGGGAAGTTGCGTGGTATCTTCTCGTTCAACTTACTGCAGTGTCTCAATACGAAAGTCCAGAGCAGTGTGTGTTACCAGTAATTACATACGGGACCGAAACGTGGGCGCTGACAATGGGCCTCATCAGAAGGCTTAAAGTCACCCAAAGGGCAATGGCTATGCTCGGAGGTTCCTTGCGTGATCGAATCAGAAATGAGAACATCCGCAAAAGAACAAAGGTTACCAACGTAGCCCGAAGTATTGCCAAACTTAAGTGGCAGTGGGCAGGGCACATTGCTCGCAGAACGGATGGCCGATGGGGCTGAAAAGTTCTGGAATGGCGACCGCGAATCGGAAGACGATGCGTTGGAAGGCCTCCCACTAGGTGGACCGATGACCTGGTGAAGGTTGCGGGGATCCGCTGGATGCGAGGCGCACGGTTTAAGGCTTTTTAGGTTTTTTTATGAGTTTTAGGCTTGCCGCGCTAAATAACCCACGTTTAATAAATAAATAAAAAAAATTAAGTGGACAACGACACGTGAAATCTTAACTGCCCGTTGTCCCCGTTGCCCACATGTACATAACGGGGACAACGGTAAGGAATTATATGACGTGCTGATGTCCCCGTGACGGGGACACGGATTATGGGGACAACGGGAATACACCAAAAAATCATCATCATCATCTGCCTCGCGTTTTCCCAAACTATCTTGGGGTCAGCTTCCAGTCTAACCGGATGCAGCCGAGTACCAGTATTTTACATGAAGCGACTGCCTATCTGACCTCCACAACCCAGTAACTGGGTAATACGATACCCCTTAGTAAGACTGGATGTCAGACTTTTGGCTTCTGACTAACCGTAGCGACTGTCAAATATCTACAAATGACAGCCGGAACCAACGGCTTAACGTGCTTTCCGAGGCACGGAGGAAACTCGGTAAGTAATTACGGTCACCCATCCACGGACCAAGCTTGGCAAGCACAGCTTAACCTTAAAGACCGACCCGTACGGCTCTTATTATTTAACCACGAGCTCCTCAAAAAATCATAACAAAACAAAAAAAAATGTAGGTCAAATCTAACATAATTAACTTGTAAAGTGCATTTTAAACCATACTCTTCACGGCTCACAAACTCCAACGGAACTAACATTTGCTGATGCTTCAACCTCGTCAAGTAGTACTTAACACTAATTAAATGAAATTAAAAACATTTTAATTAATACGCGGCCTCTATCTGGTCATGTGTAAAAGTTATTTTTAATGCTAAAAAGTTAGGACCTTGTACGTAGTAAATTATGCGGGGTATTCGATCAAGAGCACACTTTTTAAGAGCACGAAAAGTATCGATAGTTTTTACCCGACTATGGCGAAGCCAAAAGGAGGATTATGATTTTGATCGGTATGTAGATATGTAATTATGTATGTAAGTTCATAATTACGTATGTACGTACCATACGTATATTTGTGATATTTTATAATGTATAATAATTTTATTAATGTAAGATAATTTGATATATTTGTGATAATTTTATAAATGTATGATAATGTTATAAATGTGTGACAATTTATTAATTTGTGATAATTTTGTGATAATTTTATAAATGTATGACAATTTTATAATGTAATTTTGTTAATTGATAAATTGATCTAATAATTTATAATAATATTAATAAATTTTTACTGAGAGAAAGGGAGCTATCCTCTCTCCTAATGTTGCTGTGCCCGACAGGGGGTCCATACTGATCTCTAATCTGTTAACATCTTTTTAACACATATGGAATGCAATAAATAATTGAGTATTGAGTACCGATCTTCTCCCCTGTTACACGTAACGGCATCATGTGCTCCTTAGTTACATGAAAACACTTCAAGATAGTTCAAAAATAAAATAAATAAATAAAACCTACTTATAGTTACCCTAGTTGCAAGATGTAAGAAACTTCAAGTAAAGTACGTACTTCGTAAAACTTGAACACCTGGACACAAAACCTCTAATCAGGGCGCCTATTCAAAGATCCAGTCGGGACCTAGCATAGTTTTACCACTTATGCTCGTTTTCACTAACACTCAGCAACACCTAATGAATGCCACCTTGTACTACGAGGCTTGATTTAATCTGTGGAGTTATTTAAAGTTGGTATGTCCTTCCTGTAAATGTAAACTCGTTATAAACGTGATCAAAAATCTGTGAAATGTCCGTATTAACCTGACCATCTTTGACGTAATAGGGATCTGAAGAACAAAGTGTAAGATTCTTCATCCCCCATAGGGAAACGGAGAATCCTCCAACACAGTTATTGTTAGGTCTTCTAAATGATCTTAAGTCGCGGATAGTTTCGATAGCGCGATTAAGAACTTTGATGTTAGTCCTTCATTTGTATGATAGATGGCGCTGTTGTGCATTTTGTACAATGATGATGTAGTACTTTTTGTAGTGCCGTTACATCGTAACAAAAAGTTTGGATATACATAGATAGGTCTAGTTTTCTGCTTGACCGTGGTTTCAAACGAATCAAAGTCACTCAGTATCAAACAAAGAAAAGTATAGAAGAGTTTCACACTTCTGTCCTTTGAATAAAATCATACTTACACGTACGGTTTTATCTACCCCTGCATTTTTAAACTTCACTGCCTAATAATTAGACCATAAACAAAATTGCATTTTTTCCCGAAAAAACTATGACAGGTATTGTCTGTCCGTTTTCAGCGATGTTCCAAAACTATGCAACTAGGTCACAGGGCAGAAAAAGTGGGGGTGTAATTTGATAAAAATACTTTTAATTTGGGTGCATGATGCGGTTCAGTTTTCATGAGGGTAGAATGTTTCCCAGCAGTTTGTTAGGATGAGTTTGTAAACATTGTTAAAACTGTTTATGTAGATACAATTTTGGGCTCGACTAAGTGAGTAGTTTATAATACGTTAAAACTACACAGAGTTAACGAACATATTTAATTTTTTTATTTTCCTTTAACTTTTTGCTAACAAGATGAAGTAGGTACGTGGTTTTGAGCCCCAGCAGTCGGAAGTATTACTTCATCACCACTGCACCCAAAATGGTGAAGAAATACCTACATTGTGAGTTATAAAACTGGAAATCCAATGATTTGTGATAACGAAACCGTCCTGGACCCGCGTGGTGGATACTAGTCCAATCGGCTTTTCACATTGTATTATTGTCTGTATGATGTCGGACATAAAGAATAGCACCATCCCATATCTTCCCATGGGTGTCGTAAGAGGCGACTAAGGGACTTGCCAGAGAATGGGCAGCAGCGTTCTCTGTGCTTTTGTATAACAACCGTACTGCGATCGCCAACCCGCCTGCCAAGCGTGGCGATTATGGCAAAACCCCCCAAAATGTCAATGTGACTTGGGGGAGGCCTATGTCCAGCAGTGGACGTCTTTTGGACTGAAATGATGAAATGATGAATGATAAGATTATGCATCATAGTCCGATGGGACGGCAATGCGACACGACCGGACAGAGATCAGACGCAAGGCCAACGGATTATCGTACTTTCTAAGGCACGGGGGTATCAGACCGCCTAACTCTGGGCTGTTACTGAGATATTTCCAATGGAAGAACACAATAGCACTTTTTGCCCGACCACGAGACCAACAGTGCAGTTTTAGTATGATTGAAATTAGCTTAGTTTGACGGCAGGGTTGGCGCAGTGGTTGAACGATCGTGTGCTGCGCTGTGTGTCGCGGGTTCGATCCCCGCACAAAATTTTTATGGCCTACAGATAGTTGTTTCGGGTCTCGCTGTTTGTTGTATGGGTGTTTAGATGTTTGTAAAAATATCCTAGTGTGGAGCGAAGTTTTTAAAAAAAAATGCACTTACTTGACCATCCGAAATATCAACCAACATGTATAGATTGTCTAATCCCATACATATCTCTCCCATACATTAGAGATATCAACTTGCAGATTTGGATAACGTCCGCGCCGAGTCGATTGTGCTAATCTCGCGGATAGTGGCGAGAGGGGGGATCTACTGATAGGGTCGGGGAGATAATGTCACTTAATCTGGATAAGCTTTTAATTATAAGCTTTTATTTAACTTGCCAAGTTAGTTAGATAGTTCGTTATTTAGATAATATTATGTATCGGTCAAATCTTGCAAATGAATTTCAAACCAGTTTCTCCTCACCGACTCCGCGAAATTTCAGATCCGATTGATCTGAAATTTTGCACACACCTAAATATTTCACCTGACTACTTATTATAACGCTTCACTTATATTCTTAAGTGAGGTTGTTCTTAAGTAATTATTGACTAACCCAGTATGGACCTTGTTGTTCGAAATAAATATTAGATACTAGCTGTCCGGCGCAACTTTGTTTGCGTCACATTTTCCCCGTTCTCGTAATATTTTTCATTGCTGATCCACTCCTATTGGTCGTAGCATGATGATATATAGCCTATAGCCTTCCTCGATAAATGGGCTATCTAATACTGAAAGAATTTTTCAAATCGGACCAGTAGTTTCGGAGCCTATTCAATGCAAACAAACAAACAATCAAATCTTTCCTCTTTATAATATTAGTTTAGAAAAGATACTCACTGCAATATTTTTAGTTTGAAGTTATTTTGCTGCGCCCCAACAGGGTCTTGTACTCTCTAGTTTTAAGCCCCAGGTTGTAACTATGATTCTGTATATTGTGCATTAAATAAAAAAAAAATGGAGGTTTCAGGAACACATTGTCGGTATCATAATTTAAAGCTCTTACATATTGTACATGTTTTGTGGTTGCAAACTGCGTCATTGGATACCACAATTGGGCCTTCTACAGCTGACCACGGCTGACCACATTCAACCATAATGCAACCTCGTCCTGAATTATTTTCATTTTTCAATATTCCACCGTTTGTTGGTAATTATGGCGATAAATTGTGCATTGCGGGTGTAAAATGGTGCCGTTTTTTTGAAATCTTTGTTTTTATGCGTTGTCCTTAGAATTTATGGATAAAAAACTGATAGTTAGTTCGGGAAACCAGTTCTTTCATAGAGATGGTAGCAATATTCTTATTGAGTTGGCACAGAATTTTGCTACGCCTTTAGCATTATAACTAGAACTTGTCGGATAAGCCAGAGCTTAGGCAAAACATTGTCCGAAAGTCACAATGCATTCTATGAGAATATCTAAGTATTTAAACTTTCCACACCTTCTTTTTATCCTATAAAAAGTTCTACTAACTACATTCCATTGGCATAACTATACGATCTGAGGCCCTTGGCAAATCCATTGCATGGGGTCCGAGGAAAACTCGTCACATTTTAATTAAGTTTTAATAAATCACTGATCTCAGTGACTATCTAGTAACTATCTAGTTACCCAATAGTAACATTTTGTTCATTTTAGTTAAATATCTATTTTTTAAAAGCATAGGAGATACAAATCTAAACTAATCTAAACTAATATTATAAAGAGGAAAGATTTGATTGTTTGTTTGTTTGTTTGTTTGCATTGAATAGGCTCCGAAACTACTGAACCGATTTGAAAAATTCTTTCACTGTTGGGAAGCTACACTATCCGCGGGTGACATAGGCTATATTATATTTTCAAAAAAATTAGGGATCCTTACTAAAACTACAATTATGTAACCCAAGTGTATAAAAATTACCTAAACTATTCTTTACATCGCGTGCGCTGCGAAAACTATTTATGATAGAATAAAATAATGTATTACGACTTTGCAGAACACATCATTATTTACAAAAAGTGTCGCGACAGCATATGTCTAACTATTATATTTATGCCACAATAAGTGTTCTTTTATGTAAAAAATATATATTTTAATGCCGCCGTTAGAAAAGACTCTGTATTTGTATCTTGGTATAAATCCTTATCAAAATAAATTAATTTATATTCAAGACTGCTTCAATACCTTTATATAACTTTTTGAATTATTCAATTCGGTCGTTCCATTCGAAAGATATCAAGAGTTTAAAAATGTAAGTATTAGAAAAAAGTTGCGTGGTCGCCGCTCACCCTACTCAGCTGGCTAGGCATCACCTTATACGATGTAGGCGTCACTGGGGTACGGGCCTTACATTATCATCATCATTTCAGCCAAATGACGTCCACTGCTAGACATAGGCCTCCCCAAAGAAGGGGGTGTTTTGTCATAATCGCCACGCTTGGCAGGCGGGTTGGCGATCGCAGTACGGTTGTTACAAAAGTACAGAGAACGCTGCTGCCCATTCTCTGGCAAGTCCCTTAGTAGCCTCTTACGACACCCACGGGAAGATATGGGATGATGCTATTCTTTACGTCCGACACCATACAGACGCCCGACACCATACAGACGGGCCTTACGGGAGGGGAATATTCAAACTTTGTTTATAATTTTTTTTTTTTAGTTTATCATCATTCATCATTTCAGCTAAAAGACGTCCACTGCAGGACATAGACCTCCCCCAAGTGTCGCCATTGACATAAGGGGGGTTTTTAACATAATCGCCACGCTTGGCAGGCGGGTTGGCGATCGCAGTACAGTTGTTACAAAAACCCACAGAACGCTGCTGCCCATTCTCTGGCAAGTCCCGTAGTCGCCTCTTACGACACCCACGGGAAGATATAGGATGGTGCTATTCTATGCGTCCGACACCATACAGAACCCGACACCATACAGAATTTCACACCACAGAGATTTTTTTTTAGTTACCTGACGCAAATAGAAGGGTTTTTTATGTTTGTGTATTGTTAAATACCCGTGCGAAGCCGGGGCGGGCTGCTAGTTTACAATAAAATAACAGTCAAGTTAATAATAAAATAATCATTAATACTAGCTGTCCGGCGCAACATCGCTTGCGTCACATTTACCCCGTTTTCGTAACATTTTTCATTGCTACTCCACTCCTATTGGTCGTAGCGTGATGATATATAGCCTATAGCCTTCCTCGATAAATGGGCTATCTAACACTGAAAGAATTTTTCAAATCGGACCAGTAGTTTCGGAGACTATTCCATGTAAACAAACAAACAAACAATCAAATCTTTCCTCTTTATAATATTAGTTTTGATTAACAAGATTTTATTAATAAAATTCTTTTCTCTTAGCTTTCTGTTCAGCAAAAGAATCAATAACATCATGAAAGTTTAAAGATCGGGCCATAGAATTTTAATACACAGAATAGCAAAGTTAGATAGCCTATTTTGTCCCATCGAGTTTCTTTATCGATTTTAAATTTGGTCAAACTTTAATTGATACTTATTTAAAATTTATATTTTTACAAAATTTTGTTAAAAATGTTGGGTCACTTTTGAGCTTGCAGCCACTCGGGCCGGGGCCCTGTCAGGCCGGGGGCCCGTGGCATTTTGCCAGTCCTGCCTCCCTATAGTTACGCCATTGCTACATTCTATGAAAATCCTTCGAAGACCATCATTCAATTCCTTATGTTATGACAATCAACCTTTATGATCTAGAATATCTAGATCACTAGCACACACTGACATTCAGAAAACTGATCGCCGCCATATTGAATGAAACGCATTCCCATATACGGCACATGTAAACTGTATGCCGTTGAGTAGCGTAGCAAATTAGTAAACATTCCAACGACCAGCTAAACTTGGTACTCAGGAGTGGCGCTGCTTGTCACGATGAAACTCAACGAGCTGTCAAATCCAGTACTTTTGAGTTTAGTTACATGATTGCCCGCAGTTCAAGTTTTGTTGGTAATGCAGATGGGACTGTTGATTGATGTGTTCCGTACGCAGATAGCCGTGGCCGATGTAATTCACACGACAAACATGGATTAAATCATGCTTGATATTTTGTGTGCGGTAATTTGTTTGTGAGAGAATGCTTTGAGGTGATGGTAAGAGAAATAAGCTTGTCTATGAAGGGTGGGCTGGTCCGTTCAGTGCAATGATTGATTAGTTATCTGCTGCATTTGCGTTGGCAACAGAGATGTTATGGGTATGATATTTCGGATCTGGATATGGATACGGATATAGGAATAAAATTATATCGGTTTCGGATACTGTGACGGCTAGGTAAGTATTTCGGATTATCCGTTAGTTTCGGATAGTTTCGGTTACGGATATTAGATTGAAGTAATATATAAACACAATTAGTTTGTAATAATTTGGTTTTATTTATAGGTTTTATCTAGTCTAGGTTCTCATTTGGTATTATAATCATTTATATAGGTAAGTAATTATTTAGAGATGTTATAATAATTACGCGAAACAAAAACCTGTCGAAACATGTCGTTTATCAAGACTCCGCCCTAATACGAAACTATCCGAAACTTGTGAAACGGATACGGTTACGGATAAATTTTTATTTCGGATATCCGATAGTTTAGGTTACGGTTACGGAGCTCCATAACATCCCTGGTTGGCAGGTTTGATTCTCTGTCGGAACAAAGATTAAATTTGCTTATGGCTGGATATTTGTGTCGGGTGTTATGTCTTTTCAAGATCTATCTTTTGATCTAGTGGTCGCAAGCGCAACTGCTGAGCATCAGGTCCTGGGTTCGATTCCCGGGTCGAGCAAAGTGTTATTAGGTATTTTCATGCAGAATTTCTCAGTAGCAGCCACGGAGACTAGATTTGTTCCCGGTTGATGGCAATTGACCGCCTCTTATTACATAGGACTTAAACATAACTGGCGAAATGTGGGTGTGCTACATCAGCCTATAATGTTCCCACTGCTGGGACACAGGCCTCCTCTCTATGAGAGGGAGTAGGCTGTAATCCACCACGCACACATGCCTGTTTCCTCACGATGTTTTCCTTAACCCTTTTGAGGGCAGCGGTGATGAAATCAACTACACAAAGTAATGCGCCTGCCTGGGTTCGAACCTAAGGCTTACTGCTCGTAAGTCTGGGCTGCCACCACTGAGCCACCGCTGCTCTCCCTCGATCAATGATTATACCCAGAAGTATAATAATCTAACCATTCAGTGATTACAGTCGTGATGCTATTTTATTTACATTTATTATTCGTGCTGTGTTAGTAAAACAGACATAAGTGTTTGTGAGATTTATGTCATCTATGAACTAGGATACTAATATTTTTTTTGTAAAAGGAACAAATTTATGAAAGATTTTGTAGTAAATCGAAATTACGTTACTTTTTCTGCAAAGCCAATCTGAAGTTTATGATTCGGTCATAAAAACTAGTTTAGCAAATCAAAGAGCCATAACCAGCTAGAAGGATAATTGATGACTAGTCTGATATTATCAGTTTAGAAATTGATAGTACGCACGCAGACCAGTCAAGCTATACAAAAACAGTTTATACGTATCTCTAATTGAATTAGAAATCTATACAAAGCAAGGCCATGATACACTGGAAATTGTATAGTTGTGTATATGGTGTTGTTTTGCATCCTCGTCAAATTCAAGGGGGTAACTATGCTAATGATTCTCGTCCCGAATAGTAAAATGGGTAGGTAATTTTTTTTTCTTATTTACGCAAATTGGTAAGTTTGAACCACCCGTGTTTTAAACGCGGGCCGTCTGATTCTCGCTTTATAATCGCGCTTCTCCACACATACAAACAATCTCAAACGTTTATTCTATCATTTCTTATTCCCTAAACCACGATAAAGGGTGTTATTCTGAAATACTGACAAACATAAACAACCAAAAAAGCGGCAGTAATTAATACCTAATTAAATAAGTACCGTAATTTTAATTGATTATATTTATGTAATTTTGTGACAACCTCCTGAATCTTGACGAGGATGCAAAACAACATCTTAAACCTCATAACTAGAAATGTGTAGATTCCATTTATGATTATTTATTGTTGTTTATATTATATATTTATGTCATACTAGCTCAGGTTTGCGGCTTCACCGTTGCGTATTGAAATACTGTTACGCAACTTCAAATGTTATTAGCATTACGTTATAGTCAGTTTTTGTGTAAAATAAGTGTGCTGTTGAGTTGTAGGTAAAAGTATCCTTGTTATTGATGGAAAAGTACTAAACTAACAACTAGTTACATGAAAATATAAAATTGTATATGGGAGCTACATCTGCCAACAAACTGTTTTACATTTTGGCAGAAGTTATATTTTTTGTAACACGGATGTAACCACGAATAAACGCTTTTTATTTTTTTCAAATAAATAATGAATAAGGTATGAGTCACCGTTACTACCCATCCACTTAATTCCTTACCCACCATTAACGGTACTGCTGCCCTATTCATAGCAGATTCATAGCAGAGACTACCATGTTTGGCTTGTGTAGGAGTCCTAATTGAAAGGAGTACCTATGGTGCCTATAGATGGGCTATCAATAGGATTACTGGGAACCTAATCCGATTTCGAAACACGTCGCGTTGCCGTAGATGGTCGGAGGAGGGATAAAGGTCGCTTGATGTAACCCTGATGAAGTATTGTGCTTCCTGACAGATAGATAGGTTTATGAGTAAGCTGTGTTAGGCCTGTAAGATGCAATTATATGTAAAGTGGCCTTTTGGGCATTGCAGTTGCAAAATTAACTCTAAGTTGGAGAAATAGAGGATCATGGGAGTATCATTATTTATTTATTTTTATTTATTTTACTATTTATGTACACACAGTAGACAACACAGAAAAAAAAAAAACATAAAATACGCACGCACGCGCGTGCGAAGGTACTGCTTATTTTATATGAAATTTCTGCCAGCATTATGACTACTAAAAGCTTTAATAGACGTAACTTAAAAGATACTCCTGCTTTTTTGGACTTTGTCATAGTTTATAAATTACTTAAATAAACTCAAGGATTTTCCCATGGTACGATGCTTCCTGCCTTTTCCAAACTATTACGGGGTAGGCTTCCAGCCTAAACGGATGTAGCTACATCCCAGTATTATACATGGAGCGACTTCCTATCTGACCTCTACAATCCAGTACTGGGTAATACGATACACCTTGGTAAGACTGTCAAACTTTCAGGCAACTTACTATCTATGACGACTCTCAAAGATCTACAAATGACAGCCGGGACCAACGGCTTAACGTGCTTTCCGAGGCACGGAGGAAACTCGGTATGTAATGGGTGGTCATTCATCCACGGACCAACCTGAGTAACAACGGCTTAACCTATAGACCGAGCTCCTCTCACACACTGGTACGAAGCTTACAACCAATAAAAGCTTTGAAAATTGCAGTAGCTACCTATTCGAACCAAACCAAATTCATAGCTTCTCGAACGAATTATCCCCAAAATCATGTCAAAGTGAACTCACAATAAAATTGATCCCATTCTACAAACCTAACTATCTTGCCTGCAAAGTTCTAGGAACTGAAGATAGATATCCCGATATTCTCGCTGAATTGCATACGGTTCCAAGAAACCCCTTTGATATAGTTTCACTGGGAAATTGAATCACTTGGCGTGATGGTCACGCAGTTGATGATCTTTTGATGCTTATACAGTGCAGTGTAACTGGATTTACTGTTTTAAGTGTGTCAGTTAGTCTAGCTAGGAGCTACCATCGAAGTATAAAGTTAAAATGATGAGTATCATTTTAACACTGAAAACGGGATATTTACCATAATTAATATTTATTTGAGTTCGCGATATTTCGGCGTTGTTGCCAGCACCATGATCACCCCCCCCCCTCCCTGAAAGCTAGGATTTGTTAAAATTTATAACTTTCCTTGTGTTCGTTAATTAGCGAGGAGAGGCGCAACACCGAGAAAAGTGGAAGGAATGGACGGAGACCTATGCCCAGGAGTGGGACAGTCAAGGCTAAGAAAAAATAATTTAAGTTTAAAAAGCATGAAAAAAATTATTAAATTAAAAATTGAAGCAAGCCCTACACACAAAACCTCTTAAAACCCTAAAATAAATTAATCCAAGCGTTGTAGCTTTTGGTACAGCTTGAATGGTCGTCGTGCATACTTGCAAAAATCCGTTCTAAAAAAGATTAACTAAAAGCAAAAGCACATTTGAACAATGAAACTATTCGGTCGGCTGGCCCGTAGGTCGTAGTGCACGCGGTGTCAATCCGATTTGCCGTCAAAGTGCTCCAGTTACAGATTGGCCGGATCACCAGCGTCCGGGGCCGGACGGCTAGCGGACGGCTTTCGAATGAGTTTGCGTAGTGATGCGACGTGTGATTGTTAACTGCATAAGTGTACTTGTGCGTTAAGCTAGGGCTGTGCACTTTGCAGTCGGTTGGATGTTTTTGTTTATAATTGCATCAGCGTTATGATAACAAGATAATATTATTGTTTATTTAGATGTGGGAACTATGTAACTCAGCCTATGATGGATGTTCAGTATAACATAGCGTTAAGTTCTAACGTAACTTAGTTAATAGATAGCTACAACGTTAATCAGTTCCATAATTTATCTTTAACATGATTTTAAAGTTTTTTGAAATCTGTTGAATAAGTTGACATATTTTTTTTATCTCTTTTCTATTGCATATCGGTGTAAGCAATAGAAAAGAGAGTTAAAAAAAATCTTGATAGCAGTCTATCAACTCATTTTGGACTTCAATTAAAAAGCTAAAGTAAAAGAAAATCTTCAATGTTAAGGGCAGAATCAATTTTTTTCGCAGTTTATTTTTATGCTACAAAAAACTGCAAACGAATTATTCTGAGAGAAATTGCTCTTCTGCTAACGGTATAAACCCGATTGAGCCACTTTAAAAGATTCCGCATTTTAAAGCGGTGAAAATCGTTGAAAACGTCGTTGGATTATGTAATGTTTTAAATTGTTTTTTCATATTAATATTCTCGTCACTTTATTTTGCTTACTTTTCGTTACTCTTATATAAAATGCAAGCGTTACCTAAGTGATAATATTTTAAAAAAAAAACGGGATATGAAGTAGGAAGCCGGTTCAAATGCCTTAAAAATACAAACCTATACTTGCTCACAGTCATTATGTTTTTTTTTTTGGTGAATGGCATCTCGTAGTTCAACCTAGGAGGTTGTCGTCTGCTTAATCGCACTATCCTGTGGGTGCCTTAAGAGCCTCCAGCCAGGGCATAAAAACTTACAAACTAAGTGACTACACGCTAAGGGCCCCCTGTTTGGTACGAGCCTCGGCTTAGGGCGTCGCTGGGGTAGGACTGCATGGGGACAGGCTAGATCTGAATGATATCATTATTTAGGGGCTGATTTAAAACTACTGGCACAGCATCAGCAGCGGGCTGGCTCGAGCGAGGGTCGGGGACAGTCATTATGCCACTTGAACATTATTAAATAGGAAGAGATTTGCAGAGAGAAAGGTACCCTTTTTTTACGCATGGGAAATCATCATAATGACCCCTCCCGCTCTGGGTGGAGCAGAAGGGAGTGTCAGACTTGTACTGACTAAATCGCATCCATGTTCCTTCTTAGCCCTTTGTGTTCCAGGGCCACGGTATCTCTTTCGAACAGTCCCACAGATTCAGCAGGCATTGGCCCTCTCGGACCCCAATATCAGGCTACCTCAAATCTGAAACGAAATTAAAATCGACCAGATAAGCCAAAATTAAAGCCGTATTTAATTTCAATGCATGTTTTAATGATAAAATCTCGGTTCGGGGAAGCGGTGTTGTAAACTCAGGAAAAAGTACGTAAACTTTTTTTTTCTGTACAATGTGCAAGGTGATATGCTTGCATTCACACGCTTAAGCCAAGAACACAACTTTATTTTAAGAAAAGCGCTTGTTTCGTCCTTTTAGTCTTTTTTATAATTTTAGGATATATGCTATATATCCTCTCTATATGCGTCATATGCAAAAAGAAAGTGAGATCTAAGATTTATGTCACATCTACATGCTAACCTGATTTTCACATTTCAACAATATAGCGTAACCGATTAGAATGGAATTCGACGCACAGAAAAAATGTTTCACCGAGGAAAACGAAATACTTTTTCTTATAGAAACCATACAACACTAAAATACCATACCAATAAACACCACCATTACCATACCATTTCTATAAAAAGGGTTGCCATGTTGACAAAACATCGATCGTCCCATTTCAAGTTCAGTAACAGCACTATTAATAGAACTTTGTAATATCATGAGTATGGTGAAAGTAATCCCCTGACATAGAAAGCGACCGTGACCGCTGTTAATATGGACTAGTTTCCTTTGGATGAAGTTATTAGTTATGATAACTGGTTATTACACTCTGTTTGTTTCGTTTGAAGGTGGTTTATGGTGGTATCACACGTATTGATAGTGTATTGTAAAGGTACACAGGCACTACGAAAAACGGTCAGTACGTTTAAATGTTGTTTTGTCCTTCAGCTATCATTGGTCTATTTTAAGACCTGGAGGAGTGGAGGGATTGTGAAATTGAGCTTTTATGAAAAGTAAAGAAAACGCGATTATAAAATTGTCATGTGAAATATACTGAGTTTGATAGTTTATGGTCGTCAAGGTGGTGTAGTAGAAAAAAGAAAAAGTATTTATTTGAGGTTTGAAACAATAAAACAAAATTAAGTAAAAAAAAAAACAAAAAAATTAAGATGTACATAAAACTAAACTACTATTTTTTAATGTTACAGCACCTTAAGAAGGATTTGGAAGTAATGGGGAGAGGCCTTTGCCCAGCAGTGGGATGGTATAGGCTAACAGTAACAGTAACAGTACCTTACTTAGACAGGGCGATCTCAGCATAGTGCGGTAACATTAAAAAAATGTCACATTGCAACAAATGCTCTAGTATCCTCACATACAAAAACAGCCAGACCCGGAGCAACTATCTGTAGGCCATACAAATATTTGTTCCGAACCCGCGACATGCAGCGCAGCAGTGAATCGCTCAACCACTGCACCAACCGTGCCGTCCAACTCATCAAACTCATCTTAACTTGCTGTCAGTGCAACATTCCCCATCCCTCGCTCAAATTGGCGTTTACAAACGCAGATCCTATTGTCACTGTGACTCATATACTAACATTGCCCGCTACCTACAAGCTCAAACGTACACTAAGCTTATTGTGGTTTATACATATATACGAGTATGTCAGGTAAATTGGTCGCCGACCCTTTGACGTACATATTGTGCCTAATCCTAGGACAGTTTGAAAGCTCAATGAGCTAGTAATTTCGAGGCCAAATAAATATTTATTCTTTCTTTTCACGCTTGTAATCCCCGACGGATTAGGCAGAGACCCATTATGTTTAAATCCTAAGAAATAGGGGGCGAGCCTATTGCCATCAACCAGGAATAAAACTAGACTTCGTGGCTGCTACTGAGAAATTCTACTAAGCAATTACAATCACCCAATCACATTTGTCCGACCCAGGAATCAAACCCACGACCTCCTGCTCAGCAGTTGTGATTGTAAGCGCTAGACCAACAAGGCAGTCATTATAATGCATTTATTTGTAAATAATATCAGTAAAGTAGGTGAAGAAATTGTCGGTCGCCTTCAACTTTATTCCTGAGACCTTAAGATTGACATTACGGAACATAAATATCACTGCAATGAGTCAGCAACACACCAAGAAGGCAAGGCATATAAGTCTGCAAGTCTGTACTCAGCCACGCGGCGAACTATTTCTCGAATGCGAGACGCATTTTCTCTCTTTTCAAATTTCGAATCGCATGCCGTATGTAATTAAATTGCCGAAGGATTAGTGTTTAGAAGTGCGTTTCATTGCTTGCCGAGTTAAAGCGTAGTTTAGTGGGCTATTTAACTTGTGATCACCATAGGTCGGAATTAGGTAGAGTTATTAGTGTACTTACACTGAATTCATAACTACAGTGAAAGATTTAAAGTGGATATGCATCAAATCCCGAGATTAATTTTAAAGAGCAGAAATATCCCGGGATTTATAAAATAAAAAAGTTATTTACTTTGACACAATTTGAACCATCCGACGTCGGATGTCCAAAGTTGCAAAATTCCAATGCGCACACGCAAGGGAAGATCCATATTAATATCAACATTTCGATGCAAGTACAAAAATAACTCTACCTAATTCCGACCTCTGGTGATCACTTAAGTGTGGTGTTTGCCAATACGTCTGCAGTTATATTGTTAATACTACATTTCAAATATAATTGTTATTTTTCTAAACATTATTATAGTGTAGCTGTTTATAAATAAAATAAAAATAATAACAGGCTGGGACATACAAAAAACTTTTTACCCCAAGTAGTTTGATGTCGACAGACGACGACAGCACAATTGGCGGAGTGGCTGAGCGTTTAGCTGCTGCTATGATGCGTGTCGCGGGTTCGATTCTCGCACAGAACAAAATATTTATATGGCCTACAGGTGTTTGTGTATGTGAGTTTAAATGTTTGTAAACGCACCCAAGAGAAATTCCTAGAGCGGGATTTTTTTTAAAAGAAAAGATTGTTCATATATTCATTAACACTAGAACTAGCAACTTTGTTGCAGAGCTGATCATTGTAAATACAACAGCGCGCTTCTGCATTTACAAAAATCCCGTTATAGGTGACAGACGAATCTGATTTGTAACTTTCCGTACGCATTCGTTTCGTTTCGCTAAACACTGAAAATCCAACATAACGCTTTTATATAGGTGTTGCTTAGTTTTAGTGAAAAAGGCGCACGAGTCACCTCTAACTTAATGATCTTTTTCTAAGCACACATAATTTTGTCGTTAGTATGGGCCATTTCTTTGTCCACAGACTCAGATCATTTCCTTTACCATCTCCAGATATAACATTAATCAAACTAACCAACCTGGACATAAACAGCATGCTTGAGAGATATTGCTCGACGGCGTGTAAAGTCAAATCTCTGACTTGACTTTACATAGGCGGCATATAAAACTCTGACACCAGCGACCGTACCATGACGTCTTAAAACATTATTGTTCCATTCCTATTCCAGAGTGAAAAAGAGACTGAGCTACACAGGTCGTCTAGCTCCACCTCTTTCCCACTCTACGGAAGGACGGATGTCTTATACTGGCCATAAACACGACGCACTCCTCCCATTTCTCGTCACATTATGTCTCAAAAATGCACGGCTGCACCATCCGGTCCACCACAAGCCGCAACCTTGGCTCCTACGCGAGCTCCGAACGTCCCCGTATTAAATTAAACATTAAACTACTCAACAGGTAAGACCACAGAAGATCTATACTATACCATAATAATTGACTGGAAAAATACGTAGTTGAAACTTTGATGCGAAAAAGGAATAGTTCTATTCCATGGTGTATGTGTCTGTAATTGTTACCATGTTCTTCTGACTTAGTTTAAATTGTCATCGACCCGCTAGAAGAAGACCATGATCTTTACACGCAACATTCAAAAAGTAATTGCGGGGCAAAGTCGTAGCGTTTTAATAGAGAATCCGTAGCATTATCGTAGAACAGTCGTAACGCAGTCGTAGCCCTCTCGTAGCACTCTCGTAGCAGAGTCGTAGCGTAGACTTCGGTGAGGCAAACGTTGGAAACGCTTTAGTGTTTAGAAAAATAAATAAGTATCTAAGTGGGTATTCTGTTCTTCTCTACTCTGTGACCAAACCTCAAACCGGTGACGTAATTCAATACAACAAGAATTAGTTGTTTTCGCAAAATGTTGCTATAAATATATGGTGGAATCTGCTCGTTTGAATCGAGGGACTTGTTTCGACGTTAGCTCCTTATAAAACGTTGTTTTAAGACTATGTTGGTATTCTGTAATTATATCGCATTTAGTATAATGTGTGAGAGGAGTATTGGATATATATTTTTCGGTGATTTCGTGAGTCAACTTGTGTAAAATATGGAATGATTCTCGATCGTTGCAGAGTTTTAATCAATACTAGAATAAATGTTCTAAATTGATGAAATTGTGTAAAATATGGAATGATTTTAAAAGAGTAAGGAGTTTCTTGCCGATTCTTCTCCATAGGAAACGACCAACCCGAACCGTGCACCTTTTGTCGACGTTTTGTAAGTGATGGGCACTAGGCCTATGTAAAATTAAAAATAAAATGATTTTGATATTAGACGTTTGTATACAATAAATAAATGTTAGGCTATTAGGCAACGCGCTGCTAAAACCAACGTTTAGCTCAGTGCTGAAATTTGCAATTATTTGAGGAATTATTTAGATGTTGCCAATTTTTTGTGAAAAAGTGCAATCAGAGAAGTTGTCCGCTCCCGTTTTTTTTTGCTTGTCTGTAAATTCATTGTCATCATGATCATCAGCATACAATAGTCCACGTCTGGACAAGGCCCTCTTCAATTTAATGGCACTTAACTCGTACTAGCCACCGCCACACGCGAAGATCGTCGCTCCACCGAGCCTGAGGGCGAGGCCCACTGCAACCCTTGCCGATTCGCGGTCCCCATTCGAGAACACGTCTACCCCAACGGTCATTAGTTCTACGGCTCATCTGGCCGGCCCATTGCTTCTTCACTCTGTCTCTGTTAATTAGTCAGCTCAATCAAATCAAACCAAATCAAAATCATTTATTTCAAGTAAGCCAGTTAACGGCACAACAATACAATACAACACACCAACAACACAACAATACACAACAACACAACAATACACAGCAACACAACAATACACAACAACACACACTACAAGAACACATAACAAGTTACAATTACAACGTACAGACGGCGTCATTAAGAAGTTACCCCCCCTGGCGTACTCGGCCGGACTGTAGACAGAGGTTACCAAATACTAACGCTGTCTGTACGTGTTACGTTACAATTTCTACGTAGGTACAATTTGTTAAACTAACTAAATAAAGTCCAATGTAGAACACCGCTGCTGATTAACAGGATAAGGAAGGAAACTCGCGCTAATAAATAAAACAATGTGTTTATCAGTATGAATAACGAAGTAGACATTGTTAATAATTAGGCAAATTAAAATCTATATTTGTAATATCGCAATGTCTGACTGACTACTTGCAATGGTGTCAATTTTAAGGGAAAGTACAGTTTTACTTTTTAACTGACTTCCAAAAGGAGGGGGTTTCTTAATAGGCGATAATACTGGGTAAAGAAAACAAAATTCTATTTTGTCCGTCAGACAGGAAATACAAAAATATTATACACGTATTTTTTGTTATAGCAAAATATCAAAAAATTACTTAGTTAAAACTCCTTAAAGTTTGAGAGTGGGGGCTCACTACGTCACATGTAGGTATAAAATGACCTACAAGTGACGTCTTGCGCCATTTCAACTCAATATATCTCCGTAATTTTATGACCAAGTGAAAAAAGAAAAAATACGTGTCCAATACTTTTCAATAATCTACCCGATAGACAAAGAAAAAAAAATAGTGATCATCCCCTATTCGACAAGTCGCACGGGACCAGCTAATGTGGCGACACTTGGGGGAGGCCTTTGTCCAGTAGTGGACGTCTTTCGGCTGAAATTATGATGATGATCAACTGACGTAAATACAACAGAAAAGGCATCCGTGTCCTGGAAGCGATAGGGAAATAAATAAATTTCCTATAATTATTTGTAATGTGTTTTGTTACTAGGTGGATATCAGGAAATGTAACGCGTTCGATGTAGGATTAAATCAATTTCATGGTAGTTATCGACAGTTTGTGATTCATTTTATGTAAATTATTTATTAATTTAACACTTCAAGT
This sequence comes from Cerastis rubricosa, assembly GCA_949152445.1. Classification (NCBI taxonomy): domain Eukaryota; kingdom Metazoa; phylum Arthropoda; class Insecta; order Lepidoptera; family Noctuidae; genus Cerastis; species Cerastis rubricosa. The sequence goes on along the minus strand of OX424529.1, from coordinate 4,110,027 downwards.
ACAATGTACTGAGGCGGACTTAATGCCATAGGCATTTTCTACAAATCAACCTTTGGGTGAGGCAGAGATAAAAAGTGGTAGGTGTCTATCTGAAAAAAAAAATGAATAATACATACTAAGGATATATAAACATCAATCTTTTATCTAATCTGTAAAACTATCAAAATGAAAGAACTGTAGTTGCCCATTCCAAAGCGTCTATGGCAAAGAGCGGACAAAAAACTCCATGGACACTCATTTATATATAAAAAAAATCATTACAGATTCGAGTTACAATTGTATTACTACATATTTTCCACTCTATCTTATGAATTTTCAATTCGACCGGTAAGAATTTCTAGCACCTTTTGCATCTCAGAGGCACAAAGGTTGCAAGACAGTCTAAAGCCTCTTACGTGGACCGTGCAGAGCACAGAGACGCATCTCTGCTAGAGGCGGCATAGTCAATGCTTTTCATACAAACCAAACGTGTCACCGATTACAGATAGCGTCAGTATGTGCTAACCCCTCTACAGTCCGGCCGAGTACGCCAGGGAGGTTACTACTTAATGACGGTCTTTACTACGAAACTAAGGGCCTCGCGCACTACGCGGCCAAGACTTGTCGTAGGACCCGCCGCTATCCTGAACGAAACTGGTCGGACGCCCGGTTGTATGACCTAACTTGCTTCCAGAAAACTTCTGTGGCTAAACGTCGTGGACAGGGTTGCTCTGTGCGTGAGCACCTTTTTGAAGTATAGAAACTGACAGCTATTAAGAGAGTGAGACCACACTCATAGGCTTGAGTTGGCCAAAAACAGCTTAAGGTCCTTGTAAAAGCCAAAAAGACTCTCCGTAATTCGCTTCGTTTTGCTTCGGACGTCGTGATTCGACACCGCATCAGTACATTTGCCTTTAATTGCATCTGCATAAAGCTCTTTTTGCCGATTCCACAGCGATAAATGTGGTCGCTCCCTAAAGCGCTTCGTGACAGAAATAGTGCACCGAAAACAGTTTCAGTTTCTAGATTTAGGCGGCGATTCCGAGCTCTGTGGTGTACCGCAGTCCCGGCTTATGGTAACGGACGGTAACAGTCCCTGTTCCCGATATTATGCCAACATTAGGAATAATATTTCTTATTTGTTCTAGTAGCTTACTGTAAGCTGCAGAAACATGGTAAATCAAAATGGTTGAGTGAAGAAAAAATAAAGAGCTTTCTAGCTAATCTTAAGCGTAACTAAGAGTATTGTTTTGCTTAGTAATACCATAACTAAGCATTTGTACCTGCACAAAAATACAGAGATAAAGATAATTTATTTGTTAAAAACAAGCGTTTACACACAAAATTGAGCATGCAAGATCTTATTATGTAGGGTAGGTCCGTACATACTTTTACCTGGTGAGGTGTACAAATTTGTTTTTTTTTTACAATTATTCAGATTAGAAAGTTTTTATTTTAACCATTGTTTTTCTGAGTGTATTCATAATGATTGATTGATTTGATCTTATTGATTATTGATTGATTGATTAGACATGATTTTATAATAACATTAATAACAGATGTGCATATTATTTTCTTTGAGAAACGTTATACAAATAAAAAATACAAAAAATACATATTGTCCAATTGTCATGCTAATAGAATTGAAATAAGTCAAAAGGTAAAATATGTGTTTAGGTAAGATATATCAAAGGTACAATATGTCAATAGGTATAAAAATGTCAATACAAAAACAATGATCATCAACATATTAATAAAAAAAAATTAAAAACAGCTCTATTTTATAACACTTATAGCTGTATTATTATGTTACCTCAGTTTGATATATTTTTCTAATTTATTTTTTGTTACAAGATAATTTGTTTAGTTGTTGTGAAAGTTTTTAAATTGAAGCGATATAATTTTTATAAGTATGAATTTTTGCATGCCAAATGGTAGACTGTACCAGGAACAAATAACTAAGTACTATTGTAACAACTCATACATTCAATGCAAATAAATTATTTTTATTCTATTCTAAAAGAAAAACCCAACAACCTGATCATTATTATCAGTTTCTTCTATGAAAGCGTGCCAGGTCCGCCCTAGGCCAAATCATCACTTCATATCAGGCGAGTGGCGTGGCGGCCAAACGCAAGCTTCATCGTCATCATCATCAGCCTATAATGTTCCCACTGCTGGGACACAGGCCTCTCTCTATGAGTGGGAGTGGGCTGTTATCTACTACGAGCGCCCATTGCGAGTTGGCAGATGTCACATGTCTTCGATTTTTTTGTTCTAGGACATGCCGGTTTTTTCACGATTTTCCCTCACCGTTTTTGAGGGCAGCGGTGATGAAATAAATTACACAAAGTAATGCCTGCCTGGGTTCGAACCCACGGCTTACTCCTCGTAAGTCGGGGCTGCCACCACTGGGCCACCGCTGCTAGGCCAACGCAAACCTCTTTAATAAAAATAAAAAAACAACACTTTTCTCGTACTAACACAAACCTAAGACTTTACACTCAGTGGTCACGCTTGTACACCCACTTAAAGTAGTCGGCAAGCCACTTCCGTTCTCCACATACATTAAACCATACATCACCAGAGAATTTCATACCGTTAGCAACAGCCGAGATGGACGTAAGTTGGCGTTAAGTTAATACATTCGTATCGCTTGAGCAGCACAGCTAAGTAAGCACAGCTCATTAACCGCACCGTTAGCGTCATTTGTGTGATTTATGTTGTATTAACTGTTGGTTTTATTGTTTATTAATTGCTTGTTGTGTCTTATTCGGATAGGTAACTATCAGAGGTCGGAATTAGGTAGTTATTTGTGTACTTACACTGATTTCATACAACGAAAGAATAAAGTGGAAATCCCGAGATTAATTTTATAGAGCAGAAAAATCCAGTGTTTTTTTAATTTAAAAAAAGTTATTTACTTTTACACAATTTAAACCATTCGACATCGGACATCGGATGTCCGAAGTTGCAAAATTCCAATGCGCACTCGCAAGGGAAGATCCATATTAATATCAACATTTCGATGCAAGTACAAAAATAACTCTATACCTAATTCCGACCTCTGGTAATTATGGTGGTAAGAAAAATTAGTAAGGACCAAAAGAGTATAGAGAGGTTCTTAATTCGTATTAATTACACAGAGATATGCTGGTCATTCATGGAAATGAAAAACCGGTCAAGTGCAAGTCGGACTCGCGCACCAAGGGTTCCGTACCATTATTTATAAAAACGCGCGAAAAAAAACACTTTTTTGTATGGGAGCCATATATTTATTTTATTCTGTTTTTAGTGTTTATGTTATAGCGGCAACAGAAATACATAATCTGCAGAAATTTCATCTGGCTAACTATCACGGTCCATGAGATACAGCCTGGTGACAGACGGACGGACGGATGGCAGTGAAGTCTCAGTAATAGGGTCCCGTTTGACCCTTTGGGTACGGAACCCAGAAATGACAAATCCGTATCGTCACCATCATTCTCTTGCCCTTACCCCAATTCACATGGGGTCGGGGCAGCATGTCTTCTTCCATACTTCTCTATTACTTGTCATATCAAGAGACACCTCTTTTCTTGCCATATCATCCTTCACACAGGCCATCCATCTTTTCTTTGGTCTTCCTCTATTCTTATACGTCGTCACCATGCCATCATGGTGTTAAATCTGGAAATCAGTTATACACAGTTACTGGGTTCAGATAGCCAGTCGCTCCATGTAGTTTACAGATATACAGCTGCATCCGGTTAGACTGGAAGCGGATCCCAACATAGTTGGTTAAACGTAAGGCAGATATGTTGTATGTGCCATATGATCTAGGCATTACGTACATACATACCTACATGCAGCAGAGAGCAGCGATGTCCCAGTGGTGGCAGCCCCGACTTACGAGCAGTAAACCGTGGGTTCGAACCCAGGCGCATTACTTTGTGTAATTTATTTCATCACCGCTGCCCTCAAAAGGGTGAAGGAAAACATTTTGAGGAAACCGACATGTCCTAGAACTAAAAATTCGAAGACATGTGACATCTACCAACCCCCACTGGGCCCGCGTAGTGGATTACAGCCCACTCCCTCTCAAAGAGAGGAGGCCTGTGTCCCAGCAGTGGGAAAATTTTAGGCTGATCATCATGATGATGATACCTATATGAAAACTGCACACACCTGCTGTGTGTAAAAAAATACGGAAATGCGTGAAAAGTTATAATATGTACATTTTTCATTCATATCTGCCAATTTAAAGTAATCTGATACGTAACAGGAAGCCACAACGCTAGCGAAGCACATTTTTCTGTTGTGTTGTGGGCGTACAAGTATGCAGCGGAATTGAATGCGTAAATCGATCTGTCGGTCAGCTTTACGACGATGACATTGATTCATTTGATTGTCGACTGTAGAATTGGCAGATTAGACCCCATAATGAAAGAGTCTTTCTAAAGTGCACTTTGGTACCCTCTCCTCGAAAATAGCCTTCTTCATCATCATCATCTGCCGAGCCTTTTCCCAACTATTTTGGGGTCGGCCTCCAGTCTAAGGCTGCAGCTGAATACCAGTATTTTCCCTGATTCATCTAAAGTCTAAATAAAATATGTGGTTTAAAAAAAACTCTATAACACGCTGTTATGTGATAAAAGCTAAAGTAAATAGTTGCGGTTCACTATCCACGTCCTGCCTCTGTCAGGCCCTCAACAACAACGGCAATATATTGGATTGGTCAAAATCAAAATCAAAATCAAAATATTTTTATTTTACATAGGCCTACAGGGGCACTTATAAAACGTCGGCAAAAAGGTGCTCGGTTCGGGTTGGTCGTTTCCTATGGAGAAGAACCGGCAAGAAACTCCATAGTTACTCTTTTAAAATCATTTTGTTTTACAATATTTCTGTTACAGCATTAGTACTAAAGTATGGGAGGACATCGTAGGCCTGACAATAAGTCGTTGCTTACTACGAAACGTAGAAAAACGATCAACGATCGAATCGAGGTCAAAACGAATCATATGAGCCCAATCTCGAGGGGCTAGTAGCCACGAAAGAGCTCCACCATCATCGTATCCGAGGGGTTACCATGACGTCTTATAGCAGGATTGTTTTAATGTCATTTCACTGTGGGAAAGAGATGGAGGTCGTCTAGCGTTATCTCTTTCCCACTCTAGAATAAGATTAAAACAATACTGCTTTAAGACGTCATGGTAGACCACCAGGTCTAAGATACCAAATTTTAGTATTCTCATCTGGACTACATACATTCAAAGTTTCTTTTCAATACGACAGTAAGAAGTAGGTTAAAATGAATCAACAAGAGAAGCTAATATTAAGCGTGTCAAAAATCTACTACTTAAATAGACAAAAAAAACCAGCCAAGTGCGAGTCGGACTCGCGCACCGAGGGTTCCGAACAAAAATTATTAAAAATATTTTTATTATATGATGTGACAAAAAATTTCTTTTGCAAATTTTCCTTTATCTGTGCTATAAGACGTTGCTTGATACCAAATTTCAAGATTCTGAGTTCACGGGAAGTACTCTGTAGGTATTGATTCCCTTGCGAGTGTCGTGAATTTGCGGAAATTTGCGGCATAAATGGCTGTATCTTTTGATTGCGTTGGCTTAGAAGTTTGTTTTTTTCACAGCTCTAAGGGACAGTAGACCTGAGTTTTTGATATAAATTCCAGCTTGATACCTCCACGCGTTCCTGAGAAATCGGTTTTAATAGAAAGACGAACAGACGGACAGACAGACGGACGGACAACAAAGTGATCCTATAAGGGTGTTAACACGTGCATTCATATTCGCTAGAAATAACTTGCACCCATGGGTTTTAGCTAGAAACTTACAAATCATGTTGTTACTACGTTCAACTTGAATCCTTCAAGCACTGCAAACAATAATATAGCTCCACCAATAACTTATAAGAGAAATCATAAACTGTCAGCTTAAACTTAGCGAATCATCACAAAGTTGTGTGTGCACTCTTGTTTACAATTTAACTTGGAATAGTATACACACATCTTGGTAGTTGACTTACAACTTACGAACTTGTCTATAAATCTGTTAATCGAGGGGGTTATTGAACCTTTGACATTTAGTCATGAAGGTCACACGGTCATTACTTTTAGATATCGAACCTTAGAATACGCAACAGATTTGCTAAAACAGAAGTAGATGGAAGGTTATAGACCTAAAAAGTAATAAGCTAAAACACTATAGGTACTTCTTAGAACTAGACCTCCCTTTTACCTGGATAGAAGGCATCCAAGGAAGTTGCCTCTCGAAGAAAAAAACGTGGTCCTCTATGTTGTGGTCTTTAGATAGGTTATGTAAAATGCATGTGGAAAATACACAGTTTTTTTTTTAATCAAAAGCAATAAATCATAGGTTTTTTTTTTTTATTAAAAACCGACGGTCTATACGCTTAGCGTTCTAGAAACGTGAGCTGAACCAGTAATTGACCGCGCTGGTTGTCGATGTTCCATATTCCCTGTATACAACTTTGGTAAAAACCTAAGAACAATTCATAAGGTACTGGTTAATGGTTATATTGTTATGTACATAACAATATAACCATTAAATAATCAGATAGTTGCTTCATATTACATACTGATATTAGCTGTACCTGTCCGGCTGTCATTTGTAGATCGTTGACAGTCGTTACGAGTAGTCAGAAGCCAAAAGTCTGACATCCAGTCTAACCAAGGGGTATCGTATTACCCAGTTACTGGGTTGTGGAAGTCAGATAGTCTGTCGCTTCATGTAAAATACTGATACTCAGCTGTATCCGGTTAGACTGGAAGCCGACCCCAAGATAGTTTAGGGAAAAGGCTAGGCAGATTATGATGATTAGCTGCTTCTGGCTAAATTGAGAACCAACAGTAACTATTCGGAAAAGTCTAGTCAGATGATGAATCAAATAGTGCTAACTAAATCATTATGTAGCTGGATGCTATTGTTAACAGAATAACTGACGCACAAAAAATCCCACTTCCAAATCAATTTCCCTCCGTATGATTCAGTAGATTCATGTAAATCCCTATTATTTTATTAGCTGCATCCGACTGCACTGTTCTGTGTCTGTTCTGTATGGTGTCAGACGTAAAGAATAGCACCATCCCATATCTTCCCATGGGTGTCGTAAGAGGGGGACTTGCCAGAGAATGGCCAGCAGCGCTCTCTGTGCTTTTGTAACAACCGTACTGCGATCGCCAACCCGCCTGCCAGGCGAGGCGATTATGGCAAAACCCCCCTTATGTCAATGTAGCGTTGGGGGAGGCCTATGTCCAACAGTGGACGTCGTTCGGCTGAAATGATGACTGCACTGGAAACAGACCCTCACAACTCTAGCCAGATGACGATGAATCAGATAACGCTAAATAAATTATTGGATAGATGAATACTAACACCTAGCAGGGATTAAACAAGAATGACTAACACAAAAATCCCACATTCAAATCAACTTTTTTCAGCATGATTCAGTTACCATTGATCTTGATTTAATTACCATGCCAGCGCACGCGCAAGTCTCGTTCAATGGCTCCTCTCAGCCGTGACTCCCTTGCATCATTGTACGGCAGGTGGGCGGGCCCTGATCTGCGATATGCACAGCATGCAGGCTTCCCTTCTTTATTGCATATGCCTATGTTATTATTTCTCAAGGCTACTTGAGAAGGCTTGTAATTATATTTAGTGAATTCGTCGATGATGATAGTGGTGTTATTTTCTGGTCAATTTTCATACTGTACATTATATTTCTGTATTGCCTCGCTCGTAATTGACTGCTTGCGAGAGCTGTTTTGGTTGGATTCTCAGGTCAGGCATAGTGTTATTGGGTAAGAGCAGCTTGGAGTCGGAATAGGTGCCCGGTTGATAGCAATAGGCACAGCGCACAGCCTTGTTAATACAAAGGATTTAAATATAACTGGTAAAATTATGCCTTGGTGTTTAGTGTCTTTGCATTGGCAGTGGCATTTAAAACCTTTCGGCAAAATCATACTTAATATTAGGTTACGTTGACTTATACTCGTTGTTACGAGTAGTCAGAAGCCAAAAGTCTGATATCCAGTCTTACTAAGGGGTATCGTATTACCCAGTTACTGGGTTGTGGTGGTCAGATAGGCAGTCGCTTCAAGTAAAATACTGGTACTCAGCTGCATCCGGTTAGACTGGAAACCGACCCCAAGATAGTTTGGGAAAAGGGTATGCAGGTGATGATTAGGTTACGTTGACTTATATTGTATTTATATTACTTATCGACGATCGATATGGTATTTTATTTGATTGATAAAATCAGCCTACCAAATTGACTCTTTGTTCAGAATATAATGAAACACTAATGTTCATTTTCTATTGTCATATCGATAGTCCAAAGTAAATTTTATTACTACTCGATACCACTAAGGTTTACTCAAATTACAGAATATCTTCTATTTAAATCAATCAACTCAGTCTATTGCAGTCCACTGCTGGACATAGGCCTCCTCCAAACAGTCCTCCACCTTGCGCATCTAGTCTGACCCATCCATATATTTAAGGTCATGGAGCCATCTATGGTGGGCTCTGTATAGTGTCGAAAGTAAAGAATAACACCATCCCATATCTTCCCGTGGGTGTCGTTAGAGGCGACTAAGGGTTTTGCCAGAGAATGGGCAGCAGCGTTCTCTGTGTTTTTGTAACAACCGTGGCGTGGCGATTATGGCAAAACCCCCCAAAATGTCAATGTGGCGACAATTGGGGGAGGCCTATGTCCAGCAGTGGACGTCTTTTGGGCTGAAATGATGATGATGATGATGGAGCCATCTAAATGAAGCATTTAATGCCATGCTTACCGATGCACCATTTCCACACATTAAGTTTACTTGCTTGTTTCATTGGTAAAATTCTCCCTAACACCTGGAAGGCCTAGAAGCCGCTTATTGCCGTAGTAAGTCAGCTGTAATATTCCGCTCTTGGTTGCTGGACAAAAAGATATGGGGCTAAACTGGACTATAATACTCTTAAGTGCTTATTCTCTGTTGCATGTGGCCTTGCTAAATCGTGGGTTAATATTGAAGGAGTAGCATAGTCCATTTCCTATCTACCGTGCATAATAAATGCAGAGACAAATTGCTTTGTCGATCATAGAACATAATAAATATTTATTAAAATAATAAATAATTTAATAGCTTCCGAAACAGTTTGTAAAATTTCTATAAAACCTACTTTATCAGGAGCCTTACGAATATGAATATAACCTAAAACTTTTCGTTCTAATAAAGTAAATTATGCAACTTCTACTAACATAACTAATTAATTAACTAACATAATTAATTAATAATCCAATTATAATAATATACATATCAAATGTAAACATTTAATATCTATTTAATTTAAATTATAATTAATGAACACAAACTACTACATCCACGTTGGAAATAAAAATACCAACGCGGATTTTTAATTTTCGAATGTAAAATAAAAGAATGGTGCAAAACCGTTCTTGTTTTATTTTTAGTTCTTAACTTCATAAGGACAAATAGTGCGATAGATTTGGAAGTTATTGGCCGAATAAATAGGTATGAGTCAGTAGCTAGTAGTTTTCCTAAACAACATTGGACCTATATTATCTTTTTGCAGTCATCAAATTGGATTTTGAAGAACTCGTTTACACCTTCTTTTATATATAGTCGTCGTAGTTTGATGATTTTATTAGACACGGTCATCATGTGGGTAGAACATGGGTTTCGTGCAATGAAAACACACACTACATACGGTACACTGCTTTTATCGAACTAACAAATTACCTGAAATTACAATCCAACACAATAACACTAGGCACCATGAATCGGGTTACAGTTTCGGGACGTCTTGACTCCGCCGCGATCAGACACTGACTGTCCTCCTCGCAGCGAGCTCGAAACATCACGACTCTGTTGTAAGCGCGCTTAGGTGTGGGTAGACTGGTAAGTAGGTCGCTTGATGCCACCTCTAGCGCGTTTTCGATTCATATTGTTTTGTATCCATACTGATCGACTCCTACATATAGGTTTGAAATTACTTTTTAGAAACTTTTAATTGATTTATTCTCTTCTCTTCATATCTTTTTTGCTTTTGTTGCTTTGATAAAAGATCCCATCCATACTAAAAGCGTGCATTGAATTTTACGAATGAATACCTTTTTCACGCCAAAAAGGATATTAATTACTCAATTAAACTAAAAGCAATTAAGAGACGTTATGTATAAAACAATAAAATCAACTGCGAGAATTTATTCGTTAAACGCAAGAATGGAACTTCATAATTATTGTAAAAAATAAATTCCTGTTATGATGAAGTGAATCGGTTCGCCTACGATTTTATTCGACAGAGAACTGAATTCCGTTTTCCAATTCGAATTCAGAACACGACGAAAGGTTATCATTTGATTTTAATTATGAAATTACGTTGTGAAATTGCGTTTTGGTAATTTAAAAATGGCTTCAAATTATGTATATACTGTATGTATGTACACTATGTATGTATGTACACTATGTATGTATGTACACTATGTATGTATGTACTATGTATATACTGAATTCAGTTTTTTATAGACAATGAGGTGTACAAGACGTTCTTCCAAGATGGCTACTAATTCGAACCCCAAATATTATGCTTCGTTTTATATGAAATACTGGTATTCGGCTGCATCCGGTTAAACTAGAAGTCCACTTCAACAAAGTAGTATTAGTAGTAGATATTTCTTTTTTTCTCATTTATTTTTTTCTAAATAAATAAACATTGTGTTGAACATTGGATACATAATTATATTACAATAAAATTGTCACATGCAAAACAATTTGTACAATTGAAAGCTCAAGTAAAAGCTACGACCGCAAAAACGAAATATCGAGCTACGACCGCAAATGTAGTTATACAGCCAAAGCGCCAGGATTTCTAGGAATCACTACTCAAGTTCTTAGTAATTTTATGCTTTGTGCATAGCGAAATAGTCTGCCTATAGATAACCTATTCTCAGTACTAAACACAGCTAAATGCACCACTTCAGCTATTTGGAATAGATGCTGTCATGATGCTTATAACAAAAACGATAATGATGGTTTCGTGACGTTGCAGAGAAGTAAGCGCCACTCACGAACTCCCAAGAACCGCTGTGGCAAGGCTCCTGCGGAGCCCGAAGTGAGCCTGCGTGCTGCCAAGCCGAATACCCCGGTGTACATTTCCCGCTTGCATTACACCACTAAAGCGGAGGACATCGTGGAGTACGTTCGCCAAAAGACGAGGTACACACCGACGGTGCAGTTACTGGAGTCGCGCCGCAACGTTAACTTCAATGCGTTCGTGTTGCGAGTACCGAATTTTTATCTGCCCATCGTGATACAGGAAGACTTTTGGCCACAATTTTTGGACGTGGTGTTCCGTCGCTTCCGCGGACCAGTTCCACTGGTCAGCCAGCACAAGTGAAGTGTAAACAAGTGAAGTGCTACTTACAGTTTTAAGTCATATTTATTAACAAGAGTTTTGTAATTACTTTATATATGTTAGTTTATAAGGTATATATCTATGGGCCTTTGTAGCCTGAAATAAATGATGTTATGTTATGTTATAAGTGTGCGCTGCAATATGAAGTTTAATGGTATCACGTACGGCTTCATTTGAAATGACGCGCGTCGCTCACCCCGTAGAATGTAAACAACTACTCTTAAAAAGGAATAATTTCTTCATAAAACCGTGTCCTTGTTTCCAAATGGAATCGCTACTCATTCCTTTACTATCCTGAATGGGTACTGCAGGTACATTTGTGTAACAACATGCTATTGGGGCCACTTCACCTGCCAAGAGCCAAGACTAGTGGATGTGGTGATTATGGTAATGTCCTGGGCCGTTACTGGTATGGGCAGTTTGCTCTAATGGGTGCTGAACAAAATAGGGTATTAAAGACGCTCTTTCGATGTCCAGTTGTGTGTAAAAGTAAATAGCTAAAGTGTAATGTTTGGGATTGTTCCTGAGAGAGCTAGGTTGTGAGTACTCGTGCTTTTCAATCGTTTGTGGTTGGCTTTCTTTCTACTTTAAGCTATTACAGGAAGAAATTAGTTACTCAAAATAAAGATATTCAGACTTAGGACATAGAGATAGAAAAAAAAGAGATATAAATAGAAACTTATGTACACATTACTTTATATTTACATCTCTTTCTTACTTACACTCAGATTCTGTTGTATTATACAAGGTGTTGTTTTGCAACCTCGTCAAATTCTAGGAGGTAACTATGATAATGATTCTCGACCCGAATCAATAATAAAATGAGTAGGTAATTTTCTTTTTTTTATTTATTTACTGAAATCGGTAACTGAGAACCACCCGTGTTTTAAATACGGGCCGTCTGATCCCTGCCTTATAACGTCGCTTACACACAAACAAAAAACCTCAAACGTTTTTTCGATAATTTTATAATCCCTAAACCACGCTATGGGGGTTATTCTGAAATATTGACAAATTTAAACAACAAAAAAATGCAGTGTTTTTTAATAATTTGCTAGGTACCGTAATTTATATTGAATATTTATGTCTTTTGTGACAACAACCTGAATTTTGACGAGGATGCAAAACAACACCTTGTATATTCATACTTATTAGTGCGAAAAGTTATGGTTTGTACTCTTTACTCTATTCTTGTCACTTGAATATTTTTACCTATTATAAAAAACTTTCTGTCCTATTAAAATACAAAATTCATACTTTTATAAGACTATTCTTTCAACACTTTATCAGCACGAAGCTCTTAACTTTAAAAGTAGATAATGTCAGGCAACAGTATGAATTTTCAAGGAATCAAGATGTTAATAAACCGAGACGGATACCCAACCTGGAAGTTCAAAATGAGGATGCTTCTCATTCATGAGGAGCTGTGGACGTCCATCACTGGGTATGATGATTCAGATAAAACAGCGGAGGATGTGCGCTCTCGTAATGACCAGAAGGCGTTATCAAAAATATGCCTTACGGTAGACGGAGGTGCAATTTCGCACGTGAGAAATGCGAAAACCGCTAAGGAGGCTTGGAGTGCCTTACAAAAGGCATACGAGGATAAAGGTATGGGTCGAAGGCTCTCTCTAGAGCGTAGGTTATACAAATATACCTTGACCGATTTCCAAGATTTAGAATCATATATCAACGCCATTATGAGTACTTCTCAAGATCTTGAGGATATTGGTAAGAAGATCGATGATGGATCTTTGGCTGCGATTATTCTCGGAGGATTGACATCACGGTACGAACCGCTGATCATGGCTTTAGAGAATTCGAATGTTGATGTAACCAGTGAGTTGGTTAAGGCAAAGCTGTTAAACGAGCTTTCTAAGGACCCTCACCAGAATGAGGTGGCTGCGTTACGTTCAACAGGATCTACAAGCAAAAAGAAGAAGCCTATAATTTGCTTAAAGTGTAGAGAACCAGGACACAAAAGTCCCGAATGTCCCAATAAGAAGGATAAAAAAGCTATGAGCGCGTCAGAGAAGGTTTTTAAAGGTACAGATTGCAGTCATAATGAAAAGGTGGAACAACAGGCTGTTGTGAAAGAAATGGGTCTCACTGCACCGGCTGCAAATGATAGGAAATGGATTATTGATTCTGGAGCAACCATTCACATGACTCCGCATCGCGACTGGTTCAGCAGTTATCGGCCAGTACAAGGTGGGACGATTACTGTGGCTAATGGACAAAGAGTAGCGGCTGTGGGTATTGGTAATGTATCCATTGATACAGATACTTTGGCGAACAGAATAGAGAATGTAGTTCATGTTCCTGATTTGAACTGTAATTTACTTTCAGTAAGTAAAGTGGTAGAGAAGGGTTTCTCTGTAGTTTTCAATAAAGAAGGCTGCACTATTTATGATTCAAAGTGTGATGTAGTAAACAGTAAAAATGTTTTAGCGTATGGTTCTGTATGTGATGGGCTGTATACTGTCGATTGTTCAATTAAAACGTTCAATAATGTTTCAGCTAAACTTGTGCACTCTGATTGTTCCAACTTCCAGCTTTGGCATAAGAGGTTAGGACATCTGTGTCGAATTGGCATGGATCTACTTAGAAAAGGTCAGGCTATCGGCGTGGAGTACACGGAGGTCGACAAGGAACCATGCATACCCTGCATAGAGGGTAAGCAGTCTAGAAAGCCTTTCAAAAGCTTAAAATACAGGAAGGCTACATCGCCACTTCAATTGATTCATACCGATGTTTGTGGACCTTTTTTCTACAAATTCGTTTACAGGTAATAGATATTTTATTATTTTTGTAGATGATGCAGTCAATGAAGAGGTCAACAATGTTGATGATCAGCAGTCAAGTGAATCTACAGATTCCTCAAATGAATCTAGTCGATATCCTTCAAGAGTTCGCAAACCACCGGATTACTTCTCATATAATACCCTTCTAGAAGATGGGTGCGACGATCCAAATAATTATCTGGCTGCGATTAACAGCGATGAGAAAGATAACTGGATTTTAGCAATGAGACATGAGTACAATGCAATTAACTTTTTGAGGGAGCATGTTGTATTATATATTCATACTTATTAGTGCGAAAAGTTATGGTTTGTACTCTTTACTCTATTCTTGTCACTTGAATATTTTTACCTATTATAAAAAACTTTCTGTCCTATTAAAATACAAAATTCATACTTTTATAAGACTATTCTTTCAACAGATTCACATTGTTAAATGAGACAAAAATATATTTTGATTCTGGAACAAGCTGAATAGATTGATTACATTATCAAAACCAATATTAAAATAGTTTTCATAATGCAAACACAAAAAAAGTTTTAATCCTTTTATTTCGGAATCAACTGTGGGTGATAAGCTCCGCATATAGTGTCCATAATACGAGGTTCTATGAAAAAATATATTTGTCATTGCTACACGAAAGCGCGTCGGTTCTTATAAATCTGCTCGTGTAGTATTAAACTGAAAGCTTTGATTTTATAAATTCTACAAACTTTTCTAGGAAATACGAAATTCATTATTCATTATATGTAGAGGCTAAATACGAAACCTTTATGAATCAACGACACAAGTATAAGTCATGGTTATTTTTGCACCAATGTTCACAATACATATCGAATTTACCTCAACATTTCAAGGTATTCATAATAAGTTGTGAATAATTCTTATAATTTTAAATAATTTTTACCGTATTCCGAGGTAATTGGTCAACTTACTGGAGGATTAACAGACCAGCAAAAATTGTGATATATTTCAAACATTGCCAAATTATGCAAAGTTATTATTTTAATTCAGAGAAACCAGTTTCCAGTTAAATTTTCTACATTTTTTTCTTATATTTACTTTGTTATACAATTTGTTTTTTTTTCCTGTGTGAGACTAATAAATAATTTTCTTTCTTTGTTTCAATCATTATAATGTTGTTGTTTTACAAAATATCTGTAAAATCAAGACCCAATGAAACAGCACAGCAAGTCTACATTTAATAACAAAAAGCAAAATCAGATAATAGTCTTTCACGAAAACCTACCTAACGTATATTTCATAATAAGAAAAGCAGGTCAGGAGGTAAACTATAAGAGGGATCATTGACCAGAATAAGGTGTTGAGGTATCGTGTTCCCTCATTATGTTATCATATCCCTTATAGATGAAATGGAATCAGATGTGAACTCAACACGGCTTGTTACGTCGAATAGTGTATTATTTGAAGACATAACATTATTAGGCATTTGCTATTAGAACATTTTGATATCATCATCATCATTTTAGCCAAAAGACGTCCACTGCTGGACAAAGGCCTCCCCCAACGCCACATTGACATAAGGGTGGTTTTGCCATAATCGCCACGCTTGGCAGGCGGGTTGGCGATCGCAGTACGGTTGTTACAAAAGCACAGAGTAAGCTGCTGCCCATTCTCTGGCAAATCCCTTAGTCGCCTCTTACGACACCCACGGGAAGATATGGGATGGTGCTATTCTTTACGTCCGACACCATACAAAACATTTTGATATCTGTTTTCTAAAATAGAAATGAATTACGCTAGTGCAAGATTGTTGCTTCAGTTTCAAAATTAAATAATAAATGATTATCTAGGCTAATAAATTCTATAGTTAAATTCACGACTTCTTTATGGTATAACGGGCAGAATTTCAGGATTGATTTAGAATTAAGTTATTTATTTTTTTGTTTTCATTATTTATTGCGGTTCAAGCTAGGTCTTAAACTCGTATATTTATTTTAAACTTAAGGATTGAATTAAAAATGTTCTTAATATTACAAGCTTAAATATTTACAAAAAAAAAAGAATAATCTAACCTAAAAGCTACAAGACAAGCTTTTATTTAAGTAGTTGAACTTTTTAGAATGTTTAGATGAGCAATCCAATTTTTACCCATCTTTCCATTGAGAACTTGAAACATTCACTTTTAGTATGTCATGTATGAACTTAATTATAACACGACACCTAAGCCGGAGGTCTCGTTTAGTGATAAATATAAAGCAAGGTAAGCTAACCTTTTTGCCGTGTTACGTAGCATTTTATAGGCAAGTATTCCATATACTCTACATAATCTTAGAAGAAAACGAGATGAGTTTTGGGTTTGGTATGCATTATGGTTTGGTATCCCATATCTCCCCGTGGGTGTCGTAAGAGGCGACTAAGGGACTTGCTAGAGAATGGGCAGCAGCGTTCTCTGTGCTTTTGTAACAAACGTACTGCGATCGCCAACCCGCCTGCCAAGCGTGGCGATTATGGTAAAACCCCCTAAAATGTCAATGGGGCGACACTTGGGTGAGGCCTATGTCCAGCAGTGGACGTCTTTCGGCTGAAATGATGATGCATTATGCATATTATAACTATTTTTATATAATTCAGTAGTAGTATACCATAACATTACAATAACCTCTTCAAAGTAGGAGTAGCTCGTGGCTAAATAATAACAGCCGCACGCGTCGATCTTTAAGGTTAAGCCGTCCTTACCGAGGTTGGTCCGTGGATGGGTGCCCATAATTACATATTGAGTTTCCTCCGTGCCTCGGAAAGCACGTTAAGCTGTTGGTTTCGGCTGTCATTTGTAGATCTTTGACAGTCGTTACGAGTAGTCAGAAGCCAAAAGTCTGACATCCAGTCTTACCAAGGGGTATCTTATTACCCAGTACTAACTGGGTTCTGGAGGTCAGATTGGCAGTAGCTTCATGTAAAATACTGGTATTCAGCTGCATCGGGTTAGACTGGAAGCCGATCCCAACATAGTTGGGAAAAGGCTAAGCAGAGGATGATGACATACTGTCTTTTATGCCATAAAACCTAATATTATTTGTTGCTATTAAATCTTAATAAAAAATATGGTACTTATATATTATATGGTATAAAAATATGGTAAGTTTCGTCTAACGTTACAATTTCAACGTTGTCGTATAAATTAGCCATAACCAGAAGATATCAATGTTAAAATGCTATAAAAGGTAGGCAACTTATTAGCATATACTTTTGGGCTTGTAGTTCTATTATTTTTGGATATCAAATATTCATATTGGATGGAGAATATAACCTGATGGATCATAAAATATGATTTCAAGAGTTTTTCTTAATGTCAATAAACGGATACCTTATGTAGATAAAACTTTAGTAGGGAACAAGATATTTAAGTTGCTTTTGTTTAGAGCGTTTAAGTCTTACGGCATTTCATACAAAATTTCAAGTCCGTTTTTTCTGAAATGACGGAACCGTTTTTAATGAAACTTCATACGCTTATGCAGAATACATATGTCTAAAAAGTTACTAAAACATTTTCGAAAAATAGTGTTACAGCAAAATTATGCCGATTATAAATTATCTATAGAAAATATTTTTTAAAGACGTTTCGAAAATGTATTCTGCTTATGCGTATTAAATTTCATTAAAATCGCTTCCGTCATTTCGTAAAATAAGAACTTGAAAGTTTGTATGAAATGCCGTAAGGTGTAAACGCTCTTAATAACATTCTAGTAATTTTTTCTAGACTAGTAATTTAAAGGTTTTTGTGTTGTAAGTTTCAATTAAATAAGGAAATTATTTTACTCAAGAAGAAGTCAAATAAGCGAAGACACTGTAAATACATAGTAATTAGTGTAGTAGGAATAAGTGATCTTAAGTTAACCCTCCATTTTCGCACGGTCTCTGAACGGCTGGCAATATAAAAATAACACTATCAATCTCATGTCAACTGTTGCATTTGACTGTCTTAAGGGTACACAAGTCGGTCATTCTTCCATACAAACGTAGTATGGTGATTACTCGTCTGTTTGACGGTGTAGGTTCCAAACTAAAAATTTTATCAACTGGTATTGTCATTATCTAGCCCTGTATGGAAGCAGAATTGGAAAAAAAAAATTGGTTTGGAAGTTATGAGCGTCGAAACTTCCGCATATCTACACTAATTTTAACTCATCTTTGGGCGTAAATAAATAACAAATGTAGTATAAAAATGGAAAAAGTGAAACCGTACAGGAATAGATAATTTATTCAAAAGTCCGAATAATAATTTATTTTGAGTAGATACATCCAGTAGCTTTCCCATAATATCTATACGGCCAAAACTCAATTTATGAAATTAGACGCGCTCATTTTCGCTATAAATCGTCGTATATTTTACTAAACAAGTAAATAAATATATAAATAAGTAAATAAATACGAGATAAATGAATACTAAATAAATTAAACTATATAAATTAAAAACTTACTAAATAGGATGCATATTAGCCACGCCCGCCAACGAGTTCGAGCCGTCGACTTGTGCAACCTTAAGGAGGATGCACTAAGGTAGCTCTAGTCATACATATATTTCAATCCAGCTTTCAATAATATATTCTTTGAAAGCCAACAAGTTATTCCCACCATGAATAGTAAAACAGTTCTAGCTAACATACAATTGGTTCCTGGATGGTCAATTCCTTCCTAAGTTCATGTAATCTATTCTTAATGGTCTCTTACCAGTTGCAAGACCTTTATGTTCGTATAATACTCGGAATTTTAAGTCGCATTCCCTTATACGTCCGTCCGTATGGTTCACGGTCATCTACTAAACTTGTAAAACATTTTGATGCTGATATAAAAAGTCGTCAAAAAAATCTTTGGAGCAGGTACTGGATACGGTTTTTTTTAAGTCTCTTTGCAAGTTTTAAAACTCATAATTATTTTCTAAATATTGAGGTTTATATCTGTAAGCATAGGTACTTTAATATGTGTAGAAGTTTTTTCTAAACAGTTTATTTTTGTTTTAACATCTTAAGATATTGATAGGATTAAAAACATTAATTTGATCCCGTAGTAGTAGTAAAGTGGTAAGTCAATGTGATTTCCATTCGTAAGAAAAAACATCTGTTTACAAAAATAAACTCAACTCTACATTTATCAGTTGATTCGTTGATAAATTAATAAACCAAGCAGGAGCAGCGAGCTATATTAATAGTCAGTAATTGAAAATTAATATACCCAGCCTAGCATTGAACCTAATTGATAAACGACCATGTCTACAGGCATAAAGATAATCAGCGATAACACGATAACCGATAAAATCGAGTGCAGAAAATAAAATAACCAAACTTAATATTAATTATGTTAAAGTTTAAACAGAGAGTTATACTCATCAGTTACTCAAACTGTAAACAAACCAATCAATCAAACATGAGTTTTATTGATCAATTAATTCGCGACGCGTTTGTGTAACTTATCACTTGTTTGTAACCCTTTCAAATCAGCAGGGGGACTGTATCCGGGGGAAATGTCCGACCTTCAATGGCAAATATACCTTGCGACGATAAAGGGTTAACGCCGTAAAATGTTAACCCAAACTTGACGAGAAACGTGCAGCTTGATAAATCACATTCGTAAGGTTTTATGCTATACTATTCGATCTCTTAACTTCTTAAGACGAACTTACCATTTCAGAGAAAGCGCTCTTAGGCCTTCTAGCCGGCGTCCCATTCATCCTGCTACCGTACACGACTTAACAAAACAAAACAAACCGACCAATCCGATCGCACACAACTTTTTCACGGACACTTGTAGAGTTCACCACTGTCAAACTTTAGCATCGAACCTTCGCAAAACTTTTCTCAAGAAACTTGTTCAAATAATAAACTGAGTTGTAAGTTATAACGTTAGACTGCACTTAATTTAATCGATGACTTCATGCAATTATTTGCTGATATGTTATCGAGAAGTTGTGACTTGAAACCGGTCGTGCCGAGGCGAGTCGTCGGCCCCGTAGCTAGAGAGATACTGGCCGCTCCCGCTTGCCGGTTGCCGCGGCGGCGTTGCGCCCGCCAACGCCAACCGAGGTGCGTACCCCACCAAACCTGCATACTTTACGCGCCGGACAATGGGTTAACTATTTTGGAGGTTAAGTTCCAAATGCACGCGGTAAACAAGGGTTGGGTGCTTTAAACTATACTATATAAAAAGAAAATACGTTACAGTAGAACAATCAAGACATTCAATGCCACGACTGTTTACTTGCCACAGCTGAAGCGAGCACACATGATTCACTTAAGGCATGTTTACACTCTATATTTAGTTGGTCGCCGGTTAATCTTGCGCCTGCGACGGTGACGTCATCGGCCACATTTTATCGGCAGAAAGTGATTAAGTCGATAAAGGACAGCAATTATTGTGATCTCTTGTAGAGTGACTTCTGATCTCAATATCTTGTAGGTCATTGTACATACTTAGTTCGCGGAATTGTTATCTTTTACTTTGTTTGCGAATTCAATTGTTATTTTTAGATAGTAGTAATGAATGAGCGTGCTATCTCATATCTGGGGCCGTGTATCAGACAAATAGTCGCAGTATTATTTTGTTATACCAGTCAGAGAGTTTTTTTTTTAGATATTAAGTCGTCGTGTGAAACAATGTCTGCCCAATTTTAAACAGTTTATGATTATTATGTCATCTATGATAATATTCACATTTTATTTCAAGTTATTTAAAAATCGTAACATAATACAGAATAAATACATGAATTTGCATTGATTCAATATGCATATTGTATAGTGTATATAATAGTGTCTATTTTTCTGTTGTTAACCTTGAATAAAATATAAAACAGGTTTTAAGAGCACTATGTTTTGTAGCAAGTTTGTTTTTTTTCAGCTTTGTTTCTTTTATTCATAAACACTTAATTTGACACATACAAAACAGATAATTTAGACTTAAAATAATATAATCTAAATAGAATAAAAGATTAGAATATAAATTATCTATACTAAAAAGTATAGACCGTATTAACCTAATAATTAAGGTAAACTCTATTCAACTTCATGTTTCCATTTGATGTTATTTTCACGCTTAACCATTATCAGAGCAAGTGTCAAATTAAACTACTTCAAACGAAAAAATTAGATGAAAAAGTGTAAAATTGTTTGAAGTTGCAGAGCAAAATTAACTGTCAAATCATAATCAAAATAAATTTACTTTCCATGCACAATCCAAAAGTAAACATTAAATTATTCAATTGTTAACCACAATAATTAAAATAAAATAAACAATTGTAAGTTATCACAAAAACCTAATTAAAAATAACCAATTGTAAATAAACACAAAAATCTAAAATAAAAACCATTGGAAAATAAAATAATAAATAATTTTAAAATCCATTTGCATATGCCTTAGATATTAAATTATAGTAAATTAAATAATATAATTAACTGTATTGACACCATATTGGAGCTAAATTTTACGCTTCATCATCATCATCATCAGCCTATAATGTTCCCACTGCTGGGACACAGAGGCCTGTGTCCAGCAGTTCTCTATGAGAGGGAAATTTTACGCTTAGAATCATTTAATATCCATAAACAAAAACACTATAAATAAATCACCTTCCGACAAATTGTACAAAACAAGTTATATACGTACATAATAGTTAATAGCGACTCGTGATTATATGGACCATTATGTCTAGACGTTGCATATATTATAAAGGACAATGTGTGATAAGTTGTTTACATGTATTTATTCCTTTTATGTTGTATGGTGGACGTGCCTTACGTTGATTTGTGGTAGCGCCACCTATATTGTTGCCAGAGATGGTGTAAAAATTGAAATGAATGAAGGGAAAATTAGTTCAAAGAAGTACAAGAAAAAATTATAGAAAATTAAAGTCTTATGTACAAACGGTATATACTAGTAGCGAAAATAAATTTGGTAGTGTAGTAGGGAACGCATATATATGTATTTTGCAATTACCCACGGTACCACTGGACCAGTAGTGTAGAAGGGGAAAAAAATCCCCACGACACCACTAGTGGTGCGGTTTAGTAGTGGAGAAGGGAAGGAGGGGGTACTATTCGAACCTCGTGAAAGGCCATCGTGATTAAATGTGCATCTGAAGTTCCCCATTTGGTTAAGTCTATTTTCACCAACTTTCTCTTACTTTAAATAAAAGGTATATCGTCTGTAACGACAATTTTGATTTCCCTTTTTTGGAGACATCTCAACGCTAGGTACCTACGCTTAAACTACATTTATCCATCATCATCATCATCTACGTACATCCTATAAATGTAAGTACATGCAATCTTATTATCTATGGAGGCTTGTAATTAGCAATTTAGGTATATATTAATGTTATTAAAAAACTCAAAACATTTATTTCAATCAAACCATTTGCACACACAGGCACTTTTGAATGTCAAAAACAAAAGGATGAAACTACAGTCTCAGTCACAAGGCATAATAACTTGTCTGTACTAGTCTGAAAGACTTAATTAATGCAAGAAATAATAAGCACCATGTTATATTATAAATAGCCAAAAATCTTTAATTCAAGAAAAATGCAGTATAATAACAAGTCAAACCATTCCATTTCGCCACCAAATGCATTCACACAGACTTTTCCTCTGGCGTGAGAACCATAACTAGCAATTGTTATTCCCAGAAGGCTAAGTGCCTGGAATTTGACGTGCCACGAATGCATAAGCACTTGGACAAAACAGCTGATTTATACAAGGACGCCATTAATGCCTTCGTGATATGTATCGAATATATTATGGCGTATTATTGATGCTCCTTCATTGAATTTGACTAGGTTGGGGCTTCAATATGCTTTTAATCGATGAATCATACCTGTGTGCCATGGACACGTTTTGGCTTAAGTGTGAATGTGAATGGCAAACATGGCCTCTCAGTCTTAATGCATGCCGGAATGCATCATCTGTTATGCAATCGTATTGATGGATTACTACAGATTTATTACTGACTCCCATTACAGGATCCCATGATGAGATTCTGACAAGGTGTCAATGGGACCACAGGTGTATAAGCCAACGAATAAAAAAACATTTTGAAAATACCGAGCGTTTATGAATAGGGTGCCTGGTCGCTACGTACTGATCGGACAAAATCTAAGTCATCGATTCGAGGAGAAAAGACTGAAACAGCAGTTGTTTAGTTATATCAACCTACGAGGCGTTGGATGGTATACTTATTTTCAGAAAAATATTTGTCTAAAATCTAGATACAATGGGGTCTACACTATAAGTGTAAACCCTTGCAAATTTCCTTGCCAATTCTACCTTCCTCACCAATAAGACAGTAGCCAACAATTCGACATCTGATTGAAAAACACACGATATCAATCGTTATATAACTTTGAGCACTGCCCACTGCATCCGAGCCACCTTGAGCATAAGTAACAAAATGTCGCCAGTTCGCAGGTTCGGCGTCCGCAAACCAGTTGACGATATTCTAATAAGCCGGCCGAGGTAAAAGTAGCGGTACTCGCTACGAGGGTGACGGGCCCAGGAATGTGTAGGTCTTGTGGAGCTGCGGACCAGCTTTGTGTTAGAGCAAGGCTGTGCTGGCTGTGCAACGCGAAATTGAGCTTTGGATGTAATGAAAATAAACATAAACTGTCAATTCACCTTCCGTGATTATTGATTATTGTAAGTTCCCGATATTTCGACGATGATTACTACACGGAAGATTAAGTTAATTAAGTGACAGTGCAAGTTTAGTCATAAACCGTGAAAGTTTTAAACAGTGTAATGAAAATAGTTTATTTAAAGGAATAGAAACAGAAAACTGACTTGACTTGAACTATCGGGAACTCAATTTAAATAATAAATATTTACATGGTAAATCACCCGTTTCAAGTGATAATGATAAACATCTAAGTTTAGAATTAAGGGCTTTATAATATAACAGAAAAGATTAACGCGAAGTAACTGGTCAATCCAGACTAACCAGTAACCATGCAAAAGAGGCAAAGCTCGTCGCAAAGCTCATGAAGCTAGCAAATATCGCATTACAGTTAATAAGTGCATGGTATAAGCTCTGTGGAAAGCGCCACAACTTTCTCCAAGCAAACTTGTTTGTCTACTACTTAGAAAGATACTTGTTGCCTGTTGTATTTGAACCTAGACTTAGGATCGGTGTGTATTGGAGGGATTTCTTATTTCGTTTTCGATGCGATCATCGATCATGTTATCATCATATCAGGTTTGTATTCTACGCGCGCCTCAATAAGATTTCAGCAAATCGGAAGGGGTCCGAGAGGGCCGATGCCTGCCAGGGCTGCGGGACTGTTCGAAAGAGATACCGTGGCCCAGGAACATAAAGGACTAAGAAGGAACATGGATGGGTTATAGTCAGCACAAGTCTGACACTCACTCCCTTTTGTTCCGCCTAGAGCAGGAGGGGTCTTCTTCTTTATGGGGTTTTGGTTTCCGCACTTAGTCCCTTAAGTGGACCATTGTGCGTGAGCCATAGTGGCCGTTACTCCAACCAGCCCACCTCCCTCCAGAAGCAGATCACACTTCCCGGTCTACTCAGGGCATCCGCAAGGGATCCTGGTGTTCCCAGGGTCGCCTCGCGAATCTTGGTGACACCGGTGCACTCAAGCAACACATGCGCCACCGTTTCCTCCGCATCCATGCATGCTCTGCACAGGGGACTGTCGGTGATTCCTAGAGTATGGAAGTGTTTATTCAGTGAGCAGTGTCCAGTGATGGTCCCCGCCACCAGACGCAGGCCATCCCTGTCCAGACGCAGAAGGCGCCTGGTCAGCTTTGCGTCAAGGGTCGGCATAGCTTCCTTGGACTGCCTACACCCTGGTGTCGAGGTCCACCATTTTTCCGCCTGTGTTCGAGTGTGATCCTTTAACCAGTTATTTAGCTGCTTGAAAGGAATAATGGGTTCGGGTCCGTAGGGTTTTGTGCTGGATCCTCTTCTGGCAAGTTCATCCGCCGCATCGTTCCCCAGGGATCCACTGTGTCCTTTGATCCATTGTAGTGTTACCGTGTTGTGGTTTAGTACCGTGATTCTTTCTAGGGCATTATGGCATTCTAGTATTAGTCTCGACGTGATCTGATTACTGTTTAGGGATTGGAGAACTGAGGCACTGTCGGAAAGTATTCGAATATTGGTATTCATAACCTCCCTGGCCTCTATAGCGTGTGCCGCTTGGATTATACCTACACACTCAGCTTGGTAAACAGAGTTGAGCATTCCAAGGGGTTTGGATATTTTTATGTTTAGGTCGTTGGAGAACACCCCGAAACCTGTCCCGTCATCGGTTTTTGATCCATCAGTGTAGATTCTTAGCTCTTTTGTACCTGAGTAGTCACACGACTCCGCTGTCAGTACGATGTTGTAGTGTTTTTGGAAACAGTGGGACTTCAGGGTTCTGTCGATGGGAGATGCCATCATAGGCTGTTCTTTGATTGCATCTATTCTGATGCGTGTGTGTTTAATTCTGGAATCATTACTTAAGGTAATGCTTCGAGTCTGAAAGTCGCTTTTGCCGCCTCCTCTCTTACGACGAGGTGTAGAGGTGGTAGCCCCAGCATCACCTTTAAGGCGGCAGTGGGAGAAGTTCTCATGCTACCGGTGATTGCTACGCAAGCAAATCTTTGTAGTTTCTTGAGATCCTTTTGTGTCGTACTTAGATTGGTCCTGGGCCACCAAACTAAGGAGCCGTATGTGATGATTGGTCGGATAACTGTGGTGTATAGCCAGTGGGTGATTTTGGGGCTTATGCCCCAATTTCTTCCAAGTAGTCTTTTACATTGCCATAGAGCTATACTGGCTTTTGTGGTGATGTAATCAGTGAATATACTGAGCAGGAGGGGTCATTTTTGATGATTTCTCAACCGTACAAAAAAAAGTTTGTATTAAGTTTAAATGAAATATTATAGGGAAAAAACCATTCATTCATTTTAGTTATCTAATTCTTCTCAGCTAACAAGTTGCATTTGATACCCATATCATGGGAACCTTTGGCTTTTTGATTTATAATGATGTCATATTACGTAACCATGCATTGTCCTCCAAGCTAAATATGACTAGGTTTACTAGGAATGCAAAATTTAAGTTCAATCGGAAGGCCGGGAAGTTAGTCTAACTTTCAAGTTTTTTTTTACATAGTTAGTTACAGGTGAAGCTAATGGCGACCTTGTAAAACATAACTCTTTATTAATCTCGATATCAAGAATTACAGGTACTGGTTGAAATAGTATCCACAAACTTTTATAGGGAAAGGTGTCTGAAGTAGGAATACCCTGATGAAGTACAGATCCTGGTTCCGGCTTAGATATAAAATTTTAAATACAGTAAAAAGTTAGAATTCAGAATACATCTTTCCTTTAGTATTAAATGTTTACCGTAACGACTTTTTGCCAGACGATTATTTAATCCGATAGTTCACAGCACCTTGACATTATAACAATCTACTCAATCTAGTTTCAACCCCTATAACTAACGTCCCTATAGATCACCTAAAGGACAAGCTACATGCTACTTATTCTATTGGCGCGACCTTAACCCCCTCGTGGCTAATTTTAACTATTTTTAGATCGTTAACGTTGGCCGTAAGCGATGGACGAAATGCGGCATGATAGGGTTGAAATATTTATGTTAGGGTGTTTGGTCTGTTTTATTTTACAGGGAAATGATAATTAAATAGGGTGTTTATGCAGTCCCTTTAGTCTTATTAAAATAAGGGTAGGTTACCCTATCCATAAAAATAAACACAATATTTTTTTACGAAGTCTTGAGGAGAAATGTGGTAAATGATGCACAACGCTCTATTTCTCTCTAGTATTTATAAGAATTGTCAAACTTAAGTGGCAGTGGGCAGGGCACATTGCTCGCAGAACGGATGGCCGATGGGGTCGAAAGGCGACCGCGAACCGGAAGACGATACATTGGAAGGCCTCTCACTAGGTGGACCGATGATCTGGTGAAGGTTGCGGTGGTAAATGATGCACAAAGCTCTATTTCTCAAGCTTAAGTGGCAGTGGGCAGCACATTGCTCGCAGAACGGATGGCCGATGGAGCCGAAATGTTCGAGAATGGCGACCGCGAACCGGAAGACGATGCGTTGGAAGGCCTCCCACTAGGTGGACCGCTGACCTGGTGAAGGTTGCGGAGATCTGCTGGATGCGAATCGCACGAGACCGGTCAATGTGGCGACAGTTGGGAGAGGACTATGTCCAGCAGTACGTCTTTCGGCTGAAATGATGTACAGTCTTGTTGTAATAGTCAGTCATCAATCATCTTATATGAACGAAATTACGTTTTAAATTAAAAGCACTCGATTGTTCGAATTTGATTGGTCTATTGGTTGCAAATGTGCCTACTGACAAGAGGCCCGATTTCCAAGATCCCTGAGCGACCGACATTCCGGGTCGCGCAAAGAGTTATCGGGTGTTCCCATCAAGAATATCTCACGCCACGTAATCTGGATCTGTGCCCGGTTGCTGGCAATATTCTCACCCCCTATTACATGGGACTTTAACATAACTGGTGAAATGTGTTGCATTAGGTACGCCTCTACTCGAACCCTTCGGGGTTTACAGGCGTAACGTTATATTAAAACATACCAACAAGGTTGTAGCCACTTTACGCTTTCAAGATTACAAACTCTTTCATTAATTTGGTACTCCCGATACTTTGCAAAAGGACTCTCGAGACTCGCCTATGATTTCAAGGTCAAGGTGAAACCCCGACCTTGTATCAAGGCCACAAGGTCCCTATTAACTCGCCTCACGCAGTATATCCCGCCCTGCATTCCTACTTAATTTATGACGAAAATCCCGGCTTTCCGCACCACGTGGACGTTATATTTAAATCATTTACGCTCCAGTTAAACGTGGTTCTGGGAATTGTGGTGTTTACTGCAATGCAGTTTGATATAAATTGTCATAAACCACTTCTGGATATTGGGGACTCATAAAAATTATTTGCTGTTGTAGTATTTTTAACCCCCAACCACAAAAGAGGGGTGTAGCTGAGTATCTGTGTGTCTGGCATCATGGCTCCTGAACGGATGAACCAATTTTAATTCAGTATTTTTGTTTGAAAGGTGTTTTAATCGAAGCACATGTAAACAAGATGTGTATTTAAGCTAATGTTGTTGCCAAATGGTGTCAAGCAGACACAGTGGGAAATAAAAACAACAAAATGTCGTAAACCTTTATCACTCTGATTTGATTAAGCTGCAGAAAGAGTCGTGGCCCAGTGGTATGAGCCTCAACTTACGAAGTCTAGGTCGTGAGTTCGATCTTCATCATTGATGTGATATATGTGTGAGTGTTGTTATGTTTCAATATTTCAACATCTGCAATACTAGTAAACCTGCTAATGCATTGCTTTGATTGATAGATACACTCATGCTTTGAAACATTAATGTCAAAGTGTAGACTACACATGTTCAAAACTTTGTGAAGCGTGTCCTTTACCTGTGGTCTGGTGTGCAAAGCCTCGTCAGTCTGTACAGATCCAATAACTCTTTAATTACTTAACCAAATAAAGGTTAAGTTAGTAAACAATACCTGCTTACCTACACCGTCCATCATCGACCACTTCTTGAATTCAGGGAATACATGTTTCCTCTCCTATAGATTTAATTAGTGAAATCTATAGGGTGCCAGTCACCCTATAGATTTCGACGATCTCCACAACATTTCTGGCAATATATAGGGTGACTGGTAATTACTGACCGATACTTAAACACGTGATTATACTTATGATAACAACCAACGTTCCCAAAGAAACATTTCTTTTTTAATACTCATTCATTTTATCATCAGCTGATAGGAAACAGGAGCGCGCGCGCGATTTTCATAGGGCTGTTGAAAGCGAATGAGTTAAAAAATGGGAATAGGAAAGTTCAGTTTGTTATCATGAGGATAATCACGTGTTTATGTGTGGGTCACCCTATATCATATCTGCCTAGCCTTTCCCCAAACTATCTTGAGGTCGGCTTCCAGTCCAACCGGATGCAGCTGAGTACCAGTATTTTACATGAAGCGACTACCTGTCTGACCTCCACAACCCAGTAACTGGGTAAAAGATACCCTTGGTAAGACCGAATGTCAGACTTTTTGGCTTCTGACTACTCGTAACGACTGCCAAAGATCTAAAAATGACAGCCGGGAGCAACGGCTTAACATGCTTTCCGAGGCACGGAGGAATCTCGGTATGTAATTATGGTCACCCATCCAAGGACTAACCTTGGCAAGCACGGCTTGACCTTAAAGATCGTCCCGTACGGCTGTTATTATTTAGCCATGAGCTGCTTCCTATATATACCAGACACCCTATGTATTGCCCCGAAATGTTGAGAAGGTCGTGATTGATCTCCAGGTTAAGCCTGGCTTGCCTGGTTTGGTCCATGGATGGGTGACCATCCATTATAAACCGAGTTTCCTCCAAGCCTTGGATAGCACGTTGTGCCGTTGGTCCCGGCTGTCATTTTGTCATGTATCATCACGCTTATAATCCCCGAAGTCTTAAGCAGAGGTGTACCGAGTACACACATATTTCGCCAGTTAAGTTTAAGCATTGCACACTGCACACAAATCGAAACTCTGGCCGGCTAAAGAAAATCCTCATGGAATAACCCAATAACAATTTGTCCGACCCGGGAATCCAATCCAGAACATCATTGCTTAATCGCGCTTGCGAACACTAGAAGGGGAAATGGAACGGTTGGCGCAGTAGCTGCGCGGTCGACTGCTGCGCTGCGTGTCGCGGGCTCGATCCCCGCACGGAACAAATATTTGTACAGCCTACAGATAGTTGTTCCAGGTCTGGCTGTTCTTTTTTTTTTTTTGCCAGCGCTGCTGTTTGTTCGAAAGAGATACCGTGGCCCTGGAACACAAAGGGCTAAGAAGGAACATGGATGGGTTTTAGTCAGTCAAGTCTGACACTCCCTTCCGCTCCGCCCAGAGCGGGAGAAGTCATTTGATGATTGCCAATCCTAAAAAAAAGGTCTGGCTGTTTGCGTGAGTTTAAATGTTTGTAAACGCACCCACGATACGGGAGAAATTCCTAGTGAGGGGCAAAGTATTTAAAAAAAATGCCATATAAAGACAGCCCATAGCGCGAGTAGAACGTGGCACTATAAACTTGTATTAAAGTGAGTTGCTCCGCTTTACATACTACACTATAATTACTAACCTATTATTAGATTTAAGTACGTCGACCTCCGCTACAGGCCAATTTCACTGCGCCTAAGTAATTAAGCTAACACCTGTGTAGTGTAGCACACCGTTTATTTTAGACATAATTAAGTTAAGTTTTTAGCAAAGTCATTTAGTAAATGGACTGTATAATGTAGGTTGGTTTAAGTTTAACCAATTATTTTAATTTATTAACATGTTTTACTTAATTTATATTGTTTTGTTTTTTATTTTTCTTCTTATATGTTTGTTTTTACTGTAGTACAACTTTGAAACTATAGTATGTTTCAGTAGTTTTATGTTTTTATGTCAATTCATATTTTTGATTTACTTTTATTTAAATTTAAAACTACTTATTAATTTTAATACTTACTACTTTCATTTCGAAATTTTATCTTGACTTAAATTTTTGCAAAAAATAAAATGTTTATTTCTATTGTGAATCGTAGCTCCAAAATTTCGGGTGGAGTTCTGCAGCAATAATAATAATAATATAGCTTTATTTCAGACATACGTCCATTAATTTCTACAAAGAAAGCGTTAGTATGGTTGTTAGTAGAACACACACAAAAGAAAATAACAAGGTGTTAGTAATTTGTTAGTACTTAAACAAAAACAAGTTTATAATAATAATTAAAACCTATTTCCTATTTCTGTGCAGGTGTACATTTGCCCAGTACACAGTAAAAGGACTATCTATTTTATACGCTAACGTGCTGACGTGACGTGGTTTTTTCAACACTGCCCTCAGCGCGTCATTGTACTGAACACGCAGGGCGTTGTAAGCCCGCCGCGTAAAGTTGATCCACAGACTGCACGTGTAAAATGACTGACAGAAGGCTCTGAAAAGTAACAGTTTTACATCTGTGGTACATCGTGCGAATCTGCGGGCCAACATATTGCAGCGGACTGCCAACGCCCAATGATTCATAATGTTTTTTCTTTTGATAAAATTACGTTCAATTTTATTTAAATTCTGATGTAATAAAATATTAACATATGTAAATATTGTTACTGACCGTTTTTATATGAGTCTTAGTTACTTGAAATAAATAATTTATTATTATTATTAATCCGTAGAGGTGATCTGTACCTCAGGATCTTCCTATTTCAGACACCTTTCTCTGTATAAGATTGTACATAATATGTGAACCAGTGCCTTTAATTCTTGATATCGAGATAAATAAAGATTTATGATTTACTAAACTTTTGGCTAGTTACCCACAGTAAAAAAGTAATATTTTTGTTCAATATAATCTCCCTTTATTTCAATCCATTTTTGTTTGGATATTATTAATCCTTAATGAGGAGATCGTAGTTAAATAATAACAGCTGCACGAATCGATCTTTAAGGTGAAGCCGTGCTTGCCGAGTTAGGCCCGTGGATGGGTTATCATAATTATATACCGAGTTTCCTCCGTGCCTTGAAAAGCACGTTAAGCCGTTGGTCCCGGCTGTCATTTGTAGATCTTTGACAGTCGTTACGAGTAGTCAGAAGCCAAAAGTCTAACCAAGGGGTATCGTATTACCCAGTTACTGGGCTGTGGAGGTCAGACACTTCATGTAAAATATTATAATATTATTATTATTTAATATTATTATAGACTGAAAGCCGACCTCAAGATAGTTTGGGAAAAGGCTAGGCAGATGATGATTATTAATCCTTAATTTTATTGGTGTATCCGAAAATATTTGGACCTTACGGATAATTCCTGTTACTATCCTATTATGATTCTGCTGTCTGTATGGTGTCGGACGTAAAGAATAGCACCATCCCATATCTTCCCGTGGGTCGGGGTCGTGGGTGGGTGTCGTAAGAGGCGACTAAGGGACTTGCCAGAGAACAGCAGCGTTCTCTGTGCTTTTGCAACAACCGTACTGCGATCGCCAATCCGCCTGCCAATCGTGGCGATTATAGCAAAACCCCCCCTTTGGGGGAGGCCTATGTCCAGCAGTGGACATCTATCGGCTGAAATGATGATGATGATGATTCTGCTAAAGCGGCTATTTTAGACCCCTCATAAGTTCAGTGCTCATAAGTTAAAAGTAAGCTAGCAAGTCAACACCCATTTCTCCCATTTTAAATCTCACTTACCTCTTTCAATCTCAGACGAACAACCGACAAAAAAAAACTAATCTCAATACCCGCTATCCGGTCAGCAAAAACTAGTCAATGTTCTTTAGATGTTTACGCTCCGGCAGCGGCCATGCGCACGCGCCGTTCGGTCAACGTAACGGGACCGCATGTAGCATGCTTTATTGGTATCTTACTACGTAGTGGTATCAAGCTGTGGCTGGCTTGATTAAATCGATGAGAGAAGGTTTATAATTCATAACTTTCATATTTTAATATCTCACGATGTCCTCCCATACTTAAGTACCTCCTAATGCTGTAACATAGAAATATTGTAATACCAAATGATTTTAATGGAGTAAAAATGGAGTTTCTTGCCGGTTCTTCTCCATAGGAAACGACCAACCCGAACCGAGCACCTTTTTGTCGACGTAGTGTAGTGCCCATGTAGGCCTATGTAAAATAAAATATTTTGATTTTTTTGATTTTTAATGAGAAATATTTAAATGAATTATCAAGAAGGCTTCCACTTCCCTAGTGGAAGACTATCGAATTGCAAATTACTAAAAAAGTAAACAAATTTTCCCAGATCATTATCTGCCTAGCCTTTAGCTAGACTATCTTGGGGGCGGCTTCCAGTCTAACCGGATGCAGCCGAGTACCAGTATTTTAAATGAAACGACTGGCTATCTGACCTCCATATACCAATAACTGGGTAATACGATATCCCTTAGTAAGACTGGATGTCAGATTTTTGGCTTCTGACTACTCGTAACGACTGTCAAAGATCTACAAATGACAGCCGGGACCAACGGCTTAACATGCTTTCCGAGGCACGTAAGACACTCGGTATGTAATTATGGTTACCCATCCAAGGACCAACCTCGGCTTAACCTTAAAGATCGACCCGTGCGGCTCTTATTATTTAGCCACGAGCTCCTCCTAAACATTTTTTTCCAGATATGAGACCTTAAATACGTTATTACTCAACTTAACCATTTGTGCTAACATTATTCTTCGCTCACTTCTTGCTTTACCTGTTCCTGATCATCTTCTAAATAAATTATATACGGAAAGTAAAGCTTACTAGCTTGACTTTCCGTATAGAAACTGACTCAACAAAATCGCAAAAAAAACAAAGGTGGCTAACAAATATAGTCATCACCTTTACAAAACTTTAGTAATGTGTCGATTTAACCAATAAAATATTAGAAATATAGTCACAATAAAGCCAATAAACAAACCAACTGTATCGTTTCTACTTGACCTCAGGATCAGTTGAGAGGAACGCCATATTGAAGTGTTTGCGGGCAATGGGGATAACCCTTCTCAAATTTTACAGCCCGATGTGATTTTAAACCTTTTATTTTATTGTGTGTTTGAAGCCTGAAGCTTATGCACTTAACATTGAAATCAATGTAAATGGAATTTCTACTTAATTTATAAGCAGTGACAGTCTATTGAGAGCAGTGGTAGCTTATTGGTGGCAGCCCCGACTTACGAGCAGTAAGCCATGGGTTCGAACCCAGGCAAGCCCATTACTTCGTGTAATTTATTTCATCACCGCTGCCCTCAAAAAACGGTGAAGGAAAACATCGTGAGGAAACCGGCATGTCCTAGAACTAAAAAATCGAAGATATGTGACATCTACCAATTCGCACTGGGCCCGCGTGGTGGGTTACAGCCCACTCCCTGTCATAGAGAGGAGGCCTGTGTCCCAGCAGTGGGAACATTATAGGCAGCAGTGATGATGGTGATGAACCCGTCAAACAACAACCGGCTAAAACTCTATATTTTTTTAATAATTTCAAAATGAGGGACATAATCAGGCAAAGCTAAAATAAAATGTTCTCGTGTAAAACCACATAAACACCTTAAAATATCAAGCAATCATCTTTTCTAACGAAGTCCCCATAAAATAGCCACAAAATGCAAATACAGCCAGAAGATAAAGACCGTCATAAAGATTCAGGATACACCTGCATTAAAAAATCGCACCTGCCTTCAAATTATGGAAGAATTATACTTCGTTAAAACACAGGGTGTTTGGCAGACGGACCGATATATTTTAGGGATACGGGCAGCTATATTCCAGTGCTCTTAACTTGCCCGTATTTCTACATCGTTCTCACATATTTGTAATTCTTAACATGAATGATGTAACCAAGATTTTGTAACATATTTTGATTTAAAACAGTGTCCATGGTGTTTCTTGCCTATTCTTCTCCATAGAGATCTACGCTTTGGAATGGGCAACTACAGTTCTTTCACAAGTTATTATGCCTTGTGACTGGGACTGTAGCTTTAGCTTCGCGTTTTTTTTGTTTTTTGACTTTCAAAAGTGCCTGTAATGGTCTAATTGAAATAAACGCTTTGAGTTTGAGTGTTCACCTACAAAACTTATTTTCTATATGTCGCAGTCTGACGATTTTATTCCGCTAGACTCGGAATCATGTGGGCAGAACATGGGTTTCGTGCAATGAAAACACACACACACGGTACACTGCTTTTATCGAACTAACAAATTACTTGAAATTACAATCCAACACAATAACACTAGGCACCATGAATCGGGTTACAGTTTCGGGACGTCTTGACTCCGCAGCGGTCTGACACCGACTGTCCTCCCCGATGCGAACCAGAAACATCACGACTCTGTAGTAAGCGCGCTTAGGTGTGGGTAGACTGGTAAGTAGGTCGCTTGATGCAATCATTGGCGCGCTTTCGATTCATTTTCTGTCCGTACTATTGACCGGATCCGACACGGCCATCCTGCTTGCACACGTCCTCGTGTGTTGGTTACCCTGCAAACAAATACTCCACAACAGAATTTTGTTCCACTCGGTCACTCCTGACCAAACTTTAGATTCAACGGGGTGATGGAAATAAGAACATTGTAGAACTAGCCGTTTTGTTTTAATCGAACCGATTGGTAATAATCGAAAATACAATAATGATAACCCTGGGCCATGTACCATAGTCGTTCAATTCAATCTTTAAAAGTCTACAGTAAAAAAAAACTACCAGGCTTATAGAAACCGTCGTGTAAAGCCACTAACGCCACGGCTCTCTAGCCGACCAGCAATCGCATTGCTCTCACACATCCAGCGCATGGATCAAAACTAAAATTAGATCAAATAAACAATTAGGTCAATTAAAATGCTAGAGCAACCAAGTGTACCTCTTCATCAATCTAATCACCACATAAAGCAGGAATCTCATCCGTGGCCTATGGGCAACACTCAGGCCCTCCAACAAACCTCTGTTTGTTTTACTACGTTCCTCAAGAACGCCGAGTCCCACATGCATGACTCACTCTATGGTCTCTACAAGACCCGACCTCCGCCAGAGCCACCCGCGCACCGCGCATCCACGGACTACTATAAGCAGACACCGACTTCTAACGGACTACGGCTACGAAATGGCTACTGGTACGGTCTGACCATCCGAACCAAGATTCCAAACTATCTCTCAACTCTAAATCATTTTACTTCAAACGGTACTTGACCCTCGGGCATTCTCCTTAACCCTTCCTGTGCATACTTGTAAGTACGCTTAGAACTTAATGATCTCAATGTGTAGCGATCCCCCTCTAGCACTTCGACTGGTACGTGACCCCTGGCATCTTCCTTAGCCTACCTCGTGCGTATCTGTAGGTACGCATAGAATTTAAAGCTTTCCGTGTTAAGGATAACCGTATAAAACCTCAATCACTCTAAATAGACCTTTAATATTTAACAACCCAAAATCACCAATCGCAAAACTTTTAAATTTCGCCATCGTTTCGTCAACTCGGCACACTTGTCATTTTAAGCTAAGCTAACCCGTCACGTCTATACAAACCGTGTACCACCGGCTCGACACCTTAGGTACCGGATGTAATTCTGCTTGAACTTTACCGGAGTGAGACTTCGCTACTTAGCACGTAAGGCAGCTATTTACGAATTTTCAAACATACTAAGACTTTCCCAGGAACTAATTATAATCGAAAAGCTTTTCAGTAGTCTTTTCAGCACCAAGGTGAACGATAAGAGTCACGGAAATTACTGTTTACCGACCATCGGCGAACACGAGCTAAACAGGATAGGCATTTAGACCTATCTTTGAGTTGAATATGACGGTGAAAGACGCCTGAACTTAGCACTTAAGTCTTGGCTACTCATTGAAAGTTACATTCGTTGCCATAACAGTTAAAAACCGATTGAAACTTGTTACCACTATTATGCTTCACCGAATGTACACAAAAGATTTTCGTTAACGAAAACTCCCTTACCGTCATGTTTGCAACAAAACCCCGATTTAAAATCTCGCTACCTAACATGACGTCACTTTGTAAATAATTATCAGGCAAACATTGCAACAAAGTTTCGATAGGGGGTAATCGTTAATCACTACACAACATAAAATCTGTTCTGTACTGAATACTCGTGTCTGTACTATACCAGTCTTAGCAACAACGTGACCAATAAGTTTGCCATTAAATTTCGATAGAAAACTTTTTCACCAACGAGTATTTAGAATCAGAATAATAAGGAACAACTCACCCCTTTGTTGTTACGTGCCCGCAATGTTGCTTGTACGACGCAGACATCGACGCGCCGCTTGTTTGGCGCCCCGCCGCCGTCGGCGGGCCCGCTGTTCACTGCCATTGCATGCTGTCACCGACGCACGTACGCCGGACGGCTACGTGAACCGGCATGACACTTGACGCACAGCAAAGGCCTTTGCGGCCCTTTGTCGCTTGCCCGATGCCCGTAGCAGCCGGCACAGGCAGCGGCTTCTTCGTGCGACAATACGCTTCGTTTAGTCCTGGTTTCTCCCTGGTCCGCAAGCATGGCACTTGATTTGCGGTAGCGATGAACACTTGTGACGTTTTTCTTGCCCCCGTCATGGTCAGTGCGCATTACCTTTAGGGGTTCTCCTTTGGTTTGTCACTACTCAGGTTAATGAGGGTAGTAGTAAAAGTTACGGCACACACGAATCTGGCCTTGAACAATTATTTAAACTGGTACCACGTCAAACCTGGATAGGTTCTCAGTGTTTCGCAAACATTTGTGTTCAAGGTACATCTAGAAATTCGGTAGTACATTTTGGAGGTACACCGTAGATGGAAAATCACCTTCGTTTTCCGAGGCACATCAACTAATGACCACAGTACACCAGTGTGCCGCGGCACACTATGTTACAGCACTGTTACACTATGTTACACTGTGTTACACTATGTTACACTATGTAGATGCGGAGCCCTTCAACGCCTTGCTTAACGTCCAAATAAGCTGGATTCCTTCCACTGCACTCACAACACGAAAAAATTATTATTCATTCAAACTAGGCTGATAATCAGTACTTTTTGAACGTAAAAATTACACAAGACAGTCCCCCAAAACGCCCGCTCTTCGCCACTTCCTAAGTGTTTTAGCTGGGAAGAAGAAGTGGCGGAACAAACTCCCCAGCAACACATCTGTCTGTTAGGTTAGAAGAACCAGATTCTACACAAAACAAGTCAGCAATGGATGCCGCATTACTAGTGCGCATCGCACTCGGTGAAATGTGGGTATTCTATTACGTACACTCTGCCTAACCCTTCGGAGATTACAAGCGTGATGATATGTTATGTTTTGTCGGGATCAAAATCCGCTAACACACTAAACAAAAACACTAATCGCAAGCACTAGCTTGCTATTCACTGGCTGAGTTTTTAGTTCGCACCGCGGGTACAATTATTTGTCTTGCATTTCAAAAAGTAACAGTCACTGATTGTTATTGTCACTGTTCTCGCGTGTGATTGCATTAGCACGATTTGATCGCACTTCTGATGTCGCAGTCTGACGATTTTATTCCGCTAGACTCGGAATCATGTGGGCAGAACATGGGTTTCGTGCAATGAAAACACACACACACGGTACACTGCTTTTATCGAACTAACAAATTACTTGAAATTACAATCCAACACAATAACACTAGGCACCATGAATCGGGTTACAGTTTCGGGACGTCTTGACTCCGCAGCGGTCTGACACCGACTGTCCTCCCCGCAGCGAGCCAGAAACATCACGACTCTGTAGTAAGCGCGCTTAGGTGTGGGTAGACTGGTAAGTAGGTCGCTTGATGCAATCTTTGGCGCGCTTTCGATTCATTTTCTGTCCGTACTATTGACCGGATCCGACATATATTTTACTAAGTGCCATCACTAATAAACTTTTTTTTGTTTGTGGTCATAACAGAACGCAAAAACTTTTGACGTTATCTACAGTGTACTAACTGTTACTTTTTTAAAATTATTATTGTGCTTTCAAAATCTAAAAATTGTAGTAAGGAATGAAACTCTTTTATTCTATACTGGCTGCCCCGCGCAACTTCGTCTGCGTCACATTTTCCTCGTTTTCTCAACATTTTTCATTGCTGCTCCGCTCCTATTTGTTGTAGCGTAATGATATATAGCCTATAGCCTTCCTCGATAAATGGGCTATCTAACACTGAAAGAATTCAAATCGGATAAGTAGATCCTGAGATTAGCGCGTTCAAGCAAACAAACAAACTCTTCAGCTTTATAACATTAAGTATAGATAGAAGTATAGATTTCTTATAAAAAAAAATATGTTCTCGGGGCTAGTAAATAATATGGCATTACCAATCCTTCTGGTAATCCACCTTGGATTCATGTCGTCAGCAAATATGATGAGCTGGTTCAGCCCCTATTTGTGCTTGAGACTGAATATCCTTTGACAAAAAAATAGTCAGTCTATTTGCCAACCAGCCTGTATACGTCTGGTACCACCATTTGAGGCCCTTTCTGAGGTACGGATTACGAAGCGTTTTTGCCCGACCCCAGACGGTAACGAAGGGTAACGGTTTTAGGTACGTGCTGTTTAGCTTTTTACCGTACTGCTTAGGTGTGTTTATCTTAGTTTTTACTGCTTACATGAAATTGTTTGGTTAAGATTTAGTTATTTTAAGTAAAAGTAGGAGAAAGAATTGTTGTGCGTTTTATACATAGTATATCTATTGTTTTCCTAATTATGACAAACAACGCCGTGTCGCTGAACTGTCGTGATGTGGTCGTTGCATTTTTGACGTTATAGTCCAGAAAAAATGTCTTTTTCTTACCGAGTACCCAGTAGATCAGCTGGCTTACCATGACCTCTTAAAGCAGTATTGTTTTACTCATATTCCAGTGTGGGAAAGAGACGGAGCTATACAGGATGTCTAGCGCCAACGCTCCTCCTCTCGCATCCTTTCCAACACTGGAAAAGGAGTAAAACCATAATGTTTTAAGACGTCATCGTAGGCCCCATCTGAACACTGAATACAAACTTTTGTGCGTCAGTGGCTATTCCACCCCGTATACATTAATAAATAAAAACGAAAAAATAAACTAGAGTAGCTAAACTTACTACTTTACCATCATTTGCCTAGCCTTTTCCCAAACTATCTTGGGGTCGGCTTCCAGTCTAACCGGATGCAGCTGAGTACCAGTATTTTACATGAAGCGACTGCCTATCTGACCTCCACAACCCAGTAACTGGGTAATACGATACCCCTTGGTAAGACTGGATGTCAGACTCCTGGCTTCTGACTACTCGTAACGACTGTCAAAGATCTGCAAATGACAGCCGGGACCTACGGCTTAAGGTGCTTTCGGGGTACGGAAGAAACTCGGTAGGTATGTAATTATGGTCACCCATCCACAGACCAACCTCGTTAAGCACGGCTTAACCTTAAAGATCGACCCGTGCAG
Source organism: Cerastis rubricosa (assembly GCA_949152445.1). NCBI lineage: Eukaryota > Metazoa > Arthropoda > Insecta > Lepidoptera > Noctuidae > Cerastis > Cerastis rubricosa. Next base: position 4,069,815 of record OX424529.1, on the reverse strand, counting down.
CTGTTATTATTTATTTATTAAAACTATATGCACAAGTATAAAAACACTGTACAAAGGCGGACTTAATGCCTTGGGCATTTTCTACCAGTCTACCTTAGGGTGATGCAGAGAGAAAACATAGTAGGTGCAGCATAACAAATGGTTATAAAACATTTTACAAATAAAATATAAAGATTAATACATAAATAATATAACGATAAATACATAAATAATATAACGATAAATACATAAATACATACATATACAACTAACAACAATTTAATTATGAGAAGAATCTGCCAGCTTCTTAAGTAAATGTTCGCGAGCTTTAACTTTAAATGTGAACCGACTGTTGGCCAACCTGACGTTCAGAGGGAGTGCATTCCAAAGGAAGACAGCCTGGACAAAGAAAGAAGATTTGAGAAAACCAGAGCGGTGAGAAGGACAACGTAGAAGACGATTATTGGACGAACGAAGATTCTTACTGTGCGCAGAGCATAAGTATTGAAAATGTGTAGTCACATAAGAAGGAGAAGTAGGCTTATTAAGAAAATAAAATAGGGTAGTCAAAGCTCTCAACGCTCTGCGCTGCCGGATGGGCAACCATTTTAAAAGTGACCGATGTGCAGAGACATGGTCATACTTACGAAGATTAAATACGAATCGAATGCAGTTATTAAGAAGTCGGTCAAGTTTATTGAGGAGATCTGCATTCAGGTCGTAGTAACACACATCACCATAGTCAATTATGGGGAAGATTAGGGACTGTACAAGCGTTACTTTTATGTGTGATGGTAGAATATTTCTTAGCCGATAGAGCGACCGCAACGTTCCGGTGACTCTCTTGCTCACAATCGCGACCTGCTTACGCCAGTCAAGGCAAGTGTCAACATGCAAACCCAGATCTTTGACGTCAGAACTAAACGGAATGACTGTGCCGTCAAAGGTAACCGGTGGCACCGTTAAGCCATTCAGCCTTCTCAGGCTATGAGGGCTCCCTACAATAATAGCCTGGCACTATGTTGGGTTAACCGCCACCCCGAAACGATCAGACCAGTTTTTGACAAAATGTAAATCCCGGTTTAGCTTTTCGATTGCATCGGACAAGCTGTCAACACTTGCCTGACAGTAGAGCTGTAAGTCGTCAGCGTAAAGATGATACACACACTGAAGCTCGGTAGTTATGAGATCTATAAAAATAGAGAACAAAAGTGGAGATAAAATACCGCCTTGAGGGACGCCTGCATCAAGATCACACCAGTTGGAATTAGAGTCACCAGCAAGAACTGACTGCTGACGCCCCTGAAGATAGGAAGAAAACCATTTCAATACCTCGGGAGAGACCATGACATAGGAGAGGATGGATAAAAGGACTTCGTGACTGACGGTATTGAAAGCATTCGAAAAATCGATTACCACAAAAACCGAAACTTTAGTGTCTTCCATTCCCCGCCTTATATCGTCAGTCACTTTAAGAAGGGCTGATACGGTACTGTGGCCGGGCCTGAACCCGGATTGCAATGGACTGATAAGAGAGTTGTGGTGGATGAAGTGGGAAAATTGCTTGTGAACACAGGCCTCAAGTACTTTAGATAAAAAGGGAAGGATGGAAATAGGTCGAAAGTGGCTGAGGAGAGTGGGGTTAGGAATTTTAGGGAGTGGCCGAACATGGGCTTTCCGCCATAGAGAAGGGAAAACACCGGAGTAAAGGGAGAAGTTAACGACATGGGAGATTGCAGGAAGGAGCTGATCAAGAGCCGTCACAATCATGTGACGACTGATGTTATCACAGCCCACGGCTTTGGACTTAATGGACAGGATTATCTTCTTGATCTCTCCGGGATCGACTGGGGTGAAGACAAATGGAGAAATATTGGGACGCGACAGACCAGCAAGATAGTCAATGGTATGACATTTGGTTTGACTATCAAGAGTAGGTACAGTGGAGAAATGGCGATTTAGATCGTCCAAACCAAATGCCTTAGGAAGGTCTGAATGCCGCGATCTGCCGATACCTAGAGTTCCAAGGAATTTCCAAATATCAGCAGGAGAAGCAGAAGTAATGTTATCAAGAATGTGGCGGCGTTTAGCGTTGCGTATCATCTGATTACAACGATTGCGGGCAGTTTTGAAAAGGGTCCAATTGTCCTCGGACCGATCCTTTTTATATTTCCGGAAGGCGCGATCCCTTCGTCGCATTGCCATCCGAACTACATTATTCATCCATGGCGCAGGTGGACGCTTCAGCTTGACTTTCCTGACAGGAGCGTGGGTGTCATACAACTTGACTACAACCGAATTAAGAAAACTTACTTTTTCATCAACTGAATTATATTATATTATATTATCTAGCCACGAGCTCCTAAATTAACTTCTTTACCATTGGTTTATAACTAACTAGCTGTCCCGCGCAACTTCGTCTGCGTCACATTTTTCCCGTTTTCGCAATATTTTTCATTGCTGCCTCGCTCCTATTTGTCATAGCGTGATGATATATAGCCTATAGCCTTCCTCGATAAATGGGCTATCTAACACTGAAAGAATTTTTCAAATCGGACCAGTAGTTTCGGAGCCTATTCAATGCAAACAAAGTTCAAGCAAGCAAACAAACAAACAAACAAACTCTTCAGCTTTATAATATTAAGTATAGATAGCTAGTTTGTAGTTAAAAGTCTGACATCCAGTCTTACCAAGGGGTTTCGTATTACCCAGTTACTGGGTTGTGGAGGTCAGATAGGCAGTCGCTTCATGTAAAATACTGGTACTCAGCTGCATCCGGTTAGACTGGAAGCCGACCCCAAGATAGTTTGGGAAAAGGCTAGGCAGATGAGCTGGTTTGTAGTTTTCAAAATTAAAATCAAGATCTTAGCAAAAATGATGATAAATATCATATTATTACAAAAAAAAACAATACCAAAACGATTAACCTTTTCATTTTTCGAAAGATGGGATGACCTATCCTATATCAGAAGATGATCCTCAACAAGAGACCTTCGAATCAGTATTGTTAGCTGAACTAGTAACATTCTAAGCAAAACATTTCAATTTAAATATTCATAGGTTAATCAAAATTAATGGTAGTAACCTATTCAAGTTGATTTATAAGCTAGCTGTGTAATTTATAGGGGTGGATTCTAGTTTGTGGCGCACTTTTGATATCATAACGGATTTGGCCAAACTGGTCCAGATATCTTTGGAGCATTAACTGACAGAGTTAGGTGTAAATACTAACAGCCGCTCGAGTCAATCTTGAGGATAAGCCGCGCTTGCCTAGATTGCTCCGTAGATGGGTAACCACCGATTTCAATCCCGTGCCTCGGAAAGCACATTAAGCCCTTGATCGCGACTGTTAATTGTAGATCTTCGGCAGTTGTTACAGGTGTCAAAGATCTACAATGTAAAACGCCCCGGCTGTCATTTTTAGGCACAGGTACTACTACTTAGAACGTCAGTCATCTGCCAGTAAAAGTTGCGTCATAATCGGTCCTGTAATTTGGGAGATTAGCTGAAACAAACAGACAGACAAACGAAAAATGAAATAAATGTGCTTTTGCTAAAGTGACGCATACTCGTTTACTTTAAAAAACGGTGATTTTGAAATTCAGGCACTTTAATTGTATTTATTTGTAGAGATACTTGCATCAAATATATGACAAGTTTTAACTGCCCTCCCCATCGTATGAGATGGTTGAAGCAAGTATCGAACCACTGAAATTAACTCGACTAAGTTCAGTTTAACTTAATTAGCAAGCTTCGCTGATGTCCAGGCAAACTTGGCTCCAATCCCATCCATCTTGGTTAGATACTTAAAAAAATATTTTTTGCTTGAAAACATCTATAATGAATTATTAGATATTATTTATTATCGTGTCTCGTCTTGTTAGAAGGTTTTTTGGGAGTTAGGTAGGACGGCTTATTGATGAATGTTATAAATGGATAGGACAGGGTGTTGAGAAACGTCCATGGTTCTCTGCGTTGTGTGACAAAGTATTTTCAAGTTTAACATAATATTTTTAGGTCCAGTTGAAAACCAGCATCGGACACGAGCTGCTCGGCAGTTTGCTGAACTGGACTTATTTGGTGCTGTCGTTTCTGTCTAGATTTAATTAGAAAAATCGTTGTGATTTGAAACTCGACGAAACGAAATAGCGACAGTAAAAAGAGACAGACACATTTTAACGTGGGAGAAAATGAGATAGGAAGCATTATACAGTTTCTTATGTTCGTGGTTCTCTTTGAGCTATAGCCTAAATTATATTTTGTGGATGGGTGATCAAGGTTAAGCAACGGTAGCCGAGGTCAGTATGTGGATGGGTGATTAAGGTAAAGCAACGGTAGCCAAGATAGGTCTGCGGATGAGTGATAGTTACCATAAGCCTCTTTAATCATTTATCTAAAATGTAAGCTCTGAGTCTGAATAAATCTATGTAATATATACGAATAAAATGTAAAATAATTATCAAACTTTGTATAGCTATGATCATTACTAAAACCTACAATTATCCTCTTTCCGAAATTTTACATTTGTCTCATTATCTTGAAGACAAAATTTTTGAAGGTTTCCCTTCTACCGCGTGTGAATTGCACACATGTGGCATGTGCCAAATAAATATGTTTACTGTCTTTCTTTTTATGAAGACTTTTGGTATGCGATTTTTTAAATTTTAGAACTTCACTGAAAAGGAAGTACTTCTTTTTCAAAAGATTATCCTATTCCGGAAGATTCCACCATACATTATAATTTAAATCCTGTACCAGTGCCAAGATTCCACCGTACATTAGAATTTAAATGTTATAACAATGCCAGTAACATTATTTCATAGGGCATACTGAGTTACGCACGATTTCAATCAATGTTTAATTTGGTTTGAAAATTGGGTACTAATTGCATTTACACATCAAATCATACAATTGGTATTCACATTCGTTTTACTAAAATTCCTTACTTAATTACCAATGCAGGTATTTCGGTTGCTAATTTTGTGTACATTTTAGGGGACAGTAATTTTTAGAGTAAAGTATCAAGGAAGCTTTTTCCATCGTAGGTGCCTTCTTAAACCTCAATTAAGCATCCTCAAGTAGGTACTTACATGTAGGTTTTGTATTAATCTTAGGTGTCGCAAATTGAGATACAAGAGGAGCATGGCACACACGGAGGCCAATACTAAGTTGTGAGTGGAACAAAGCTTCCAATGACTTAAATTCCAGAGCCAATAGCTTCGACCAATACCTGAGGAGGCTCTCTTTGGGCAGCTGGGTGCAAAAGCGGTATTTCAGGAAATGGCTCGCATTGTTAAGGAGGTTCCTGTCCGTAGAGCAATGCCTTGGTATCTTGGACCCAGTTCCCGATATCAGTGGAACTCTATCTATTAGTATTCAGGATCATACAGGGTTGTTTTTAACAAATTGTGTGTGAAAGTAAGTGAAGGAAATAATAATTACGATGATGCTTAGCTGTTAGCAGTGTCCTTATAATGGTGAAAGACACAGTTATCCCCCATTAACATGATATATGTATTCTATCCGCCAGGCTCGCAAACGATTGCGTCGAAGCGCCAGATGTTGCCTCTGCTGTATATATGTGCTGTATTATTAATGTAGCCATCGCTATATCATACAGGCCTATTTAATTCATAGCTCTGAAGGGTTGAAGTGTACTGTTAAGATCAGGCTGTTGAAGTAACGCAGTAGGTATGACTTAACTTATTAAATTGGATTGAGCACTGGTGGTCTACCATGACGTCTTAAAGCAGTATTGTTTTACTCCTTTTCGAGTGTGGCCATGTTACACTGGATATGTATAGCTTCACCCGCGCCGTGTGAATAGAAGGACCACTGCTATTGCCAAAACATAAAAATACTAGAAAGAGAACCCCACTTTTGAACAACACAAAAAAAAGATGACACAAACAAAAAAACGCAACTCGGTATTTGAATTAGTCTGGAACGATCGTCGTGTTTTTCATCAACTCAGTGTTGCTGCAGCAAAAAATTTAAAAGGTGGTCCCAAGTTGCATTTTTTGTTAGCCCTCTGGGAAATGACTGCCATGATGACGACGTGGTCAAGTCAGCGTCGAAATTAAACAAATTTACGACATGTCCGTTTGAGGTTTGGCAAATTAAAACACTGTGCGAAATTTTGCTGTTATTTTTTGTGACAAAACAATTAATTTTTGGCGCAGTTTGTGGCGTGTTTGACGTGTTTATTTTATTTGTTGGTGGTGTGATATATTGTACCTTGTTTATGTGGTAAAAGGTTTCAATTTTATCTGGGCTGTCTCTAATGCCTGCGGCTTAATTAAGTAACACACTTACAATGACAATGGTTTTCAATTTGACAGTGAAGCAATATTCATTGCGTTTTTTTTTGTGGTCGACCAGACGGATCTGTCAACCTTTTAAAGCAATGGAATCCTTTAAAGCCTTTCGGATTGTAACTGTCACTGAGTCAAAGGTTACGCAATTGCGGTGCGGGTGACAATAAACAGAAACTCCTTATGTCAACAAAGCACTGAGCTGAGCTGATCAGCATCCTTTTTCGTTTCTGTAGAAATACTGCAGGCAAATGAAAATTAAAGTCCAGGTGGCCTATTGCAGCTAGCGAACGACATTTTCTTGGTAACGGGCAGACAGTTTCCATATTTTTTTTGTGATCCTAAAGTCAAGGAAATTGTCGTGGATTACTTACCATTTACTATGTTTTGTTTCTTTACAGTTGAAACAACTGGGGGTTTGCCCCAGGCAGTATTTCTGACTGGCTCTTCACTCAACACAATTATGAGCGTTTACGCCATAAGGCATTTCATACAAACTTTCAAGTTCTTATTTTCCGAAATGCCTGCACCGATTTTAATGAAACTTCATTCGCAGAAGCAGTATACATAGGTCTAAAAAGTTACTAGAAAACATTTTCGAAAACTAGTGTTTCAGCTAAATTAGACCGATTATATTTTAAATCATCCATAGAATCAGAAACTAATTATCTTTTTTTCTATAAGACATTTCGAAAATGTTTTCTAGTAACTTTTTAGACCTATGTATCCTGATTATGCGCATAAAATTTCATTAAAATCGGTTCATTCATTCGAAAAATAAGGACTTGAAAGTTTGTCTGAAATGCCGTCAGACGTAAACGCTCTTAAGTCTTGCAATTTTCTCTGAAGACTAAACAATATTTTTTGCGGTGGTAAATAGGTAACAAATGCGTAAGTAAGGGTACTCTATTTTTTATGTAGCTTTAACTAAGTTAAGTAGTAATTTGGCGCCTAAACGTTCTATTGTTTATTTAGTTAGCTTATTTTTATTACTTGGTTTTACTACATATAAATTAGTCCTTTTCTGTAAATATTTAGTTTTAATTTCTGGATAAATTAATATCAAGTAGGTATGGTAAAACATAATCAATTTTCGTAAAACTTTTGAGTTTGATTTTAAAATATGATTCAACTGAAAACTGCACTCATTTAGAATTCACAGAAGTACGGTCTACATCTACGTACTTAATAATTTAAGTCGTAAGAAACAAACATTCCTTACATTCTTATTATTAGGACGTAAGGATAACGTTGCATCAGCATCGAATGCTCAGCCAGTCACAAGGCCTTCGCTCTCGCGGTGCACTTAGTCATCAATAATAAGCATTCAAGTATTTGTAAGCCGTGCCATTCTACGGTAATTGCTTATGATTTTATCGGCTTTTCTGTTCTGAATTTAGTAAGCTAGCACTTAGTTAATCCACAAGCTTGAATACAAACCTAGAAGTTACTTATGTGTAATTGCTTGTTCGATAAGTTAATGTGTGTATGTTTAAATGGTTATTCTTGAAAGAATTTGACATTAGCACCATGATTAGTATGACAGCTGAATGGACCGATGATCTTAAAAAAAAAGAATAGCAGAAGACAGGGTGTTTGGGGTTTGGAGAAGCCTAGAATGTAATCGTTGGACTGCAATAGGCTTATTTGATTTATTGATTGATTGAATATGTCATACCTACCTGTCAAAAGGGAAGAAACAGAATAGTAAAAATAGAATAAAAAAGAAGATACAGATACGGAAGATAAATGAACTGTGAGAAACGGCCATAATCGAACCCACCAAAAATTCATCCCATCAAAATATAAAGGATGGGTCACCTTTTCGGTTTTTCCGAAGAACTTAACCGATGGAACCCTTGACCGTGGTTGTTCTAATCCTTACTTCGCACAGATTCTTTTGATTATTACTTCGAAACCAAAACATTGAACCAACCTTACTCGTGAATGATATTAGTCTATCAATTCGCTACATTCCTAATATTAAATTACCCAGTTATTTCACAGGCGTATAATATTCAATACAAATATTTGCCAAGGACTTTTCCCTTCGCCGGGGACTATGGGACATAATGATGATGTTACACGGGCGATTAGCAAGGCCGATTTGTAGGCAACACTTGGCAACTATTACGTAATATCCACACGGAACTTGCCACTGCTAACATTGTCAATGTAGCAGAGTTCTGGTGGAAGTCAATTTAACTTGAATTTAGGAATTATCAACGCGACTGCTGAGAATGAGGTTCGAATCCCGGGTTGGGAAAATGTTATTGGGTCATCAAAAATTTCTCAGTAGTGGCACGGAGTCTGGATTGGTGCCCGGTTGATAGGCTCGTCCCCTATTACATCAGACTTAAACATAAGTGGTGAAATGTGTGTGTACTATTAGGTACAGACAGCGTCAGTATGTGCTAACCCCTCTACAGTCCGGCCGAGTACGCCAGGGGGGTAACTACTTAATGACGTAGTCTGTACACCTCTGCCTAACCTTTTGGTGATTACAGGCGTGATGTTATGCATGTTATAGGAATCATTGACAGCCGACGCCTACAACGGCTTTCTACGTAAGATTCTTCCGAAGGCACCAATAACATTGGCAAAGTATCCCAGTAACAGATGATCATGGAACTCAGCAGTAACTTCCTCATACCATTTTGTTTTGTTGCAACCACATTTGACAGCCCCTGCCCTCCTGATAACCGACAAACTCTTCAGGATCAGAAAAAACTGGTACGGACTAATTGTGTACCGGCTGAGGACACTGACAGATATGAAGTAAAGTATCTGTCCGCTTCCGGCGTCCATTTTGGGCCGGCTAAATCCTTTACCAAGGCATGGCCGTTTTTAAATGTACTGTTCATGCACAAAGCTGAATCCTCTTTGGTAAATATGTCTCTTAAAATAAGGTAAAACCCAATTCTGAGTTAAGCTCGACGTTGTACACACGCTACATATTTTTTCTTGTTTGTATATCGTTTAATTTGTGTGCAATAAAGAATAAGAATGATTAAGAATAGCATTACCTATGACCAAACTTTCTTTTGAAAACCTAGTTGCTCCGATTGCTATAAAATGACATCTGGCAACTAAAAATTGCCCGTCTAGATATTGCAACAATGCTTCGTGAACAAAACGACTAAATTATACAGATCGGGACACGAACTCATCGCCTTTTTTAGGGTTCCGTAGCCGAATGGCAAAAAACGGAACCCTTATAGATTCGTCATGTCTGTCTGTCTGTCCGTCCGTCTGTATGTCACAGCCACTTATTTCCGAAACTATAAGAACTATACTGTTGAAACTTGGTAAGTAGATGTATTCTGTAAACCGCATTAGGATTTTCACACAAAAATAAAAAAAAAAAACAATAAATTAGGGGGGTCCCCATACTTAGAACTGAAAACCAAAAAAAAAATTTTCATCAAACCCATACGTGTGGGGTATCTATGGATAGGTCTTCAAAAATGATATTGATGTTTCTAATATCATTTTTTTCTAAACTGAATAGTTTGCGCTAGAGCTACTTCCAAAGTGGTAAAATGTGTGTCACCCCCCCCTCTAATTTCTAAAGTAAGAGGAGGAAAATTCTGAAAATATTTAGGATTGTAGAACGTAAAAAAAACTATCAACGAAAATTGGTTTCAATAAGAGATGACGTTTAGTTTTTGAGATATGGGACTTTTTCATCAAACTGCAGCAGTAACTTTGTTTTTCATAAACATACTATGAAAAACAAATTTAGCTTTGCGGTTGTGTGGAAGTTTACTAACTAATACTACTAACTAATGAATGACAGTTCAAAATATTGTTATTATATTGTTTGTGTTGCTCTGTATGGTGTCGGACGTAAAGAATAGCACCATCCCATATCTTCTCGTGGGTGTCGTAAGAGGCGACTAAGGGATTTGCCAGAGAATGGGCAGCAGCATCCTCTGTGCTTTTGTAACAACCGTACTGCGATCGCCAACCCGCCTGCCAAGCGTGGCGATTATGGCAAAACCCTCCAAAATGTCAATGTAGCGACGCTTGGGGGAGGCCTATGTCCAGCAGTGGACGTCTTTTGGGCTGTAATGATATTGTTTGGAGCTATGGAACCCTGTGTGCGAGTAACACTCGCACTTGGCCGGTTTTTTTGTTTACAACTTGTTCTGTGACCGCAAATTGTTGTAAATTGGTTATTACTTCAAAATACCAGCAGACTTAGATGAATTACTGTGTTTATGTTGTTTCTGTTTTTTTTCACACAGGAATCATCTTGATGACTTTAGTTTTATTGTTTATATCTTATGACAGTTTTAGAAGAATTTATTTTATTTTTGGTGTACACATTTTACAACTGCCTTTAGTAGCCATTGAGGAAAACTTGCTCTGTATGGTGTCGGACGTAAACAATAGCACCATCCCATATCTTCCCGTGGGTGTCGTAAGAGGCGACTAAGGGACTTGTAAGAGAATGGGCAGCAGCGTTCTCTGTGCTTTTGTAACTACCGCACTGCGATCGCCAACCCGCCTGCCAAGCGTGGCGATTATGGCAAAACCCCCCTTATGTCAATATGGCGACACTTGGGGGAGGCCTATGTCCAGCAGTGGACGTCTTTCGGCTGAAATGATGATGATGATGATGAGGAAAACACAACAGTAAAGTCTGACAGACCATTCCGTCCACCTCACGGTAAATTAAATTAAAATGGTTACTATACGATACAGTGACACGGGGTCGCGGCAGACCACGAAGGAGATGGCGGGACGAACTGGATGTCTTCCTTGATAATTGGAAGGAAGCGGCTCAGAATCGTAACCGTTGGAAGGAATGGAGGGAGGCCTTTGCCCAGCAGTGGGACAATACAGGCTAGCTATAATAATAATAACTATACAATAATACAAACTATATAAAATATATATTGACTTGGCTCGCGAGGTTGTCGACATGTGGCCTGTTGACTCAGCGATCATTGTGCCGATAGTCGTATCAGCCAATGGCCTAATTGCCAAGAGCCTCGACCAATATCTGAAGAGGCTCTCGTTAGGCAGCTGGATCAAGGGCTTGATTCAGAAAGCGGTACTCCTGGACACGGCTCGTATTGTTAGGAGGTTCCTCTCTCTGGAGCCCTGACCGCCGGTAGCTTGGACCCTGTTCCCGATACCGGTGGGCTACTATTTTTATATTTTTAAATGTTTTTATATTTTTTATTGATTTTATGTAAGAATATTTAAAAATGTAAAAACTATGTTATAGAAATGAATAAACGGAACTATACGATATGTACGCAGCGTCAACTAATAGGATTTTGGCCCGTCATTTGATTAGGACCAAAACGTTTTATAATTGGGATCCAGATTTGATGAACTATAATTATCTATCATCGCTTAATGTGCCCATCACAATACTCAGATCACGAAGCAATTAGCACAAACCGCATACATAATTTAACTGTCGCTATATGACGTGATTTCACGCGACAAGCCTACCTCAGGCTAGTCATACATGCGTGAGGACGACGTGAGGGCCAGAGGCGCGGGAGTGTCGCGTGAAGGGCACGGGAGGGGGGCAGGAGGGGGGCGGGAGGTCGTTCGACGACCCGCGTAGGTGGCGAGGTCCAGCAATGTGCTGTACAGCTTTGAATGCGACACGCTATGCCTCGCGACGGCTGTGCGTGGAATCACCAACCACATATCAGTAAGGTGACGTGGTTTGTATGTGTTTGATGGCGGGTTTGGCTCAGCGGTTATGACGAATGTGGGATCGTGAGTTTGAAGTTGGGCTGTTGCAAGTTTGGAGGGAATTTAGTTCTAGCACTTGATTTTGTAGACTCATTCGATTTTATGCAAATAATCAGGAAAAGTTTCAAAAGGGTAAAAGTAAAAATGGGCCGGAATTGATGACATTCTTCGTGTAAGTGTAGGCCAGACGTATACCTAGCTAAATTGTGCGCTTAATTCACCACGAACAGGGTGTTTCTGGATGGTAGAAATATCAGCACTTAAGAAATAAATTCACTTCTTTCATCTAATAAAAAATATATATAATCCTACATCTAGGTTTTTGTGGTCAGCTCGCTAGAACTGACCTCATCTAAGACAGCAACGAAGGGTTTAAGGAACAATACTCATGGATCACCCAGATTGTCTCATATATTCTGGAGATTCGACGTCAGACAGAATATTCGTGGGATGGTCTGCAATTGCAGTGTAAATGAAAGTTTGTCTGTACTGTACCTACATATTACGTATATTATGTACAATTGACGTACAAAGCTACTGTAGGGCCACTTCCCATCAATACCACCACCACCTATGTACCAACATAAAAATCAAATACTGAGAGTTTTATTGCAGTGTCTGAAGTTAACCACGTGGAACTCCATTCCGGATATTGTTAATTCTATATTGTTTGTTTGGACGGGTTAGTAACTGATGACTTATTAAAAATGAGTTTCGTTTTTAATACGACACTAGCTTGTGTGTAGGTTGCCCCTCCGCCCTGTTTATCGCAACCAAAGTTGGAGTCAAGTAAAAACTCGGTGGACTTAGGCCGAGTTTCAAACTATCTGCATAAAAATGACTGATGAATGAATGATGATGAATGATGATGATGATTTAATGCCACTACTTGAACGAAAAGAAGAACGAAAGCTAATACTTATAATTTTATTCTTTTTTGTTGTTGTGATTAACGCCATCTATGGGGTAATAGCAGAATATTGTTTTAGCGCCATCTAGGGGTGAATAGCCGTATCACTAGTTAATCTATTGAAACTAGGTGGCGCTACCCTACCGAACACAGTATATTAACATATTTTTATCACAAAAATATCCAAGTAAAAAATATTAATTTGGTTTGAATGCACCATTTGTTGTATTTCTTTGTAATGCGCAGACTTTAAATTTGAATAAAATTGGAAATGTGTTAAACTATTACAGTTTCTTTCATGCATAGATAGCGTTGTACAATAAAACCTTGTTTGTAAATGGCGCGTGCGGTAATTTTTGACTTTGGGAATATTATTTACGAAGAGTAATTTTTAATATCTCAGGCCGACCTGATATTCTTTATTTTCTTACGCGTTGGTTTCATTCGTGTGATTAGCCTAATCACATCCACGACAAGAGAAAATCGGCATTTTAGTTTAAGAATCTAAAATTTCATATTTCATTCTAAACTATTTTCAAATCTAATTTTCTGAACATAGGTAAGGTGGCATCTAAGCATATGTTTTTATACAAAAAAAAAATCTGAAGGTTTTGGTTCTGTCCGGTATGTTTTTGAAATAAAAATTATTATAAATATTAAAAAAAAAATTGTTACTTTTTTTGTCTTTTTCATTGTTTGGAACACCGTCTTCAAGCACAATTTCTTGACTCTCATCAATTTCGCCAACGTCATTCTTATCGAAAGGTAAATATACGTTTTTCATTTAACCCAGTGACTGATATAATCACACAAAAATGCAAGGTTATTAGACTTACTGACAAACATTATCGATTTATTCGATAATGTTTGATGACGTATTCGATTTTATCGATTCAAAACTGCAGTGGGGCGCGCACATTGGAACTCTTTCGGGGAGGTTAAGCTCAGCCGCCTATGCAGTTAGGAAAATAAGGCAGTTGACTGATGTAGCCACAGCTAGGTTAGTATACTACGCGTATTTCCACAGTATTATGTCTTATGGAATTCTGCTGTGGGGATCGGCAGCAGACGTTGATTCAATTTTTATATTGCAAAAGAGGGCAGTTCGCGCGATCTATAAAATGGGTCCTCGCGAGTCCCTTAGAGAAAAATTTAAAGAGATCGATATACTGACTCTGCCTTCACTTTATATCTTAGAATGTATTTTATACGTCCGCAAAAACCGAGGGCTTTTCAAAATTAGAAGCGACTTCCATAATATAAACACACGCAGTAAACACGAAATTGTAATACCCAAATTTAGATTAACAAAAACTAGCAAGTCATTTCTTATAAACAGTATACGCTTTTATAATAAGTTGCCAAAGTCAGTTATTGAACTGACCGATGGAAAGTTTAAAAATTGCATCAAACGTGTCCTTATTAAAAAAGCATATTACAAAATTAAGGACTATGTTGAAGATAAAGAAGTTTGGCTGTAGTTCCCTCTGCTCATGCGGCTTCCCTGGTAGCTCAAAAACGACACAAATATGTGGATGTCTCTAACTATTCCGAATTTTATTTATTCTATTCATTTTTTTTTCAGATGTTTTACAATAGTTTTCAAATCATTGCACCGTTTATTCATTGTGCAGAATAGTTACAGTACTGATGACTACATTTGTGTCAATTGTTTATTTAATTGTTCTTAGTTTTATTTTTACTTTTGTATAGATTCTTTTTCATTCATATTTTTTTGTGAATGTGTGGACATTGTAGGCTTTGTAATTTTTTTTTAATTTTTTTTTTTTCAGCTTCATCTTTTTCTACCTTTTGTAGTAAGCGATGACTTATTGTCGGGCCTACGCTGTCCTCTCATACTTAAGTACTAGCGCTGTAACATCCAAATATTGTAGAACCAAATGATTTTAAAAGAGTAACCATGGAGTTTCTTGCCGGTTCTTCTCCATAGGAAACGACCAACCCGAACCGTGCCTCTTCTGTTGACGTTTTATAAGTGCCCATGTAGGCCTATGTAAAATAAAAAATTTTGATTTTGATTTTTTTTGATTTTTATCATAACAACACCAAAACCCTTATTACAAGAGTACTAAGGATGACATTACTTTGGGGAGACCTTAATGGTAAGTTTGTGAGAAAATCTGCCTTATCTCCTTAGGATGAAGTGGGTTATTTTCTTACAATGTTATATAAAATAATATTATGAAGAATTTAAGAATCAGAAGATTCACTTTTGGAAGAAAAAATAAGACTATATAAATACAATTCATGTGGAATGCATTCTCGGCTAAGACCACAACTAGTCTATTTTAGAAACCCTAGTTTTCTGTAACAACGTCATCGCGGCTAACTAAGGCATTGAGGGCGGGTAGAACATGACGAACACAGGCCTGGTGACGCCATATTGGACCCGGATTGAGTTGAGTGGGTAAAGGAAAGGAAGGCCTTGAGACCGTTGCGAGACAATAGGCTCTAGGTTCCACCCTGCGTTGAAGCATTGAAGGGGTATTTCGTCAGTAATCTAATCCCAATAGTACCTACAGCTGATTTCTGATAGTGGTAGTAAGCCTCCTATTACTATGGCACAAAAACCACGTACCTAAATTAGGTAGCACTTGAGGCATCTGTTCTTGTCATGGAGGGGGTGGAGACCTATTCCGACCACCGGTACATCCGGTTCGATGTCTCTGCCCCGGACTCAAGCGCGCCGGTCCTACAGGCCCCGAGTGGTCCGCGATGGGCGCTGAAGCAGCTGGACCGGGAGCTCCTCCTGGAAGCCTCGATAGTGCAGGCCTGGGTGTCATCACCGAACAGGCCTGCCGACATCAACAACGAGGCAGGGTGGTTCCAGGAGGCCATGTCCGACATTTGCGACGTGGCAATGCCCCGAGTTCGGCCAGGAAGCGCCCGGCGTCAGGTGTACTGATGGTCGCGAGAGCTGACGTCTCTGCGCGAGGCGTGCGTCGCCGCGCTGCACCCGTACGCCAGGCATCGCAGGCTCCGCATCCGCCCTCCGGATGCGGCAGCCATTGAGGCGGAGCTGTACGAGGGATACAGAGCAGCGAAGACCGCCCTCCAGGAGGCTGTCCAGCGGGCCAGAGACCTGGGCCGCAAGGAGATGCTGGAGACTCTCGACAGAGATCCGTGGGGGCGCCCTTACAAGATGGTGCGGGACAAACTCCGCACCTGGGCCCCCCCGCTGACGCAGAGTCTCCGCCCTCAGCTCGTGGAGGACGTGGTGAGCGCTCTGTTCCCTCTGCGAGGGGAACATCCTCCCCCGCCTATGGCTCCGCCGCTTACGGTGCCGGAAGCGGACCACATCGAGGACGATGACGACATTCCGGAAGTGACCGGGGTAGACCTGAGAGCGGCGGTAGGCAGGCTTAAAGCCAAAAATACCGCCCCGGGACCCGATGGCTTGCCTGGCAAAGCCTGGGTCCTGGCCTCGGAGGCTCTCGGGCCCCGACTGGAAGGGCTCTTAAGCGCATGCTTGGAGAGAGGCCAATTCCCGCTTCGTTGGAAGACGGGGAAGCTGGTCCTCATCCGGAAGCCGGGGCGCCCTGCGGACTCTCCGTCCGCATACCGGCCCATTGTGTTGCTCGACGAGGTGGGCAAGCTCTTCGAAAGAGTCATTGCCAACCGCCTCGCCGGGCACCTTGTGGGGATGGGGCCGGATCTGGCGGAACACCAGTTTGGTTTCCGCAGAGGGCGCTCGACGGTGGATGCCATCATGCGCGTGAGGGCTCTCACGACGGGGGATGCGGTGTCCAGGGGTGGGGTTGTCTTGGCGGTGTCTCTTGACATCGCCAACGCCTTCAACACCATGCCCTGGAGCTGCATTAGGGAGGCACTCCGGTATCACCGGGTGCCGACCTACCTTCGTCGTGTGGTCGGGGACTACTTGACGGATAGGGCCGTCATCTACCCCGGTCGCACCGGAGAATGGAACCGGCGAGAGGTGTCGTGCGGTGTTCCGCAGGGATCGGTTCTGGGGCCGCCCTTGTGGAACATCGGCTACGACTGGGTGCTGCGCGCCGACCTCCCTAGCGGTGTCAGCGTAGTTTGCTACGCTGACGACACGCTGGTGCTGGCACAAGGGAGGTCGCACGAGGCGGCGGCTGAACTTATGACACGCGGGGTTGCGATAGTCGTGGAGAGAATCCGGCAACTGGGTCTCGAGGTGGCATTGCACAAGTCCGAGGCCATGTGCTTTCATGGGCCTCGGAATGCGCCACCGTCGGGATCCATACTGACGGTAGGAGGGGTTCCCATCGGCGTCGAGTCGACGCTGAAGTACCTAGGGCTTGTCCTCGACAGCCGGTGGAACTTCGTGGAGCACTTCCGACGTTTGGCCCCCAAACTGGAACGGGCAGGGGCTGCGTTCAAGCGGCTCTTGCCAAACCTGGGGGGTCCAAACGCCTCCTGCCGGAGGTTCTACGCGGGGGTCGTGCGGTCCATGGCCCTTTACGGGGCCCCGGTGTGGGCGCGTTCTTTGAGGCGGCGAGCCGCCCACTACCTGAACGCGCCCCAGAAGGTGGTAGCCGTAAGGCTGATCCGGGGGTACCGCACGATCTCCGGCGAGGCGGCGAGCCTCTTGGCCGGATTGCCGCCATGGGATCTGGAGGCGATAGTCCTCGCGTGCCTGCACGAATGGCGCGCGGAGGCACTACGCCGGGGGGAAACTCCGCTGCCGCGGCAAATTGTCGCTCAGCGGACAGACCTCCGGCGCGATCTCATGGCGACATGGAGAGAGCGACTGTCGCAACCCCGTGCAGGGCACGCCACAATAGTGGCGATAAGTCCCCTCTTTGAGGAGTGGCTAGAGAGGCGCCACGGCGCCCTCACCTTCCGCCTGACGCAGGTCCTCACCGGACACGGTTGTTTCGGGAGGTTCCTGCACCGAATCGGGCGGGAGGAAACGCCCGGGTGTCACCACTGCGAGGATCGGCCGGAGGACACGGTGGAGCACACTGTGGAGCTATGCCCCGCTTGGGCTGAGCACCGCCGTGTCCTCGTAGCGGCGATTGGCGGCGGTGACCTCTCGCGTCCGGCCCTGGTTCAATCCATGGTCCGGAGCGAGAGGGAATGGGAAGCCGTCGCCTCCTTCTGCGAAGCAGTCATGCTAGCGAAGGAGGTGGCGGAACGTGAGAGGGAGAGAACCTCACGTCCCAGCCGCCGCGGGAGACGCCCCGGGCGTCGGGGGGCAACCAGTGGCCCCTGGCCACCGTAGGCGCGGGCCTGTGGACGGTGAGTAATGGGCTAGCTCACCGTCCGTCCGTCTTATGACGACAGACCGTGCCGACGGCGCGTTCGTGTTCCACGCGCGCCTCAAGGAGATGTCAGCAAATCGGAAGGGGTCCGAGAGGGCCGATGCCTGCCAGGGCTGCGGGTTGTTCGAAAGAGATACCGTGCCCCTGGAACGCAAAGGGCTAAGAAGGAACATGGATGGGTTTTAGTCAGTCAAGTCTGACACTCCCTTCCGCTCCGCCCAGAGCGGAAGAAGTCATTTGATGATTTCCCATCCTAAAAAAAAAAAAAAAAAAAAAGGCATCTGTTCTTCATGTATATGCATTTTTGCCTTCTTTCAAAAGAAAACTCAACTTTCCTGGTCAACATTTCAGAATCAACAGGCGTGAAACTGTGTGACCCACTCTCTCCCAAATTATTTACTAACACCCTTGAAGAGATATTCAGAACCTAGCAGACCAACGGTCCAGTAAGGGTATAACAGTTCGTTGCAAAATACTTAATAGACGTCGTTTCGCTTATGATATCATCTTATTTGCACCGACTGCGGCCGACTTACAACTATGGATGTTCCAAGAGCTTAGATAGCCTTGAGGTTGGACTAATGATGAATCGGTCAAAGACTAAAGTCATGACAAAGATGGGCAAGAAATCCACTACGTCGATGAGTACGTTTTTGGGCCAGCTAGTTTCCTTCGAAAACAGGCAAGACACAAAAATTTACCATCGAGTTGAGAACGCCTGGAAGAGCTACTGGTCCATGAAGTCGCTGATGAAGGGTGACCTACCTTTATCTTTGCAGCGCAAAGTCATCAACATGTGCATTCCACCCATCCTAACCTACGGTGCTCAAAGTTTGTCTCTGACCGAGTCGTAAAAGTCCAAACTTAAAGTTAGCCATAGGGCGATGGAGCGTAGCGTATTGAGTATAAACCTCAGCGACGGAATTCGCAATTCTACAAAACGCTCAAAAACTCGAATCGCTGATGTGGGCAAAACAACTGCTGGGTCGAAGTGGGATTGAGTGGGTGGGTTTATATCTGCAGAATGCATCAGTACCGATGGGCCAAAAATGTGCTTGATAGACCTCTTGACGTATGTGCATTATGTAGAGATGCATCACAACAGCTAGATGGGTGGGTGACCTTTAGGTCATCGCGGGAAAGACCTGGATGACACTCGCTGGCACAAATAGGACGAAGCTTGTGCTAGCAGAGAACAAGGCTACCAAGTGATGCCATGATGATGGAGTCAGTTAAAGCACCGGTTGAAAGAAGACTGTCGGAGACAGCATACACGTATAGGTCCACACCAAAGCCCGCATAACTGGAAGATACTCAGCAGTGGGGGAACGGGATGGAGTCGGTCTTCTTTTGTTTCTCCTTTTATGTGGAAGCACCGGTAACAACTGTGCATTTCATTTTTATTGTCTAGCTTTAATGCGAATCTAGGGCGCATTTTGCACAGGAGTCACGTTTAGACACTAACGCTGTCGTTAATCTAACGATGCCTATCGTAAAAGTGAAACTTAGTAACTAGAATTATTGTGGATTTATCACGTCTATATGTCGCAAGCAAGGGATCTTGCTTAATAAAGAGCATACCAGAATCAAAGCTATGGTGTTCTATTTTAACTCTCGCCATTCTGTATTACTACTTCGCCCGCGACTTCGTAAACTTACTCGTTACTCGGTAAAGATGTAACTTTCTAATTTAAAATCGGTCGAGTTTCTTTGAGTTAAATCGTAACAAACAAATCTTTTCTCTTTATACATAATAACTAGCTGTCCGGCGCAACTTCGTTTGCGTCACATTTTCCCCGTTTTCGCAACATTTTTCATTGCTGCTCCACTCCTATTGGTCGTAGCGTGATGATAAATGCGCTTATAGCCTACCTCGATAAATGGGCTATCTAACACTGAAAGAATTTTTCAAATCGGACCAGAAGTTTCGGAGCCTATTCAATGCAAACAAACAAACAATCAAATCTTTCCTCTTTATAATATTAGTTTAGACTATCAAGTAACACCGCTTATCGCGACCTGCGTCACAGCATCCTGACCTTCCGGCATCCGAGTCCAGTCTGCCGAGTTGAATGAAGACTTTGTGCCACCAACGACATCCGTCCTTCCTTTACTCTGGTATTTTGGAAGTTTTCCTTAAGGATAGGTTCACAAATTCGGGCTTGGCGTTGATATATCTGCAATTCTTGTTAATCTTTTATTGATTTTAAACGTAGCCAATTATTTTCGACCCACAAATATGTCTCACCCAAATAAAACGAATGGTCCATTTGAATCAAGCGCCATCTCAACTAACATAAATATTGAAACAAATAAATATGAAACTATAAATGCGGTTGTCAAGTATCGGGTGTCCAGAGATTGATTGTCAATTGTTTTAGTTGATGACATCGAACCGTTGCCGTTGAAGTGCACGCTAGAATTGCATTTGAAGTGAGGTTTCATTGAAAGCGAAGTTTATGATTGAACCAATAGTAGATGAAAGAACAATGCTTCTAAGCAGCTCTTTATTTAAACAGGAAACCGTCTCGTAACTAAGTTAAACACTCCAGGAAGAATAGATGACAATGCTATAGTCATAGACGACAATGCTAGTCCACTTTTATTTATTTATTTGAATTACTGCGCTATAGTGACGGAAGCACAAGGTACTTTGAACGCACAGGTTTACGAACAGACGGAGAAAATGTGTAATTTAGCGCATACCTATAATTTTGAAGATTGTTTGAAGAGCCGATGGCATGTGTGAAAAAAAATCGCTGTAAATGCTACCCAACCTTCCCAGCGGCAATTGCGGCGACATCAAAGATGCGGCGTATAACAGCTTTATTTTCATTCTGACGTAAGCTATCGTGTCGCGTGGCTAGGGTAACGACGCGTTTTGTCTGTAATACGTGGACATCCATCGATCAACCTTGAAAAAAACTGATGTTGATTATTTATAATGTTTTTAGTATCCAAGTTAGTAGTATGTATGGAAAAACCAATTTAGAAAGCCAAAGTCGTAATTTAAATAATTGATGTCATTTAATTTTTTGCCTATTTCAAAATACGTTGTTTATCGTCTGTGTATTGAAGAAGAAATATGTGAACTTTCTCTGTTTCTAATTCCTTGTAAGAAGTCATGAAATAATCGTTTACTTGAACATTTTGGAAAATCTCTCGTAAAGTCTAACTACTGTATACCCATTTATTCTTTCAAGATAAATAAATATTCATAGGCCAGACTTATGTTGTATAAAGTAACTGGGTTGTGGAGATAGACAGTCGCTCTATATTAAAGCAACATCTGCTTAGCTTTTTCTCAGCTAAGTTGGCAGCGACTTCCCATCTAACCAGATGCAGCTGACTTCAGTAATATTATAAATGCAAAAGTTTGACTGAGGATGTCCTTTCGGTCCCGCCCAGAGCGGGAGGAGTCATTTGATATTTTACATGCTACTACAATACCTTTAGCAACTGCCTATCAGACCTCCACAATCAGTTAGTACTGGGTAATATAACACCCCGTGGTAAGACTGGTTTTGAGTTTCGGGCCACTGACTACCTGTAACGACTTTCAAATATCTACAAATGCACAGAGGAAACTCAGTATGAGGTGTTCACACATCCACAAACCCCCTATGCAAGCGCGGCTTAGCGTGAAGATTGATCCGAGCAGCAAATAACAGCCTAGCAACGAGCTCTTGCTTATGAGCAGCAGTGGCCCAGTGGCGGCAGCCCCGACTTACGAGCAGTAAGCCGAGGGTTCTAACCCATACAGGCGCATTACTTTGTGTAATATATTTCATCACCGCTGTTCTCAAAAACGGTGTAAAACAACATCATGAGAAACTGGCATATCCTAGAACTAAAAATTCGAAGACATGTGACATCTACCAACCCGTACTGGGCCCGCGTGGTGAATTACAGCCCACTCCCTCTCATAGAGAGGAGGCCTGCGTCCCAGCAGTGGGAACAATATAGGCCGATGATGATGATGATAATGAACGAGCTCTTCAGTATATCGCTCCATATTAAATAAATACTAGTCTTCAACTGTATCCAGTCAGATTGGAAATAGGAAGGAGTAATTGGAAAGAGGTTACACAGACGTTGATGATTTGTGACCTACTTTCTACCCATCCGCCAGAACATGTCCACCCAAACTCATGGCCACCGTCTGCACACATACAGGTCGTAAAAGAAAACGTTTGGTTGCATCACACGTATTGTTATTGAAACCCAAATAAACTCAGTCATACCCCATAAATAATGCGCTCAGTTGCATTTCTTAGTCAGCGACCTTCGCAACAATCTTGCAATATGGCTGACAGTAACCTAATTCTGGAGTTGATCAGCTATTGTAAGTGATGAAGTCAAGCCATGATGCATTGTGGTTACATTGATGTTCATTTTGTGGAATTAAATGTCGTGGTTATTCTGATTAAATGATAGTTGACACGTGTGATGACGGAAGATGACAGGCATGTTGAGTGTACAATGGAGTACTTTGATAAGAACTTTTATAGCAATGGTAAAGATATCATCATCAAAAATAAATCACGTTGCAGCCGAGCGGTTGACCTCTGCAGCGTTGCAAAAGTGTTTGATTGCGGCAAGCAAAACAATGTATATATCAGAAGAGATTAAATATAGGTCCCAGACTAGACGTATGTAAATATAACAATTCAATTCATTTTTTCTCTCAGACACAATGATCTATAATTTTGTTAATAAGTAAATTTAAAAATAAGAGACAAAGAAATACACACCATACAATAAGACAGTTTCATGGTCAGCCATTATTATAAAATAAAACAATTTAATAAAAATAAAAATACTTTAAAAACAATTTCAATTTCAAAAAATTTAAAAACACATAAATAGTCAATATAAAAATTAATAAATCAAAGCTCAATTATAAACTGTATAAAATTCTGTGATGATTATTTTCCATATTTCACCGGCCCCAGGCCCGACATACGGGTGCATGTAAGGCCTGCCAGTGCTGCATGAATGGTCCGTCCAACCTGTTGACCTGTTGGTGGTTGTTGATAACGTTTGAATCTCGCAATGCAACCGTTTATAATCTTCCTCCCCTTGTCCCATGTTACTTGGGGTCGACGCAATATATTTTTTTCTTCCATTCTTCTACCTACTCTTTTCAACCGCCACGCTATCATCTGTACCTTTTTCTGTCATATAATTCCTCAGACAAGCTTCAGCATTTAAATTTTAATAATAATAATAATAACCCCACCGTAGTATCTCTACGTTGACGTCGTCGTGGGGCTTGCGCGCTCCAATGAGCCCTAGGGCTGTTCCGGTAGAGGTTTACTTTGCTGAGATAGGTTTAGGGTGAGGGGCCAGACTAAAAGAGATACACACTCCAAGCCAAGGTTGCACACGCCGAGGGCTGCATGGCTAGGGGAGAGGCTAGTCGCTAGTGTGCCAACTCTGGATAATAGGGGACCTCCAGTTTTATTCACCCTTGCCACAGTGAATGCAGGGCTCTGCTGTGGTCGACTTTGTTAGTCCCTAGCTACTCGTGGGAATAATATGTTAACAAGGTCAAAAACAAAAAAAAGTAGTCAGGCAAAAATGCCTCCTGTAGATGATGAAACAACTATCGGCGGTGAGGAGTTGAGCAAGCGGGCTCCTACCGAAAAAATTGCTACAGCTGGTCGTAGTGAGCTGAACAGGCGGGCTCCGAACGTAGGAGCTACAGCCGATTCCACGAGCGATGATACCATTTCTTTATTCTCATCCGTCCCTTCAACTCGCCCATCGTACATGACAAGAAGAATATCCAGCTTGTCTACCACCACAACGCTTGACAGTGTTGTGCAAGAAGTCAACCTTGACTCTGAGCTTGCACCCGCTACAAGTGCTCCTAAAACACGCAGACGATGGACGCCAGAAATGAATAAGTTCATACTGCGTACTTATCTTCAACTTACCTCATTAGATACAGATAGAAAAACTTACCTTGAGCCGCTCCACCTGAAATTCATAGAGAAATACCCTAACATGCAAGTCAGCAGACAAAGAGTAGGAGACCAACGCCGAGCTATAATTAATAACAAACTACTAACACAAAATATAATAGATGAAATAGAAGCCGAAGTCAGAGAAGAACTAAATCAATTCCAATTAAGTACTCAAACTCAATTCCCCACGAATCACACTCAACCAACGCTCACAACTACACAAACAGAATCCACAACACTGGCAACACCTAGGGCACAAAATAAAACACAAACTCGAATGAGATGGACCAATGAACAAAATGAAGCGATCATGCGGTCATATTATCGAGTCACAGCTCTGGAGACTAACCAAACGGTATATAGAAAACTCATGCATGAAGATTTTATAAGGAAATTTCCGTCACTTGCTCATTTAAGTGAACAACGAATAGCTGACCAAAGGAGAGCGATAGTAAACAACAAATACATTACCACTGAAAGGTTAAGTTCATTAAAATTAGAAATATCAAACGAATTACAACTACACAACAGAAACTATAATAATTTAGCAATCACAGTTAATGACAACACCTTGGAAACCCAATTAAACGCAAACAATGTAGAATTATATTGTACAGAAAATCCAATAGAACAAATATTAAATAACGAGCAAGTAGATATAGCAACAGATATATTACATAACTCTCAAACAAGTATAGATGATAGAGACCTACTAATTGACGAAACTTTCCAACAGACACTCCAATTTTACATAGCAACTAGTCCTACGAACAGAATGTACATCCCCAAACAAAAACCGTCTAAGAATTTGGCCAGAATAGTAGACTACATCAACAAAATAACACTCCCTGAAAACATAAATAAAGACACCGACTTTCATACGTTACAGACAGCCATATACAGTGCGGCATGGACCGCAGCCAAAGTTAACGGAGCAAAGTTAACACTCCAGCCAAGGGAAAATACCACAAACACAAATACAAAAAAAATATACACGCCCCACTGGCAAAGACGTTTAGAGCGAAAACTAAAAGATCTACGATCAAAGATAGGCAGGATGACACAATTTATTAACGGAAATAGAAGCAGAAAAATAATAAAACATGTGAAACGTATTAGCAAACAATTTAAAATTCACACAGTACACGAAGAACCAAACACACAACCCGAACACACATTAGACACACTAAAACAAAAACTCGCAGTTGTGACAGGCCGGCTACAGAGGTATAAAGCGTGCACCCAAAGAAAGCAACAAAACACCCAATTCATACTCAACGAAAAACTTTTTTATCGTAACATCAGACAGGCTTCCAACAATGTTCAGAATAATAACCGTAATGATGACGCTGGTCATAACAATCTGGATGTAGAGACCCTACAAAATTTCTGGGCAGGAATATGGGAACACCCTATCGAGCATAACACCCAAGCAGATTGGATACAAGCTGAAATGTCTAATAACACCACAAACATTCAGCAAATGACATTCGAACAAATATCACCAGAAATATTTCATGCAGTGCTAGCTCGATTACATAACTGGAAGGCACCTGGATCCGATCAAATTCACAGCTACTGGTACAAAAAGTTCACAGCTGTTCATAGCTTTCTTTATAATTACATAAATAATTTCATCCAGGATCCCAAGACAATTCCTTCCTACTTAACATCAGGTACAACATATATGATACCAAAAGACCGTAATGACCTCTCTAACCCAGCAAAATATAGACCAATCACATGCCTGCAGACCTTGTACAAAATTATCACATCGTGTATATCCTCACTTATATACCAACACACTGACACTAATAACATCTTAGCTGAACAGCAGAAAGGATGTCGAAAGTTTAGTCAAGGCTGCAAGGAACAACTAATCATAGATTCTGTAATTCTTAAAAAGGCTCAAAAATCAAAAACTGACCTCTATAGTATGTACATTGATTACAAAAAGGCATATGACTCTGTCCCCCATTCATGGCTAGTACAAATTTTAGAAATTTACAAAATACACCCAACAATTATAACATTCCTAAAAACTACGATGACAACCTGGTCTACTGTCCTTAGATTCAATAGTTCAACCGATGCAGTGGATTCCCGCCCAATCAAAATACTACGAGGTATCTTTCAGGGAGATGCACTGAGCCCATTGTGGTTTTGCCTCGCCCTAAACCCTCTATCAAACATTCTAAATTCAACCTGCTTAGGATTCCCCTTAGAGGATAAAGCCTGCACCCTACAGTATGAGGAAGAAAACAACGTTTTAAATCATCTACTCTACATGGATGATATTAAATTGTATGCAGAAAGTGAGAGTCAATTAAATGAACTAGCGAACCTTACAGAAAAATTCACAAACGATGTTAAAATGGAATTCGGTATAGATAAGTGCAAAATAATTCAGTAGAGCAGGACAATACTACCAACACCAGTACACATTAGAAACAGGAGAACACATAGACCCATTAGATGAACATGAACACGATACATATAAATACTTAGGGTACAACCAATCACGACTGATAAACCATAAAGAAACCAAACAAAAATTAAAACAGCAATTTCAACACCGACTAAATACTATTCTGAAAACACAGCTCTATTCAAGAAACACGATAAAAGCACTCAACACTTTTGCAATACCCGTACTAACCTATTCTTTCGGTATTATTAACTGGACCAAAACAGACTTAAAAAACCTTCAACGCAAAATAAATACCACCATGACCAAATTCCGAAAGCATCATCCAAGATCGTGTATACAAAGGCTAACACTGCCTAGAAAAGAAGGAGGCAGGGGGCTTATAGACATTCAAAATTTACATAATAAACAGATAACAACCCTTAGACAATATTTTTTCACCAAGGCAGAATCTTCTTCACTCCATAAACAGATAGCAAACAACGACTACCACTTTACCCCTTTAAATTTAAAAGATAAATCCGAGCAGAAAAACGAAAAAGTAATCGACAATAAAACCAAACTACTTGAATGGAGCCAGAAATCCTTGCACGGAAGACATCACCAAGATTTAAGCCAAATTAATGTCGACAAAGAAGCGTCGAACGCATGGCTTAAACGAGGCGAACTCTTCCCAGAAACTGAAGGCTTCCTGCTGGCAATACAGGACCAAGTTGTCGAGACTAAAAACTATAGGAAATATAGAATAAAAAACTTGAGCACTGACTCTTGTAGAAAATGCAATAGTTCGCCTGAAACCATCCAGCATATTACAGGAGCGTGTAAATCAATAGCCCAGACAGACTACAAGCATAGACACGACCAAGTTGCTAAAATCATACATCAGAAATTAGCACACCAATACAAACTAAATAGACTCCATAGTGCCTTACTACAAATATAATCCCGAAATTGCGCTAGAAAACACTTCAACAAAATTATATTTTGACAGAGGTATTTTTACCGACCGAACGATCCATTTCAATAGACCGGATATCACATTAATAAATAAAACAAACAAAACTGGATATCTCATCGACATAGCTGTACCAAATACACACAATTTACAAAGTACAATAGCGGAAAAACTATCTAAGTATATTGAATTAAAAGATGAGATAACCCGACTTTGGCATCTGCAAAAAGTAACCATAATTCCTATAGTGCTGTCCACGACAGGAGTGATTCCAAAACAACTCCACCAGTCTCTTACTTCCCTGAACCTGCCCTCTACCACTTACCACATGCTGCAGAAAGCAGTAATATTAAACACGTGCAGACTGGTGAGGAAGTTCCTCCAATGTGAATCAGATGACCCGCACCAACAACACCTTCACTCAAACATACCCTCATCTTTCATTCAACCTACAGCACAGAACCGTGTTGTATCTATTTCTACTGCATCAACTTTTAACCCAGCTGATAACCACTTAGCTTAGGCCCGTGCTATCAGCATTTCCCGGCTAGCCGGAGGAACAAAACTGTCGAAACAAAAATAATAATAAAAATAATAATACATTTATTTGTCAGAATATTGTTATACAGTTGTTACATGGTTATAAGAGTTCATAATATTCTGCCGTTTCCGGCGTACAAATACATTTTCAAATAAATAGGATATTTAGTCACATGCTATTCAGAAAAACTCCTAGAGAAGTGGACTTTCACCCAAAAGCGATACATAATTTCTACACTTTTCTTGGGGGATATTTTTTTTCAGGACATAATTAATAGTTTGGAAATAAAAGAAAGCTATTGAGTAAGCTGACAGCTGTAGTGTTGTCGTGATTTTCAGGTTTTTCTTTTTGTTATACCTAACAAATTATGACTTTACTCCTTAACTATTTACTCTTTATCTATGGCATTCTGTTTACAAACAATCCTGGGGGGAAACCTAAGCTCCCCATATCTTACGTATTGTGTTATAACGGTGTCGTGTTTAATGTTTTCAGTATTAGGTTACTTCCAAACAGTTAATATACAGTGCGATAATACGCTTGCAACGCAAACCATGTGATAAGCCAGTGTTCATGTATTCGTAACGGATAATGCATTACAACTGGTGTATTATTGAATTTTATGAACATTTACATCAGGCCTGTATTTTCCAAAGCGTTGTCAAAAATTTATTGTATATCTGCATTTTGCCAGCTGCGTCCAAAGTAATACGGGGCGAGCTTATTGCCATAATTCGGACACAAATCCAGACACCGCGTTCACTTGAATATGTTGGTAAAATTTCGGTCTTATAAAACCTCTGATTGGAAATATGAGAACGGAAATCATAAGGCAAAACATAGAATGATCGTTAAGTATCTAAAATTACGATGGGTTTGTAAAAAACAGAAATATTATGGTGGCCGGTCCCGTGCGACTCGCATTCAGCGGATCCCCGCAACCTTCACCAGGTCATCGGTCCACCTATCAGTATTGTCGGAAATAAATTCATTTTAATACCATTATATACTTTTCAAAATAAAAAACATGTTTATTTTAAACATAGCAAAAAACATCTGAATTTTTACACACAAGTTTTCAAACTATTTTTTTATCGCTTATGTAGTACAAATTATTATGAGTACAATGACCCCTTCAGATTTTCAGGTATTCAAATTACATCTTATCTGATTCAATCAAAATGTTTATACGGATTGCAAGACTGTTGTTGCAAAACTTCAGCTATAAAACAAATAGGTAGGTGTTGGGAAGTATCAATCTTAACATCGAGCTGTTGAAAGATATTGATGTTCTTGTTGGCTATCTAAATAAGAGAAGTGATTTCTACTTGCACTTTTGAAAACAGAAAGAGATCCGGGTTTATACAAAGTAGTTTAAGATTTAAATAGGTTTTGTAACTAAGCAAAATCAGCAAGAAGAAATATACTTATAGCCTTTTTGTGTTTCATGTTTGCAGAGGAGCGTACTAAAAAAGTATTTTACACTGAGGAAGATAAATAATTAATAATGGGAACAATTATAAATTATTTCATTATTGACACTTTTAGAGTAATAAATCCATCTTACAAATATTATCATCATTATCTTGCCCTTATTCCAATTAAGAAGAAAGAAAGAAAGAAAATTAATAAATTTGGCACTAGGGATTGCAATTGCTGGATCCAGCATACAGCAATCCAGCTGGATCCAGCGCCTTTTTAAACATGCTGGATCCTGTTGATACGTGTGCGGATCCGCAAACGTATCAATTTCTATTGTTTAGTTTTTTTTTGTTTATTTTATAAATCAAAGACAGTTAATTTAACTGCTCTTGTCTCGATAGAAAGTGTTTTTGTGTCACTAAAGTGCATATTGAGTTCGTGTTGGTTGTTGTTTGCGAGTAGTCTTTACTTACCATTTAGTAATGGTAAGTAAAGTAAAATGTTTATTTTATAGTACATTGTTACCCCAGGGGTGAAAGTAACTTACTTAGGCCCAAGACGGGGTTTGGCGCCCGAACGAAGTGAGGGCGCCAATAGTTCGAGGGACTAAATAAGTCTTTAACCCGAGGTAAACACTGTGCTTTTAATTATAGCCCGGGGAATTTACGCCGAATATTAGGCTAACTTTGCATTAATTAAAAACAGCGATTTTTTTCATTGAATGTGTAGGGTATGGACAGGAGAGTATATTAAGCTGTATCCCGCGAAAAGTTCACCTCCGCGTATATGTTTTTTTTAAGAAAACGTCTAATATGTATATAACTTGGTGGAAAAAAATATAAACAGGTATGTTTATTTGGAGTATTTGTAGAACAGATTGATTACTACAAGTAGGTCAGAAAATTAAACATTTTCGTCCACGGAACACTCGTTTTTTTTTTTAAATCTTATAATTTGACTTCGTACTTAAGGCAAAAATATTAACAGGACAAAAATAGTGCTAAAATGATTTATATCACCATGTCTAACTATTATTATGAAAATTAAACAAATTCTGCTCCGGACTTCACAGAAAATCAAGAAAATCAGAAAATCTTAAATACTACTTACGGCAAAAATGTAACAGGATTTAAATTCATTGAATAATGAGAAATATATGAATCCAAACCTTAATCCCCCAAAATTAAACAAATTAGAGTGATAATTAATATTGTCAAAGTAAAAATTAAATTACGATGCACGGTGTCAGCGCTAAGCAGCGTGCGGCGTACGGCGTGTGCTAGTGTGCGTAAACAAGATAAGCGCTGCGTTCATTGTGTGCGTATGACTGTGTTGTTGTTTGAGTCGGTGTTTTATTGAGTTACGCGATTGTACACCTTATTTCTATCACGGAAAGATCAAATTCCTATGAAAGTGCTGCGCCAAATACAAGAATAAAGCATGCAGACGTATTTTACGTAAACATTAATTGATTTTTTTTTTCACGATTTGCTTTAAAGTGTTTAATTTTCGTGTAAATAGGTGAGAAATAGCCTTTAGATGAAAGTTAAACTAAATTAAACCCTGTTACCTTTTTTGCCTCAACCGCTATTGTAAAAAAACTGGTAATAATAACTTCCGGTAGTACAATTTGTTTAATTTTGTTGATTGGCGGTGTAATATATTAATTTAAGTTATTTTATGTAAAAAAAACCGCTGTTTATATTTTTGCCTTAAGTACAATCCAAAAATTTCGTAAATTTTTTTTTACCGTAATTTCCGTGGACGAAAATGTTTAATTCTGAAAAAATATATTACTGTCACCAATTCTTTACCTAAAGTAACTAAATTTGTCCTGTTAACATTTTTTCCCGTGTTTTTATTCACAAAAACGTGTTTTCGTCTTTTTCAGCTTGATCCGGTCTCGGAAAATGTTTAATTTTTTTTTATTATTTGAAGAGCTAAGGTAAAGTACACGATTCAAGAAAAAAATCGCTGTTTATATTTAATGCAGGGTTCAAATCTAAAAGCCCCGGACTATTACGAATACAAGGAAAGTAAGAATAAAAACATGAATTAGCTAAAGAAAAAATTAGTAAAATTTATTTCAGATTGCCGCTTTCCCGCCTGTTTTGTTATTTTTTTCTGGGGCCAGCCAGCTATTCAGCCATTATTTTTCTTTTTCATCATACAAAAATGGTAAATATTTTGCCCAACTCTATGTTATTTTAAAGATATTGTTGAAACTAAATTTTAATAAAGTTATTTAAAAAATATATATTCTTTAATCAATACTTAACTTTAAGTTATATAGAAAGTTGGAACATGGTTCAATTAACATGTCTAAATAGAACTAGTTTTTTATTTATAATTTGAAATCTGTCAGTTGAAAGCGATTCTCCCTAGGGATGAAAAGTATGTCTTTCATCCCACTCCTCAGGCTACTTCAGACCTACTTTCAGAGTATGAGTAATGAAAAATAATTAAGTATTAATGTTGATTGGATTCATGTCTCTTACTTTCTCGAAGAAGGAAAAGGAAGACACGTTTGGTGAAGTTCGTCAACACATCGCGAAATCTTTTTGTTTTCATATTTAAACCGATCTTATTTTATTACCTACCTTTAATTGTAGGAAGTAGGTACATATCCAACAGTGGACTATTCAGTTATTTAGGAGTTTCAGAAGATTGCTGAAATGCGCAATTTTGATTGGAAAAAGCTGTGTCATGTGTATAAAAATTGGTTTTTATTGGTTTTTTTGAGTTTATACTTAGAAACATTATCTAAAATGTTATATTATATGACGTTATATGTTTGTTATTAAATTTAAAGTTGATTCTTTTGATATCAAATGATTAAGAAACCAAAGCAAATTGATATAAGATATCACCAAATGAGTGAAAGATTTCATAGATTATCGCAAGAAGTACAAATTAATAAAAAAGTCTTTAAAAAATGTCGTCTTTTTATTTTCGTTCCACATTTTGCTGCATCCGCTGGACCCAGCTGGATTCAAGTCAATCCAGCAAGAATCCAGCTGGATTGAAAACGCCGCTGGATTGCAATCCCTATTTGGCACATGCCACTGCCATTGTTAATTTTTGTTTAATGTTGTGTGCACTTGCACACAACATTAAACAAAAATTAACAAAAAATATTTGGAAAATATCGAAACCAAAAAATGGGATGATTATTGAAAGTCTCTCACGGCTTGCGCCTAATAGGGCCAGTTCAGCAAAATGCCGAATGGCTAGTGCCCGATGCTGGTTTTCAACTGGACCTGCGAATGTGACGTGACGGACGTCACATCACATTCGCAGTTTCATATGTATATTGTATTTAGAGTGTATGTGTATGTGAAACGTGTATTTAAATAAAATAAGATTGTGGACAGCAATATCAATAGCAATTCATTTGGAGTCGGCGCAGCATGACTTCTTCTTCCATACTTTTCTGTTACTCGTCATCTCATTAGATACGTCCTTTACTTGCCATATTATCCTTCATACAGTCAATCCATCATTTCTTTGGTTTTCATTACTCTTATAGCCTTTTGCCTTTGCTCTGTACGGTGTCAGCTCTGTATGGTGTCGGACGTAAAGAATAGCACCATTCCATATCTTCCCGTGGATGTCGTGGGAAGCGACAAAGGGACTTTCCACAGAATGGGCAGCAGCGTTCTCTGTGCTTTTGTAACAACCGTACTGCGATCGCCAACCCGCCTGCCAAGCATGGTGATTATGGCAAAACCCGTCCTATGTCAATGTGGCGACACTTGGGGGAGACCTATATCCAGCAGTGGACTTCTTTGGGCTGAAAAGATGAAGATGAGATGAAGATAGCCTTATAAATATCATATTGCACAATAATATACGGCATTTCACGTTACACTCACTTCAACAAATTTTTTAGCACACGTTTATAAATAAAAAAATGAGGAAATCACAGTGAAAAATTAAAAATTACTCATTCATGAGTTGGCAAGTGTTGGCCTAATTTTTTGTGAAAATATTCAGGTCGAATGGAGATCATCCATCGTTCGTGAGATGACACAGTGAGTATCATAGAGATTGTGCCTGAAAGATTTATTATTTTATTTGTTTGCTTTGACGTGACGGAGACCGCCTTTGAGCGTATCATACTGGTGACTAATTTACCCGTGGTTTATCTGAGATAGCATGGTGTCAATAGAATTTGGGAAGACCTCCGACTAGGTGGATAGAATTAATAAAATGGCAGTAAGAAACTGGATAGCCATGACACAAAACCGCCAAAAGTGAAGAGATTTGGAAGACACTCAGCATTTTGTGGCCAAAGCTAGAAGAAGAGAAGAGAGTGTCAAGACTCAGTGAAGCGCATGAGGTGAGTTCCGCCTGTCATTGCATTGATCGCGATCATATATTCATTAGTGAAACCCTTATTAAGATGGAAATAAGATCTGATGATGATCTAAGAGAATCTGTTGTTCCCACCGCTGGGACACAGGCCTCCTCTCTATGAGAGGGAGTGGGCTATAATCCACCACGCAAGCCCAAAGCGGGTTCGTAGATGTCACATGTGTTCGAATTTTTAGTTCTAGGACATAGCGGATTCCTCACGATATTTTCCTTCACCGTTTATGAGAGCAGCGATGATGAAATAAATTACACAAAGTAATGCGCCTGCCTGGGTTCAAACCCACGGCTTACTGCTCGTAAGTCGGGGCTGTCACCACTGGGCCACTGCTGCCTAGTTTGGTCCGTGGATGGGTGACCACTCATTACATAAAGAGTTTCCTTCGTGCCTCCGAAAGCATGTTAAGATGTTGGTCTCGGCTGTCATTGTAGATCTTTGACAGCCGTCACAAGTAGTCAGTGGCCTGAAAGTCTGACTACCAGTCTTATCAAAGGGTATTGTAGTTCCTGGGTAATGGGGGTTAGATAGGCGGTCGCGCCATGTAAAATACTGATATTCAGCTGCAACCGGTTAGACTGGAAGCCGACCCCAACATTGTTGGGAAAAAGGCTAAGCAGAAGATGATAGTTAGGACAACCCCTCCCCTTTATTTAATCCTGTACTTTATGATATTGTTTTTCACATGGATATGTTTTTTCCACGTAATGCTAACTTAAAATAAAAGATGTTTGATGTTATAAGCTCAGATAAGGGTGGCCTTGCACAGGGCCGTTTGTTTTATCAAATACAACGTCTCATCTGACTAATTCAGTAGGTAATTAAACCTTTCTCAAGGTTTAAAAAAAAACGACGTGTGGAGATATTTTGATAGTAATTAGAATTTTTCACATCGTAAAGTTAGTTAATTAGAAGAGCCCAATTGCTTCGAGGCTTTAAGATTATTAATATATATTATAAGATTTATTGATCTTCGTCATATGAACAAAATGGCGCATCCGAATCTAGTCATGAACAAACTTTTGACTTAATTTGGTAACCGCTCCCAGTAAGTTAAAAGTTAAGCTCACTTATTTAAGTCACTCTTGGACCCCGTATAGTACTTTTTATTTTCAGAGATTGGGTCACAGTTTGCTTTTATATTGATTTTTAATTGTCTAAACATGAAATAATTCGTGTGACCATAGGTTCATAGAAAAAAAAGTAAACAAGGTTTAAAAAAATTGGCAAATTGGAAATTAGAGATGTTCTTCGATGTCTGATAATCGTAATAACTGATTGTACCAATTATATGTTATCTTATTATCTGTTGATTACAGGGTGTGTCCATTACGATTTTCAATATTGGTGTAGGTAAGTTTTTCTTGATCGCTCCTACCGCCTCAAGGTACGATTATATCATAGCACTGCCCAAAATGCTAACACCTGTCAACGACTCTGTTTATAAATAGTAAAAAAAGGACACAATATCAACCTCATTATATTTTTTTGGCAATTAATCAATTTATTTGAAATTCTTTCATTCACTAGAGAAGGGGTCGCTGGGAAGCTGGAAAATTCCCACAAAAGTTCCATATATAACGAATCTGCGCTTTATAGACTTATTTCTGAAAATTAACGCCCTAAAGGGAGGAAATAGGGGTTGAAACTTTGAATGGAACTGCGTCATAGATGGAAAATCTCATCGGCGCCTGGCTTATTACACCATACATCGAGAGCTTGATACAATTTTCTATAAAAAATACAACAGCTGATTGCACACTCGTAGTCTGAAGTGAAAAGTGATTTCATGGCCCAGCGCTAGCGGCGGCCGGCGCCACACCGCCAGTCAGCAATACGAAACCGCGGCGCGAACACGCGTCTACACGCTCCGCTCACACTCTCCGACACACAACACCATCTTACAATTTCGCGAACGAATTTCCGACACAGTTTCCTAGTTTTCCAACTGATTGTGCTACTTTAGTGTTACCGTGCTGTGCTTTCGGCAGGTTCGGCGTGGCTAAGGTAAATAAACCGGCACTAATCCGCAACTTATCGGACGTTTGTGTGCTAAGTTATCGCTTAAGACGGAATTTACAATTGTTTTTAATTTATGCTTCAAGTTACTGAAAATTCAGTTTGAGGAGGTGATTTTTAAATGTACGAAATTGGAGTTTTCATTCATGTTTTGGTGGATTTAAATACGGCGATTATAATATCCCGAAAATCTTGTGGTTTCCTAAAGAATACTTTTTTATACGGCATGGGAAAATTGTGTTATTATTAAATAGGTATAAAGTCAAGAAAATATGAAAATACGAAGACTTTTTCAGTCATGAAAATATTTGACAACCACTCAAAGATTGAAAATTTGACACAGAAAGCCCAAATAAATCTCAGACCAATTAGAATTAAGAACAATACCAATTAGAAACCCACAAGCAGACGAAACTCATTAAAACACGCGAAAACGACGAAAATAACGATGTTTATTGAACAAGTCGGCACCTATTAGCATTACCAAGACTTGCTAACAACAAGTTGGTAACGAGACCACCTGTTACAGACAACTAAGTGAAAGATGGTACAATACTTCAAGCAGTTATGGATACTGTGTAAGCAAATATGACAAGCATTATCTTTTGAGGGATTCTTTACTTATTCTTATGGTGAAAGAGATGGACCGTGTGGCAGACTCGCATTATCTATAAGTGGAAGTTGTTGAGCGAGGGATACCTTCAAAAGATGAGGGATGTGTTTGCGGTTGTAAGTACCGGGTTCTCTTTTGTCGATACTCTTTTATCTTAGGATAGACGGTGAAGATCGATTAAAAATTGTAGTATTGTGAATTTGCTCTGGAGTTTGTGAGATTCAAGATTTGCGAGTAGTATTATTACAATTCTTGTTTTGATACTTTACAAGTCACATGAGACTTTATTTGCGTAATACAGGTGGCTTCCATATTTCAGTGTCGTATTTAATTACTTAAATTTTACATACTGGCTTAATAAATTAACTTAGTTCTTCTATTTCCGACTCCTTGATATTTTCGATACATGACGATAGTTAACATATTCTTGTTATTATATCAAGTTCTTACCTCGGCAAAAATAATACAGAAGATATTATGCAAGCAAATATGATAATCAGAAACTACAAAAATATGCTGGAATTTTAATAAAAACGGTTTGCAAGGTGCTTCCACTTTAATTGTGCATTCGGCTGTCAGAGGTTTAATTTATGTCGTCGCAGTATTTGCATGTTTAGTGTTTATGCAACCCATTATTATTACACATTATTCCTCA
This sequence comes from Cerastis rubricosa, assembly GCA_949152445.1. Taxonomy (NCBI): domain Eukaryota; kingdom Metazoa; phylum Arthropoda; class Insecta; order Lepidoptera; family Noctuidae; genus Cerastis; species Cerastis rubricosa. The sequence continues at coordinate 4,032,641 of OX424529.1, read as the reverse complement.
CCATCTTCCTAGCCTTTTTTCAACTGAACTTAGTCCCAACCCAACCAGTATTTTACATGAAACGGCTGCCTATCTGACCTCCACAACCCAGTAACTGGGTAACACGATAGTACAAACAAAATACTTCTTGTTATAAACAAAACATCGGTTAGAGACAAGTATTTCATTGAAGGAGCAAATGCAAAATGCGGAGAGGTTGGGCTTGTAGCATGAATGAGACGAATCGATCGATTCAATACTTGATTGGCAAGAACTGGTAGGTACAGGAATTTTAGCGATATGATGCCAAATTAGTACAAGATTTTGATAACAAGTTTGATGATCCTAAAGATGGTTGAAGTTTATTGAGTAAGGGATCTAAGCGGGCAAAGAAACTATAAATATGTGTGAGAAAGATCATTTGGCTAGAAAGATAATTACTCCTGACATGACAACTCTCTGTTATTTGCTCATTTATTTACATATCTAGATTTTATTTTAGAGCAGCCATTTTAGTGGTGGCAGCCTCGACTTACGAGCAGTAAGTCGTAGGTTCGAACCAAGGCATTACTAATACTAATTTATTTCATCACCGCTGCTCTCAAAACGGTGAAGGAAAACATCGTGAGGAAACCGGCATGTTCTAGAACTAAAAATTCGAAGACATGTGACATCTACCAACCCGCACTGGGCCAGCGTGGTGGATTAAAGCCCACTCCCTTTCATTGAGAGGAGCCCTGTGTCCCAGCAGTGGGAACATTATGGCTGATGATGATGATGATGATGGGGTCGGCTTCCAGTCTAACCGGTTGCAGCTGAGTATTAGTATTTTACATGAAGCGACTGCATATCTGACCTCCACAACCCAGGAACTGGGTAATACAAGTACAGTACAGGTACTGGATGTCAGAATTTTCAGCTTCTGACTACTCGTAACGATTGTTAAAGATCTACATGGCAGCCGGGCTTTCCGAGGCACGTGCAGCGGTCCCAGAGAAGTATGGAAAAGATATACATCCTATAATTCCTACACCAACGTCAAAAATTCATCGATTGGTCTTCTTCTTCTTCATCAATATTTATTCATCAATCAATTGCCATAAGAACGATCGATAATGAAAACTGAAAAAATGTTCTGTGAGAAATACGTAAGGAATTTCATGACCCATATACTGCATTCCAGATAAATTGCTTTGAAGAAACACAAATTACTGCTATTACGAAAACCATTGAAAACATAAATGAAAATTATGTGTCTCAAGTTGTCAAATATGTTTTCAAAAACGTGCCGCTGACGAAGTCACTCAATTTTTCGGCAACTTTAAAATGCAAAATATAGTTCTTGCAACGGTAATTTTTTTCTGTGCTGTAGGTACATTCCCCACCGGTTTCTGGCTTGCATCGACATTTTTATTTTCAATTCGTATTTCTTTAGTGCTTTCATTTTGTTATGTTTGGCCGTGACTTTGGCTGCTTTAATACTGAAAAGAATTGCAATATTATCAGAAACAGAATCGGATTTTCGAAAAATATCTTTCGCAGATAGATTTTAGGACATCATAGCTGATATGTCTGATGTCACAAAGATTACCCATGACCTATAAAGTCATGGTCAATCTTGGTATAAATTTTAATCAAAACTGTTTGGGAATTTCTGCTTAATTGGTTGATTTATTAACATGGAAAAATAAAGACTAGATCATATAGACAATTTTTACTGAGGAGAACCATTCGTACGATTTGATTTTTAGAGATTATCTCTGGGATTTCTGAAACAATTTCACAAAATATTTCACTAATAGAAAGCTATATCTGTACGATATTTTTTATGGTACTTATAGCTTAATTTCACGCACCCAAAGACACGGGCAAAAGTTAGCAACATATATAAAGGTAGAAGTCTCCTATCTTAAACCATAGCTGCTATCTACTCATCCGAAAAGCTCTAAAATAACATTTTAGAGCACTTTTGGGAGGAAAAGCTTTTACCACATTTCTTCACGGGCGACATTTTATATTCTATAAAGATTTTCATAGTTGAATTTCTTAGCGTTACTAGGTAAAGGTAAACTAGTTCGTCCAGAAGATGATGTCATTTTGTTATGTATCGTCAGTTGTGTGGATATGTAAATATGTATCATTGTGTACACACTGCGTTATCTCCATGTGAGTACTAGTTTCAACAATAGTCACAGTTTAGTTCCGAGGCCTTATTAATGAAGGAAGTGTCTAGTTTCTTGGAACAGTAATATGGTTTGTCTTGTTTGGGAATATAGAGTGGTCCTATCTTGGGTTAATCCGGTCTAGGAAATGTATAAATACCAAAGAGTTTCCAGAGAATGGGCAGCAGCGTTCTCTCGCTTTTGTACCAATCGCACTGCGATCGCCAACCCGCCTGCCAAGCGTGGCGATTATGGCAAAACCATGTCAAAGAGGCGTCACTTGGGGGGAGGCCTATGTCCAGCAGTGGACGTCTTTTGGCTGAAATGATCATGATGATGAAAGTGTTTCTACACTTTCGAAATGGTCAAGTCAATTTGATGTTGCGGCACCATTAGAAGGTACTGCATGGAACTATATAGGATCTTTATTTTAGGTAGTAGTTATATTGTTTTGATCCCACCTAAAGTGGGATAGAGCGAGGAAGAAGAAGAAGAGTTATGTTGTATGTTGCTTTGTAACATAACAGAACATCACGCCTGTAATCCCCGAAGAGTTAGGCAGAAGTGTACCTAATAAATAGTACACCCACATTTCGCCAGTTATGTTTAAGACCCTAGGTTTTGTTTTGCATCCTCGTCTAAATTCAAGAGGTTGTCACAAAAGACTTAGATAATTCAAATTGATTATAATCAATTTGAATTACGGTACCTACTTAATTATTATTAAAGGATGCTTTTTTTGTTGTTTAAGTTTATCAGTATTTTAGAAAAACCCGCTTGATGTGGTTTAGGGAATAAGAAATTATCGAATAAACGTTTTCGATTATATGTATGTGTGAAAGCGTGGTTGTAGGGCGAGGATCAGACTCGCGTTTAAAACACGAGTGTTTCACACGTATCGATTTCCGTGTAGTAATAAGAACAAACAAATTACTTACCCATTTTATTGATTCGGGACGAGAATCATTAGCATATTTACCTTCTTGATTTTGACGAGGATGCAAAACAACAGAGAGGTCTGTTTCTAAAATCGTATTCAGGTAAAAATAAACGAATTCCATTCTGATTCAATTCCGTACTTTTTACACTATTTGCACCATTTTTCAATGCCAAATGATTCAATGCCAGAATTCCAGTGCAAACTGTGTGTGCAAACTGAAACTTGGCACGCATTTAACGAGAGCATTATTAAATGTAATAACACTTTGAGAAAGTCTGGAGCAACTAAATGGAACAGTATTATTATAACAATCTAATAATAAAATCAACCAAGTGGAAATAATTGGCGGCGCAAGTGAAAATAATGGAAATGGAATACCAAAGTGAGAATTCTTACTTACGTATGCGTAAAGTAGAGCAGAAAAGTACTGTAAAACTAAAAGGAAGTGTAATCAGAAAGTAAAAAAACAACACAGACATAAAAAGAGAGAAAACAGTGTTGACTACATGTAATTTTTTCATTAGAAACTATAGAGAATGATAAGACCAGTAATGCAAAATGATTCCGATTTTGTTTCACAAAGTTTTACAAAGGCACCTTTAAAAATTCCTTCACAGAATCAGGTTTAAGATAATTTATTACATTTCAACAACTCACTTACAACCTATTGTTTGAATTCCGAGACGATTCTCAGAACCAAATCAGTGGTTTCTTTTATAAGGCAAGGCAAGGCATATTTTGATTTTGAATACCATAATACCATCTTCGGTTATCATTAGTTTTTTCATGATTTATCGCTTTGGTACTCATGTTATCTTCATTTTGATGATCGGCAGAACAGATGGCCATTATAACTCGTCCTATTTTAACTTTATTGGTTTATAATTTAAACACGTTTGTTGTTGAACTCGAAAGCTGAAGGATTAAATATGATTGGAGTTTATTGGCCACGATACTATGTCTTGGAAGTCAGAGGAATGTTTACGGTCCACGACTAAGTTTATAGTTTGATCATCACGGATGTCGGAGTAAGAAATATTTGTTTGATTTGTGATCAGTTCAATTTATAGTATTAGCCATTGGACAACTTCTACGAGTATTGGCTATAATATCAAATCATAATATCGATGAACTGTCAATATTTTCATAGAGACTGATGGTAGTTTCAACAACGATCGTTTTAGCATTTGGAAATACATTCCCAATTTAAAAGCATGCACCTAAATTTACAAAATTAGGTCATACTGCTAAAATTTATTGATCGTGTTCGACATGTGCTTTGTTTTAAAGCCTACCGTTAGCGTCATGTTTCCCCTGCAGCTGATGATTTCATGTTCCGTCCACCATTTCTCGCTGCAGTAAAAATGAAGGACTCCACAATATTGTGACATTCGCTCACATTAATCTTTGTGTTGGCAATGACACAAGAATCCATTGCATCATATCGCGTAACTAATCATAGTTTATATTGGCGTGACTGGGTTTTACCGAGCCAAATCAAGAAAGTGTATTGACTTACTCCTGGATTTGGATTTTGGATGCTGTCTTTTTGGTTAAATGCTCTTTTTGCTAAATAATTACAACCACTCGAGTCCACCCATTCCGTACCAAGTTTCCTCCATGCTCGGAAAGCACATCAAAAGCCGTTGGTCTCGGCAATTATGTGTAATAGATCTTTGACAGTCGTTACAGCTAGTCAGAGGCCAGAAAGTCTGACAACCAGTCTTACCAAGTATCGTAATATCCAGTACTAACTGGTTTGTGGAGGTCAGATAGGCAGTCGTTCTATGTAAAATACTGGTATTCCTCTGCATCCGGTTAGACTGGAAGCCGAAAACTATGACAGAGATTTAATGAGCAATAATTTACACTAGTCTATTTAAAATGTTTGTCTTATATTTAATAACTTACTACGAAAAATGAGACACATGAAAATTATGTTCACAGTTGACACCAACAAATTAGTGCGGATCTTACATACGGCAATGAGTAATTATTTCAGCTTGAATGTTGCAAAACGTTGGATAATGAAACCAATTTTCGCAAACAAATCTACTGACGTTCGAAGAATTACTTATTCGTGAGATTTTAACCATATAGTTCGGTACGGGCCCCCGAAGGGGCTCGACGAACAAACCTCCGCTGGGTTGGTATCGGCCCCGAAAGGGGCTAGCAATTAAGTCATTCGTCATCCTCATAATTTATGCAAATATTTTATTTTCTGATTATCAAATACTATGAGTGTGCGTTAATTAAGAAAGTTGGATAAAAATTTCATATATCAACGCCATTAAAACTTCTGTAAATAGCGCGCAAGTATCATAGTTTACCCTTATAAAATTCAAGTGCATAAATACGGTCATCGCCATTTTGACGGCTGTGCTGGTCGAGGCTAAAAATCATAAAAATTGTGGTTTTCGAACATTCGAGCTCCACTATATGGACAATAATCAACTCGTAATTTAATTATGGGGCTAATTCATCCATAGTTCAATTTAAATAAGCAGTGGTAATGATGAATTTTGAAATCTAAAGTCGAAGTTTCGCGCCAATCGTGCGTGTTTACATTTTTATTTTTCACATATAACACACACACGCGTATAGATTCGGTAACAAACATGACAAATATCATTGCAAATATTATAAACCGCATGAAAATGCCCAGATCTTAGCGTTATTTACGAATACGGGACCAATAACACATAATATTCATTACCACCGCTCAATAAGTATTTTGAAATAGACGACCATTTTTTTTTTAAATTATTGTGATGTGTGAAAGCGATTATTCCAATCGATTATTTATTTGTAATCTTCGATCAACTCGAGTAATTAAATTGAGAAATTTAAGAAATCGATTGATGAAAATTCAAATAAATTTATTTTAACCGTAAAATACAGTAAATATTTATTATAATGTGTTTTAGGCTTTTATAATGGTAATCTTAATTGTTTTTCGTACATTCCGACCCAACAAAAAACAGCACGGACTGATATTATGACTAAATTCGCGCCAATTTTATTTCCATCTCAAAATTTAAATTTGGAATTCGTTCGCTGTTCCAATTTATATTGTAGGCATTCAAATTTACTATTATAGATTGTTTGTTATGAATTTTGTTTTGAACTATCTGAAGATTGGTAGAATGCACAGGATCTCGGTAGGAATAGTAAAAAGAATTATGTAGTTTGATGATGGTTAGGACGTTGGGTTGGTTAATGGATATTTACTCTTTACTTAATTAATCAGCCTGTTCTGTCCCAATGCGGGTAAAGGCCTGCCCATGTCTTTCCAATTTAGTTCTTCTTTTGCCTTCACCGTCCAATACTTTTAATCGACAATATTTTTTTACACCTACTTAGATAGGCTAGGTTTTGGGATAGCTACCCCAAAAATTAAAAAGAAACCATTTTAAACAAAACTATCTAAAGTATACGGTAAGACTCTCGAGTAAGAGTCTTACTCGTATATTTTGTAGACTCTTGATGGTTCTGGTTCATATCTATTGCTGTTCATGGCTTCATTCAAGTGACTCGGCCCTCGGCCTTTGATGGATAACCTAAAAATGGCAGATTTAAAAAAAACGTGTGCGTCTAGGGACGCTCGACAGAAGTGATAACTTAAACGAATATAAGCCTGCTGCCGTATGCGTGAGAGAAAGGGAAGCCACACAGAGTGGTGCCGTAACGTGTTACGTTACGAAGCGGTTAACCCTCCCATAAGAAGTTATCGCTTCAAAAACCTTTTTACACCGGACAGTGAACCGCTTTGAAACAATAAACTAATGTTTCTTGAAACGGCTTATGAATTGCCGATTGTCAACCATCATCATCAACTGTTGGGGTCGGCTTCCAGTCTACCCAGATACAGCTGCATAACCATATTTTAAATGGAGCGACCTGCGACTGCCTATCTGACCTCCTCAAACCAGTTAGTATCGGGTAGTACGATACCCCTTGGTAAGACTGGCTGTCATACTTTCGGGCCACTGACTAGCTGTAACATAACAATAACCCGATCATACGATACACAATCTTGGAAGAATAAATATAATTTATCTTGTTAGATCATAATAATTATTTACTATGCCTTCCAAGATCCTGGGCATTCTTTAACCAACCAAAATGTTATCTAGTAAAATTAAAATACTTATTTTAAATAATGCGATTATTGCGAATTGCGAGCGCATTCTTTATTTAAATTTTGAAATCGAAAAAAATCGGCGGGAGTTAAGGCTAATCATTAAAATGTTGACTTGTTTTTTTTTTGGGATTACTGTGTTCTGTCGTTCTTATTACTTAGTAATAAATCTCCTTCCCATGAAGTCAACGTTCATTAATTAATTATAAGCTGCTTTTGATCTAATAATTACTTATTGAAATTATTAAAAAAGATGGTTATTATGACTAATTTCAAAATTATTTAAAATCTTATGAGTTTTTATTCAGTGTCAACTTTTTTTTTTTAAACTCGATTTAATTGCGATTATCGATTAGGCTGAATGCAACTAATTAATCGTAAATAAGAAACCCGGGTTTTCGGTCAGCACTAAGAAGTGTTATGTTACAACATAGTTTTCAGTAATATTTGTCTAGACTTTGATTGGATTTTTTTAAGAAATTTTGTGTGAATAATGGCAAAACTAAGAATGCAGATAGAATGTTACTGTTTTTATTTTGCCCTTCCGAATTGTTTTAGCAAACGAGAAGCATGCCTATGTACATTATTTCCAGCGCATATAAGGTACCTACTTTTTAGAAGGGTGTAGTAATACGTATTTTACACATATTTGGCAATAGAATGACTCCGTTTTACCGACCTCAATACGATACAGAAGATATTAACCTCAAATTTATCGTATGTAACAGATCCCGTGACATATTTTTCACAATAAAATCGAACGCTGAAAGTTGATGAAAATTTCGTGAAATTCATGACAATTCGCATCACCCCGCCGATTCAGCTGATGTGTCATGTGTCAAAATCTTGTCGGGCATAGTGGTTAACGATGTAAATTGTAACTGGCAACAAGGAACAGTTGGACATTTCTTCGAATAAGGATAGTAGCATGCTTGTAACAGACAACAACACTCCAGAGTGCCCTTTGGCCAAATTACGAAAAGTAGTTTCACGAGTTGAAATATGGCCCATGAGCATGCTACGCGCGGCGTTTTAAGTATGTTTTCACCTTTATAAAGTCATATTCGTGCATACGTCAAAAGTGCGAGAAATCGTTAATAAACGATTTTATTTGTAAAAGCGGGCACGGAATGTTGGGACCGTTTAAGTGTGCAGTAATTTAAACAAGAAAATATGTACCGCATACAATACTGAAGAATGTTTGTGTAGTTTGATTATGCGCGAAATCGCGTTTTGTGTTGGTATTTATAATAAGCAGTAATCAATATGATTTTAATTAAATTAAGCACGTTTATAAAAAACACTAGATAGGAGGATAGGAAGTGATAATTATCTTGATAAAAAAATCGATCGATCGACAATGCGTGGAAGCGGAAAATACGGGAAATTTTCCGTATTTTCCGCTTCCACGCATTGTCAGCTTTAAAAAACTTTGTGTTTAATTAAACAAAACAAACAGAACGTTCGGTACATACATTTGTGTTAACTTAAAACAAAAAAAATGCTTTAAATGTCTTTCTTCACACCATATTAATTTTAGAAATTAAATTACAATTACATGTGCTTTTAAAATACTTAAGAGATAGTTATGAATCACCGTGGATAATCTGATATTTATCATGATAATTATCAAAGGAAATAATTATCTTGATAATAACTATTTCGATATTTATTACGAACTCTTTTAGACAGTTGGTAGAAGAGAACGCGGGTGTTCCAACTTTAGGAACAATAAAGGCCAGGTATACTATAGTCTAAGTAAAACCTTTTCTAGCTCCAACTTTTCACTGATGTTTAACTTTCTAAAAAGCCTTACATTGTTAACACTTTCTTTTACCTTGTTATAAGTCGAATAATTACCCCGCGACAGAGAAAATACCTCTTCACAACAATAGAGAAATTGATTTACTTTACTTACCTTATGAATAGAAATCAAACAACCAAAACAATGAAATCAATAACCAAACAATACACTTTGAGTACTATTCAGTAAATTCTCTTGACTATTAACAATATAACCCTCAAAATATCACAAAATAAACTTCGAATATTCTCGACAAGCCACAACCGACATAATACGCCGATTCCTGTGAAAGCTAAATTAATAATTAAACCGGAATAACCCACAATATTGGTAACATTGTAACGTTAATATCAGTTTCACCAATATTATGTGTTTAAACTATGTGACTAAGTAAATAAGAGCGCCATGTTTTGTATAAGTACAAATATCGTGAAGGTTGCTTATGTAATTTATGTCAACATATGGGTCGTGTTTAGATAGATTTTAGGTCGTAGACAAGTAACAAATATTTAAGAATAACAGAAAGTTAAATCAACAATTCCTATCATTTTGATAGTTTTTAAGTGCAGGTTACGAAGTGATAATTATCATTGATAATTATACCGTGAGATTATCTTGATCATCATTGCAGCCGATAGACGTCAACTGCTGGACACAGGCCTCCCCCAAGTGTCGCCACATTGACATTTTGGGGGGTTTTGCCATAATCGCCACGCTTGGCAGGCGGGTTGGCGATCGCAGTACAGTTGTTAAAAAAAAAACACAGAGAACGCTGCTGCCCGTTCTCTGGCAAGTCCCTTAGTCGCCTCTTACGACACCCACGGGAAGATATGGGATGGTGCTATTCTTTACGTCCGTGTCGGACGTAAAGAATAGCACCATCCCATATCTTCATACAGAATTATCTTGATAATACTTATGTAATAACAATCATTATCAATGTCTTTGCAAACTTCACTTTTATCCGAACGCGATTTGCCGCTTATGAGTTATGAATCAGCATGAGAATTATTTTGATAATCATCCGATAATTTTATGATAAAGGTCAAAGAATGTAATTAGCTTGATAACCCTTTTTTAACGGTTTATATAATTTTGGAACTAAAATACTTCTCCCAGTGATTAAAGAGGTGGAGGTTTGTTTGGTATTTGCCAATACGCAAAGACCCTGCGGTAAAAAGTATGAAACACGAGTTTCAGGGACTCACTGACAGGTTAAGGTAACCTAAACCTAAGTTTATTAATAACTTCGGTCTCTGGCTAGCAAAACAGATCCAGCCTGTCCTTATGCAGTCCTCCTCCAGTGAAGCCCTAAGCCGAGGCCTGTACCCCACAGGGGGTGCACTTAGCGTGTAGTCGCTTAGTTTGCAAGTTTTTATGACTGGAGGCCTTACATTCACGGCACCCACAGGATCGTCCGGTTAAGCAGACGATAACCTCCAAAGTTGAAAAGCAAAATGAAATATACAAAAAAAATGCAAAACAGGTCCGTAGGCGAACATGACATGCAGCTTCCAAAACATTAAAATTTTTAGCATTCCTACGAAGAGAAGCGACAAAAGCACAAACGGCATAAAGAGAGAGGAAAAAACTACGTTGGCACTTACATACATTAGAAAAATGAAATCAGTTTTATCAAACGTGACTATGACATAACACTCAGGCTTATCATATCAGATATTGGAAAAGATCAACTGATTGTAATATGTACCTACTTTCATAGAAATCAGATTATTACCACTTCATTTGGGAATATCTTTTTATGTTGTTATGTTGGTATCAGCGTTATTTTTATAGCAAGGTTGTCTGATAAACGGATGAAAGTATATCCTGTGTGCTGACTGATAGCAAATGTTATCGATTGATAGGTCCTTGTATTGAAATAGAATGTACTATCTCATTCCGGGAGAGCAGAAAGATAACGTCCGAGGAGATTATGCAGGAATGCCCATAGACATACATATATCTTGATATCGGCACACAAACTCACGTTAATTTACCATTGCACATTGGTCAGAATTTATAGTAGGCCACTTGTTACGATACTTCTTTTGGTTCGTTGAAGTCCACTCATTCATTCATTCAACACACTGTCAGAAGTTCTAACGAAAAACCCGAAATTTGGAATAAAAACCCAAGCATTTTACTTTCTAACCATTCTTAACAGAACAGAAAAATCGTTTACTTTTTTGTTTAAAAAAACAATTTTTCTAAAAGTCAAGGGAGGAGATGTCAGCAAGTCAGAAGGGGTCCGAGAAGGCCGATGCCTGCCAGGGCTGCGGGACTGTTAGAAAGAGATACCGTGGCCCTGGAACTTAAAGGGCTAAGAAGGAACATGGATGGGTTTTAGTCATTACAAGTCTGACACTCCCTTCCGCTCCGCCCAGAGCAGGAGGGGGTCATTTGATGATTTCCCATCCGTATCAAACGGGACAAAAAGCCGAATATTATCGGATAAATCCGGAGTGACGGTCCTAAAACTGGCTTTTTAAAGAATGCCGTCATTTTGATCAGTTTGTCTACTGAACTTCTTTGCAGGTTTTCTCTCGTCTCAGGACAGATTATTTTCAACACTTGTGCATCATCATCATCATCATCTGCCTAGCCCTTTTCCCAAACTATCTTGGGGTCGGCTTCCAGTCTAATCGGATGCAGCTGAGTACCAGTATTATACATGAAGCGACTGCCTATCTGACCTCCACAACCCAGTAACTGGGTAATACGATACCCCTTGGTAAGACTGAATGTCAGACTTTTAGCTTCTGACTACTCGTAACGACTGTCAAAGATCTACAAATGACAACCGGGACCAACGGCTTAACGTGCTTTCCGAGGCACGGAGGAAACTCGATATGTAATTATGGTCACCCATCAACACACATCAACACTTGTACATCAATTCGAGATATATTTTCGAAACATCCTTGAAAGTCATACTTTGTTTCCTACACAGACTTCTATTGGATAAACATTACTATTAATTGCGACTGTTGTCAACCATTTTGTGCAATCCGTTCTAGCGTAGGTGACCGTCCACGCGATCAACCGACCCTGAACTATTACTATTTAGACGATAGACAAAATTTTATGCATTTCAAAATTCGATAATTATCAAAACAAAGATTCTTCTTAGTATGATGTACCAAAAGATCTAGACAAAGTATCTTTGTATATAGTAATTCAAAATTTGGCTTGGAACAGACATAATGCTACTGAAAACGTCATGGTCTGGTTAAAAAATCTTGTCGAAATACATGACAAAATAAATAAATAAAACGATTGCCACTTCTCTAGACCCTCAGCACTATACAGAATCAGTGTCTAAAATGACTCGAAATGATATCTATATGCAAATAAATAATAGTAAAAATAGAGTATATCTATTTAATCAAAAGCCGCAGTGTAGCCTTGAAAGATTTTTTAAAATAAAAACTGTGACTTTTTAAATATCTATATCCAAGTAAAAATAAGTTAAACAGCTGGATTGGATGATGAAAAGTCGTTTTTTAAATTAATTTGGTTTATTTAATTATTTTTATTAATTGTATGAATACTATTTTGAGCCTTGAAGGATTTTTAAAAATAAAAACTGTGACTTTTTAAATATCTATATCCAAGTAAAAATAAGTTAAACAGCTGGATTGGATGATGAAAAGTCGTTTCTTAAATTAATTTGGTTTTTTTAATTATTTTTATTAATTGTATGAATACTATTTTGTGAAACATTTGGTTTATTCAAACCGTTACTTACTAAGCAAGAAGATATTATTCTTCGTCTGCGTGAAATTATTTTAAAATACTAGCTGTACCCGTATGTGTATGCGTTGCAATGCACTTTTTTCTACCTACCCTACTCAACCTACAAAGCCTATCATACCTTCCTACTCTACCCTACCCTACCCTATTTACAAAACATACCTACTCTACCCTACCCTACCTACCTACTCTACCTACCTAGATGTACTTACATATTGGAAACCGTATAATAACTGCAGCCCTACAACAACACCTTACTGTAAAGTGAACCATACTGATTTCCACTTGATGCAAAAAGAAGGGTCCGTGGTAAAATACATAGAAGAAAAAGCTGTCATTTGAATTGATTAAACGTTCATTATTCAAAATTGTCATTTGTGATAGGCAAAACCGTTACAAGTACCAGGCTGTCATAAAAGCTAAAGGCTATCCCGTCACTAAACCAAACTACAATAGCCTTGATGAATCATCACATCCTTAACAAACCTCAATACAGTTACATACGCCGAAATCAGCCCATTTGCAATCAGGGTACTTTCGATGACGTAAGCGTATGTGACGTCATGACTCCAAAAATCAGTCGGCCAGCACCGTTAGCTGTCAAAGTAGATAATTGATTTATGACTGTTTGCGACATTGAGTCGAATCAACTCATTGGTGACTATTTAGTGAAGGTTGGCTTCTTAGTACCGTGGTATGTATGTACCAAGGACAAAGATGACCATAAAATGATGAAAACAATTTATTTTCTACTGCAGTCATAGATTTTTCAACGACTTTCAGTGACAGCTTCATATCAGTTCTTTTATAGGCAATCGCTCGCTTGTTTGGATGTTATGGTAGGGTACGGAAACAAAAGACCAGTCACATAAATTCAGACGGAATTTATCGAATATTGGTCATTGTTTACTAAGGTTTGCATTCTCACAGCAACAACTTTTGTGTAAAGAACAAGTCAAGTTTAGGTTGATTAATGCCTATAAAGCATCGTATATGTATAAGACCACATAAATTTACTGCTAAAAGTTATAGCATAAAATATTAGGTCCTTACCTATGAAATTGGCGTTTTGTCGTACTGGCCACTTTGATCTCAAATATCTCGTCTTTGGTTTGGAATTCCAATTTTAAATTTATACAGCTATTTACTCATGCTTTTGTGTTTGGAAAACCGTAATTCATTTGTTTTTTCCTCTTTTGGTTTTTTCTTTGCGCCAGTCAGTTCACAAAATGGAAAACTTGAAATATTGCGTTATTTACCAGTACGAGTTCCATCGTGGCACCAGTGCTGCAGAAACGACTCGAAAGATTAATGATGTGTATGGTGACGGTGTCGCAAAAGAAAACACAGCGCGTTTTTGTTCCAACGATTTCGTTCTGGAAATTTCGACTTGCAGAACAAGCCCCGTGGACGGCCGGTGACCAAAGTTGATAATGAACAATTGAAGGCTGTTGTGGAAGGGGATCCATCGCAAACCCGCACGTCCGAGTTAGCTGCAGGCTGCGGTGTTAGTGATAAAACTGTTTTAATCCACTTGAAGCAAATTGGGAAGGTAAAAAAGCTTGAAAGGTGGGGACCTTATGAATTGAGTGCAGCAAACCGACAAACGCGCGTCGACTGCTGCGTTACATTACTCAACCGGCACAATAATGAAGGGATTTTAAATCGAATCATTAGGTACCTGTGAAAAAAAAGTGGATCCTGTACAATAATCGGAAACGCTCTTCGCAATGGCTGAACCCTGGCGAACCAGCCAAATTCTGCCCCAAGCGAAAATTGACTCAAAAAAAAATTACTTGTGAGCGTTTGGGCGACTAGTGCCGGTGTCGTTCACTGCAGCTTTCTTAAATCTGGCCAGACGATACGGTGGATGTCTATTGCCAGCAACTGCAAACCATGATGGAAAAGCTAGCTGCTAAACAGCCAAGGCTGGTCAATCGCTCTAGGCCACTGCTGCTTCAGGACAACGCTAGACCACACACTGCACTACAGACGGCTACCAAATTAGAGTAGCCTCAATTGGAATGTCTAAGACATCCACCGTACTCCCCGGACCTTGCTCCAACACATTAGATTTTTTTTTCGAAATGTGGATTATTTATTAGAAGGGAAAAGAATCAACTGCGATGGGGCAGTCCAAAGCGCCTTCAAAGATTTTATTGATTCCCGTCCGAATGGTTTTTTAATAAAGGGATCAATGAACTACCTATGAGATGGCAAAAGTGCATAGATAGCAATGGTACATACTTTGATTAAATAAATACGTGGGACACTCAGAAAGTTTTGCGAAACTAAAAAAAATTGTTCTATACGTACATATATTTTTATTAAATCTTTTCAAAGTACTTTCCACCAGCCTCTATACAAAGATTCATGCGCCTAAACCAGTTTTCAAAACACTTTTTCCAGTCCGCCGCAGACACCTCGTTTACAGCCTGCTCGAACCCAGCCAGCGCATCTTCCGGCGACGAAAATTGTATCCCTTTGAGCTGATTTTTTATTTTTGGGAATAAAAAGAAGTCACACGGTGCTAGATCAGGGCTGTAAGGAGGGTGACCCAGGAGTTTGACTGGCGTGCTGTCCAGGAAGTCCCTCGTTTTGAGTGCGGTGTGCGCAGGTGCATTGTCGTGGTGGAGCAGTAGCCCGCGGAGCCCTGTGTTTGGTCGCTTGTTGCTTATAACAGAGAAAACTTCTGGCAAACATTTGGAAGTATACCATTCGGCATTAATGCTTCTTTGATCCCGTAAGGGAATTGATACCAAGTGGCCAGTCAAATTAAAAAAGCTAGCGATCAAAATCTTACCCCCGCTTCTAGATCGCTTCACTTTGGTAGGCGTTGGCTCATTTTGAAACACCCAAACAGTCGACTGGCGCTTGGTTTCTGGGTCGTATTGATAAATCCAGGACTCATCACCTGTAACGATGTCGTAAACACGCCGAGACGAGCCTGCTTCAAATTTGTTAAGCATATCACGGCACCATTCCACCCGGGCCTGCTTCTGAGCATCGGTGAGGTTGTGCGGCACCCAGCGTGATACTATCCTCCTCACGCGAAGATGGCTGTGTAGAATCTCGTGAACGCTTCCCGATCCAATCTTCAATATGTGTTGAATCTCCTGATATGTAATTCGCCTATTGTCTTGGATTAAATTTTTCACTGCTAGCACGTTTTCTTCGGTAACAGCCGTCAAAGGGCGACCGCTTCTTTCGTCATCCCCCAAAGTTGGTCGACCGCGCTTGAATTCGTTATACCAACGATACACGGTTGCCTTGGAAGGGCCTTCATCCATGAATGCCATTTGAAGTCTATCGTACGATTCATCCGGTTTCAGGCGACACTTGAAATCGTATAAAATCATAGCTCTAAAATGTTCCCGGCGCAGATCCATATTTCAGTGAGACACAATACTTTGAATTAACTCGCAAAAAATGTGGAGGGAAATTTTGAAATTGGAACTTACTTATTTTTACTTATAAATAATCATATTTTCGAAAAACATAATAACTGGCCAGTCTCCCATATATAAAAACTTTTTTTCGCAATACTTTCTGAGGGGCCTGGTATATTATATTAAAAAAACGACTTTATGTTCCTCCCTTACAAAACGCCAATTTCATATGTAATGACCTAATATTTAAATTATTAAAAAAAATATATGTTGCCATCGTTCATACACAGTTGTTCCCGGCTGTCATTCATAGATCTTTGACAATTGTTACGGGTCGAGAAGCCCGAAAGTCTGCAAATTTTGCTACCCAGTAACTGAGCTCAGGGTGATCGAGGACAGATAAATCTAGTATTTGGTCTGGAGGACGTCCTCAATGTAGTTCCCGACTTCCCTTCGTTGGGGACAGTCTAGGCATCTCTAGTATAGCCTTTCATTCATCTGAATAAAATTAAGTATTTCATACAGTCAAAGCAACACACTTGAGGGTTTTATATTTTTTGGGTTTGCTCTTGACTCTAGTCTAGGTCAGAGATGACAGAGACAAAGTCGACGATGGTACGAGCTTACCCAGAGGAAGCCTGTTCACTCTAACTTTGAAGAGATACGGTTTCAATTGAATTTCTGAGTCATCATCATCATCAGCCTGTATTCGTCCACTGCTGGACATAGGCCTCTCCCATGACACGCCACTGAGCACGATCCTCGGCCACTCTCATCCAGCTCTTGCCAGCTGCCTTGCGCAGATCATCGCTCCACCGAGTCTGAGGACGTCCTACGCTACGTTTACCGATCCGTGGTCTCCACTCAAGAACTCGTCTACCCCAACGGTTATCGGTTCTTCGGGTTATATGGCCGGCCCATTGCCACTTCAGCGTGCTAATGCGGTGGGCTATGTCGCTAACTTTGGTTCTCTGTCGAATCACCTCGTTACGAACTCGATCTTTCAGAGAAACCCCGAGCATAGCTCTTTCCATAGCACGTTGAGCGACTTTAAATTTGTGGACCAACCCAACCGTGAGTGTCCACGTTTCGGCACCGTACGACATGACGGGTAGGACGCACTGGTTATAGACTTTCGTCTTTAGACTCTGTGGAATTGGCAATGTGAAGACCCGACGCAGTTTTCCATACGCTGCCCAGCCCAGCTGTATTCTTCTGTTGGCTTCTTTCTCGAAGTTGTTTTTACCTAACTGCATAGTTTGCCCGAGGTAAACATACTCCTTAACAACTTCGAGAATATTGCCTTGAACTGCAATGGGTTCCGGCCTTACATGTTCATTGAACATAACCTTGGTTTTATCCAGGTTCATCCGGAGACCAACGCGTTGAGTAGAATCAGCTAGGCCATTCAGCATATGCTGCAAATCTTGCAGCGTTTCCGCCACGATAACGATATCATCTGCAAATCGTAAGTGTGAGAGGTACTCGCCGTTTATATTAATGCCGCGCCCCTTCCAGTCCAGCGTCTTGGATATATCCTCCAATGCATTTGTGAACAATTTGGGGGATATAACGTCCCCTTGTCTCACACCACGATGCAAGGGAATAGGTTTAGACTGCTGGTTCTGGACTTGGACGGCCATAGTAGCGGCGTTGTAAAGACCTCTCAACACTTGGATGTATCGCCAATCGACTTGGCATCGCTGCAAAGATTCCAGAACAGACCAGGTTTCGATCGAGTCAAAGGCCTTTTCATAGTCCACAAACGCTAAGCACAGGGGCCGATTATACTCTTCTGTTTTCTGTATAATCTGCCGCACTGTATGGATGTGGTCTATGGTGCCGTATCCCGATCGAAACCCGGCCTGTTCGGGAGGCTGGAACTCGTCGAGTCTTCGCGCAAGACGGTTTGTGATGACTTTCGAAAACAGCTTATAGACGTGGCTCAAGAGTGAAATGGGTCGGTAGTTTTTCAAAAGAGTTTTATCACCCTTTTTGAAAAACAACACGACAACACTCTTACTCCACGCCTCTGGAGTTCTCCCATCAAAAAGAACAGTATTGAAAATGCTCTGGAGCTCCTTCATTACAGGTTTACCACCAGATTTCAGGAGCTCAGTCGTAATACCGTCTTCTCCAGGGGCTTTTCCGTTTTTAAGCTGTTTGAGAGCCATCGCAATTTCGTCCAGGCTGACTTCTGGCAAGTCTTCCGTAAAGTGGCGTGTTAATGTAGCTCGGAACTGCTCATTTTCGGGATCAGGTTGAGATGCATGCGTAGCGTACAGCTGACTATAGAAGCTTTCAATTTCCGAAAGAACCCCCGGCCCGGAAGAAACGACTGCTCCACTTGTAGTGGTCAGCTTCGTCAGATGACTTCTCCCAAGAGATTGAACAAACACTTTGGATCCCCGATTTTGCTCGATCGCTCGTTCTATTGAACGAGTGTTGGAGCATCGGAGATCGTGTCGTACAAGTTTGCCAATTTTCTTGTTTAGAGCATGCCACTCTGACGAAGTGGCTGGTGGGTGTTCACGTCGTTTCTCCATGAGCTTGAGCGTTTCTTCCGAAAACTTCGACTTCCTGTCCCTACGCCGCAATTCGCAAAATCTTACACCTTCCTCCCTGAGGATTCCGACCACATTCTCGAGGGCCTGGTCAATGTCAACGCTATTTGTGGTTTCCACGGCAGCGAATCGGTTCTCCAAGTTAGATTGGAACTTTTCAGATCCCACTATAGTTTGGAGCAGGGTTGGTCGGAGCCTGGATTTCATCAAACGGACACGTTCAAGCTTGAAATCGATATTCAGAGACCCTCGCACGAGTCTGTGATCACTTCCAGTATTAAACCTATTGATCACAGAGACGTCTCTGAATATACGCTTCTTGTCCGTTATGATGAAATCGATCTCGTTTTTAGTCATAGTGTCGGGGCTCTGCCATGTCCACTTCCTTTGGAGCTGTTTCTTGAAAAATGAATTCATCAAGAAAAGCCCCTCCCTTTCGAGGAAGTTGACAAGCATTTGCCCCCTATGATTCCTGCTACCATAACCATGGGATCCTACTACCGATTCGTTGTAGTTCTGTACTCCCACTTTGGCGTTGAAGTCTCCCATGACAACGTTGTAGTGGGCCCTGGTGGTGAAGTGTAAGGCCTTCGATATATCACCAAACACATCTTCCATCTCATCATCCGGGTGCGTCGAGGTCGGTGCGTAAACCTGCACAACCTTGAGGCTATACCTCTCGGTTAGTTTAATTACGAGGTACGCGACCCTGTTCGACACACTCGACACTTCTACAACGTTGTCACAGAGAGCTTTATTCACCAGAAATCCTACGCCACCCTGGGACAGCTGGTCTCCCTCTCGAAAGTATAGAAGGTGGCCTGATTCAAGAGTTACCGTGTCCTCCCCCTCTCTTCGGACTTCGCTTAACCCAAGAACGTGCCACCTTATTTTCTCGAGTTCGACTTCGAGTTGTGCCAGGTGCTCGTCGAGCCGTAACGTGCGTCCGTTGTACGTCGCCAAGGTCAGTTGTTTTCGGCGGCCTTCCGTAACCCGGGGATTCTTCGCACCCCCCGCCCTGCCGTTACCGTGACCGCCGCCTTCAATCAATTTCTGAGTAACAACAATTGATTGGTTGACCCGCGCAATTGGTGACGCGACACCATCGTCCAGAAATGAGAGTTTAATTACGATTTATGATATACGATTATGATACTTGTGTGAACAAATATTGGGATGGAATTTGGAGTGACGGTATTGAAAACCAAGTTGTTCATTTTTAGGGTTCCGTACCTCGAAAGGAAAAAACGGAAACCTTATAGGATCACTTTGTTGTCCGGCCGTTCATCTGTCTATCTGTCTGTCAAGACCCTTTTACTCAGGAACTCGTGGAGGTATCAAGCTGGAATTTAAATCAAATACTCAGGTCGACTGTCCCTTGGAACTGTGAAAAATCAAACTTCTAAGCCAACGCAATCAAAAGATAGAGCCGTTTATGCCGCAAATTTCCGCAAATTTTCGACACTCGCAAGGGAATCAAAACCGGGACAAAGGAAAACAAACAGGGTACTTCCCGTGAACTCAGAATCTTGAAATTTGGTACGAAGCAACGTCTTATTGCTATAAATTAAAAATAAAGCTATTGCAGATAAAGGAAAAAATGCGAAAACCGTAAATTTTTAGTTGCATCATAAAATAAAAATATTTTTAGTACGGTACCCTCGGTGCGCGAGTCGCACTTGGCCGGTTTTTTTTAATGACTTTGTTTTTTTTCTCATACCTGCCAGTCATTTCCGTAATTCGATAGTTCTGATGGTACATGGTTACGGGTGGGTTCCAAGCTGAAGAAAGTTCAACTTTCGATCGAACTCTCAAATCTTTGCGTAACCAGACCGTGATCAATCATAGACTGCATACCATAGTAGTCATACATATTTTGAGACATATGTATTTATGTATGATGAAGAGGTAGTACTTACAATTGAAGATCTTTGCCAGTCGTTACATGTAGTAAGTGGCCCAAAAGTCTGACAACCAGTCTATCAAGAGGTATCGTATTACCCAGTACTAACCGGGCTGTGGAGGTCAGATAGGCAGTCGCACCATGTAAAATACTGTTATTCAGCTGCACCCGGTTAGACTGAAAGATGATGTTGTCTTTATGAAGTGACACATGACTCACGATCAATGTCGATGTGGTCCGCACTAAATGTAAGAAATTCAGTAAAAGAAAAACATTTCACAACAACAAAACGCACGAGTTGCAATAAACAAACACGCACAATACTCGTAGAACCCACATACAAATAAAATCTAACAGCTCCCATTAATTTCAAACAAATCCCTTCTCGTGTTTCAATACCAACAATATTGCAATACAACACCCTAGAGAGTGGGCCATTGAACAGTGGGCCATTAGGCGCCAATGTCCCGTTTATATTGACATCCGGACCTCTAGCCCCAACAGATGTTGCAGTCCCTACAAACCGTGCTATTGTTCTAGTAATTTCTGCGTGGTGTGCGATTAAGTTTATCGCGTGACTGTGATCGTTTTACCCCTTGTTTAGTTCTGTTTGTTTATCGTTTAGAATATATCAGGAAGCAGGACCAAATAGTTATTTTATTCTTTTTTTTCGCGTTTGAAACGTTTTCTATAGTGTGAGCGTAACATCTATACCTACTAATATTATAAAGCTAAAGAGTTTGTTTGTTTGTTTGCTTGAACGCGCTAATCTCATAAACTACTGATCCGAATTGAAAAATTCTTTCAGTGTTAGTTTTTCCATTTATTGAGGAAGGCTATAGGCTATATATCATCACGCTACGATAAATACGAGCGGAGCAGCAATGAAAAATGTTGCGAATACGGGGAAAATGTGACGCAGACGAAATTGCGCGGGACAGCTAGTAACACATAAAATAACATCATGTCTCTTATCCGTGATGGGTTAGCCAGAGTTGCATATAGTACACCTACAGTACACAAAAATTTCGCCAGTTATGTTAAAGTTCCACGTTATAGGAGTCGAGTCTATTGCCATCACCCGGGGACAGAACCAGACTGCGTGGCTGTTACCTAAAATTCCTGATGGAAAAACCCGAAAACATTTTGCCCGATCCGGGAATCAAACCAAGGACTTTATGCTCAGCAGTCACGTTTGCGACCACTAGACAAGCGAGTCAGTATGCTTGAGCAAATTAATTATCAAAAAAATGACATGGAATAATTTATAAAGGCTGCTAACTATTACCATGCTTTTAAATGTATAGTCACGAATGAATGACATGTACACAAAGAACCGTAATCCTTAAAGAGGGATAAAACTGAAGAATTAATGATGATGATGATAAATCGGATGCAGCACGTGCTACGCCACTGGTTTTTCAAATAAAGTGAATTCGTATTGTTAATTTAGGTGACTGTTTGGGGAGATTAACAATAGAAATTCACTTCTCGAAAACCATTAGCTGCAAATGTCAAAACCGCTGCAGCTATTTGTCGCCAAACGCTGCGCGCTGGGCATGTTGCTATTAGCAACCTCACAGAACAGATGTCGTTTTCACTAATGAAATCATTAAGAATTAAATAGGAATTTCCAACGTCTGGTGAGCAAGCGTGCTGATCAATGCTTGTTTCTGTTTTGTATTTACAAATCACCCTCGTACCTATGCTATGACTATTTGAGAATGATTTGTATGAGGACTACGTTTGAATTCAAATGAAATCCTGCTCAGTGCTTAATTTCTTACCGACAGTCATCATCATTTCAGCCGAAAGACGTCCACTGCTGGACATAGGCCTCCCCCAAGTTTCGCCACATTGACATAACATGGGGGGTTTTGCCATAATAGCCACGTTTGGCAGGTTGGCGATCGCGTACGGTTGTTACAAAAGCACAGAGAACGCTGCTACCCATTCTCTGGCAAGTCTCTTAGTCGCCTCGTACGAACCCCACGGGAAGATATGGGAAACCGACAGTGATTGGTTAAAACAAACACACTCGATGGGTTTTTCAGCAAAATCGAAATCAAGGTAAAGCCGTTTCGTCTATTGTTATAGA
Organism: Cerastis rubricosa; assembly: GCA_949152445.1. NCBI lineage: Eukaryota > Metazoa > Arthropoda > Insecta > Lepidoptera > Noctuidae > Cerastis > Cerastis rubricosa. Next base: position 4,009,905 of record OX424529.1, on the reverse strand, counting down.
CTGCTGACGATTACCTGGCTCTACTCATCAGCACACGTTAGAAGAGCAGAAAATTAACTCAAACATTTTTGTGACGACTTAAGCCGTAATATCTGACATTTGAGCTTTAACTAGTCTTTCCAAATTCAAAGGCCCTTATCCATTTTGTAACTTAAGCCACGAAGTATTATAGTATTTAATGCTGTCAATTTAACCATAGAGTCACCCTACAAATCATTATCCTCTGCTGGCTGCTGCCATTCACGCGACCAGAGTCGTCGAGACAATTTGTCGCCAACTGTCATCTACTGTCCTTTTATTGTTAAATTAAATCTGATTTTGCAGTACAGTGACCTTTATTCTTGGTGAGATAAGGTTCATGTCAGAGCTGTACACCAACAGGCACCCCTCTATGGAGGGACATCTGTTCTTCTGTCTATTGTACATAAATCACGAGGTTTCGATCAGCTGCCAGTGTGAACTTGACACGCAAACCTTTTTTGTTTACCTTTTTTTTGTGGGTTGAGTTGCATTTGTTTTTCTAACTGACGGTTCTATATTGTTTGTTGTATGTTCTAGTGCCACGGTTCCTAACCTGGGGGTAATTACCCCCGTGGGGGTAAAAGTGGTATTCTGCGGGGGTAAAAAGTGGTAATATACTATAACAAAAAATAGACCAATTCTAGCTCGCCAGTGCATTTCATGCCCAACTGTGTAATCAAATGACAAGTCAGAGCCGCGTTTCTGTTATAGCGCGAAAAGTACTTACATAGGTTTACATATTGTAAGAGTACGATGTAAGCAGCCAGCGCCGCGTGGCGGTGATTTTTTGGCTGATTTTTTCAGTGAAAATAATAGTTTGAATATCACACTGCAAGGCAACATGTCCATTGGTAACATGAGGGAGGGCGGGAGGGGTAAATCAGATTCTCTAGTTAAGTCATAGATCGTGTAACTTATGAATATAATGTAGAAGATACAAAATGTCTAATGTCAAGTATTTCATTGCGTTTGATATATCTACTTTACTAATATATTATTTTAACAGTTCAATACCCTTTTGTTACTGTTTTCTTCCATTTGACGAACTCCAAATTCAACATAAGAAAATTACGGATCTCTGATTCTGATTCAGAACCACAATATCAAATTCATCATTATAATCATAATAAGATGCAATTAATAAAATTTGTCTAATTGAATAGCACTCCAAGATGAAGCAACAGCATGCATAAAATCTCTAACACTTGTAACATGATCTTAAGGTTTAGAATTACAAAACGATAATTTCTTCAGACTGAAACATACAAATAGCATAATGTTTCTATTGTGAAACTTAGTACTTAATAAGTTACGATCGCAATCCTTTTAATATTCAATTACATTACACCATTCAAGAAGTTTCGTCCCTTCATAATTTAATGTCTTTATTACCTACCCCTAGTACAGAATTAATGTACTCGTGAGATATTTCGTAAGTTCATAGCGAACTTTCTAATTAACAAAGTGCTGTAAATTAATACAAGAGAAGCTAGGAACCTAATTAAGTAACCAACTTGTAATGACAATCGTTCTCATTACAACTCGACGGTATAGGTTCCTCTTTTATTGCGACTTATTTTTAATTGGCCCAGTATTTGGCTACATGTTCAGCGTCTTCAGTAGCGTCTATCAGTTCTTGTAACAGGACACATCCTTCATCATCTGCCGAGCCTTTGCCCCAGTATGTTGGGGTCGGCTTCCAGGCTAACTGGATGCAGCTGAGTACCAGTATTTTACATGGAGTGACTGCCTATCTGACCACCACAACCCAGTTATAAACTGGTTACTGGGTAATACGACACCGCATCTAAGACTACCTGTAACGACTGTCAAAGATCTATAAATGACAGGCAGGACCAACGGCTAACGTGATTTCCGAAGCATGGAGGAAACTCGGTATGTAAGCTCCTCTTGTGGCAAGACACAATATTTACAACATCACATTTACAGTGCAGTCATATACCTACATAATAAATCTCCACCTGACCTGGTTTTTTAACTTAGTGGTCGAATATTTTGAAAGCTCATATAATGTAAAATGGATTTGGAAGTAAATGAAAACGATTATGAAGTACCTACGCAGAAAGTTTGCAGGGCCGAACTTAGAATGCAAGTTAAACGGATGCAAACACCGTGACTCTTAAAAAAAAAAACAAATAAAGAAAAAAAAGGAAACAAAACAAATCGCAGTGTTTTGTTTCTATTCATGAATGTGCTTATAAATATCACATTGAGTTATTAAAAACAAATCGTTTTCGATGTACGTGGGACACTCAGAAAGTTTTGCGAAACTAAAAAAAATTGTTCTATACGTACATATATTTTTATTAAATCTTTTCAAAGTACTTTCCACCAGCCTCTATACAAAGATTCATGCGCCTAAACCAGTTTTCAAAACACTTTTTCCAGTCCGCCGCAGACACCTCGTTTACAGCCTGCTCGAACCCAGCCAGCGCATCTTCCGGCGACGAAAATTGTATCCCTTTGAGCTGATTTTTTATTTTTGGGAATAAAAAGAAGTCACACGGTGCTAGATCAGGGCTGTAAGGAGGGTGACCCAGGAGTTTGACTGGCGTGCTGTCCAGGAAGTCCCTCGTTTTGAGTGCGGTGTGCGCAGGTGCATTGTCGTGGTGGAGCAGTAGCCCGCGGAGCCCTGTGTTTGGTCGCTTGTTGCTTATAACAGAGAAAACTTCTGGCAAACATTTGGAAGTATACCATTCGGCATTAATGCTTCTTTGATCCCGTAAGGGAATTGATACCAAGTGGCCAGTCAAATTAAAAAAGCTAGCGATCAAAATCTTACCCCCGCTTCTAGATCGCTTCACTTTGGTAGGCGTTGGCTCATTTTGAAACACCCAAACAGTCGACTGGCGCTTGGTTTCTGGGTCGTATTGATAAATCCAGGACTCATCACCTGTAACGATGTCGTAAACACGCCGAGACGAGCCTGCTTCAAATTTGTTAAGCATATCACGGCACCATTCCACCCGGGCCTGCTTCTGAGCATCGGTGAGGTTGTGCGGCACCCAGCGTGATACTATCCTCCTCACGCGAAGATGGCTGTGTAGAATCTCGTGAACGCTTCCCGATCCAATCTTCAATATGTGTTGAATCTCCTGATATGTAATTCGCCTATTGTCTTGGATTAAATTTTTCACTGCTAGCACGTTTTCTTCGGTAACAGCCGTCAAAGGGCGACCGCTTCTTTCGTCATCCCCCAAAGTTGGTCGACCGCGCTTGAATTCGTTATACCAACGATACACGGTTGCCTTGGAAGGGCCTTCATCCATGAATGCCATTTGAAGTCTATCGTACGATTCATCCGGTTTCAGGCGACACTTGAAATCGTATAAAATCATAGCTCTAAAATGTTCCCGGCGCAGATCCATATTTCAGTGAGACACAATACTTTGAATTAACTCGCAAAAAATGTGGAGGGAAATTTTGAAATTGGAACTTACTTATTTTTACTTATAAATAATCATATTTTCGAAAAACATAATAACTGGCCAGTCTCCCATATATAAAAACTTTTTTTCGCAATACTTTCTGAGGGGCCTGGTATGTCGTTATTTTACGTTGACACAATACATTCAGCTGAGTCGAATCAATGACATTGTCTGGCGCGTTTGCAAGTCAATCACTAGTTTTTCATTGAGAATATAAAACTGAATTGAGTAAGACTGAATGAAGTTATCAATGAAACTAGTTTTATGTATTCAAATTCAAATTCAAAAAAAAAAAAAACAAAAATTGTTTATTTCATAATAATTCTTAAAAAACACATTAGTGATTGGAGCCTCCTTGTAAGCAAAAAAAATGCCTGTATTAGGAGACTCCGCTCTTTCACAGCTAGTAAAAACATAAACAAAAATAAAAATAGTAAAAAATAGTAAAAAAGACATAAAATGTGAGTGTGCGTGCGTGTGTGTGTGTATGTGTGCGTGAGTGTGTGTGTGTATGTATGTGTGTGTATGTATGTGTTGAGAGAAGCGAGTGAGTTAATTTATGTGTTGTAATAGTGCCTCAGTGTCTTCATAAGAAAATGGTTTAATCCAATTTGTTAGTTTTTTTTTTACAAACGTGTGCTTGTTTTGTATATATGTATATCTCTTTGTTTATCCTGTTATATATTTGAGCAGAACGTACGTGTATGTAGCGTGTGTAAAGGTTTTTTTAGGTTTAATAAAAACGTTTTGGGAGACTTGTATGTTTTGTCGAGGAAAATGACAAATGATAATAACATACAACAGTAAATATCTTGTTTTCAGTTATATTGAAAGTGTTAGTGACCATGTTAGTTTAAAAACCTTTACATGGCGACTATATTCGCCAATAGTTTTTATTTATTATAATATTTTATAGAGTACCTCTATGAGGTCTATTCTGTGATGAAAACCCCAAGAATCTCAACTAAATGGGTTCCTTAAAAATATTAGTAAATATTCCTGTAATAATAGTAAAGGTATGAAATAGTACGAAAACGGTCTAAGTTTAATAAATATTTTATGTCAAGGTTAATATTGTACAATAGGGGATGATAAATTTTTTTTCTTTGTCTGTTGTGTAGATTATTGAAAAGTATTGGACACGTATTTTCTCTTTTTTACGTGGTCATATAATTACGGAGATATATTGAGTTGAAATGGCGCGTGACGTCACTTGTAGGTAATTTTATACCTACTTGTGACGTAGTGAGCCCCCACTCTCCAACTTTAATGAGTTTTAAATATATAATTTTTTGATATTTTGATAAAACAAAAAATACGTGTCTAATATTTTTGTATTACCTGTCTGACGGACAAAATAGAATTTCGTTTTCTTTACCCAGTACTATCCCCTATTAACAAACAAATTTATTTTATATTAGAAATGCTAATGTGACTAGAATAATTCTTGCTATAAAGTCTAAATCTAAAATCAAAATCAAAAGTCATTTATTTAAATTAGGCTAATAATCAGCACTTTTTGAAAGTCAAAATTACAAGAGACAGCTGCAGAGATCTGTTTTATAGCAAGAATTTCTATTCAATAAATGTATTTTAGGTATACCTACTAGGCACTACCTAAAATATATTACTTAGTAGGTAATACCTAATACATATGAAGTTATCAAACTTATTGCTTGAGCAGGGATCTATAAAATATTATGCGATATGGATATCCTTTTACTAAAGTTCGTGAGGTAAAGTGTCCACCAATTAACATTTGATCCGTTACTTACGACGTAAATCCTTATCGTGGTAAACTTAAGAAATTATGTTAAATTGCCTGTTGGGTTAATCCTACTAAGAACTTATACGCACGGAGACCAATCAAGCTATGCAAAAACAGTATAAGCGGATATATTATTGTACGAAAAATCTTTACAAGGAGAGGCCATTTTTTACTGGTAATATATGTATTGCTTAACTTACCCATGTGTAAGTACCACCCGTACTAGGTACCTACTGCGGCTGTACTATATGTATAAATATTTACTGCTCAACTAGATAATTACTTAACCATCTCAAACCATTTTGAGACTTGTACATATTCTTATATAATTTTAGTTCTATTTGTAGTTTGAAAATAATGTACACACATAATTTAAAGATCTCATCCTGAAACCTAAATTATTAATAATTTAAAACCGGCCAAGTGCGAGTCGGAGTCGCGCACAAAGGGTTCCGTACCATTATTTATAAAAACGAGCAAAAAATCACTTTTTTGTATGGGAGCCCCCCTTAAATATTTATTTTATTCTGTTTTTAGTATTTGCTGTTATAGCGTCAACAGAAATACATAATCTGTAGAAATTTCAACTGGCTAACTATCACGGTTCATGAGATACAGCCTGGTGACGGACGGACGGACGGACAGCGAAGTCTCAGTAATAGGGTCCCGTTTGACCCTTTGGATACGGAACCTTAAAAATAAAGTCTGATATTTTACCATTATACGATTGCTTATTATACGCTTCAACTATCTGATGACAAGGAATTAGACCGGCTCCTCGTCACAACCGATTTACGAAGTAGCTACGGCCTCCCCATGATGATGTAAGTACTGGAAAGACTGATACAAGGTAAATCAAGCAAATAATGAAACTAATGGACACTAATTAAATGGCTATTAAACTATTGAATAAATAATAATATTTCACTATTGCATGCTGGGGCCCATTGCATAGGACTGCTACAAACAATAGGCAGCCACAGGCATAGGACTATTGACGATTGCACCGAACTTGTCCTAAACCTTGTACTGCCCTCCCTGTACCTATCTTGGTAGGTTTTTAACGACTAAAAACAAGTTTCATGTTTTCTGAGTATATAAACATTTAAAATATATTTATGATTAAAGTGCTTGATGAAAGTCTTGTAGAAGTCGATGTGTCTGTATGGTGTCGGATTTAAAGAATAGTACCATCCCATATCTTCCCGTGGGTGTCGTTAGAGGCGACTAAGGTATTTGCCAGAGAATGGGCAGCAGCGTTCTCTGTGCTTTTGCAAAATAACCGTTCTGCGATCGCCAACCCGCCTGCCAAGCGTGGCTATTATGGCAAAATACCCCTGGCCTATGTCCAGTAGTGGACGTCTTTCGGCTGAAATTATGATGATGACTATGAGAAGTCGATGCAGAACATAAACATACTTTTAATTCATCAATAATAGAGTGAGTTAAATTGAGTTTCAGACTAGCGTCAAAGAATATTCCCACGGAGACTGACTTTTATGAAACAACTTAGTTTAATAGCCCAATTTTATTAATTACCTAGTAATTACAAATACTCGTTAACAAGGACGGTAATTAAGGCTTAATAAGTATCCAGGGCTGCGGGTTGTTCGAAAGAGATACCGTGGCCCTGGAACACAAAGGGCTAAGAAGGAACATGGATGGGTTTTAGTCAGTCAAGTCTGACACTCCCTTCCGCTCCACCCAGAGCGGGAGAAGTCATTTGATGATTTCACACGCTAAAAAAAAACAAAAAGGCTTAATAAGTATCGATTTAAATATAAACTTATAAATAACTTAAAATCTTAAAACCTTCAGAGCGAAAATTAGGGCTTTTAATAAAAACTTTTATGTAAGCTGTTTGAAAAGCATTTGAATGCTGTTGTCTATTTCAAAATAAATACAAAAGAAAACCACTTACTTATGCCAAACCAACAATGTCAATAACCAAAGAAAGTTTTCTACAGAAACAGGATGTGGTTACCCACGTTCCCAACAAAAGGAAACTACATCTCTCCGTATTTTTTCACCAACCACAATCTCATTGAAGATCATTCATTCAAAGTTTCTGAACCACAACTACAGATCACAATATACCAACATAATAAAAAAAGTCCTTTCAATTCCGAAAACCGCGAACGATGCAAGAAAAAACTGAATGTTACCAAAAACAGTCGATGGAAGGGAGACCGGAGACCACAAGCCTGTATAATGCCTTGCCTTTGCCGTACGATGGTCACGAATCCCATTGTTTTCTTGGTCAATAAAACATCAAAGGGTCGCTGGTGTGTACCACTTTGGACTTTTTCATTGCTTCCTGTGTTGTTCGATTTTTGAACAGGTGTAGTGTTTTTATTGGTTCATGTCTTTGGTTTCTTTTTTTGGATTGCTTGTTTTGGCCTAGAAATTGGAGAAGGATAAAATTAAGGTTCACAACCTGAAACGTCATGTTTGGTTCAAAAATCAACATATTTTTATTTTACATAAACAAAAACAAAAATGTGCTCGGATCGGGTTGGTCGTTTCCTACGAAGAAGAACCGGCAAGAAACTCCATGGTTAGTCTTTTAAAATCATTTGGTTTTACAATATTCCTGTTACAACGTTAGTACTTAAGTATGGGAGTAGGATTAAGTAAACTATAGGTTCTGTTCAAAATACTTAAATTGATTAGGTAGTAAATGGATTCCTTTCTATTAATTTGCAACATTGGCAATGTTTGTATTCAAATTGTATTTAATCGGTTTGATCTTTAGAACAGGCAACAAAACTTAAATTTTTATTTATTATCTTTTAACCTTTTACAACTACAATTTATGACTCAATAAAAGACTCAATATAATTTGATCCTAGTCAAAACGTTGGCAACAACTTTATTGTATTTATTTATGAAATGTACCTAGGAATGAAAGCAAAGCCGATTATGATCCGCAGCACATGCTACGGTTTCGGGTCACTGGAACATCCGTTAACGTCATCTTACTGTCTCACCTACTAACATTAATTTGAAAACTGACAAAAACCGTAAAACCGATTAATTTTTGTTTATGAAATGTCTGAAATTGATTTCATATTTAGTTCAAATTCTAGACTAATTGATTTCAGAAAACGAAAACATAAAAAAAATATTTACAGTTGGCAGTGTTCAGACTTAAGTGACTACCTACAAAAAAAAACTCTTCTTTGGTACTCTCAATATTCTATACCTTCTTTCTCTTTTTCAGGCACATTAGATATTTCAGGTTCGTAAAAAATCCGGTTAGACTGGAAGCCGACCCCAACATAGTTTGGGAAGAGGCTAGGCAGATGATGATGAAATACTGAGTAATGCAAAACGTTTTCTAATGTAAAAAAAATCTTAAATAGAACTTGAACCATCGGGTTACAATACTCAAGACTTGTAAGGAGTCCAATAACTGTACCTACATTCAGTTGTCGTTGTGTTTACGCTAAGATAGTAATAATCTTCAGTCTAAATCACTTCCGCGAGGACAAGCATGTCCTAGCTCCTTGTACAAACACTTGGCTTAGGGGACAGGATTTATTCAAGCTTGTAAAATAGTAATGGAGGTGATAATCTTAATCCTAATGTGTGGTTGGAGGTTGTAGCTCCGGAAATGGTGTAAACTTATGTTACAGAATTCCCAAACAGACTTCTTAGATTATGGAGATTTTTATTAAAATTAATTAAAACTTCACCTAAAACAGCAATAACATTTAAAATAAATATTTTGTTGAAACTCTTTATGTATGTTGTAAGAAAATCTTTATGAGTGGTCATTGTGAGTTTTAAATAACATATTTATATTATATTTATTTATTATTATATATTATATTTTATTCCTCTAAACTGTTAATTTTAAATCTATGCAAATACAACCGGCAAAAAAGCAGACCCATAAAGTCACAAAAGGAACACACTCAAACTTTGATAGTCTCTCATTTATTTTAAAAATAAAGCAGCATATCTTGTTCCAATTATAAAATTTTAATTTCAACCAGTGAATGAGAATGAATCACGCGGTGACTCGGTCAAACTTCATTCATCTCATTCATTCTTTCGAGTTATTTGTGTTCTTTAAATGTGTTACTGGGCCATCTTTGATATCTGATAGTTTACATTCATTTTGAAGAATTTTCATAGACAACAACATTTCTTTTCCATGAGAAAATAATTCTGACATGATTAATGAAGGGCTTTTGCTGTAGGTTATGTCAATAAAGAAGTTATTCGGGAAACAACTATATTTTGTGGCTTTTTGCCAATTTTCACGAGAAAAATATGCACGTGACTACAAAACTAGGGTAGTCCACGTTTTCTCAGACCAAGTGATTGAACAAAATTGTTTCGGCGTCATCAAAGAGATATGTAATGATACAAATAAAGAAAGCGTGTAAATTGTCAGCCATATTGATAAAATAACATGTTTATTGATGGATGGCTGCAATATTGAGGCTCGTCCGCGATAACCTTTCAAATACGGATTACCTATTTAGATAATACTACCTATCTCAAAAAATGATAACACATTACCTTTTTCAAAAAACCTTATCAATTCGACCATTTAATAATTATTTTTATTTTTACAGGTAAATAAAAAGCATCAATCTACCCGTTAGCGATAAAAACCAGCTTATGGTAAGAATTTCAGATAAAGAGATCAAGTCACATACATACATTGTCGATTACTACTGAAACGCAGGCCTCCTTTCTGGTAATGGCCGTATTTACACCACGAGGGCCCAAAGTCAAAGTTTTTTATTAATAAAATATAACAAAATTCAAAGATCTCTATGTTTTGCCGTCAAAGGCGTACAAATATTAAAACAAAATAACAGAATTAAATTTGGTTAATCTATATTATCTAATATTTTTTTTAATATTTCTTATCTATTCTGGTATTAGTTTTATAGCGGGTTGTTGCAAGATCCCTTGCGGGTTGGTCTCTAACTCTATGAGAGTTAGTAACTAAGTATTTCAAAATGATTATGATAGTTCACACTTCACTGCTAATAGTTCTGTCATTATACAAATAACATCAGACGACGTTACCATAAAAAACATAATTCATTGCCGGCGGACACTATAACCACCATTACTCGTTGCACTTACAGCCCAAGGTTGGACTCATCGTGCGTTGGTACACAAAAATGGCTGGTTTTATGGCTGCAATAAATGCAACCCCAAGGCTGCGTGAGATCATTCGGCAAAAATTAATTGTGTGAAAGCTGGGGCCATGGCAAAAGCGGTAGCGTGGCGATTTAAAACGATTGGAAGAAATGTGGCTCAATAACAGCTGAATATCAGTATCAATTTCATCATATTATATAATATCAATATTTTACATGAAGCGATGGTCTATCTGACCTCCACTACCCAGCTACTATGTAATACCCATTATAAATACCAATACAAGCAGGTAGTCCATAGAATTATTGCCGTTTACGGCAAAGTTTGACAGAATTTCGGACTACCCGTAAACAGGCTAAATGATTGAAAATCTTAGAAACAAAAAAAAAATGGTGTTTGGTCAGGGACTTTTCCATTATTTTTGTTTTGGCTCTAACGCAGGCATACATAAACTCCACCCTTTTCCCATTCAAAACTTCAGAACGCCAGATGCTACGATCCGAACATACTCATTTAGTCTCGTCCAGGCTCTACTACGCCTCTAGACTTCGACTTTAGTTTTAAAACTAGCTTTTACAGTCTAGACAAAGGACAGATTTAGTTAATTTCAATACTGAAAATATTAACTGATTGACAAGAACGGGTGGAAAATTTCCATGCATCAACTTCGCGTTCACAATGTCATTTTGTATCGGTTACACCACATAATGTCCAATGATTTTAATTCCAGTAAATATTCCTGTTTAAAAACACTTTACGCTATACTCGTATAATGCGTCACTATCCAAACTCATAATAATCAGAACACTCCATAAGATAACATAACATTCATAAGCTTACCACGCTTCCCTCTTCTAACTTGCACCACACACCCTCTAATGTACAGAATAGTGTCACCCGCGGCAGATTTACGAGCGAACCCCACATGTTCTCATTTAATAGTCCCCGGTGACATATTGGCACTATCATCATCTATTCCGACACTTTACCTACCGACAATATTGTTATTATAGCATTTATAGCAGGTTTTAATTGAAATAGCTCCGTTTATTGGACATAACGGACGATGTCTGGTTGGTGGATATCTGCTATGGACATGAAAAAGGAGTGGTGGATCGTTGCTACGAACGGTTGGTCTTGTAGACTTGTAAATTTACGGCTTTCTGAGTAGAAGGGTGAGCATGTTATCTTTGGATTTGTTAATGACTAAAAACTGTCACTTTTTGATGAAAAATAACATGATCAGGCCATCACACTAACTTCACCGAAGTCACCCGATGGTGATGTCCTCCCTTAAGCATTCAGTGCCTGATGATTCCTACAACGTGGCCATCTGATTTTGACATTAACCTTTTCATTATTGTTCTTTGCTTTGAATACTAACAGTTTTTCCTGCCCGCTCTCATAACAGGCACAGACCACACACCAAAACAGACAGACACTCGACATACCCGATTGTAAACGGTACCAAAAGAATAAACCTAATGAATATTGAAACTAACTTAGAAGGTTCAGCGTGTCATTTTTATTTAACTTGTAACCCTTACAATGCCAAGTGCATCTGTGTCAATACGCTGACGTATGGGACAAAAGATTGGACTGACATTTTAAAGTACGTGCGAAGCTATGCACATTATTCTAATGTGTTTAGGGACATATTTCGTTCTGGTATGCTTCTTTTTTTTCGGTACTATATGTTTCGTGGTTCGTATGTTAAAAATAAACCACAAGTTATTTTTGTATTTTTTTTTTCAAGTGTAGAATAGAATAGAATAAAAAAATATTGTACACCATAAATGAAACATATCGGTTTTACAAAACTGCTAATTTTATGGTTACAAATGTTACAATGGCGGTCTTACCGCTGATAGCGATATCTTCCAGGCAACCTGGTAGTGTATGTAGTGTTAGAACCAAGGAGTACGTACACTTATTTGATTTATTTTTTTATCTAAAGGCTTTTAAATAGTCTGTAAAGGATTTAATAATGATGTTACTAAATTCACACTTAAATGATAAGACTTAATTATATTCAAAACACAATTTGTTAGCAGATTAGAAAAACAATAAAATTTTAATTTATTGCCAAAAATGGTCGAAACGTACATAAAAGTAGGTCCGCGGTGTCTCTCAGGACAAGATGAGAATCAACCGTTTAAATTAAATTTATAACCGAAACTTCATTACCAATTCACGCCATGTCCATAAAAGTAGCAAAAAAATGATGTATCTTACAACGAATTGATGATGTCAATATATAAAATTCCAAGGCGAACAATAAAATATTAACTGGTATGTAAACGCATTGTCTTCCCATCCCACGTTTTATATTCTAGTAAATACTAATTGCCTACACACACCTTTTGAAGGCAAACCAAAATACGCATAAAGATACGAAACAAAAACACACATTGTCACCTTTGAAGGACTTCTCAAAATTTTTAAAAACATTTTAATTCTACTGTGGAAGAATAGACAAACATGCGGAAATGACCCTTGCAGGTTTTGTTTAAGGTGTTATTCAAAATTAACAGACAGCAAATATAAAAGTGCAAAACTCAACCCGTTGACTGCCACCTTCATGTCAAGTTCACACAATTTCGTAATCGATGAGTCAGCTGTCATTTATGTCATATTCGCGTTATGTCATTTTATAATATCATTCAATTTATAAAATACACGTCATCGTGGATTTTATAGTTGGTCTGTGATGATTTAATTTGCATAACGTTTCCATTTTCGTTTTAAATTGTTCGTCATGAATATTGATGAAGGTTTAAGTCATGCGTTTAGATCAACGGTTTCCAGATGGAAATATATGAAAATGAGAATTTGTAACAAATGTTTTACATTCATGGAGGACCTTATTTTTCATTTGGGTTTGGGATCTCGTTTATCATTTGGGAAAGGGTTGTACAGCCTAATGGATAACCTTTTAAGAGCGTTTAAATCTTACTTACGGCAATTCATACAAACTTTCAAGTCCTAATTTTCCGAAACGGCCGAACCGATTTTAATGAAACTTAATACGCATAAGCAGGATACATAGGTCTAAAAATTGACTAAAACATTTTTGAAATGTCTTTAAAAAAATATATAATTGGAAATTTCTGATCCATAGATAATTTAAAATTGGTCTAATTTAACTGTAACGCTATTTTTCGAAAAATGTTTTTGGTAACTTTTTAAACCTATGTATGTTGCTTACACGTATGAAATTTAATAAACATCAGTTCAGTCATTTCGGAAAATAAGAACTTGAAAGTTTGTATGAAATGTCGTAAGGTGTAAACGCTCTTAAGGTATTTTTTTAAATGGAACGTAATCACTTCTAAAACTCTTCAATTGCGTAAAATTTTTACAGTTTCGGTTCCAGCAGTTAGCGTTATACATAGAGCTTATAAGACCCGAAACATTCTGTACCAGATCATTAAAATTCACTCACAAAAACTATAACACTTTAGTTAATTAACGGCTGAAACCTAATTACTTCCATCCCAGCCATTATACAAGTATAATTTACAGCAATAACTGCCACTTTTTACATCATTGTCACACCTAAAGTTTGCCGCTAAAATGTATAACAAAAATGTACACCGAAAAGTTATGTTCCCCTGTCACCATGGAAGGCAAATATTTTCCCCTGCTTATTAACAAAAGATGTATGTCAGGGCATTGTACTAGTGTCAACATGTCACTAGTGTACTAATTAGTCTCGCGGTGACGAACCGACTGACAGATTGTCAGTATTCTAGTGAAAGTGACGACATATTGCATCACTGTCAAAACTTATTAGGCCTTTGTGAAAGATAACTTTTATGAACGTCATTAATTTTAGAATGAATTTTACGACGCTGGCGTTCTAGGGTTAATATGGGTAATTTATAGATGGATAAATTTAGTGTTCGCTGATTTATGTGGATATTTTGAATTTATTTTAATAGCAGCGTGACATTATGTAAATTCGTCGTAAAATAGTTTTAGATAATTAATTTGCAACGCTTATTTTTCTTCAGTAAATAAAAAAAAACCTGTAATATACCTTGAACTAAATTCAAAACAGAAAAACATCACGTAAGATTAAATTCATTCCCACACTATAATTTTTCACAAAAACAGTTACTATTTTCATTAAAATAACGATTGATTTATTAATTATAATTGCATCCGAAGGTACTGCCTACATGAAGCCGTGACCCACAAATGATGACGTCATGAAGGCCTGACGGACCACATGACTTATGTTACATACGGGCAAATAAATCGGCAAGCCTTGCACTCTTGCACCTGTTATGAAGATGATTGATGCTCAAATTACAAGCAAAATTAAGTTTTTACGAGCTTTTGTAAGGAGACAGGTGGTTGCCGTAAATTTTAAGTTTGGGTAAGGGGAAGAAGATTAATTTTGGAATACATTTAATTATTTATATGACATAATGATGGAGTTTATTATTTGTTTTAATTCTTAATCGTACTTTTATGCCCACTTCTACAGTTTTAATCACTCTAAAATGTAATTTATATATCATTTATAAATTATGTATATTTTTTTTAAGTATCTAAACCATTTCCCCTAGACATATATTTCAACGAATAAAAGTACATCCATAAACAATAATTCAACATTTAAAACTTCCGCGATAACATTATTATATCTATGCCACCCAAGTCGAATTTTCATCTTGAGAAACGATTTACACAAATCAAAGGCACGAATACTGTTCCGGGAACGATAATGCAAAATAAATAAAACATTTCAATCGTTGTCGTCAGGAATAAATAACTTTTTGCCAGCAGTTGGAGACACCTGTCCCATACTCATTTATCTTTGCAGTTTCACCGACGGAAGATACCGGTGTAATGTTGTGTTTTTTTAACTTTATTCTGTCATGTGTATCGCGGGTTTCTTTTAATTAAAATAACTGGGTAGGAGGAAGTCAATTGTTTTTTTTTTTTGATAATTGTGGCGGTCAGTTTGAGTTGAATGCTAAGATGGTTGTTGACGTCTGTATTTGTTATCTAGCTACTGTTTCACTAAGTTTATATGGGACTTAAAAAAAACCGGCAAAATGCAAGTATTGCTATAGGTACATTTCCGTCTAACCCTCCGGGTTAACAAACGTGGTGTTAGTTCTGTTATCTATTCTAATTAATTTTAACTTCTTGTTGACAATTACGGAATTGATTTAAATTGTAAATATTTTTATTGTGTATGATCTCATGACATTCCTCTGACAACTTAGTTGCGTGATAAATTAGGTGCGTCATATTCATAGTATGCTACTTTGTTATTAATGAATTAAAATACTTCAGCGGTTAATAATAAATTATTTTAAGCGGACATTAAAATTTAATTACTTTGTGTCGTTCTATCCTATTCCTTACCTTTAATTTTTATAATTAAAATATAAATCACGTGGAACTGGAATTTAATCAGTTTTTTGTGTCACGTTTCACACCAAATTAATACAATTATGCAGACAGTAAGAAACAAACACTAAAAGTATACATCTTATATTCTATGAATAACTTTGTTATTTAAATAATTTAATGAACGTTTATGTATGTTAAACTTATTTATAGCTATCATTCAATAAATTAAATTCCTAATAAGATAGTTATCAAAACAAGTTTTTTATAAAAATTGTGTTTTAGACCATCTGTTAGTCCAATGAAGAAATTACCCTACACATACACAAGCAGATATAGATTCGATAGTAATAGATGTTAATGAATTTTGAATGTTCGGTTACTAATGGGCACTTTTACACAAGATGAGACAAAATGAGATCATTCTACAAGCTAACCAAATAATGGCAAACAAAATTACTCAATTATAATTATAACATCACAAAATTCTCTCGCCACACAACCCTTCCGTATGTCACAGTCTAACTCATTGTTAATCCAGTCTAAGCTGATGGATATCTAAAACGTTTTATTTAACGAATAATTTGTGTTACAAACCAGCGTATAATTCACAATGGACTGAATACTTCATGCCGTGAATAGATGAACGAGTGAAGCAGTAGGGCAGAGTTTCAATGAGTGATGGTGATATGACATAGAGAAATGTTGTGCTGCGGATAGAAAACTTAAAAAGCAGAGAGTAAAAAAACCTACGGTAATTAAAAAACTAGTTGAGTGGTTGCAAGCGCAACTGCTGAGCATGAAGTCTTCAGTTCGATTCCCGGGTCGGGGAAAGTGTTATTGGGCTTTTCCATCAGGAATTTCTCAGTAGCAGCCACGGAGTCTGGATTTGTGCCCCGTTGATGGTAATAAGCTCGCCCTCCATTCATTTCAGCCCCAAAAGACATCCACTGCTGGACATAGGCCTCCCAAGTGTCGCCACATTGACATTTATGGGGGGAGGGGTTTGCCATAATCGCCACGCTTGGCAGGCGGGTTGGCGATCGCAGTATGGTTGTTACAAAAGCACAGAGAACGCTGCTGCCCATTCTCTGGCAAGTCCCTTAGTCGCCTCTTACGACACCCACGGGAAGATATACGTCCGACACCATACAGAGCCCTCCATTACATGTAACTTAAAACATAACTAGCGCATTGTGGGTGCACTATTAGGTACACATCTGCCAAACCCTTTGGAGACTACAGCCGTGATGCTGTGTTATGCTATCTAAATAATCTACAGAACCAAAGTAGTAAGAACTCGCTGTAGGTTTGCACGAAATACTAACACTCTATTAGTTTTTCCAATCAAAGAACCAATTTTCTCTATTTAAGCTGTTCTTTCGAACTATTTTAGGTCGTAAAATATGACAGATGATCATACGTCAACGTCAATTATTGTACCGTTATGTCAACGAAAGCACTCATTGTTCAGACATAATTTAGATATGAATATTACAGTTCTTATAATACATTACCTACTTTACCTACAGATTCATACACCTATAGGGATAAGCAGAAAAGTCTTAGGTGTGTCAGCTTACATTAATGTAACGTCTATTCTATTCTATTTTTAATTATGGCAAGTAGAGCCGATGTCGACTATTCTGCCAATGTCGAAAGTGGCTTGGAAAAGCAAGTGTGTATGCAGAAAGTGTTACAAGAGAAAAATTTAAAAGAAAAAAAAAAAAACTTTGACGATACATTGTAGATCTTGAGGGGTTAGTACTGGACTGAAACAAACAAAAAGTATATAATTAAATATTAATGTAACGTCATTCCACACGAGTCTACTTGACATTTTTAAATGTTAAGAGCTAAGTCCTAGATGACGTTTAAGACGACAGCTGCTAAAAAAGCCATTTTAAAACATTAGACATAAAATTAATGCGCTTAATAAATGTCTGTCTTTTCTAATTTATATGCTGTTAACTACCAATCCACGTGAAGGATTTATAGCTCAAAACAGCATTATTAAAATATCCATTCTGAAATTATTTCACCTAAAAGTGTTTTAGAATCATTTTACAAACATGTTTTTTTTTTTTCTTAGCTACCATATTTTGCTTAGTGTTGAACACCCTAAAAATAGAACGTTGATTTGATTAACGACTTTTTTGCAAATGTCAGATTGACATTTCAAAAATCTCAAATCCTTTTTTTTAGTCACGTTCTTCGTCATAGGCACGTGAACCTGTGTCAGAAAAAAAATGGCTGTCGTTTTTTGCGATTAGTATTATGTCAAATAGGCCATTTTGTAACCGAATCGCGTAACACAGATGCTTGTTAACTGACAAAAGGTTGTTTTTATTGGCAAGCTGCGTGTTTCTAAGAATCAATTTAATTTTACACAAACGATCTGCTCTTGGCTGTTTAAATTTATTAAATGTTTGAAGCTAAAAATGTTTAGTTGTATCGTTTTATTTTTGCGTTTGGATACGCTTGTTAGTGTTTTAGGAAATTGTTTAAAATTTTGTCTAATTCTTGTAAAACTTTTTTTCATTAAGTAAATACCGCGAATTTTTCGTTGTGAAAGTGAAATTAATCCAATTAGATTTAACATTTGTTTTTTATAATTTATTGTTGTATTTATACTTTATAAATAAGTTAGAATTTTTCATAATAAAACTGCTAGTCTCCTATATTTCAACGCAGTTTCAAGATCACAACGCAGCCCAACGCAGTCCTGCTGGCCACAGACCTTTCCCAGTCTTCGCCAAGATCAATACATTAAAATAAACAGGAAACAAAAACCCAAACCCCACCTCTATTTTCGCCAAACATGCACAAGCACAATATTATTACCATATTCTAAAACTGTAACATAACAAAGCTGCATGTTACAACATCTCTATTTGTCTCAGCCCTAATTTACATAGCGTCAAACGGTGTTGAGCTGTAAACCATTGCTCATGTGGCCGCAGCCTTATTAACAAGTTGTCTGCTTACATCGTAAAACGGTGACTAAGTACTGATGCAGGGTACTTAAGATAAGATGCGTGCAATTTGTTGCTACATCCTTGTATTGTTATAAATCTTGGAAGATGGGATTTTGTTGCTGTAAGAAAATTAACGGTTTTCTGTAAACACTGATTTACAATAAATTGTAGTTGCTTGGCAGTAGGACGCCATTTTTGCAGTTGCGTCTTATTATGGATGGACCAAATAATAATGTAAATCCCTTTTAAAAAGTGACGCGTATTTTTTTTAACAGGCAATAGGTTTTAGTTTTGAAAATACAATAAAAAATACTATGAGCAATACTTACCCATTATTTTTGTGTCTCAATATCAACCATATACCAACCCGCACTGGGCCCACGTGGTGGATTACAGTCCACTCCCTCTCATAGAGAGGCCTGTGTCCCAGCAGTGGGAACATTATAGGCTGATAATGATGATGATGATTAACCATATGTCGGAGGTGCAACCCAACTCTGATCAGAAGAGTAAGCTCAATGTTTCAGAAAAATAAATCTTTGTAGTTACCATAGTACCTACTATGCAAAGTAGCTCCGTGCCTCCGTGTAAGGTATAAGACCACAAGTTTCCGAAACAGCTGCAACCTTTTGACCACTGTCGTATCTTCCAGGATGTCTTACAACTGACCTTGCAGGTTCCCAAGATATCACAGTGCACTCTTTTGTGCATACATGTCATTGATTTCGATTTCCAGCAATAGCCTCGAAAAAAAAATGTTAGATAGAATTGAAGTCCAAAGGATATTTTTTAATGGTAGAAAATATACTTTTCGTTTTCAGTAGTGTCTTGGTCTTGTAGTCATGTTGGAAATACGGTCTGAATTTTAAAGGACCATTGGTCATTCTTTGTCAACTTCAAGGATTCATTTGACAAGAGTTAACCTGAGACTGTCACCAAAATAGATCACAGTCAATCACAAAGAAGTTTGCAAAATCTCCTGTCAGAATTTTTCCAGATTTTAAAACAAAACAAGATCTAGAACAAAACAAAAACTATGGAGAAGTCATAGCTGTTATGTCACAGTGCAGACAATCGTGACAGACTACCAGTCTACCTATTACATATAAAACCAAGATTTGGACAAAAGAGTACGTGTTTCGAGTTGCATTTCCATACAAACGAATGATAATTTATCACAAAAAATTACTTGCTATGTTAATGTATCCGTCTGGACGTCCAAACGAGAGTTATTGTGTTTTTACTAGCAGTAATAACGTATGACGGTGATCAATCTTTTTAGGCTGTATGTGACAAAGACTAAGTTTTTGCTTGGCATTTTTTCTTAAAAGTAAATTCCGTTTTTTTTTCGGGAAAGCTAAAAAAAAGATAATTTTGGCTATCCATCGGACATATCGACAGTTTATTCCCAGTGATGGTCACCAAATTCAACTTCAAAGACATCAGCTTAGAATTTATGAGCCCATTCAGCATTTTATAATAATTAGTTTTACGAGTAAATCCAAAATAATCGAGAAATAAAACAAACGCTCGAGTGCTCTGTATGGTGTCGGACGTAAAGAATAGCACCATCCCATATCTTCCCGTGAGTCGTAAGAGGCGACTAAGGGACTTGCCAGAGAATGGGCAGCAGCGTTCTCTGTGCTTTTGTAACAACCATACTGCGATTGCCAACCCGCCTGCCAAGCGTAGCGATTATGGCAAAACCCCCCAAAATGTCATTGTAGCGACACTTGGGGGAGGCCTATGTCCAGCAGTGGACGTCTTTTGGGCTGAAATGATGAATGATGATGATGAAAAACAACGTCTTTTATATTTTCGTCATTCTGAGAAAACGAACCTAAAAACTTAAAACCTACTTACTTATATTTGAAAACCGATTCACAGAATCAGTGACAACACGATAAGGCTTACATACAGAAACATTTATACAAACCTTAATGTAAGCCAACTTCGGAAACACGTAGTTTAAAGTTGAAAATAAATATGTACATGTTCATATATTATAAAGCTGTAGAGTTTGTTTGGTTGAACGCCCTTATCTCAGGAACTACTAGTTCGAATTGAAAAATGTTAAATTGTCAGTAGCCAGTAGCCAATACCTCGTTTTTTTTTGTGAGTGGCATCTGGCAGTTCAACCTAGGAGGTTGTCGTCTGCTTAATCGGACTATCCTGTGGGTGCCTTGAGGGTAAGGCCTCCAGCCAGGGCATAGAAAAACGTACAAACCAAGCGACTACACGATTAGGGCACCCCCTGTGGGGTATGAGCCTCGGCTTAGGAGGTCACTGTAGGATGACAGTATGACCCATATATCGAGGATAGCTATAGGCTTTATAACATCACGTTACGACCAATAGGAGCGAAGCATCAGCAGCTAAAACGGGGAAAATGTGACGCAGACGAAGTTGCGCTGGTAAGCTAGTTATATGTACTACGTACATATACTGACATATACTTCGTGGTGACCATTTGTATGCGACCACAATGCAAATTTTCGGAATTCTCCTAATGCGAGAACTGAGTGAATACCCGGCTTTAGAATTTATAGCCAATCCGTGCTTTGAAGTGAAATCTTAGGAAACCCGCCTTGTAATGTATTCTAGACATGTTCTAAGCCTTGGTTACTGGTGACGATGAGGTGGCAGTGCTGAAGATCATCATTGATACATCATCACTATGACATAGCTTCATGATATAGCAATGACATCAAAACTTTAAAATAACACGAGCTGTGTATAGATTTGCAAAGCTAATCCCTTATCATTGACTTAGATATATTCAACAAAAAAAATGTTATTTTACATTGGCCTACATGGGCACTTATAAAACGTCGACAAAAGTTGCACGGTTCGGGTTAGTCGTTTTCTATGGTGAAGAACCGCCAAGAAACTCCATGGTTACTCTTGTAAAATCAATTGGTTTTTCAATATCATATAATTATTATATAATAATATAATATTATTACTGGTTTGATGCCACGGTTGGCGCAGTGGCTAAGCGATTGACTGCTGCGCTGCGTGTCGCGGGTTCAATCCCCGCACGGAACAAATATTTGTATGGCCTACAGATAGTTGTTCCGGGTCTGGCTGTTTGTATGTGAGTTTAAATGTTTGTAAATGCACCCACGATACAGGAGAAATTCCTAGTATAGGGCAATGTTTAAAAAGAAAAAAAGTATGAAATTGAATTGATTGAATATTTGACGAAACGATTAAACGATTAGTCTATATTGTTATTGTATTTCTCGGATAATTTTTAATTTCTTATTATTTATTTGTATTTCATTCATATGTGTGATAATTTGTATTTTATGCTCTTTTAATGATTTGTGCTTTTATTTTTATAATTTTTTTGCTAAACCTGACATGTAATTATGATAATTATTAATAAATAAACTAAACTACTAGCTTTTGTCCAAGAAATTCAATATTTTTTCCTTTTTTGCAGTTCAGTGTCAGGTTACCTATATTATGATTAAAATATGATTCGCGGCCCTACTCTGGCGATTCCTCCTAAATACCTTTCTATGATCCCGGATTTCAATTCCTCTGGGTTTAAGAGTCAACCAAAGCACTAGCCACACCATTACAAATACTTATTTCTCGATTCGCGTAAGAAGAACATGCTCGTAAATGTTCCGTTTATGTATACGGATACTCCGTGCCAATACATACTAAACATCGGCCTTTCAAGCAAAGGCTTCACCTCTTCTTAGTCATTATGTGACTGACTCATGCACTCCGGGATTACGACAGCAGTTCAACTTATCATTCTGCGCGCAGATATGTATCAGCGAAGTCTGTGTATGACTTGAATTTTACGTTGAAAACGTGATCCGTGTCGGTTTGAAGTTCGTTGTGTAATTCGCGAGTTTATTTTACCTTAGTAAAATACTTGCCCTGCTTACTTGTACTTACCGAAATCTAGGCTTTTTAGCTTTCCTTGCATCGTTGTCAGTCCTCAAACGTTTTTAAACAGCAATTTGGTGGCTAATGATAATAAACTACGATAGTCAAAAAGATGACACACAGACGTGATCACATTCTCTTTGACTATCGCAGTTTATTCTAACTAGCGAACAAAGTATTATTAGTAGCAGTATTGTATTCTATGGGCTTAGTAGCCTAAAATAAAGGATTGTATTGTATTGTAAAGTGCTGTAGAAAAAGCTCATTGACGTCTTAAAAATAGATTTCATAATCGTAGAGTCTGACACCGAAAGCTACCCAATAATCCCATAAGTCATTATTGAAGGGAAAAAAAAATACTTATTTACTAACAATCTTTACGTTCCAAGAATAAGCGCTAATTGAAATATCATCATCATCAAGATATAATATAGCTGTAGAGTTTGTTTGTTTGTTTTCTTGAACGCGCTAATCTCAGGAACTACTGGTCCTATTTGAAAAATTCTTTCAGTGTTAGATAGCCCATTTATCGAGGAAGGCTATAGGCTATATATCAAAATGCTACGACTAAGAGTAGCGGAGCAGCAATGAAAAATGTGATGCAGACGAAGTTGGGTGGGTCAACTAGTATCAAGATATAATCAGTTTGGTATACAACTTCCTCCTACCAAAGGAAGTATAAAACGTCTCGGTAGGTACAACTCGCCCCTGCCAAATTGACATTTGAGAATTGAATTAGAATGTCAAAATAAGGCAAAGTAGAATTTTATCTCTTAGGGCTCATTTACGCACACGCGGCGCGTCGGGCGGGGCGGTGCGCGGGGCGGCCCGCTTTAAATTCAAACATATGGCGATGTATGAGAGCGTTTACGGAGGAGCGGTTTGACGCCCGTTTGCTTGAGATGTAGGCGGCCGACGCGGCGTTATGTCACTCTGACAGATACAAGTATACGGCAGTGCCCGAGTTCGATTCCCACACGGAACAAATTTACAACGTCGTAGTTTTATCCGAAAATAATCATTTTGTTTTTATTTTAAATTTTATAGTGATATTTTTTTCGTAAATTGGTCAATTTTTACAAGCTTTTATTTAACTTGCAATGTATGTATCTGTTTGTTCGGGTACATTCTTGGAAGCTAAATTAGAACCATTTGCCGATGACCGATTGAGCTGAAATTTTGCTCACATCTTTGGTTTTAAGCACAATATATTCTTATGAGAGACATAACTTAATCCTGCAGCCTGGATCGTCTCCTCACGAGAGAACTCCTCAAAGGTTAATAGCACAGACACGAAAATTTGTATAGAAGTTCATATCTGATGGATAAACATGAATTCTATCATGATCTCATCCTGCAGCCAGGATCGTCTTCTCACGAGGGAACTCCTCAACGGTTAACTGGGTTGTGGAGGTCATATAGGCAGTCAAAGGTTGCTTCATTTCAAATATGAGTATGCAGCTGCATCCGGGTAGACTGGAAGGTGACCCCGACACAGTTGGGAAAAGGCTAGGCCAACAGAGATGATTATGATGATGGTTGAAAATCGGCAATTCATAAGCCTTTTCTTCAAGGAACGATAGGTTATTGTTTCAAAGCGGTTGAAACAATAAACAAATGTAACTATCCAGTTTAAAAAAGGTTTTCGATGATAGGCCGTGGCGTGGGTCGAGTCACTTAAGTGTAGCCGTGAACAGCCCGGCACAGTTATGAACCAGAACACTCAGGGCAAGAGTCTTACTCATATATTTTGTAGTTTTGTTAAAACATTGGTTTCATAGTTTTTTGGGTTGCTATTCCTAAACCAAGCTTTCTAAGTATCAAAAAGTATTACTTAGTCGAAGAAGGGAAAAGATAAACAAAATTCGAAAGATATGGCAAGCCCAGATGTGGGACAGAGCAGGCTCATAGAAAAAATAATTAAACAGTGAATATCAAAGAACCATTTTAACCTCATGGCCATAAATAAATATAACCACACCTCCTAACAATAATCAAACTACAGAATTCTTTTTTTTCCTAATCTTACTGAGATCCTGGCCATTCTACTAACCTTCGGAGAGTTTAAACAAAATTCACAATAAATACAATATAAATTAGAACAGCGAACGAATTCCTAATTTAAATTTTAATATGGAAAAAAAATCGGTGCGTCAGAATGTACGAAAAACAATTAACATTAATAATATAAAAGCTTAAAAAAAGAATATAATTAAAATGTATTGTAAACGCTCGTACGCACGTACTCATAAAACAAATTTATTTTAATTTTCATCTTTGGATTTCTTAATTCCTTAATTTTACTCGAGTTGATCGAAATTTACAAAAATAATCTATTGGAATAATCGCTTTCACAAAACCCAATATAAAAAAAAAATGGACATGACGCCGCGTCGACCGCTTGTAACCCAACGTGGGACCATTTCCTTGTATTTAAGCGTGTGACAAAACGCCGCGGTGCACGCGGCGTCGACCGCCGCGGCGTACGCTTGCAGCCCACCGTGGGACCATATTCTTCAAAAATGTTTGAAAACTGACAACCGTCATATCATGCATTAGAATAGAACGTCTATTTTAATCATAACGTCAGAGGAGTATCTAGCTTGGTGGTATTGCGGCTAGATTGTGAATTATTTGTTGCAGGATCAAATCTTTGTATATAAGATTTTTCTTTTTGTGTTTATTTTGTGTTTTTTTTTTGCTGTAAACTATTACTTTTTGTAACTAGGTATTACTGTTTTATTTTAATGCATTATGTATGATTTTCAAATCATTATAAAATACCTAGTTTAATAATACATATACTTTTAGTTTTTGAACCATTCAAAAAACAGTAGTCGTAAATAATAAGTAAAAATTGCCCAGAAATTACGAAAAATATCACCAAAAATTTAAAATAAAAACAAAATGAAAATTTTTGGGTGAAACTAGGACATTTTAAATTTGATGCGTATGGGAATCGAACCCGGGCACTAACATTTGCTTGTACTGTCCAAACGCCGCGGTGCACGCGGCGTCGACCGCCGCGGCGCACGCTTGCAGCCCACCGTGGGACCATTTCCTTGTGTTTGAGCGTTTGACATAACGCCGCGGTGCACGCGGCGTCGCCCGCTTGCAGCCCACGGTGGGACCATATTCTTCAAATATTTGAAAACTGACAACTGTCAAATCATGCATTAGATTAGAACGTCTATTTTAAACTAAATGTCATCGTAATGCTTAGCTTGGTACTGTTGCGGCGGGACTGCAAATCACAATGTTGCAGGATCAAATCTTTGTATGTAAGATTTTTTTTTTGTTTTTTTTTTTTGCTGTGAAATATTACTTTTGTAACTAGGTATTAAGTACTGTTTTATTTTAATGCATTATGTATGATTTTAAAATCATTATGAAATATCTAGTTTAATAATATGTATATATAGTTTTAGTTTTTGAACCATTCAAAAAATACTAATCGTAAATAATAATTAAAGATTGGACAGAATTTACGAAAAAAATCACAAAAAAATAAAAACAAAGTTATTATTGTTGGATAAAACTATGACATTGTAAATTTGTTCCGTATTGGAATCGAACCCGGGCACTGCCCTAAGCTTGTATTGTCAATTTGACATAACAAATCAAATACAAGCAAATGGTCCCACGTTGGGCTTCAAGCGGTCGCCGCGTCTCCGTAAACGGCAAAAACGTCCGACGCGCCGCGCAACGCCTATGGCACCGCCCCGCCCGACGCGCCGCGTGTGCGTAAATGAGCCCTTAGGCACTATTGCAAATGACGTGGTCGACGCGCGACGCACCCAACACCAAAAGGCATAGACATGATGTCTCACAGCGCCTACTCACAGTACAGTCGCGAACATTTCACAACTGACTTGTGAAGACACCTTGAACAATTTTCATAGATTTACTACTCGAAACTAACTAACCCTCGAAATTAATTTGATCCCAATCAATCACTATTTCAAGGAAAAGTCATTCAATGGGGTTAAATCATCATCATCATTTCAGCCGAAAGACGTCCACTGCTGGACATAGGCCTCCCCCAAGTGTCACCACATTGACCGGTCCCGTGCGACTCGCGTCCAACGGATCCCCGCAACCTTCACCAGGTCATCGGTCCACCTAGTGTGAGGCCTTCCAACGCATCGTCTTCCGGTTCGCGGTCGCCATTCCAGAACTTTTCGGCGCCGTCTGTTCTGCGAGCAATGTGTCTTGCCCAATGGGGTTAAATGAAATAAGAGTTTTTTATTGATGATTTTAATGATTATAACTCTGTAAAGAAGTATTTGTTTCAATCGCGAATTATATTTTAATCAACATAGTACCTGATACTGAGCTGCAAAATGCAAAATACGTAAGAAAAAATAATTTTCGTAGGCTCCCCTATCGCTTTCAACTTAAATAAATGGCTTGAAAAGCTTCGATTGGATCTCTTGTATATTTATGTATAATTATTTTAAATATTATAGCTAGCATAAGAATGTGTATAGAAATATTCATCATCTGCCTAGCCTTTTCCCAAACTATCTTGGGGTCGCCTTCCAGTCTAACCGGATGCAGCTGAATACCAGTATTTTACATGAAGCGACTGCCTGTCTGACCTCAACAAACCAGTAACTGGATAATACGATACCCCGTGGTAAGACTGGATGTCAGACTCTATTGGAGGAGGAGGAGTCACCTCAAAATCTATGAACTAAAAAGAATAAAGAAAATGTGATTCTTCTTAAATATTTAACTAAACAAACTACGAGTGCTATAAATGAATTCGATTGATGTCAAATTCGAATGTTTGTATAATACGATTTTAATTTAGAACCGATGAAAGAATACAAGAACAAAGTGGAACGTTCTTTACAGGTGTTAATAACACTTCAGTATTTTTTCATATTATTTGTTTAGATATGAAAAGTATTGTCTATAAGTTAAAATTACCCTTTTATATTTTTGCATGATGCTCAAAAACAAAGTTGAACTCAATGTATGAAGATTACTAAAATAGTTACGAAATGGCACTGTTTTTCACATGTTTTGCACGTCTTTTGTTTAGTTGTCCAGATGGGAAAGTTACCAGACAGGACGTAGCCTTATAATTATGTAACTATCACGGTTGAACTGTATAAAGTTCGACTGTTACTACAACTAATTTTTTATTCAAAACTCTTTAGTCAGGGATGATTCCTGCAGTTACTTTATCGTTACAACGCTCTTGGCTAAATAAAAACAGACGCTCGGATCAATCTTCAGGTTAAGAGCGCTTGTCTAGGTCAGTCTGTAGATGGGTGACCACCAATTACATACCGATTTTACTACGTGGCTCGGAAAGCACTTCAAACCGTTGGTCTTAGCTGTAATTTGTAGATGTTTGACAGTCGTTACAGGCAGTCAGTGACTCAAAAGTCTGATAACCAGTCTTACCAAGGGGGTATCGTATTACTCAGTACTAACTTGGTTGTGGAGGTCAGTCTGGCAGTGGCTCCATGAAAAATAAAATTAAAAATTGAAAAAACCCTCGACACAGAAAACCTCTAAAAAGCCAAAAATAAATTAATCCAAGCGTCGTAGCGTCGGGGGTCCACTTTGTTCTGTGCTCTAAGCGGTCTTCTTAGCGGTACCCCGACGCTACGACGCTTGGATTAATTTATTTTTGGCTTTTTAGAGGTTTTCTGTGTCGGGGGTTTTTTCAATTTTTTTTTCATGCTTTTTAAACTTTTATTATTTTTTCTTACCCTTGACTGTACCACTCCTGGGCATAGGCTTCCCCCATGCCTTCCAATTTTCTCGGTGTTGCGCCTCTTCTCGCTAATAAATGCAGACAAGGAAAGTTGTAAATTTAAAAAAAATATGATAATTTTGGGAGGAGGGGATTGCAGCCCCCCCCCTTTGGTAGTTGTTTACATCCCTTCATCAACTAGAATCAATATAGATCTTCAAACGGCTGAGCAGATTTTCTCGAAACATAACTAAGAACACTCGATTAAAATACCTTTCAAACGCAACTAATTTTATCAAAATCGGTTCATCCGTTTAGGAGCTACGATGCCACAGACAGATATACAGATACACAGACACACAGATACAAACATCAAACTTATAACATCTCTCTTTTTTGGTCGGGGGTTAAAAATACTGGTATTCAGCTGCATCCGGTTAGACTGGAAGCCGACGCGAACATCTATGGAAAAAGGCTAGGCAGACCTTATCGATACAATCAACAATTCACCTTGCAAAACACATTATCATACACACAAACTTACACAAAATCACACCATTTTTTAAAAAAAGGGGTAGGCAGTACTAAACAATATCGTCACCGTTTATTTACATAACCAATCACAACATGAAACATTTCAATTTCCGGCTGCACGAAGAGATTTATAAATAATTACCGTTTGACCTAGTTGCGGTGTATGGTGCATTATTACTCCATGATGCAACGTGTGCAGGAGTCGCTTCCTAGTAACTCGATATGTGAACACCTTGTGTTGGGGCCCTTTGATCTTTGTGATGGACCTGATAGGAGGAATGTTGGTGTTTTTGGTGATTTGTGTGTAATTAAATGTGTGTTGTGTCGTCAATGTGGCGACACTTGGTGATGTGGTATTCTAAAAAACGTAGCGTGAGCTTTAAGTTTCCGTGTCAACTAGTCCACACTTAACCCGGGCAGCGAGAGCAAGTACCCTTTTTGTTTTTTTTTTAGGATGGGACATCATCAAATGACTTCTCTTGCTCTGGGCGGAGCGGAAGGAAGTGTCAGACTTGACTGACTAAAACCCATCCATGTTCCTTTGTAGCCCTTTGTGTTCCAGGTCCACGGTATCTCTTTCAAACAACCCGCAGCCCTGGCAGGCATCGGCCCTCTCGGACCCCTTCTGAAGAGCACGTACCCTTAAAGTCATTCATCTACTTACTGATAATTTGGTGGTTTTATTCTAAACCTTAACTAGTGAGCACCACATGGGAGGCCTATGTCCAGCAGTGGACGTCTTTCGGCTGAAATGATAATGAATGATGAAATGTGTGATTGTCCAAAATTTTAGAGATCGTCATAATTAACTTTGAAATAAATGATGAAGATTTTTTTATGTTGGAGAATTTTCTTTCCATACCAATACTGAAAGTCTAACAATTGTGTTGTGTTAGAATCGCATTGATTGAATTTAAAAAAAGAAACAAGAAAAATGTTTGGTGTATTTTTGGTGGCCGAACTGATTACTCTGAGTATTATAATTAAAGACGAAAGAGAAACAGCGGATGCTAGTTTTCGCAAAGTTTAGAAAGAGAATTTGTCGAATTAAAGTAAAGACAAGCACTATCACCCGTATCTATAGTCAAGTTAACGTAAATACCTACTTGAGTTTAAGTAATTACTTATGCAAGCAATTTTATGCAATAGACAAGAACTTACATGAAGTTAGAACTGTCAAAGAAACCAAAGCTAAAACTTGTGACAGTTCTAATGTCAAGTACTACTCATCATCTGCCTCTCATCTAGCCTTTTCCCAAACTATCTTGGGGTCGGCTTCCAGTCTAACCGGATGCAGCTGAGTACCAGTTTTTACATGAAGCGACTGCCTATCTAGCCGGCACAACCCAGTAACTGCCCCTCCCCCCTTGGTAAGACTGGATGTCAGACTTTTGGCTCCTGACTACTCGTAACGACTGTCAAAGATCTTAAAATGACAACTGGGACCAACGGCTTAACGTGCTTTCCGAGGCACGGAGGAAACTCGGTATGTAATTATGGTCATCCATCCACAGGCCAATCTCGGCAATCACGACTTAAACTTAAAGATCGACTCGTGCGGCTGTTATTATTTAGCCACGAGCTCCTCAAGCATTTACTAAACTACAAAATAAAAATCGTGACTTAAATACTTACCTGGCTGAAGGCCTTACACTTAAGGCACCCACAGGATAGTCCGGTTAAGCAGACGACAACCTCCTAGGTTGAACAGCGAGATGCCACTAAGAAAAAAAAAAACTTTTACTGAAGTAATTATTCTAAAGTTTTCATACAAACGGGTGTGAGACATTCATGTCACACATAAAAGGAAGGGTCTCCCATTTTAGTTTGATGACTCCAACACATCATTATTAGAAACAACTGCATTACAGAAGATAGAAAACGTGCCAGAGCATACAGAAATCCTCATTATAAAAGTATTAATTTCCAACGCAATGCTCGTTCGAGTCGTAAACATGAACTTAATTAATTTCACCATAATCTTCCATCGTTTACTGCTGTGCTGCGGACTCCTATAAACCTCTTTATAGGATCATAATAATAATATCTGCTACCCTTAGTTTCATTTCGTATAAACTCTTTTATTAAGGCTGGATAAACCGCTATGCGAATAAGGGCGAATTTCGCCAGTGAAATTGAAATAGAGAGAGACACAATAAAACGGCGATCTAGAACTGTTCGTATCATAATTCCTATGAAATAATGATACAGACAGCTTTAGAATGCCTTTTGGAAAGGTTGACCGTGTTTAGATAAAATTCACTCCATGTCTTTTTTAGATTGTTCACTGAGACTGCGCTGTCCGTCCGTCCGTCCGTCCGTCGGTCCGTCCGTCCGTCCGTCGGTCCGTCCGTCCGTCTGTCACCAGGCTGTATCTCATAAACCGTGATAGTTAGCCAGTTGAAATTTCTACAGATTATGTATTTCTATTGATGCTATAACGACAAATACCAAAAACAGAATAAAATAAATATTGAATGGGGCTCCCACACAAAAAAAAGAATTTTTTGCTTGTTTTTCTAAATAATCCCTCGTCCCCGAACCCTTCGTCCGCGAGTCCGCCTCGCATTTGGCCGGTTTTTTATTTTTTAAACGTAGCCCCACACAAGGAATTTCTCCAGTATCGTGGGTGCGTTTACAAACATATAAACTCTCATACACAAACAGCCAGACCCGGAACAACTATCTGTAGGCCATACAATATTTGTTCCGTGCGGGGATTGAATGCTCAACAACTGCGCCAACCGTGCCGTCTCTCGCTCACTCACTCCAGAGTGTCGTGTACCTAATAGCAGGTACACGAATATTTCGCCTGTTTTGGCGAGCCTATTACCATCAAACGAGCAGAAATCCAGACTCTGGGGCTGCTACTGAAAAAAACGTAATGGAACATCTCTATAACACTTTCCCTCACATGGAAATCGAACCAATGACTTCATACTGAACAGTCGCGCTTGCGAACACTCCAACGACGCAGTCAAAACATAAATTAAAGACAACTGAAATAATAAAAATATCGGTTAAATAATAATGAGTACTTTGACTACGATAAGAACTTTAACCGATCAATCATAACTACGGTTTAACTGACGTGATGATGTCACACCACATCATGAACATATCATGAACGAGTGAACATGTTCATTCACTCACATGATCCGTCAACGTTCATTCATCATCTACTTGATGGATGTCAATCGGTTTATCAATTTAATTATAGTAGAGGTCAAGTTTGATGTGTTTTGGGTTAATTCATTCTCATGGTAGTCCGTTGATGGATTAATATAGAGTTAAGTTGCTTGTCAACTTAATTGAAGTGACGATTGTTAAACAAACAATTTTGTTAAATACGTAAGGGCACTCACTCACTTACACCTCCGTGTCTCGGAAAGCACGTGAAGCTATTGGTCCCGGCTGTCATTTGTAGATCTTTCACAGTCGTTACAAGTAGTCAGTGGCCCGAAAGTCTGACCACCAGTCTTACTAAGGGGTATCGTATTAACCAGTATTAACTGGGTTGTGGAGGTCAGATAGGCAGTCGCTCCATGTAAAATACCGGTATTCAGCTGCATTCGGTTAGACTGGAAGCCAACCCCGTTTTTATTTTTTTATTTTGTCTTTTTCTACCTTTTGTAGTTAGCAACGATTTATTGTCGGGCCTACGCTGTCCTTTCATACTTAAGTACTAACGCTGTAACATCCAATTATTGTAGAAACAAATGATTTTAAAAGAGTAACCATGGAGTTTCTTGCCGGTTCTTCTCCATAGGGAACGACCAACCCGAACCGTGCGACTTTTGTCGACGTTTTATAAGTGACGGGCACTTATAAAACATCGACAAAAGGTAGGCCAATGTAAAATAAAATATTAACGTAACGACTGACAAAGATCTACAAATGACAGTTTCGCTATAACAATTAAGTAAATTATCTAACGCGAATATCCAGGAGACAAATCAAAATAAGTCACTAATGTCCTATTACTTGCAGATGTATCTGCTAATACACCTCAAGAGACCAACATTCATCTTCTTAGTAGATACGACACAAACACGAACGTATAGAACAAAATAGTCTTTGTGAACCATATCCCATATTTCACATTCACTGAAGCTTTTAATTCAGAATTTTATCCCAAAGAAAAGCGCTTCCACACATTGGATCGATATTACACGGAGTTAAACCAATGAAAGGAGAACATTCTCCTTCATAATCCTTACGGAATCTTTCCCTTTTATCTTTGAATATTTTCCTATCCCTTGTACTATGTAGGATTATTGTATACACAAGAAGGTTAAATGCTAAAAAGGTTTTGACCCTTGCTATTAATAATATTTTCATTTCTGCTGATTCAGAGATGAAAGCGTTCACTACTGAAGATGAGGCATGGAAGTATGGATTTCAAACTCAAAGCATTTATTTCAATTGAACCATTTACAGATGAATATTCAAGGAGTGATTTAGTCAAAACGTTGAAGCTAAATAATTGCCCGTTCGAAAACGAAAAATAAAACTAGTTAGTTCCTATTGTTACGTTTATATGTGAGAACAATTCAAAATATTATAAAGAATAGGAAAAGTCATAACATTTAAAAGATGAGCAGCCACAACTAACCGAGCCCGTTCACGAACATGCCACATAAGATTATTTGGGACGAAGATAGCAATGCAAAGGATGCATCTTAGGCGGCCATAATTCCGTGACTAACGAGTTATTGCAGTGGAATGGACCATCTGCCAGTTCCGGTAAAATAGAACTCATGCTTTCACACACTACGGAATCTCGACCAATGTAGGACCACCCATGAGAATCTTTAGCTCCAGCTATTTACATAACAAAATAATGAACGATATCAGCAGCAACAAGATCAACACCTTTTACCGTCCTCAAAATCGATATATTTATAACAATCCCTTTCTCTTGAGCAAAGGTGAGCACCTTCGAGTATTTCAAGCAGCTTTACATTGGGAAAGCCAATTAAATTTACCCTTTCGGCTTAGTTTAACCCGAATAAATTATGAAAGTGCCATTGGCGTGGTCGCACATTTATACGATTAATATGTGCTGGCGTGGATATCTTTCGAGTTACGACATGCCTTTAGCGATCTGATTATGGAACTGGCTTTACAGTTTCTGCTGATAATAAGGCCTGATAAATCTGCGGTACAAAAGGCTGGTTATCCAGTAACTGTTATAGTTTCTCCTTTATCGTCTTTCTAATAGGATTCTGACACAGTTTCTGTTATAGCATTTATCTTATCGTGGTATAGGATGTTATTAGAATCATCGTATTTTTTTAAATCTGTATTCTGTCTCAAGACGAATGTCTATGACCAGTGTGTATTGCCAGTGATTACATACGGGACCGAAACGTGGTCACTCACAATGGGCCTCTACAGAAGGCTTAAAGTCACCAAAAGGGTAATGGAGAGGGCTATGCTCGGAGTTTCCTTTCGTGATCAAATCAGAAATGAGGACATCCGCAAGAGAACCAAGTTTACCGATGAAGCCCGAAGAATTGCCAAACTTAAGTGGCGAGTCGCATGGGACCGGTCAAAGTGGCAACACTTGGGGGTGGCCTATGTCCAGCAGTGGACGTTTCGGATGAAATGATGATGATGATGTATACTGTCTCACTACTAGTCTTTTCACCAGCCTTCGTTCTTGTCATCCTTTTTGGGTCAATTTGTCATATACACATCGAACATCAGTATTTTACAAGTTTTTAAACTGACATGGTCACTAACACTATCATGCACTAAAAACGGGATATGGATAATTAAACATCGTAAATATCCCGTTTGAGTGTTATTTAAGTATCAGCATTTTAATCATAGATTAGTCAAGAATATCTCAATTCTTACTCTAGTGCTTATAAATTAGACGCCTCAGTTACCCAATGAAAGAGGATTTCCGTTGCCTTGTATCCTTAAGTGCTTTAGTAAGACACGGTCGTTAACTGTCCAATTCTTTTCCACTTTCGCAATGTTTTTGCGAAGTATCACGCCATTCAGTTGGCTTACCTCCAAAAACCACACCTATGCTACCTAACCTAGTCTTACTAAAACTAAGGAAAATAAATTGAATAATTGAGTTTGCTCAAGGAACACTTGTGAAATGACGTCAGAACTAAGTTTTCTGTTTCTGAATTGATCTGACTGACATAAACATTTACTGGTGCGAATTTAGATTAATCATCACCGTTCCAAGAACTGTACACTGTACAGTCGCTAGAAATCAGCAGACCAGTAGACACAAATAACAGTATAATATCAGACAAAATTCGTTGCGATAGTTTTTTCTCAAGCGTAATTCCAAGCTTATTATTTATTTACTTAGCCCTTTTTTTTAAAAGCGGCCACCCTTTCTTTCTACTTCTGTCTGTCGATGGTATGCTTCTTCTCGCCAATTTGCGAGAAAGCCATCCAACACGTCCTGCCATCTTCTCCTCGGTCTGCCGTGATCCCGTCTAGCTGTCTCATCGATTCAGTCTTGTGATATTTGGGCGCACAGCAAAAATGGCGTACCCAATCTCATTTTAGTCTCGCAGTTCAATCAGTTGAATCTTATAAATAGTCTACAAGCGTAACTTGTTAGCTAAAACGTCAAATATACCGATCACATTAACATCAATCAATAAAAGACTTATTACCTTTTTTAAAGTAGTTTTTGCTCACCCAATTGAGGTCTAGAAGTTCAAGGTTACGCTAAGATGCCTACTCGTGGATTGAGTAGTAAATAACTAATAATTATGTTACTCACTAAAAGGAAATAAGGTTTTATATATTTGTAGTGGCTGTTCGTATTAGGCTTTAAAGCCTCCGAAAGAAGATCGAATTTGTTAGTTTCTTTCAGTTTGTCTAAACCACAAACGTGATGCACGGTGTTTGAGATATCATGACACAAATATTATGGATTCAGTTTCATTCACCATTTAAGAACCTTTTTTGGCATTTTTCATGGGTTGTAATGGTGGTGGGTGGTTCAAAATCTGGTTTTAAATCAAAGATAAAAGAATGTGTCAAGATTTTTTAAAACGTTGGCGCACTCTCGGAATTTCTCATTTATCGTGAAAAAATAATGGAATGGATGAAATGGTTTTTGTTAAAATAGTTGTAAGTTCTCATAATGTAACTGTTTACTGTCGCTTTGAATAAAAATAAAATAAAAACTGAAAATGATGAAATATAATAAACTTACCTACATTCAGGTCCTATACGTGAGAGGAGGTGGGAGGTTTACCTTTGATTCGGCTGTCAGATACAATAAACTATCGAAACTTTCGATAATCATAAATGACTGAAATAATGTAAGCAACACACATTGCCCTTTAATAAGCAATACAGTTGAACATAAAATTATTTTGATTGATAACACGGTACCCGTTTTATCTGGGACCGGTTGCTTTGACTAAAGTTCAGCTTACAGTTATTTAAATGAATTACAAAATATGTTGGTAGAAAGTTACGATGCTTCAAATACACGTAATTCCTGTAATAATTGAAAAGTAGAACAGGTACCTGACTCTTTAGTTAATAAGACATAAGAGATAGGTAGCACTATGCTTACGATCATAATATTTAATACTAATATGATAATTAATTCTTTCTAAAACATCTCAAAGGTCAAAGAGCAAAAGTTAAAGCTAATGAGATAGTTGCAGATAATGTAAAAACAGGTATAGTTCATGCAAACTGAGATGATGTTAGGAAATTTAGATTTTAAGTGAATTTTTGGCTAATATTTGTAATTCTTGATAGTGTTTTATGAACCCGGTCAGTATTTTAAGTACATTTTGCTTTGATTATTGCTACTTATCCCTATTAATGATGGTCATGCTAAATATAATCACAACCAAATCTGGAAGTCGTAATCTAATCCTATGTCTACAAAATCCATGATTGCAAAAATAACTCACTTAAAGCCTAACAGAGACATTATCAACGCAGTACACGTTTTTAAGTATTGTAAAAAGTGCTTTAAAGATATCCTGATTCGCATTAAGATGGCCGGCGCCAAAGAGTTCGATGAACAAATAACTGTAATAGAAACCAATGTTCTATCCTTTGAAATAAAAAACAGAGACACTATTCCATTGAATTTAGATGTCTGTTTTTAGATTAAGCAAATGCTCCCCGAGGCTAGACAGGTTTTGTTTGATAAACATTACTCTGAAGTGGTTAGGTACCACGTGCCATAGTCTTCGTTATCAAATCTAATTCTTGTTGGCGTCTGATAAATTCGATATTTTCTTCTCCTGTAATATTTATGTATTTTTAGCAAAGCAACTCAGGAAAAAATTATACTAACTCATAATTACAGTTGATCATTATGATACACATGTTTGTTGTAAAATCGAAGACACTAATATCTTTGTAAAGATGAACATCAACTTCGAAACTGATTTAACAACCAAACCTCATAAAACAGGCCGTAAAAAATCCGCCATAATTTTGCTAACATCGAAAGCAAATCGTTAATTGGCCGTGAAGCACCAATAATTATTAGCAACATGCTTATATTACTCAAAGATAACTGTTCGTCCTGACCCCGGAACCTAGCAGAAGATTATACAGCGTGTGCTAAGAACAGTGTTTAGGCGTGATGCTAAAACGTGTTCCATTCTGTTATTTTGATTACGGGATGAAAATTGTAGGGACGATCGGATGCATCCAGACGTTGCAAGATTGAATTACGTAAACGATGGTCTGGGAGTTGATGCGAATGTATGATTATCTGATAAAATTCCTGCGCTAAATCAAATAGACGATGTCTTCTAAAGGTTAGATTTTAATCAAAACTTTATTAAAATAAAAATAGATGTAGCTTTAAGGATTTTTCATTAAAATTTGCGATAATATCTGCATTGCTATGCAAAACTAGATCTATTTTAAATTTATATATCTTTTGCTGCTAAAAAGCAATAAACCACAACTTGGCGAACCAAAAAATCCTTTGTAACGACAAAGAAACGAACAACGTCGCAAATTCCTGTCCAGCTTTAATATTATGCAGAGATATATCTTAGAATACAAACAGAATAATTCTATTGTGCGGGATCCGTTGGAATTTCACATTCAGAATGCATAATGTCATCTAGATAAACCAAATCTAGTTTTGGTGTAATCCTAAAAAGTATATAGCAGCAAAAAATGTCGTTATTGCAAAAAGTTTATACATTTATTAAGTTCATTAAACCGGTTATGTTCGCGAAATTAGCGGTAACAAAAACAATGATAATGCTTAGATTCTTAATTGTTGTACACTTGACCGTAACTGTCGAGTTCATGGCCGAATGTTTAAAGCTTGTTATGTTTTTATCAAGAGCTATTCACGTTTTCGGTAATCTTGTGATTGAATGAATAATACTTTGACATTTGATTGAAAGAACTCGTTTGTTAGTCTTTTTACTTTGAGTGCGGATCAGAGTCCAATCAGTACCTTTCTTTTCCACTACATTCCTTATGATGTCATGCATCATCTGAATAATTTACCGGACGGTCGATTGTGTGATGTCATAATTACAGCTATCCTTTCTCTTAACAAGCATACTTATCCACACTTATCACACTAATCAACACTACAAAGTGAGCTCTAATAAGCTTTTCTCAGGCGGCACGATCGCGTGACGATCATAATGAAACAACTAGAACATGGGGGATCCACAATTATCCTAACGGCTGCTAGTTCAACTGATCCTATCTTCCTCGTTCCTTAATTTTAATGATGGTTACTTAATGGGATTTTTAACATCACAAATTATAAGATAGCCACATCTATGGTGGGTGAGGCTTCCATGTTTTGTTCAGTTTTATGGTCAATTATCATGTAAGTTGATGTGTATCGCTGTTTTCTTGCGGTGGGTGTTAAACAATTACGTGTGTTGGTGTCCGAGTAATTAATAGAGGAATAAATTGTTTAGTAAATTATTATTTGTTAAGTTGGCAATGGTAAATTGTAGCAATTTGTAAGTAGTATGCATTTATGCAGTCTTCCATGTAACAAGCCAGATGAATGATGGTTATGATTAAAACTGTTGGCATCTTGTTTGTTGCTAGGATCAGCACGATCATATTTCTGGTTCAGCATTCATAAAATTAGTAACTAATTTAGAAAAACCTTTTTAAACAAGTCTTGGTTAAAATCAGCTTTGAACTGTCCCACCGACTGCAGAGAAAATTACACTGGTTAGATAGATTTGGCAGGCACAATTGAACTCGAACTAAAATCAAAACCAAACGAGGAAAGAAATAAATTTACAGTTACATTACATAGTTATTTTAAAACCTTATTTGGCTTTTGACACGTAGTTTACATGTCAAAAGCCATTTACACACTAAACCAACAAATTACCGTTGATTTCTGGTAATATGCGTGGCTAAACTTAATTTTGGAGTTTTATACTAGTTTATATTAAATCACGTTTGTATGTTAAAAAAGAAACATGTCAAAAACGTATTTCGTTCATGTTACTGAAGTCATGTGGAATGATGTTTTGATGAGTTTTGTCAGTCACTGGGCGTCCCTTTACATCGATTTGCATAACTTAAATATAATTTGTATTTAAATTGAAATTATGAATGTCTTCTTCGCTTGTGAATGAGTTTTGGTTATTAGTGAATCCATCTGGTTTATGCCTCGAGCCGTTATATTCAAATCTGTTTTATGTTCTACATTTGTTGAAATGCGATTGATTGCAGTTTTTGATACTGAGAATATATTCCACTGTTGCTATCTGTGCAATCTGTCCTTCGATGATTTCCAAATCTTCTTCTACAAGATATTCATCTTCTGCTTAGCCTTTTTCCCAAACTATCTTGGGGTCGGCTTCCAGTCTAACCAGATGCAGCTGAGTACTAGTATTTTACATGAAGTGACTGCCTTTCTAACCTCCAAAACTCATTAACTGGGTAATACGATACCCCTTGGTAAGACTGGATGTCAGACTTTGGCTTCTGACTACTCGTAACGACTGTCAAAGATCTGCAAATGATAGCCTGGACCAACGGCTTAACGTGCTTTCCGAGGCACGGAGGAAACTCGGTATGTAATTATGGTCACCCATCCACGGACCAACCTCGACAAGCACGGTTTAACTTTCAGGATCTACCCCTGGGGCTCTTGTTATTTAGCCTCAAGCTCCTCCTTCTTCTACAAGATATTATTGTTTTTTAATTTACGTCTTCAATTTCATTTTTAATGCTATCTTGTAATTTGCTTTTATTCGTCATGATTGTCCTACACTCGATTGCCAAAAAAAATGTTACATCACAATTATTACTATTACATTTCTCGCAAGTGTCAATGACTTCTAAGATTAATCGGAAAGGGGATTAAAATAAATAATAACTTCGGTTATATTCGTGAATACTCGGAATTTCAGATTTCTCGAGTTAATCCTCGCGTGTGGATTCATCGTTACCGCATACAAATGTGTAATCAATGTTTTTCTTTTCGTTTCAGGTAAATGTTCGGCTAAGCAGCTGTTGCTGTACAATGTAAGCCCATTGTAATGCAACACGATATAGAATTAACAGGTATTTAACAGAAACTTATCCGTAATTTGTACGTCAATGTCAACAGCTAATGATTGGTTTACTTCGTAAAGCAATTCATTCTTCATCTACTGTTTATTGCCGAAGTCAGTTACAGAACTGACCGAAGAAAAGTTTAAGAAATTTATCAAACGAGTCCTAATTAAAAAAGCATATTACAATTTTAAGGCCTACGTTGAAGATAGAGAAGTTTTGCCTTAGCCCCTTCGCACATGCGGCTACCCTGGTAGCTCATAAACGGCACAAATGTTTCGATGTCTGTAATTATTATCAATCTTATTTTTTTTTCCTTTTTTTGTAATCTAAATGTTTTACAATAGTTTTTAAATCATTACACCTTTTGTTTAGAATAGTTACAGCACGGATGACAACATTTGTGTCACTTATTTGATCTAGTCTTTTTGTGATATTTTCTATTTATTTTTTGTTGTTGTATAGACTCTTTTTCTTATTTACCGATTGTTTGTAAATGTGTGGTCATTGTAGGCCATAGAGATTCCTAGATCCTTGGTAACTTTTTATTTCATTCTATTTTTTGTAGTAAGCAACGACTTATTGCCAGGCCTACGATGTCCTCCCATACTTTAGTTCTAACGCTGTAACAGAAATATTGTAAAACCAAATGATTTTAAAAGAGTAACAATGGAGTTTCTTGCCGGTTCTTCTCCATAGGAAACGACCAACCCGAACCGAGCACCTTTTTGTCGACGTTTTATAAGTGCCCCTGTACCTATGTAAAATTAAAATATTTTGATTTTGATTTTGATGGACACCGGCGTGCCCAAACTTAAAACTCAGTAACTGACAAATCTTCTTTAAAAGACCTTGAGACTAAGCTTAGTTGATAATTTTGTTCTATAAACACGGGGATTTGGCAAAAAAAAAACGTGTGCGTCTCGGGACGCTCGACAGAAGTGATAACTTAAACTAATCTTAGTTGAACTATTTAATATTGAACGAGCCTGCCTACTGCTGCCGTATGTGTGAGAGAAAGGAATCCAGACAGAACGGCGCTGTAACGTAACGCGTAATAACGTAGTGATAACTTTTTTAGTATCTATTATAGAAGACTGGTTTCACAGGAAATTCATACATTTTAAGAGTGTCTGTAGGCTTAGATAAGCCGCTTGTTTTGTGTCCCATTACAAACCATAACTCAACTACTTACTACCTTACACGTACCTTACCTTATTAGGAAGTTTGCCTGGGGATGTGTCCCGTAAAACAACAACTTCAACTTATTAAACATAGATTGTAATAATCTTTTATGGGAAAAATCTGTCAACATCATCTTCCTACCCTTGTTACATGTTACTTGGAGTCGGCGCAGCACGCTTTTTTTTGTTCCTTTCTTCTCTGTCAACCGTCAAGCTATCATCTCCTCCTTTTTCTTTCATATCATTACTCACACAATCCATCTAATCCTTTATTCGGTCTTCCTTCGGAACAATCTGAGTAGATAGAAATACTTCTAAACTAATAATATAAAGAGGAAAGATTTGATTGTTTGTTGTTTGCATTGAATAGGCTCCGAAACTACTGGTACGATTTGAAATTTTTTTTCAGTGTTAGATAGCCCATTTATCGAGGAAGGCTATAGGCTATATATCATCACGCTACGACCAATAGGAGTGGAGCAGCAATGAAAAATGTTGCGAAAACGGGGAAAATGTGACGCAAACGAAGTTGCGCCGGACAGCTAGTTGATCTATAAAGCGAACCTGAACAATTTCTTGAAATTGTGAAACGGTCCCAAAAATCTCTCCCTTACTGTATCAATTTCAATTCTCCTACTCCTCCGCTAATATTTTCTGATTAATTTCGTTGCGATAGCTAACAGGAGTTGCAGCGGTTTGGGAATCATGAGAAGAATCCCAAAAAAACCTATCAACCCCACCTCACCAGAACAAAAATAGTAGATCTACCTTGACACAATCAGTAAACAGGTCTAGAATAGCACGAAGTACTTAGATCACCTCAGTACGATGTCGTAAGCTGCCTGTAAGTTTATCTAACAGTTATGTAGGCCGCGCGGGAGCCGTGTTTAGGAGCTACCTTCTGTTAATTATGATAATTGTACTTTAGTTAGGACGGGCTTTGCCTGTGGTTGGGTTAGTTAGTTCCTAAGTTATATCCTTAAGTAATGGAATAAAATAGAGCCATTAGTGTTAGATTTTAAAGGACGATGGACGTCTTTTGTAGACGTTGCTGTAACTTTACCTCCAAAATAGTTGTTCAGGTACATTATTTGTATCTACTGCTTTTATGCATTGTACAGTTTGTATCTTTGAAGGTCTTTTTATACTGTCTTTTTAATGATAAATGTAAAACGGATTGATTGACTTATCAATTTTACGAATCATTAGCCAAGTAAGGTTCCTAACCGAACGAAACTTAACTGCAATTACTAGAGAGATTAGACAGAAAAAGACCTAAGCAGAAGTAGTTAATCCCAGATAATTACAATTTAAATCTTATCCCGTTATTACAATTTAAAATAAAGGATGCAAAGTTCTTAGATCATCATGGAAGATGAGATTCTACTACGATAAGTATCCATGTGAT
Source organism: Cerastis rubricosa (assembly GCA_949152445.1). NCBI lineage: Eukaryota > Metazoa > Arthropoda > Insecta > Lepidoptera > Noctuidae > Cerastis > Cerastis rubricosa. The sequence continues at coordinate 3,966,912 of OX424529.1, read as the reverse complement.
GATGTTTATTTTGCAAGTAGGTTTTTACAAACACTTTTACACGTCAATTTTTTTTTTCAAACTAGATGGGCCAGTGTTTCGTACCTGACTACTCTGAAAAGAAACAGCCGAAACAAACTCAGAGGTCACAGTTTCTTTTAAGGTCCAGACATAATCTTGGCCAACTCACATGAGGACTATGCAGATACGTGTCTGAAATGGTCTTTTGAAGAAAGAACCACACAGATTTGAGTGGACCTTTCCAGTCAGTGCAAGCATTTGTCAGATAAGTAACATCATCAATCTTTTGATGAGCGCAGACGTAATTTGTTGACACACTTAGCTGCACAAGGATAATAGCGGAGTTACCTCCATTTGTTATTAATACCTACGAAGATTCATATTAAGTACAAGTATCACTTTACAAAATATAAACACCACTTAGTAGATTACTATTTCACTTACGATTTTATTCTAGTATCCCACTATCTCTTGGCATAATTCAGCATAATGCTTGATAAAATGTAATCGGTCGTTTCGTTTCTTATCTGGATAAATAACAACATGTTAGTAAACTAAAACTAACCATAAAAGAATGGTACAAAGTTTAATTTTCGTTTCAGACTTTTCAGAATGCGGAAAAGTGAAAAAAGTTACGACATATCGTTTTCCATCAGCGTTTTAAATAAAAAGGTTATTTTTAATGTAGTCTTTGGATATGTTTCAGTAGGTCAGTAGTGCAATAGTTTCTATAATAAATATCTCGTGAACCTCATTCCAAATAACAAAATCGTACCTATATAATGTAATTCGTTTACGGAAGCAATAAGATTTGAGAAGTAACAGATTAAGTATGATTTAAACTTATATAAATTGTACTTTATAGGTGGCTCTTGATTGAAAACACCTTAAGGAATTTTTGCCCTATTGGCTGGAGTCAGGAAAACAGAGAGAGGACTGAAAGCATATGGAGAAGAACTTTGCTTAGAAGGGAAACAATAACAGACAACAAAAATAATGGCGCACGGGTTAGATCGAGTTTCCTCCGTGCCTCCGAAAGTACGTTAAGCCGTTGCATTGGTCCTGGCTGTCATTTGTAGATCTTTGACAGTCATTACAAGTAGTCGGAAGCCGAAAGTCCAACATCTAGTCATACCTAGGGGTTTCGTATTAACCAGTTACTGGGTTGTGGAGGTCAGATAGGCAGTTGCTTCATGTAAAATACTGATACTCAGCTGAATCCGGTTAGACTGGAAGTCGACCCCAAAAAAGTTTGGGGAAAGGCTAGGCAGATGATGATGTAATGGGACTTTAAATTCCGAGTCTATTGCCGATTTGTCATCCCCATTGGCACAAAGCCATTCCACTAATTCCTGAAATTAATTTCAATATTAATTAGCCAACATTATCGCCTCCCATCTTGACACGATTACGCACAATCCCCGACACTATGTAGGTGACGAGTTACACGGTTATGTCAGCAAACAAGATAAGCGCTTATCAGTCGCCTACTAGATACACGATAGGATTGCGTTAACTAGGTGTTACAACATTGCTAGGAATTTCGTGTAACTGCTGGTGATCTGCTACTGGTTTCCGTATTCCGTATGTTGAATAGTAATGGGATGTTTCGTTGCCATTAAACAGAGAATTGCCAAACTTAAGTGGCAGTGGGCAGGGCACATTGCTCGCAGAACGGATATCCGATGGGGCCGAAAGGTTCTGGAATGGCGACCGCGAACCGGAAGACGATGCGTTGGAAGGCCTCCCACTAAGTGGACCGATGACCTGGTGAAGGTTGCGGGGATCCGCTGGATGCGAGTCGCACGGGACTGGTAAATGTGGCGACACTTGGGGGCGGCTATGTCCTGCAGTGGACGTCTTTTGATTGAAATGATGATGATGACGTCGACGTCTCTATGACGGTGTCTGTATTATGTATATTAAGAACTCTGTTGGTCTCTTTATGCATATAATAACATCCATGACGAATCCTAACCCCCTATTGTATGCAAGTGACACGTCATTTGTCTAGACTGTAGACCTTGTACATAGCTTAATGTAAGCACACTAAGCACGTTTATCCTGGCTATAGCTCAGGCGCGAGCGAAGCTGGCTTACGAATATGACGTAGCTCAAATGGTATCAAACGTTCACAAAGATGAATGACATTCGTTTCAACGTAATACCTAAGTAATAAATGATAATAAAGAACAATTAAATTAGAGATACAATTATGTTTATGAATAGTTATAGAACAAGATTAAATTAGAGATACTTATGTTTATGAATAATTATAGAGCAAGGTGTGATTACAGTAATCTTTTCTACCAAGAGGTATTTGCTATGCCCTCCTACACGAGGGAACTAGTATTTGTGTGTAACCACTACTAAACTTAAAATGGAAAAATACTCACCCTATAGTAGGCGCCAAAAAATTTACTAGCCAATCATAAAAGCACAAATAGTTTTAAGAATTTAATATGATCAGCAGCGATCGGGCAGTGATACTGACTTTTTCATCAGGAATTTCTCAATAGCAGCCACTGAGTCTGGATTTGTGCCCGGTGGATGGCAATAGGCTCGCCCCCTATTACGTGGGACTTGAAAATAACTGGCGAAAAGTGGGTGTACTAGTAAACCTCTGCCAAACCCTTCGAGGATTACAGGTTTGATGTTATGATCTGTCTAAACTAATATTATAGAGATTGATTGTTTGTTTGTTTTTTTGCATTGAACAGGCTCAAAACTACTGGTCCGATTTAAAAAATTCTTTCAGTGTTAGATAGCCGATTTATCGAGGAAGGCTATAAGTAGGCTATATATCATCACGCTACAACTAATATGAGTGGAGCTGCAATGAAAAATATTGCGAAAACGAGGAAAATGTGACGCAAACGAAGTTGCACGGGACAGCTAGTTATCTTATATTCCCAATACTGGAATACAGACTTATTCTCTGGGCAAGTGTATTAAAAGTAGCAAACAGTAATAATTCGATTCTCGGTAACATTAACAGTATGACCATGTCGCTGGTCGACACATAAGATATTAAATCTGCTAAAGGCTTCTAGCAACCGCCGCATCTGAATATGTAATAAAGATAAACGATAATTATGATCCTACTATCTCAGGCACACTGCTAGTACCTAATTACAATATGCAAATTGTTCTCACACACACACAGACATAAGTAAAGGAGATAAGTCATGCATACTAAATAGACAAGGAAAGTGGGAATGTATGCATGTGTTTTGGAGTTAATTGAAATGCATTTTAGGTGGAGCTTAAATTTGGCTTATATAGTAGGAGAACTCAAATTAAATTTAGATAGACTTTACTTTTACTTTATAGTCTGGTAGTATAGTACTATAACCTATACTATCATAATCTTCGAAGATAATAATGCAAAAGGTATGGTATGCATAAAGGTTGACTGGTAGATAATGCCTTGTGGCATTAAGTCCGCCTATGTACCACTATTGTACATGAAGTTTAAATAAATAAATAAAAGTGACTCTGTCTGTATGTCTGTGTTACCTTTTCACGTCTAAACGTCTGAACGGATACCGACTTAATTTGACGCACAAATAGACAATGACCTGAGTTAGTCCAGTGGTTTTTTTATAACGGAAGCCCATTCCAGGATTAATTTCCACCGTCCACGCTGGTGAAGCCGCGACCAAAGCTAGTAGATGATTAACTGTAGGTTTGCAACATGTGACTTTTAAAATCGATCTTCATCATCATCATCATCAGCCTACCACAGTCCACTGCTGGACACAGGACTCTTCAATCGCACACTACTTAACTCGATTCTCGGCAACCAGTGGCTACCAGCCACCCCCTGCGAAGATAGTCGCTCCACCAAGACTGAGGGCGTCCCACCTTACGCTTGACGTTTCTTTTTTTTGTAATGAGTTTGTCGTCTGCTTAACCGGACTATCCTGTGAGTGCCTTAAGAGTAAGGCCTCCAGCCAGGGCATAAAAACTTACAAATTAAGCGACTACACGCTAAGGGCACCCCCTGTGGGGTACGAGCCTCGGCTTAGGGCGTCGCTGGGAGAGGACTGCATGGGGACAGGCTGGATCTGAATGATGTCATTATTTAGGGGCTGATTAAAAACTACTGGCACAGCATCGCGGTCTGGCTCGAGGGTCGGGGAGGGCATGGACTGGGACGCTGCGATGGACCTTGAGGTCGGAAAGACGGCGGTTTGCGCCTGAACTTTTTAAGTGTACTAGTCTCTTTGCTACTTTCCTGGAGGAGGGTGATAGCCTCATCGGGAGTGACGAGAGTATGTCTCGGACGGCGCGAGGGTTCGTAACGGGTGGCCGCTGCGATTAGGGGATTACAATGCTTAAAGGCATTATCGAAGAAACGCTTCGAAAGCCGTTTCATAAACTGAAGGACCATACGCTTGACGATTCACGATGTCAACTCAAGAACGCGTCTACCCCAACGCTCATTGGTTCTACGGCTAATATAGCCGGCCCATTACCACTTCAGCTTATTTATTCTGTGAGCTATGTCGACCAGTCGATCTTAGAGACGATAAAATACATCCTTTCAGCCTCTCATCATGAAATAACCTTTGACATTGATCAAAAGCTGCATCCCTAACTGAAACACATAGATAAGTGTTTGAAATTCATGTAACTGATAATAGATACTCTAATCTACATTTTCACGGTCGCACCTACTTACTGGAACTACAAACAATCGACAATGTTCATTTTTCTATAGTATGTAACCTTCGATCACTGAAAATAGTCTAGGTACATGTAGTTCTTTTATAGACTGCCTATTATAATACTACTAGCTGTCCGGCGCAACTTCGTTTGCGTCACATTTTCCCCGTTTTCGTAACATTTTTCATTGCGGCGCCACTCCTATTGGTCGTAGCGTGATGATAGCCTAAAGCCTTCCTCGATAAATAGGCTATGTAACATTGAAAGAATTTTTCAAATCGGACCAGTAGTTTCGGAGCCTATTCAATGTAAACAAACAATCAAATCTTTCTTATTTATAATATTAGTTTAGATAATAATGTTAGAAAGAGGTAAAGTTAGTCTGTTTGTAAATTTGGATATAGGGGGTAATCATCGGAACAGCTGTTCCGATTTCGAAAATTCTTTCAATAATTTAATAATAAAATTTAAAACGTTTGTGTCCTGGATAACGACAATAACGCGAGTGAAGCTGCGGGCGAAAGCTAGTCACCTATATAATTCTATAGTATAGTACTTTAAAATAATACAAAGTACTTAGTGCTAGCATTTGGACAAAGCAGGATTAATGTAATTGTGCCTAGCATTGAATCGGATGATGTAATGTCCCATACAATTTTATAGATTAATCAATTAAAAGATTTCAAGGACTTTCAATTATTGCAGTGTCTATATCTGTATATGCATCATCGTCATGACTTAACAGTAAATAGTCATTATTCGACACTCCCTTGTACGTAATAGATACCTTATCAGTTTAATGATCACCCTGAGGGAAATTGTCCTAATCATACGGTTAGATAGGTAATTGGTCGATTACAGCACAACTGGATAATAAAGACTGTGATCGATGATAAATACAGTAAATATAACTTAAATACACTGCTAGGTACAGTTCTTTGTCATCATCAGCCTATAATGTTCCCACAGCTGGGACACATAATCCACCACGCGAGCCCAGTGCGAGTTGGTAGATGTCATATGTCTTCGAATTTCTAATTCTAGGACATGCCGGTTTCCTCACGATGTTTTCCTTCACCGTTTTTGAGGGCAGCGGTGATGAAATAAATTACAGAAAGTAATGCGCCTGCCTGGGTTCGAACCCACGGCGGCGTACTGCCTGTAAGTCGGGGCTGCCAACATTGGGCGACCGCTGCTCTCGAATTTCTTTATGATAACCATTAAAGCCAAGACCACACACACGGCAAAACCAATAAATATCACTTAAGAAAACTTTGTGAAGCACCAAAATATACAACCAAAAGAATCTCTTAATAGCCCTCAAATTACGACAAACATACAATTAATAATTTCCAACATAACAAATGTAGAAATGAAACCAATTATGTCCATGTAAGGCTGCACTATAATTCAGCAAATAATGATTATGTAAGCGACAGTAATTATGCTAATGTTATAGAGATGACAGAAAAATGCTCTTAGTCACAGTCCCCGCCCACTCGAAACTACTAAATATGGATCTTTAGAACGACCGACGACCTCTTTGAACCGTTTCGCAAAACGATTTTGAATTCTAGTTGTTTATGTTAATGTTGAATGTTGTTCTATTGGTTCCGGATTTGTATTACCTCATGTTACAAGAAATGCAATCGGAGATGAAGAAATGGTGGCGATAAAACCAGAACTGCTGGCCTACCATGACGTCTTAAAGCAGTATAACAATACTGCTATAAGACGTCATGTAATACATCATGTATTCCAAGTCATTATTCCAGTGTGGGAAAGAGACGGAGCTTTACAGAATGTCTAGCGCCTTTTCTTTTCCACACTAGAAAAGGAGTGAAACAATAATTTTATAAGACGTCATGGTAGGCCACCTGAACGCTGCTCTAGAACTAGAAAAAATTGTTGATGTACAAACGGTGATAAAAGTGATTTAGGAAGTACCAATGAAAAAACAATATAAAGATAAGAATTTACATTTTGGATTCTATTCATTTATTTATTTATTTAACAATTAAATACACACTAAATACAGACAAGAGGAAAGGAACAGAAAATAGGTACAAAGGTGATGCGTATTTCTAAAGAAATCTCTTCCAGCATACTTCCAAAAGAAGACATTAAAAAAAGACATGTAGACATAGTGTATAAAAGAAGAATAGAATATGGAATACATATAGCAAACAACTATTTCAAATATAAAATACAATATAAAAATATAGTAACTTACGCAGTCTGTCTAGACTTATCCCAGCAATGTTAGAGTCGGCTTTCAGATTAACAGGATGCAGCTGAGTACCAGTATTTTACTTAGAGCCTGCCTGTCTGACCTCCACGACCCAGTTGGTACTGGGTAATACGATGCCACTTGGTTACACTGGTTGGTCGGACTTTCGGGCCACTCTCACGACTGAATTTGGGTACCTACCTCCTGATGGCAACAATTCGTTACATGTAACCTTGTGCCAGAATAAATAAAGAAATTGACAGATCAACAATCTACTTCTAAGAAATCATCAATTGAAAGAATCAATCAATTCACACTTTATGGGAACAGTGTCCAATAAATTTAAAATGATTGATTTCTTTGAATTTGATTGATTTGACAGTCAATCTGCGAATTTCGTTTAGACATCGAATATTTCACCCCGCGCGTAGGTCGAATACCAATTGGTGCTAATAAAAATCTGACATAGATTTAATTGAATTGACCGAATTTTGTTCTTGGAGTACTATTGTCAATACTGGGACATACACCCATATTCTAAGAGCAAAACCAAACCCATTTTTGGATTTAGTCGAACTGTATTGCCGTGAAAACACGCACCAAATCGTATACCTAGAATTTCTTGGCCTTAATTGGCGGAAATTCGAATAAGGTACCTCCTCCAGCTACCTATCTTTGTCAATCCCACAGTTGCATCCAGCTTCAATCAATGCTAAAGATTACATATCTTAATTTAATCAATGGTAAAGATAATTAATAGTTTTCCGGTACTACAAATTTGACAGATGAAAAATAGGCGGAATATGGGCGTGGTGGTTGACTTAAGTTCAGACTAGTGTTAGATACTTAAAGAGATGTCGTGTAAACCTAAAGTAAACACATTAATTTAAAATTTCATAAATTTTATATATGTTTGGTCCAGAATAAATGATTTATTAATTTTAATGACTTGGCCCACCAACGCAATAATAATCTTCAAAGAAAATCAATTAAGTTTGACAACTTAGTAATATTTGTCATTTTGCGTAACGCTTATCTCTCGATCATCAGAATTATCATACAAACGTCCACTTACGTACATCTGATAGCACACTCCACTATAACGGTCAAAGAAATTCTCCCAATATGGCAAGACCATCAAAATCAAAAGTTCCGTAGAGTTGGTACTTCACCTATAAAGTTGTCGGAATACTTGTTCAGGTGAGATGCCGAAGGCGTTTAAAGACCGCAATGTTGACTGACTTACAATAGAAAGATATATCAAGAACTTGAATAAAATTCCGCAATATAGTCTATGAGAAGGCAAACTTCGGCGGCAACTCTGTAAACTTCGGATCTATCGAGACCACACTTCAGAACTTTGGAATAAAGCGCATGAAAATAGATGCTATTGAAACACACTATCAAGAATAATATTGTTGGTTTACAAAGGGCTACTAAGTGATACCTGACAGGAATTTCGCGTAGACTCGGAGGCCTTTTATAGTAAATAGATACATTTAAGTTAGAATAACAGGTAGAATAATAATGAAGAGAATGCTAATACTGCATACAATATAACGGAACTGCACTGAGCTCATACACTAGCACATAAGAGCAGACTAAAGGGAAAAGTATTAGAACAGATAGTTTCAAAGTATTTTCATTCCTCATTTAATACAAAGGAAATCTTTAGTCTTCTAGTCTTTAGATCAGTTTTCAAAGTAACAAATGCACATTCTACACTGCACGACCAAATTATTTTCGTGAAAACAGTTATAGCGCAGTATTCTGTTGTTCTATTCATGCAAAAATGTCAAGAAAAGAATGTTCTAGTTTTGTGTTTGTTTTGTCTAAACCCTCGTTTAGAGACTTTCCTGAGTCATTTGAAGAGTATTTGATCACGAGATAAAAAATGGCACGGTCATCTTTGGGGTACTTACGTGCTTGTAAACCTCTCGTATCATTACCAAGGTCCCGTATTTTGAAACTGGAACAAGACAGGTCACATCTGCCGCATATCGCATCAAAATTAGACCAAAGTGGCAACAGATTGGGTTCCCAAAAACAGAACCCGGTAACGCGGTAGGCCCAAAAAGAGATAGAGTGACGAGTTAGGCTCTTACCAAAGCGACTGCCCAAATAGCCAAAGCCAGAGTAATGGAAAGAGGAAAGGGAGGCCTTTGCCCTGCAGTAGGACACATCAGGCACATAAAAAAAGGAATAGAAGGAATGTTGTAAGATGTTAGTCCTATAATTCAGTTATTACTATTTTCGTCACATCAAAAACGTTCACACGTCCTCCATCCTTCCCTCACCACTTAAAAATTCTTTGTTCTTAACATTTAGACAATTTATTTGGATTACTGCTAACTGCACAATGGGTACAACAAAATGCTCTACTCTTGACCTACATTCGCAATGAGTTCTGAACTATAAGACAAACAACATCTATTATAGACACGGCAGACTGAGTTAATATCACCAACGCACATACATGTTTTCTATGTACATAGAGGCGTTGTTCCGAACAGACTATGTGGACAAATGTGTGGCTCACTATGTAGTTTGTTGGTTCTGGTGCCATAACTTGTTCCACTTTATTTGAGGTTAAGAAAAGAAACATGGGTGAAGACAGAATGACTGTAAGGCGATTTTTAGTAACGTTTTTGTTGATAAGTTTGTATTTATTATATTTTTCCTCCAAGCCTCGGAATGGTTGGTCCCGGATGATTAGTAGATCTTTGACAGTCGTTACAGGTAGTCATTGGCCCTAAAGTCTGTTGGTAGGACAACCAGCCTTACTAAGAGGAATCGTATTTCTCAGTACTAATTGGGTCAGATAGGAAGTCGCTCCATTTAAAATCGTGGTAAGCCGCTGCTTCAGGTTAGACTGGAAGCCGACCCAAACACATTTGGAAAAAGGCGAGGCAGATGATGAATATTTTTCGTGCTCATTCTGTGTTCAAATCTTTTATTTAGTAACATCGGCCCTCGACCTAATGCCTCGATGTGTGTAGCGAAAAATCGATTCCCTTATCAAAGTTTATCGGCGTTACGGCCATTGTGTTTTGCTATAAACAGCTTAATGTTCATTGGAAATTGGCACACATTGCTCGCATACCATTGATAAGTCTTCTATTTCGTCCTGGACTGTTTCTAAGACCCGCTTTGTTTCTATAAGTTCAGTGATCTTTGGTGGACAAATAACAATCTGTCTCAAAGGCGATATTATAACGGAACGGTTGGTGCATTTTGAGCGATTGGCTGATACGCTGCGTTTTGGGGTTCGATTTCCGCACGGAACAAATATTTGTATGGCCTATAAGTACATAGCTGTTCTGAATGCGAGTTTAAATGTTTGTAAACGCACCCAAGATACAGAAGAAATTCCTAGTGTGGGTCAAAGATAAAAAAAAAAAATTGTTCCAACGATAAAGTCGTTGGAGCAATATTTTTTTGCAGCACTGATGAAGGTTTTTGGCAGCTTCTGTTAATTCAGTACATGAATTTGAATTTATCATCATCGTTATCACTAACAAAATGTGATTTTGTCAAGGTATCTCGTATCTATTCTAATAAGAATCCATTTTTGATAAAACTCTTTATGTTGTAGGACATTCGAAGTTTTAGGGTAATTCAAAATCCAATATCATCATCGTATCTTTATTACAACTATGTTACGATTGGCTTTCAGTCTAACCGAATGCGGCTGACTACCAATATTTTACATGGAACCGCTACTTATCTGACCTACACATTCCAATACAAAATCCTAGATCTTAGTGTGTAAAATTTATCCTTATTTTCATCACCACATCTCAAACTGCATCGTTATCCCAATTATACTCACTCACACACAATTCTTATCTCGCTCCCGACAATCATTCCATTCCTACATCAGTTCATTCATTGTTTCTCCATCATTCATTCACGTCAGCGCAGATGCATGCACGCCACTGACATAATATTTCATTCATCAATGACATCAGGCATAGTGAGGTCGGGCGGTTATGTAAACATGAGTAAGCACTGTTAATTGAGAACTAGAATGAGTTATCTTGTAGTAATTAGCTGCGCTTTGATCATTGATGAATTGAGTTGGATTCTTATCGTCCATAGCGGAATTTATCAATATTGATATATATATTATAAAGTTTGTTGAAACGTATAAGAACACAAAAAATACACATAAAAATTGTAATAAGTAGGTTATTACAATTTTTATGTGTATTTTTTGTGTTCTTATACGTTTCAACAAACTTTTTATAATTTTGCATTAGTCCTATATGCGCTCTATGTTCTCCAATTTTTTTACGTCTCCAAATTTGTTGAATTTTATAACTTCTAGTATTTCCTACGACCTTATTTTGCTTCATCTCTTAGAACTTAACAATCTTGAACAAGAAAGAATCCTCGCAAACCTTACCATTGCTCCACAGAGCTGATAACTTTGCTTAAAAATTGCTGCTATTAACCATTTTCAACACACTATCGCACCTCATCATTGTCTTGCCTTGTCCCATTCTACTTGCCATGGCACGGGTCGGCACAGTACGTTTTCTTCTTCTATACTCCCCCATCATCATCAGCCTATAATGTTCCCACTACTGGGACACAGGCCTCCTCTGTATGAAAGGGAGTGGGCTGTAATCCACCACGCGGGCCCAGTGCTAGTTGGTAGATGTCACATGTCTTCGAATTTTTAGTTCTAGGACATTTTTCCTCACGATGTTTTCCTTCACCGTTTGGAGAGCATACTCCCCTTTTAGATTTTAATTCACTCCTTGTGCTTTCATATCGTCCCTCACACAATCCATCCATATTTTCTTTGGCTTTCCTATCACATAACACGTTATAGAACCTTATACATCAATATGTTACCTATATACAACCTGTTTTTTTTTATATCCCATAACTCTTAGGTTATATTTTGTAGGTAAAAATAATACTAAAACTCCTAGAATAGGTGGTCCAAAAATGCATAGTTTCGGAGATATCGTCAATCATAATTAAATTAGGTCAAAAATTGGCACCAGTATAACGAATCTTCGATCGCCAACCCGCCTGCCAAGCGTGGCGATTATGGCAAAACCCCCCCTTCTTGGGGGAGGCCTATGTCCAGCAGTGGACGTCTTTCGGGCTGAAATGATGAATGATGATAACGAATCTTTAATTTTGCGAGGTTGCCATACTTGGCAGTAATGTATTAAATTAGTAGTAGTTTCATTGATAAATATGAGTAATTCTTTTTATTCAAGCCAATAATTCATATTTAAAGCTAACAAAATGCAAAAAACAAAAAAAAGTATGATTGAAACATAATACATATGTCAGTTGATTCTTTGATATGGTCTCAAACATATCCTAGAGTTATGGGATATCAAAAAAAAAACAGGTTGTATACATATTAAGTAATGTTATGGCATGTAAGTTAAATAAGCTCGTAATATTACGACCACGTGCTCGTAAACATAGAATCAATAAATCATTGGAATCACAATCGATGTGTGTCACACGTAACTACTTACATAATAATATATATAAGCGGTAGCTTCACAAGCTAAAACGAGCTTTATTCTGATAAAACTGTGTTTTCTTGGAAAATTGAAATAATTATTAAAAAGTTTCAAATTACACGTGATAGAATGTCGATTAGGAATTACTTCATCTATACTAATAATAAAGCTGAAGAGTTTGTTTGTTTGTTTGCTTAAACGCGCTGATCTCAGCAACTACTGGTCCGATTTGAAAATTTCTTTATTTATCGAGGTAGGCTATGCCTGATAATGTTTTTTAGTAACTTTTTAGACTTTTTATCCGGCTTATGCGTATTAAGTTACATTAAAATCGGTCCAGTCATTTCGGAAAATTAGAACTCGAACGTTTGTGTGAATTGCCGTAAGGCGTCTTAAACATTTCTGAAACAAGACCTACCTCACTACACTAGATGCATATCAAAACAATAACAAGAACGATTAGCGTAGCGACTATTAAAACAGTAATATTAACATGAACAGATAAACTCGATGTACGCACAAAGACGAATCAAGCTAAAAACCAAATTAATCTGATCTCTCATTGTACGGGAAACTCATACAAAGCGAGGTCAGGTTATACTGGATATATACAACTTGATGTGTCGCCGTATGTACACTAACACAGATACAACAGTGTTTTGTTTACTTTTTAGTTAACTAGAGATGATAAGATAGGGGTGCATTCTGTTGCCTATTTCCATATCCGTTACTGTGCCTACTGATAATTAATGAAGGCGTTTAAGGGGAGGGAAAATGTTCTATCGTACCCATCGGTATAGCTTAGATTATATCATGTTCTGCCTAGCCTTTTCCCAAACTATCTTGGGGGTCGGCTTCTTCAATCTAACCAGATGCAGGTGAGTATTTTACATGAAGCGACTGCCTTTCTGACCGCCACAACCCAGTAACTGGGTAATACGATACCCCTTAGTAAGACTGGATGTCAGACTTTTGGCTTCTGACTACTCGTAACGTCTGTCAAAGATCTACAAATGACAGCCAGGAACAACGGCTAACCTGCTTTCCGAGGCACGAAGAAAACTCGATATGTAGTTATGGTCACCCATCCACGGATGCTGTTATTATTTAACCACGGGCTTCTCGATATAGCTTAGATCAGAATAGAATAGTTTTTTTTTTTTATAATGTACACCAAACAAATACAAATTATATTTACAAAAAGGAGACATTTCACTTAAGGCTCTCCCACACCGAGAGTATTCGCCTGTAATGGATCAATCTAAGGTTCAATTTTGTACAGCAATAAATGAATCTGCTGGCCTACCATGACGTCTTATAGCAGTATTGTTTTACTCCTTTTCCAATGTGGGAAAGAGATGGAGCTAGACATCCTGGAAAGCTCCGTCTCTTTCCCACACTGGAATAAGAGTAAGACATGTTTGGTGGTCTTATCGCTAAAAGGAGTTATCCCGGACTGACCGACGCTGGGCAGGTGATGATGATGGTGTCTTGACGAAGTCTAACTAAGGGGGAAAAAGACATAAATTAAAGTTAAACAAATAATATTAAAATAATTAAGCTTTTTTGCGACGATCAAGTAACTAAACTTTCCTTTTTTTGTTTTCAGGTAAAAATCAGCAGATGTCAGTGAAAATCTAGACAACACCAGAACACAAACATAACACAATAGAGGTAAAAATTTAATAGTCTTCACATGTAAATAACTATTTACTACATTTTTATAGGCAAATAGCCTATTCACCTGTCACTACCAGAGATCTATCGGAATCTTTAGTTTCCCGATATCGCCTTGTAATCGTTCGCTTTCTGCATACAAATAGTCCAAAATTTCGAAGACGCATGCACATGACACGATTCGCTGATCAATTCGAAAGTTTAAACGGAGATTAAGAGGTGTTTAGCCAGCTAAACGCCACATCCGCGATATTTACAAAGAGTTGTCACTGAGACTGCGAGATTGTTCTTTGGTGTCAGCACGTGGGTATTGTTTCTAGGACATACCGTTGCTACCCAGGGGCGTAGCTACCGCCGTATGTGCCGTATCAATTATACGGGGCCCCCGACGTGCGTACACAAAAATTAATAAAAAATATATAAAAACTTAAGTCATCATCAGCTCAGTTTGCCGGAAAAAAGGCAAAGAGAGTGTAATATTTAATTTGAATTATTTGTCAGAATTTTGGAAAAAGTGATAGATAAATAATTATGATGAATAAATATTTGTTTTAATTTTATGCTAACATTTTTTTTTCTTTTGTGAGAAATCTTTACCCTTCATAAGGGCTCTCAAACAAATTTTTATACGGGGCCGCGCCAAGGCACGCTACGCCACTGTTGCTACCGTGGCGGCCCGGGTTCGAATCTACACGTAAAACGAAGCCATTATCACAGCATTACACTGCTCTCACTTGACAAGGGAGCACTGCAAGCTCTCATTCCTAAAACATCAGTCAGTTTAGGCTCAAACATGATTATAACTTTTGAGATTAATCTAGCATAGGTTTGAAACTCCTTCAAACTCGTTACTTTTCAAAACTTATACCGTTCTAAGAAAGCTGTGAAATTAATTTCTTGTATGCTAGACAGTTCACTCCAGATATATACAAGCTACAGTTAAGTGGAGTCCAATTAAGACTGTCCATACATGCATACATGTCATTGTCCATTCCACATTATGGTCAGTCATTTGAAAGCAATAAAATGCAATGGCGTCAAAACATGTCTATTAAAATGCAATATAAACCTGATCAACATGGACATAAACCCTATATCATAATGGTGGTGTTATACGTCGTATAATTGCGTACGTTCCCGCTCCAAAGCCTTGAATTACATTGTAAAGAACTTCGATAATAAAATGGAAATGTTTTAGTATGGCAGTAAATCATTTTGGCAGGATTATTTTGAATGACCTGGATCTAGGACATAGCACGAATGGATTCTGTGGAATAAGTACGATCAAAAAAAATCTCTTTAAATCATGGAATTACTTACGTTTTAATTTGTTTTTAACATTGTATCCATAATTAGTATCAGTAGGTAGGAGCAATGGATCAATAAATACATGATGTGATTATTTTATAATAATTAAATCCGTGGGACTCTATTTATAACATAGATTACTTTATCGTGACCTCGTTATAAAAATCGCGATAGTCGTTCCCAGAAGGCTTAAGGCGTGTTTCTTATCACTTCGACTGCATTAACCACTATGCAACTGCTGTTGATAACGCTAAACAAATATTAAAAAGGCAAAACACATATTTACATACTTTATCATTTTTGAGGTTTTTAATATCAATAACAGCCAAAATAAAACCATTAGCCTGGATTCTTCGTAAAACATCTGTTTTTTTTTTGTTTTTAAGATCTGTATTTAGTGCAACTTTGTTCCTGACTTTAAACCACCTGTCAGCGGTCATTCAAACGCATTCACTGACTCATTGTACATATTCTAGGATGGTATTTAGCGGTCACCTTGTTCCATATAGAAGATCTTACAAATGCGTCCGTATCCAATAAAAAATAAACAACCTATAATTCTTAAGAAAAAAGTTATACAACCTATAATTCTTTAAAAAAAAGCGCTTCGAAAAACGTATACTTACAGTGCATTAATAACTAGTACAATCTCATGACCGTGCACAACTTTTGCCAATATTTTACTGCAGCAAAATTACCAACATCTGCTAGCTGTTGCGCGCTAAATATTACGCCGTATATTTTCACTGTTTAAACAAAGGACTGCCTTTATCGCTGCATCTATGGCAGAGACACTGTCCCATATCCACTGGCTTTCACCACCCGTTCTGGTTTAACTCGGCTGCAGTATTTCACACTTGTATCGCGAATCCAAACAGCTTTACGGTGGAAACAATACTCAGTTTATTAGTTTAATTATTTCGCGAAGTGAGATTGCTGATTGAAATAGTGAAAATGGAAGACGGTAAATTGCTTGGCAATTCTACACATTTTACTAGATGTTTTGTGGGACATGTTTATTAGTGGAAACTTTAGTTGACATATTTTTGTCTCTGGGTCTGGTTATAGTGGTGGGCATTTTAGTCTACACCAAAAAAAAACGCGTTTAAATTGGTCGATTTATTTAAAAACCTTGACTGCATTTGTAGACTCGCAAAACATTTAGCGCTTTTGACACCGGAAATATACCAGCAGGGAAGTGATTGCGATCTAGTGACGCGTAGGCAGTCGGTCGGTAGGTCAAACTGTCTACGCCCACGGGTTTCTTTGTAGACGGCCCGCCGCGAGTGCTCTCACGTATTTTTCACATTTCCAAAATGTTTCTCGGAGATTGGTGTTTGAGAAAATGTGATTAGATAATAGAGAACATTTCGTAATGCTTATTGTATCCAGTTATCTATTGTATTTAACTGGGACCATTTTTTTTATAACTCACGTTTGTTTTAGTTAACTACCCATAACGAAAAGAGTATTCCTTCTACTTAACGAAAAAACACTATCTCTATATCATAACGTGCATGATAAAAATGTTTATCACCAGTTTCAGAGAGTTGCCTAAAAACTTGGAACAGACGAGTCTCGAGAAAACACGTTATGAATAGGAAAACAAAACCTGTTTACGTTTTCACTTTCCTTTATCTTTACCTGTGATGTGCCAACCGCATGACGTTTTTAAAAAAAAACAGGCCTTACTAAAATAGCTTACAAATATGACGTCATTCCAAAAATAAATTGCACCAAACGCAGACGCTCAAAATTGAAGTATTTATTTACATGGATTGCTGTAACAGTATTCCAAAATTAAATTTCAAATGAAGTAGGTATCGGACATGTTGCCAGCGCTAATATAATTTTCCAGCGAAATCGTTATGCAACGATTATTTATGTGCGTGATTTATTTAAAAATACTTGTTTATAGTTTTAATACTGTTGCAACTTGGTAAATGAAATATTTTAAGCCGCTAGCAACACTATTGGCCTTGAACTCGTGTAATAATAATATCCGATGTTATGATTGGCTTACAATAGCATCTCTGTATTTGTGTTAGAAGTCATAAATATTTGTGAACAAAAATGGTTTGTTTCTGTGAGTCATATTTAACTCATTGCTTGTTTAAAAAAAGTGATTGAAGCCGTTTTTTCCTTCCGACTGGATGACGAATACTTTTTTTATTAATGCTTGTGATAAAAGAATAAGTACGTTTAAGTAGCTAATAACGATTTATCTTTTCGACAACCTGTCATTATGTACGAAAAAAACCACGTGCCAGCAACATTTTTTTAAAGTATTTTTTTCCCGCCATCATCGATAAATGTTTCGAGCATTGACCTCCTAACAACAAGACATAATGCCTAACTTTAGCCCTACCTCATTTAAAATCCTGGCCCCATAGTCAACAGCGTGCTTATTTTCTACTTCTTTCCCCCACTTTCCATGTATCTTTTCACATAAAACAGGTAATGTATGTAATCTCTCCTTGAACACATTTAGCGCAGTATTGCAATATTTACTGCTCGGTTAAGTGATTTCCACTCTATTTCGAGTATCAAAGGAAAACAATGAATCACCTGGTTGCATGTACGAACCAGAAACAACTGAATGACGTTGTCGCCAATTGAATTTAGAAATACGATGTGGTATTTAAAGATTCGGGTGTTAAACGCAAAAATAGGAATGATTGCAGTCCTAATTTTACCTGGCAACACTTCTGAATGTTTGACGTAAGGTTCCATTTGTTTTCATATTTCAACATCGCTATTTCTACCGACCAGTATTACCTACATACCTACTAAAAAGCATGTTGGTCATTTTCTATTTGAAAAAAAATATTTTGTACGACTGTATTTTCAGTTATCTCACGCAATTCTTCCCCATACTATTTGAAATTCCCATTGATACCTCCACCGGACATTTATCATTTCCTAGGAGTCCCAGTGTCTACCAGGGACACAATCATACAATTTGCTATAAAGTCAGCAACTTGATGACTAAACTTAAAATTCCCGGCCTGCCCTTTCTAACAGTTAAAATGTAACACGCGTTTAAATAGATGTTAAGATAAGAATAGTAATGTTTACGGTTTTCTCAGAAGTCTTTGTAGTTAAATGTCAACTTTATGTCTAAATACCGGGGCTTACGTAAACACTGGGTTTTTACACCGCTGATTAATGCAATTTGTAATGTTGGGACCCACGCCTAACATCGTCGTAGACAGTCGTAGACATTCGATTGTTTTCTGACTATAAAAGGCTGTGAAAGTCAAGGGCACGATCACAATATTGTCTACAATTTATGCTAAGATATTTATCACTTACATAACAGTTACTTAGAATTCTTACTCATTTAAATGCTATTGCCTAGGTCTAATTATAATATGTAAATTATTATAGAATAGATTTTACTTGGCTTTTATTTACGCGGCATGCAGTGCAAATGCTACATTGTATACGAAACAAACACAAAAAAATAAAAACACAGATCTGTATCGCGTTTTATAACCAAAGATTGCACAGTTAAATTGATCAAAGCCTATGTAAACTCTGGAGAAAACTGCATCATCTTTGCCCAACATAATCCACTTACAAACGTTACCATGTTATTAATCCTTTTAGCTTCGCCATCAAATACCTAAAGTCAGAATTATGCCAAAACAGAATGCAACAACTCACGCAACACTGGTAATGCATTTAGATCAATTTACACCAGGGCAAAGTACTGGGCAATCAGCTAATCTAATTTTGGGCAATGCAGGTCGAATTTCACCGTGCAAGGAATTTTACGGACACACGTATTAGAAATGAAAACAATGATGTAGTTGGTGTGACGAAATATTAAGTTGGAATGTTTATTATGACTAAGTTTATGGGCGTCATTCCTGATCATGTAGACTTGGAAGTACAATTAAGTACCCTGAGAATGAAAAGTAGCTCGAGATTACCGTAGATATTTGGTTAATCTTTTTCAGATAAACATTAAAATAATCTCCACGTTAAGCCATTGGTCCGTGGACGAGTGACCATAATTACATACCGAGTTTCCTCCGTGCTTCAGAAAGCACGTTAAGCCGTTGGTCCCGGCTGTCATTTATAGATCTTTGACAGTCGTTACAAGTTGTCAGAAGCCAAAAGTCTGATATCCAGTCTTAATAAGGGGTATCGTATTACCCAGTTACTGGGTTGTGGAGGTCAGATAGGCAGTCGCTTCATATAAAATACTGGTACTCAGCTGCATCCGGTTAGACTGGAAGCCGACCCCAAGATGATTTGGAAAAAGGCTAGGCAGATGATGATGGCAAATGATGATTAAAATAATTTCCAAGAATTATTTATAACACATCCTGGTTAAGTCAAGTTTTGGGGAAAACAAACCAGGATATGTTTCCCCAGAATGATTTTCACGCAGGTTAAAAATGAAAGCAAGGTTCAAGTCTTTTTTAGTGTGGTCTTTAAAGGTGGTTAGCTTCTCTTCGAAATCGCAAACGCCGTCTATAAATTAGGTACTTAAGCTAGTCGGTTGGTTAACCGCAAATCACAATGCACTACAAATCGTAGACATACAAGAGAGTAGTGGTCCCGCAGAACAATAAGGCCCTTGTAGACAAGTCATCTAATTTGTGCCAATGGCGCAACTTACAACTGTCATTTGTAGGCAATACAACCAGCTCGGTTGAATCAATCGTGCACAGCATTCCTTACTTACTTTAAACTGTACTTTATCTTCGTACTGTACTCTGTGTTGTTATCCTAGTACCCCTTGGCTATGAAAGTTTCTGAGAATTAACTGGAAACTGAAACAGTATTCCGAAAAATTCTTGATATTTTTCTTGCTTGGTTCAACTTTTCTGTAAATCATCCATCAGTAATGTAGGCCATTAACAAATTGTTTGACTCCTCGATTTTTGAAATGTCAAAACCTCGAGTACTGTTTTACAAAAAAAAAACAACTTAATGAATAAATAAAGAAGCAACGCAAACATTTTGCGAAAGCGACATTTTGCGCCTGAGCCATGAAATAAGCAGTACTTTTGTTCTTGTCTTTCTGTGTGTATTTTTCTTTACTATGCGTTTTCATGAATAAATAAATACATAAAGTGCTGAAGCTATGGCAGACTTAACCATCAAAATATTCACACACACAGAAAATCGCTCAAGTGAGTCGGCAAAACATTGTTTAAAAGTGACAAGATGTCGTTAATCCGTCGCCAAAGTTTGACAATAAAACAATTGCCAATGCGACCGTGACCATCAGATAATTTTGTTTGAACATCGATTAAATCAAGCTGCTTATCTGATACTGGAAAATTGTTACTGGATGTCTGATGCAAGATGGAGCATCTGATACGTAAGAATTTAACAGTGACCTCATTTTTTCGTCTTATTTAGCTCTTTTTCATTAATACCATTACTGTTATTAGTTCTGTATGGTGCTGGACGTAAAGAATAGCACCATTCTATATCTTCCCGTGGGTGTCGTAAGAGCGACTAAGGGACTTGCCAGAGAATGGGCAGCAGCGTTCTCATCCATACACAACCGTACTGCGATCGCCAACCCGCCTGCCAAGCGTGGCGATTATGGCAAAACCCCCCAAAATGTCAATGTGGCGACACTTGGGGGAGGCCTATGTCCAGCAGTGGACGTCTTTTGGGCTGAAATGATGAATCATGATGATTACTCGTAATATCATTATAGAAGAAAAAAAACAGTATAAAAATTACATATAAAGTGGTACATTGAGTATAGGTACGTTAACCGCGTTACCGTTGTATTTCAAGTTTTGAAACAAAATGGAGCATTTATTTGCATAATTGGTATGTACTCCATGTGACATTGGTACCTACTAAATTATCACAAAACTCGTCAATTCTTATAAAACACAAAAATATTTCCAAAAATAGAACCGCAAAGAATCCCTCAGTCCGTCACGACACGCCCTCAAAAATAACTCAATTTCTCAAAACGGTGATTAGCCTCCGACTTTTGTAGCTAAAAATAAATATTTATTAAGAAAACTGCCCACCCAAGGCGGCCTTGAGAAGTCAAAACATGTTATTTGGAGCCACAGACTTATTTATAAGCTCATTTAGGTCCTCACCGACGTTACATAAGCCGCAGTGTGTCTGTTTTTTTGCACATTTATCAAGAACCGCTAATCCACATTTCGTGAGAATTTCATTAGTTCCTCTCTTTTTCGTTTTATTTATTTTTGTTTGAGTAGAGATTTTCAGTTTATTTTTCTACGTTACACAAAGTAGATGACTTTCAAACATCGACATTATTTCAAAGATTTTTGTAGACCCGACTTCTCTTTAATCAAATAATCACACAATGCATTAATAATTATAATCGTAGACACAGACTTGCCTACAATTTAATTGCTAACAACATCGAAAATATTTTCTTTAAACCCGATTGTTCTTACGTTTGTTTGCTTAGTAGATAATGCTTTTATCCTACCATGTTCTTTATGAAAACATAACAACGATTCTTCAAACTATTTGTCCAATCCATATAAAAAAAAATATTAAATGCATAATCTTCACAATTCGCATTAACAAACTAATATATAATCTCTTAAATAATTGCTTATTTACATACACGTAAATTGAAACATCATCCATTTAAGGAATGGTTCCATTCAGGCATTGTGTTGTCGCCTGTTTTGGGTAGTGAAACCAACCTTAATCCTTCTGCATGAAAAGAAAGTGGTTCGGTGACAAAGACTTTAGATTTCGTTGTTTGAAATTATTGCAAAGCCATACGTATTGTATTAACGGTTAATTTCACTGGTTTTAATAGTCTGATCCGTCAAGATTTTTAGTCGTTTTTCATTCCGAACTTTCCATTCCATCCCATAAACCAACAGTTACGAATGAAAATGCAAACACACATCTATATGATATTCTGATTTCATCAGTAAATTTTTTTACCCGATATTAGTTTTTTTTTAGTGAATACATTATTAGTCCAAAAGAGAATAATATTTTGCACAATGTTTGTGTTTTCTGATTGCTACTCACATTTAAATTGCTGCAGCAAAATGAAAATCCGTCAAAAAGTTTTGATATAAAAAATATCGCTGTTGTAAAAATTAGAATATTTTGTTTTCACATTTCGTTTGTCAGAACTTTTATTCGTGCAATCAATCACAGATTGATATTCTTTTTTATTCGATGTTGTATTTTTAATAGTTTTAAACGAATAGAGATGTCATTCGAATACCCACTGAATAATCGATTACATAATTTTTCGTTTGTTACTTCGTGTATGCAACGGCTAAATCTACAATGTGACGCACAAGTGTCAAATATTTTGCCAAGAGTGCTATTTTCATTGACAAAAATAATAGTATGAATTGTATTTCGAAAGAACAGTCTTGATATTTGTCTGTTATTATTTTATGAGCCCTAAAATGTCGTAATTAAAAATGTTGGTACTATTACGTAAGAACTACTGACCGTGGTGTTGATTTGTTGAAAATAAAATGCCTACATGAGGTCATCAGTACCTACAAAAAATGTTAAGTTTTATACAGGGTGTAACGGAAAGGGTATATACATACTTAAGGGTGTGCTATAGACCATCAAACTGAACATGTTTGTCCACAAACAAACATCGTAATAACGAAAAAATTTTCTGCTGCCCATAGAAAATTTCAATACCTATTCGACCCAAATGTATGGGACAGCTGATATTTTTTTCGCTATGACGATGTTTCTTTGTGGAGAAACATGTTCAGATTGATGGTCTGTAGCACACCCTTAAGTATGTATATACCCTTTCCGTTACACCCTGTATAATAAATATGTATACACCATTTCTGAAACATTTGAGTCGGTTATTACAATATTAATTTGAATTATTATTAAATAAGTGTCTGGTCATAAATTATACTTTTTAACATAAATATTTAAGGAATATTTGCTTATATTATAAATATTGAATACAACATAATTAAATATGTATTATGATTATTTTGAAGACTCTTGTATTCGAGTTAACAGAATGGTTCCGATTCGATTGGCTCTTTACAATTTATGAATCCCGTCATCTTATCTCTAGGTCCTTGAGCCAAGATGAGTAGTCATCATACATAAATTAGGATCATTGGAGGCTCCAGTCACAGGCTCTCCGTCCGGCTAATTAATTTTACGGCCCCCGTCCGCCATTCGCATATACATCGTAAAATTCGCAGAACAACGCGAACATCAAACATAAATATTTAGCAACGGCATTGTACAAATTAATTTACGACCAACGCTTTGATAATCATCTTTTTTACTTCATTCATCAAGGCAAAAGAATCTGTAAATCAAGACGTTAATATCACCGGAAATCGCTTGCCATAATGACCTAAATTATACGGCGTATTAATAAAAATGATGGAAATAATTCGTATCATTCATTCGATAATAAGCCAATCAATTTGATTCGATAATCGATTAGTTTTGATGTTAATGTTCCTATTGGTTAACAATGAAGGATCGTTATCGTTCAGTGAACGATGGACGCCATTCGATTTATAAAAATATTTTAGGGTGGTTACGTCAGTTGGCCCAGAAAGCCGACCTCTACGCGGCTATTATTTATGCGCGCGTAAATTTAAATTGACACAAAATACAAGCTACAGTACTCTCTGTTGCTCATTTATTTACAACTTGTCCCCAGCATATAATAGCGTGCAACCTAGCCTTCTTAATGACCAGAAATTATATGGGTTATACATCTCAACGAGTATCATTTATCATTTTTGATACGTAACATGAGATACGTGAAATATTAACGATGTAAAGTTTTGCATGCGTAACACATTTTTTCAGAAGACAACATCGTAAAAACAATGTCAATGTTGACCCATATTATGTTATTAACTTCTAATATTTTTCACCTGACTTTTACTGCTTTAGCAAATTAAGAATAAGTTACAAACACTTGCTCTAGATTTTTCTACTGTTTCTTGTTTATGATTAAACATATTTAATTTTTCACAAGATAAATCTATAAAACATAATTTATGAAAATATTATGCAGAGAAAACAAATCAGTTTAGTCGATTAAATTATCCGTCATTAAAAGTCGATTTCAAATCGATTACGGATTTAATCGGATCTCACGATCGATATGGGGCACCTTCTTAAACAAATTGCTACTAATTTCCCTTTGCCGTAAAATAAGAGAAGTTTCTTTCATTAGTCGACTGACTTTCGCAGATTACAATTATTCTTTTAATCCGAACCAAATTCTGAGTTTCGACAAGCTGTTAACTGCCTCACCCGTACCCGTGTCTTAACTAAAACGATTGGTCGTCGCGTTCACATGGACCATCATCATCATCTTCCTGCGCTTGTCCTAGTCTACTTGGGGTCGGCGAAGCACGTTTTCCTCTTCCATTCTCCCCTGCAAGACGTCTCGGCATTATTTACTTCTTGGAGCATGAGCATGTGAACCGAAGTCGCCTTTCGGTTTTTCGAACAAATGGTCCATCATTTGTTCGAAAAACCGAAAGGCGACTTCTGTAACCACACGTTCGGGTTCACCTAATAAAATGTACGCGACGACGGTCGCGAGTTCTAGCGACGATCGCTCTGGTTAGGACGCAGTCTTATCGATCTCGATCGGATATTTAATTAATTGACAGAAATCGATTAGTATTTATTGTAAACCGGTGTGTCCGGTGTCCGGTAGCAAGACGCGGTTATTTGGAGCGTCTTAATTATTTCACTAGTGAAGATAAATCGATGCAGTTCTTGTTGTGAGTAATCCTGTTTGAGGTGTTGCTAGTGTGAAATATAGCTGTAGTTTTAACATTAAGTAGGACTTTATAAGATAGTAAAAATAATAAAATATATAGTGAATTGAAAACCTATTCGAAGCGAGACCATGTTACCTACACTGGAAATGTATAGCTTGATGTATGTTCAGCAGTTTATTAATTTGAAATATTTCGTTAATAATGGATTCAAAGTATTTTTTTTTTGTCAAACTGATTACATTATTATTTTTTACAGATTTCGCGTCCAATTACTTTCGGACATTTGTTTCCAAATCAAAAAAAAAAAAACACAAAAGCCTACATGGGTTGGTTGGTCGTTTTCTATGGAGAAGAACCGGCAAGAAACTCCATGGTTACTCTTTTAAAATAACACAGTCTTTTTTATAATCACATGGTTTTACAATATTACTATGTTAAAGCTTTAGTACTTAAGTATGGGAGAACATCGTAGGCCCGACAATAAGTCGTTGCTTACAACAAAACGTAGAACATGATACAACATTACCAAGGATCTAGGAAATCAGAAGGCCTACAATGTCCACACATAAAAGTTGCAATTGCTCGTTTCTTCTAAAATTCAGCCGACCATGCACTAGGCAAAAACTTAAGTCTTATTCTTTATTCAAACAAATTTACCGAAGGCCACAACAATATCCTTCAGACGTGTTAAAAACCCGTAAACACAATAACAGACTGCATCAGAAGCTGTTCTGCAATGTTTATCTTGCGGTCAGTGAATTATCTAGAAAAATATACTCTCAATCAATTACCGTTAAACATCGCTACCTGCATTCCAATGAATGCTATTTCTATTTCAAATAAATAAAGTGCAGTATCCGGAAGGGAATTAGAAAAAAAAAACGTTGATTGCGTAAAAATGAACGTCAATGGGTACAGTCAAACGCAATAATATTTACACTCAGAAGAGCGTTTACGCCTTACGACATTTCATACAAACTTTCAAGTCCTTATTTTCCGAAATGACTGAACCAATTTTAATGAAACTTCATACGCATAAGCAGGATACATCGGTCTAAAAAGTTACTAAAACATTTTCAAATAGTGTTACAGCTAAATTAGAACGATTATAAATTATCTATAGAAACAGAAATTTTCAATTATCTTTTTCTTTATAACATTTCGAAAATGTTTTTTAGTAACTTTTCAGACCTATATATCCTGCTTATGCGTATTAAGTTTCATTAAAATAGGATCAGTCATTTCGTAAAATAAGAACTTGAAAGTTTGTATGAAATGCCGTAAGGTGTAAACGCTCATAGCTAAATTCAAAATAAGCTTTATCGTCATAATAGCCTATGTTCGTAAAAGCATAAAATTATAATCAATAGCTACAATAGGAGAAAATCCTTTTAATTTTTATACGTTTAATAGTAACGTGTGCTAATACCTACTAACACATTATTACTCGTGACTGTACTACATTCCTTGGATGTGCCCGCGCCGATGGCACGTCGATCCAAGGTGGCCATGCTATACAATAATTCCTAGATAATTCCCGCCAAGGTCAAAACATTGGAAACTATTTTCGTATTAATTGAAATAAATACACAAGTGTTTGGTTGTAATGTAGCCATCTGTTTAGATTTTTTTGAGACGAGCTTTTAATTCGGTTTTATTGATAACTAGCTGTCCGGCGCAACTTCGTTTGCGTCACATTTTCCCCGTTTTCGCAACGTTTTTCATTGCTGGTCCACTCCTATTGGTCGTAGCGTGATGATATATAGTCTATAACCTTCCTCGATAAATGGGCTATATAACACAGAAAGAATTTTTCAAATCGCTTTTTGCTGTTGTTTTGGTTAAACCTGTCTAAGATATAATGACTGTCATACTTTAAAATAACCATTGAATCAAATAAAACACATTGCCGTTTTAAGCAGCAAACACGAATAAACCAATAATGCTTGATTACTAACTAAGACACAAACATACATTAACAGCTTCTTACTTAAAGTCACACTTAGATAAGATAAACAACACTAGTAGTCAATTACGCATTATGATAAATGTGTGTAATTTTAGTAAACAATGAAGACTGACGCATATTTTCAAACACAAATAATGTGATTGTCCAAGGGCTAAGAAAATTATAATCCCTTCACCAGCTAGATAGAATCATCATCTTCAATGGCATTATCTTTATATGTATATATAGTTCTACTATAAGTGTGTATGTCACTGAACTCCGCCTAAACGGCTGGACCAATTTGAATGATTTTTTTTGTATGCATTTGGGTGGCGCCCTGGATGGTTTAGATCTTTATATCATCACATTACGACCAATAGGAGCGGAGCAGCAATGAAAAATGTTGCGAAAACAGGGAAAATGTGACGCAAACGAAGTTGCGCGGGACAGCAGCGGTCAGCTAGTTATATAAATAGTATCTTATAACTTAAAATATTAACAAAATTTTATCCTGTTACCATACTTACTAATTGCGAATAAAAAAATACGTCATAAACTCGTAATTCGGGCTTGCTAAATAATTAATCACTTTAACCGCCATCTTTCTTACAACAACACAAAAGAAAAAACATCTTACTGTCTGCAAAATGTCTGGCCACCACACAATCGGTAACAATCTCGGGCGCCAGTAATTTGGCGCTATTTACTGCTAGGCTTGCAAATGACGTGACGCCATTTAATTGGATCAACTAGTATAATAAATCTAATCGACCACCCATTGTGTGTCAGTAAAGTGATACAGTAAATAGTTTTTTCAGCTAAGTATGATGGTGGTTACACGTGATTAGATATGCAGTAATAACTCGTGTATTTAGAGCAAGGCATCGTTTATAAATATATTTATTTTGCTGCGCTATGGTGTTGCAGTTCGTAGTCACCACTCCAGAACTTTTCGGCCCCATCGGCCATCCGTTCGGCGTCCGGAAGACGTTGTGTTGGAAGGCCTCCCACTAGATGGACCGATGACCTGGTGAAGGTTGCGGGGATCCGCTGGATGCGAGTCGCACGGGATCGGTCAATGTGGCGACACTTGGGGGAGGCCTATGTCCAGCAGTGGACGTCTTTCGGCTGAAATGATGATTATGATGCTATGGTCTTGGCTCAGATCGGAACTATGATTCAAGTGTGTAGAAGACAGAAGAGTCAAACAGCGGTGACTTAAGCAAACAAATATTGCGTAAAGAAAATTAATACCGCAGTGACACATTCTTCGAAAGCAGCATCCAAAACATTGTATTTGGCATCAACTCTAGTACCGGTACATGTACTGCGAAATATAGTCTTGATACGCTGACGTGTGAAACTAAAGTCGGAACCGATGCGTGCCGTGGCCCGATTTCAATAATAAGCCGAATAATGTGTCCGCGTCAACAAGGTTTATTTTTCAATTTAATGGCTCATGATCGAACCGAACTTTGGCCAATACGTAAGCCCTGGTGGGTTTTATGAGCGAAAAAAATAAACAGTTACCACAAAAACTAACAATTTGCCGCAAATCATATTTTTATATGTTTACACAGGTTTCTACTATCATTCAAAACTCAGAATAAGTTATTTCAAGGGCTTCATTTCTGCTGATAGCCTATTGGACAGTTTACACAAACATATTACTGTAATATCTTTCATATTTCTGTAAAACATCTAATAATTTGTTAAATAAAAATTTATGCCTCCATAAATCATTGTAATAGTTTATTTTTTCGCGAATCGAAATAGATTTCGGTTCAAACTTATGATTTCGTAACGTGCCGTTGAAAACCCGTAGTTATAAATAATTGGGTGAAAATAGACTATGTGTAAATTTGTAAATGCCTTACTTGAATAATAAATAATGTTTATTTTGGAAATTGGATATTACAAACTCTTTCAGGATATTGTTTAAGGTTCTGTAGCCAAATGGCAAAAAACGGAACCCTTATGGATTCGTCATGTCTGTCTGTCCGTCCGTATGTCACTACCACTTTTTTCCAAAACTATGAGAATTATAGTGTTGAAACTTAGTAAGTAGATGTATTCTGTGAACCACATTAAGATTTTCACACAAAAATAGAAAAAAAAAACAATAAGTTTTGGGGGTCCCCATACTTCACTGCAAGCCAAAAAAAATTTTTCATCGTTCCCTTACGTGTGGGGTATCTATGGATAGGTCTTCAAAAATTATATTAAGGTTTCTATTTTTTCTAAACTGAATAGTTTGCGCGAGAGACACTCCCAAAGTGGTAAAATGTGTGTCCTCCCCCTCTAATTTCTAAAGTAAGAAGAGGAAAATTATGAAAAAATAATAATTTTGTAGAACGTAAAAAAAACTTGAAACGAAAATTGGTTTGAATAAGATTTGATATTTAGTTTTTGAGATATGGGACATTTTCAGCAAACTGCAGCAGTAATTTTGTTTTTCATTAACATGCTATTAAAAACAAATTTAGTTTTGCTGTTGAATGTAAACTTACTATTAATAACCCTTCAAAATATTGTTATTATATTATTTGGGGTTACGGAACCCTGTGTGCGAGTAACACTCGCGCTTGGCCAGTTTTTTTAAACTTGATGAGAAGAAACAACCGAAAATACTCAGTCAATTTAGTCGTTTCCAAGGTCCAGACATAATTTCGATCAACTCACATGAGGACTATGCAGATAAATTTTAATGTCTGAGATGGTTTTTTGAAGAAAGAACCACACAGATTCGAGTGGACCTATCCAGTCAGTGCAAGCATTTGTCAGTTATCGTTTAGCTCGACTCACAAGATTGCGTGGGAAAACGATGTAGTTTGGACACTCGCTAACAATGTTAGAACATTGAGTGTGATAGCCATTCATTAGCAAAGGTCTAGACCATTTCAGCTTTTAAGACAAATAACAACGACTCTTCTGTCATGATGCGGTAAAGAGTCCCAACTAAACAAAAGAATTCGTTTCTTAGTTACATGGTCATGTAAATAGACCATTACGCAGCTCGGACAGCAATTTGCATGCAAAATATCAAGAAGGTTTGTGTTTATCCTAAAATATTAGCATGAGGAGGTACTAATTGAAACCGCAAAGGATAAAGGCAATATGAGAAGCAAACGTGCGAATTGTGGCCAAACGCAAGCTTATCTATTATAAAAAAACCAGCCAAGTGCGAGTCGGACTCGCGCACGAAGGGTTCCGTATCATTATTTATAAAACCGAGCAAAAAAATCACTTTTTTGTATGGGAGCCCCCCTTAAATATTTATTTTATTCTGTTTTTAGTATTTGTTGTTATAGTGGCAACAGAAATACATAATCTGTAGACATTTCAGCTGGCTAACTAGCACGGTTCATGAGATACAGCCTGGTGACAGACGGACGGACGGACGGACGGATAGCGAAGTCTCAGTAATAGGGTCCCGTTTGACCCTTTGGGTACGGAACCCTAAAAAAATAAAAATCCCATAGAAAGCGAAGAAAGTGTTTTATGGACAGACAGTAAAAGTATTGTCAATCTTATATCACTTTCGTTTACGCCCGCAGATCATAAATATATTTTAGTGCTAAGTTTTAGTGGGCACCCACTTTGCGGAAAGAAACATTAAAATTATAAGCTTAAGAACAAACGAAATATCATCTATGGACGATGCTTATACTATAAGCAAGAAGTGCGAGTTTTTCCAACTAACTTTGGCAACTGAAACCTAACCTTGTTCTAGTAAAGATACGAAAATCTAGATGATGCATTTTGAACTGAAGCCAGCCTTATGAAACGTCAGAACTGAATAAAGACGTTTGCACCTACTAATTAATAAAGATTTACCACTTAAAACATTATACAATAGGGGTATGAAGAACAGGGTGTAAAAAATCTCCCATAGAAAAGGGAGGATCCTCCCACCACAGGAATGTTCTGTCTGGCGGCAGTTGCTGTCGGGTATATTATGTACTAGCTGTCCGGCGCAACTTCGTTTGCGTCGCATTTTCCCCGTTTTCGCAACATTTTTCATTGCTGATCCACTCCTATTGGTTGTAGCATGATGATATATAGCCTATAACCTTCCTCAATAAATGGGCTATCTAACACTGAAAGAATTTTTCAAATCGGACCAGTAGTTTCTGAGCCTATTCAATGCAAACAAACAAACAATCAAATTTTTCCTACTCTACTTTACTAGCTCTAGACTAGCTGTCCCGCGTCTCCTCCTCAGGTTGAAATCTATCTTCTTGCCAAATTTCATTAAGATCCGATCAGCCGTTTAGTCGTGAAAAGGTAACAAACAAACATACAAACAAACGAAAGAGTGACTTTCGCATTTATAATATTAGTATGGATGTGTCCATATGTCTTAAGTAGTGGATATGAGCGCAACTCAAAATTTTGACGTTAGTACTTTATTTGTGTCATAGGTGGCGCCGTAGTACTTCTTGAACGATGTTGTAGAAGTATTTTTTGCCCTTATTGTAGTATTACGCAATACAGCTGCCATATCGCATTTGACAAATGATAAAATCTTGTTTTTTATCTTATTCCGAACAAGGCTCATCGTACTATACTCATTGTCGACGCCAAGGATGCAACAATCTTCATATTAGTAACGCATTAGAAAATGGTGTGGCCTGAGAAAGTGTCTGCTTGACACTCAAGAAAATCGCTCAGTAATGACCCAGTCATTACGTGACGCACCTAGTATTTGAATTCTGGAACTAATTTAATGATACAAAGCTAGGCTTTATAATTTTCTCGAGGGTACTTTTCCTTTATTACTGTCTAACCTTTAGACACCAATAAAATATTATTTTCTCTTGTTTTTGCTTACTTTTGTACAAGTTTCCGTTAAATATTCAAAAAATTCATAGATTTTTCCGATCTTTCTACTATTGGCCACTATGTCTTTTTTACTTTCTTCCTTTTTCTGTTTTTGTTTTTCATCATCATTTCAGCCGAAAGACGTCCACTGCTGGACATAGGCCTTTTTTTTAACCCAAGATTTTATGACAAATGCGTAATAGTGACTTTTTAATTTCTTACCAATAAATAAATCAGACCTGACACCCTGAGAGCAGCGGTGGACCAGTGGCGAGCAGCGGTGGCCCAGTGGTGGCAGCCCCAACTTACGACCAGTAAGTCGTAGGTTCGAACCCAGACAGGTGTATTAATTTGTGTAATTTTTTTCATTACTGCTGCTTTCAAAACGGTAAAGGAAAACATCGTGAGGAAACCGGCATGTCCTAGAACTAAAAATTCGAAGACATGTGTCATCTACCAACCCGCACTGGACCCGCGTGGTGTATAAAAAGCCCACTCCCTCTCATTGAGAGGAGGCCTGTGTCCCAGCAGTGGGAACATTATAGGCTGATGATGATACCTTGCGAAAAGCGTCGCTCCACCGAGCCTGTGGGCATCTCACCGATCGTTGCCGATTCGCGGTCTCTACTCAAGAACACGTCTACCCCAACGGTCATCGGCTCTACGGCTAATATGGCCGGCCCATTTGCACTTCAACTTACTTGACCTGTCACTCATTAAATTCTAATATCACGACTACCAAGTCCACCTCCAAATCGCAGCCATTCAATCGACCGTCAACCCTCCAACATCCGCAGCGCTAACCCTAAAACGCTGTGGTAATAAATAAAGTAACCACAACTGTGGTTCCTATAATTTCCCGCGCGCTAATGGTCCCGCTGAATTATGTGGTCAACTGAGTAATTATGTGTAAACATGTAAACAACATAAATTAAACAAAAAGAAGCGTAGGGCTGAGTTTTTATTGTAGGTGTTTTACTGTGACTTTTATGTGAAAGTTTGACAGTTACAGAGAAAAACATGGGAATTCATAAAGGTGATTTGGTAAGTCTTGATTACAGCTGTAATGTCAAGGTTTCAATAGAAAAAAAAAATTATACTCTTTGATACTTTCAGTTGCGGTTTGCTTCTACAAACCGCAACTGTAGCCGCATGGTATACCCCTGAGTCTAATTCAAATATTCTTTTAATACTTAATTTATTTCTAAAATTTTAAAATTTTATATTTTAAATAAATAATTTTAAAATTGTCACCAGGCTGTATCTCATGAACCGTGATAGTTAGCGAGTTGAAATTTCTACAGATTGTGTATTTCTGTTGATGCTATAACAACAAATACTAAAAACAGAATAAAATAAATATTTAAGGAGGGCTCCCATACAAAAAAGTGTTTTTATTGCTCGGTTTTATAAATAATGGTACGGAACCCTTCGTGCGCGAGTCCGACTCGCACTTGGCTGGTTTTTTAGGGTACTTACGTCGTTGTTTTTTTAAGTTAAATGTTCTCGAATTTATCTCATCTGTTAACCCTAACGACACGAGAATTTCCTTCCATGAGTCGTTTGCTCAGGTTTTGTTCGAGAACAAAGAATATAAAATTCACAGAAGGGACTATTTGAACAGCGAACAATAACGCCTAATGGTTTGTCATCTTCCTCGGGAAATTCATATGGAAATCCCTATACAAAGGTTATGTATAATTATCTAATACACTGAGATGTGTCCTGTTTTGTAAATGCCTACTTTACGTATTGGAAACATTGAAGAATGGCTACGGCATCGTAATTACTTGTTGGTATAATGAGTTAGGTTCAAATGATATTTTTACACTCAGTGCATACCTATAATGACTATTAGTGTTCCCTATATTGTATCTTCGGTTCTGAGTTCATACTAGCGACCTACTCCTCTTTGTACTTTTTTCGAACCTTGTCAAAATATAGAGATTTTAATTATAAATTTCATTTTTGATAAAGGTTTATGTACGCCATTTTTAGCTAATGGTCAGGTTATTATATAATTTTAGTTAATGTATTGATATAGTTTGTTTGACTAATAAATTTAAATATATATATATGTATATATAAACAAACAACAAATCCGCATTGGGCCCGCGTGGTGGATAACAGCCTACTCCTTCTCATTGAGAGGAGGCCTGTGTCCCAGCAGTGGGAACATTATAGGCTGATGATGATGATGATGAAACAAACACAGTCCTGGTCAAATCGGTAAATGACATGGCTTAGAAGAACAACGCCGCCAAACAAATCGCCACACAAAGGAAAAGTGACTTAACTTTATAATATGTAGTAA
The DNA here is from genome assembly GCA_949152445.1 of Cerastis rubricosa. Lineage (NCBI taxonomy): Eukaryota > Metazoa > Arthropoda > Insecta > Lepidoptera > Noctuidae > Cerastis > Cerastis rubricosa. The sequence goes on along the minus strand of OX424529.1, from coordinate 3,932,693 downwards.
AGATTATCTTCCAACCAATTGGCAATTTCTATCGTTTAAAATTCCATCGATTAAAATCATCTACGTGCAATGCCTGTAAATCAAGTTAGGAACCCGTAAGTAATTACTTCAATAAACACGTAATCAGGAATGTTGTTTATCTGTTCTGGTAGAGATAGTTTGTACGATTTCACAATCGGAACTCGCTTTTATCTGGAGTTAGACTTATGCATTAGATGTGTCTTGAAGCTGGCCAATTAAGTAAAAGTTGTATTGCGTTTATTAACTTAAATCTGTATACTAGACATATTACGGACCGACAGACAATGTATGATAGTTATTAAGAATTGAGAAGTATGGAAGAAGAAGAAATGCTGCACCGAACCCAAATTAGTTTGGATAAAAATGATGACAGGTCGCTCTATCAGAATAGATGTCATCTGTGTCCGTACCATGACGCTTAAAACATTATTGTTCCATTCCTACTCCAGGGTGGCAAAGAGATGGAGCTAGACGACCTGTATAGCTCCGTCTCTTTTTCACTCTGGAATAGGAATGGAACAATAATGTTTTAAGACGTCATGGTACGGACGCTGATCTTGAAAGGCATATTGTATTTAGGTGTTAGTGATAAAAGACGATTTTTAAGGACAAAGAGGATGATAAAATAACAAATATTCTTGTGGAGCAAATTTATCACAAGTTATCTCATGAGGTTTGCTTACGTTAAACGCTACGCTTGCCTTAAGTTAAGAGCGTTTACGCCTTACGACATTTCATACAAACTTTCAAGTCCTTATTTTTTCGAAATGACTGAACCGATTTTAATGAATCTTCATACGCTTAAGCAGGATACATAGGTCTAAAAGTTACTATAAAATATTTTCGAAAAATAGTGTTAAGTACAGTAAAATTAGACCGATTATAAATTATCTATTCAAACAGAAATTTCCGATTCAAATTACAAATGTCTTTTAGTAACTTTTTAGACCTATGTATCCTGCTTATGTATAATTTTCATTAAAATCGGTTAAGTAATTTCGGAAAATAAGGACTTGAAAGTTTGTATGAAATGTTGAAATCCCCTTTGTCCTTAACTCTCTTAAGCAACGGGGGCTCTCTTGACAAAGGGGACGATAAAATAACAGGTATTCTTGTGGAGCGAATTGATCACAAATTATCCTATGAGGTTTGCTTACGTTGAAAGCTGCGCTTGCCTTAACTCCATTCAATAATCAGTGATGTTTCCACAAATTTCCAGTCTTTTTATCAAAATGTTGATGTTCCTAAGATTTTTTTTAATGTCTACCGGACAAACTGTGGCCCTAGTTTTTGCTGCGTCCAGCATCGTGGAATTAAAACCAAAAAAAAAAAAAAGTTTCCACGTAGCACGAATGCACCCAGAGAGGTGGGCAAAGATCGTCACTCACTGGAAGCTTGACGGAGGAAATTGCCGTCGAGGTAGACCGCGGCGAAGGTGGTGTGACGATCTAATCTTGTTTGCCGGGCGATCATGGCCAGATATCGCACAGGATAGAGACGTTTGGAAGGAGAAAGGGGAGGCCTTTGCCCAGCAGTGGGACACTTGAGAGGCTAACAAAAAAAAAAAATATATATATACAACTTAAAAGATGTCTGTCAGATATTCAAATTGCAATTACTTGGTTTCTCAGAAGGAGACTTGTAAATGTTAATGTTACACGCAATGTCCTGTATTTGTTTATTTGACGCAAACAGGAGAAAGTTCGGAGTGTAAGTAAAAGTTTCTTAATCAAATAATTTACGACGTATTTTATTTCAAAAGTTTATTGCTAAAATGACAGAAAGTGGTTAAGATAAGTGGGACGCGGTTCACGCGGTTAATATTCAAAACTTTAGTCTTAAGGCAAGATTTTTTTTGAAATATTGGAAGTGTAACAACCGCCAACCTTCAACCTTTTCTTACGTTTATTGCATTTTGCAGGTCAGTGTAACCTTTGAACTAAAATTCGTGACGCTGACGCGTATGTACATAGTCGTATTAATTAAACTCACCAATGAAGAGAAATCTTTTGACGGGGTCCAAAATACCTGGAAAAGTAACTGGTTCAAGAAGACGCTTATAAAGGGTGATCTCCCAGTCTCCCTGAAACAAAAACTCATCGACATGTGCATTGTGCCCGTCCTAACCTACGATGTTCAGACCTGCTCACTTACCGAGACTCAGAAGTTCCGCCTTGGAGTTTGACAAAAGGCAATGGAACGCAGTGGGTGTCAAAAGACAAGACAGACACACCACGCTGCGTTCCAAATCGTGCATAGTCGAAGATAAGATGAAGGCTGCTATGCTGAAATAGGATTGGACGGGTCACTTCAGCTGCATGGACGAGGACCGCTGGGCAAGGGTCTCCACACGATGATTTCAGGAAGACGGACGGCCATGTATGTTTTTCGGCAGTGCCTTACTTTTTATACCAAAAGTTTTCAAGAAATTCCAACCTCAATTTGGGCAACCATGTAAATACCTCTCCTTATAAGAAACTGCCATTGCTAACTAATCTGCGCTGGAGTGGGCGTATGATTGCAGAGAAACGTTACACGAGTTTAAACGCTAGACCTTCGCAGAAGTCGTTACAGCGAATTATTTTTTACGATGTCGACGACATTCAGCGAGAAACTACTTTTATTGGCGTTCAATCTGCGGATTTACATTGTAAGTAGGCCTAACCTTTTTACCGTTTTATGATTTTGGTGTCTCCGAATTTAGGACGTTTTGAGGACACAATTTAAACTAAACCATGAAATATATCAGCTACTATAATTTGATCCCTCACGAAAAAAACCGGCCAAGTGCGAGTCGGACGCGCGCACGAAGGGTTCCGTACCATTATTTATAAAAACGAAAATCACTTTTTTGTATGGGAGCCCCCTTAAATATGTATTTAATTCTGTTTTTAGTATTTGTTGTTATAGCGGCAACAAAAATACATAATTTGTAGAAATTTCAACTGGCTAACTATCATGGTTCATGAGATACAGCCTGGTGACAGACGGACGGACGGACATAGAAGTCTCAGTCATAGGGTCCCGATTGAGCCTTTGGGAACGTAACCCTAAAAATGATTTAAACCATATAAAAGCTTTTGTCAGGAACTTAAAAAAATAAGGTCTTGTTGGTAATAAATCTGAATGAAGTGCCACAATATTATTACAATACATTATGACTTTCCGGCACCCACACTGAAATTAAACTAATACTTTTCACAAGTAAAGGCAAATTCGGGCCAAAAGACCAATGGCCACCAAACGCAAATCATCATAAACAATTTCATCATCATTCATTAGCAGACCATTTAAGATGATAAAGACCCACAGCTTACAGCAAATACGTCGTACAAAGCACATAAATCAAATTGACGTTATTTAAATTTTGACATTCTGAAAGGTTGCTGGATTTAAGCCATTTAAGGATATATCCATTAAATTGTGATAAATACTAATTAGGGGTCAGTGGTGTTTAGCAAAGTTGGTAGCGTTTAGATTATGTATAAAAAATCTGAAATAAAAATGGTTGTATCGAAGTCTACGATGTCTGATATCGGCTACCACGGGGACGAAGTCACGAGAAAAAGCTAGTCTAAAATAATAATAACGTAGTGAACACTTTAAAACTTATAATATCAACTGCAGCCCCCAAAAATGCTGAAAGAAAAAAACTTAGCCGTCTTGTTGATCATAGTGTCTTTTATTTTATCCTTTATGATCACTGCTATTAAGAATATCCGAATTTAGTACTTACTTCCTCGAAAATCCATATTAGCTTATCGTAGGTACTACTGAAATATTGCTCAGAAAACACAAGTCACGTTAAAAAATATCCTGAATCTTGAAAGGAAATATGAAAACCATAAGATATGTAACTACAAAGTTTATTATAACAAAAGTGAGCTTCAACATATTCTCTTTGAATATAAAATGGTAGATCGTGTATAAAAATAAAAGAAATGGAGGTAAAAATATAAAGAGTTTTCTGTAAAGTGAGCAAAATGAATCACTTCGGATTTTGCTTTCAGAACGCGGATAATACGGGATATCAATATTAATATTTGGGAATCCGTTTTAGGGGAATTCGAAATATTTGAGTTTGAAGGCTTCTTCTTACGATCAGATTTTTTACATCCCACGTTAAAAGTCGAGGAAGAAACGTAGGCCCTTCAATCAAATGAGCGTGATTCTCTCAAATGAGGATTTAATAGATTTATATTTGGTGTGCAATCCATGTTAAATATATTACTGAGCCATCTAAATACCTCACTTCCCTAATTGCACTACATTATTGGTTTTCTAGATCCCGATGCAGAAATGGTAGTTTTATGACCTCCTAAGATAAAAGCAATTTTAAGCCATGATAGATTTCCCGATAGTGTCACATCAATTACAAAAGACACATAATGAAGCTCAGTAAATAAACTAAACATCAAGTCAGCGTATTCCAAGAACTCATCTCTTAAAAATCACGAAAACATTGTTAGACAAAGTCACAACCAGTCAATGATTTGCGAGTAAACCGACACCACATACCAATATGTTGACGAAAAATGACAATGACGTCATGTGTACGGCCAAGAATTTATGACAGACCCTAAAATAAAAGTCATGTAATGCCCTTGAAGGTCGGGTCGTGTGTAATGTCGGATGTACTGGTAACTGGTAATGTTCACAAATACATCATGGCATAATATTGTGTATTTTATTCTGGGCGGATGGGTAATGGTGACGCGGTAAACAGAAAATATATATTGGTAAAGGAAACTGTTTCAATAAAGTTTGGAGATAGAAATAGCAATTCAATTTTAATCGCTTTTGTAACTAAATATTTAGCATTTACAGCCTGAACCACTGATTCCAAAAACATAACATTTGAATAAGTTCCTTAAATACAGAAAGAAGGCAATTAAGAAGTATTCGTCCTCTACGAGTAAACGAGGTTAAATTAATAGGGATAAACATTAAAAAAGTGTATCCATTTCGGCGGAAGGAAATCCCATCGAGTACACAGCTTGTTTCTAAGTGGTGAAATATTGCGAAATTACGAGACACATATCAACTCGGAAAGGGATCGATCAACTCGGAAAGGGATCGTCACCGTTTCAACTCGAGCCATTCTGTATTCTTTGTAAGAAACTCCCTACAGCAACGCACACTAATCGGAATCGAAATCGCTTCTCTACGTTTGGCGGCGAAAGGCGGTACGGTAACGATCCCTTTCCGAGTTGATATGATTGTGTGCTATGTCCTTTAATCGTACTGAGCCGTTTTAATATACCACTGGTATTGCTGAACGCATCGCGAGGAAATCGGCATGACCTAGAACCAAAAACTCGAAGACTCTCGAAAGAAGAGCCCTCGCGGTGATCTTTGACCGTTTGGTAACTTTCCCGATAGGTCCGACATTACTGATACGTTTTGTAACCGATGGAACAAACAGATAATTTTGAAACGTAATCAGTGAAACAATAACGGCATTTTCTTATTCAGATAACAGAAGTGCTCTCATCACCGGGATTGCATACGTACCCTTGAAAATTGGGTCAAGTATTGCGCACAAACGTATCGTTTACTTTCCTCGTTACTTAACGAATCATGACTAATATCGTTTGGTAAGCAAAATCTGTACTTTCAATGTGTACCTACATTAACAAGTTTTTTTTTAGCATTTAAAACGTGCTTTCAGAGTCTAAGCAAGGAGAGATTCTATCAGTCATGATGGAAAAGTCAAAAATGTATTGAAATCACATAAAATTCCGTACATCAGTTACAAAACTCAAAATTAATGAAACATTGATATGTGAATGAAGCTGTTTCGGTTTGAAAAAAAAAACATATAAAACAGCATTGTAATATGGAGGTGACAATCGTAAAAAGAGTTTGTGTCAAAAAAAAAGTCAATGAATCATAAAAAACACTGAAAAATATAGGGTAAACCACCAACAATATATCCCCGTTCTTTGTTCTAAAGCTTTCTCTAAACATTGCTCCACAAAAAAACCCAGACGGGATCTAGATGAGCTCCTTGAGTATGTCTTTGAAGTTGGCTTTATTTTTTCATTCACGTAACGTAGATGTAACGCCACGCAGGCGTCTAGAAGCGGCAGTTGCTACTACAAGTGCGGACCGAGCGCACCTCTCTCATACGAGTGATTCAAGTGATTTTTTACTCTCGAGTGATCTGGGGAACAGAAATAGGGGTTCTGAAGTGGCGCCTACATATTATATTCTGAAGAATTTTTGTGTTATGAAATAGTGTTTTTTGTTTTTTTAATTTTTTGGTGAGTTTTTTCTTTGACTTTTTCTTTCTTCAATATTTCTTTATCGTTGGAAAAGTTTTTATTCGTGATTTTATTTCATTTTATTATTTAACTACACACTTCGCCCGCGACTTCGTCCGCGAATAGTAATATAATATAGACTATGTTACTCGGTAAAGTAAAAATGTTGCTCGATAAAATGTAGCTTTGTAATGCTGAAAGAATTCTAGAAATCGGTTTTTGAGTTAAATCGTAACAAACAAACAAATGTTTCCTCTATAGAATATTAGTTTAGATAAACACACATTTAAAAACACAAAAAAAACAACATTTAAACTTTTGAGTACATGTGTAGTTCTGCTTATTTTTTGAGAAATTGAATTGAAAGAATTTGAAATTGATAGCAACGGTGGCCGTGGTGGCCTTACGAACAATAAGCCGTGGTTTCGAACCCAGACAGGCAGACTTTGTGTAATTTATTTCATCACCGCTGCCATAACAAAGCAGTGAAGGAAAACATCGTGAGGAAACCGGCATGTCCTAGAACTAACAATTCGAAGACATGTGACATCTACCAACACGCACTGGGCTCGCGTGGTGTATTCCAGCACACTCCATTTGATTGAGACGAGGCCTGTGTCCCAGCAGTGGGAACATTATAGGCTGATGATGATGATGATTTGAAATTTCTTATTTGATTGATATTTTAATCTTACGAAAAAATTGATTTTAACGATGTTATAAATTTCGCATGGCAATAAAAACTATATCTTTAATTCAATTACTTTTCTAACGCCAGTTATCAACTAAACTGTCCCCTTATTAAGATGGCCCCGGACCTTTGGGTTATCTCAGCTGCTATTAACACTTAACTATCTTTTAATTATTTCTTTAAACTATTATTAATGCTAGATATTTAATCATAAATCGCGCGCATAATTTAACTTGTGATATAGGTCGGTCATTGCCACAGACTATAAAAAGTTTGCATTTTTTTTGCAAGCTTTTTTATGTGTTACGCCTCTTTAGTAATCAAACGCATTAAACTGACATGACAGTCGTCTCATCTGTCAGCGTAGGCGTCTTCGAGTCATTGATATTGGCAATACAAAATAAATTGACGCAGAAGACCCAATCAATATTACTGAACTCCCGCGCAGATTGGCTTGATACTTTCTTTTATGTTATTTATGACTAGGTGCTGCCCGCGACTGGGAATTTGGATGTGTTTTTCAGGAATAAATTATACATATTAACCTTCCTCTTGAATCATTCGGTCTATGGATGAAAACCACATGAAAATCCGATGCGTAATTTAAAAGATGTAAGCGTACAGACAACTGTAAGCAACTTTCTTTTATACTATGTATAGATACCACTATTGTAACACCATGTATGGCGTGGTCTCTTTGTTCTTAACTATCAATAAGGTACACAGAATCCATTTAATTTATTTTCGATTTAGTTTATTCTTTAATCATATTGCAGTTACTCAATGCCATTCAATTTCTTATTACTATAAAGTCATACTTACTTGTTAGATAAAGTTGAACTTCTGTTCTCTTTAACCTATGTATTGCTTGAAACTTGGTACCGTTTCGCATCAAGTATAAATAAGACATATACCTTGCTTATGTCATACAATGTGATTTAGCCATGCTCAATGCCATAGCACCAACATGACCACTCCCATACATTCTTATGGTCAATGTTATATCCGTCATAATCAAAATCATCATAAAACCACATAATATGTCCAAAATTAAAATAAATTAAACAATCAAAATGTCATAGCCAATATAAAATTAATTACATACGGATGTGCTAATCCCACACATTTGTACTGACCTACTAAAGCCTACCTATAGATAATAAAAGACTTCACTAATTGGCAAAAATAAATTATCTGAAAAGTAAACTTATGGAAATGTGTATCCTCCCCGTCTTAACCTATGGTGCATAGACTTGTTCTTTGACTAACATCCAGAAGTTCAAACTCAAGGTCTGCCAACGAGCAATGGAGCGCAGTATACTAGGTGTTCAATTAACGGATCGTGTTCGAAACACAATACTGCTCCTACTAAACTAAACTAATATCGCTGACGTGGCTTAAAAGGCTGCCCAACTCAAACGGGACTGGGCATGACATGTCTGCCTAATGCCGGACAAACTGTGGATCAAAATAGCTGGAAACTAGTGCCCTGACACAATGAGGCCGGGTCGAGGCAGGCCACGAAGGAGATGGCGGGACGAACTGGACAGGTTCCGGCAGAACTGGAAGGAGGATGCGCGGGTTCGCGAGAAGTGGAAGGAGTGGAGGGACTCCTTTGTCCAGGAGTTGGACAGAGCAACTAGAAATAACAAATTGCGGTCTTAATAAATCTTAGATTAATAATATATTATACCTTTATATGTTTAATGGTAACGTATGTTTTGTATTTCATACAAAATAATTGTATCTTTTAAACGTCCTTGTTCTCTCCGTGCTGGCTTCCAGTCTAACCGGATGCAGCTGAATACTTATGTTACTTAACTTATGCTAAATCCAAGAAGTTCGAAAACAGTTCCAAAGCACACGGTTCCCAGTAAAACACTTTATTTACAATATTGTTTCCCGATCACAACGTTTAAACAAGTGCCGTGCGTGCCACAACGTAACCTACTATATTTAATATTAATACAGATTAAGCGTAAATAGAAATTGCGAAAACTTGAAAGTTGTATCCTTATGCGGCTATCCTTTGAAGTAAATTACTTGCACGCTTACATAACCGGATCATAAGCGTAACGCTAATGATACCCAGAAGGCTGGGCATCTATCATATCACAACATAATTATGAAAATTATGATGCGTGTTTTTGATCGTGAGACACATTCCAGAAAACATTTGCATTAGTTCGAGGTCGCATCCAGTATAGATGCGCAATTGTTTCTATGTGATTGTAAAGAAGTTAAACTGTTATTGCACGGGAAAGAAATTTGGTTCACACAGTTAGCTATTTTTTTAATCTATTTCTTAGTGACTAACCCTACTTGACATGATCCTAAGTGATATAAGAGAATTGATAATTGCTAAAAAAAACACAAAATATTTTAGTAACGACTTGTAAATAATGTATTTAATAAACCATATTCCAGTCCATAAACACTTCTAAAGCAAGGAAAATTGATTCCAGAAATAAAAAATTCTCACCATGATTGCTACGAGACAAATAAGGCAATGAAAGTCGGCAGTCGCATGCTTATTCGCATATAACTAAACCCGTGCACAGTGTGAATAGCAGCTTAAATGCAAACTAAGCCCATTCATATGCTTAAGCCCGAGCTTACTTGAAATGAATTGCTATCAAGTGCAACATCTTGAAACATGCGGTATTAACTGTTTGCAATAAGTCTGATTGTTAATCTTGCAGCGGTTTCTCCTTTTTTGTGAACAATATTTTGTAATGTTCATTGAAGTTAGGTTCAAACATGGATATAGCTCTGACGTAAATCCAAATGATTTTTTCAAAACCACAATCATCTTTCTCCTTAGCCCAATTTACTTCAGGTCGGCGCAGCATGTCTTCTTCTTCAATAGTATTCCTAAAGGCACCATTTAAAGTATTAATCATCATGTTTCAGGAATAGGCAATTATTTGACTATTTCTGATTAACTACATAATAACATTACATTACCAGTCTGTAACTTTCCTCCTGCACGATACAGGCCTCCTCTCTAATAGAGAAAATGGGTCACAACCCACCAAGTGGGCCCAATTCGCAAATACCTAGCGAAAAATCTCGAGTTAAAGGAAAAAATCTTTAAATCTTCTACGTATGAAAAAGCCACATCTAGTTCAAGATTTATTTATACGGCAATGTGATACTAAGAAAAATATGTCAAATAAATACATTTTCTTTAACATTCTTTGCTATACCACAAAATTGCGGTGGACTAGTACAGAATATTTCTATCAAAGAATATGAGATTAAAAAAAAACATAACCGTGTTATCGCACAGTCGGGTAAAAATAGACCTCATGTACTATTATGCAGCAACGCGAATCTAAGAAAAATCTTTCTATTTAAAATATACTTTTTATCCTTATGCCATTACAAGCTCACCGCACCTGCGGTTTTCTATTCCTATAAAGTTACATTAAGGACTCAAATCACTGCGTCAGCTAGTCAGCCACCTGTGAAACGTTGTGCTGGATACCAGTTTATTTTATCTAATAAGGCAGCAATTATGTATTTGTTAATATATTTCTCTAGGCTTTACAAAGTTAGATATATCTTTTCTTGATACATATCATTGTAGTGAAGCGTAAACATATTACACTGTATAATGGCATAATTATGTTGACTGACCGCTGTTAGACCCGCAATGGTTTGGATTGGTATGTTTGTTTTTCCCCGTTTTCGCAATATTTTGCATTGCTGCTCCGCTCTTATACAGCCATCTATTGATTACTTACTCATTCCAATCAATAGATACCGCTATCTGTTAGAATCGTTTGGAGCTAACAGATAATTGTGACTTAATTTGCAATAAAATAATATTGCGACTATAAATTGAGATGTAAGCTATCCTATCTTTCAAGTTCGATCAAACTGCACACGGGTGGCAAATTTGATTGAAATCGGTTAAGTAGTTCTATTTATGCACCTACAACTACACATTTAATACAGAGAAGAAGAAAGGAACAGAAAATAGGTACATAGGTGATGCTTACTTCTAAAGAAAGCAATATAATCTAAAATTTTAATTCGTTTTGGTTTAGACCAGTGTTTCCCAAATATTATTCTGCCACACTGGCTCTTAGTGACCCACTCAATATTTTTTTTTAAAAGGTACCAGAAATGCTGCGACCCGGTATTTTATTTTGATGGCCTGGTAGTGGTCGCGACCGACCAATTGGGAAACGCTGGTTTAGACGCTTTGTAAAATTATAATTACTAAACACTTTGCTCGGCTCATTGCCAAATATTGGGCTAGTGGTCGCAATCGTGCCTGCTGAGCATGAGGTCCTGGGATCGAATCCCGGGTCAGGCAAATTGTTATTAGGTTTTTCCATCAGGAATTTCTCATAAGCAGTGATGGAGCCTGGAATTGTGACCGGTTGATGGCAATAGGCTCGCCCGCTATTACATGGGACTTAAACATAACTGGTGTAATGTGGATGTATAGGTACTATTAGGTACTAGTACACCTCTGCTTATCCTTTCCGGGATTGCAGGCGTGATGTTATGTTGCTCGGTTCAAAGTTATGTTATTCAATCAGTTCTAAATAAATGATAACCCAGATATGCTAAATTCTATGTCTAAACTTACGTGCAAGATATTCGCGCTTTCACACAACGCACCTCGTCGTTTGGTGGTCACGAACGAGCCAGCGAAATAGTACGCGGTTAAGGGTTGCCTCCCTAAGAAAAACAGGAATTTACGAAACATAACATCACGCCTGTCATCTCCGAAGGTTAGGTAGAGATGTACCCTTTGCCCGACCCGGGATTCGAACCCGTCCTGCACGCGTAGTATGACCACTGTAGAAACGAGTTTTGACATCATGTAAATCGACATAATGACAGATAGACAGTGACAATGTGTCAGTTTGTCGATTCTTTCGTCGACATAGCCCGTTTCTACGGCGGTCATGCTACGCGTGCTGGGTTCGAATCCCCCACATAGAAGATTTTCGTCAGTAATAAAAAAACAGCTGTTTCCTACAAAAGTGCAATACCTACACGATAAAAGTGTAACCAGCTGATTTAAAAAAAAAATACCGATGAAAAAGTTCTATGTTCAGAATGATGTACTCAGTATGTGGTAACAAGAGTTTTCACGTCGGTGTCCCTTACACCCCGTATAGGATTCGGCTTTAATTATAAGTGGATGCAGCTGAATACCAGTATTTTACTGCCTATAAGACCTCCAGAACCTAGACAGACAAATAGACGCAGAGAAACAGAGACATCTTCAAGTCATCATCATCTGCCTAGCTTTTCCCAAACTACCTTGGGGTCGGCTTCCATTCTAACCGGATGCAGCTGAGTACTAGTATTTTACATGAAGCGAGTGCCTATCTGTCCTCCACAACCCAGTAACTGGGTAATACCCCATAGTAAGACTAAGACTTTTTGGGTTCTGACTACTCGACGACTGCCAAAGATCTACAAAAATAGAACAACGGCTTAATGTGTTTTACGAGGCACGGAGAAAACTCGTTATGTAATTATGGTCACCTATCCACGAACCAACCTCGGCAAGCACGGCTTTACCTTAAAGATCGAGCATTTAGCCACGAGCTCCTCCAGAGACATCGTCAAGTGATGAACAAAAAATTTTAACCATGAACCCATTGCATTAGATACTTAATACTCTATCTTGCTCAAGTAGGGTTTCTAGCTGATATCACATCGTGGGAACAAAATGTTTAAACAAAAATTTTCATTTACTCACGCCAGCACTAAACGAGATACTGACGAGAACTAGAAAGATTAAATTGAACGTAGCTCTCCTGCGACAACTGTACAAAAAGCTCATGTGACTTCTCCTTTATTACACCAAGCTGAGATAAAGTCAGTTCTATCTTAAATCATATTATTATTTGTATTAAGATCGGTTTTCCTGTACGTGTATAAATTAACAAAACTTTCTTCTCTAATAAATGTCATCTCATTGCAATCACATCTCTATTTGATTACGCCATTACCTTACAACCCTATCGCAATAATTTATAGTGCACTTTGACAGTAAAATGAGACTATACATTACTCGATGCAAGGCTGCACAAACCTATAGGGTCTGTAATAGAGCATTTCTCTTAGAAAGTCTAGCGAAATTATATTATGTATAGAGACGATGGAACAAAGGGCCTCAATTGTTGGACTGGCGCGTCTAAGTTGATTTATCGTTGGTTTTATTTGAAAATATCATAGTTAGAACAGCTATTGTGTTTTCGCCAAGCAGTGCAATCTATGCTGTATCTTTTTGCTGTTAGAAGATGGAGGTTTGCTGTAAGAAAACCCAATTCTCGGTTAAGGTCGCCGTTGTACACAGGGACTTAAAATCACCTTCATAAAGGTTACAGAAGTGTTACATGTTGAATTGGTAACAGAATCAAATATGTAACAGATATGTATCTGTAACAGATATAAAAGTGTTTACAGTGTTAATAAATGATAAATGATAAATGATAAATGATGTTTATTTTGCAAGTAGGTTTTTACAAACACTTTTACACGTCATTTTTTTTAAACTAGATGGGGCCGGTGTTTCGTACCTGACTACTCTGAGAAGAAACAGCCGAAACAAACTCAGAGGTCACAGTCTCTTTTAAGGTCCAGACAAAATCTTGGCAAACTCACATGAGGACTATGCAGATACGTGTCTGAAATGGTCTTTTGAAGAAAGAACCACACAGATTTGAGTGGACCTGTCCAGTCAGTGCAAGCATTTGTCAGTTATCGTGTAGCTCGACTTATAACTCAAGGAGCTCAACGAAACGACGAACAATACCAAAGAAAGGACATTTGGGTAGGTCGCTTAAAGTACTCAAACTGCCAGATAGTGGTGGGAGAAGATCAATAAATTACGAAAAAATAAAATTTGACCTACATGGTCCTCACATTCACAATAATCAAATGTAATTAATAATAATTAACGTCGATAAATGTCACAATAATAATAAAAAAAAAAGTAAATATTTATGTCAAATCAATAAATGTAAAATCAGTAAATGTCACATCAAAATAATAAAAAGTAAAGTAAAAAAAATAATCAAATACTGAGAAAAGTCTTCATGTCAAATCGGTAAATGTCACCTAAAATAATAAAAAATAAGGTAAAAATAAAATAAAAAATATCACAGTGTATAAAATAAAATAAAGGAATAAACAATAAACAAAGGAATCAACAATAAACAAGCGAAGTCCGAAATTTCGACATTCACAAAGCAAATTTCATTGGAGCAGTTTAATCCCAAGCCTTTTTATCTTCGAGATAGTAATTTACATGATAGTAGGCTTTCAAGCATAGCTTCTTTTTTATAAACGATTTGAATTTATTTAAGTTTAGTGCTTGAATATGGCTCGGAAGCTTATTGTAAAAACGTATACATTGGCATCTGAAGGTACCCCCTACTTTTTTGAGCCTCGTTGCAGGAACAACAAATTTGTGTTTGTTCCTCGTATTTATGTTGTGGATATCACTGTATTTTTTAAACAAATTGATATTTTTATGGGCGTACAAAAGGTTTTCATAAATAAACTGAGAGGGCACAGTAAGAATATTAATCTCTTTAAATTTTTCTCTGAGGGAGTATCTGGGACTTAATTTATAAATTGAACGAATTGCCCTTTTTTGTAAAACAAATATTGTCTGAATATCGGCGGCATTGCCCCACAAGAGAATACCGTACGACATCACGCTGTGGAAATAACTAAAGTAAACTAAACGGGCTGTCTCTAAATCAGTTAAATCACGAATTTTTCTAACGGCGTATGCTGCAGAGCTAAGTTTTTTTGACAATTTGTCTATATGCGGGCCCCACTGAAGCTTGGCATCCAGAGTTATGCCTAAGAACACTGTGCTATCTTCCGGTTTCAACTCTTCATCCTTGATTAGTACTCTAGTTTCTACTTGTCTTACATGGGGCATCGTAAACTTAATACATTTGGTTTTTTTCTCATTTAGGAGTAGATTATTAACATTAAACCAATTAACGACTTTTGCCAGGGCGCTATTAACCTCGTCCGTAACTATCTGCTGACGTTTGAGTTTAAATAAAAGCGAAGTGTCATCTGCAAACAATACTATGTCATGATTATCCTTTATGAGGTAAGGCAAGTCATTTATATAAATAAGAAACAAAAATGGGCCAAGAATTGAGCCCTGGGGTACCCCCATTCTTACAACGGATCCGGGAGATCTTTTTCCATTAACATCAACTCTCTGAATCCTATCACTCAAATATGAAGAAAGAAGATCCAGAGAGGCGTTACGGATTCCGTAGTGGTGTAGTTTCCTGATTAATGTTTCATGAAGAACACAATCGAAAGCCTTAGACAAATCGCAAAATATTCCCAAAGCATCGCATTTGTCCTCCCATGCATTATAAATGTGGCCTAAAAGTTCAACACCTGCATCAGTAGTTGAACGACCCCTTGTAAATCCGAACTGTTTGTTATGTAATAACTTATGTTTATTAAAAAAACGCTGCATTTGTTCTAAAATTAGCTTTTCAAAAATTTTACTAAATGTGGGTAGTACTGAAATGGGTCTATAATTAGTGGGGTCTGATGTACTACCCGATTTAAACAATGGTATTATATAATAAGTGTAACAGGTAAACGCAGCGTACTAAATCTATAATTGATTATTTCAGTCACACATATTAACTCTGTTTTAAAAACAGTTTTAACAGATAAACACATATAAAAGGTTACAGATTGATTCGGTAACAGTATTGTATCTGTTACATTGAAAAGTGTTTTTCTGTTAAACCTGTTTTAAAAATAGTGTGTAAAAAACACCTTATTACGGTTACAGTTTGAGTCCCTGGTTGTGCATAAGCTATATATGATTTGTGTGTTTGTCTTTTGATAATATGTGCAATAAAGAGTAAGGAAAAGATTTTTCAATATTCTCTATAATTTTCTCTGTTTTGTGCTAATATTTAACCCTCTCGTATTGATAACATTGCGAATTAAAAACTAAGGTATAGTTTTTCATCATCATCATCTTTCTAGCCTTTTCCCAACTGTGATGCGGTCGACTTCCAGTCTTACCGGTTGCAGATGATTACCAGTATTGTACATGGATTGATTGCCTATCTGACTTCCACAACCCAATTACACGGTACCCTTTGGCAAACTGTAGTTTTATATCAAATAGATTAAATAACTTTGAGAATCTTTCAACCAACTAATGGGGTATCGCCAAATGGTAATGCCACGAGCCACGGGCACATACTGAATTATTAATCAAAGCCTTGTCTACCCGCAAAGCATCGATAAATTCTACAACAGGCGTTTCTTCTTAAACGAAAAGACTTGTATCAATTCAAAATTGACATTTATTAATCGCCATTTGAAAAAATACTACATAATTATTACCGACAACCACTTATCAACAACATTTGTTTTTCGATTTAATTAATGAATGGTAAATTGAATAATAACAAGTTGGTAGTTACGAAGGTCTAAACTCATTAACACATAAATAGTGATAGATTATTATTCTTAGCTGAACGTTTTTCAACTCGAACTAAGGTAAAGCATTACATAAAGGGTGCTACACACATTTTCGGATCGGAGCATTCGATCCGATATTTTGTTGAAAAACAAAGCTGACTCGAAGCAAATAGTAAGAGTCTCTTCGCCATTCTTCTCCGTAACTACCTTAGCAAATGGGAAAATAAAATGAACTCATTTCCTAAAATGCCCTACTACCCATATGCTATAGGCTTCATTCGGTTCTTCCACATCAGTAAACTTCGTTCGCCATCTAACATTACATAACTGAATCATCTTCGTGTCGGAACGATCCAAGCTAAACAACAAATCGAACAACTTTTGTTGTATGACTAGGAAAATCATGTGTTTTTGTGCTCCGTACATTACATGTTGATCAGCTAATCATGATTTTCCGCCCGACAATGCCGAATCAAACCGAACCGAATATGTATATAGTACCCCTTACAGCGGTGACTTCAAAGCTAAGATAATATTGCAATTTCATTCTAAACGTTATGGTAATTTAGCCTCGGGACTAAACTCGACTAATCTAAATAATAACTTGCGTGTACGTGAGTGGTGATTAATTTTAATGTTATAATTTTAGCTACGATACGTACTGCTATTAATTAGTAGTGCATAGTTTGTGTATGAATCGTGTGTGGCTTTACATTGAAATCAATTGTAGCATTTCATTAAAGCAATAAAAGTAACGTGTCATGGTAAACGGGTACGTTAAGGAAGATTTATTAATGTAGATTAAGGAAAGTCGTTCTAACGATCTAGGCAAGGCACTAGTGAGATTCCAAGTCTCGAGTGAATAGGCCACTTCTAGGCAATAAGCTGTCTACCAGATGGGATCTCTTCACTCGCTTGATCTCAGACCTGCTGTTCTAAAATATTATTAAGTCTGTCAATAACATCTATTGTGATATTGTCAGTGTGTGAAAAATATTCTTGAAAAGTGTGCAGAGAACACATTGTAGCAATCGGTTCCAAAGCATTTCACATGCCTTCAACGGCATTAAACAGGATTGACCTAAACTTTTTAGTATATTTAATGATACGACAATTGTGGTTAACTATAATGGATGCTGATGGATGGATGGAGAGGGAGAGGAAGGCCAAAGGAAAGATGGATGGGTTGTCATTATCATCATTATTTCAGCCGCAAGACGTCCACTGCTGGACATAGGCCTCCGCCAAGTGTCACCACATTGACCGGTCCCGTGCTACTCACATCCAGCGGATCCCGGCAACCTTCACCAGGTCATCGGTCCAACTAGTGGGAGGCCTACCAACGCATCGCCATTCCAGAATTCTTCGGCCCCATCGGCCATCTGTTCTGCCAGCAATGTGCCCGGCCCACTGCCACTTAAGTTTGGCAATTCTTAGGGCTACGTCGGGAACCTTGGTTCTCTTGCGGATGTCGTTATGGGATGGATGGGTTGTGTGAGAAATGAAATGAAAGAGAGAGGTATAACTGATGCCGTAATGTCTGACAGGGGAGAATTGAAAAAGACAACCTTTTGTCTCGACCCGAGGAGGACCTCGACATGAGGTAAGTGCGGAAAGATATCATAAAATATGTATGTCAATTTTTGAATTTTCCGTTATCTCAGTTTTTCAGAGCCCCAGTTCAAAATACGCCTACCAATAAAATTACGTTGTATATGAGCTGTCTTCAATACTATTACGCAAAGGACGAATGTAGGTATATAGGATGTCTATAATTATCTAGTTCTAGCCATTAAACGTGTAACAGTTATGAAATTGGCACACTGGGTCAGTTAGCTTCGTAAACGAGAAACACAAGACAAAAACGTGTGGGTAGGTGGAATGTCCGCAAGAAATTACAAATAAAGAACAGGAAGAGTCGGTTGCTTTTTATTTGTAAGTCTTCTAGGATTTATTGCAGCCAGTAATTTTATGCAAGCGTAAAAAGTCTTTAATATCTTTTCACACGAAACAGAACAATAGGAACGTTTATCTCTGCCAGACAATATTTGGACACTAAATTAACTAATTTGCTTAATTATAGCTATAATGCATTATAAACTTTACCTCTTTATAATAGTACCTATAGATGACATACATGTCCTTTTTCTTCGAGAGTAAATGGGGATTTGCTTAAGGTACACAAACATTTCGGCAGTTCTGTTCAGCAATGTAATCGCATTTCTCGGAAATTTTCACTGCTTGCACGTGTTACGCACTTGACCTTATCTCATCAAAATGAAGACATCAGACTCTCAATAAAATAGATTAGATATCCTCACTAAATTAAATTCTCACTGGTATTTGTAAATTCACTGAGTCTTCGTAATTAGGTTAGCACAACCGCTGCTCTCTAGTCGTGAAATGAAACCTAGATCCGAGTCATAAAGTCTGAAATGCGGGCGTTAACTGAATTACTTCCACTATTAAAAGAGGTAAATTTATACACTCGCACAGTGGATCGTCCCCATACAAGAGGTCGGACATAGAATTAAAAATTGAAAAAGTGTTTAATTGAAAAAAATGAAATATACAGTTGCATTACTCTATTAAGGAACTACAAAAAATGTTACTACAATTTTTTTATTTGACCAGTACTTTATGAGCAATTCGATGAAAACTGTTATTTTTCTATGGAAATGGTTACAAAAATGTCTGTGTGTGATGAAACGATATCGGAATTTAACCACTCTCCGTTCTTGTTAATGAACCTGTCGACTGTCCTTCTTGATTGCACCCATTTGGTGTAAACCCTATAGCAAAATCGTCGACACCAGTTCTTGAGATCCGTCACATCACTTTCACTTAACTGGACGTTAGTACTCGACTTCAATGTGTTAATATAAATTGTCATAGTCACGAAGATCTTTATGATTACGAAGAGCAACGTAAAGATCTAGATAAGTAGAAAACCCACGGAAAGCCATAATGACAACACTAGGTAGAAGTTATAATTACAACTGAATTACATTTGCTAAACACACTCAAATATATAGGGCAGCAAGTAGGCAACTAGCAATGAATTTGATAAGCTAATGATGACATTAGACAATCACAATGCAGAGATTAAGGGCTGTTAACATAGTAATTACAATAACTAATTAGATTAAGCAAGTACTGGTAATCTTTACTTGTATGGCAACAGAAGCGTTCAAAGTCATTAAAGTAATCGCAAATGCACTTGTTATTTAAGGAACTACTTAGGGATGACTTATTCTCAGTAATTAATATACTTAATGTACCTCCATTTCATCAGTTATACAATAAAAAGTATAGTTACTAAAAGCAAAATATCTCGGAAGGGGGTCGCTGGGGGCACCATGTGTCCTTGAAGAAAATGTGGCATAAAATGGGTAAATAACAGTAGTGAAAACCGCAAATCGAAACAAGGAGGGAATCATGAGATACAGACATTTTTGTAACCATTTCCATAGAAAAATAACAGTTTTCATCGAATTGCTCATAAAGTACTGGTCAAATAAAAAAATTGTAGTAACATTTTTTGTAGTTCCTTAATAGAGTAATGCAACTGTATATTTCATTTTTTTCAATTAAATACTTTTTCAATTTTTAATTCTATGTCCGACCTCTTGTATGGGGACGATCCACTGTGACTCGGTAGTTTAGTAACAATAGTTCCAAAGAAAACCTATTTGTTTTGTCTTTTTAAGGCACACTTCTACCAACTTATCTCTGCAGCTGGGTAAACACAAAACTAAAATACCTACCGACACCTCCTTTAAATTCAGACTGGTTTTAATTTTATCCTTTTCTCTGAGGGTTTAAATAAAGATATAATTTCTCCAGAGAGCTTTTGCCTGAACTAGGTTTTTTCTTCCTAAATAGAAGTTCTTTTATAAAAATAATAAAGGAACCGTTCACTGCTAATAATTGTATTTCTTAACACAGTGGTTTTGCATCGTTAAAACTTTTAATTGGCCTTGTTTTCTTATTTTCTGTGGTACCGTGATTTTTCATGGAAGGTAAATATAATATTTATTGTGGAACATGGACATTATTTGGTGTGGAATTTAGACACAATAAGAACAATGAAAATAACCAAATTACCTACTAAGGTGATTTATATTCCAATCACAGTATATAACATCGTCCGTCCAGACCTAGATACATCCCATATTTTTTACAATATGGAATGCAAAATAAATGAATATGAATATAATCATCATCATTCTCCTGCACTTACTCCAATTTATTTGGGGTCGGCGTACCATGTGTTCTTCTTCCATACTTCTCTATTACTACATTCATCACGACATTCCTCCGCATCACATGCCATAATATTATATATATATATAGAAACGTCCCATAATATTCGACGAAATATTACTTACGTCGCGCGTCGTCAGCCAAACACTGAAGTTTACTCACCCTCAATCAAAAGGAAACTGGATATCTATGCATTGTTTTGCAATTGACATTGATACAAACAAAATGTATATAATTTCAAGGGTCATTGCTCGTAACACGAACACACAGAATGTTAGTGCTTTTGCTTATAGAGCACATTCGTTGTCCAGGTGCTCACAATGTAGTCAAATTACTACAGTGAGCATTCATAATTGTAATTTGAAGCTAGGGTTTATTTGTAATAGGAGTTAATTGACCGTATAATTATATTAATCGGTGTGCTATTATGGTTTAGTAGCGTTAGTGATGGCCAGTCTTAGCAACGGGGAATCGTATCATCCAGTAACTGGCTGGTGGAGGTCAGATAGGCAGTCGTTTCGTGTAAAATATTGGTACTTACTCAGCTGCATCCAATTAAACTGGAAGCCGACCCCAATATAGTAGGGTAAAGAAAGGCTATGCTGATGAAGACGTTTTATAGCATCAGTGTTAAAGATTACAATTTGATCTGTCACTTAAGGTAACGCTAAATTACTCTTATTACTCCGGGCATAAGGGTGAAAAGTGGTCGACCGTCAGTGAACTCGGTAGTACCTATTTAGCGTGTATCGGTAGTACTTAAGATACATTGCAGTATTATTAGCTAAAGAAGGTATTGGTTTCATATATTATTGTATTAGGTAAGTAAATAAACAGATACGAGGTTTCATTTCTTAAAATGGTACACTACGTTCGTGAAAAACCAACCGATAATGATGAGTTCTGAAAGAAAACTGCAGCAATTATTTTCCGTTATTCTTCTGCGACAAAATAATTAGGTTACTTCAGATAACATAATCAATAAGTGCATAATTAATACCCGTCCTTCGCTGACTCATACGCGGAACGATAAATCAAGAATTTAAGATAAAAACATATTCGTGAATCCTGATAGGTGCAGATAAAAAGATTACGAGACACATATATTTTTATATTCAAATATTTCAAATCAACACAGAATTTGCATAAAACAACACACGAATATTGTTCCAAATAATAATGTCGTTTTTCATTTGTTTCAGGTGACAGTTCTACTTTCAAATCGAAATCAAAATCTCGAGTGTTTAATTCCGAAATGACATAAGTGTAACTGTCAATTTTTTTTTTCTTTTGTGATTTGAATATGGATTCGTGCAGAATTTTCCAGTGAAAAGTGTTGGTTGTGTGTGTTTGTGAACTATAGTGACGTTGAAATAAAATGGAAGCCATGGAACGGAGAGGAAAGGTAGCGGTGATCAGTACGCTCGTCTTCATCGTGTTATGGTCGCAATGTGAGTATTACATAATTGTTTTATACAGCATGTCTTCATCTTTTCAAATTCTAAATGTCATTTAATGTTTTCATGTTATTTCCTGTCCCTGCCTCTTCTGTACCCTTTTTATTTAAAAATCCAGTTATCAGTTCAAATGGGTAATTGACGAAAATCAGTGTCATTTGAGAGAGAGCAGCGGTGGCCCAGTGGTGGCAGCCCCGACATACGAGCAGAAAGCCGTGGGGTCGAACCCTGGCAAGCACATTTTGTGTAATTTATTTTATCACCGCTGCACTCAAAAACGGTGTAGAAAAACATCGTGAGAAAACCGGCATATCCTAGAACTAAAAATGCGAAGACATGTGACATCTACTAATCCGCACTGAGCCCACGTGGTGGATTACAGCCCACTCCCTTTCACAGAGAGGAGGCCTGTGTCCCAGCAGTGGGAACATTAGAGGCTGATAATGAGTGTCATTTAACTTCATAATAAATGAAAGATAGTCCCCGCCCCCGAGACCACTCACTTTTCGTGGTGTGTAACCTAAACAAAACTAAACAATACAATAACACACATAACAACACTCCTATAATCCTCGAAGGGTTAAGTAGAGATAACGTAAACCCAGGACAAAAACTGCAACAAACAAAATTATAATATAAAAACCAGGCTACACATCTAAGCAATATAACACCTACTTCCGTTTATAATAAACATCAAAATGAGAATAATTCTAGTCTATAAATCTAGATAACAGAATCTGCGCTAGGTCACATACTTCCGCAATAACTCCTAGCTTCCGTGCTAACCGGTGACCGGCTTCACGACAGTTAAGCTTAACGAGGCGGCTATTTTAGCAGAACGTTAGAGTTTTAGCTCCGTTCCACTTTTAGCTGGGGTTAAAAATTGTTCTATAATACTGGCCGGTTTTTTTCGCACGGTTTTAGGTAGTACTCTAGTATTGTTATCAGTTTGGTGTTTGTTTTGCAGTTTTATAAAGACTTTTATGGTTACAATTATTACTCATCATCTGCCTACCCTGCCTAAACTATAGGTATTGGGGTCGGCTTCCAGTCTAGCCGGATGCAGCTCAGTACCAGTATTTTACATGAAGCGACTGCCTATCTGACCTCCACAACCCAGTAACTGGGTAATACGATACCCCTTGGTAAGACTGGATGTCAGACTTTTGGCTTTTGACTACTCGTAACGACTGTCAAATATCTACAAATGACAACCGGGACCAACGGCTTAACGTGCTTTCCGAGGCACGGAGGAAACTCGTTTTGTAATTATGGTCACCCATCCACGGACCAACCTCGGCAAGCACGGCTTTACCTTAAAGATCGAACCGTGCGGTTGTTAATATTTAGCCACGAGCTCCTCCGAGTTACAATTCTTAGTATGAAATAATAATATAATACTTTTGTATTCCCTGAAAGATTCGACAGAAGCGTACTTACGGTACACTCCTAATTAAATTCAAGTCCCATGTAATAGGGGGCTGCCTGTTGCTATCAATTTAACGCTCACAAACTAAGGCTCCGAGCAACTACTGAGGAAAAATAATCCCTTCTAAAAAGTCACGTTAAATAAACCACGCAAAAAGATCTGAGAATTTATCATTTACCTCAAAATCTGCTTTTCTTAGATTTCCTGAGACGAACAGCGTTTCTCATGAATTATTCTAGGAAAAACTGAATAACGTGCACTTTGCTTAAAAGTCTTCGCCGTTTTAAGAACTCATGAATAAAAGCCCCAGCGCAGACCGAAATTACTCGGAACAACCTGAAATATAAAAGCTAGTACCTAAAAACATCCGTAAATGTTAACTCTCTGCAGGTATAAAGTATGATTAAATAGAAAGTCTTAAAGCGCACATAATAAATTCAACCTAGATATTGCGTCAAGAAAAACTGCAGAAATACTCCGAGAGATGGAAATGAAATGATGATGACTGTCTCTTTGGTCTGGTAGTTCCAAGCACCACTGCTGAAATGAAGTCCAAGTTAGACAGGTAAGGTCGGGCAAATTTTTTTTTATCGTTTTCTATCAGGAATTGGTCAGTGGCAGCCCAGAGTCGGAATTTGTGCACCGGTAATTATAAACACAAAATGCGAAATGTGGATTTACTGCTAGGCACAACTCTGCTTAAGCCTTCGAGGATATAAAAGCGTAAAGTATTTATATTTACTTTGTTTATTCATCTATCAAAACATTTATGTTTAAAAATAATCCGAATTTCGAAAGTAAAATTAAAAGATGCTGGTGGAAAACATAACCATTTTTCGAAGTCGGTTAAAATTACCTACTAGTACAAAAAGAGCACAGACTACAGTATTACTCTACAGTTCATGAAGATTAAACGTCTCGTTTCATCCATTTAACGGCGGTAATAGAGCTGTAATAAATACTATAACACGCATTAAGA
This sequence comes from Cerastis rubricosa, assembly GCA_949152445.1. Classification (NCBI taxonomy): domain Eukaryota; kingdom Metazoa; phylum Arthropoda; class Insecta; order Lepidoptera; family Noctuidae; genus Cerastis; species Cerastis rubricosa. The sequence continues at coordinate 3,908,116 of OX424529.1, read as the reverse complement.
TTGATACGACTTTCATGAGAGTTTCCCTTCTTTTCGAGGTCAAAAAGATTAATGGTGAAGATAAAGATTTATTTCCTGACAATACTTGGCCAATATTCATTAACAAATGTTTGCTTTGGTATATTTCGAGACTTGTTCGCGATATTAGTATGATTTTCTTTCCTTTAAACATGTTTTTCATGGTCGTCTGCTTCTTTGCATTCATCTGCTTTGATTATTAGTTTTTAATTATGTATATTATTATATTATATGTATATTATATATATTATTGTTTTCATCAACCTGATGTTCCTGACTACTGATAAAACCGGTTACTAGTCTTTTCTAAATTTAAATATGCTGTTATCATTTGATTAATAACCACTATAAGAAGAAGATGGCGAGACGAGCTGGACTTAACCAACGACCGATGGCCCACTTTATTCCCGGATCGGAAGAACTCTGATTCATAGAAAGTCGAATTTTGCCAGCAGTGGTGGGGTGATGTAGGCTAATGATACATTTTTACAATCAAAGACATTCAAATATTTACGAGTGAAAGACGGGAAACCCCTCGTCACTCCCGATGATGCTATCACGCTCCTCCAGGAAAGTAGTAAAGAGACTAGTACTCTTAAAAAGTTCAGACACAAACCGCCGTATTTCCGACCTCGCCGTCGAGGTCCGCCGCGACATCCCGGTCCATGCCCTCCCCGACCCTCGCTCGAGCCAGCCCGCGATGCTGTGCCAGTAATTTTAAATCAGCCCCTAAATAATGAAATCATTCAGATCCAGCCTGTCCCCATGCAATCCCCAGCGACGCCCTAAGCCGAGGCTCGTACCCCACAGGGGGCGCCCTTAGCGTGTAGTCGCTTAGTTTGTAAGTTTTTATGCCCTGGCTGGAGGCCTTACTCTTAAGGCACCCACAGGATAGTCCGGTTAAGCAGACGACAACCTCCTAGGTTGAACTGCGAGATGCTATACACAAAAAAAAGACGGAAAAAAAACGAAGAAAATCGTTATCTAATACATGTTAAGTACTAAAATCATTCAGTCTTATGTCATACGCCCGCTTATCACGTACCATTCGGCTGTCAAAATCGAAAATGTTCGGGATCAACATTTTTGTATGAAAATATACGCCATTTCCAGTCTTTTCGTTTTTTAAATTCTACAACCAATGCTTAGTTAGCTCCTATTGTTATTCTCTCACCTTAATTTCCATAACAAATTCCTTCCAACAAAACAAAAGCACATCGTCTTAATAACGTTCCCAAAAAAACTCCGTCCGTCTGGTTTTCGGCCTTGGCCAAGAACTTGATCGCGAATATAATCCGCCCACTATCTTTAAGACTAATGGAAGGTATAAGGCTACCGTTCTGATGGTAGATAAGACTTAAGACTAACAATGGCTTGTCTTTCAAGAGTTGTCGTAATGCTGTCAGTGGTCCACCGAAAATGGTCAAACCACTTTGAAGGTTGTAGGTTACGACGTAATTTTTGGTTAGAGCAGTGTTTTGTGTTGTGTTTCTTTGTATTTGCTCAGGTTACACAGGATAGGAATGTGTTAAATTAATTATTTATTTAATACTTCAAGCTCAAAGTACAGAGGCGGACTTAATGCCATAGCCAGTTTTTTACAGTCAAAGTTCCCAAAAACAATATCCCAAACATGCTTTGATACAGCTCTTTAGCATTATTTGCACAGCCATTTTATGTTTCAACCCAACAACCATCATCATCATTTCAGCTGAAAGACGTCCACTGCTGGACATAGGCCTCCTCCAACGCCACATTGACAAAAGGGGGGTTTTGCTCTAATCGCCACGCTTGGCAGGCGGGTTGGCGATCGCAGTACGGTTGTTACAAAAGCACAGAGAACGCTGCTGCCCATTCTCTCGTATGTCCCTAAGTCGCCTCTTACGACACCCACGGGAAGATATGGGATAACCCAACAATATAAGAACAAATGAGATCTGAAACATCAACATCTACAGGACTCATGAATTAAGTACAAAATCCATGAAAAAACTATCCCAATTACACAGGAATTCCTTGACCTACAACTTACCTTACAGGAATTTAATCAAATTTACTTATTGTTCTCTTACTTCGAGTAATTAATACTACTCGTAGCAACAAGATAAGGTAGACCGGATGAACATTAATATTTAATTTAGACGAAGTAAGGAATTCCCAACGGAAATTCAGGAAACCATGAATCATTCTGAAAAAAACCTCGGGATTTTTTCAACAAATTTTACGTCGCTTGAAACATTGATAACGCAGCATCCCTACTGTACTCGTAATCCCCTTAGGATTACACCTACATTTCACAAATTTTGTTTAAAACATTGACCTTCGTATTGGATATAAAAGTCGCCAGAGACGGTCAAATATAATATTTATACATATAATTTTACGGTTCTGTTGAGAAATTAAAGCTAGTTTAGACATAAATTTTCTCATAAGCAGTTAAAATCTAGGTATGCATGTATATAGAGACGTATGTCGAAGTTGACAGAACTGTTAATTTTAAAGTTCTGTGAAAGCTGTAGTGGCTGTAGCAGCAGCTTATTTCAAGCTCGTACATTCAAAAACTATTAATACTAACTTAATTCTTCTAATAGCTTAGCTAGAGTGTAAATGAAGATGGTGACTGTTCATTTTCTTGCACTTTTTAAGTTTGTAGACCGAAATAGTTTGGGGGCCCACAAATGTGTCACGTGACACATGCTCCCGCCCCCTCTCCCGCTCACATTTTTGCCGCGCGAGCGCCCCGTGCCACTTTCCATTTAAAGCTTTTTTTCTCGTAAACTACTGCAGCTACACCAAAACAAAAAATACGTGTGTATAGCTGAAACTATACAGAATCTTTATATGTTAAAACGAATTACAACAACTAAATATAAGTACTTAGAAAAAAATGAGAACTTGAGAATATGTGTTGTATGTCAGTTTCTCCAATAAGAATGTTAAGTTTTTCCAACAAGAATTGTAGTTTGTGTCAATAAAACCTATTTATAATTAAACTAGACTATATAAGCTTTGTTTTAATACCCATATGTCCCTAGTTAGGCACTTTGTTAGTAGCACAATCACCCAAAATAATCAACACTCCTATCATTCGATTCGATACCTACTGACTTTGTCGTGTTTTCATAAAAAAATTGCTAAAATTTCGTTTTATTTTACTGTTTTATAGTGCGGAGACACTAATAATTACTTAATTGAACTAATTTTCATATTACGAGCACTATTTTTGCAATAATTTTTAAAAAAACATTATCAAAATACGACGGTCGCCATTTTTACATTTCGATATTATCGTTTCAACAGACTTTGAACCTACGATGTTTTAGATATTCTTAAAGCTTGATTAATGAGGTTTATTTTGATATATAACACTATATACATTGGGTTAAAATAGAATAATACTCACGTTTTAAATCCAGGGAACTTCACATCACAACATACACAGTCTTACACAGAATGAAACTTGACACCTGACGTTTAAAACTTTTTTGACATTTAATTTTTTACGGCTGAGATTCTCGTTGTTTTTGCCATAGACGCGGAATTTAATACAGAAAATATAGAGGGTAAAACCATAGATACAGCACGACGTGGAACATTTGTAAGTGAGTTTTTTCGGAACTAATTCTACGAGGCAACAAATTGTGCCCGAGCAGTAACTCGAAAAAAGTTTTAGGCCCTTTTAGATGCATTAGTGCCGGAGCGGATAAGAAGGGTTAGAAAGGATACGTAAACTGACGGCTTACGTTGTAGGTGTGTGAACAGTGTATTAATACATTTGGAAACAAATAACTATAAAAGCAGTAAATAGATTTTCATTACTCATACTCTGAAAGTAGGTCTGAAGTTGCCTGAGGAGCGGGATGAAAGTAATACTTTTCATCCCTAGGGAGAAACGCTTTCAATTGACAGATGGCAAATTATAAAAACAAACTAGTTCTATTTTCACATTTTTATTGAACCATGTTCCAACTTTCTATGCCGCCACGATGTAAAATTGAAATAACTTACAAGTTAAGTATTGATTAAAAAATATTTTTTTTTTAAATCACTTGATTATAATTTAGTTTCAACAATTTCTTTAAAATATTTACCATTTTTTCAATGATGAAAATGAAAAATAATGGTTGAATAGCTGGCCACTCGCAGATCAACCTGCTAAGGTTATTTCTGCTCAACCGCAGAAAAAAAAAGAAAATAATTAAGTATTAATAATATTTAAGGCATGCTAATTAAGGACGATAAGGGCAGCCGAATGATAATTTCAATGCTTGTAAAAGGCTGCTAATTCTTAAGTACCAATATAAAATAACACCAACATTGTACACTTAGTTCGCAATAAAAATTTTTACTTTGACATAAAATAATTAAAGACAGCCGCGATAAAATTACAACGTAACTAATTCAGGAACAAAACACTAACCCTCTTGAGATTTAAGTTCGGGTTCGCATTGTCCAACCGGCAGTGTTTTGGCTACCTTTTATCTCTAACTCCACATCTTTTCATACTCCTGCATCTACATAAGCAATCTCATTACAGAAGGAACTCATTTATTAAAACCTCATTTCGACTTGCAGGCAGGAGTGTTGAGGGTCAGAGAAACAACACGAAGATGTCGTACGTGTGTCCACCGCAGTTCATCAGGCTGGGTCACAGCTGCTACTTCTTCAGTGAGAACAAGGCTACGTGGCAGAACGCACTCTTCGAATGCACGGTAAGTTTTAATATTAGTCTGACTATTGAAGACTAGCTAAAGTAGGACTGGACTGGCCACGTCTGCCGCATGCCCAATGAGCTGTGGGCCAAAATAAGGAACTAGAGCCGTGACGTCACAGCTATGTGACGTCGCGGCATACCTCGTAGAAGATGGCGGGACGAGCTGGATAGACCAGCGACCAGTACCTTGTCCCTGGATCGAAACAACTACAAGTCATGGGGAGAGGCCTTTACCTAGCAGTGGGATGACACAGCAATATCCAGGTTGTGTTCAGCATTGAACACAACTCTTCTAAAGTGTAAAGGAGCATTTAAGGTAACTAGAGCAAATACCAAACCTGATAGAAAATATTTCGGTCTAAACTAACTTGTACCGAAAAAAAACATTGGTCAGAAATACTTAGAATATGCACGTCATTATCTAAAACCCCATAAATTCATAAATAAATAATGGTCGAACATTGCTAATTGAAGAAATTAAATCCTATCTTAATCCATTTAATAATTACCAGTAAATATTTTATCGATAACCACAGGCACTCATTAAAATCTCAACGCGGTCATGCTAAAAATTCTTCATCTTGGTATTCCACAAACGGTATGTGAACCCGAGACCTTCAAGTCATAACTTATATCAAGACCCATTACCGTTTAAACGTACAAAGCTAAGTAGATCACATAATAATTTTACGACTGCCATCAAAACTTTATAATGTGCCTGAACCTTAATAACTTGATAAATATGTTAATTACTTTTCAAATGAGACCGCTTTACATTCAATGGGTTCAGTTCATTTAGTTCATTCAGTTCATTCAAACATCATTGACATACATAACGTTTAAAACGACCTTTTTTGGTAGCTCGTCGAGAAATGGGGGCCTTTTTGAGGATAATTAAATAACCTACAAAATGTTCACCGAGAAGTCTCCTCGTAACATAATAAACTGGGTTTATTCGAAGAAGAGGTTTGTCAAAGTTTAGTTTGAGAACATAATGAATTGGGGAAAAACCCAGTCAAACAAGTCTGGAAGTAATAAATTACGAGCTTGTTGATAGAGGTATTAATAAGTAAGATTAATTTGGAATCGCGACATCTGGTTTAGATGTAAACTCCGACCACAGGATCTTTCTACAACTATTTAACGTAATAATTCAAGATATAGAGAACGGACATAGTGAAGAGGTAGTGAGTAATATTATTATCACCAGCCTTTGATAGGATAATATTTCCTGTGCATCAAAAGATGATCACAGGAAACGCCAAAAAATGAAGCTGTGATCAAAACTTGCTTTAGAAAGATTCAGGTTTCCCTACTGGTGCAAGATGGCTGATTATTAGTAAGCTTTTAATCCATAACGAGTCAGAAGTACAGTTAATGCATTTCGAATGATAAATAACATACAAATTCGAGCTAAGTCAGTGTCAATGGCCTCTCAAGAAAAGACAGCTAGACTAGTTTATGGATCAATTAAAATAGTACCCAACGTTGACTTAATCACCAATATTTATTGTATCAACAATAAAAGACGCATTTAGATTAACATAAAATAGTTTCAGAATCAATACGGCCGTTATAAACCCTATTAATGCAATCTCAATTAAGTTTTTTACATTCCTGTGGCTATATTTGAATGATGATCTCCTTTGATGGGCTGTATCTGTTGGTATGCGTATGGATGTTGGTATGAATTTGATACAGATGTATTTAGAGTTTGATTGGTTTTAACATTATGAAATTTTCGATTTGGTTAAAGAGTTTTTGGCCTGGAGATAACTGAATTTTCTCGTGGCAGTGGCAAGGAATTTCTCAAAAGCAGTTAATTCTGGATATGTGACACAGTTGATAGATGGATCCGCGTCCATATTATGTGGACATCGAGTTGATGTACATTATAAAAGGAATACTTTTGCGTATTACAATGAGCAATAATGTGCATACATAACCGTATATGTATTATAAATCTTTACAAGCGTACCAACTTCGCTTAACGCTTATAATAGGAGAGATAATAATGCAAGGGACGTTCGAAACATTGGGTTATGACCACTTTAAAAGCTTTACTACCCATAAGACCCACGCTACCATTATCTACAAGTACTAAGACAAACATATGACGCTCAAGAAACTAGAACTAACATGAATATTCCCATGGCCAGACGTCCATATAGACGCAGTAATATTAAGCTTCTCTAATAATAGTGGGTCAATAAAGACGACTGGCGAGTCCATTGTCGAGGATAATATTATCTAAGCTGTTTTCCTTGATCGGTTCATTCATACCATCACCTACATAGGCGAGAATTAGACGAGTATTTGATTACTTATCAATGTCCATGACAGTTTTTTATTTTGCCTTGAGCTTCTTAAATATTAGATCCGTTGGCTATTGATCTAACGGCCTTGACTGTGACTGATAAAAGCAACTCTGCTAATGATAAAACATTCCCTATTATCGTTTTTTTTTTCTTAGCCTACGCTGGCGCTTCGCCATGCCTGCTACTTAATAATCACAGACCACAATATCGAGTTTAATAACCTCATACACTACTTCGTAATTTTTTTGTCTATCATTATGCAAATGTCTTCAATGACTCGTGTAACCAAATATTATCTCATCAACATCATCATCATTGACGCCTCTAAACTAAACTAGTAAAGCAATCAATTTGGAATAACAATTATACTAATTGTGTTGTGGCCACCTGTCAACAGTGTTATTGGAATTTATGGCCAGTACTAAAATCAAGTGATGTGTCCTTACTCCTTAGCTCGACGAACATTTGGTCGGCGCTCGCGGAGATCTTACCGAGGCCTTGACATTACCATTTTATCGGTCGCTATTATGTGATAGCTTTAATTCGACTCGAGGTCAGATCATTAAAATATTTTTTTCGCGTTATTGTAGCGTCCTTTTCTTTTGAAATTTGTTTTGAGTGGTATGGTCAAGAGTAACCTGTTTCATATTACATCAGTTACGAAGCCATTTTAAGCATTTTATAAAATGTATGCAAAATGTCTCACCATCAATGTTTGTCTTTTCACCATCATCAGTCTACAACAGTCCACTGCTGGACATAGGCATCTTCAAACGCACGCCACTTAACTTGATTCTCGGCAACTCTCATCCAGTAGTTACCAGCCAACCTGCGAAAATCGTCACTCCACTGAGCCTGAGGGGCGTCCCACTTTACGCCACTTGTCACCATTACCAACCACTGTATTTAAAACTGTTCCTGAAAGTTTCTCCTTACCCATTCTTAACGTTGAATATCCTCGACTTATTCTAGCGAACAATCCTCATGGCTCATAGATTCTGTAATAAATAACTTCTCGCATACATTTTCAAGTTAACTCTCCGTCAACTATAATGCACTTAGGTTAGATCTGGGTTAACCGCAATGGTCTTACGGGGTCGATGGATTTGAACCCGTTTGTGTTCATGCGGGTGTCTACTGTCCACACACTGGTTTATCATGGGAATTAGTTAAACACATTGTAGTTATTGTTTGTGCTTACTCATTGAGCGGTATTCCCGCTGTTATAACTGTTTTATGGATAACTAGCGACCCGCTGCTTCTTCATACGGTTTTTGGAGCTTCACAAAAGATTTTTTCTAATAATAATGCATTTTCTAAAAATCTTTCCGGAACAAATTCTTGTTGGTAGCGAAAAGCATATTTTCACAATATTGAGAATGAAAGATTCAAAACACTTAAAATTAAAGGAAACATGAGGATTTTAATTCTAACATTCTTGTTGTAATGACTTATGAGGCATAAAATTGCTAACAAAAAAAAAATACTTCAAAGAACCGCTAGAATAGAAATGGCAATAAACTTAATGATTTTACATATTTACTTGTCCAGTATTTGAACATAGCTCATTTATATTTGCCTATATGGTTAATCAGTATATTACAATTTCAATGAAAACGGTGAAGGAAAACATCGTGAGGACACTAGTCCTAGAACCAAGAATTCGATGACATGTGATCTATCAAAAAATTCAAAAATAATTAAAACAACACAACAATTAACTATTTTTTTACATTTTTTTTTTGAATTTCATTTCATTTCATTTATCAATCCACACGTGGTGGGCTTATGTGGTTGAATTCTGTTACGTGGTGGATTATGACCTACTCTCTCTCACGAAGATGAGATCAGTGTCCAAACAATGGGAACTTTATACATCGATTATGAATGTCTTAAAGATCGACTTTCAAGCGACAGGCAGTAGGTTCGACTTGCAGGCGCATAAATTGCTGGTGATAAAACTACACTTAATCAATCTGTCTAGTCTTTTCCCAAAATTATGTTGGAGCCGGCTTTCAGTCTAACCGGATGCAGTCGAATACTAGTATTTTACAAGGAGCGACTGACTCTCTGACCTCCACAACCCAATAACTGGATAATACGAAACCCCTTGGTAAGACTGGATGTCGAGACTTTTGGCTTCTGGCTACTCGTAACGACTGTCAAAGATCTACAAATGACAGCCGAGACCAACGGCTTAACGTGCATTCCGAGGCACGGAGTAATCTCGGTATGTAATTATCACCATCCGGACACGGACCAACCTCGGCAATCACGGCTTAACCTTTAAGATCGATCCGTGCGACTGTTATTATTTAGCCACGAGCTATAAACGGCCTATTCTGGTGATAAAACTACGTGAATGTATAATGTCACGAACATTACTTTTAGTGACATTATTGCGTACATCGAATCTATAAAATTGAGGCCTACTGTTTAGCAAGCAACGACAAATCGACACTCACTTATTAGAACATCGACTTATTAAACAAACAAAACGGTGGCATATTGTTAGAGCCTATTACATCACGCTCGTTATGGAATAGTACCTACTACAGAAAAGGTTGTCAACCCACTTGAAGATTTGAGTGGGTAAGTTTGAGAAACACATAGATAAGATCTCATAAATATGCTGACCCATGACTCCCACGTGTATAGTCTATAATATTCCGGAAGTATAAAAGCTCTTAAAAAAAACAAGGGTTAGCAGAATTAACGTACCGCTAAGGAGTGGCATTCCCTGCCGGAGTCTGTGTTTCCCAATAGCTACAATCTAGGGGTCTTTAAGTCAAGAGTGAATAGGTTTCTTCTAGGCAAGCGTGCTTCACCGTCGACCACATCATCGCTTACCATCAAGTGAGATAGTGGTCAAGCGCGAGCCTATAGACAGTAACAAAAAAAAATATCTGGCTTTATGCTTATCACAATACAGGATACTGAATATTGTTGCTTAGCTGTGAAAAAACTGACAAAATAAGAGTGCCTCTCTCCATTTTAATAATAATTACAGAAAGAAAGAAAAATTAGAGGAAAGCAAGAAAAGAAAGAATTGCGAATATAGTATTCATCATTATCTAGCTGGGATCCTTACTTAATTTTCGTAGGCGCAGCATGTCTTGTACTTCTTCCATACTAAACTTCCAGTTATCATTATGTCATTTACGGGATGTCTCTCGTGATTTTCAACTATTGTGATCATGGCACTTGCAACAGCGTCGAAATATCGGGATCACACAATAAGCTCTCTTGGTAAAGTTTTATCTTGTTCTACGTTTTGTAGTAAGCAACGGCTGTAACATAGAAATATTGTAAAACCAAATGATTTTGAAAGAGTAACCATGGAGTTTCTTGCCGGCTCTTCTCTATAGGAAACGACCAACCCGAACCGAACACCTTTTTGTCGCCGTTTTATAAGTGCCCATGTAGGCCTATACGAAATAAAAATATTTTGATTTGATTTGAAGCAATAACCCGTAAGTAAGTGACAGTGCCAGTATAAAATTGTAATTACGTATACGAATTGACCTGAATATAATCATTGGACTGAGGCCTGATTCAAGTCGATAGTCGATACCACTTACTTTATAGACTTCAAACAAAAACACTTCATCACTCTACACTTAAGTCTGACTAGGTAGAGCCATTGTGCATAGCGTTAGAACCATAGAATCTGCGAGGATAATACATTATCGTGACGGCTTCATACAATAGCTCAGCGGGCACACTATCGCGAGCATTATTGTGGCGATCTCTGTTATTGTCTTCATGGCAGTCGTAAGGAAAATAGTGAGCAGTATTATATAATAATAAATAGGAACCATAAACCATTTTATAAACATGAACCATAAAATGAACATCAAAGAAGTATTAATATATTTCATTCGGGTGTTATGATTTCGATTTCAGTCCATCAAAAAACTGTCTCAAGAACAGAACTATCAATATTTTAAAATAGTGCCCTCTATAGCAATTTTGATGAACGGTAAAGTATTTTTTATCAATGTACCTTTGAATCGAGTGATTTTGTCGTTAGTAAATAGGAAGCATAATCTCAAATATCGCGTATAATAATAGTATAATATAATAATCTAACCTAATATTATAAAGAGGAAAGATTTGATTATTTGTTTGCATTGAATAGGCTCCGAAACTACTGGTCCGATTTGAAAAATTCTTTCAGTGTTAGATAGCCCATTTATCGAGGAAGGCTATAGGCTATATATCATCACGCTACGACCAATAGAAGTGGAGCAGCAATGACAAATGTTGCGAAAACGGGGAAAATGTGACGCAAACAAAGTTGCGCCGGACAGCTAGTAAATAATAAGCGACAAGTCTAAAACCAACACCCGTACTTTCAAACATTCACAGAAACAGATGTGCTCCAAATATTCTTTGTACACGCAAAACTTTTGCCCTAGTGACAGTTATTCCATAAACCAAGACGAACTTAGTTCAGAACAGTTGATATTTCCATACGAATGTGTTAGAAACGGAGCGACCACCTCAGGTGCCGTCTCCAACAGCCAATATGATGCAAATACGTCTCATTTCACGCCTCTTGGAATCAATCACAACAATATAGAGCGAGTAAACGGAATGTCAAACAAACTGATTATTGAAGAAGATTCTACTGTTCAATTGTTCTAGGAGGAAGGTTTTGTTTGGTGACTTTCATTCTAGTGTGGTGGAAGCAGGGTTCTGCAGATAAGTTTTAAAAATGTCATATAGATACAGGGTTACAAAGGTTTATTTTGACTCTATGCTTCGACTAGCTGCTGCAACTTTGTTCGCGTGAAAATTTGTATGGGTTTTTCTGGGATAAAAGGTAGACTGTGTGTTATTCCAGACTAAAATCTAGCTCTGTGTAAAATTTCATCCAAATCCGTTTAACCGTTTTGGTGTGATTGAGTAACAAACATGCCGCCTTCGATCCATACTTTCGCATTTATAATATTAGTAAGTATAGTGTATAGATATCTACTATACTATAAGGAGGACAGTTCAAGCAACCAGTACGTCTACCATGAATTGTCATAGTTAGATCGCTTGACGTAACTGCAATAGTTCCGTCAATACGCAAATACTATAGTTAGCTTTTTCAATGGTACCATGAGCTGTGTTGGTGCTTACTACTAATGTCATAGTTACAACTACACAGTGTTGTTATGTTGGCATCATTTTATAAAACGATGCTCACTTCACATTGCATATTTTCATCTCTTTTTAAATAATGCACGATGATAGAGACAAAAGACAGGTCATATGGTACTATAATCCAACAAAATGTGGAAAGTCGCCTGACTCACTCCTCTCAATGAAATCTAATGCAGCCCAAATTTATTCGTGTTACGACGGTTCATCAGCTTGGTGTCCGTTATGCAAGAAATCACACAAATTCTCAAAAGATTCTTTGGTTAACCTATAAAGTTTCCCAAGCCTGGTGTCACATAAAGTTTCAAGAGGATTTCCAAGTAGAACACGCATCTCACTTTGAAACTTTCTTTGTTTGCGCCTTTCATCTTCTAATTAGGCAGCAGCTAACATTTCGCATATCTTCCCGTGGGTTTTGTAAGAGGCGACTAAGGGATTTGCCAGAGAATGGGCAGCAGCGTTCTCTGTGCTTTTGTAACAACCGTACTGCGATCGCCAACCCGCCTGCCAAGCGTGGCGATTATACCAAAAACCCCCCTTCTTGGGGGAGGCCTATGTCCAGCAGTGGACGTCTTTTGGCTGAAATGATGATGATGATAACATTTCCCACACAAAAAGTGATCTATTGAACATTATAATTAAAAAATAACAAAATTGATCGCAAACTATAGTCTTTTCACGGAACAAAATGTCGGTGAGTGCCGCAACTACAATAGTCAAAATCAAAATCAAAAGTCATTTATTCAAATTAGGCTGATAATCAGCACTTTTTGAACGTCAAAATTACAAGAACCCCCAAAACACAGTAATAGTTCGTTACTATGACATTTGTCAAATTTGTAACTCATGGTACAAAATTCTAAGCAAATGAAGCCCAAACTACAGTCGCTGTAGTATAGTTTACTACACGGTGACGTAGGATAGATAACTATGTGACTCATACTGCGCATTTTAGTACCCAACTAGCCGCTAGAGGCGCTGTAAAAGTTTTCCACACACTCATGGTAGACGTACAGGTACGGACAAATTGACACTGACAGACAGAATAGTATCCGTCACTGTACGGTGTCCGCAGTATTCGTAATATTACCATTGAATTAGTTTGTCTAATGTTTAGACGGAAACAAATCAGATATGAAAATATTTTGGCAATTTTTTATTATAGACCTGATTTATCTGTATCAATTTTCGCCACAACGATGGCAAAATATCTTCATTTTCATACAAGCGCGAATTAGTATGGCGTCGTAACGACATGAGTCTACGCAATAAATTCCGCCACATCTTAATGTTCTCTACAAACCCATTGTTCTGTTACAGAATGTTAAGTATTTTGAAACTCTGGAGTTAAATTATCTTCCTTTCTACTCTATTCATTCCATACGCAATTAATCATTCAAGAATAATGAGCTGTTTATTGTAAATTCAAAACACAACAGACTAATGGCTGAGGACTTTCGCGACAACTTTCGCCAACATTCGCAGAAAGCTGCAAAACTTATCTTTGCTGCAGTTTTATACAGGGTTGTCAAGCAACCGGTTTCTTTAAGGATTTTGTTGATGAGTGATGTGTGCAATCTGAAACAGCAGACGAAACTTGACCAGCTAAATTAAATTAAATATTCAAATCATTAGGGTGAATTATTGCCAAAACCAAATTTTATATAAGTTAAATTAAAAGTAAATGAAAATATTTCATTTATCTAAACATAATATTATGATGCAGTGCAAACATCCAGTATTTTTGTACTGAAAACCACGACACACCTTAGCTATGCCATCGCTATTTTCTCATAACTGTAGACAAATGCTACATCGGCCAATTTTATGGTAACCTCTAAACCATCCCATGCAAATTTGAAAGCCATAGCGTCTATGCCTCGTTCACCTTTGTGCCACAAATAACTGGCGCGAGTGCTAGTCACGATCAGTTTTGTTGTATTGGCCAGTTATCAGTTAAGCCAATACGCACTCCATTAGGTGCGCCTGCTCTTGAGTGACGTCGGGTTAAAGTGTTTTTAAATTAGGATCGTCTATGCGTATTGTTTTAGGTTTCTACTGCCAAATGGTAACTGGAACTGCTACACGTATCGGCACTGGAGGATTATTATTTATTATTATTATAAGCCTGGTGTGTCCCACTGCAGGGCAAAAGGCTCCCTTCCTTTTTCCATTCTTCTCTCGAGAGAGATATTTCAGCCCATTTCTTTAAGTAGGAGTTCATCCCATCACGCTATCGCTTTCTGGGCCAGCCGCGTCGCCGATCCCTAGTGGATGGGGTTGTATTTTGCTTGATGAATTCCTTGACATTTGAAGGTGGCCATTGCAACGCTCCATCACTACGGCACATTTTCTTCCAAGTAGAAATCTGTCCACCCACAGACATCGAAGTATGCTCTTTGGTGCCACAAAGGTTGGCGACATAAATAATGATTGATTCATGACTGATTCAACTCCTCAAGAAACACACAATTGCATACCATGCATGCATAATACAACTGGAAATAAACCACATATCTTACAAATGGCGCTGAGGCAAAAAAGATCGATCAAACGATCCATTGAACAGGCCGTAATTAATTTAATTAAAAACAGTAATAAATAATGCATACCAATGACACTGTTTTCGTTCCGACAATGTAGTTGAAGAATGCCCGCATACTTCTGTAATAACTGTCCAGATCAGGCCATGGAAAGTGACCTGCTTAATATGGTCATGCGGGACCCGATGAAATGCAAACTAAAGATTCCGGTTCTACAATTCTTGTACGAGTATTTCATTGTTGAATTTTTTGGGAAGTAGGAAATTAATTTTGGCAAAAAACCGTTATTGTAGTAGCAACTGGTTGGTCATGGTTGATTTTATCTGAGCGTGTTTCCAAGGATTGGATTCGAATGGTCATTTATTGAACCAGCATATAGAGGGCTTGCTCGATTTCATAGCTATCTGACATAGGGACGCTACTATCAAATGCTATCGACGACCTTTGATAGAAAAACTTTGTTCTTGCTTCTGCTACAATATTCTTTCTTCTATTTTAACAACAGCCTTGACAAAATACACATGTTTATAACATCATCATCAGCCTATAATGTTCCCACTGCTGGGACACAGGTCTCCTCTCTATGAAAGGGAGTGGGCTGTAATCCACCACGCGGGCCCAGTGCTGGTTGATAGATGCCACATGTCTTCGAATTTTTAGTTTTAGGACATGCCGGTTTCCTCACGATGTTTTCCTTCACTGATTTTGAGGGCAGCGGTGATGAAATAAATTCCACAAAGTAATGCGCCTGCCTGGGTTCGATCCCAGCTTACTCCTCGTAAGTCGGGGCTGCCTCCACTGGGCCACCGCTGGTCTCTTATATAACATTCCATCTAGATTATAATCCTATAACATAATGTAAAACAAAAAAAACACCCAAAATATACCCCGCAAAAATTCTTCCTCGACATTCCTCGTTCTACATTCTTCCAATATTTCCGTCATATCCCGTGATCAATTCAACCGCTAGAAACAATGATACGTGTGTTTTCAACAAGTCTATCTGACCGATATACACAGCTGCTCCCTTCAACGTCTGTTTGTTAGTTTTGTATAAACGTATGTTTCTATTAGCAGGATGAGTTATTGTGACTGGGTTATGAGTGCTATGGGCTTTTTATTATTTTGCTTTATTTTAGTCTGTTGCTAAGGTCTTCAGCTCGTGTTCTTTTTTCTCTGTTGCTTAGCGAACAAGCTTTGGTTGTTTTAATTTTGATGTTTTGCATTCTTGGCGTTGGGTTTAATGGCTGCGCATTTTGTATATTCAAAACTATAACATTTATATCTTTTGTAAGAAATGTTGGGTGTTTTGATGCAAAAATAAATATCATCCGAACCCACTAACAATTTACACCTCAGAACATTGAAAAAGCATTTAAAACTCAAAAGCGAGCCAAGAATATTTAATTAACAGACATTCTTAAAACGCTCTAGAAAAATACTATCACGGAATGAAAAACAAGAGATTCCACGTATCAGTTTATTTTCAGCGCGCAATGGCTGATTATATCATTGAATGTGTTCTTTTAAATAGACGAGACCACCCTAATGTGCGTGGGCAAGGTACAGTCTACACCAGGGATAGGCAAACCGAAGTTTTGAAAGTTCCTGCCAGAGTTCAAATATTTATCTAGAAAGCAAACAAAAAGCATTTTGGAAACGGGAGCTAATAAATCTATTGCTAGAGTATTGACCAGAGTTTGTATTTTTTGTTATTTGGGAAAAGATTGGCCCTCATCATATTCATATTATTTGCATACCACAATGATAAAAAGGTGTCGCAAAACGGTTACAGCTAAGAACAATATTATGGACCCTGTTAGGGCACAGCAATATACGTTTATTATTTTAAAATTAAATATGGATTTTATTTTCATATCGACTTATGTTGCGATAAAGTTACTTGAGAAGAATGAGGTCACATTATCTGGAAGTAATGATAGATACGATTTTCAGCATGAGTGAGCAAGACAACACTATTCAAATGTCACTGTCGAGGAAACAGACACGTAAGGAACAATCTTTTGATGCGGTCAAGCGAAACTAATAATTTAAGTATTTGGCCTTTTAGGCTGCGTGTTTAAATACCCCAAACTCAAAGCATTTATTTGAAAAAGACCCGTGACAGGCTGCCTACAGTTCAGCCACAAACCTAATAACCGTTAATAATAATAAAAAAAAAAAGATTTACTTCAGACATAAAATTCCATATGCAAGGCAAGGTTTTTAGTAACAAGATTTTTTAATGAACTGTAGCTGCTCATTCCAAAATCGTAGAGCTCATGGAGAAGAATGGTCAAGAAACTCCATGGACACTCTTCTACCAAAATCATTATCCAATTAGAGTTATGTTATTTACATGGGCATATCTCATGCTTTGCAATACAAAGAATATATTAACCGCATATGATGAACGTTCTCAAAAATGTATTTTTATACAGATACTACTTTTCTATTGTACCTGTAACTCAAATATCTGAACACAAACCGTTGAGCGCCCCTGATCTACAGCCTTCTTGTTTACGTTATCTCGAAGTAAATGATTTCAGGGTGATACACGAGCACGTGCTGCTGTGGCTGTTACTGTAACATGTGCTACATTTACGTGCATTGAGTGTTTAGGTCTAGTGTACACTGTTCAGTGGCCTTGTTTATACGAAGTGGAGAATAATCCTAGCAGTATATGGTACTAATACAAGGTGTAGATTTGCATCCTCGTCAAAATTCAGGAGGTTGTCACAAAATACATAAATAATGAATATAAATTACGGTACCTAGTTGATTATTAATATTATACGCTGCTTTTTTTTGTTGTTTAAATTTGACAGTATTTCAGAATAACCCTCTTAACGTGGTTTAGGGAATATTAAATTATCGAATTAACGTTTGAGAATGTTTGCATGTGTGAAAGCATGGTTATAAGGCAAGGATCATCATTATCATCATTTCAGCCCAAAAGACGTCCACTGCTGGACATAGGCCTCCCCCAAGGTGTCGCCACATTGACGTTTTGGGGGGTTTTGCCATAATCGCCACGCTTGGCAGGCGGGTTGGCGATCGCAGTACGGTTGTTGCAAAAGCACAGAGAATGCTGCTGCCCATCCTCTGGCAAGTCCCTTAGTCGCCTCTTACGACACCCACGGGAAGATATGGGATGGTGCTATTCTTTATGTCCGACACCATACAGAGCAGGGCAAGGATCAGAGGGCAGCGTTTAAAACACGGTAATTCACACTTACCGATTTTCCTTAAATAGAAGAAAAAAATTACATACCCATTTTATTATTGATTCGGGTCAAGAATCACTAGCATAGTCACTTGACGAGGATTCAAAACAACAGCTTGTTTACAGAACAATCTAATTTTGTGTTAATACAGAACATACAGGATTGTCAGATTTTAGGAAATATATTTAGAATCTATTATCAATTTTAAGCTCATCGTAGCCCAGTGGCGAAAAAATACAAAGTGATGCTGAGTATGAGTGAGTGTCGGGGTTCCATCCCAGGGTCGAGAAAAGTGGGTTTTTCCACCAGGCATTTCTTAGTGTTGCCCAGGATATGTGCCCGGTTGATGGCAATAGGCTCGCTCCAACGCACCTTAGTCATGGGAGTTAAACATAACTGGCGAAATGTAATGTATGTATTTTGCAAACTAATATCCTTACAGATGAACACAGGCAATGCTTTTTAATTTGATTAAATTTTGTTTTTAATAGTGTCGAACAGACGAATTCTCCACATATGTATTGTGAGGCAATGGGTTTTTACGTTTCAAAATACTTTACTACACTATTGTAACAGAAAGTGCGTCTCATACACCATTGATTATGATTTGAAATCATAGTACCTACTCACATTTCAAAGACGGAAAAAGCCCTCAAAAACGGTGAAGAAAAACATCGTGAGAAAACCGGCATGTCTTAGTAATAAAAATTCGAAGACACGTGACATCTACCAACCCGCACTGGGCCCGCGTGGTGGATTACAGCCCACTCCCTCTCACAGAGAGGCCTGTACCCCAGCAGTGGGAACATTGTAGGCTGATGATGATGACGACTCACATTTCAATTTAAGTTTTAAAAAGTCTCTTAAAGGCCTAAATCTTGGGTACCATCTATCAACGTCACCAAGAAACGTATCCATGTTACACTAAAAGCAGAAGTTTAATGAGTTCAGGTATTTTGTAAGTTATCTGACGCTCGCAGTAATGTATCGCTCGAGTTTTCCACTTAAAGGGTAAATAGTGTTTCCTAAGTCACTTTGAGAAAGTTATATAGGTTTAGGATTTGAGGCTATAATACCCTTGTATACAAGCTACTGGAATTGCTTTACTTTAAAAAACTTGTATAATAGCCGATGTGTTATTACTAATTATGTCAAGTATTTCTTTGGAACGTGCAGCATCAATCAAAAATAAATAATTTTAAATTCATAACACACCCATTTTAAAACCCAGATACGATCTGCAGCAGTATGTTACTAGGCCAGGCTAAAATAAAAGTTAAAACGTATCACCACGTAGGCGGGGTGCGTATACGCACTGTACTAACGTTCTATGTACTACGTCATTGCTGAATTCCATAATTTATTTCCGTCTTATTTTCACGGTATGCTGAAACACACATGCTGTAACAAAGAATTGTATAGAATGAAATCAAGGATGGAATTACATAAACGACTAGGTGTGAAAATTCGTTACAGGCTGTTAAATGAAAATATTGGGTTATGCTCGCGGTTTCGCTCGCGTACCTATTAGTTGGAAATTATTCCACACATTATCCTAGAATGGCATAGGCTATATTTGATAAACCTTGCCTATCAAATATAGCCTATGCCATTCTAGGATAATGTGGCTTCCCATTAGAGAAAGAAATTTCGAAATTGGATTTGTGGTTCTGAAAATAATTCCCTCCGAACAAACGTAAAAAAAAATTAGTTAGTGTAAATTTATTGCCACTAAAAAAATGTTTTTTTAGTTAGTGTAAATTTATTACCATTGAGAAAAGGGTATTAATTAGTTTAATTCAACAATTTTCATATATCAGAATACAGTATTCCTTACAAATCTCATCATATCATCACGTATCTGCATAGTCCTCATGTGAGTTTGCCAAGATTTTGTCTGGACCTTAAAAGAGACTGTGACCTCTGAGTTTGTTTCGGCTGTTTCTTCTCAGAGTAGTCAGGTACGAAACACCGGCCCCATCTAGTTTAAAAAAATTGACGTGTAAAAGTGTTTGTAAAAACCTACTTGCAAAATAAACTTCATTTATCATTTATATGCCAAGCCTTTTCCCAACTTTATTGGGGTCAGCTTCCAGTCTTACCGGATGCAGCTGAATACCAGTATTTTACTTGGAGCGACTGCCTATCTGACCTCCACAACCCAGTTAGCACTGGGTAATATGAAAACCCCATATCTGACCTACTATATGAATGCTTTAACGACCCTCGCTAATGCTTCTCAGACATTTAAACCCTCGTCAAATCGGTAATGTAGCATAGACTACGAAGAATCTTAATGAGCATGGAAGGGCAGCTAACGGCCAAAACAGCTGTTAAATAACGGTAAATATCACGAATGTTTGGTTTTTATGAAAAAGTTTTACAGAAAGAGAAAATATTGGCTGTCTTTTTGATAAAATCTAGCCATGATTGTCATCAGCGTCAGAAAATATGCTCGAAGACAGTAACTTGTTGATTTCTACTGTTATAATTTTTCTGTTTACTTAACAAGTTTTGCAACTCATTCTAAAATTGCATTATGTCGCGTTACTATAAAGTAATTTGGAGTTGCCACACTCAGGCACACATCAAGCTATACATTTCCAGTATATCATGACCTCGCTTTGTATAAATTTCACGTACAATGAGAGATCCGCATTAACTAGTTATGGTATAGCTCGACTAGCCGTCGTGCACATATTACTACTGGTAGTGAGCTCAACTCATTTCTAGAGTTTTGACAGTCGTTACGAGTAGTCAAAATCCGCAAGTCTGACATCCAGTCTTCTCAAGGGGTATCGTATTACCCAGTTACTGGGTTCTAGAGGCCAGATAGGCAGTCTCTTCATATAAAATACTGATACTCAGCTGCATCCTGTTAGACTGGAAGCCAACCCCAATATAGTTTGGGAAAAGGCTTGGCAGATGATAAGTGAGCTCAACTACCCAGTATTCCTCAGACTACCATAGTAAAGTATCGTCACACACAAAGACTCTTTTGATGCAACCAGAAACAACAACAATAGACAAGCTGTCAAAGAAATTCTATGCATAACTTTCATTTCCAAACCACCGCCCCAATTAGTAAGGACCGTATGATCTGGTTAGCTCTGCCCCACAAACAACAGGAAGAGTCGTAAAGTTTTATCGATATGTGGTACGTGCCAAAAGCATGGTGGTTCCAGGTACCAATGTGGGAGCGAGCCAAGTCATGGTGGCGTCAGCTTCCTTAAACGAGCCGTTGAAGAATGTTTAGGTTTACGGTGGATCTTGTTACTTGTGGTCATGGTTTCCTGGTACCTTTGGGGACATTTGAATTTCAAATCTTCTATTAACTCTATTGCTATGAGGCCGTTTGATTGAAAATAGTAAAGGAGTGACAACAGCATTCCCATCTATGGACAATTAGTTTGCCAGACTTAATTGCATTGTAAATATTTTTCCCGGATTTTCGCTTCTATGAGCAGTTCAAAAGAATATCCAAATTCAACTTAAACGTTTATAAGCTAATAGGATAAAGATTGTCACATGTTCAAATATGAATGTTAAGAAAACACAATTTATTTGCAAAATGCCTGAAAATTGCTGCATCAAAAAATTGCAGGATGTTCCACCGTTTAGTTTCCTAAACCGCTCGCAAAACATAACTGCAAAATAAACACAACACGTAAAAATCATTCACAGTTTACAACAGTCACACAAAACATCGGAGGTCAAAACAACAAACTGTTGTATGCATAACGAATGTCCCTGCTATAGTGATTATTTTTACATTAAATTCACGAACATATTGCGATAAGGCAACTATTAGTTCTTTGTAAACAGCTTCTGGTAATAGGTTTTTTATTATATTGTTACTGTGAACGGCAAATATCAACGTTAGACATATAATAGTTTATGACTTACTCACGATCTTGTTATGTTGGTTTGGACTAGTCTTTGAAACGGTTTCGCTTATATATAAATCAGAGAAAAGTGCTCGCTGAAATCCCTCATTCCTTTTAAGAACCTAGACACATCGCAATCGCTTTCAAAGTGATTCGTGTTTCTTCATCGACTTTCAACAAGATATTATACTTGAATTTTGAAATTAGAATTCTCTGTCGTCGTTATCGTTGAGCTCGATGATCGTCTTATTAGTGTAGTGTCTTAATGAGCACAGAATCAGAGTAGCCACCGGATTTCTTCTTCTTTTGATAAATGAATTAAATTCAATTATGCATACATACATATATAAACATACTAGCTGCCCGGACAGATTCGTTCTGTCAAAGTGAATGCAATGCACTTTTCCTACCTACCTACCCAACCCTACCTACCTACTTATCTACCCTACTTACCTTCCTACCCTACTTTACCCTACCTACCTACCCTACTCTACCCTACCTACCTACCTACGCTACCCTACCCTACCTACCTACCCTACTTACCTACCTACCTACCCTACTTTACCCTACCCAACCCTACCTACCTACCTACCCTACTTTACCCTACCCAACCCTACCTACCTACCTACCCTATCTACCCTACTCTACCTAGGTAGGTAGGGTACCCTACTCTACCTAGGTAGGTAGGGTACCCTACCCTACCCTACTCTACCCTACCTACCTACCTACGCTACCCTACCCTACCCTACCTACCTACCCTACTTACCTACCTACCCTACTTTACCCTACCTACCTACCCTACCCTACCTTTCTCACCTTGGACTATGACTAACATTTCAAAACCAAAATCAGCCAAAACGGCCCAGCCGTTCTCCAGTTATAAAATTACAACGAAAAGTGGCATTGATTTCTATAATTTATATATAGATTGTGAGAACATCTTTAAATCAGCCCCATAAGCGTTGAAATACATTAGTTCATAGCCTTCTCATGACAGCTGGTATAATAAACCGTAATATAATAAATACAAGATATTATCATTATTATATCACCTCGCTTGGCAGATGTTCTTGATAAGTTTATTAATGAGTAATTTTATAACAATACTGTTCCCTACATCTTGCACACTTTGTTAACCTGTGTTTACAAAGAAAAACGATTGATTGATTGATTACCACAATCACTGCTGGTCAAAGTTCTGCTGGCCAACCATGACGTCATAAAGCAGTACTGTTTTAGTTTTATTTCAGTGTGGGAAAGAGACGGAGCAATACAGGATGTCTAGCGCCATCTCTTTCCTACACTGGAAAAGAAGTAAAACAATAATGTTTTAAGACGTCATGGTAAGCCACCTGATCAAATCTAGTAGAAATCCAGACTTCGGGCTGCTTTTTTCCCAACCTGAAAAACATTTCAGAGGCTTAGTGGTTACACTCTCTGTACCAGAACACCACGAAGCAGTCATGGTGACCATCAATAATGAAAATGCTACAAACAATCAGACATTCATTTTCCTCACGAGCTCTTGGGATTACGTAATGTTTATATTATTTAATGGTAATCGGTGCACGATAAACTCAATAATGTATTGCGACGTTTACTAGTTCAGAGTCAATTATATTGACCTAGTGTTATTTTTTATTGGATCCACTTGCTTAAACCTCCGACTTCTTATTAAAGGTCCTTGAAGTATTTGAAAAAACATTATATCCCGATTTCAAGGTACATAATTAACAACAAAATATAAAAAATGCTGCGTTTGAAGAATGACGGCGGCGGTACTCGCTCTTCCTCAGCACGCGTAGCATGACCACTATAGAAACGAGTTTTGTCTACGGAAGAATCGACATAATGACAGTAAGACAATGACAATGTGTCAGTTTGTCTATTCTTCCGTCGACATAGCCCGTTTCTACGGCGGTCATGCTACGCGTGCAGGCGATCGACACGAATCCATTAGAATGATAAGATTAAGAATAAGTAGAAAAATCCTTCATCATCATCATCATCATTTCAGCCGAAAGACGTCCACCGCTGAACACAGGCCTCCCCCTAAGTTTCGCCACATTCAAACCCTTAACAACGCCCAAAATATACTTGAACAGTTATGCAATCACAAACCAACTTTGTAGCATTCGTCACAGATCCAAAGCTTTCGCTCCCATTTGGACAAGTTTCCACGAAAGCTCAAAATTACGTCACAAAAAATGGCGCCTCGAATTCTCGAGAATCTCCCACATATGACACATCTCACATAACATCTCCCGACACACGTCACACATGAGATAAACGTCTAAACGATACGATACGTAAATGCAAATCTGATGTTTTCTTTGAAATAGTGCGCCCACGCAGAACGCGCGTCACTTATACTATTTTCACGGACATTACTCACTGGTGGCCTTCGCTATCTAATTGAAATACATAAAATTATACAGTGTAGAGTGACTTGGTGCAAAGCGTGCAATGTAGGGGAAGAAATGGCCCAGCTTTATAAATCATCGATATTACACTAACCGCTTTTTTTTCGAACTATGGACTGGCCCTTTAAAATTGCATTATTTTTAATTTTTAATTTTTCATGATATTGAAGAAAATCCTCCGGCTTTCGCAACTAAATAAAAAAAAATGGAATTGCGTATTTCATCGACAACAATTACCAAATTGGCAATAAATTAATACACACAGGTCACACTATTACGCCACCATATAAATTTATCGAATTTCAAGATTCATAAACAAAAAAAAAATATTACAAAGAAAATTAATAAAAAAAGTCGCGACCTTCGAAGTTTTTTTTAACTTACTGCTCTACACCTCTAGGACCTCAATAAAAAAGGTCCCATGAAAATCCGACCACTATAAACTTGTTTCCACTTTTTGAGTATTTTTTGTCTAATTGCGCTCGACTACTTACTTTGTATTTTACTTTACTGATTTTTTTATTGTTTTCAGGTAAGCATGTCTATAACCTCACCACTGGCGTCCTGGTAACGTGAAAAACTTAGTTATAATAACCAAACATAATTATTTATCTCTTTGAACCATCTGAACTTCTAATTCTTATTTGTATAAAATTTCGGTACAAAAATATCGTCTAAGGCCATTCTATTCATAATTTTCAATCAAAACAATGCAATAAATATGTTTGGCTCTGTTATAGTAAAAAAGAACAGACGATGGCAATTCGCCCATCGAAGCAAATATCTGTCACAGTGTTTCGCCATTTGCTATCTAGATGGAACCTGCGCCAAATTAACATACCACCCAAAAGATCTTTAGAAATAAAGGGCATGCTGCGTTAGTCTTACTGTGTAAAATAATCAATTAATACGATACCTTCTGCATCTTCGCCAAATGACCTCGTCATCATCATCAGCAGCTCTTGTCCCGTATTACTAGGGGTCGGCGCAACACGATTTTTTCTTCCATTCTGTCACGCAATCATTTACACCTTTTTCTTGCATATCATACCTCATACAATCATTCCATCGTTTCCTTGGTCTTCCTCTTCCTCTCCATCCAACAACATTTATATTCATGACTCGGTGATGTCAAATCGACATCGTATTCGAATATTATTATTCATGCGCCATACTAGGATATTTATCCTACTAACGTCCGTAGCTCAAAACCCTGAAGACTTGCATATGGGAATTCTGCTCTCAGTACGATTATTTGCCAAATTGCCAATCTTTCTCTATGACTGAATAAAAAAAGTCGCGACCTTCGAAGTTTTTTTTAACTTACTGCTCTACACCTCTAGGACCTCAATAAAAAAGGTCCCATGAAAATCCGACCACTATAAACTTGTTTCCACTTTTTGAGTATTTTTTGTCTAATTGCGCTCGACTACTTACTTTGTATTTTACTTTACTGATTTTTTTATTGTTTTCAGGTAAGCATGTCTATAACCTCACCACTGGCGTCCTGGTAACGTGAAAAACTTAGTTATAATAACCAAACATAATTATTTATCTCTTTGAACCATCTGAACTTCTAATTCTTATTTGTATAAAATTTCGGTACAAAAATATCGTCTAAGGCCATTCTATTCATAATTTTCAATCAAAACAATGCAATAAATATGTTTGGCTCTGTTATAGTAAAAAAGAACAGACGATGGCAATTCGCCCATCGAAGCAAATATCTGTCACAGTGTTTCGCCATTTGCTATCTAGATGGAACCTGCGCCAAATTAACATACCACCCAAAAGATCTTTAGAAATAAAGGGCATGCTGCGTTAGTCTTACTGTGTAAAATAATCAATTAATACGATACCTTCTGCATCTTCGCCAAATGACCTCGTCATCATCATCAGCAGCTCTTGTCCCGTATTACTAGGGGTCGGCGCAACACGATTTTTTCTTCCATTCTGTCACGCAATCATTTACACCTTTTTCTTGCATATCATACCTCATACAATCATTCCATCGTTTCCTTGGTCTTCCTCTTCCTCTCCATCCAACAACATTTATATTCATGACTCGGTGATGTCAAATCGACATCGTATTCGAATATTATTATTCATGCGCCATACTAGGATATTTATCCTACTAACGTCCGTAGCTCAAAACCCTGAAGACTTGCATATGGGAATTCTGCTCTCAGTACGATTATTTGCCAAATTGCCAATCTTTCTCTATGACTAGTATTTCGCAAATCCATTTTAAACATCAAACTACTTATAATTCAAAAACAAAAGTTATTCGACAGTCAATTGCCTTTTTTTTGCAATGGTATTCCCAGGTCTTCTTTCGAGGCTGGCTTCTGCTTAACCGAACGATCCAAACTCAAATTCAAACTCAAAGCATTTATTTCAATTAGACCATTACAGGCACTTTTGAAAGTCAAAAAACAAAAAAAAAACGCGAAGCTATAGTCCCAGTCAAAAGACATAATAACTTGTGAAAGTACTGTAGTTGCCCATTCCAAAGCGTAGATCTCTTTGGAGAAGAATGGGCAAGAAACTCCATGGACACTCTTTTAAATCAAAATATGTTACAAAATCTTGGTTACATCATTTGTGTTGAGAATTACTAGTATGTGAAAATGTAGAAATACGGGCAAGTTAAGAGCGTCCAGGGTAAAAGACGAAATCAATAGTGCTAAAATAAAATAATTTTTCTTTCAACTACGCAGTAATGTTATCATTAATCACTACAAAACCGATCACAAAGTTAAATAAAGTTTAAATTTGGAATTAAATTTACCACAGAGGTTTAATGCCTCCTATTAAGTTTAATAAAATGTATACATTAGATCAAAAAGATACTGGCTGAAAGTAAAAATCGGCTGGATAAAATTGACTTGCTGAAAAAAAAAAAACAAATGGCGCGCATTTTGTACCATTGCAAAACTTTGATACTTCTTATTTACCAAATAAAAAGGTAAAAAATCAAAGAATTTGAGAGCGATAGCGACTCCAGAAAATATAAAACAGCTGCAAATGAAGTTGTTAATAACCTTTCAAAAACTGCACTTTTAGTAATTATATGTTTGAAGGGAAGATGAATTAAACTTTGTTTCATTAACTTGAGTTTTTATTTTGAGTAGGTATATTTTGTCAGGGTAGTTGAAAGAAAAGCAGATTACGCACCTCGATAAAGTGAGTAATGAATGCACTCGTGATAATTTAGTGCCCTCGCATGCGCTCGGGCACCAACATAACACTCATGCATTAATGACTCACTTTGCGCTCGATGCAACAATCTACTAAAAATAAACCGTGACAGCAAAGAGATGACCAGTCACAACTGACAGCGCCCGTTCACGAACATCACGCATGTATCAGCCATCATTCAACTCAACCATATTGAAGGGAACTAAATGCTGTAGATGTCTTGAGTGTAAGGCCAGGCAGGGGCAAAAACAGAAAAACTAAGCGACAACACGCTAAGAGCACCCCCTGCGGGGTACGAGCCTCGGCTTAGGGCGTCACTGGGGGAGTGCAGCAAAGGGACAGGCTGGATCTAAATGAAATCATTATATCCCTCTGCTAATTTGCAAGTTGGAGGCTATCGGTATTCGAGGTGTACCACTTGATCTTTTTAAAAACTATCTTAGTAATAGGACACAGGCTGTAAAAATCGGTAATAACCTTAGCGCTAAGCTTAATGTTAGTTTCGGTGTACCTCAAGGATCAGTACTTGGTCCAACACTATTCTTGATTTATGTTAATAATCTCTGTAACATTGATTTGCCCGGTTCAAAAGTGATCACTTTTGCTGACGATACTGTAATCATATTTCAAAAAAAAACATGGAGTGATGTCAAATCGTCGGCCGAGTATGGTCTTAAAAAAATAATTGAATGGCTGGATGGCAATCTGCTTACATTAAATCTTAAAAAAACAAACTTTATAACATTTAGTATAAAGAATAATTTGCAACCTGCCGACTTTAGTTTAAAAGCTCATTCCTCGAATTGTTCTGCTGCAAGTATTTGCGGGTGCCCTGTCTTATCTCCTAGTAAAAGTATAAAATACCTTGGAGTTGAGATCGATGAAAATTTAAATTGGAAACAACATATTCATAACCTAAAATCTCGCATTCGTAAACTTATACCAATTTTTAAAAAAATAAGAAACTTAAAAGACAAAGCGACTAACAAAACTGTCTATTTTGCACTGTGCCAATCGATAGTAACTTATGGTATCTCTGCCTGGGGTGGTGCTAGAAAAAGTACTCTTTTGAAAATAGAAAGGGCCCATAGATGTATTCTAAAAGTGATTAATTTTAAAAAATTTAGATATCCTACAACTGCGTTGTACAAAGAGTTTGAAATCTTAAATATTCGCCAACTCTTTATCAAAAAAATAGTCCTGAGACAACATTTCTCCGGAAAACCTGTTTCCAAATCCCTCAGAAGAGTGCATGAGGTATATGACGTCCCAGCATGCAAAACCGTGTTTGCACAGTGTTTTTCTTATTTCTTGGCTCCTCTATTGTACAATCGCATAAGTAAAATTAAACCTCTTAAAGATATGACAAGATTTGTGTGCGGAAGGGCTCTGGATGAGTTTCTGAGCAACCTGGATTATGAACAGACTGAAAAACTTATGCAAATATGTCAGTAATTATTTAATAATAAATATATATTTTATTGTATACCGATAAGTTCTAAATACGTTTATGTAAAAATAAAAACATTGCATGAATATAATAATATGTAAGTTATATATATAATTATATACACTATAAAGTAATCATTATAAATTGAAGATAAGTACACAAACATTATTTTTTATTATAAATATATATATATATACACGTCCAGTAAATACATTACATTTTTAAGCTATGCTCTTACTTTTAGTTTTATTATTTTAGTTTTAGAAACACCGTTTTTTAAGTGTTTTATGTGATTTTTGACACGCTTGTCTTACTACAAACTCAAAACAAACATTGTTTGTGATAAAAATCTAGATTACATTGATATAACATTAGTAGTTCCATTGTCTGATTTCTTTGCATATACTACTTGTTTACGCTAAGCTTGTAACTCGTTACCGTCATCTATGATTCACAGCAAAACAAAATGTATTTGGTAAAAAGTGTCTTAACGTGTTTACATTATGGCGACTATTGCATGAGCAAGAATCTTACCTTGCCGTAACACAGTCCTTGACTAGCACGGGAGGTAAAAAACTTTTCTCTGTATACCGTCATCGGGCATTTATTATTTTGTCAATTATGTGAACCATTGCTTTACTTGTGATAGCGTTACTATAATTTAACTGTTCTTCTACTCCACTTGCTACTTGTTATAGATAAGTAATTCTAACTTAGTGTAGTTGAACGTAAGTGAGTGTGCCCTATACTATGTAAATAATATGTATTACCGGTGTACTGTAACCTAAACTTATGGCCAATAAACTTATTATTATTATTATATTATTATTATTATTATTATTTAGGGGCTGATTTAAAACTACAGGCTCAGCATCGCGAGCTGGGTGGGATGGAACCAATTGACACGAGTTATGTACCATTTAAATAGATTCCATATCAACCAAACAGTAAGCAACTCCATCGAGACCACCAATGAAACCATTCCATCAATAGCTGTCATCAGCAATTAATCACCCAGCCAGTGCTAGTTCATTTCACACTAGTGCGACAAACGTGTCACATTCTTGACTTGTCCCATTGAGATCAATTCAGTGCTGACATCATCTGCCGGTGGTTGCCTAACACCTATTAGTGTAGACATTGCTTTTCCAATTGCCACTGTGAGGCCATATTCATACGCAATGTGCTTGATAGTATTTGCCTTTGCAATCGTTAATTTGATATTTATAGGACTGGTAACTTCGTTGGCCTTTACTTAGAGTTTTAAGAAGCTTAATAACTTGAAGTCCTACAATATTTTTAAATTTTTATCTTGGCGTGTCGATGGCAATCTAAATTGTGTCGGCCCAAAACTAAAACTCTAGTTTGACGCCTTCAGTAGCGTTCATCAATTCTTGTAATGAAAAAACAACACAAAAATTTTAACTTGAAGGTACATTTGGCAATGACGCATTTAACATTCTCTCGTTCTTTGTTTTTCAGCCTTTAAAATCTAATATATCTCCATTAAACTTATTTTCATTTTCTACATGTTTATTATTGTATATCAAAATACAGAAACGATTATTAAAATAAGTAACCTTTCTGGTAACTATATTTTCGAGCCGTTTGGGGTTGAAACTCTGGGGCCATGGGGTCCGAGTGCCCAGAGCCTTTTTAAGGAAATTTCGAAACACCTAGTTGACGCTTCCCGTGACCCAGGAGTTGGCTTTTACTTTGGCCAGAGGCTAAGTATTGCCATTCAACGTGGCAATGCTGCCAGTCTCTTGGACACATTACCAGCTCACAGCGTTGAGGAGGAGTTTTTTGACGCCCTTTGATGGTTTATTTTAGTTATTTAATTTATTAGTTTGTTAATCGTTGTAGTGTTAAGTATTTTTTTATTATTTTATAAATAAGTCCTATCTATTCCGAAAAAAAAAATAGTTATTAATTCCGTATTTTTATACGGAAACAGAATTACTAATATTTGAGTTCCAGTCATTTGTGTTATCGAGTGCTTCAACATTTTGAGTCATTCGGGTCGCGTAAACTGCCACTGTATAATAATTTGTACTAATTTTATATACACTAACTATATTTACCACTTGTAACACAATTATAATGAATGTTATAACGTCTCCAGCAAAAACAGATGTTTTGCTAATATGCAAGAATTTTGAGATTAGTGAATACTAGTACTTTAATGTGTATTCATATGCTGCAGTGAAGTTAACTTAGATATCACAATCTATTGAATAGATAAAAATCATAAAGACACGCTACAGAAGTCAACCGATAGTCAATAAATATATTTCTAATCTAAACTAATATTATAAAGAGGAAAGATTTGATTGTTATTTAGGGTCCGGCGCAGCATGTTTTTAACTTCCATACGTCTCTCTCTATTAGTCGACCTGTCAGTAGTTACTCCCTTTCTAGCTAAATCTTCTTTAGCGCAGTCCAAATACTCTTATAACCTTCGTATAGGAAAGATTTGATTGTTTGTTTGCATTAAATAGGCTCCGAAACTACAGGTCCGATTTGAAAAATTCCTTCAGTGGTATATAGCCCATTTATCGAGGAAGGCTATAGGATATATATCATCACGCTACGACTAAAAGGATTGGAGCAGCAATGAGAAATGTTGCGAAAACGGGGAAAATGTGACGCAAACGAAGTTGCGCCGGTCAGCTAGTATATTGATAAAACTTGATATCGCCATTCTATGATACCATTGTTTTTAATATTGTTAGATAAAGACCGCAGGGTTTTCCCTAACATTTAAAAACAACATGGGATTCCCCGAAGAGACAATTATGAAGACGGCAGAGTTAATCTATTTGCTAACAAATTCGGCTGATCTCATTGAGCTACTATTTTAATCTTATTTCAGTGTAAGAAAAAGATAGAGAGAGACAGATGGACCTTAACGGCAAGAACGTTAAGCTCCGGTTGACAATGACCTGAAAGCCTGACAACCAGTCTTACCATGGGTATTACCCAGTTCTAACTGGATTGTGGAGGTCAGAGATGCAGTTGCTGCATACGGTTAGACTGGAAGCTGACCCCAACATAGTTGGAAAGTTAGGCGGGTGATGAGTAGACCCCCAGGACCAACAAGCCGAAATCTAACCCACGTGAAAATAAAACTGGCTCTCCTTGTATCCACTTTTTTAATTCCTGCTAGTATTTTAAAAATAAATCAAATCAAAAACATTCCAATAACTTAAATTAAAAACAAGTTTATCTTACTAGTCACTCACATTGCTCCGTGTCTAATGACGTCACCGCTCACCTCACTGTGATTGCACAGATGCGCCGGCGCACCGCATCGACCCACTTTGGCGACATTGGACCTAGCCGATGGACTACATACACTACCACCATTGTGTAAAGCTTTTGTTGACAGTGCAAAGAGGTTATGCTTTATTTTATTGAATTTGTGATACATAAAGTTGCCCTTTTAATGTACTGGTTTCGATTATTTAAAGGTTTCTGTGGACTAAGTGCCATTTATTCCTCTTCATTTTCCTGCCCTCGTTCCAATTTATTTAGGGTCGGCGCAGCATGTGTTCAACTTCCATACTTCTCTATTAATCGACCTCTCAGTAGTAACTCCGTTTCCAGCTAAATGTTCTTTAGCGCAGTCCAAATACTCATATAGCCTTCGTTATTCATGCTTAAACATACCTTAAATTTCCTCACAAAATTTTCCTCATTCCTCCATATAATATGTGATATTCTGGAGTCATATTTATTTCGTTTCAATGTCCGAAGTTACCATGTCTTTGAAATCATAATACCGTCCTTGAATGTTTTGAAAACAAAAGCCAAAGCTTGCTTGAGAGCGAAAGCTTTTTCAGCAGACCACTTTGTCTGCATCAGACATCTAGTTTGACAATCATCATCATCATTTCAGCCCAAAAGACGTTCACTGCTAGACATAGGCTTCCCACAAGCGTCGCCACATTGAAATTTTGGGGGGTTTTGCCATAATGGCCACGCTTGGCAGGCGGGTTGGCGATCGCAGTACGGTTTTTACAAAAGCACAGAGAACGCTGCTGCCCATTTTCTGGCAAGTCCTTTAGTCGCCTCTTACTACACCCACGGGAAGATATGGGATGGTGCTATTGTTTACGTCCAACACCATACAGAACAGTTTTACAATGTTACCAATGAATCAAAAAATCTAATCAAAAACACATGGGAACTCTATATGTAAAAATAACGTCACTAAAATTTTCTTTTGTTTCAACAATATTTTTGATCACTTCATCCTACCAATAAAACATACCGTAAGCAGTCATTAAGCTTATCCTTAATATATTTATAATCGCTATTAAGTCATTTATTGCTGTTTGATTCTAAAAGAAGATAATATGAAATTATATCACAACAATCCTGTATTGTTTCCTTTCCCTTTCTTTATCATACAAATAAGTATGTTTATCTCCTTCGCTCCTAGAATTGATGAGGTATTTAATTTCAATATTAGCTCTCGTCAATTCTTAGTCGTTAAGTGGTTCATAAAATTTATTGGTCATTATTTTCAGATGATGTTATGTGTTCAAGGCATTTATTGTTTACAGTGTTTGTTTTTCTCTTTTTTATTTCAATGTCTTGATCTATTTTCGGTTCTTGAATGAATTGGGTTTACCAGACCGAACCAGTTTCATCTCTATTGTATGTTTTTTTTAGTAGCTTCAAAAAAGTTGTTTTATAGACTGTGCAGTGGTCATCTTCCCGTGCTTTAAACTCTTTATTGGACAAGTTTTTATGATCTTTGTTTCCATTAAATCGACGACAACACAAAAAAAACCGTTATGTCTTACTCACCAAAAAATGCATCTAGACTCGTACCCACGCAGTAAATTCAGCTTAATCTGACAAAATAATTAACTATTTTATACGGCAGTAATAAATAAAATAAATTGGCTAAACGAATATTGACATTTTATTGCTTGTTCAGACGTCTGCAATGAATACGACCTCGTTGTCATAAAGCTTAAACTAAATAAAAATAATATCTGGGCCAGCTTACGGTTAGCCAATTGCACCCAATATCTAATTATATTCATCCAAGGTTTGCTG
Source organism: Cerastis rubricosa (assembly GCA_949152445.1). Taxonomy (NCBI): domain Eukaryota; kingdom Metazoa; phylum Arthropoda; class Insecta; order Lepidoptera; family Noctuidae; genus Cerastis; species Cerastis rubricosa. The sequence continues at coordinate 3,874,108 of OX424529.1, read as the reverse complement.
ATGAAGTGCGAAGGCCGCAGGACCTGACTCATGGGCTTCTGAATGTAATATGGAATACCGTTTGACTTTAATTCTAAGTTCATGAAGGACCCATAAATCTTGTTCTTCTATCCGGCTTTAAAAATGTTCGCAATTTACCAAGATTCTATGGTAGACAAGTATTGGAAATAAAGTGATGCTGAATTGATTTTCTTATGTTGATTTTAACAGTTCAATAATTTATCTGAAGCTGAACACAATAAACTAGGTTTCGAAATTAGTCCGGCAGAACGATAAAACATTTCATCAAGTAGTCAGTCTATCACAAGCTCCTTGGTAACCAGAGCAACGTATAAAGAAACCAAATCTGTTCTTAATTGAGAAACCACTAAAATAGACCCGATAATGACTAACTCGTACTTTTGGAAACCTTATTCTAAATCACTTCACAGTTCAGTTGTTACTATTCCTTTTGCAAAGCCCAGTGAACTGAGAGCCGTCCTAATTAAAGAATAGTCTCTTGATTGAAGAGCAACTTAGAGAAGATATAAAAACAAAAGCTATCTAGACCAGTATACCGCCCACAGAATAACAACTGGCGTAGGGAAGGTCTCGGCAAAGTGATATTATTAACGATGACGGTGGTGTACTAACTGGCTTGTGAAGGTCAGATAGGCAGTCGCTCCGTGTAAAATATAGCTGCACATATTCATCTGCGCTGTATGGTGTCGGACGTAAAGAATAGCACCATCCCATATCTTCCCGTGAGTGTCGTAAGAGGCGACTAAGGGACTTGCCACAGAATGGGCAGCAGCGTTTCCTGTGCTTTTGTAACAACCGTACTGCGATCGCCAACCCGCCTGCCAAGCGTGGCGATTATGGCAAAACCCCCCAAAATGTCAATTTAGCAACACTTGGGGGAGGCCTATGTCCAGCAGTGGACGTCTTTTGGGCTGAAATGATGATGATGATGAAGATATTCATCTGCATCTAGATAATAAAGGCCGACCCCAAAATTGTAGGAAAAAGGCAAAGGATAATGACGATAATGGCAAAGTCAAAATTAAATATGTATTTGATTGGCAAAAGCTGTTGCAAAGCTTATATCCTACTGACAAGTATTGCAGACATACAAAACTCATTTAAATTGATTGCCACTTGTCTAGGCCTACAGCTCACAGAGAACATTATTATTTTTGGAAACATTAAAAAAAATTGACACTTATCACCATCGAGATACTAAAGAGTAACGATAGGGGAAAAGCGGTCACTCTTCTATAGCATTCGTAGATTTAAGTTTTTAAACTATCATTAACTATGAAAACGGAATATTTACCATGTTTACTATTTATTTTGAGTTCCCAATATTCATGATCACAGATAAACTGACGTTATTGCGGGTGGGTGCTTATGAGCAGACTAATCGGTCTACCTTGATTCTTGTTAGTTTTTAGGGTTCCGTACCCAAAGGGTCAAATGGGACCCAATTACTGAGACTTCGCTGTCCGTCTGTCTGTCTGTCACCAGGCTGTATCTCATGAACCGTGATAGTTAGCCAGTTGAAATTTCTACAGGTTATGTATTTCTGTTGATGCTATAACAACAAATACTAAAAACCAGAATAAAAAATATCTCCCATAAATAGTGATATTTTTTCCTCGTCTTTATAAATAATGGTACGGAACCCTTCGTGCGCGAGTCCGACTCGCACTTGGCCGGTTTTTTGCATTCTTACATTTATAACGAGAAGAATAGCAGTGTTTATCTTTTTAATGACTCTCTTTAAGTTAGTTATTTCTATGTCTGCGACCGCGTTAGTCAGCGACAGTGAATGTATTCGCTGACGACTATTTAACAGGTTTTCTTACATCTCAATCGGATGACGTGTGTTCTAAGTTCTAACAATAGACTGCATTCGCAATTCTGAGGAATGCTGTAAATTAGAATGTTCTATAATGAGAAAAATGTGCAGACAACTGACGTAGGAAATGACGGTGACGTATTGAATTTAGAAATACAACTTGACGCCCATGCGAGTAGCAGATAGACAGGAAATAGATTACTGCAGGTAGTTCAAAAACATTTATCGGAGGGATGGCTATAAGAGTTGGACTAGACTAAGGAAACGGTGGATGGACTGTGTGATAGACGATTATGGCTAGAAAAGGACTCAGTGGCGACTAATGGAGAAGTATTGAAGAAGAAAACATTATCATTAACACTGTAAACAAAAAACTGTGTAGAGATATTTATTATGTATTTAGTAGAAAAAAATGCTGCATAAAAAGATGTAATAGAGAGAGCTGACACAATGTTTTGCCGCATCAAAAATGTTTAAGGTTCTTTATTCTGAACGATGCCATCTTCATCTTTCTTTGATCAACAAACGCCTACGAAGCTTACTTACTCACTTAGCTCTCCAAATGATTGCTAAAGGATAATTAACTCGTCGTATAGACATAAAACAATCCTAAAACAACTTTTCATCATACGCCTACATAACATATTTTTATTAATCTTATAATGTTACAATTATCCCAATAAAAACTAACTATATACATTACAACAATTAAAAACTAGGAAATAAAATAACTAAACTAAAAACGAATTGTAAGAGGGTATCAAAAAACTCATCAACGCTGTCAGCCGGTAATGTGCCCAAGGGACAGGCGGCGGTGTATGGCAACACTTATCCTCTGGCCAAGCCAGAGCTACATAATTACGATTTAAAAGCTCCCTATTAAATGTCAAGCGACAATTTTATAATAATAATGATAAAGCTGAGAACTAAAATCTAGATCATGATGGGAGTTCTGCGAACCTTGATAACAAATATGTTCTAAAGTTTATTGAGCCATTAAACTAAAATATATCTTACGTTGCTCAATGTGTAGACGCATACAAGATGCAAATACTAGTTACAAATGAGAAACAGACAAACCGACTAGACGGTGTTTGGTGCAAAGTATAAGAGACCTCAGGTGTTTTTAAAATTCAAATCAAACATCAATGAAAGGATATGATGATAATATTATCATATTAACAAAAGAAAAGGTTGAAAGAAAGTGTTTAACAAAACTCAACAAAAATCGCCTTTCTATTAATAAAAGACACAGACATTCATAGAATTTTATTACATGGAATATTTAGAATGGCTTTTATCATAATGATCCCTAATTGCAGCTAGTATATTGATGAAAATTTAAATCTGTCTCACTCTCTCTGTCTGTCTAGTTACACATGTATTTCATGATCTGCCTACAAATAAAGGCAATTGCTCATTCTATTCGATGCTTTGGCTGAAGGAATCCATCACTTAGTACGACGATTACACATTGACGTGCCTTTTCAAATGGTACTTAGAACTAATGAAATACATATTATTTTCATTTGTATTATAATATCATCAACAACCCACCTCAATACACATCTAAGTGCATCCACACACGTCGTCGCAAATCTTTTGCTTTACACTCATTTTGAGAAACCAATTGCGTTTGCCAGTACACAATGACCGATGGCATTGGCACGCCAGCTAAAATGTCTCAATTGTTTAACTGATACTAAATGCTCTGTGGCTATTCCTAGCCAACTAGATATAATCATGTCAGGTGTTCCGGAGTAAAGGATGAGGATATTAATTCAAATGTTGATTTCAAAGTGGTTCATGCATCTATTGCTTAATAGCACGTGTTTCGAAGAAACTGACTCATTGGTTAGAATACAAACATATTCTGAAGTGCATCTACACGATGATATACAAGTTACACACAAAACTAGAGAAATATGATGACGAGCTGATGGACGCTACTGACTCAATTTAAATCGTAATCAAAACGCATAAGGAGAAGGACAATAGCTTCGATCAATAATATTAATCGAAGGACAATAGGCAAAAACCAAAAAAAAAGAAATAAGTATATACTGTATCTAAAATTACACGCGGCAGTATCAATTCCTTCAACAATATACCAGAGATCCGAAACATACAGACTCCCAAAGAGATTTAAAAGACTTATAGAGCGGACACTGGCAATATTTTCTTGCAAAAATTTTGATCCTGAATATTTTCCATTTTGACACAGCAATACTACTGACAAACGGGAGTATGACACTAGAAAGACCGATTTGTTACTAAGTAGTAACAAGTTTGACACAACATTGGATTACGATTTTATTCGCCTTGTCCCGCCTATCGCTCGTAAGTATTTGAATGTCTGTGCAGAATCCGAATAGTTTAAAAAAAATGCCATCGTATCCTGCCAGTTAACATTCAATGATAAACAGCCCAACATAATTTCTATCATCCTCAATTAATAAAAACCCACTAGTAATTTGTACCGACAAAAACGAAAGAAATAAATATAGATTTAGATATCACAGACGAGTATATACAACAATAAATCATAAACGTATCACACGGAAGCTTATGAACCGTGTTGTTATTAATTGGGACTAAATATAGCGTTTAGTTAGCCATTGATTTATTTTAACTTGGGTACGTTCACCTATGTCTTTATTTGAACGTTATTTTATCGTTGCTTCTTTAAATAGAGCTGGTAGTTGATCGTAAATTTATTTCATAGGTGGGATGTCGTTATAGAGATTTACTTTCGTTATATTCTGATAGTTTTGGTTATACTCGTATTCTGGACAGTTAGACTTTTCGTTTAGACCTCTATCATTATTATCGGCAGCTTTGCTAATTTTTGTTTCATGTCTAGACACTAATTTTTCTCCCTTGTCTGTCATAGACAATGCTGTGCCTCTATACCTTCATCATAACTCGACTGCACAGTTGGCGCAGTGGATGAGCGTTCGACTGCTGCGCTGCGTGTCGCGGGTTCGATTCCTGCACGGAACAAATATTTGATGGCCTACAGATAGTTATTCTGGGTCTGGCTGTTCGTGTATGTAAGTTTAAATGTTTGTAAACGCACCCATGATACAGGAGAAATTCCTAGTGAGGAGCAAAGCTTCAAAAAAAAAATGTCTAGACACCAAAGTTTCTCCCTTGTCTATCATAGACAATGCTGTGCCTGTATACCTTCATTATAACGTTTTTGACATTTCAAGCAATTTTAAAGTTAACTTATAGGTACTGTCACTTATGGGATAACTTCGTGATTATTATTTATTGTGAGTTTCCGTAGATGACAGTGTAAGTTTAGTTATCAACCGTGAAACCTTAAAACAGTGAATTCTTAAGTTATTCCTACGAATCTTTTACTTTGATTGTTTGCACGTCTGTCTTGAAAACAGTAATTTCATCTCTTATTTCAATTCGTCACCTATCACCGTGATCTGCTTCATTGCATTCCTTTTAGTACTAATTAAAATGTCACACAATCATAACGTAATTAGAATTAGTTCATTTAACTTCAGTCAAGTGAAGTGATATTTCACTTCGGCTGCACTAAATCAATTAACCATTAACGCGTCAATTAACGGTTACTTAATCTACGATCAAACGTTATAATGATGAAGAATTTTACGGTACGTCATAATTAAGATTTGAAATTGGAATGGTGTCATTTTATAGTTTGACAGTTGTTGATAGAGTGAAAGCTTTTAAATTAAATGTTAAAAGAAGTTTTGGGATAGACCATCAAGATCATAATGATGTTTGATTGTTGTAAAGAAAATGGTGTGATAAAATTGTAGAACTTTAAGAACGAACTTAACCTTCATGTACATCTATTCGAAAAACTAAAGACCTGGATTTTCTACATCATCTTCCAACGCTACTAATAGAATAGCTATGAATCTAAACGTAACTAAAAACCTTTGCTCCATGGTTCCAAACGCAAAGAAAACGTTTATCATAACCACAATAACCAACATAAATTACTGCATAGACGTAACCAATCCGTTACTAAAGGCAAATAAAGAAAATACTCATTGATAAAAATAAATAGTATCCGAGTTGCTAAGAGCATAAATATAGAAGTAAAAACCGGCGCAATGATCGCTGAGAAATTGATTTTGTTTCCAACCGAATGGTTAACGGGTTTAAGACATGCGAGAACAGCGATTAGGTCGGAGAAGAGAAAGGAAAATAAACTTTTTTGCAAAAAAAAAAGCGACTTCCAAAAAGACTAAATGAATAAATAACCCCTTATCCGTGCTTACTGGTCCGATACCAGTAAACACGGAAATATGGGAGTAAATACATGAAAAAAATAATTCTGAAAGAATACATAACCACCTCCTTTTTTAGAAGTTGTTTAAACATAACAATAATAGTCAAGGGAAAAAGAAAATCGATTCGTGTCTTTGCAAGTCTGTTGTTATTTTTTTGCCCAGGGTCAGACCAAAAAATCCAGGGGAGTCCAAAAGCTCGTAGGGTTCGACGATATCTTAAAAATTGCGGTATGAGAAACTCCTCTATGAGGGATGCACAGAACCGGAAAGTTTGGCAGAACGAAGGTCGAGAAGAAGAAGAAGCCTGCCAGCGGTGGGTGTATCAGGGCTTAAATGATGATAATGAAGTAAGAACAACAGAAACCACGTCGTAAATATGAACCTGAGTGATTATATAAGTATAAGATTACAGGAGTATAAGCAAAAATGGATGGACTGTGTGAAGGATGATATGGCAAGAATGGAGGTGTCTGATGAGATGACAAATAATATAGAAGAATTGAAGAAGAAGAAATGCTGAGCTGACCCTAAAAATTGGGTTAAGAGCAGGAGGATGATGATAGTGTTGAAACTGAGAAATCAAACGAATTGGCTGTTTATTCAAGGTTCTCGAATTTATCTATGAATCTGGCAATCTGAGCAGAAAACGAGATTTTTCTTGGTCAACCGTTTATTTATTTCATAGTTGAAATAAATAATCGGTTAATATCGCTAGTGGTCATCCGAAATATCAACAAGGCAGCAGAACAAATTAAAAAAAAAAAACTAAATAACTTTCCGCCCACGCGTTCCGTCTGCAACATGCACCAACAATCGTTATGCAATTACGGCCGATGAATTCGACCATGATCTTGATCCCATTCGATTCGATTACACTGTCAATGACGATCACATGTCCGTTTCGATCAATCGATTTTTATTGCTTGTTTATCGGACCATTGTTTGGTGTGTCATTTATTCGATGATAGTTTATCGATGTTTTGAAATGTTCTCCGATGTATGGTGAATCGATTATTTCTGGTATGTGTGGTATTTTATTGTATTCCATTTATGCGTAAGGAGATTATGAGTTATGAAAGAAATTCAATTGTATTTGTGATTTACCTCTAAAGTTCACCAAGCGTAAAAACCCAACTTCTACTTCTTGAGCCACTTATCCATAATGTATGAAAGTGAAGATGCTGGCTGGCCATGATCTTGCCTCATCTTGTTTCGCGTTGCCATTCACAACCGTATGTATATATGACGTATTGTCTGTACCGTATTATCATGTAAAATTCACTATTTAAATTCACCGTACGGCGACGAGGACGCTGATAGAATTGTAAGCGGAAATGGCGTACAGTATATGTATTGTATCTTCGTACAAGTTGTACAAGATGTCTGTGTGTTGATCGAAGATTTCTATAACGCTACTAAATTAGGCCAGAGGCCAAAAGTGTTATTGGTATTTCCCATCAGAAATTTCTCAGTAGCTGCCATGCAGGCTGGATTTGTACACCATTGATGGCAATAGAGTCCCCCTATTACACGGGACTGAAACATAGCTGGTGAACTGTGGGCTTACTGTTAGGTATGAGTACACCTCTGCGATACCCGAGATAACAAGCAGGCGTAATGTTAAGTTATGTAAATAATCCAAGTCGAGAACACAGCTAACAACTTACATGGTGAACTTAATAACAGCTAGCAGATGCTCAAGTCTGCTGAGTCTGTATGGTGTCGGACGTAAAGTAAATATCACCATCCCATATCTTCCCGTGGGTGTCGTAAGAGGCGACTAAGGGACTTGCCAGAGAATGGGCAGCAGCGTTCTCTGTGCTTTTGTAACAAACGTACTGCGATCGCCAACCCGCCTGCCAAGCGTGGCGTTATGGCAAAACCCTCCTTGGGGGAGGCCTATGTCCAGCAGTGGACGTCTTTCGGCTGAAATGATGATGATGATGATGATGATGATGAGATGCTGAAGTCGTAGCTAAAACCCATACAGGTTCGTCTAATTATAAGTAACCGCATTTCTGAAGATACCATAATTTAGAAGTCCTATAAGAAATGTATCTTATCCCACAACAAGATAATGACATGCATAATCAAACACAGTTACTTCCATTCATTCACAAATCACAAAGTACTAGCAACTCTAATGATATATCAATAGAGAGAACGTCTTGCGCCACCATCAGTTTTCCTCAATCAAATCCATACATTTCGATTGCACCACCACATCTTCAGCTTATAAATATTCATGGTGATCTAATACCAAAACTGTTCCTATTTACATGACAACCATGGCTGTCTATCACTCTGCTATCACAATAGACGCGCTCATGATAATACTCCAACGTATGTCACTTTAGACGTTCTGTTCATGTAATCCGAGATTACAAGCGGCTGAAACTTACCAACATCTATGCATCTGCACAAATGAAGAACAGAGGAATTTAAGCCTTGTGTTTAGAGCGACGAAGATTATGGTTAGTGGTGGTGGCTGCAGAATAACTTGGCAAAAGTTCATATTAAGGTGTAATTCGACGAATAGGCATTGAGTGAAGTGTCGGATATTTTTATTGAGGAAGAACGCGTTTAAAATATCTCAATATAATTGCTACGGGGAGGTATCGAATGGAATGGGACTTTGTTAAATATAATGTGACATTATTTATTTGAAAATAGTCCCTAGTAGGGTAGTAACTGCATCCACAAAACGAAGAAATAATGGATGAATGATCGCAAGTGAAAGTCTAAAATCTAAATACTTCTTAAAATTACACCAAAAAGGCACATGTCAATAAAAAATACTTCTATCTAACAAGTAAATCAAATAGTTAACAAAACGCAATGCGTGTCCTGATTATGGTCAGTAATATGCAGCGAACAATTGGTTGCAAGCAATCAAAAGATTTGCCTAAGTCGTTGTGAAGATGTCCTACATTGATAATGCACTCTATGTTGTGTCTGAGCGGAGATATGAAACCTATTCCGTGTGACCCATTGAAGTTTATAAATAGAAACTAGATCTCAGTGAATGGAGGCTTGACTAATTTAAATGACGGGTGGTCCATTGATCAAACCATAAATAATAATGCCAGTATAAATTGCTTACTGTAGTACAAGTACGAGAAATTAATATTCCATCCTGACAAAGCAAGATTTGTTACTGCTTTACTTACATATCTTTATATAAAGACTTGCGCGATCTCTAAATCGGTTAATGTCAAGTAGATGTTAATGTCCTATTTGCAAACATAGATATTCATCTACAAACCAAGGGGAAGGCAAATTAAGACGCTATGACCTGACTTTTAAGGCTTAATATTTACTTTACTAGAAAAAATCTAGATTGAATAATAATTTCAACACGGTCAAATAAAATAGTGGTTGGCTCAAAAACCAGGGCCTCAAGTCTGCTATTTTTATAAACATCGTCATTCCAACACGATCCCATTGTCATTTTGCTAAAACTTCGTAATCTGCCAAATTCATAATGATCTGTCATCTTTCTGTCAAATTCTATGCCATTTCTTTCAATGGAGTGTCAGTGGTTGACCATTGTGAAGTCATAATGACGCCATTATAATTAGTAGATTCCCAAACTTGTCAAAATCAACAATTATGAAATCAATGATAGGCCATTCTGACACTATTGTAATAGCAGACTTGAGGCCCTGGTCTAAAGGATCTAGGAGTTAAGATTCAACCGGCCTACTTAGCTAATGCAGTCGTAAAACTGTAATCGCACACTATTACTAGCAAGAGCCGGCTGTTTTAATGTAAACACTAACTTTAGTACTATCAACGAACATTGTTGGGGCGCATACTAATTTAGTCCTACTAAGTTTAGGTTTAAAGATATTTTATTCACAAAAAAGAAACGAAGTCAGTTACATGAGAACAACGCTTAAAAGAAATTATATTTATAGTTCGTCATAGACGTCACGGTAGCAATCTAAACTAATATTATAAAGAGGAAAGATTTGATTGTTTGTGTGTTTGTTTGTTTGCATTGAATAGGCTCCGAAACTACTGGTCCGATTTTAAAAATTCTTTCAGTGTTAGATAGCTCATTTATCGAGGAAGGCTATAGGCTATATATCATCACGCTACGACCAATGGGAGTGGAACAGCAATGAAAAATGTTGCGAAAACGGGGGAAATGTGACGCAAACGAAGTTGCGCCGGACAGATAGTTACTTTATATTATGATGATACACCCATCCAATGAATTCAGATTTTAGTTATCAAATATTCGGCTAATAGAGATTGAATGCATGGAATGTGTGTATTTTTTTAAAACATGAGGGTATTTTGTTGTGCAATTGTGCCCCTTCAAATGTTAACATTTTTTTGCCAAAGTTAGTACTCATCTAGTAACATTCATCAAGTTTACAGGAAAAACTACTGGAAGTTTACCAAAATAACTTCGAAGGTTCTAAGTCCAGAGACATTTTTTTTTTTTTTTATGAATGGCATCTCGCAGTTCAACCTAGGAGGTTGTCGTCTGCTTAAGCGGACTATCCTGTGGGTGCCTTAAGAGTAAGGCCTCCAGCCAGGGCATAAAAACTTACAAACTAAGCGACTATACGCTGAGGGCACCCCCTGTGGGGTACGAGCCTCGGCTCAGGGCGTCGCTGGGGGAGGACTGCATGGGGACAGGCTGGATCTGAGTGATATCATTATTTAGGGGCTGATTTAAAACTACTGGCACAGCATCGCGGGCTGGCTCGAGCGAGGGTCGGGGAGGGCATGGACCGGGACGTCGCGACGGACCTCGACCTAGTTCGTAGTTCCTAGTTAGTAGAGGTCGGAAAGACGGCGGTTTGTGTCTGAACTTTTTAAGAGTGCTAGTCTCTTTGCTACTCTCCTGGAGGAGGGTGATAGCATCATCGGGAGTGACGAGAGTATGCCGAGGACGGCGTACTGTACTAATGCGCGAGGGTTCGTAACGGGCGGCCGCTGCGATCAGGGGATTACGGTGTTTACTGGCGTTATCGAAGAAACGCTTCGAAAGACGTTTCATAAACTGAAGGACGGTGGGCATTCTAAGGTCTACGTGTAGACGGTCGTTACGGACATAAAAAGGGGCTCCCGTGACTCTACGTAAGAACCGGTTCTGCAAGGTTTGCATCCTATGGATGTATTTAGGCTTGGTGTGAGCGTACACGACGCAAGCGTACGTCATAATGGGGCGGATCACCGCGGTATAAAGGCGCAACTTGCACTTGAGTGACAATTTGCTTTTTGCCGAGATCATGAAATGAAGCCTACCCATAGCAAAGGCAGCTCGGTCGCGAGCTGCTTTGATGTGCGCCGCGAAAGACAGGTGGTTGTCAAGTAAGACTCCTAAGTACTTGGCTTGCTTCTCCCAAGGGATAGGCTTACCATACATAGTGATCGGGCTGAGCGCGAGTGGCTTATTCTTACGCGGTTTAAAGAAAAGAACTGCTTGACTCTTGTCGGGGTTCACCTCGATTCTCCATTTCCGGAACCAAGCGCCTAGGACGTTGGCTGAGGTTTGGAGGGTGCTGTAAATAGCATCGTGACTATAGCCAGTGTAATAGATGGCCGTGTCGTCCGCGAACAGGGCGAGCTGTGCCTTCTTGCTCTTGGGGATGTCACTGGCGAACAGAGTAAAGATGAGGGGAGAGAGCGGGGAGCCCTGAGGGACTCCGGCTCTAATGGGGTGGGGGGAAGACAGTGCCTTCCCGATGCGATAGCGGAAGGTGCGATCCGACAAAAAGTCTCGTAAGATGAGCACGAGACGGTCCGGCACTCCCAGTTTGTACAGCTTATATAATAAGCCGTTGTGCCAGACTTTGTCGAATGCCTTCGCTATGTCGAAAAACAACACACCCGTCATCGCTCCACGCTGGAAGCCAGCGCTTAAGTGTTCTACGATGCGGTGGGCCTGTTGAATGCAAGAGTGTCCGGTCCTGAAGCCGAACTGTTCGTTGGGGATGAGACTCTTAGCCTCGGCGAAGTCTTTGAGTCGCTTATACATAAGTCTCTCGTAGATTTTACCGAGTGCATTCAGGAGACTGATAGGTCTGTAGCTCGAAGGCTCAGACTTGGGTTTGCCTGGCTTGGCGAAACCGATGACAGTGGCCTCTTTCCATATTTGGGGAAACGCGTTGTTGCTCAGGGCGCCATTGAAGATGGCCGCCATTAACACGACGAGCTGAGCGGGGAGGAGTTTGAACACCCTATTGGTGATTCCGTCGGAGCCGGGTGCTTTCCGCGGTTGAAGTTTGTTAATGATGTCTTGCACTTCGTCAGCTGTGACCGGAGGCAGAGGATCATCAGGGTCTTCTTCGGGGGGCAGGGCGGCTTTACGTTCGACGAATGCGTTCACCTCATCGAGATGTCGCTTGTCTACTGGTTGCAAGCTGGGGGAGCACTGGGACTCCAGGCTGTCGGCTAGGCATTCGGCCTTCTCAGAGTCGTCGAATGCGACGCTCTTATCGGGACGGGTGAGGGGAGGCATCGAAGCCTCTTCGGTGGAGCGCATCTTGCGTTGCAGCTGCCAGAAGGCTAGGTGGGTAGGCTCGAGTTCGCTTAGCGTTTTTTCCCATTGATTATTACGAAACTCACTGGTGCGATCCATTACAGCACGCTGTAAATTACGCATGTGGGCTTTGTTTGCCTCGCAGGGAAAGCTGCTGTAGGCACGGATGGCCGCGTTCTTTTCGTTTATCAGTTCACGTATGTCAGCGGGTAGTATCCAGCGTTGATCACTCATTGCTGGGACTTCCCGTGAGCAGTCCTTCAGTACGGATTGCACGTGTTCTGTAAACGAGTTGATGGCGGCCGTCGTGTCTGCGACTGAGACTATGTGGTCGGGGATGGCCTCCAGGTGAGGCGACGTGGTGGATTTCAGCTTTTCGCTGACTTTCCTCCAGTCGGTTATCACTTGGGTCGGCGGGGGCTGGCTGGGGTCAGAAGGACCCGAGCGAGGAACTAAGTGCATGAGCACTGGTCGATGATCTGAGTTAAGCTCATGTAGGGTCTCGATGGAATGCAACTTAAGGTTGACATTCTTGAGAAGCGCTATGTCGAGAACGTCCGAACGTTGGTCGGGGTCGTGGGGATAGTGGGTGTGCTCCATAGGAGCGATGGGATCGAAGTTGAGGGACTCGCCCAGGTTATACAAGTGACGTCCTCTGGCAGAGGTCGTCGTGCTGTTCCAGGCGGGGTGTTTGGCGTTGAGGTCGCCCGCTATGATAACGGAGTCGCTCAAGCCGAAGAGGACGGCAAGGTCTTTGGTGAACAGATTGTGCTCCTCGGACGTTCCGCCGGGAGGGATGTACGCAGAGGCGATAGTGATCGGTTGATGGCCGGTCATGCCTAGTCGACACACTGAGGTCTCGAGTAGAGACTCCATGGGAGGGGGATCTAAGGGGATGCAATGCAGTTCTTTTCTATAATAGATTAGAGTCCCGCCCTTGTGGCAACGTGACCGATCGTTGCGAACTATGCGATAGTTGGCAATTCTCGGATCGCGGTGACTGGGCTTGAGGAAGGTCTCCTGTACGAGGAGGATATCAATTTGATGGTCGCGGAGGAAGGTGGCGATCTCATCACGCTGGCCTCTAATGCCATTGGCATTAAAGTACCCTAATTTTAGGGATCGGGGTTTGGTGCACGTTAATCTCGTATTATCCATTGGAGTTAGTCGAGGTTAAGGTTGCGGAGGAGGTCGCCTAACTTGAGTAGGGACTTGAGGATAATTTTAAGTTTATCGCCACCAGTGTTAGCCGCCCTGAGATCAGCCGCCATGCGGTCTGCTTCGGGGGTGACTAACTCTGCTAGCGATTCTAAAATTACGTTATGAGAGGGGTCCACGGCCGCGGGGCCGGGTGGCGTGGGACGAGCGGGCGCCGATGCGCTTGCCTGGGCCGCGGGAGTGGGGACAGGGGCATCTGATAGCCCGGGGATGGGGCTGGACTTTGCTTTACTGAGAGCCGGGAAGGCTTTCTGGTGGTTTAGCGTGGTCCAGGGAGAGGGCCTCTGAGGGCTGAGTCTCTCCGGCATCTGGGCAGAGGGTAGCCTCACCGATGGGCTTTCTCTTTGTTGGCGGGCGCTTGCACGCTTCACCAGGTTAGAGGAGGAGCCTTTGGGGGCTTTTGAGCAGCCGCGGTAGTTGGCCGTGTGGCCCGACTGGCCGCAAAGCACACAGCTCGGTGGCTCCGTGCAAAGCGACTTGTCTTTGGGACGGGGGCAGTCTGCCGTGCCATGGTCGCCTAGACACTTTACGCATCTGTGTGGCGCATGGCAGTTGGCTTGGCTGTGACCGTACATCTGGCAGCGATGACACTGTCCGACTACGCTTGAGCGGTAGGGCTTCTCTATTGAGATGCCTGACAGGGAGCAAACCGACTTCACTTTGAAGATCGGGTGGTGGCCTTCTACTGGGTCACAGATGACCAGTACCATATCGTAAAGGTCTCCGCCTCTCGCCTTATGAAGGCGGTGGACGGCTGCGACCGGGATGTCCTGGCCTAGGAGGTCATTGAGGATGTCCTCCGTGGGGATTAACGGGGGAGGGGGCTTCAGCTTCTTTGAAGAAGCGGCTGAAGAGTTAGCCTTAGGGCTTGTTGGCCTACTGGTATGAGCAGCGGTGCGGGGACCGGGGAGGTGGGACGGGACGCCTCGGGAGAGGGGATTAGAGGGAGCGCGACTAACTTTTTGGCCATGGCGGCCTGTGAGTTTTTGCCCTTCTTCCTCTTGCCCTTTCCGACGACTTGGTAGTCGTCTTCTGAGGACGAGGAAGCAGAGCAGGAATCTATAACCGATTCCGAGTCGGAGATTGGTACGGTTGTGTCCATTTTCTCCGAAATGGGAACAATAGACGCAGGTGCGGACTGATCCATTGTTTGCGAAACAATGGGTTCGGGATTAGCCGGAATCGCGGCGGCGACGGCTGGCGGTGAGCTTTTGCCCATGTTCCCAGAAACGGGAACAATGGACGCAGGTGCGGGCTGGACCTTTGTTTGTGAAACAATGGGTTTCACAACTTTGGGTCTTGGAGTAGCCTTAATCGCGGCGGCAACGGCTGGCGGTAAGCCTCTATCGGCAGGCGGCGGTGACAAAGGGCTGTCGAGCGCGTCACTGAAGTCAGTGACGGTATCGTTGGTTTGCTGAATGGCAGCAATTTCCGACCCATACTTTTCAAAATTTGGGTCGGTCGTGAAGACGCGGAAGAAAAAACGCAACAGCGCTTTTTCCTTCTCGTCTAAGGACGACATTTTGTCGGTTAAAATTTAAAATTTAGCAAACATTGAGTGAAGCTCCGCGCCTAACAGCCTAACAACCTAACTCCCCGGGTGGGTGGGCCCGGGGGTGTGTGGCCTCTCTGTCGGGTGTGCAATGACAGGGAGGTGAGTACCTACTGGTGTGCCCTAAGCTTGTGAACCTGACGCCAGTCTTATTGTGCGACAGGGCCCTACGCCCCAAGGGGCCTCTAGTGCGAAGGGGTAGACACTCCCAACCGACACTAGGTGACTGCTGTGAACGAAGTCAGATTTAACTAGTGTTTCTAGAACAGGCTTGACTAGGGTAGCCCCCAAGGCCAAGATTCTGGCTCCCGATGCCAATGGAGTGCCGGGCCCTGAAGGGGTTTGGCGGGTAGGATTGGGTCACCACCCTCTTGGTTTCGTTGGCACCGTAAGGTTTCCACCAAGAACCTCGAAACTGAGGACTTTTCCCTGATGGGGCAAAGGAAGTTAAGTCGGAATAATATCCGAAGCAAAATGAGCAAGTGCTGTCTTAATAAAAAGCAATTGTTCGGGGGTGTAGTCGAGAGACTACTGATGACGTCACGACACTGGGAAGTGACGAACCGATGACGCACACTGATAGCGAGCGGAAATGCGAGCAGGTAGCGGCACGTCCGTACGCGGCGGCGGTCAGGCGGAGAGTGTCCAGAGACAGTGGTTTTACCAGATAATAAAGGAATACAAAAAAAAATACACAAAGTTACATACCACATTGGATGATTTTTAATTAAAAACAATAGTCTATTGCTTCTATTTTAATGCCTCTTGAACATATCTCACTTTATGAATCTGAATCTTAGAGTATGTAGCGGCACTACAAAGCAAGAGAATACAATTTGTATTACAGTGCCATCTATGACATGAAAGATCAAACATCAAAATTCTGAAGTTATCCGCGACTTAAGACTATATGGAAGAACCCGACAACAACCGTCGGGCACTAGCCTGCACAATACCCGTCTGCTGGCCTACCATGACGTCTTAAAGCAGTCTAAAAAATATGTTTTAAGACGTCATGGTAGGCCAGCTGGTCGGAGGATCATCCGTTTTCTAGGGGGTTTAAGAATTTACCTCCATTTCTTCATACCTCTAAATGAATGAGTGTAGGCTGAAACTACAGAAGTCTCGGCTTGTCAGCATTCATAAATACGGCCCGCAGGTCGCGAATACTACTCCTGCCCCCGTATTCACAAACGCTCGAATTCGATTTCGATTCGGAAAGTCGTATGTCTATCTCGCTCGCTTTCATAATACCAAAACAAGATAGACATACGACTTACCTTTCAGAACTGCATCTCCAATAAGATCAGTGTATGTTCTTCTTAATGTAACTAGTATACAAAGTTAATGTGACAAACCCAACCCTGTCTCAATACATTATCAAATACCACTAATCCACCTTGATATAAGATCATAGGCAAGACGTAATTATCATTTGATTAGCATATCGCTGTTGTGTCTCGGAATCAATAGGAAAATGAGGTCATCGGAGTCAATGGACAGGACGAGCTCGCAAATTGGCTGTGTAATATGGCACTGGAAACTGGACGCAATGTCAAGAATTGTATGGGACGGAGTATGAGCGAAAAGCGGGAAGGTCAGGAATAATTTAGTTATTTTACATCAAGGAGTTGGTACCTTATCGCAGCTATAGGATAGGGATACGTGGAAGGAGGAAAGGGAAGTCTTTGCTCTGCAGTGGGATTTACTAAATGGCAAATACAAAAAAAAAAAAATAGTTACCTTAAAACTAAAAACCTGTACTCTTTATGCGGAAACTTGTGCCAAAGTAAAAGAACGTACTAGTCTAATTATTACATTATGATTTAAGAAGCAAGCCAAAGAAGTTTTTGTACATTCAAGAAAAATATTTTCGAAAGATAAGTTTACAAAAAGAATTACAAATTTCTCACAAATAGGAAAAAGAAATTACAAAACACAACCATACACGTAAGTACGTCAACTTTAAAATTCAAATAAACTGTTATGTTTCTAATATCGCTAATAGTTCATCATCAATTGGAATAAATTATACAAAAAGAAACGTTCAAGTCACCTTTACACCAAAAAATAATTAATCTTACACCACGCAGTAACCTACATAGCCCTCAGACACCCACAAGAGGCGCCAAAGTTGACGCCATCGCCACCATGAGTTGAGCAAACAGCGATAATCATGATAAATAGGCCACATCACCAACACTGAGGTGATCAAGTACACTATGGAAATTCACGACCAATTGAACAAATTAAAAGATGACATCGGCGATCCTCCTAATTGTAATCGGCGTTAGGAGTACCCTCCATTAAGACTTGATTTAGCAAGCAATGAAGGGTCAGAATGAGATTGATCGTAAGAAACTCAACTGGATAATTTATATGTTCAGTGAATTAGATGTGATGGGTGGTCTTTTATTATTAATGGGGCGTGTAATCATCTTCCCACTGGTGTCGTAATATTTGGGAGTACGACTCTCAATACGTCATCATCATTGTCATTCTCCTGCTCTTATCCCAATTCATTTGGGGTCGGTGCAGCAAGTCTTCTTCTTCTATACTTTTTTATTACTTGTCATCTCAACAGTCACCTTCTTTCAAGCGATATCATCCTTCACACCGTCCATCTATTATTCTTTGGCATTTCCTCTACTCTTATTGCCATCCACATGAATGCCCATGGATCACATTATTATCAAAGAAGGTTACAATGTCAAGGGTAGTTGCAGCGACATTCACTTTGAATAAAATCAAAAACTAAAAATATTAACTGTAAAAGGCAGTCATCACCATAAAAGGAAATACAATTTCGGCAATATAATTCCAAGGATCCCAAAACATCATATAACGATATTTAAATCCGATATCAAAATCCGCCGATGCTAATAAATGTTAAACGAAATCGATTTACCATATCCGATGACCATAAAATTGAATAGTTTTATCAACTGAATCGATGATAATGATCCTAAATGCGTTATATCGATATATTATGGTGAATAGGAAGCAGGACATCTCTGAATATATTTATGGTCTATATAAGACGAACTTCAAAGGCGGTGGGATCAGAATCACGGTACATCAAAGCGATAAGTAGCCGTCTCGGCGGTACTATGTAAGATAAAGCAGATGTAAGACAAGCGACAGATCTGTCTGCTGTATGAGAAACTGCTCTCTTCTTGTACTTTGGCTGTGGGATGCTTCCCACAGCCGAAGGATCGTGTTAAAGGGCTTAATAGGATTAAATGTTATGTGATGTGTGAATTTATTATCTCTGAACTTGTTATTGAGGAATGTCGTAAGTCATCTGCAGTAAGCTTTTCTGTTTCATGCGTGTTCAAATTTTAGCAATATGTATGTCATAGTCTTATGAATTACTTTCTGTTTTATGTTGCAACCAGTTCCTCATTGTAGTAGTTCCATAATGTTGAAATATTTTCTAAAGGAGTATTTATTATTGAATTTAATTACAAGGCTCTGTATGGTGTCGGACGTAAAGAATAGCACCATCCCATATCTTCTCGTGGGTGTGGTAAGAGGCGACTAAGGGACTTGCCAGAGAAAGGGCAGCAGCGTTCTCTGTGTTTTTGTGACAACCGTACTGCGATCGCCAACCCGCCTGCCAAGCGTGGCGATTATGGCAAAACCGGGGATGTTATGTCAATGTGGCGAACTTAAGGGAGGCCTATGTCCAGCAGTGGACGTCTTTCGGCTGAAATGATGATTACAAGGAATCTAAATTAATATTATAATGAAGAAAGATTTGATTGTTTGTTACGATTTAACTTTACTCGAACGATTTTAAAATCCTTTCACCGTTACAAAGCTGCAGATTTACCGAGTAACATAGGCTATATTATATTTTCAAGCTATCACAATTTTCACAGACGAAGCCGCGAGCGAAGTGCTAGTCTTCTAATATTAAGGCACAGAGACACTTGTTTTTATTTTAAGAAAACATTCAATTTGATGTAATCGCAGCATTTTATCAAGGTCCTCTTTCCGACTTCGTTTTCCGTTTATTCGATCTTCTGCATTTTTTTAAGATAACGTCTCTTTTATTTAAACTTGAAAAAGTATACCAGTAAAATAATTTAAATTCGAAAATAATTATAACGTTTTATGACGAAAGTAAAACGGCATTCATGATGAGTCACTTTCTTGTTTGTAGATTGAATCATTCCGAGTTATGTCTGCAATGTTTTTACATGTAATCATACATCAAAATAGAAATGGAAAACTATCTGAGACAAACATGGTTGTAGGTATTAGTTGCTCTCTAAATGTATGGATCAGAATCTGCTATTGCGTTAGAACTTGTACTATCGGCATAGCGTTCTTTCCAGATGATAAAACTAGATAGTTCCTTCAGTTAATCATCTACTTTGGAATCGTTGGATTTTCAATATGTATTAGCTAATTGTTTACAGGACGTTAGTACTATTTTAATGCTTATTTAAACTAGACCACCCCAGTCCAACATTATTATAGAACCCTGCCACTGCTCAATGACGCCACTATAATAAACCAACGAGCTTTTATTCCATTATAATAATTCCTGAACATATAAGGTACTCTACTAGCCCATAACAAGAACCTAGTGTTAGAAAGCACTTACATGCTCTTAGCTCAGTAATAAGAACCGTCCATTTCAGCTCTCCTAACTGCGACATCCTAACTACTTCCAAACATATAGCCTTAAGTACCAGACCTATACAGTTAAATACAGACCTTAAGACATAATGATAAAGTTGGAAGTGCTTTAGGACGATAGAGTAAGGATGAAAAGCATTAAAACTGTAAAGGAAATACGCGTCTATGCTTAGTCGTAAAGTTGAACATGTAGTTAGGAGCTGCCTTAAATATTGGATTTTCTTCGAGATAAGGTTGTAATTACGTTTCCTGCACCGTTAGTATGTCGAACTTCATCATGGAAATTTATGAGAAATATGCGTTGGCTATGTATGATAATATGACAAGAGTCTTGTTATTACGTTGAGAGCAGTTAATATTTTATGGATTATTTCTAGTTTATCTATTCTAATTTTGATCTTTCATCGTCTGTTGATATTACATACATAAATGTTTATTTTAATCTGGACTTCTACATACCTATACAGGGTGTAACGGAAAGGGTATATACATACTTAAGGGTGTGCTACAGACCAACAAACTGAACATGTTTCTCCACAAAAAAGCATCGTAATAACGAAAAAATATCTGCTGCCCCATACAAAATTTAAATACCTATTCGACCCAAATGTATGGGGCAGCTGATATTTTTTTTCGCTATAATATTTCCCTTAAGTATGTATATAACTTTCCGGTACACCCTGTATTTAATTGCAGACGTAGACTAGTTTACGCTATATCGCTTCATACAGTATTTTAAATCAAAAGAACGCATCATGATAATCTTAAAATATAACTAAATATAACTATTTATTTATACCAATATACTTTTTCTTAGAACTAGCACACTGAGCTAGATTATATTGTAAACAACTTCAAATCCACCTGAAGTTATTCTGAATCCAAGGTCTAGGCTGCCATTACAGATATTTCACACGAAGAATATTTAAAACACAGCTGTCAAAAAACAAATCAACATTGTACATCTTATTTAGAAATTACCAAAACATTATAATATTTAGCTGACCGGTAGTTTGAAAGATTCGGGTGAGTAAGTATTAGTTCTTGGTTAAAAAAAGATTACATAACTTACAGTACAGTCAAGGGCACCAATACGCAGCCACTTATGTAAATTCTAAACCGTTTTTCTCGTTAAATAACTATAACAATTCGGATAAGACATATTTCATAATAATATCGTTCGAAAATACTTTTTTTTATATAAATTTACAATGGGTTTGCTCTTGACTCTAGTCTAGGTCAGAGATGACAGCGACAAAGTCGACGATGGTACGAGCTTACCTAGAAGAAACCTATTCAATCTAACTTTGATGAGATTAGGGTTGTAAGCGTTCGGAAACACAGACGCAGGCAGAGAGTTCCACTCCTTTGCTGTGCGCATTATGAAAGACGTTTGAAAACGCTTAGTGCGAATTGGTGAAATAAATGTAGCAACAAAAAGAAATTACAATCAATATTGTAAGAGAAAATTATGTGTAAAACTTGTAAAGTGTCTACATATCAATGCTTGTGACTGTACAGGTAACCTAGTTGGCAGAGGTAGCTTGTCACAAATTCACAATTTATGTGATCGTAATATATTATTTCCCACGCTAGATCTCGGTAAACAGGTCTGTCACAAGTGGACGGAGTCCATTTAGTGAATCCCAGATCTCCGTAACTAGAAGGTTCCCAGTTAGGGAGTACAATTAATGCCCTTCGGCTCCGTTAAGGGTTTTGATTTACACCCTTTATTCTTCTAATAAACTTATTTCCCATTTTCATGGGTCTAGGCGTTACGTAAGGTATTTAGATATCGCATGGACTTATAGAAAACGGACATAAAAAAACTATTAACTTCAGTTCCAATAGAAATTCCAATCGTCATCCAATTTAGATCTAAGTTTAGCAACAAGGAAATCAAGCCGTCCTTCAGACACTAATTTGAAATCTCAATTAGTCCGCCCAACCTCGCCGATCACATTATATATCGCTAACTAATCGGAGGATCAGCAGAGCTACATGAAAGTGGTTGGACTAGTGCCAGGCAAGAACACTGAACTTGGCTGCGGCTCCTCTGTTTCTATAAATTAATTGTAACGAGTACGTGAAGGAATTCGATGGTCAGCGCGTGTATTTGGGGAAATTTGTGTTGTTTGCTCTATTTGGCAGTGTTGATAGTGGTGAATAATACTGCGTTTTCTGCTTTTAATAATAAGGCACCAATGAAGAAGTCGCTCCATGTAAAATACTGGTATTCAGCTGCATCCATTTAGACTGGAACCGAACCCAACATAGTTGGGAAAAGGCTAGGCAGGTGATGATGACCAATGCAAACAGATGAGCAACAAACGCCTGATCATGAAATGTGAAATCCGCTCTAAAGTGTCATGCTGTTACGTCTATGTGAGTACTTTTAAATTTTCTGGAAAATTAACGCTCACGTTTAACTAGTTTCAAACCATTATTTCGCGGACATTTCGGTTCTGTATGGTGTCGGACGTAAAGAATAGCACCATCCCATATCTTCCCGTGAGTCATAAGAGGCGACTAAGGGACTTGCCAGAGAATGGGCAGCAGCGTTCTCTGTGCTTTTGTAACAACCGCACTGCGATCGCCAACCCGTCTGCCAAGCGTGGTGATTATGGCAAAACCCCCCTTATGTCAATGTGGCGTTGGGGGAGGCCTATGTCCAGCAGTGGACGTCTTTCGGCTGAAATGTTGAATGATGAGCAACATGCCTGATCATGAAATCTGAAATCCGTGCTAAATTGTCATGCTATTACGTCTATGTGAGTACTTTTAAATTTTCTGGAAAATTAACGCACGCATTCAACTAGTTTCAAACCATTATTTCGCGGACATTGGTGCGTTTACTTAGTTAGTTAAATTTATACTATCATACTTTAATTGTAATGTGTAACTGTTAAATATCCCAATAAAGTAAAATAAATGTAAATAAATAAACAACAACGAACTACAATGATTATTTTACACCGTTTAATTTTATAAGCAAACAAAAATGAAAAACAGCCAAGCGAAATGTCAAAGTTAAAGTCACACCATTTATTTCACTTAGGCTATAAAAAGGCACTTTTGGACGCGACGTCAAAAACGGAAAAGAATTGAACGTATGGTTTCTACACGACTATGCGAAAACGGTGCACATCCCTGGTCCGCAGGGTTCGGGCAAGCTCCAGCGGCATCCTGAGGGTATTCGCGCAGAGGTTTGATTGCCAGTACCTTAACCATTGCTGTATGGTTCATTTGATGAGAAATCGAAATATTTAGTGAGGTAGGTACTTGTAATAAAAATCATACCTATCTTTATTATTACTATTAATTTACTATTTTTAATTTATTAACTAACTATTTATGACATTTATTTAGAGATCAATTAATTATTTGAGTTAAGAAATTTTAATGATTTTGTTAGATTAAATTATGAAATATTTTATAATAATGATAAATAGTGTATTATATATCCGTGTTTTGTAGTCTAAGACGTGTTGCTGTATGTTCAATTTTATAATCCTTTGTGATTGAAATAAATGATTCTATTCTATTCTATGGCCCACCATAAACGTTAAAAGTACAACTCTCTGGAACAGATTTTCACGTAATGCACATCACAGATCTGATCTATTTTAATACTGACAAACCCAAGATGGTACTTTCAAAATCACCTCCATCACTAACAACTCCCATATTATGGGGGCCCATACCATGCTCGATAACCTTCGAGCTAAATACGAACCCGCTCCGACTGCAACGCTTCAACCAGACCCACGTCAGAATGTCTAGACGGCTAACTAATCCCTCAGAATAACACCAGACTTGCGTTTAAATGCTTTTACAGTACGTAAAATGTAGTTATGGTGGTGATTAAAATATGTCTGAGCTCTTTGGTTTGTTTGCATCTATCAAAGGAAATGAAATCAAATATGATACTTAGTTCCTTTTCCACTTTTCATTAGATTTTTTTCCCACCGTTAATATTTATTTAGTTTTAAAGAAAGCTTACAGACTAATAACAATCTTATGTATCATGCATAAATAATGACATTTGCTAATTACAAGCTTCCACATTATCTCCTTAGTTATGTATTATTTGCGTTGACCAGTTAAAGCGATATGTGTAAGTAAACAGTTTACAATTTATGCAAAAATAATAATAAAAAAACAATAATAAACTTACCTGCTTACCTAAACTTACTTGCTTTAATATTTATCAAATAAGGATCTTTCCATCTAACTTTGAAATATTATTGTAGAAAAAATCAAGGTTTTAAGTTTTTCTTACAACTGTGACGCGGTCACACGTTCTGATTCCATATTTTATTTTTAAAGTTCTATGTAAGCAGAATGTGTGACGGGGTCAAAGTTGCAAGAAAAATTGTGTTTGATAACTTCATACGAATGTGAAGCTCTCCAAGCCCCATATGTCTGAAGCCAATCCCATTTCCCCATACGTGCGGCACAGGAATTAGACTGTCAAAACAAGGAAATGTCTGAATTGATGGACATTCTCGATTTCTCACCAAAGCGTATCCCACAAATCAATAATTCCGAACTCACACGAGTTAAATCGGTAAATTTCATCAAACGCTGTTTCCGCCGTTTATACGCACTTTATCTTAGTAATGGTATTCGCGCGTTTAGTAAAATAAATAAATTGCTTTTTAATAGCTTCGTGCGTCTTTTGAGGACAGATACCGAAAATAAATACTGAACGAAATGTGGGAAATATTTAATGTTCTGTGAATGTGTGTAAATAATGTCATCGCAGTCGTAATAAAAATTAGCAACAACAACTTTAACTCAACAACAACATACAACTTCATCATACAACTTCCCTGCCCCCCCCCCCTTCCCTATCTTAATTCTTCATTCAACTTTGAGCATGTTTTAATATGTATTTTTGTTATTTTCAGGTAAGCATTTCACAAATGGAACTGAAATTAGCCACAGGAATACATGGTGACGTAACAACACAATTTCACAATAAACTTTAACTTTCTCGTTTCTCTATACTTGCTAAAAAACCGGGCAAGTGCGAGTCGGACTTGCGCACGAAGGGTTCCGTACCATAATTTATAAAAAACGAGCAAAAACATCACTTTTTTGTATGGTAGCCCCCCGTAAATATTTATTTTATTCTGTTTTTAGTATTTGCTGATAAAGCATCAACAGAAATACAAAATCTGTGAAAATTTCAACTCGCTAACTACCACGGTTCATGAGATACAGCCTGGTGACAGACGGACGGATGGACGGACGGACAGCGAAGTCTCAGTAATAGGGTCCCGTTTGACCCTTTGGGTACGGAACCCTAAAAAGTATCGTAGTCACAAAATCGAAACTACATAAATTATCGAATAAGGCCAAAAACAGACAAACGCGATCATGACGCGCTATCGCTTCTATTTTCCAATTTTATTTGCGTTCCCGCTTAATATACAAGGTGTTGTTTTGCATCCTCGTCAAAATTCAGGAGGTTGTCACACAAGACATAAATAATCAATTAAAATTACGGTACCTAGTTTTTTACTAATAAACGCAGATTTTTTGGTTGTTTATGTTTGTCAGTATTTCAGAATAACCCTCTTAACGTGGTTTAGGGAATAAGAAATGATCGAATAAACGTTTGAGATTGTTTGTATTTGTGGAGGCGCGGTTATAAGGCGAGAATCAGACGGCCCTAGTTTAAAACACGGGTTTTTCACACTTACCGATTTCCGTAAATGAGATTAAAAACAAAAATTACCTACCAATTTTATTATTGATTCGGGACGAGAATAATTAGCATAGTTACCTCCTTAAATTTGACGAGGTTGCAAAACAACACTTTGTATTTCGACTCATCGGACATTTTCACAAGAATCATTGTAATGATTCAGCCTGCTTATAACTTCGGTTACATCGCCATTATTTTAAATAGATTTCTTTCGTAATGCCTAGAAACACTTAGTGCATGTAAAACTTCTGCAGTGAAAAATAGATAGTCTGTTCAATGTCTGAATGTCAGTGTATCCTTGAGAAAATTGGGTGAAAACTGCACGCGTGGGATTTTATTTATTGTTTCTTAAATGTAGGTCAGATTCGATTTTAAATTAAGAACTAGGATGTACTTGATTTTTTTTTAAGTGTTTTTATTTGAAATTTTCAAATAAAATCATTTAGAAAGCCAGTTACACTGTTTTATATCTAACATCTTCATTAAAAAGTATGAAATCAAAACTTGCAAGTCGCATCAAACTTCATACATACAAATCTTTGTTGCCTGCTTTCCGTTCAAGTTTTTTTTCAAAATGGCAACAGCACTAATGGCAAATACATACAAAGATTAGGTGTGTAATTTTTATTCAACCAAATGTCAATAAGAAAAATATTTATTGCAACGCACGTGCCAATAAATTACTTTGAAAAATTGCAATAATGTGTTGGAGCAAAAAGCAGTCGCGACCGCTAAACACCTTCGTATAAGTAAGTCGTTCAATCAAGTTTGAAACTCGTAGGTGATGCAAAATAACTGGACCGCATGCTTGTGCCTTACAAGGAGGAATTAGCAAAAAGTTTTATTTAAGTGACGTAAGTAGTAGAGTGATTTCTACATAAATTCTTGCTTTTGGTCTGTGAAGTGAAACCCAAACAAGTCGGAATACTCATATCCTGTATATTTTTTTTATGTAAACTTCATGTACAAGGTATGCTTTACTTGTCAATCTTTGGGTTAAATACGTAAACTTTGTGATTTTATTCTTATTTATTTATTTATATTGACAAAAGTTAAGAAAACTTATTAACTAAGCCCCACAAAATCGTAGTAATGGTTTGACTGTTTGATAGGGTACAAATCTACTTCGAAATTTTTCGATATTGTATATATCTAGATAATTGTACATAGATACTAAATACAGATTTACAAAAAAAATAACTAATGAATATTTTAACAAAATTTAAACAAAAATATACCAAAATAAAAAACGAGAAACCCAACAATAATTACTACGACTAGACATCTTATTGAAAGCTATCCTACTAAAAAACTACTACTCAAACCTTTGTAGATATTTCATATATTTACTACAATATACTATTTCAGACACCGCTTGCAGGTGTAAAAGTCTCATCATCTTTATCACTCTCCTGCTGAGATTCTAATTTATTTGAGGTTGGTGTAGCATGTCTTCCTCTTTTAGAATTCTCTAGTAGTCGCCATAACACAAGATGTGTCAAGGTTAAATATGTTCTTCTTCACAGCATAATCTTGCAAATAATCGAATCGACTAAATCTATCTATATATATAAAAGAAAGTCGTTTTAGTTACTTCGCTTATAACTCAAGAACGGCTGAACCGATTTGCGTGAAAATTGGCAGGGAGGTAGTTTAGAGCCAGGAGAAGGACATAGGATACTTTTTATCACGGTCTGCGCGGGTGAAACCGCAGGGCGCAGTTTGTTATAATGTTCTTGGCGAGCGCCACGCGCTTCAGGGGAGGCGTGGTCGGGAGTGAGGTACTAGGAGCACATAGCTTACACGGAGATAGTTGAGCGTGGAGTTGGTGATTGATGCCCCGTGCGCGTTATGTTCTTGGCGTGCGTGTCGTCGGCGCGTGGTCGGGATTGAGGTACTAGGAGAACATAGCTTACCGGGAGATAGTCGAGTGTGGAGTAGGTGATTGATGACGCGTTATGTTCTTAGCGAGCCTGTCTGGGGGCGGCGTGGTCGGGATTGAGGTACTAGGAGAACATAGCTTACCGGGAGATATATTATATTCTTGGCGAGCGAGTCTGAGCGGCGTGGTCGGGATTGAGGTACTAGGAGCACATAGCTTACCAGGTGATAGTTGAGCGTGGAGTTGGTGATTGAGGTAGGGTAGGGTAGGTAGGTAGGGTAGGGTAGGTAGGTAGGGTAGGGTAGGTAGGTAGGGTAGGGTAGGTAGGGTAGGGTAGGTAGGGTAGGATAGGTAGGTAGGGTAGGGTAGGTAGGTAGGGTAGGTAGGGTAGGTAGGGTAGGTAGGGTAGGTAGGGTAGGTAGGGTAGGTAGGGTAGGTAGGGTAGGTAGGGTAGGTAGGGTAGGTAGGGTAGGTAGGGTAGGTAGGGTAGGTAGGGTAGGTAGGGTAGGTAGGGTAGGTAGGGTAGGTAGGGTAGGTAGGTAGTAGGTAGATAGGGTAGGGTTGGGTAGGGTAGGGTAGGGTTGGTAGGTAGTAGGTAGGTAGGGTAGGGTAGGGTGGGTAGGTAGTAGGTAGGTAGGGTAGGGTAGGTAGGGTTGGGTAGGGTGGTGTAGGTAGGGTTGGGTAGGGTAGGTAGGTAGGAAAAGTGCATTGCTTTAACTTTTGACAGAACGAAGTCTGTCCGGGCAGCTATCTATATATATAAAAGAAAGTCGTTTTAGTTACTTCGCTTATAACTCAAGAACGGCTGAACCGATTTAGCTGAAAATTGGCAGGGAGGTAGTTTAGAGCCAGGAGAAGGACATAGGATACTTTTTATCCCGGTCTGCGCGGGTGAAACCGCAGGGCGCAGTTTGTTATTATCATGTTCTTGGCGAGCGCCACGCGCTTCAGGGGAGGCGTGGTCGGGAGTGAGGTACTAGGAGCACATAGCTTACCCGGAGATAGTTGAGCGTGGAGTTGATGATTGATGACGCCCTGGCGCGTTATGTTCTTGGCGAGCGTGTCTGGGGCGCGTGATCGGGATTGAGGTACTAGGAGAACATAGCTTACCGGGAGATAGTCGAGTGTGGAGTAGGTGATTGATGGCGCGTTATTTTCTTAGCGAGCCTGTCTGGGGGCGGCGTGGTCGGGATTGAGGTACTAGGAGAACATAGCTTACCGGGAGTCTATATATATAAAAGAAAGTCGTTTTAGTTACTTCGCTTATAACTCAAGAACGGCTGAACCGATTTAGCTGAAAATTGGCAGGGAGGTAGTTTAGAGCCAGGAGAAGGACATAGGATACTTTTTATCCTGGTCTGCGCGGGTGAAACCGCAGGGCGCAGTTTGTTATTATCATGTTCTTGGCGAGCGCCACGCGCTTCAGGGGAGGCGTTTTCGGGATTGAGGTACTAGGAGAACATAGCTTACCGGGAGATATATTATGTTCTTGGCGAGCGTGTCTGAGCGGCGTGTTCGGGATTGAGGTACTAGGAGCACATAGCTTACCTCGAGATGGTTGAGCGTAACCTTACCTACCTACCCATGAAATCAGAAAAATGAAGGAATAGGGTAGGGTTGTGTAGGGTGGTAGAGTAGGGTAGAGTAGGGTAGAGTAGGGTAGAGTAGGGTAGAGTAGGGTAGAGTAGGGTAGAGTAGGGTAGAGTAGGGTAGAGTAGGGTAGAGTAGGGTAGAGTAGGGTAGAGTAGGGTAGAGTAGGGTAGAGTAGGGTAGAGTAGGGTAGAGTAGGGTAGAATAGGTAGGTAGTAGGTAGGTAGAGTAGGGTAGGTAGGGTTGGGTAGGGTAGGTGGGTAGGGTTGGGTAGGGTAGGGTAGGGTAGGTAGGTAGGAAAAGTGCATTGCTTTAACTTTTGACAGAACGAAGTCTGTCCGGGCAGCTAGTAAAATATAAAATTCAAACTCCTCAATAAATATTATACCAACAATAATCGCAATTCACTATCGATCGATTTACAAGGCTTGGCTCGATTAAATGTTAGTGTTCTGTTAAAAAATACATGACTAGCTGGCTCACATAAGACATATTGTGGGTTGTGGGCGATTGTTGACATCATTATTGCGGCCTTTATTATTATATAATAATATATATATATAACTGAGAACATTTCTTATAGTTTGAAGATAAATTACGAGAGGAAAAACATAATGTAGATGTTGCGAAATTACTATGGATTTATCTGTCGTTGTGAATTTTTTCACCAATAATACTGTACGGGATACGGACGTGAAACCGCGTTCAAGATGTGTCAGTATCATAATTGCTATTGAATATAATTCATCTTCTCAGCGTATCGATGGCAATCTAAATTGTATCGGCCCAGATCTGAGCCACTAGTTTGGGGCCCTCTGTAGCGTCCATCAGTTCCTGTAATGAACAAACAGCAGGACACGCAGTTCACGATATTAAGTGCCGCATCGTTTGTGGAACAGCACCACATTTACACTCCAATATTGACAGTACACCTCTTGAACGCCGTTTAGAGGTGCTGACCACGTTCAGTTTTGTTTATGAAATCCGCTCTTAGTTGTTTTTTATTGTAGAAGGTCGTTTAATACTAGCAATCGTCCTTTTTATCCCCTTTGGTTCCCCAATCTTCGTTGAAACTCAGCAGTAAGACGACAGAGATGGCATCTGATCATTACTCTCCTCGAGTGAAATATACGCACTATCCCGGACTTTTGTTATCCGTCTGAAAGGATGCGAGATGTGATCCACTCTATTTTAGCGCTAGCAAACGCGAAACTGAGGTTTTTGAGCGTTGCCAGATGTAAAAAGTGAGATATTATGAGACTCTAAAGACAAAGATACGTTTATTTTGCAAAAACATGATTGAACGTTTACAATATACTGGTCTTATAAATAAGACAATTTCAGGAGGTCTTATAGATAAGTAGCTACCTACATGTTTTTCTATTTAGGTTCGGCGTACAAAAATGTTTGGCTTAAAACTAAGGGTGAACATAATTAACATACAATTTTCAAAATTACAAAGAACTTTGACTTTCTTTAACAGTTCGTCAGTCATCGGACTTTTATTGTAGGTACTTTATTTACGGTCTTACGATTTGAGGTGGTACAAAATCGTAGGATTAGTGGGAAAAAATATTGAGTAACGAACCCTATTTTTGCTCTTTTACCAAAAGAGGAGCAAAGAGCGATAACGATAAAACTTAGTAATATTTTTTTTAACAAAAGCTACCAAAAATTATCAATCTTGTTAAAAGCGATAGCAGAATAGCTTTGAAAACTTTTACCATTTGTTCATATTACGACATGACGTCTTATAACATTATTGTTTTACTCCTTTTCGAGTGTGGGAAAGAGATGGCGCTGGACATCCTGTAGAGCTCCGTCTCTTTCCTACACTGGAATAAGAGTAAAACAATACTGCTTTAAGCCATCATGGTAGGTCAGCAGGTCAGCCAGCACATATTTTATACATTATCTATACCTACCTATTGCAGTAGGTCTATGAAATATAAATACACTACAATTTACACCTACATACATATATTTAGTCAAATCAAAGGCGTGATAACCATAACTAATTACTATCTTCAATGAGGTAATACCACACTCGCATAATTCCATATACTACGGTTTCAATATATGAAGTACTAGTTGTCCCGCGCAACTTCGTCTGCGTCACATTTTCCCCGTTTTCGCAACATTTTTCATTGCTGCTCCGCTCCTATTGGTCGTAGCGTGATGATATATATAGCCTTCTTATTAGCCTATAGCCTTCCTCGATAAATGGGCTATTAATACTGAAAGATTTTTTCAAATCGGAGCACTAGTTCCTGAGATTTGCGCGTTCAAGCAAACAAACAAACAAACAAACTGTTCAGCTTTATAATATTAATAATAATAGATAGTATAGAAGTATAGATAAGTTTATAACTAATCCTGCTACTAACCAGTTTTAGATGCAGGTGCGTTCAGATATTGATGTTCATAGATTTTATAAGTTGGTAGATATTGCATTAGATAGCTGTTGTCTTACCATGTAATCTATCTACTTTAACATCGGGAAATATCAGGAGCTATTTTGTCGATTTAACAGTTTTTCAAGGTTTTTACGAAAGTAGCAGCTTTACCACTTATTAATGAATTTGACAGTCATTATTGGTAAATATCTTCAAATCCCCACAACACTAGGAGATATCTGGGAATCTTGATAGAGGGTCCAGAGGTACATACATGTCGCAATCGCTTTCAAAGTGTTTCGTTCAAAGAGTCACTGTCACACAATCATTTTGTCTATGCCCTAATGTTTCTAGCATGCTAGTATCCTGTCCACCATGTTTATCGACCCCTTGTGACGGTTTCTCTATTTTTTATTTGCCTTATTTTCATAGAATAAAAATGATTCCCTTGAAGAAGTCTAACGTTTATCTGGCAACACGCTTGTTAAGCATCTCTGCTTTTTCCTGAAGCGAATAAAAAGAGTATTATAAAATAAAACAAGCACTTATCATTAACGTCATTAACTACCACAATAGCTTACGAATAGTCATAAAATCTAGACTATCTCGTGATGCGGTAAAGCAGTAAAATCCTATTCGTGAACATCACCTAAGTACATTTTTATGAACCTCTTAAAGATACAAGCCTTACAAAGAGGATACGTCGAACCTATAAAACTTTTTGAAGAAAAATCTAAATAAAGTACAAACTATTTTTGAATATCGAAACGTGTATTCTATAAAACATTCTTAATTCAAACCGCCTAGCATCAAGCAATAAACTTATCTAAAGATACGTAACGTCTTCCACAGACTCACTCACTTCATTTGTTATTATTACACTTTCCCAACAGTTTCCATTTGCAATATTACTGGGAAAAGCGTATTAAAACATTGTTCTAACCTCCAAACATGTTAACTCACTTACTTACATTGCTTTTGTAACATAAATATCTTCAAAGCCAAGGTTGGCCGAACCGCAAACGGGCGTAGACGTTTTAAATTGCTTAGAAGTTTTAAAGTTCCTTAAGATGTATCCAGACTCCAGTCTAGTGATTAGTAGAGTGCTGGTCTATAGTTTCGATACTTATATGATTTAAATACTTACCATAAACACTGGTTCATTTATTAACTTTTTAGTGTTATTTTATTTTTAACAAACAATGTTAATTAATATCATTGCGGAAATCGTTCGGTATGGCTAATCAAACGATTTTACATACCCGATAGCTTTTTAATTCACTGAATGTGCAGCAATTTCACTTCACTGAAATTTAAACGTTGAATAAATAATCATTCCTAACTTTACAACCACTAGTCATGACCAAAAACTCGCACTCTCCCAAATTGAAACGTGCAAACGAGCCTTTACACGATGCTTGGCGTAGCAACAAGCGCGAGTGGCCAATAAAAGAAGCAACCGCAATAATTTAAACCATATGGTATTCTTATTTTAAATGCGCTTTAGAACACAAAGGAAAGAATTAGAGTAGCAAGCTAAACCTTGACCTTTTTGGATGCGTTCCAATGATGATTAAGAGTTAAGACTAGCTTCTTTAGATTGGCGGTTTAGAAAATGGTTTTATTTTTTATTTGAAATGTTTGTGGTGATATTATTTGTCATCAAACTGTCTAGTTTGCGTTCCAAACTGTCATCACGGTATTTTACATTGTTTTGTCACATTATGACTGTTATTTAAATAGCGATTAACGGCATCTGGTCAATAAGAACGTTATTGGAAAGGTTACGTACTTACATATTATTGAAAACGTCAAACGATATAGTTATGTATGGTAGGTATATCAGAAACGGTAAATGGATATTTGTAGATAATACAACCGTTTTTTATCGAAATAGCAATTATGGCACTTTCAAAAAATTTTACTAAATCGGTTTTTAATGACAGTATTTCATAGTAAGTTATTTTACCTCCAACAGCAACCTTATTGTTAAGGTATTAAAGACTTTGACAGAAATGAAAATCAGAAGTAATATAACACTGAAAGTACCAGGCCTTCCATGTATCACTTTTTTATATTTCGAATACTGAACGCCTCCCCTCTAAACATTGCCAGTGTCATGACCTCATGAGGCAGACAAAAAATAAGTTGTCGTATGGTATTACTCGTGTGATCAAGATAACTTCCATAATGTCGATAACAAATTCAAAGAAGAACCTGACGATTATAAAACGATAATGTAATTTTTGCAATAAACTATCGTTTAAGAAACATAAATTACTCACTACTTCGTTTGTTTTCAATTCAGTCTTTATCGCAATATCTATTTTTTCTTTTCTTTTCTGTTACTTGGCAATCTGTGTTGACACAATAAGCCAATCACCTGTTATATATTGGTATTGGTGTTCCATCCATGACATCATTGGCAGAAAGATTTATTTTCTTAAATTCCTTTCATTTTCATTATTTGAACCTCGCGGTTAGCGTAGGGGGTACTATGCCGCTTCAATCGGCTGTGGGAGGTACTTCCTGTACCCTGAAGCTTTGAGGCCAGTTGAATGACGTGCGTTGATATTCTATCCTGGTAGCTTTTACAATGTTTAGCAATCTCTCGTTTGACGGTACTGATATTTAGATCTTCATGTATGTATTTGTTGCTCACGTAGTAAGGTGTGTCTAACATGGCTCTCAATGTCTTGCTCTGAAACCTTTCTTTCGAGACTATCGATGTTGCTGTTACCAACCAGCAGTACCCAATTACAATTCAATCCCGTAGGTCCGTATGGGTTTTAGTATGGTCTTATATACCACTATTGCGACAGACTTGACTTCCGACCCATCAGCCAGTACATCGTTCTGAACTTTGTGTCCAGCTGTTTGCGTTTGGTTTGCCTTCGATCTAGATGCATTCCGAGATATTTGGCGTTCTCAGCTTGGGAAATATCCTCATTGTTGAACTTTATTGGAGGACAGGTCTGTTTTCTGAGAGTGAAGGTTTCGCGGATGAATTTACTTTGATTCGCCTTAATGCACCATTTGTCTAGCCATTCCTCCACCTTATCGACATGGTCTTGTCGTTTGGCCGATGCTGTGGCTGGGCCTTTAAAGACATAGTAGGGCAGAGTCTTCGGCATATTTGGCAATTAATGTATCAGCCTGCGTTGGTAGGTCAGCAGTAAAAAGTAGGTATAGTACAAAGCCCCAATATGCTTCCCTGTGGAACTCCTGAAAGAATTTCATATAAAGGAGCGGTCTCATTCTTGAATTTCACCTCAAAGCATCTCTTTTCTAGGTATGATCTTAATTTTAAAAAGAAAGAATGAGTAAGCAGTTCTTTGTTCTTGTATAGAAGTCCGTCATGCGGACCACTATTGTTTGCATTCCAGTGTCCGGTACACGATGGACCTGTTCAATAGTTGCATGCTTCTCTCGGAACCCAAAATGGTCCGCATCCTGTTGAGCAGTATTTTCTCTAGTAGTTTACCCAGCGATACCACTAACTTCATGAAGCGGTTTGCCTGGTTAAGGTACCTGGGTAAGGTAAGGTAATATTTAATGCCTGCCTAAGAATCACTTAGGCATTAAAGATTCTCTGTGATTGTAAATATCATAATGCCATTACTCCTTTTATAAAGCTTGATGATTATACCAATGATAAATATCTTTAATACACACTTATGCATCCTTCTAATAATACTATACCTTACCTTATTCATACGAGTATTACCTATTTCTTTGACAGTATTCATTTTAGTGGTCAATTATAAGCCATAAAAGGCAGGTTACGTCTATGGGCTGTTATAATAGCTACATAGGCGCAAAATTATTTCGAATCATTTTCCAATAACACATAAATCGTTATTGGCAATACGCAAACGGCATTCTAATACCAACCAAACAAAAAAAACTATGAGAGGTCATTGAACTGTTATAATATTTCTATTCTATATTCAAAGCACCTAATTTGATTGCCAATAAAATGGCCACCGTTTTTTTTTTTTTTTTTTTATTATCTATAGGCCTGCGCTTGACCACTATCTCACCTGATGGTAAGCGATGATGTGGTCGACGGTGAAGCACGCTTGCCTAGAAGAAACCTATTCACTCTTGACTTAAAGACCTCTAGATTGTAGCTATCGGGAAACACAGACTCCGGCAGGGAATTCCACTCCTTAGCGGTACGCATTATAAAAGTATTCCCAAAACGCTTAGTGCGTATGTGTGGGATGTCCACCAAGTACCGATGGCGCATCGCCGTACGTCTGGTAGTCCGATGATGAAACGTTTGATTGTAAATCGCGGTCAAATTCATAACATTTGTGTTTCATAGTCATGAATCGTTTAACTGTTTTATCTGCCGAATATGGCAATAATTTTCAGTCTGGTTCAATAGCTTTTAATAATTCGTAACAGCGGTTGGCACTATGACTTAATTTGCCTCAATTTTCTTGTCGCCAATCGAAATAAACTAAAAATTATTGTGGTCTTCACCATTTCAGCCGAAAGACGTCCACTGCTGAACATAGGCCCCAAGTGTCGCCAAATTGGCATAAGGGTAAAGGGGGAGTTTTGCCATAATCGCCACGCTTGGCAAGCGGGTTGGCGATCGCAGTACGGTTGTTACAAAAACACAGAGAACGCTGCTGCCCATTCTCTGGCAAGTCCCTTAGTCGCCTCTTACGACACCAACGGGAAGATATGGGATGGTGCTATTCTTTACGTCCGACTCCATACAGAGCACTCTACTACTTGTTCTCTTACCAGTAAAGTAAAAGATGGCAGTTTTTTTAAGTTAAATTTATGTCATAACTTTACACAAGTTTCAGGATTTCAAAGCTTGTCCACAATTAACTCAACATTCAAGAGCTTTATTAATCATCATCATTCTCGTGCCCTTATCCCAATTTATTTCGGGCCAGCGAAGCATATCTTCTTCTTTCAAACTTCTCTATTACTCTATTACCAGTCACCTCCTTTGTACACATATTCATATATCTCTTCTAGAGCTTTTATATATCGTGATAAAAAAGTACCGAGGCACTACTGCGCTAGCAATTAAAGTAATAAGATACTTACATTACAACCTTTTTACTGCAAACCTTGTGCTCTTTCCAGCGCCAACGTGTTAATTTAGTGCGGAATGCATGCAATAAATAGGGCTAGGTAATAACTTAGATTATAACTATTAGAGATCAATTATGAGCTAATCTTACGTCATAGTATTTATGAGGGCTCGCAGCATCTTTATGATGTTACTGCATCTGTAATTTATTCAGATTGCGTGTTGTTAGATGTTAAAACGATTTGATAAGTAGTTAATCCTTCTTATAAACTAGGACTACTTACCAAGGGTTGGAAAAGAAAGAAAGAAACTACATAAATTATTTGAATTCGGAAAAACAAATGTTTGCTACAGAGGTACAATCAGTAGGTACAACTTAGGACAACATACTGAGTGTAATTTTCCATCATTTTTCGATAAGTCCACTGTACCATATAACTTTTTGACAGCCACAAATAATTCTAGTATTTCTGGTATTTGTTAATCCGCAGTCGTAAAGATCACCCATGACCCAACGGTAAACTACAAATAAACATGCAAACTCCACCACGTTCCCAGAATACTAAGTAAACAGTTGGTAAGAGCGGCTCCTTAGATATGCCCACTATTTGCGAACTGGCACAATTGACAATAAACTGCTGGGCTGATGACTTCATTGTAAACAGCCTAACGTGAAGTAATTGCCTTCGGAAAATTCACTAATGACTTCGATACATTAAGAGTGACAACCTTAATACAGAAAAGGTCAATTCTATAATTTCGGGAATGTGAGATGATCAAATAGTCATCAGAATTGATGATCAAACGGTTGTAGGAATGATAAATCGTCTTCTAAACATGATACGCACTGTGATTCAAAAATTTGTCTTCAAAGAATTGCTAACAATAACTGACAATAGATTCTGTGAAGCCAAGCAGTTAAATACAAACAAATTTGTCACACACGTTGTTTTCTTGTTAACTAGTAGTAAAAATATGAATAGTGTAGCAAAAGTAAAATCACACAGTAATTCAAATTTTATATTACACAAAAAAATACAGAAATAAGAAACTCTCTAACAAGAGGAAATTGGATAAGTAGTCTTCCATCTTGATAAAGAACTTATAGCAACAAAGAAAGTAAGCCAATACCTTAGACGGTATTTAGAAAAATTGCTCACAATTGCGGTATTTACGAGTAAGTAAACGAAGATTAACCTGCGAGGTAATGGCGTAACATTCTTATGATTAACAATGGTAATTTTATTCATTATCAAATTATATATTTTTTTAATTCAACAACTTTTGTTGCATTTTTTACGCTTTGACTTAAAAAAAACATTACCATCCTTTTTGCTTCCCCTTAGTCAGGTAAAAAAACTTAAAGCAAAATAAATGTTTTGGGTATTTCCTTCAAAGTCCTTCAGGACTATGCACTTCAGGCAAGTGTGGTACGCAATTGACATAAATATGCTGACATAAATACTCCTAAATAGTTTTGCCAACATTCTTAATAATAATAAGCGTTATGTTCAACATGATTCACATTGTTTATTCTCGATTAATAATAATAGTAGATATGTTAACGGAAATGTATGAAATCCGTCATTGTATAAAATTCCTAGGAAATGTGTACAATTCCTAAAATCCATAGGATATGTATGAAATATTTTTTAATAAACACTTTTCCTAGGAAATCTATACATTTCCTAAACCGTGATAGGAAATGTATATCAGTAGTCATTGCTGCACCATGCAGCAGGCAGGGTTTCTGTCACGGCTCCGGCGCTGCGGGCCTCCGGCGGCCCCACGCGTGCTAATCTTCGCAGACGGCTTTCGTTCACCACCGCAACTTCGGCTTGTTGGCTGGCTTCGCCGGCCAGCCTCAGCCGCGGCGGCTCGCTCGCAGCCGCCTGCTCCTCAGCCCGCGGGCCGCCTCGTCCCTACGCGCCTACGCGATTTTAAATTACACTCTAGGGGTAGGACAAACAAGACTACGTGGAGTCGGTTTTGCAGCAATTCGGTTCTGTCACTAACTTTTGTTGCAAAGCATATTCAATTTTTAACCAACAATATTATTTAATTGTTACAGAAACTATAGCAAATTGGTTTGATTAGAATTATGTATGGGGCACTACAAGTTCACGACCACCATTTTCACCCAAAGTCTCACAACATCTAATATATTCTTCAGATTAACTTATAGTATAGTTTTTAATTTTATACATTTCCTTCTGTCATATAAGAATTGTATAGAGTTCCTAGGAAATGCATACAATTCCTAGGAAATGTGTGGAGTAAAAAATAATTATGATACTATTTAACACATTTCCTACATAGACTCGGAATTGTATACATTTCCTAGGAATTGTATACAGTTCCTAGGTTTCACACATTTCCGGTAACAGATACATGAGTAGCAGTAGTAAAATGTTAAGCTGTCTATACAATAGAAACTGTTGTTTTAACTAAACATATTGGATTATTGTACAGACGTTGGCACATCAAACTACCCGAAAATTTCAAATTTTCCCATTCAAACTTGAACCTAATCTTTAATGATAAAGTTGAAAATCTATTGAAGAAATTTGACAGATGTCTGTACCACTTAGTTGTTGTTAGGATGAGGAACAAAAGTGAGTTTAGTAAGATTTTGTTAATCTATAACGGGTCTAAATAGGCACTTACTAATGCTGAACGTTTTCCCTGCCACTGCCATCATTGCTGGGGTCAGGACCATATCTGGGAACCATCTAGTTATTTTAGGTAGAAGTTCCAACTTTTTCACAAGTTTTTTTCAGAATACTTACCTAATTAATTAATGTTATAACTTTACTTGAAGAATACAATGAAGAATTGCCAAACTTAAGTGGCAGTGTGTCGTTTCCCAGCAATAATATTGCATGTTTGATGGCTTCGTGAGGTATGTTTATACCTTGTAGAAGCGGCCTGTTATTTACTTTTAAGTGTGTGTCA
Source organism: Cerastis rubricosa (assembly GCA_949152445.1). Taxonomy (NCBI): domain Eukaryota; kingdom Metazoa; phylum Arthropoda; class Insecta; order Lepidoptera; family Noctuidae; genus Cerastis; species Cerastis rubricosa. Next base: position 3,834,462 of record OX424529.1, on the reverse strand, counting down.
TGCCCATAGCTTCCTAGGTCATACTCGCAGTGGGCCATTAAATTATAGGCTGAAGTAAGCATTATATACTGCTATTCTTTCTAAGAAGAATTGCATTCGTTCGAGTTACAATTTTAGGTTCATCGTTAATTGCTCCATTTCATGTACAGTTGGCAAATACTCAAGAATTGCTTAAACAACAATAAACAATGCTGTTTGAAAACATTGCTACAATAACATAATTATTTTAGGAGAACACACTTGCCTCCAAAATCGTTGAGATTTAGGTCAGAATCCATCAGTCACGCTTGATCAAACATGCTTGACGTTTCAAGGTATTAGAAGCGGTTTCTGAAAATTCCGCAAACACTTATAATGAAATGAAAATGTAGGTGTACCTATAGATAGACTGTTAAAATAACAGCACCTAAGCGTGGGTTCGAAAGTAGCATAGTTCACGATGTGGATAATTTTGAAACCCTTTTAATTTAGCAATAGCACTTAAGGGTCCAGTATTAATTAATGTGTTAAAAAAAGTAAGCTCAAAGCACTTAAGCTATTACAAAAAAATAATATGCAACAATAGGGTATAAACCTGAGTAAAGAAAAAGAAATTATATTTTGTCCGTCAGACAGGTAATACAAAAATAATAGACACGTATTTTTTGTTTTATCAAAATATTAAACAATAACTAAGGTAAAACTCATTAAAGTTGGAGAGTGGGGGCTCACTACGTCACAAGTAGGTATAAAATTACCTACACGTGACGTCACGCGCCATTTCAACTCAATATATCTCCGTAATTTTATGACCACGTGAAAAAAGAAAAAATACCTGTCCACTACTTTTCAATAATCTACCCGTGAAAAAAAAATAGTGATCATCCCCTATTGATGATATGGTACAGACTGTACAGAATATACTATGGTACAGGCAGGTTTGGTACAGAACAAACGTAGTTACTATGACAACTCTCACTAAATTAACTGTAAGTACTTGGCACCTCGCCAAATAGCAACCACCAATCGCCACACCTCATCGTTATTTCACAGAAGTAATTTAATTAATTCTTGCCCACAACCTTACAAGCAATTTCGCACAGCCCTCTAAATGAATACAAATATAAATGACAATAAATTTTGGTAATCCCAACGGTACGAGGTACTATATACACTCACCGGCACGGAAACTTGGCCACCAATAACATGCCGATAATTTCTATTTAAATATTTAATTTTCACTATATTATGGGTTTATGCACTAAATTAGGGTTTTTTTATGGTTTTGTAACTCAGTTATTGAAAAAATGATGCACCAGCAGTAATCTTTTAAAAAATAAGCAGTTTCACAAAAATATTGATTTTAACACTGTCAATTTAAAAAGAACACAAAATGAAAAATAACCACAAAGTCTTCGTTGTGTTTGCTTTTTAATATCGGGTGTTTCCTCCCCTAGCCCCGATAACAGCTTGCATTCGTTCTGGCATACTTTGGATGATGTTTCTGATCTCAACTTGTGGTATGCTTTCCCAAGCGGTTAGTGCTGCATTTCGAAGCTGGTTCAGAGTTTCAGGCGGGTTGGAGGAGGACTTTATTTTTCTTTTAAGCATGTCCCAGATATGCTCTATTGGATTTAAGTCTGGACTACGAGCTGGCCACTGCAATTTTTGAATACCAACCTCTGTAAGGTATTCCTCCACGCAATGTGCAACGTGTGGGCGCGCGTTATCGTGCATTAGGAGGAATTCGTCAAACCCAATAAACCCTGAATATGGTAACACGTGTTCCTGAAGAATTTCCTCGATGTATCGTGTTGCCGTTAATCGGTTATCGACGATAACTAACTCCGTACGTGCATCGGAACTTATTCCTCCCCAAACCATTATAGAGCCTCCATGAAAACTAACAGTTTGTGTGGTGGTAATGGGTAAAAACCGCTCTCCTCTTCTTCTCCACACTCGCTCCCGACCATCTGGAGCTCGTAAAGCGATTCGACACTCATCTGTGAACAGTACTCGAGCCCACTGCTCATGGGTCCAGTTGACGTGTTCTCGTGCGAATCGAAGTCGAGCTACTCGGTGACTTCTGAGAAGTTCTGGGCCGCGTGCTGGTCTACGAGCTTTTAAATTCACTTCCTCCATTCGTCTTCTCACTGTACGTTCACTAACATTGACACCTCTTGTGAACTGGAGTCGCTGGCGTATCTCAACAGCGGTGAGGTAGCGGTTTCTCAAAATTTCCAGGACAATAAAGCGGTCATCCCGGGCTGATGTGCATCTGACGCCTCCGCTGCCTGGTCTGCGGGAGTAGCGGCCTGTCTCCTGGTATCGTTTCAGCGCATACTGCATCGATGAACGTGGTACATTCAGTATAACAGCAATTTCTCGCTGTGTCAGCCCTTGTTCGATCAATGCTACAGCTTGTGCAACCTGTGATGGTGTTAATGGCATTTTTATTGGAATTAAATCACCTTTACTTATTGAATTAACAGTACGATATCACAATAATTGCATAACCTAACAATAAACTTTCACAAAACACAAATTTAAAACAGCAACTTAGTCGCTCAGATGACCGGGTTCAACTAAAACTTAAAAATAACGTCATATTGCACTCAAACATGATAAATTACCCTCTTGAACTAAAGGTAAACATTTTTTAGACCAACCTTCATAATAAATAATCATAGGAAACACTTAAAGCTCTTGTTATCGCGAAATACGCGCTTGGCCAAGATTCCGTGCCGGTGAGTGTAGATCATAAAAATAGTTCCTAGACCTGCACCCTTTATTAATATGCTTAATACATGGCTTGTACAGTACTTTGCCTGAATAACAATCAAAGGTTTCGCTAATAAGCATATAAATGACAACACTTCCATCATTAGGTGACGTGTCAGTAAGGCATCCTAACTGACACACTGAGGTGACATCAGATTGTTTCCTGCCACACCTTGCGAAAACTTCTATAGTTAATTAAAGCTTTGACAATGATGTAGGTGTTGGTATAAGAAATGATACAATCGCAGTTTAAATTGTTTGACAGATAATAATCAAGACTGTCAAAATTGCGAATACAACGCTCAGTTACCTTTCGTGAGTTTTGCAAGAGGTTTCTAGGAGATTAATTGGCATTAGCTAGTGGGATGAACAACTATTTTGTGCTGTTTCAAACATGAAAATTAACAGACAATATTAACAGTTAATCTTTTGTTTCAGGATCGAGATAGTAACCTGACAGTACCAGCGCGGTGGGAGGATAGGAATCTTCGCAAATACCTCAACAAACCTGACATCGGTACGTATATCTAGAGACATACAAAACTCTTATTACATTAACGTCAGATGACCACTACATCTCCACTTAACTTAGATAAAAGAATTGTAAGAGGACAAAGTTTGCCAATAATAAAGTTCTTGATCCCCTTGATGACACACTTAAACAGCCGCAAGTTTTTTATGAAAGTCAAATGATTGAAACTTTTGCTACACAATATCAAATTATGAAGGACTTCTTAAAACTTTCACATGTTTCGTCTGTTGTTTGGAATTTATATTATACACTATTATGCAACTAACCAAGTCCTTTTTTTTTTAGATGCCCATAGTTCACTCTTTATGTTCACTAACTAACGAGCAACTAGGTCTGCGTCACAATTTCCCCGTTTTGCAATATTTTGCATTGATACTCCGCTTCCATTGGTCATACCGTGATCTTTTATTGCATTCCTGGATAAATGGGCTATCCAACACTAAAAGCATTTTTCAATTCGAACCAGTAGTGCCTAAAATAAGCGGGTTCAACCAAACAAAGAAACAAACTCTTCAGCTTTATAATATTAAGTATAGCAGCCCGCCCCAGCTTCTCACGGGTATTTCACAAAAATTTCAAAATAATAATACACATAAATACGCAATCATTTTTTGACATTGATTCCTAGAGGAACCTACGACAGCCAGGATCAGGCCTGTCCAGGTTATTGTGGCATAACTAAAATAGTTAGACATATACTTTCGCGACACTTTTGGAAATAATGATGTGTTCTGCTAAGTCGCAGTAAATTATTTTATTCTATCATCAATAGTTTTCGCAATGCACGCGATGTAAAGAATATTTTAGGTTTTTTTTACACCTTGGGCTACATTATTGGAGTTTTAGTAAGGATCCCATTTTTAAAAAAATAATATAGCCTATGTCACCCGCGGATAGTGTACCTTCCCAACAGTGAAAGAATTTTTCAAATCGGTTGAGCAGTTTCGGAGCCTATTCAATGCAAACAAACAAACAATCAAATCTTTCCTCTTTATAATATTAGTTTAGATAGATTTCAAAATAAAATACACTTTGTGATCCTATTACTAATTTTACCCACAGTCAAATCCAGCCGATGGATCGGAGGCATCTTCGACTACGGTCCCAAGGCTTGGCGGTGGGGCGGCGACCTCCGCAAGATGCACTACCAGTCCTTCTCGAAGATGAAGAAGATGACCGCGGAAGAACTGCAGTGGCACTGCATCGCTATGATGCCAGAGCTGCTATACAGGTAAACTTTGAAATAAATATTACAACCTTAAAGCTTATATACTGTTTGAATAGAGAGGATGTATCTCCTGAATTTATGTAAGATCGAAATTTAAAGGCTGGAATCCTATTGAAATATTATAGTAGACAGAAACCAACGAACCAAAAAAAAAACAGATTAATCCAAGAAGACACCTTGATTACATGTAACAATTTGGCATTATTATCTTCATAGTACAATAAGCAATAGAAAACTAATATAATATTTATTAGGTTTCGAGAAGCAGTATTGAATCGTGACAAACATGAGTTTGGCCAATCATGGATGTCGGCGGAGTTTCGTTTGGGGCCTAAAGCTCTGGAATTCAACTTAAATCACAAGAGCCGCCATGACACGTTTAAGTGATGAACTGTGAGCGATTTACGTAGTACTTGACTTGAAATTTTTTGGGATTAATTTTAAGTTTTCTGTCCGAGTATTGCCTAGTTTGGCAAATTCTTTACGTTGTTTGCATTATTCCCTTTTGTTTGGTCGTGGCGATGATATCTATATTCAAAATAAACTAACTTCAATGACTGCTCACAAAAGAGTTTCGGAAATCCATTTTTTTTTTTACATTTTATGACCTATCTGCTATCTTATTGTTCGCTATGGTTATTACATAACTGATGAAAAATAAATTTACTATTCTATATTTCACACTTGTTTAAGTTTATTGACCTGTCAGCATAGACGTCATAAACGCTGCCATTGAAAACACAGGGCAAATGAGGTTAATATTTAACACTTATTGCCAATCTGTCGAAATTGATATACATTGACGAACATTAATGTCGCTAATATAGGCCTAAATTGTTTCAATAAATCATAGTTCAATCTCCTTCGCCCAGTTTAGATAGACAGCTGTATTTCCTACTACCTCCTGCCGAGACTTCGTCAAAATGAATAAATCACGGCCTATGGCACTTGGCAATATTCGCTTTTTATTTTTTTGTGATTGGAAGAGTACTTCCAGAGACTACCCGAAAACAAACTTTTCTTTGTCTTTTTTTTCTATATATTATTTAGGTTGCCACAATCTCTTATGCCTTGTACCACAAGCAACCAAAACCGTCTAACCATAGACCGTTCCTGAGAAAAGTAATAAGTTTTACGATTCCATGCCTTGTGTTGGTCTTTTGTCCTTTAGTCTCTGAAGTCATCATACAGTAATACCTACTATTTTTAGCAGTCAGTTTTATGGTCGTTTTAAATCTCGAAGGCCATGGTGTTGGCGCCTTATGCGATCATTGGTTTCACATGGGAACAAAAGTAGCTGTTTATTACAGGATGTAGGTCAGAATCATGATGAATGTAATTGGGACACTTAGGTAGGTACTGTCCTATAATCGTAATGTACTCGTTACGATAAACAATCACGACTGTACCAATGTATTGTGCCAAATTGAATCAATTTTCGTTTTATTTTTTTACATAATTAATTGCAAATGAAATTAATATCTAGATACTTCTGGTGATATGAGTTATACCACCAAAACTTCTCTCAGGAACCCTTGGCATCTCAACAATCTAGATTTTTTTTTACAAATTCTCAACTCAGTAACTCATTTAATCACTATTAACGCTAATTGTCTCAGGTGGTCACCACGCAAGTGCATCGAAGCTCGTCACTACATCTGCCAAACCAAACTTCAGAAGGTGCCAAAGGCCAAAGTGAAAGACCTACGTCGTCGTTGGCAACGAATGGGCAAGATCAACGAAATCACTGCACCAAGCGTCAGCAGGGAGGTTAACGACCCCATGATGATCAATGACGTCACTGTCAACCCCGTACCTAACCCGAAGTCTTACGATCTGCGCCCGAACACACACCACTTCCGAGTAGGACAGAAGAGACATGGCCCGAGATCGAATGCGATTCCGAATTCGAAATACGATTTGAGACCAAATGAGTTGAAGAAGAGATCGAGGCCTGCAATTCGTAGGCGGCTCAAGAGACCGTTCCCAGGGTAAGTTTTAACTTAGGCGATGTTAATTTGCTAAATCGGGTCAGGTTGGGATGCAGGTTGGGCTAAGAACATATATTATATTTTTTTTCGTGTTCCTAACCTAAACCGCGACTGGATTAGGTTATCGAGTATGGTTAGGAATAATCAAAATATCGTACATTCTCGTATTTCCTCTATACTCAGACTCAATTATTACCCCCTCATTGCAAAAAAGGTTAACGGCCTATGTCGCACGTGTACTAAAAAAGAATAAAACGTTATCACGTAAAATAAATACATGGCCCATTAATAATACTTAATGTTTGGCCAACTTTCCCCATTACCAGACCAACGGCAATCAATTCCTCAGAGCACGTACTTTCGAACAAAAACACATTAAATGTACATTTATGGCAAACATAGATCAAATTAACTGCAATAGCTTCTCTCTTATCGTCCAATATTTGGAATGGACGAATAATTGGCTAATGCTATGCCAATATTGGTGAGAAAGGTCGTAAACAGAGCTTTTCTCTTGTTGATAGTATTGTACTGCCAACTATGTCGATCGTTGAAAGCTTGGCACTCGCAGTACATTGTACAGATGCGTCGCTAATCGGTTTTTAACAGGTGGACTGGTCTCGCCTGTTTAGATGTTCACCCACGTTATACGTAAACCATCAAAGCAAACCGAATGTCCAATAGTTAGTATTAGTTGAAAATGTAAACATTATCTGAGGATTGCCACAAGGAACGAACTTAAGACCGACACTGATCAACAGAAGCTAATCTATTCATGTAAATGCCATTCCAGTTATACTTGGAACCGCCGCGACCCTGAAGGCTCCTACCAGCGCAACGCCGACCTGCTCCGCTCCGGCCGCACCGGGCTCACCCCGCAACAGATCAACGCCCACCTCGCGCGACTGCGACATCTGCGCGACAAGCAAGTCGCACGACGCAAGCGACTGCGCGACGACGACTGGCTCGAGAATGAACCGAAACAAGCCCTCGCTCAAACACACGCCAGGACATACACAGTTGATAACAACATCAGCGCTCTTCATCCCAAGACCATCGTCGAAGAGTTCAACATGATGGATTTCCCCCATCACCCCGTCGGACCACCCAAAACGAACCGCAACGCCGGCTAATCGATTCGATTCCAATGGTCGTTTGCATCGATCGTTCAAGAATCGATTATTCCTTGATGTTAATTTAAGTTCCTCGCGATTTTTCCAAACTATTTCCGACTTTGCTTTTATTAATATTTATTGCTGACACTTTGCGATTGTTCTGATTCCTATCATTAGCGTGTTACTCATTTGCTAATTGACTATTTATATCAATTAGGTAAGTGAAGATTCGGCACCTATTGATAAAGGAATCAAGATTATTAGACGTTTGGACGTAGTAGTAACTCGGCATTACGTAGCTTCAATTCCATATTTGTGTGCCAATTGTTTCATAATTTCGTCAGATTCAAATACCGTCGTCGCAAAGTGTCATATCATTGTTCTTCTTCTCTCCTTTCTAGAGTAGCCAGCACTTACGACTTTTTGTCTACTCGGATTTCACAAATTCAGCTTTTTATCCATACTTTTAATATCTGCAATCCAGTGTGAGTCTTGTCAATGTAGTTTAGTTACCAGTTTATTGCATCTGTTAACTTGTAGTCATTATTACATACTTCATTTTCTACATTGTTATATATAATAGCCGCATTAACGACTATTTGTGAATGCAAATTGGGCTTTTGTAGTATTTCTTCAGATTTAATTAAAATCGGTCAACTATAGTGACCAATGCAACGTCGATTTTACAAGCTTTAGTTTGACTCTTCAATAGATACTAAGTATTAGAACCTTAATACACGTAACAACATAAAACATGTTACTATGATCGTATGTCGAGTTTAATGTTGATAGATCTAACTATTTAAGTCAGGGAAGTAACTTAAACGATTATTATTTTGAAGTGTTTAGATGTGAGAACATCTATTTTTATTTTAATATTATTTCGTTTGTTTATATTCCACACGTTTTTAATATTATGATTTCTAATGCTGTGCTTTTAAAATAAGTGCGTCGTGGTAATCTGTTTTATTTTTTTGTATTTATAATGTACTAGTCAGTAAGTTTTATGAGGAAATATAATTCTAGATTACTAAAATGTTTAATCTTATCCATAGTTTCGAAACTGTTGATAATGTTAATAATATAAAAAATATCTTCGATGTAGGCACTACCAACATAATTTGTTGGAACATTTCTTAAAATTTAACTAAATATTAAATTAATCATTAACATTTTCTCACTGATTTTTTAGTAAGTATTAAAATAATAAGAAAATAACAAGAAAAGTGTCGTACATCATAATTGGCATTTCGTGTTTAATTAGCTAAGTAAGTTTACGTTCCAATTTGTTTGTTATTTTAGTTAAAACCTAATAAATTAATACTTTTTTTACTAAACTGCCAGTTATTATAGTCCTCGCATTTATGAAGTTAAAATCACATTTTGTGTAAGTTTTTTTTTTGTATTTTTAAGCAGTAGTAACGAAACATATTTCTCGATATATTCAACTCATTGATTGTAATTTAAAAACAAAATCATCGGTTTAGTGCAGCACACATGTTCAATTTGATTTACTAAATTGTGTGAGGAGTGTTAAATACTGTTCCTTTTGTCATTACCGTGAAAATCGGAACTTTATTTTTCCTAAATCGCACAATCTTCGAAAGTACATTTTGCCATTATGGCCAAGAACTTTCAAATTTTTAAATGTTTCTATAAAGTATTTTGAATTCATTTTAAACTAAGCCATGATATCCAAATGATGTTGAATCAAATTCTAGCTAGATACTTAAAGTTAGTATTTTAGATTTACCTACCAACACACATCATGACGACACAACGTTGCACCCAACATATTATTATCTGCGTGTTGGAACATGCATAGCTGTAGTAACTTATGTTCTTAGATTTCGAAAAACTAGTCTACTAGTTACTAGTGACGTGCTTATTATAGTATTACTCTCATACCTCAAAATATGTTTTCTTGAAATAAAAAATAAGTTATAAAAAATCTTTAACATCTTTTTCCAATATTTTTGTAGTAAGTAGGCACTTACTAAAAATATCAAATTCTATATTTTGATCTGTAAATACTACTTTATTGTAAATTTAGTAGTAGCAACACCGTAGTACTGTGAATTTTTTTTAAGCAAGTGGAGAACTTATTTATAGGAACAAAATAATTTCTTATCGTATCTTAAGTATTAATATTTACTTATACTATAAGGAAATAAAGAATCATCAGTATTCATTGGTTTTATTTTTGTAACAATACTAGCGACCCTCCCCGGTTTCACACGGGTGAGAATTCCTAATGAAGAATTTAAAAATATCAAAGTTTTCTTGCATACAAACCTAGTCCTGTCAAATATGAACGCAACAAAAGAAATCAGCCGTATCGGTCGAGCCGTCATCAAGCGATACTCTGTCATACATGTGGGAATTAATTTTGAAATATCAAAGTTTTCTTGCATACAAACCTAGTCCTGTCAAATATGAACGCAACAAAAGAAATCAGCCGTATCGGTCGAGCCGTCATCAAGCGATGCTCTGTCATACATGTGGGAATTAATTTTGATTGATATGGATAGATTGACGCGAAGCTTAATATGTAAGTACCTGTTAAACTCCATCTGTTGACACTCGAACCATAAATTCTTAGTAGGTAATTAAATATTTTGTACATCATTGAATGTCATGAATTCCCGCAATGTAAATACATTAAACGATACTAATATGAAATAAAAAGGTTTTCATTTTTGTATCTAACTTAGCAGAAGCACATTATGAATATCGGCAATGTAAAATCTTTGCCTGCAACTTTTATTGAGTATACTGCCACCTAGTGACGAGTAGTAGAACTAAAGTTAAAAATGCTTACGCTTGCTTGCTTATGCTTGTTTGGTTTAGCTAATTGTAGTCAGGAACACCCGTCGTACCAAACCATCATTAAACACATCTACACAACGCAACCTACCTAATCACTGGAAAACTACCGAAGCTCCAAAAAATGTCGGGATTGTAGTTTTAAGCCCACGCTATAGATGGCGCTACTGGGCTGAAAGCTTTCAATTATTTTGTCATACAAAGGGAAAAGGTAAGCCAGCGGTATTCTTTCATTTAGCTGTCGATCGCGACAATGGTGCTTAACTACTTGCAAAGCAACTTTACGAGCTTTTAGATGGAGCTGACTGAACTAAACTGATTTTATACATGATATAGTATATATAATGTATAATATAAGTAACCAGATTCTCATACTACTAGTATGAAAAACTGGTTACTTATCTCTTTTGGAGACTGTACATCGCCCGCGACTTTGTCTCCGAAAATTGTGATATAATTTAGCCTATCATATATAATATGTCATTATATGTGTAGCTTTCTAATGGTGAAAGAGTTTTTAAAATCAGTAGAGTAGTTTTTGAGTTAAATCGTAACAAACAAACAAGCAAACAATCATAATATCATTATGATGTTAGTTTAGACTTATAGTTAAGCGTTGCGGAGCGACTGAATTTAGAACTGTGCTTTGTATCATTCTTGCAAAATAAAGGTTACTTATACATATATTGCAAATAATAATTGTGTTAATCATCGACTTTGCACATAGGTACATGTAAAGAAGGTCACTATACTAGTGTCCTTCTTTTTTATGGATTTATTATCTATAGCTTTCTAAGAGATGCGAGTGTCATGTTTGTGACATCGACTGTCGGTATAGAAGTAATTTTAAATAAGATATAGTTATGTTATTTTTAATTTAGATACGTGGAACAGTCTTACTAGAAAGTAAAGGCTTTAAATGTTGTTTTTTTGTTATTACAGGTAAGTAACTCTGTTTAGAATGAATAAACTACATATGTAAAAACTTTGTCATTACAGAAAAACGCAATTTCGCCTGTATTTAATATAAGAAGCATATTACTATTATATACATTTTAATTGATATGTAGGTACCTAAGTAGGTTATACAATACCTTCAATAATTATTGTTGTTTTCTTTATCATAATATTTCAATCAAGTTCAATAACCAGATCAAAGGCACAATAAATTAACTACCAGAACTTAGCTACATTCAAACCGCGCCTCATACACCAGAAATAGGTTCTCAAACATAAACGTTACTGATAACATATCATACAATTATACGGGCCGTAATTTACAAGGTTGCCTACATAAAAAATAGTCAAAAAAATAGACTAATAGCCAAAAAACATCATAAATCCGCGACGGATCAACGACCCATTGACCGAATCAGCGTAGTTTCCACCTCCGTTAGCGAGATGCTACGATATCGTTGCCATGGTTACCGTGAACAAACAATCCAGCTGCTATACCACTTATAACATCCAAAGAAAATTTAGTAACAACAATTTAAATTGATTCAAATCCATTGGTCTGTTTTTTCAACAATTTTCTCACTAACTAGTGATAAAACACGCAATGAATCACAAACGAGAATTCAGTACGTTGTATTTTCTTTTCATACTACCGATGTGAATCTAGTTAAGCATCAAAACACGCGAAAATATATTTTAAGCCTTTGTATTAAGGGTTACGATATAATCAATATAAAATTCTAACGAGTTGGTAACGCTTTGCATAGGAAAGAGAACTGAAATGGTCAATTTGAATGTTTTTATTGTGAAATTATTACACCGTCCACGCTATTTAGTTTAGTATCATAGAATATATTTTAGCTGTACTTAATCTACTTTTAGAACCAAAACTTTTGACCTTTCGCAATCTACAGCAAAAGACTTTTTAATCTAAATCCAAAATCGGTATATCGAGATTGTAAAAGGGCATTCTCCTTTTGATCATGCTATACAAAAGGTTTTTAAGCTTACAGGGGATTGCCACTGACCTTTATCGACATCGTCACATTTCTCAGAGGAACAGGCATTTAAAGCTAAAGTTATTGAACTTCAAGTTCAATACCAGTCTACAATTTACCTTATAGGTAACGGCTGTTATATTCCCATTGATATACAGGTCTATAAGGCCTCATACAAGTTTGATCACGGCGCACAAAGCTACACATGATGTTTTTTGATACACACATCGCTTCCTTGTTTTAAAATACTTATACCATCTACACTACTTAGCTTACACATTTAAGTCGAAAATCAAAATCAAACCATTAACTTTTTGCTCATTAACAAAAAAAATAAAAAATAAAAATAATTTGAAAAATTGTGGTCCGTCGAATTCGGACTCCAGAGACAGGAACCTCCTCACTTTGCGAGCCGTATCGAGGAGAACTGCCTTTTGAATCAGGCCTTTTATCCTACTCCTACCTACTAGTTGCAGCCTGGAGAGCTTTATTATTATTACGAGAATGATGTGTCCCACTGCAGGGCAAAGATCTCCTTTCCATTTTTCGTTGCCTGTGGCTATTTGGGCACAATGCTTTTGGTGAATGTCCATACCATTACATTTTTATTATTTATTCTTAATGTTCCCCTAATTGAAAACTAAACACAACCAATTCCTTGTTACCATGCCATTTAAAAGTAGATCTTACATAACTTGACACGTATAACCTCGACGCGACGCGACGTTGACAAGACTATTTCAGTCCATTCTGCATAATGCCGTCCACAAGTGTACGAGCTATGAGCTATCTTGGTTGTTCATCGCATAACTCCTGTCGACTGCGAAGAGTGTGCTTTTACTTAACACCATGTTTAGTCACGTAGGTATATTTATAGTCAACCGAAAATTGAATATTGTTTCTCGTGCCTTTAAGGCCATTTTTCGGGGATTATTTAACAATTTGGTGTAAAAACATAACATTTCCATCTTGACAAATGTCAAATCTAGGTACACCACGATAAAGAGTAGAGTAAAATTTAATCAGGCGTCTTCTAAATAGCTTCAAATAGCCCCAAAATTTCGTTACCTACCTTTGACTAGTTGTCTACTCTTCGTACGTTTAATGCGACCACCGGTCTTTCCGCATGGCTAGTATTAACCACCTCTTTGCTTAATTAGCTTAGTTTATTAAGTTTTAAAGCTGTATGCAAACTCTGCTCTGTGTGGTGTCGGACGTAAAGAATAGCACCATCCCATATCTTCCCGTGGGTGTCGTAAGAGGCGACTAAGGGATTTGTCAAGAATGGGCATAAAATAACGAATGTAATTCGTTGTTGTTTGTTTATTTATTTGCACAGACGTAATAGCATGACACTATAGAGCGGATTTCAGATTTCATGATCAGGCGTTTGTTGCTTATCTTTTTGCATTGGTCATCATCATCTGCCTAGCTCTGTATGGTGTCGGACGTAGAGAATAGCACCATCCCTTATCTTCCCGTGGGTGTCGTAAGAGGCGACTAAGGATTTGTCAGAGAATGGGCAGCAGCGTTCTCTGTGCTTTTGTAACAACCGTACTGCGATCGCCAACCCGCCTGCCAAGCGTGGCGATTATGGCAAAACCCCCCAAAATGTCAATGTGGTGACACTTGGGGAGGCCTGTGTCCAGCAGTGGACGTCTTTTGGGCTGAAATGATGAATGATCAGCAAACCGAATCACTTTCACACATAATCTTTGGTGAAAAAATCTTGACGATATCCCAATCTCAAGATGAATGAAATCCTAATCAATCTTAATTATTCTTCTATTCTGCGGCACAAACTTGTGCCTATTATACATTTTCCTTTATTCTTTCACCTTTAACCAGCTTTGATAAACCTCTATCTATTTTTATCAACCAAGCACCTTATTACTTTCAGTTCCTCACACGCAACACTTTCTTCTTCCTCCACCGTATACTAATTGCACCACAAACATGACCTTATATCGGCGCGATATGTAGGTTACTTCACACAAAACGTTGGCGATTAGCCTCAGCATACGAAGGGGCAGCTCTGACCCAAATACGCGTGTGAAAACTGCGTACCATGTAGAACATTGATTCTTGACCGACTTCTTGAATAAAACTGTTGGAATATCTGATTTATGCAAGGAATCTAGCTCAGCAAAACTTTTATAACCTCATTAAAGTAGAAACATGATATTATCCTCCTTTCTTGTAAGGAACAAGCTTGGAAGTCTATGCCTTATTTTCCAAAGGTTTCCTTCATAATTTGGTGTCGTATTACGCAATTTAAAATTATCGTTAGTAGAAGAGTTTTGTTTAAAATTGTTTTGTTGGTATATTTTGATGTACAGGATGCTTTAAGACGTCTTACATGTAAATCACTAGTAATTATAACTACTAACTAGGGCTAGACCATACAGTATGTCGGAATATTTGCATAAACAAGAACGATAGCATTTTATTCTATTATCGCTTCGTGCGCGATACGGATCTCGCGTGATAGACTTACAGCCCTAGGACCATATCATTATGCCATAAAAAGAATATACCTACGAACCTACCTCAGTTATGTACCTACCCTATTCTAACACTTCTATGTCGACTCCGCTACGCAAACAGTTTTCTAAAAGACATTCATAGATATCTGTGCTTTACTTTATATTTTAATCGCCTTAAATACCACCTTCGGAAGCCGGATTCCTTACCATAAAATTAAACACACGTAATTTTTTAGATGTAGGTTAGATCTGAAAAGTATCTGTCATCCGAGCATTTTGAAAGAACCCCTTAATCCCTCTGCTCTCTCGACAAGAGACGTGTCACGGACTTTAGCCAATCTTGCGCAAGACAGTGAAATCATTGGCAAATGTTTTTGTTCATTGTGTTGCATTCATTATATATGTCGCAGTCTGATGATTTTATTCCGTTAGACTAGTTTATCATGTGGGCAGAACATGGGTTTCGTGCAATGAAAACACACACACACTGTACACTGCTTTTATCGTACTAACAAATAACTTGAAATTACAATACAACGCAATAACACTAGGCACCATGAATCGGGTTACAGTTTCGGGACGTCTTGACTCCGCCGCAATCAGACACTGACTGTCCTCTCCGCAGCGAGCCAGAAACATCACGACTCTGTAGTAAGCGCGCTTAGGTGTAGGTAGACTAGTAAGTTAAGGTCGCTTGACCTTTGGCGCGCTTTCGATTCATAGTCCGTGCTAATGACTAAAATTGACTCCGACATGTAGATAATCTGCACCTCTTCAAAGTTCAAGAAAATCGGTTACTTCTAGTCAAGCGTGCTCCGCCCTAGACCGCATCATCGATGGACATCAGACGAGTTGAGGCCAAATGCAAGCCTCGTACGGGTATAAGTTCTAGCAGTGTTTTGTTAGACATCAACAACAGGATGGTGGCTACCTTCCCTCTAAGGTTACGGCTAGGCACTTTGAAAGCTCATTCGGCAGAAAATAAATTTCAAGGTTTCACAATTAAAAGCTTACTCATAATTCTAGGAACGGGTATTAAGTATTATGGTGTTAATCTGATGGTTTGTCATTGTATAGTCCAGTGAGGCAAGGTCATAGGGTCTACCTTATCTGATGCTTTTATCGGTCTATGATTCACGCTTTCTGGGAAACTGTAATTGATCGTGGAAACTTCTGACAGCATAATTCCTTCCATGAACGATATAAGAAGCACTTAACTTTTTATGGAGTCCTTTTCATTCCGCCAGTAATGTTCAAGTTCCATGTTACAAGGGGCGAGCCTATTGTCATCAACCGGGCACAAATCCAGACTCGGTGTTTGCTACTGAGTAATTATGGAAAAACCCAATAACACTAATATATAAAACCCTGTGGATTATTAACTGATTCGATCTAAAAAATCTTAATATCAATGTTGGTTTTTCTGCCCATCGTGCAAACCACCTATTAGTTCAATAGACACGAATCCAACCACCAAAAGATACTTACATAAATCTAACAAAAGGAAATACAAGAAAACCTGAACAGACCAATTTTCCACTGAACTGACGCAAATTCAGTTCAATGGCATTAGAACGTTCCACGCAACTGATTAAGTATGCATAGGGGCTGTTGTGAGCAATCGTGAACGTCGCCACGAACGCTTTCAAGAAACCTACAGGTCAATGGTACTCAAATCTATTGTTTAAAATGCTGTAGTGTATTGTACCGTATCTACCTATTTATTGGAGCGGTAATTACCTAAGTTATGAACGCGTCTTGTTTGGAGTAGGAGATAGTTCCTCAAAGTTCTAGATTTGGTAAACAAGTAGCAGCGCTTTTGTTTATTTTTGCAATGAATGTCAACAGAATTAACACAAACTTTACGGTAGATTAATATAGATTTCATTGCTGTCAAAACGTGACAACTAGACTCTCTGGCTGAAGTTAGAATTATGAATCATAATAAAAAATCTTTCGGTGAACTCGCTCAAGTGAACATGAACAACATGTGAACATTTCGTGCTGTACAAAATGTACGCGAACAAGTTGTGGTGCAAACGCACCATAATAATGCGAGTAAATAAAGCTTATCACATCTTTTTAGTTAATTTCAAGTGGTGAATGCCATCTCTGTCAAAGTCACTCCGTCTGAATTAGGCAGTTTTTTTTTTGTTACCTTGATCTTTCCCACACAAAGGCCTCCCCCCATTCCTTCCACTTTTCTCTCTCACTTTCTCACTTTTTTGCATCTTCTCGCCAATTAACGAGAAATCCATCCAAGGCGTCCCGCCATCTTCTTCTCGGTCTGCCGCAACCCCGTCTAGCTGTCTCAGGGCTCCAGTTTTGTGAAATATGGGCCCACAGCTTTGACGGCATCCGGCAGACATGTCCTTCTCCCGTCATTTTAGTTTAGCAGCTTTATGAGCAACGTCAGCAATATGAGTTCTGGGGCGCAGTGCGGTGTTCCTTATACACACGCTTGCCTAGAAGAAAACCGATACATTTCAACCTTAAAAAGATCTAGATTAAAATTATCGGGGAACATAAAAGGCGGCAGTGAATTCCACAAACGGTGACGATTCGCACGATAAGTGTGGATATTTTCTTGTTAGTATTTTAGAAACCTTTTGAAATGTTTCCTGTAAACTTGTAACTTCTTAATCCAAGCTTGAGTACCACTGGTTCACCTCGTGGTAATGAACTTGTGATATTGAAGGTGCCTGAACTTAGATAAACGGCACGATACGACGAAGGTCTTTGTGGCTGTTCCAACCTGTATAATTAGCTTAACTTAACTCAACTTAAGTTGTACTTACGAGTAGCGCTGAAAGTGGATATGTTAATGTATAATTTTGGTTTCAGTTTTTATATTTTATTTCTGGGCGGGACTTAAGATTTATAATCTTTTGACGGGATATTAATCTTGTGAACAAAAGCTCTAGAGTTTTATTTTTATTAAAACAATATAATTTTAAACAGTTATGTTTTTTGTTTTGTTTGGATTCGCCAACAATTATCAAATTGGGTTACGGAGTGGCTCACCCAAACAACGACTTGAAAGAAAATATTTGACTACAAATATACAGTGAAATGCAACACATCATGCAATCACAGCTGGTAACATCTGCCTGATACAAACGATGTGGTTCAGGGTTCACTGGCGAATGATAATACTACTGAATCGTACTCCTAGGGAGGTGTATACTGTACGCCTGTAAAGGTTCCATTGTAATACGAGTCAATATAATTCAGTATGTTGACAAGAAAAACAGTTGACAATCGACCTTGTCTTAGACAGTTCGCGGAGGTTACAATCCTTAAAGATCGTCAAAAATTATGAAATATTAATTCACTACACTTTCAGGTATCAAATGCCCTATTTATGAAAAGAGATTTAAGAGTAACAATGAACACAAGGTTCCCAAATCAATGCCTTTATTCAGCAAATACACCAAGAACTTGTCAAAACAACACTTTAAACTGAAACAAACAACTTAACTCGAGCCAAAATCTATCCGGAAGATGACAAGATTACACAGAGTCACAAACTTTATTGGCGACCGGACGGATGGGGGACAGAGATGACCCTGGGCCAAACTTTGTCTAACCTACATTTTCGTTTTGTGAAGAACTACTTCCATAAACAATAATATAGGATGGTCCACCCATAAATCCTCCCCATATATGAGGGCGAAGTCATAGCAAACTAACACAAGTAACTAAATATGCTTAACTGTGTACCTACTACTGCTCGGTGGGTCTCGCGGTCGCAAGCAACTGTGAGCGTGGAGCGTGGGGTCCTGTTCGATTCTTGGGTCGGGGTTAAAGTGTCATTGCGTTTTCCCATTAGGAATTTCTCAGAAGCAGCCCTGAATTTCGAAGGTGGCTGAGGAGGCTGAGCCCGTGCCTCAGAAAGCAAGCTGTTTGGCCTGCGTCTGATCTCTCTCCGGGCGTTTCGGATTGCGGTCCCATCGGATTATGAGAGTGAGCGAAGAGAAAGTGCACCTGGGTCCGCGCACACACTTGTGCAATATATCTCCCGCGCCGACGGCTTGTTTCCGCTGAGATTGACCGCCCTTACCGAAAACGGTCAGAAGGACTATACATGTGTTTAGTATTTCTACAGCGACTCAACAAGACTTATCGAATACATTTTGGACTTTTCTATCATCGTTATCGTAGAATATCTCTTTTTCTAGGCCTTCGACAAACCATGTGCACCCGCAAAATTAATCGAACCAACCCTATTCAGTTCGACCAAGTCACACTTTCATTAATTTATCAAACTATAAAGGAAAGTGACTCTGATTGTATGACTTAATCGATACCTAATCGATACCTACATTATGAGACGGTCAAGGTTCTCCCTTATAAGAGTTACGATCGCGAATAAAACGATGATTACAGGTTATCGTTTGATTGATTGATTGATTGCATTATTGATAGCGACTTCGCGTTTTATCGGTGAGCATTTTCAATGAAAGTATAAATAGACTTTGTAAACCTGACAAGTACACCGAAGGGAAGTAATGCCAATGTGGTAAGAGATGACTCACTATTCATTGGACGTCGAATTCCCACGCAAGGATTGAGTAAAATATTTTTATAACACATTTGCTCGGAAAGGGTCTTTTATTTCACCAATTTCATTATCGTAATGTATCTCATTACGTACTTGTGCGTTATTGTAATGTAAAACGCACGGTTTATCAAGATGCTCCGTCTAAAACGAACGGTACATACTTTTGTATAAATCTTAGCAAAGAGTTTTTATGTCAGAAAAGTGGTCGACATTTTATGAATCAAATTAACTTTGGGAGATGAAATATAATAAATAAGCATTTAATTCTTTAATTTATTATTATTATATTTATTTATTTTTATTCTCTTGGCCTTATCCCAATTTATTTGGGGTCGGCGCAGCAGGTACTCTTCTTACATACTTCTCTATTACTTGTCATCTCATGAGATACCTCCTTTCTTGCATATCATCATATACCATCACACAATCCATCCATCGTTTCTTTGGTCTTCCTCTACTCTTATACCCATCCACATTCATACTCAAAACTTTCCTTACGACATTTTCCTCATTCCTCCGCATCACATGCCCATACCACGACAGCCGATTACCACGCATCTTTTCAGTCACCGGCGCCACTTTCAGACTTCCTCTAATGTACTCATTCCTTATTCTATCCATTCGCGTAACACCACACATCCCCCTTAGCATTCTCATCTCAGCCACATGCTAATGCCTTTCATTCATCCCTTTTGTGGCCCAACATTCTGATCCATACAAGACAGCAGGTCTAACCATTGTTTTGTAAATCTTCCCCTTAAGTTTAAGGGGAATGCGGGAGTCGCAGATAGTTCCCGTGACCTGCCGCCATTTCATCCATCCAATGTTTATTCTGTGCTTTACACTACGATCTATTTCGCCATCGCTTTGCACGAGTGAACCGAGATACCGAAAGTTGGAGCAGACAGGAAGAAACGCGCCTTCAAGCGCTATGACACCAGGACTGGAGAGACCGTCGAAATCGCAGAACATGTATTCGGTTTTAGTTCTGCTGATTTTCAGGCCAACATTCTCCAGCTCCTGTTGCCATTTCTCCAAGTTGCTCTGGATCTCTGGTCCATCTTCACTAACCGCTTGTTGTTCATTAAATTAGATCAGATCTAAACCAAATGTTTAAGGTCAACATGCTAACAAGAACAATGTCGTCGGCGAACAGCATGCACCAGGATGCCTCTTCCTGGATGTCCGGCGTCAAAGCGTCCATAATCAACAGGAAGAGGTGAGGACTCAAAGCCGACCCTTGATGCAAGCCTACAGCCACACTGAACTCGATATTATATATGTCGACGCAAGGCCTACGTAAACTTTAATGAAATTAACTTTAAGTTCAAATTTAGGTTTAGATTAGGTTAAGGTTTAACGTTTTAGGTTTAAATTAATTTAGATTTGATTATTACAGTCAGTTTGCTACTATTCAATATAAAAAGCCGTGTTATGATTTGCGGTTACTATAACAGCAAACCATAACTGAAGGTTTATTTAAACTTAGGTTTAAAAACAAGTTATCTATTGCTAAATTCATTACTTGATTAATAAGCGATATGCGTTAGTTTTAAAATAATTTCTGTTTAATTATTGTTTAACAAATAGTTGATTGAACTACTATGTTTCAAGCGAAAAATATGGCTATAAATGTTTAGGTAAGTGTTTTAGACGATAGAGAATTCATTCAATGTTAAAATCGAGTGCTAAAAATAGTAAAGCTAATTAACAAATTATAGTTTGTTACTTCAATAAATGTTATCTGCAATTGTAAAAAAAAGATGTGTAATGACTTCGCAACGACGCCGCCATATTTTGGTATTGAAAGGGCGAGCCGCTGCGAGGCCATATTTTTGAAAAGAGAATTTAGGAAGACGACTGGCGTTCTGACTAGAATATCTTGTGAGTACGATTTCTATTGATAATTTAGATTTTAAGGCTGTTTTAATTGCGCTTTCGCTAATAATAAGAATAAAACGTGTGTAGATAATTTGTGTGTATTCATTTTTGCAATGAGTGAGCCTAGTGGTGGAGATGATGACGTCAGTTCTGCTGACGTCATGATTTCGAAAAATCCGAATGGTCCCGATCCTCCGTTATCAGAAGTGAGATTGCCACCCACTTCTGCCCGTCCTTCTGACTTGAATAATGAAAACTTAACCGCTTCTGTTAATGGGGTACCAACGGAGTTTTTCACTCAAATGTTGCAAATGATGAAGCACATGTCCGATCGCATCACGACACAACCAGATACACACAAAGTCAAAATAAATGATGTGTTTTTGCCGTCATACGATCCGGACACCAATATTGGGGTAAGAGAGTGGTGTCAACATGTAACCACAGCCATGGAAACTTATGGCCTGAGCGATTATGAAGTGAGAATGAAAGCTGGTAGTTTACTCAAAGGTCGCGCGAGGTTATGGGTTGACAATTGGCTTGTGTCTACCACCACGTGGCAGGAATTGCGTGATGTTTTGATAACGACTTTTGAACCGGAAAATCGATACTCCAGGGACATCGTGCGCTTTAGGGAACATAATTATGATAATTCCAAAGACATCGCGCAGTTCCTGTCACAAGCTTGGGTATTATGGAGACGTATTACTAAGGATAAGTTATCAAATGATGACGCGGTTGAGGCGGTTATCGGTTGCATTGGAGATGAACGGTTGAGAATTGAACTGTTGAATTCCAGGGCCACATCAGTACCCGAACTTATTTCGGTTGCATCTTCTATACGAAGCGTTAAGCGTTCTCAGACGGGTACGTCGGGTGCACACCCGGGTCCTGCTAAGCGATCACGTTTTGATAAACCCTCGTTGTTTTGTCAAATCTGCAAGAAGCCCGGTCATGATGCACGTGACTGTCGTTACCGTGACAAAAATGATAATTCTCAACCTCGTCATCAGGATAATAAAACCGCACCTCAAAATAATAAACCTACGTGCACGTTCTGTTCAAGGACAGGCCACACTTATGCAACGTGTTATAAGCGAGAACGCGCAGTGGTTTCCAACATCAACTGTGTAGGTATATCTAAATTGAATTCAATGCCAGTGGTAGCTGGGAACTTAAACATACTCGCGATTTTTGACAGTGGAGCCGAATGTTCAGTAATACGCGAGTCTGTAGCTGCTAAACTAGCCGGGAAACGAGTTGATCGAGTAAGTTACTTAAAGGGATTAGGTCAGTTTACGGTGATATCTCTATCGACTTTGACGACTATTTGTGTCATCGATAGTTTACGGATAGAACTTGAATTTCACGTGGTGCCGGACTACGAAGTGTGCTCAGACATTCTGATAGGTATGAATCTTGTGGAGAAAAATAACTTAAGCGTGTTAGTGAACTCTCAGGGTGCAACTTTGGTTCATCAACCGGTTGTTTACCACGTGCGATCTCAAAGTGAAAAGTTTGATAACCTAGATTGTGACTTGACTAATGACGATCAAATCAACGAATTGAAAGTTTTGTTGAACAAGTTCGAACACTTATTTATTCACGGCTACCCTCACTCACGCGTCAATACCGGTGAGCTTGAAATACGCTTAAAGGATGATAACAAGTGTGTCGAACGCAGGCCTTACCGATTAAGTCCAGTTGAACGCGAAAAAGTTCGACAAATAGTCAAAGAATTACTCGAGCATACAATTATCCGCGAAAGTAAATCGCCTTTTTCAAGCCCAATAATATTAGTCAAAAAGAAAAATGGAAAGGACCGCATGTGCGTGGACTACCGCGAACTCAACAGGAACACTCTGAGGGACCACTATCCGTTACCGATCATTTCAGATCAAATAGATCAACTGGCGGGGGGTTATTATTTCTCGACATTAGACATGGCAGCCGGCTTCCATCAAATACCGATTTCAGAGGCCTCGATTGAGAAAACAGCGTTTATTACTCCGGATGGTCTGTATGAATATTTGACCATGCCGTTCGGACTCAGTAACGCGGTGTCAGTCTATCAGCGTTGTATAAATAGAGCCCTAGCTCACCTCTTGAGCTCGGTAGACCAGGTTTGCCAGGTCTATGTTGATGACGTTTTATCAAAATGTAGGGTATTTGCTGAGGGCCTAGCCCATATGGAACGCATTTTGATCGCCCTCCAAGAGGCCGGTTTTTCGATCAATGTCGATAAAACTGCCTTCTTTAAACGCTCCATCGAGTATTTGGGCAATATCATTGCAGACCGACAAGTCAGTCCTAGCCCAAGAAAGGTGGAGGCTTTAACGAAGGCACCGATCCCGAAAACTGTCAAACAAGTTAGGCAGTTTAACGGATTGGCTGGATACTTTAGACGCTTCATTCCCAATTTCTCGCGTGTGATGGTTCCTCTCTATGAACTCACCAAGAACGATGCGAAGTGGGAATGGAACGAAAGGCATGATGAGGCTCGAAACCATATCATACAACACCTGTCTACTGCGCCTACCCTTACGCTATTTCAGGAAGACGCACCAACCGAGCTCTACACGGACGCCAGCAGCATCGGCTACGGGGCGGTGCTCGTGCAGACCCTCGGCGGTCGCCAGCATCCAGTCGCGTACATGAGCCAGCGCACCACCGACGCGGAGAGCCGCTACCACTCGTATGAGCTCGAGACCTTGGCGGTAGTAAGGGCAATCAAGCATTTTCGGCATTACATATACGGCCGAAAATTTAAGGTAATAACAGATTGTAACGCCTTGAAAGCGTCCAAGAACAAAAAGGATCTCCTTCCTCGAATCCATAGGTGGTGGGCCTTCCTGCAAAACTACGAGTTTGAGGTCGAGTATAGAAAAGGTGAGCGATTACAGCACGCGGATTTTTTCAGTAGGAATCCATCCACTGAAATAT
Source organism: Cerastis rubricosa (assembly GCA_949152445.1). Taxonomy (NCBI): domain Eukaryota; kingdom Metazoa; phylum Arthropoda; class Insecta; order Lepidoptera; family Noctuidae; genus Cerastis; species Cerastis rubricosa. The sequence goes on along the minus strand of OX424529.1, from coordinate 3,810,181 downwards.
CTGTCAACTTCATGACCAGAGACACAAAGTGGCTGCAGATCGAGCAGCGCCGCGACGACGTACTGCGCCCGCTTATAGACACCATGAGCGGTGACAGTCCGTCCGAAGGCTACGTCCTGGAAGAAGGCGTGCTTAAGAAGATTGTGACAGATCCTATACTCGGTATACATAAACCAATTGTAGTCCCTAGGTCATTCCAGTGGAGCCTGATAAACTCCTTCCATGTCGCTCTACAGCACCCTGGATGGGAGAAAACCTTACAGAAGCTGAAAGAAACGTACTGGTTCCACAAAATGAGTACAACCGTCAGGAGGTTTGTGGACAATTGTGTTGTATGTAGGACCTCGAAAGGGCCGTCGGGCGCTATCCAAGCCCAGCTTCATCCGATTCAGAAGCCCACTGCAGCGTTCCAGGTCGTCCACATGGATATTACTGGCAAGCTGGGTACGAGAAATGCTGAGGGACGAGATGAATATGTAATTGTTACGATTGACGCATACACCAAATACATCCTACTTAGCTACTCAAATGACAAGAGCACAAGCAGCAGCCTCGCAGCTTTGAAACGTGTCGTGCACCTGTTCGGTACCCCAGTGCAAGTCGTGGTGGATGGAGGTCGCGAGTTCCTTGGTGAGTTCAAAGTCTACTCGGACCGCTTCGGTATCGACATACATTCCATTGCGCCAGGAGTAAGCCGAGCAAACGGACAGGTCGAACGAATTATGGGCACTTTGAAAAACGCATTAATCATGATCAGAAACTATGAAACTGATGAATGGCAGACAGCGCTAGAAGCTTTACAGCTCGCATTTAACTGCACTCCACATAGAGTAACGGGGGTCGCACCACTTACACTACTGACCCGGCGCCAACAAAGTGTACCACCAGAACTATTAAGGTTGGTAAATATTAATAACGAATGTATAGACTTTGACTTGCTTGAGCAACATGTACAAGAGAAAATGACAGCTGCGGGACAATACGACAAGCAGCGATTTGACAGGAGCAAGGCGAAAATACATCCGTTTCAGCGTGGAGATTACGTACTCGTCAAGAACAATCCCCGAAACCAGAAGTCTCTAGACTTAAAATACAGCGAGCCATACGAGATATATAGGATCCTGGACAACGACCGATACATAGTGAAGCGTGTGACCGGCAGAGGCCGTCCACGTAAGGTTGCTCACGACCAGCTGCGCCGAGCGCCACAGCCAGGCGAGCAGGAAACCGTGTCGACGAATAACGAAGATGACCCTCAGCAAGTGGCCGCCACGTTGGCTGATGACTCATCAACGAATTTGGTCGATGACACACTACAACAAACGACATCTCAGATCATCGGTACGCCGCCTTCGACGGAGCCACAGCCGTCTACCTCCTAAGCTGCCCAGCTGCCTACCTCCCAAGCTGCCCAGCTGCTGGACCCTTAAACAAAGTGAATTTCTCTCTTCTTATGGTTATCTTGATGCTAACTGTGAATTTAGGTCTGAATGATTTATAAGACAGCTACAACAGTAAGGAGACCCGTTACTGGCCTTTGTCTTTTTGACGGGCTGATACCATCATAAACTACAAAATAGTAAGACTGTACAATATGTATTCCCCGTTTCCCTCCTAAACTCTTTTCAGAACCTCTGTGGACCACGGTCAAAATAATAAGGCCTAGGCCACAGCATCGTCCTTCCCCAATCCTTTAGAACCCCTGTGGACCACGGCGTACGAGACCGCTCAGCACCACAGCATCAAATCCTAACAAGCTGTATAAACAACTACGTAAAAACTATTTCTATTTCCTTTTCTTTTAGAGCCTCTGAGGACCACGGTCATAAATATAAGGCCTAGGCCTCAGCACCACCCTAGTACCCTTTTCCTTTAGAGCCTCTGTGGACCACGGCGTACGAGACCGCCCAGCACCACAGCATCATCCCTGTCTACGAGAAATCAAATCATGCATGTATGCGTGGAGCATTTGCATTGACATAACTAAATAAACGTGTGAGTACGCGTGTAGCGTTACAAGCACTTCAATATCTTCCCTCACTTCCCTATGTACAGCAAATCCTATTTATTTACTACTCACATGAACTTTGTCCTTTCCATATTTACTTCGATATCTATAACTTAAAATACCTAGCTACATAACCCTATGTTTAACATTACCAAGGTATAAAAATAATGGCTGAAAACTTGATTGTTGGAAACGGTTATCATTGAAAAATTCAGGCTAAATTACGCCAAGGTAAAAAAAAAAAAAACTTTTTGAACTCATTTTGAAACAACAACAGCTTCAACCACAAACAAGTTGTCAGTTAGTGTACCTATGGATGGATACCTAGCTCAGAAAGAATAATTTTCAATTTCAGAACCGCGACTGGTGCAGGGCACGCACATCGTCTCGCAGAATGGCCGTGTCGACGCAAGGCCTACGTAAACTTTAATGAAATTAACTTTAAGTTCAAATTTAGGTTTAGATTAGGTTAAGGTTTAACGTTTTAGGTTTAAATTAATTTAGATTTGATTATTGCAGTCAGTTTGCTACTATTCAATATAAAAAGCCGTGTTATGATTTGCGGTTACTATAACAGCAAACCATAACTGAAGGTTTATTTAAACTTAGGTTTAAAAACAAGTTATCTATTGCTAAATTCAACTTGATACTTGATTAATAAGCGATATGCGTTAGTTTTAAAATAATTTCTGTTTAATTATTGTTTAACAAATAGTTGATTGAACTACTATGTTTCAAGCGAAAAATATGGCTATAAATGTTTAGGTAAGTGTTTTAGACGATAGAGAATTCATTCAATGTTAAAATCGAGTGCTAAAAATAGTAAAGCTAATTAACAAATTATAGTTTGTTACTTCAATAAATGTTATCTGCAATTGTAAAAAAAAGATGTGTAATGACTTCGCAACGACGCCGCCATATTTTGGTATTGAAAGGGCGAGCCGCTGCGAGGCCATATAGAATAGAATAGAATAGAATAAAACTTTATTGTACACCAAAAATTAAACATAACGGGCTTACAAAACTAACAATTTTATGGTTACAACGGCGGTCTTATCGCTGATAGCGATATCTTCCAGACAACCTTTGGATTGACATTATGGAATTAAAATAAAAAGGGGTAGTCAGTGGTGTACTACACAAAATTATTAAATAACAAAAGTAAAGTTATCTACTTATACATGTATAATATAAATATAATACATAAACAAAAATATATTAGATGTTTGTGTTTTTAATATTAAATGGCAAAAATAAAACTAGAATGGTGACAAATTTTGACTGAATGAAATTACAGAGAATGAAAATGATTTATAACTAAGCTTTTAAAAGCAACGAGTGACTGTGCTTGTCTTACCGACACCGGCAATTCGTTCCATAAACGGACAGCCTGGACCGTAAAGGACTGGTCATAAAATTTGGTCATATTTTTGAAAAGAGAATTTAGGAAGACGACTGGCGTTCTGACTAGAATATCTTGTGAGTACGATTTCTATTGATAATTTAGATTTTAAGGCTGTTTTAATTGCGCTTTCGCTAATAATAAGAATAAAACGTGTGTAGATAATTTGTGTGTATTCATTTTTGCAATGAGTGAGCCTAGTGGTGGAGATGGTGACGTCAGTTCTGCTGACGTCATGATTTCGAAAAATCCGAATGGTCCCGATCCTCCGTTATATATATAAAAATTAATAATAAATTACAAAACACATAAATATTAATTTACTTTATTGGTAAAAAAAAAAAGCGCTGATGCGCGCGCATCGCTAATTTGTGAACAAGTAAAATAATTATTCGTTTAAGAAATTCCGAGTTTTATTTATTTCCTCGCAAATATGTTATTAAACGTCGCGTCGTATGACATACGTCATCATCATCATCATCATTTCAGCCGAAAGACGTCCACTGCTGGACATAGGCCTCCCCCAAGTGTTGCCACATTGATCGGTCCCGTGCGACTCGCATCCAGCGGATCCCCGAAACCTTCACCAGGTCATCGGTCCACCTAGTGGGAGGCCTTCCAACGCATCGTCTCCCGGTTCGCGGTCGCCATTCCAGAACTTTTCGGCCCCATCGGCCATCTGTTCTGCGAGCAATGTGCCCTGCCCACTGCCACTTAAGTTTGGCAATTCTTCGGGATACGTCGGTAACCTTGGTTCTCTTGCGGATGTCCTCATTTCTGATTTGATCACGCAAGGAAACTCCGAGCATAGCTCTCTCCATTGCCCTTTGGGTGACTTTGAGCCTTCTGATGAGGCCCATTGTGAGCGGCCACGTTTCGGTCCCGTATGTAATCACTGGCAACACACACTGGTCATAGACTTTCGTCTTGAGACACTGCGGTAAGTTGGACGAGAAGATACCACGCAGCTTCCCGAACGCTGCCCAGCCGAGTCGGATTCGACGATTGACGTCTTTCTCGAAGTTAGACCTACCCAACTGGACCGTTTGTCCCAGGTAGACATACGTGCGCTTTGATAATTACAGCCTCTGCTTTCTTGTAGCCCTCGCCGACGGCTCGGGCTAGCAATATCACCTCGGCTGTAATTTTCAACATACCGCACTTATATCATAATGTACTATTTTAGGTCAAGTCATTATAGGTTTTTTTTAACCCCCGACCAAAAAAGAGGGTTGTTATAAGTTTGACGTGTGTATCTGTGTATCCTATGTGTCTGTCTGTGGCATCGTAGCTCCTAAACGGATGACACGCCCTACCCCCAATTTTTTTATTTTTTTTTAATTTATATCTTTCCTTGGTTTCGTTAATTAGCGAGAAGAGACGCAACACTGAGAAAATTGGAAGGAAAGGGGGGAGGCCTTTGCCCAGGAGTAGGACTGTTAAGAAAAACTAATATAAGATTAAAAAGCATGAAAAAAAAAATTTTAAAAACCCCCTACTCAAAAAACCTCTAAAATGTCAAAAATAAATTAATCCAAGCGTCGTAGCGTCGGCGGACCGCTAAGAAGACCGCTTAGTACAAGCACAGAACAAAGCGGTCCCCCGACGCTACGACGCTTGAATTAATTTATTTTTACTTAAGTATTGAGAAGTAAAGGAGCTCGTGGCTAAATAATACCAGCCACTCTGGTCAATATTCAGGTAAAGCCGCGCTTGCCTAGGTTGGTCCGTGGATGGGTGACCACCGGTGGTACATACCGAGTTTCCCTACTGCCTCTGAAAGCACGTTAAGCCGTTGCGCGTTGGTCCCGGCTGTTATTTGTAGATCTTTAACATAACTGTAATTTATAACCTACTGGATTGTGGAGGCAGTAGACGGTCGCTTCATGTAAAATACTGGTTTTCAGCTTCATCCGGTAAGAATGGAAGCCGACCCCAAAGGTAAATGGTGATGAATGAAGATCCGACTTAAAAATAAAAAAGAATTAGGTTTTTTGTTTTTTACGTCGGATAAATGACGTTTAGACGGCCTGTAACCGTAAAATACGCAGCGTCTGCGCAGCGTTTACGCAGGGACGATGCACCCGTACGGGACCGGTCAATGTGGTGACACTTGGGGAGGCCTATGTCCAGCAGTGGACGTCTTTCAGCTGAAATGATGATGATGATGATGATGCACCCGTTTTCATAGACGCAAATTACAAGCCGCTTCGTAATGTTTACGAATGCAATTGCGATTAAATAACGCAACTCTTCGTCAGAGAGTCTTCACGATCGGTGAACACTGGAAACGTGCACCCTCATGTTTGTATGGCCTTGGTGTACCTCTTGTTTGTTTGAAATGTTTACTGTTTGAGTATGTGATTCATGTGTAATGGCACACACAACCCAGAATGAAAATATATGTGTCTACCGTATCATATATAACTGTTTGAACCGTGAACTGATATGAAACATTAGAGCACATATGGTGCTCTCTGTATGGTGTCGGACGTAAAGAATAGCATCATGCCATATCTTCCCGTGGGTGTCGTAAGAGGCGACTAAGGGGCTTGCCAGAGAATGGGCAGCAGCGTTCTCTGTGCTTTTTAGACAACGGTACTGCGATCGCCAACCCGCCTGCCAAGCGTGGCGATTATGGCAAAACCCCCCATGTTATGTCAATGTGGAGAAACTTGGGGGAGGCCCATGTCCAGCAGTGCACGACTTTCGGCTGAAATGATGATGATGATGATGAATACCAAGAACGACCCGTCATTTAAACTTGGAACGCATTATGTAGAAAAGAGCTGACATTCAAAGAAGGCTCAAGTACCTTCGAATAATACATACAATACCTACGTAAAGGGGATGTTATGTTTACATTTATCGATATTTTAGCACCCCTACATGACATGACTAATTCTACCAATTTATTACCATCGGAAGCTGACAGGAGACCACCCATTTGCCGCTAGCTTCACACTCCACAGAGCTTTCGAACATAACAATTCACATAACAAGTTCGATGCACACGGTAAACAATTGCTTTGTAAACAAACCAATAGACGATATTTATTGCGACAGGAAAAAAACTATTTCAGTAAATTGATGACCAGTTTACCAAGATCCGCGGAAAATTACTGCTGACCTCAAAATAGGGGAAGTTTAAAGGGTTAGCGCGGGGCAGAGGGGGTTAAGTAGTTTTGGTTACCAGTGGTCTGCACGACAATAACATTGGTCGAGGATATACTTTTTATGGAAGGGAATGTTTTTCCTAATACATTTATATTAGGAACACATTTCCACTTCGGGTTTTATTGGTAAATTATATTTTTGTTTGTTAAGGAGACAATTTTATAGATTCTTCAGATATCGTTCTAGCCTGTCTCAGCTTTCTATTCTAAATATGAGTACCTACTTGAAAGTTTTAGTTGAACATGATGGAATTAAATAAATCTTTGTTCAACCATGGTTTCATTAAAAGAAGTCTCATCAGCAATCCTTTCCACCACGTCAGCTTCTAATCGACAACTTTCACACAAGCCATTTCCAGTTTTCCTCGATCCTCGTTAAACCGCGGTGGTTACGAAGGGTGGCACGTGGCCAGCGGTCAGTATTCGCCCCGCGGCCGCCCAGTGCACGCCATGGGACACCACTGACCGCTACCAACAGTACCAACATGACGGACGATATTCCAGGTGACTGTGTTCTTATTTTCAAATTTTAAAGACGCCATGTTTGTCTGGATGGCGGGAACATTACGGTATGTGGAAATCTATGGATTTATTGTGTTTTTTTTTTTAAGTTTTAGATTGGCTTAGGGTTGGTGTATCTTTTTACAGTCTTTCCACAGCAATTTTAGCCTCACAAAATCGGAAATCAAATATAAAATATAAAAATTCTATGTTTCACGTCGAATGTCCAAGGAAATAAATACATAAGTGAATAGGACAAGGGAGATAAGTTATTAACCATTTAAAACATTGCAACTGCAGATACAAAAAAAAACTTCGATTTACACGTCGCACGCCATCATTGTTTGGATGGCGGGAACTTGATGAAATGTGAAAATCTATGGATTTATTGTGATTTTACGTATTGGTTCGGTTCAGGGTTGGTTAATATTTTCAGGTTGGAACCTAGTGTTTATCTGTACCCATTCATTTTGGTTCATTGTTATTGTGGATATCAGTAAGGTCAAAAAGTTACGGGCTTTAACTATAAAATTTAGGATTAATATTCAAACAAACATGGATTGATATAAAGGGAGACTATACTGAACAAAAAGATTACTTTTTTACTGTCGGTAACTAGAGAAAACTTGAGTAATTTAATGGCATGGTAATTTTGTATCTATGATTATTCATCATCATCATTTCAGCCGAGGGACGTCCACTGCTGGACTTAGGCCTCCCCCAAGTTTCGCCACATTGACTAACATGTGGGGTTTTGCCATAATCGCCACGCTTGGCAGGCGGGTTGGCGATCGCAGTACGGTTGTTGCAAAAGCACAGAGAACGCTGCTGCCCATTCCCTTAGTCGCCTCTTACGACACCCACGGGAAGATATGGGATGGTGCTATTCTTTACGTCCGACACCATACAGAGACTCTCTGATTATTATTATTGATTTATTTAGATGTGTGAAGGACGTAAACTTTTGCTCCTACCATGTAGATAGGTACGTCTCCAATTTTTGTTCTTTCATGTATTCACATAAACGTAAACCGAAATTGCCAGTTCTTAATTTAATACCAGTTATTTTAATGGACTATTTAGTATCTGTAATTGACATCCAATTGCACTTCTTCTTGTGTAAAATGTCCTTTCTACGGTTGTTAGCACACATGTTAACATGCCAAATAGATTTGGCTCTAGTCTCTCATAATCTAATCTAATCTTATGGGTCCTCTTGCTATTCTTGAATGCGCCAGCATTTAACACACATATCTTGTAGATAAGTGTGCTGATTCACCATGTGGCTAACTTGGCCAGAAACAATTATAGGGACGCTAAATGCTGTACACTGATTCGAATAACGAGCATGGCTATTCATACTCCTTAGCCTTTTTTAATTCATCTAAAAACCACAACCAAAGGCACAACCTGTTATAGCGGGGGATAAAAAGCATTTTTGTGCCAAAAAAAAACAAGATAAGAACTCTGTCAGATGGCCAAATTCAGAACCAAACATCAAAGAGTAAGTCCAGAACTGAGGTCCTGAAACAATAGTGCAGGCTGACACCGTCTTAGAAGAGTAGATGCAATACACAGATTAAAAATGTACGAAAACCAAAGTTCAGTGGCAGGTGAAAAATAAAACGCTGTTACAGATAAAACTTCATTACATTATTCCCAACACTTGACAACATGTTTCGCAAGCGCAGGATATAAAAGCCAGTCCTGTGTCTTAAGAAACAACGAAGATCCTCTTGGCAAAAAACAGTTAATGTCAGGATGTCTTCACATCTCACCAAGCGTGATCCTCGAATAGTCAAACGGAGGGATTTCGTTAACGAAACACCAAGATGGCCTAGACAGACTAAATGCTTTACACCAATGTCTCATTGATCACCATCACTGATACCATAGATCTGATACTGCTCGAAGCGACTTGAAGCTTCTTATACAGTATTAAGTATATATGCCTTACTATCCAGCCAAGATACAGACAACCTGTACGCAAGTTGACGAAACAAAGGAGTATCAAGGTGCAAGCGCCATAGCCCGCGAATTTCAAATTTTCTAACATTTTTTTGCAATATGCAATTCAGTGTTCATTTCAAATATGGCTTTAAGAGTTATCATCATTAAAATCGTGACTACAAGTTTATTTAATTCCAATGAATGGCTATTTCCTGAAAAAGTCATTTAATGGGATCATAATATACAAAGCGGTTAAGCTTTGCTTGCCAAGTTTTCTCCGTTGATGGGTGCCCATAATTACATACCGAGTTTCCTCCGTGCCTCGGAAAGCACGTTAAGCCGTTGGTCCCGGCTGTCATTTGTAGATCTTTGAAAGTCATTACGAGTAGTCAGAAGCCGAAAGTCTGACATCCGGGCTTACCAAGGGGTATCGTATTACCCATTACTGGGTTGTGGAGGTCAGATAGGCAGTCGCTTCATGTAAAATACTGGGACTCAGCTGCATCCGGTTGGACTGGAATCCGACCCCAACATAGTTTGGGAAAAGGCTAGGCAGATGATGGAATATATTTTCAACAGACAGCCTGACACTGGACCTGCATAGTTAGAAATTCGCGGGCTACCTTGGCGCTTCCACCGTACGTATCGTAGAAGGTGATATTCTGTAGTTTTGACCCACCTCCATGGAAAAAGTGTGGGTTTATGTATGTACCCAACACACGTTTTATTTCCCTTTCTTTTTAAATGTTGTTGCCCTTTTACCTACTTCCACAACCAAAGCCGCTATTAAAACGTCGTCTAAGAATTCCGTTGTGGGTTCAAGGTTCACCCCAATTTTGGAATTGTAGCATATTTGAGTACAGGTTGACGTGGCTTGGCATATAATTACGGAATACTTCTCATTGGTCCAACATGTTTTATTTAACTACATGTGTATGGCAATAACATTATATCGATTTGAAAGTTTTTCTGGGTCATAATAAGTTAAACTGTGGTGGCATAAGTCGAGTTTTAATTGCTTGTAAATATTTTTTATTTGGTTAAGAGTTTGAACTGCTTGATGGCGATGACAGGGGTGGATTTTTCGGTCAAAGACACAACTTCTTAAGTTACATTCACCAACTTTGTCTAGTATCATTGTATAATGTCCGTTATCATGAGATATCGTTGAAAAACCGGAACCGGCTAATAACACTTAACTAGTACTCCGCCTTCAGACATGAACTATTTTAGACAGTGTTATCAGTGTGTTATCCATGTCACAGACCTTATTCATAACCTGCAACAACGAAATACATATAAAGTGTTGACCCTAGATATCGCTTTCGTTACAATTTTAACTTATAGACTTAATAACATAAAGACCCCTATACCATAATTCAGGATATAAAAAGCTGTACAATTTTTCCGCTGCCATGTAAAGTAATGCAGCGAGTTTGACGCGGCGTGCATTCTGTGTAATTACCATAAAATAATAAAAATTCTGGATGTCACGCCATCGCCAGTGAGCCATAGCATGTATGCAGGTACGCATAAAGGCCATCGCACAGTTACAAGTACTGCACGGGATCCACAACGCCTAAACTGGAGCTATTTGGGATTATTTCTTTGAAACTACATACTGCAAACCACAGAAATCAGGGCCGTACCCGAGGTGCCCGAGACGTGACAGGGCCGTAGCCTGAACCGGCGCCGGCCACAACCAAAGCCGCTATTTATGAAGACTTGACACCGACGTTTGGATTATTTTTTTATTTTTTTGTTTCGGTTGTTTTTTTAATTTTTATTACATGCTTTTTAAACTTATATTATATTTTCTTAGCCTTGACTGACCCACTCCTGGGCTAAGGCCTCCCCCCAGTGCTTCCACTTTTCTCGGTGTTGCGCCTCTTCTCGCCAATTAACGAAAACAGGGAAAGCTTTTTCTTGAGCTTTTAGAGGGGAATGGGAAGGAGCAGCGGCGCCTCTCCTTACGATGCTCATGGTGACAAGTAACAAGATTTCAAATTGCGGATCGACTAGACCCGTGGAAGTTGTTTATATCCCTTAATCAACCAGAAAGGAGGTGATGATCTTCAAACAGCTGAGCAGATTTCTTGAACCATAGCTAAGAATACTCTCGATTCACCTTTCAAAAGAAACTAACTTTGTCGAAATCGGTTTATCCGTTCAGGTGCTACGATGCCGCAGATAGACACACAATTACACACGTCAAACTAAAAACACCCTTCTTTCTTGGTCGGGGGTTAAAAATACTGATAGTCAGCTGCATCCGGTTAGACCGGAAGCCGACCTCAACATAGTTGGGGAAAAGACTAGACAGATGATGATTTTTGAGCCCCTGGTCACGATTCGTCCGCGTTCTGATCCCGGCCGATTTCTGCGAATAGACCTGTACGTATACTTATCGTAAAAGCATCGCCTCGATTCCGGATCAGCTAGTAAAATCGAACCGAAGCTATGCTACTCTCGTGCAGTGCTCATAACTGCGCGCTGACCTTAACTGGTGCACTGTACTCTGGTACCTCGGTACATATCTTTTTGTATAAGTATGTCCTAGTTAGTGTTTGTAATGTATTTGCATGTCACTAAGTGCTAGAACAGTTCTGGTCTATGCAGTTTAGGTACATATAAACGGATGTTATTGACAAGGTTTGGTTACTGATTGGTAGGGAGTCTAAAATGGTGGGTTAACTTACTTGTAAAAGAAAGATTGAAAAGATGAGGGTGAAAAACATAGGGTTGGATTTGAGAGGCAAAATAAGAAATTCCAAGCGACTTATTGTAAAACCACCAACCAGGGGCGAAAGATCTGGGCCTATGGACGGTGAGTAATGGGCTAGCTCACCGTCCGTCCGTCTTATGACGACAGGCCGTGCCGACGGCGCGTTCGTGTTCCACGCGCGCCTCAAGGAGATGTTAGCAAATCGGAAGAGGTCCGAGAGGGCCGATGCCTGCCAGGGCTGCGGTCTGTTCGAAAGAGATACCGTGGCCCTGGAACACAAAGGGCTAAGAAGGAACATGGATGGGTTTTAGTCAGTCAAGTCGGACACTCCCTTCCGCTCCGCCCAGAGCGGGAGAAGTCATTTGATGAAATCCCATCAGAAAAAAAAGGGGCGAAAGATGCGACTATAGTGTTCCTACTCCTAGCATGCGATGAAAAAAACACTTTTGGACCCAGACAGAGCATTGATCCTAATTTTCTAAAAGCTCTTAAAATATTAATCTGTTCATAAATCATCAAGGTCCTTACACTAGCTTTTATAAGGTGATTTGACCAGTAAGATTTATAAGCATATTTTTGGATCTTGATTCGGGCGCTTTGGAACAAGAGTTAATTTATCATTTATGTATTAAATTCAAGGTGAACAAATACACTTAAGTACTACTTAATTTTTCGTGTACCTACGCAATTTGCAAAGTGTTGGTAATTCTAGCTCCCTGTAGGTGGTAAACAGACGTCAGACTATTTCCAAGGGTCACAAAATTCTAGATCTGATAAGAGTAATTACTTAGCTTGAGCTGTCAGCTAAGTGTTTTATTCGAAGGCTGAAATTTACATAACTATGGCTAGTAATGTCTCGGTACGAAGTAAACTGATTGAAGTAGTCGCGCTTTGTTAAAATGTTTAATTGATAATATGTCTAAACTAAGTGTTTGTATGTGTGTGTATGTCTTTTGTGTGCGTATGTCTTATGTGTGAGTATGTGTTTCAATTTTGGTGGTACAAAAAGTACATGCTATTGTATTCTAAATGCTGGCCTACACATTTGGAACTATATGGTTAGGTAATGTTTAAAACCTATTAAAAAGAATTCTATTGTCTTTGAATATTGTTTCACCATTTCTTCTCAGGGGCAGATAGAAAACGTGAATTCCATTTCTAAATATGACGTGTAAAACTAAAACCTAAAAGCAGGTTGGCTTTATGATCAAGCTTTTTTTTAATACTCCAAATTCAAACGTCGATAGCAAACTCCTTTTCATAACCTACGTCATTGGGGTACAATGGAACTAATCCCGTCCAATCAAATCTAAGGACTGACCCAAGGGCATACGTCGGAAGTTACGTGCCCAGTGCTAATGACTCTTTTACATTTCAGGGTTCCTTAGAAAGATGGATAGGAAAGGAAGATACAATTTAAAAGGGTTCCCAAAACTGATAACTATCATAACAGTATATTCATGTCCGACTTTCGGTAAGTTTCCAACCGTACATTTCCGAACGTAGAACAAAAGATTTGTTCAAAAAACTAACGAGCTACATGAGCGTGTTTTTGAGTGTAATTTACACTCGCTGCAGCAAAAACTGCTTTGACCAAGAAACCTACGTAAAATACTGGTATTGATGCATGCAGTTACACCGGGAAGCCGGCGCTAACGTAGATGACAGGCTAGGCATAAAGGATGGCCTGGTTTGAGATTTTATACCGTATATCCGCAATTTTTTTAAGAAGACGTACTGCACCGACCCCAAATAATCTAGGGATAGAAACTCAAAAACTTTACAATATCACACCATAAACTTGGTTTTGTTACACTTTAGATTAACTACAAAGTCCATGCTACGGAACCTTGTACGTGGTCTGACACGCACTTGGCTAGTTTTACTTTCGATACCAGTAGGGTACCGAGGTCATCATTTGGCTACGCCGTGACGTCATTCGTCTCGATTAATGTACACGGCACTTTCTAATAATAGTAACGCGATTTTTTGTGTAAAATATTACTTAAGTACTAGGTAGGTATGTGCTTAATGCGTGTAGCTTTTCAAAAGATTGTAGGTTTGCCCTCAGTCGGTTGACCACTTTTCAATCTTATGACTCAGGGCACAAGGGTGAAAGCGGTGTACTGCGTTACATTGTAATACATAGCATACTATGTGAGAGGAGACGTAGCTGTCTCAAAACCTGCAAATAATATAGATCCATCCATGGTCCATCACTTATTGTGTTACTTTTGAATCTTTAGAAGCAGGAAAGTAAGCAAACAACGGTCTTTGCAGAAAAAATATGTTTTGTACATAAGGCAAAAGCATAACATAACTTACGTGGATAATAATAATAATTGTTTTTAAAGATGAATAAAGGAAATAATAATAATTCTTTTATTTGGGACAACAAAGGAACCATTTTTGTTAGTACACACCTTAAAAAACTACAACTTATACACTAGGATTAGTAACAAAATTTAAACTACCAAGTTAGTGAGTCATGTACTTAAGAGGCATTTCATGCCGACAACAACATAATAACTTGTCTAATTGCACAAGTTTTTTATCTTTATATAACTATACTAATACTAATAATGAAGCTGAAGAGTTTGTTTATTTGTTTGTTTGGTTGAACGAGCTAATCTCAGGAACTACTGGTCCGATTTGAAAAATTCTTTCAGTGTTAGATAGCCCATTTATCGAGAAAGGCTATATATCATCACGCTACGACCAATAGGAGCGGAACACCAATGAAAAAAGTAGCGAAAACGGGGAAAATGTGACGCAGATGAAGTTGCGCGGGACAGCTAGTTTATATATATAGTGGATGACGAAACGAGAGAGGAAGGTTAAAGAAAAGATGGATAGATTGTGGGATTATATGATATGAAAGGGAAAGGAGTAAATGACGTCGTCGAAACGTCGGTCAGGACAGAATGGAAGTGCGTGTTGCGCCGATCCCAAGTAGAATGGGACAAGAGCAGGAAGATTATTATACAAGTGGATGATAGAACTAGAGGAGCAATCGGCCGGAGGACACGGTGGAGCACACTGTGGAGCTCTGCCCTGCTTGGGCTGAGCACCGCCGTGTCCTCGTAGCGGCGATTGGCGGCGGCGACCTCTCGCGTCCGGCCCTGATTCAATCCATGGTCGGGAGCGAGAGGGAATGGGAAGCCGTCGCCTCCTTCTGCGAAGCAGTCATGCTTGCGAAGGAGGTGGCGGAACGTGATAGGGAGAGAACCTCACGTCCACTCACTCCAGCCGCCGCGGGAGACGCCCCGGGCGTCGGGGGGCAACCAGTGGCCCCCGGCCAACGTAGGCGCGGGCCTGTGGACGGTGAGTAATGGGCTAGCTCACCGTCCGTCCGTCTTATGACGACAGACCGTGCCGACGGCGCGTTCGTGTTCCATGCGCGCCTCAAGGAGATGTCAGCAAATCGGAAGGGGTCCGAGAGGGCCGATGCCTGCCAGGGCTGCGGGTTGTTCGAAAGAGATACCGTGGCCCTCGAACGCAAAGGGCTAAGAAGGAACATGGATGGGTTTTAGTCAGTCAAACTCTGACACTCCCTTCCGCTCCGCCCAGAGCGGAAGAAGTCATTTGATGATTTCCATACTAAAAAAAAAAAAAAAGGTTTAGAGGACCAGTATGTTATTTCAAGTTCGTCTAAATAAAACTCCATTATCTAAATAACTGGTCTGTTCCTAACTATATATGAAGCCTTTATGACTGATGAATTTAACATGATATTGCTCAGTTATGCCACACATCAACCGTAATGAGCCTTGGCAATCCAGCTGAACTTTGACCTATTTTCCATATAGCCCCTTGAGGCTAAAAGGGTAATTAAGGTGGGGTATTTCAGTAATCAGACACACCATTGTACAATCTGACTGAATTATACTTAGAATACATATCATTTACCCTTTCAGTATGGTACCTAATAAGAACTTGTCTCGACCTTGGAATCGTAATTCATATATATCATAAGCCCCATTGCATAACCAGCCTGTTACCAGAGCCGTCTTTAAACAATTGAAGGGCCTGGGCACTTGAGAATAATGCGGCTCTTGTAGGATTCAAGAGCGAGTGAAGCGATATCGATTTTTGTTGCACCCCGTCTCAGATAGATTAGGTGTTCATACAAAGGTGATGGTTGTTTTTTAGAGGTTCGCCTCTTTATATTGAAATAAAATACAGAACAATTTTTGATATCCATAAAATTGAGTTTTCTTTTTTTTGAGATGGGTTCGCCCTAGTTCGACCTAGACTATAGTCAAGAGACTATAGTCTAGGTCAGAGATGACAGAGACAAAGTCGACAATAATACGAGCCCAGAAGAAGCCTGTTCACTTTAACTTTGAAGAGATTAGGGTTGTAAGCGTTCGGAAACACAGACGCATGCAGAGAGTTCCACTCCTTTACTATGCGCATTATGAAAGACGTTTGAAAACACTTAGTGCGAATTGGTGGGATGGCAACAAAGCAGAGATCGTAATGGTATGATTTGACAGGTAATTGTCATGTTTGAATATGATGTACGTGGCGAAATCTGAACGTCCAATTTGCTCACACTCTTTACAGTAAATCAAGCTGTAATTTTCGGAAATAATGGGAAAGTTCTTCGCCTCTAAAAAAACAAATGAAGTGTGGTCGAAGGACTGGGATAGTTAAAGTTTCTTTTGACAGTCACTGGCTATGACACCTATAGGAACCTGAGGCCCCCTTGGATTGTGGGGCTCTGGGCACTTGCCCCGAAAGCCCTATGAAAAGGATGGCCCTGCCTGTAAGGTACCCACAATGCGTAGGCCTCTCTGTAAGTGGTAGTGACCTATATGAACCACGTGTTCCCATTGTGGGTTAATATATGACATATGTCTTCAAACCCTATGGGGTTTATGGGGCACCAATAACATCTTTTCTAAGACACTCATTCCACGGTCATAACGACTGAAACACAGGTGTTGAATCACACGATTACGGTACAAAAATAGTAAAAGTATTTATGATAAGTAGGTATGTCACTAATTATACCTTGTATTCTAGCCTAAGGGAAAGAGTGCAATTATGTGATCATCATACCTGTGCGTCTAGTGCTGATAAGTGTGATAGTGAAATGCTGCTGTAATTCAACGCATTGTATTGATTATAGCTATGTATATACATAACAAAATTTAATGTCGTGTCGAACTGTGGTCATACTTTGGAAGAACTGTGATCTGAAATAGGTATCATCCAAAGTAGGTTTTAATGGACGATTTACCTATTTGTATTTCATTATTGGATAAACAGGAGCTCGTGGCTAAAGAATAACAGCCGCTTGGGTCGATTATCAGATTAAGCCGCTATTGACTAGGTTGGTCCGTCGATGGGTAACCACCCATTACATATTATCGAGTTTCCTCCGTGCATCGGAAGGCACCACAAAAAGCCACGGTCCCGGCTGACTTTTGTAGATCTTAGACAGTCTTTCTGTAAAGACTGTCTACTGTCTTTATTGTCTTTCTGGTAACCAGTCTTACGAATGGATATTGTACCCATCCCATCGTGCTAATTCGTGGAGGTTGGATAGGCATGGCAGGTCGCTCCATGAAAATACTGTAATTCAGCTGAATCTGGTTATACTGGAAGCCGACCCCAACATAGTTGGAACAAACGCTAGGCAGATGATGATATTAGATTAAAAGCACCATACAACAACATTACACTTACCTACGTGAGCTACGATATCGTCGTAGGCTTATGAGAATTTTAACTCGTAGACTCGTAGCAGCCCGCTACGACACTCGTAGCGGGTCTACGAAAAAAAACAAACTATACCAATAAATGTCTAGGGGATGTTATACATATAACATTCGTACATATAGATTAGGAAATAATAGTCAGAGTATTTACTAGTGTATTTTAAGCACTAAGACCTAGTGCTAAAAAAACTTATATTTACTCGTGGCTCAAATACATTCGTAACTTACTTAAGGCCTAAATTTTATTCCACAGAGACGGGCGCGGTGTTCACATTCGGCAAGTCCCACTTTGCCGAGAATGAGCCGAGCCACTTCTTTATCAAAAACGACCCTATTGTCGCTATCTCATGCGGCGACGAACACAGCGCTGTCATATGCCGTAAGTTTTATCCATCCTTTCACTTCTTTAAAACTTATTTTAATATACATAGTTTTACAACTTATTAGAGTCACTCTCGCTAATAAAATACCCCAATAACGTCCTCAGCTCAATCATTCGCTCAAACGTATCCAACGTCAGCGCCTTTATCGATTCATAATGACATCTATAGTCCAGCTAGCGTTAATTTACGCCAAAATTGTAGCAAACGAACTTACTATATAGCACACCAAAAAGGTGAAGTTCCAAGTTTAGTAACCTTCTTAGATATTATCCACTCACACATGAAGCGGGTTAATAAAACCACGACTGTCACCTTGACCTGCCCCACGTATCATAATAGATTATGGTAGACCCCTGAAAAAGAGTCGACTATCATTGCGTCGACTGCCTCAGTGACATTGCGTGTTCTGGTCCTATTGTAAACATAGGCCTGGATCTTAATGCCCACTGTTTATTGGAGTAGAGTAGTTATCAGTATGAATTACCAGGTTGTTGGTCCGGCTTGCATGCCAATGTCAGACGTAAGATATATATAGTAGCCGAAACAGCTACGATGTAATATCGATGTTGGGTATTGGCGATGAAATACAACCCTGTGTTTGACATAAAAAAAAAGGGGGAAAATTCTTGTTCATAGGTGGAATGGTATTCTGCCCTGAACTTGTTAGTTACATTAGTATAATATTTAATATGATGGTTATCAATTATTAAAATTATTTTGGTTGTAATGAGAAAATTATCTGCTATAATGCTGCTGCTATAAGTTGCTTATCGTTTTTTTTTTTTTTTTTGTCATATTTTTTTTTTTTCATTTGGACAGATTTTGACATACCGAGAAAGCCATCTTTACATCCTCAAATTTGTTTATGTTTTTCAACGTATATACTGTTTCAGAGTACATGAGGCTATACCTACTTACTATCTGAGCTATTTGATCTAAGTACACTGTTCACAAAAAATATTTTATTTTTCTAGAGAATGGCCGCGTGTTCGTGTTCGGAGGCAACGCGTGGGGCCAACTCGGGCTGGGTCACAAGGATGAGGTCACTCGGCCCAGCTGTGTCAAGTGGCTGAAACCTCACAGAGCGCTCTTCGTGGCCTGTGGCAGAGCACACACAGTATTTGTCACAGGTAGGTTACAAAGTAGTTGATCGGAACTGAACCCATGCATGAGGCGACGATGCCAAAATTGCTATACATATTTACGTCACTATACGGCCAGGTGTCGTCCACAACAACCACACTTCGATCATCAGTACGTTACCGCAGCACATTTGCATTTCAATAATTGGGACAAGTCTGCCATCTATTCCCAAACCACTGCAACTCCTGTTAGCCAGAATCAACAATGGCGACCACCAGAAAAGCACCGGGACAAGAAAGAAGCTCGACGAAGTCCCAGAGAACCAATTTAACTGTCATGGATCCTGCAACAAAATTAATCAGAAATCTTAATATTGCGTTCATTCTGCCAAAGACTACACTAGCACAAAATATGATGTGCAGTATGTTTACATACGTAGTTAAATGTAGAACATTGACAAAAAATTAAAAAAAAAAACCCCCGACATAAAAAACCTCTAAAAAGCCAAAAATAAATTAATCCAAGCGTCCTAGCGTCGGGGGTCCGCTTTCTTATGTGCTTGTACCAAGCGGTCCCCCGACGCTACGACGCTTTTTAAACTTATATTATTTTTTCTTAGCCTTGACTGTCCTACTCCTGGGCATAGGCCTCCCCCTTTCCTTCCAATTTTCTCGATGTTGCGTCTCTCGCTATTTAACGAAACCAAGGAAAGATATACTTAAAAAAAAAAGTAAATGTTAGTGGGAGGGGGTTGCCCCTTGGTGACAAGCGACAACATTTCAAATTTCAAATAGACTACCTGTGTAAGTTATTTATATCCCTTCATTAACTAGAAAAGAGGTGATGATCTTCAAACGGCGGAGCAGATTTTCTCGAAACATAGCTAAGAACACTTTCGATTAAAATACCTTTCAAACGACACCACTTTAATCAAAATCAGTTCATCCGTTTAGGAGCTACGATGCCACAGACAGACACACAGATACACACGTCAAACTTATAACACCCCTCTTTTTTGGTCGGGGGTTAAAAAGGCGAGGCAACAAGCTTGAAGGAAAAATAATTGCAATTCACTAGAAACACCCACGATGAGGCCCCGTCTCCAATGTGTGATGGTTCATACAAAATGAACGAAAGTTATGTAGGTGAATAGGCTCGCCCAAATCTTCATCTGTCTTTAACCATCTCTTCCCTCTTGCTAGTTGAATAGACAAATGTTAATTTTACCTTCTCTCTCACCAGACTCGAACGCGATCTACACGGTGGGCTGCAACGACGAGGGTCAACTGGGCACCGGCGACCTGGAGCACCACACCGTGCCTCAGTTTATAGAGCTGGAAGGAGAGACGGGACCTATCAAACAGTTGTCAGCCGGCAGCAACCACACCGCTATACTTACCGGTAAACCTCGTGATAAAAAATAAATGTATTTATTATGAATGATCTTTTGACGTGCCCATCTCATATGCACACCATCATGATAAGTGGAAGGAATAGGGGGACGCCTCTGCCCAGGAGTACAATACGGCTAACTAAAAAAAGCACATTAAATCTCAGTGGAGACTAGTGAAGTAGATTGCAGAGGGCAAGTGTGTGCGTAAACAGGTGATCTGTTCCCTAACTCTCAAAGTCCGATGGGATGACAATCCGTGTGCGTCTGAGTGGCTGGTTGTCTGTATCGGTTGGTGTAAGGCTGGTGGTCAAAAATTGCCACCTTTTGCTACTTTTAGGGTTCCGTACTTCAAAACGGAACCCTTATAAGATCACTTTGTTGTCCGTCTGTCTGTCTGTATGTCTGTCTGTCTAGACCCTTTATCTCGGGAACTCGTGGAGGTATCGAGTTGAAATAAAACCATATACTTACCTGAGTAATTATATGGTTTTATTGGACTGTAGATCTGAATCTACAGTCCCTTGAAGCTGTGAAAAAACCAAATTACGTAATACGATACCCCTTGGTAAGACTGGATGTCAGACTTTTGGCTACTGACTACTCTTAACGACTGTCAAAGATCTACAAATGACAGCCGGAACCTACGGCTTAACGTGCTTTCCGAGACACGGAGGAAACTCGGTATGTAATTATGGTCACCCATCCTCGGACCAACCTCGGCAAGCAAAGCTTAACCTTAAAGAGCGACCCGTGCAGCTGTCATTATTTAGCCACGAGCTCCTCTAGCAATTAATTGACTTTTAGTAGTAAAAAGTAGCGAATATGTAACAATTTTTACCCTCCAGCCTGACGCGAACCGATATAGACCACCAGCCATTTAGACGCACAGGGCTATCCGACACTGAGACTGATTTTACGTGGTCTCCGAAGCCCGGGAGTGTCATACTGTCAACTTCCTAAGGTAAAAGCGCCAGTGTAGCCTGCAAAAATCAAATTTTCTTACGTTTTACGCATATTGCTAATAAGGGTCGGGTTGTATGTTAAATAAAATAGTTTAAATAAGTTTATTTAATGACTATTTCACGAAAACGTCATGATTTTAATTTTTATAATTTTGTAAGTAAATACTTGTTACGGTCGCGAATCATATTTTGTTCAACATAAAGCCTGATATAACCTGCAAATTTGAAAAAAAAACCTAAGATAATTTGTCTTTCGCAGCTTGGCTTTCAAAAACGGTGAAGGAAAACATCGTGAGGAAACCGGCATGTCCTAGAACTAAAAATTCGAAGACATTTGACATCTACCAACCCGCACTGGGCCTGCGTGTTGGATTACAGCCCACTCCCTCTCATAGAGAGGAGGCCTGTGTCCCAGCAGTGGGAACATTATAGGCTGATGATGATGATGAGGCTACCGTGACGCTTCCCCTTAAGTCAATAATCCTTAAAAGAAAAATCTAGTAACATTTTTCTACTTGTGCATGTTTTATGTCCGTGCATTGTGACTACGCAATTAATCCTAGCCTTACCTTCTTCTTCTCCATCAGACGACGGTCGAGTGTTCGTGTCGGGATCCAACACTGAGGGTCAGCTAGGACTAGGCGAGGACACCAGGTCCTGCGTCAAGTTCACAGAACTCAAGTTTATGGAGAAGATCGCCTTCGTCGAGTGCGGATACTATCATACGGTGTTTATAACGGGTCAGTACTGAAATTACTTCCAATATAATACAGGGTGTAGGGGACACCGACGCGAAAACGCTTACCAACGTACTCAGTGCATCATTCCGAACACACATAGAATTTTCTCTAAACTAATATTATAAAGAGGAAAGATTTGATTGTTTGTTTGCATTGAATTGGCTCCAAAACTACTGGTCCGATTCAAAAAATTCTTTCAGTATTAGATAGCCCATTTATCGAGGAAGGCTTTAGGCTATATTTTATCACGCTACGAGCAATACGAGTGGAGCAGCAATGAAAAATGTTGCGAAAAAATTCAAAATGTTTCATCGGTAATTTTGGCGGTAAGCGTTTTCGCGTCGGTGTTCCTTACAACCCATATTTAATAACACCCCTACTGCTAAAGGTGAACCCTGCGGATGTTATCTACGGTGTTTACGGTTTTATATGAAACGAGATACACGATAACTGACAAATGCTTCCACTGGCTGGACAGATCCACTCAAATCAGTGTGGTTCTTTCTTCAAAATACCTTCTCAGACACTTATCTGCATAGTCCTCATGTAGTAAACACCGGACTCAACGAATTTCAAAAAAAGATGACGAGTTTAAGTGTTTGTAAAAACCTATTTGCAAAATAAACATCCTTTATCACTGGCCAGTTGTGAAATAAGGTTAAAAAGCATAGCTTAGAAGTAAAATCAGCCTGTAACTTTTCTACACTAGGAAACAGCACACACCTTTTCCTGTGAGCGGGCGATTCCAAAATAAATAATCAATCTCAATCTACATATCTATACAAACATGGAAAAACAAAATACTGCGGTAGGTATAGTATTTTGCTATGTTAATTATTTAGTATTTATTTCTGGTTGTGTCCTAATTAGATTAATCTCACAGAGGCTTTGAGTTCTGTTAAAAACAAATTAATCTCATCACAGAGATTAGTTTTATGAAGCACTTCGTCCTTATTGCTTTGTTTCGGATATTAGTTTGTATATTCAATTGAGAGGGAATGAGAGCGCTTATAACGTATGTTTCTGGAATTAAAATATGTCATTTGTTTCCTGTAGGTCACGCGGATGAAACCGTGGGCAGAAGCTAGTATGTTATATTTCCTTAAATAAAATTATCGTCATCGATCCATTTGAACGCCTGGTGAATCCTTGGTAAAAGTATTGGTCCCGATATCCCGTACATCGTGTTAAATAACACGGCAACAAGCAGTCTTATAGGAAATCGAGGCCGTGATGCAATCGTTGATATAAAATTACTCACGTTCGTCGTAGCTGGGTCACAGCTACTACGCCGTAGCAGTTTGCTACGAAGCCATCAATTATGCAAAGTGATAGATAGGTACGCAAATCACCGCTCACCAGATTTCAAACATGCAAGCTCATTCATTAAAATAAGAATTTAGTATTTTTTTAACCTTATTTGTTTCTCATAACAATATTTGATTTTCTGTGTACTTAAACTATATCTAACTAGATCTTTTCGATGTAATAAATTAGCTTTGTATCTTTCAGTGTTCTAAGTCGTAAGCAAAAGTATACAATAAATAATAATAAAAATTTATTATTAATTTATTATTATTATAAATATAATCTGGCAAAATGGGGTATTATTAATTCCTCCAACACCGAGTGCGAGTGCGGTGCTCCGGATGAAACTATGCCCCACCTGCTGGAGTGTCCTATATGTCCATTTACCTACACTCTCGACGACCTAAATAACGCTTCTGACGCTGCAGTAAATGTAGCTACCTACTGGGCCCAAACCATAATAACAAAGAAGTATCATCGATACGACAAGAAGAAGAAACCTATGGCCGCTGACTTCGTCCGCGTTTTGTTCGGTACTGGTCCACCGGATCACATGTGCTATTCCAGATTTTTATCTATCCCTGTCCCTGTGTGTGTCTAATTTAATCCAGATCCATTCAGTAGTTTTTGTGCAGCAATAGTAACGAACATTCATATATCGTCACGAATTTTCGCATTAATAATATTGAATAGGATTGCGCTCTTAATTCCCTTTTTTATGTAATTAACTGTATCAACTAATCAACACCTATTGATGCATTGAAATATATCTCCAACAGCAAAAGGCGCAGTCTTCGTAACAGGCGACAATGAGAACCAGAAACTTGGTATACCAGACAAACCCACCACAGTGTACGTCCCCACAGTCTTATCACTAAGCATCCCTATAAAAAGCGCCTGCTGTGGCGCAGCCCACACCTTCTTACTCTCCATGGACGAGTCCAAGATTCTGGCCTTCGGGTCAAATGAAAAAGGACAGCTAGGCCTTCCTAAAGAGGTCGAATATGTGATGGAACCTACCGAGATTGACATGGAAAAGATGTTCGATGGATATCAGCTGAAGCTGGTCGCATGTGGAGCGATGCACACCGCGTTTGTGACAGGTAATATTGATTTTATTGTAGAAAAGTTTTGCAAGCCTGTGACTGTTTAGTCGACGTAAGACACGCTCTGAGCGCTAAGCTCTTGTTATGTGCTATTTAAACGTAGATCGAGAACGTGTCATTGTTTTTAATCTGTGATAAAAGATTAAAAATGCTTTACTTTCCCTTTTTGTGTTTTGTGACAAAATACTCTAAACGATCGAACAGTAAACAAATAAAAGTTCGACAGTTACAGTTTGACCTGAGGCCTTTTCGTAAACACAACCGCGTACGTACGTGACTAATATTTATTTACACACTTTGTATTCACTGAATGTTAAGGAAATGACACACATTTCATATAGTTAAAAGCCAGCTCATTAAAAGCGGGCATTTATAATTGACACACATTCGATATCTAATGTAATTGGCTCATTTTCATTGTCACGTCAACATAGATAGTGTCTAAATTGCCCTCGGCGGGGCGGTATGATCAGTATTCGATTACCATTTGTCGTCGCTGGTCGTTTAAAACTTCGTTTTACGTTGCAGACAACGGGTTGCTTTACGCCTGCGGTGAGTCCCGGCACAATAAACTTTGTTTGGAGGAAATAGACGATGCCGACAACGCGAACGAAGCAGTCCCCAATCAATACACACCTAAGCGGGTCACCGCTATGAATGGGCACATTGTAGACAATGTGGCCTGCGGAGGGTGCCACACCTTACTTACCGCCACCAAGGGCTCCAACGCGGACTTCACCAACAACGACTTCAACGTAGTCGACGAACAAACTAGACACATCTCCCTAACCGAGCTCCCGCCGCTGAAAGTACCAGCCATGAACAAATCCGACGAGCACTCGCATGTAATCGAGGACATCACGAACTCTAACGTTGACGTGCACAACACCGATAACGTGAATGGAAATGTGAACGAAGAGTCCGGATCGATCGATTCATTAGAGGCCAACGTCAGCGGCTCCCACATAGTAAACATAAACGACCTTGAGAACGAAAATGGAATCACGCATGACGCGTCCGATATACACACAGACGCAATAAAAACGCTTGCCTCTAATGGAGAAAAAAAGGTTTTGGAGGTCGTTGAGAGTATGGACACGATGGCCGATAAAGCTGAAAGTAAAATGGAAGAAGTTGTTACCAGTGTTACTGATAAAGTGAATGAAAAAGTGGAAATTGTTGAAGAGTTCGTGAAGAAAGCTGCAGTGGTTCCTCCCATAGTGCATGATGAAGCGAATAAAATACACGATGAAGCGAAGAAAGTTCTCGAGATACCGGACAAAATGATAGAGGTTGCAAACTCGCCACCCCCAAAGACACCTATATTACCAGAACTGTTACACATTCCCGACTTAAGTCAGATAAGTCCGGTTCTCAGTAAACACAGTGACGATGGACAATCTGAGAATGACACTATTCCCTGTGGATCAGACAAGTCCAGTCCGCAGGCAGGTAAAACTAAGACGCAAGCTGTGATGCCTATTGTTAGGAGTGAAGACCATATTGATGGCTCTGAAGACGCAGAGCATATCGAGGACAGTGACGTTGTAGTTCACAAAACTCCGGAGAAGGGACGCTTCGCGCGAATGTTTCAGACGATCAGAGACAAAGAACATTCTTGTATGGGGAAAGGCAAAGTCATCGAAGAAAAAGTAGTTGGTGAGTTTTTATATTTCAATTTGTTTACTTTACGTGATTTAGGGCTGCAGCTAAATACGTAATTGTTCTAATTATAAATTTCACATCAACCTATATTTTCAAGAGACTGTTATATAACATATATTTTAATAAAAGTAAATTTCATTTGGGTCAAGGTCCCCATTACCTAGATTGGTGACGATAGGGTTAAAACAATAAGGTGCATATACTATATAGTATTACTCGAGTATCTTTATTTATTACAACATCAAGGACATGTGGCAAGAATAGACGTGACAAAAAAGGCATAAAAGGCGCAACTGATGCGGAACCCATAATCTTAGTTGCTTAATCCGTGATAGAGACAGCACACGTATCAATCCCACCCTAAAAGCCGTCTCGGTTTATTTTGGAAGCAGTTTACTGTGTACCGTGCGGAGCGGTTGACGTAAAAACGCCAAAGTCGGCCTTTGAGTTGAGTAGACTTTCAGCTTATATGTGGAGGAAGAGGTCATATAAAACATCATGCGTATAATCCCCGAAGATTTAGAGATATTATTATATAGTACGTCACATACCAGACAGAAGTAATAATAATGAACCAATTTCTTTACAGAAAACGTCCACAAAGGCATCGACACAGCGGAGGACAGCATTCACAAGGTAGAAGAGACTGTCGAAACGGAGATCAGGAACCAGACCAACTCTAGAACGTGCACGATATTATAAATGTTTTGTCTTCTCCTATGTTTAGCTTAACATTAAAAGTTTTTATTATTGCTATTATTTCAATGTGTTTATTATCCCGACTGTTTTGTTAGTGTCAAGATTTCAAAAGATTTTCAAAACTGATGATGGAAAATTCAAAAATGAATGTACCTGACATAAGCTACCGAAAAGTTAAAGTCAATAATTTTGAAAATAGCAGAAAATTCATGAAACCATTAATTAAGTTTAAAAGTTTTGCCCAGTTACTGGCAATTTTCGTAACATTTATTGGTGCAAAGACTTTCAACTGCTTTGATTTTAAACATCATCATCATCATCAGCCTGTAATGTTCCCACTGCTAGGACACAGGCCTCCTCTTAATGAGAGGGAGTGGGCTCATCCACCACACGGGCCCTGAGCGGGTTGGGTTGAATTAAAAAAAAGTGAAGAAAAAAAATATATAAAATAAATGTTTATTAACTAAACTTTGTACTTTATGGCACACAATATATAGTCCGGGGCTTTTAGATTTGAACCCTGCATTAAATATAAACAGCGATTTTTTTCTTGAATCGTGTACTTGACCTTAGCTCTTCAAATAATAAAAAAAAATTAAACATTTTCCGAGACCGGATCAAGCTGAAAAAGACGAAAACGCGTTTTTGTGAATAAAAACATGGGAAAAAAAGTTAACAGGACACATTTAGTTACTTTAGGTAAAGAATTGGTGACAGTAATATATTTTTTCAGAATTAAACATTTTCGTCGACGGAAATTACGGTAAAAAAACATTTACGAAATTTTTGGATTGTACTTAAGGCAAAAATATAAACAGCGGTTTTTTTACATAAAATAACTTAAATTAATATATTACACCGCCAATAAACAAAATTAAACAAATTGTACTACCGGAAGTTATTATTACCAGTTTTTTTACAATAGCGGTTGAGGCAAAAAGGTAACAGGGTTTTATTTAGTTTAACTTTCATCTAAAGGCTATTTTTAACCTATTTACACGAAAATTAAACACTTTAAAGCAAATCGTGAAAAAAAAATCAATTAATGTTTACGTAAAATACGTTTGCAAGCTTTATTCTTGTATTTGGCGCAGCACTTTCATAGAAATTTGATCTTTCCGTAATAGAAATAAGGTGTACAATCGCGTAACTCAATAAAACACCGACTCAAACAACAACACAGTCATACGCACACAATTAACGCAGCGCTTATCTTGTTTACGCACACTAGCACACGCCGTACGCCGCACGCTGCTTAGCGCTGACACCGTGCATCGTAATTTAATTTTTACTTTGACAATATTAATTATCGCTCTAATTTGTTTAATTTTGGGGAATTAAGGTTTGGATTTATATATTTCTCATTATTAAATGAATTTAAATCCTGTTACATTTTTGCCGTAAGTAGTATTTAAGATTTTTTGATTTTCTTGATATTCTGTGAAGTCCGGAGCAGAATTTGTTTAATTTTCATAATAATAGTTAGACATGGTGATATAAATCATTTTAGCACTATTTTTGTCCTGTTAATATTTTTGCCTTAAGTACGAAGTCAAATTATAAGATTTTTTAAAAAAAACGAGTGTTCCGTGGACGAAAATGTTTAATTTTCTGACCTACTTGTAGTACTCAATCTCTTCTACAAATACTCCAAATAAACATACCTGTTTATATTTTTTTCCACCAAGTTATATACATATTAGACGTTTTCTTAAAAAAAACATATACGCGGAGGTGAACTTTTCGCGGGATACAGCTTAATATACTCTCCTGTCCATACCCTACACATTCAATGAAAAAAATCGCTGTTTTTAATTAATGCAAAGTTAGCCTAATTTTCGGCGTAAATTCCCCGGACTAATACTTACTCCAGAATATCACCGCAATACTGCTACGTTAATAATACTAAATCAGCTTAAACATACACTACCGACACTAAAAATACAAGATGGAAGTCGACATCGACCCACAAACAGTAACACATAGTCAGCAGGTACATCATTCCCCCCTCCCCCCTTCCCAAATAGAATTTTTCCATCGGTAATTTTGAAAAAAACTACTACTTTTAATTGTGTAGCATTTTTGTAGGAAACCACTGTTTTTTTTTCAAATCGTTTATGTTTCGATGTCCATTCCACTCTGTATAGTGGTGCCTACCTTAAATACTTAAACATACGAAATATAAAGCCTAAAAAGAGTACATAGAAGAAGACGAATTGTGTTTGTAGTAGTGAATCCTGCAAGGTATTCTGAACAGGATCCTCAGCCTCCGCCCCACCTCGGTGACTGCTCTACGCTTGGTAGTGCGCATCCAAACAGCTGGAAAGGTTATTTGTTTATAGAACATGATGTTAACAAGTCACAGCTGCTGTGTCATAATCAGAGATTGGAATAGGTTCGAGTTTATTTGCTTGAACTTCAAGTACGGTTACCATGAATTTAGCACATGAATCTAGACTTCCTCCAACGACAAAATTTTTCTCAGGTTGCATACATTTGGACTTTTCATCATTTTAACGTGCAGGTCTTGTACTTTTGTATGAAACAGCAGTTTTTTTTATAACCGACGAAAAATCTTTGCGATTGGGATTTAATGATAACCGTGTGTGGGTCGATGTCCACCGTGTTTAAATAGCTCTTCATAGTATGAATTGAAACAATGTAATACTAAGTAAGTAAACAAATGAAACTTACAGATTTTATTTTTCTCTCTAACATTGGCAACAACCCCAGTGATGTCGTCCGAATGCTCGAAGTTCTCTCCGATCAAAAGCAACACCTGAAAATAACATTAATAAATCCCTACTTCACGTACGATTAGAGTTTAAGTTTGCTTGTATGAGTGTAACCCATTTGGGTTCCTCGGGGTCTTAACGGCGGATGATGTAACTAACCCATATGGGTTCCACGGTGCCGTGCAGGAAACTATTGTTTGATTTGTAATAATCGAATGCGTTGTATTTGTGCAAAATCAATCATTTGTCTTTCAAAAATTCAAAATTCAAACATTTTTATTTGTAGAACATAGGTAATAAAGGTACAGATGTCGATATTAATTATATGAGCGCTATGTCTTGCCTTTAACGGCGTACAAATATTTTAATTATAATTTTTAGTTAATAACTTGTAAAATAGTGAAATTATTCAAAATTAATTAATAAAACTCAATTAAACAATTTCTTTCAACAGGTTTATTTATAGGCGTAGTAGATTAAATTCGCATTATGGAAGCTACCGCAAATACTACTACTCATCAGAACTTGACTAAATTATTATGGGACTTCCCCCAAAATAGCGCCAGAATCGAAGAGAATCGTCGAAATCGGCCGACGTGGTTCGGAATTATCGCTGAACATTCACACACAAAAAAACATTCCGACGAATTGATAACTGCTTATGGAAGTCAGTTAAAAAATGGAAAGAAGGATTTGAACAGGGTGTTGTGATAATCATGCATGAGACAGCTTTGAGTGACCACTTATTTTGCTCAAGTAGGCTGAAAAAAGGTCGATCTATATTTATTTATGTAGGTTAGTAACTTAATAGAAAAAATAGTTTTGGAAATAGAGTACCTAGAAAGAAAGAAAAATGTGACGTGTAAAAGTGTTTATACTTGCAAAAATAAAACTCACATATAGAAATAGATAATATGAATGAACATTAAAGCATATACGATGACTTTTATGTACCGCATACAAAAAATCCCCTAATAAACGGACATCGCCAGACCGGACCGCACCAAAGTACGGGTAAATCCCTGAAAACCTAGAATACTTCACTTTTTCTAGGATTTCGGGGAGTTCCCCGTACTTTAACCTGACCTAGGCGTATCAATCACGACAGCTAAAGCTACATTCATTATACTAAAACTTTAACTACTTATTGTTTTATTTTAAATAATTGAATGCGTTGTATTTTTCTTTTAATCACTTTCCCGAAATGACGCCATAATAATATAAGGTAACCTCATTTACTTACCACATCTGACCAGATCGAATCCATATGCACAGCTTTCACGCCATCTAGTATGAGTAGCCACCGCCCACCAGTTTTGTTCGCTTCATCCTCCCACATTGGCCGGATTCCCTTCTTAAACACCATGTAGTCTTGTCCAAGCTTTAGTTCCGAAGGTACCTTCATGTGGTGGTACAAACTGTAGGAACAATTATCATCTGAGATAGGACTAGGTGTAACTGCGTTTCGGAGATTAGATGCCAGGCACAGGCCTCAAAAACACAACAAACAGGGCTCTGTATGGTGTCGGACGTAAAGAATGCATGAAAGCACCATCCCATATCTTCCCGTGGGTGTCGTAAGAGGCGACTAAGGGACTTGCCAGAGAATAGGCAGCAGCGTTATCTGTGCTTTTGTAACAACCTCACTGCGATCGCCAACCCGCTTGCCAAGCGTGGCGATTATGGCAAAACAACCCCATGTTATGTCAATATGGCGAAAATTGGGGGAGGCCTATATCCAGCAGTGGACGTCTTCCGGCTGAAATGATGATGATGATGATGACAGGCCTCAAAAATAAAAAAAACCTCTCCGTAAGTGTCATGGTGTGTAAATGAAAGGTGCAATAACTACAGATTTGATAAGTGCAAAAGTCACGCTGCGCTAGCTTTATAGTTTGGGACAGGATTACGACTAAATTCTTCGTTATCAATGCAGATAAGTTCACTTACCACCAATAATCTTCAACCGTGTCAAACGAGGTCAGCTCAACTATGTTGGCCTCCCAATTCTTTTCGCGATTTGTATTCATCCAGAAACTCCACTCGTTTTGTAAAGGGTGCTTTACGTTGTCAGCTGAGATCAACATTTTGTCAGAAGCTGTTGTGGCTATAAAATAATTAAATAAAGTCAGACAATTACTGCTATGGGAGGAAGCCTACTCAGCAGTGGATGGAACAAGGTACAAGGGTGTCAGTAATGATGTTGATGAATTCCTGCTTGAGAGCTCTTATAAGTTAAGAGGCCAAATGCAAGTAGTTGTTACAATGTTCTTATTCGGAGAAGGGAACGTGAGCAGACGTTTCTTACCAATATGAACAATAACGATATACAGATATAGTTTAGATTCGTATGCTTACTTAACAAACTCAATGTATGTGGACTCAGTTGGTCTTGGCGTAAGGAATGTTCTACTTGTAATAAACAGGAAGCTGGAATACTAATACAGTGCGCAAGACTCGTCGTCCTCCGAATTTTACACGGTTGTAAGAGACGCGATGGACAGAAACCGATGGAGGCAGATCATCCGCTCCCGATGCAACCCCAAGGCTGACCACGATCCTCAGACATGGGGACCGATCCCAGAGAGAGAAATGGTCGATAGCAAACCGTCCTTTATACTAATATTAATAACTAGCTGCGCCCCGCGGTTTCAGCCGCGCAGACCGGAATAAAAAATAAAAAAAAATGTTAGGGTATAAGCTATCTACATACCAATCCGTTCGGCGAGGCGTGAAGGAGTGACAAACAAACACATACACACACACTCACTCACAAACTTTTTCCTTTGTTATTTTAAGGAAAAACCTGTTTTTTTTTTTAAATACAAATGTAATTGAAGAAAACTTAGGGACCTACCGACCGAACGAAGACATCTTCAGATCGGCTTCAGTAAGTTAACTAACATACAAACAAATAACTAACAGAGCCCATGATTATTTGAGAACAAGGCGACATTAGTAGATTTCAAGAAGTGTTTGTTTATATTATTTTACTTCGCCTTACGTTCATCCATAAATCATAAACAAAGTATCAGTTAAGTGCGTTAGTCTCGCACGCCGAGGGTTCCGATTATTCTATATTCTAAAAGTACTATTTTAACCCTGAATTTGGCAACTGAAAAAACCGGCCAAGTGCGAGTCTTACTCGCACACAGGGTTCCATAGCTCCAAACAATATAATAACAATATTTTGAACTGTCATTCATTAGTTAGTAGTATTAGTTAGTAAACTTCCACACAACCGCAAAACTAAATTTGTTTTTCATAGTATGTTTATGAAAAACAAAGTTACTGCTGCAGTTTGATGAAAAAGTCCCATATCTCAAAAACTAAACATCATATCTTATTGAAACCAATTTTCGTTGATAGTTTTTTTTACGTTCTACAATCCTAAATATTTTCAGAATTTTCCTCCTCTTACTTTAGAAATTAGAGGGGGGGGGGACACACATTTTACCACTTTGGAAGTGGCTCTAGCGCAAACTATTCAGTTTAGAAAAAAATGATATTAGAAACATCAATATCATTTTTGAAGACCTATCCATAGATACCCCACACGTATGGGATTGATGAATTTTTTTTTTTGGTTTTGTGTTCTACGTATGGGGACCCCCTTAATTCATTGTTTTTTTTTTCTATTTTTGTGTGAAAATCCTAATGCGGTTTACAGAATACATCTACTTACCAAGTTTCAACAGTATAGTTCTTATAGTTTCGGAAATAAGTGGCTGTGACATACGGACGGACGGACAGACAGACAGACAGACAGACAGACAGACAGACAGACATGACGAATCTATAAGGGTTCCGTTTTTTGCCATTCGGCTACGGAACCCTAAAAAGTGTAAACCACTTACTTTTTTTTACATTTTTTAAGATGCCAATTTGCTATACAATGTGGCAACGCCGCGCGCTGCCAGTGAGTGGCAGCGCGCCAGTTTCGCCAGCCATTATCCCCATTATTTACATTATCAGTTGAAAAAGTTTAGAAGTTTTTTGAGACCATTTTGTGGATTATTGTTAGTTTGAATGTTTGTGCGTTCTGAATGAAATGAAATTTAAATCTTGCATAAAGCGCACACTAGCAAGCATATTATTAGTTGGCGGATTACATTGATGATAAAAATGCTTGGCTCAATGCTGGTCCTGCTCCACAACCATAGGGGCTATCAAATTACCATGTGAAGTTATTGTGGAAGCTGCAGAAGATTGTATAAATATCTTTGCTTTGTATAGATTCAATCTCTTAGTATTATATAATTGCATAGCACATGTGTGAAAACTATGTACTGTAAAGCCACCATTTACTGAGTACCTACATCTTTCATTGACGCGAATTTACCCTGGCGGTTGAGTAAATGTCATGCTCACTAAAATGTCACGCTGATGGTGGCGGGTGTGTCGGGTCATTTAGATCCCTTCAATATGGTTGAGTTAAATGATGGCTGATACATGCGTCATGTTCGTGAACGGGCGCTGTCAGTTGTGACTGGTCATCTCTTAGCTGCCACGGTTTATTTTAATTTATTTATTTTAAAACTTTATTTTCGTGTTATTGATTTCGTCTTTTACTCTGGACGCTCTTAACTTGCCCGTATGTCTACATTGTTTTCACATACTAGTAATTCTCAACACGAATGATGTAACAAGATTTTGTAAAATATTTTGATTTAAAAGAGTGTCCATGGAGTTTCTTGCCCATTCTTCTCCATAGAGATCTACGCTTTGGAATGGGCAATTACAGTACTTTCACAAGTTATTATGTCTTGTGACTGGGACTGTAGCTTCGCGTATTTTTTTTTTTGTCTTTCAAAAGTGCCTGTAATGGTCTAATTGAAATAAATGCTTTGAGTTTGAGTTTATTTTATGGTTTTGTATAGTTTGTTATTTTTAATGATTATAAGTATTTTGTTAGTTTTTAATTGGAATATTAATAATCTAACAAAATTAAAAAGTATTTAAATTAATGTAAAATACATTAACTAAGCAATAACAATGAAATTGTTTTACCAAATAAGTGCGGGCAAGTTACGATTCCAATTTTGTTACGGAACCATAATACTTAAAATCACGTCGCTTTGACAACACTTCCTTTGTTTAAGAATTAAAGAAACGAGTGCTTACAATCGTAGAAAATTAATAGGTCCGATATAACAGTTCTGTTTAAGTTATTATGTACTGACATAGGCGATTCATACTAATGTGAATATTATTGGTATCGAAATAATGTTCTTATCCCGCAGCAACAGCAGCAGTTAAGTGCTTTTAAGTATTGGCCGATTTTGTTGCGTTCATACAAATATGAACGTAATGTAATTAGACATAAAATGTAACTTGTGCTGAACGCTGCATTCACATTATGCAACAAGCAACGGTCCGAAATCTCACATATTTAATAGACAAAAGTGATTCATTCGCTGTTTTGGTCGTAGGCTCAGACACAATGAGTTTGTATCCGTGAGTATTGTTTAATAAATATTGGCCGGCGTTAGATTAAAGGGTCCGGATTAAATACCAAGAGTGTTGCGACTTGTAGGCACAGTTTATTTGAACACTCAAATGCAAAGGCGGTTTGATAACCAATCTCGCTTATTTATATTTTTGTGTACACAGAGTGGAAGGAATATTGGCGCTGTACGAATACTAACCTCCCACATAGAAGTTGTTCATCGGTTATAGTAGGAGTTGAGTTTGACGGCACGGTTGGCGCAGTGCCGGAGCGATTGGCTGCTGCGCTGCGTGTCACGGGTTCAATCCCCGCACAGAACAAAACCACCTAAAGGTAGTTGTTCCGGGTCTGGCTGTACGAGTTTAAATGTTTGTAAACGCACCCACGATACTGGAGAAATCCCCAGCGGGGCGCAAAGTTAAAATAAGAAAGTTTGGTGGATGTTAAGGGAGAAATTTCAAATAAAAGAAAAACATCCTGACCTGAAGAATTCATTTTTAACTAGAATCTATCATTAGCGATTGTTTTCTACATTACAGTTTGTGGGTTCGAGCCCTGCAATGCACAAAGAGTACAGCTAAACACAACACTTACTTTAAAGCCATTTTTTTAAAAAGATATCGCCTACCGACCCTTATTAAGTTGCTTCTCAGCTCATGCAGTTAGATTATTGTATTGCCTATTTTCGCAAACACAAAGCAACAACTAAAGGAATGCCTAAATATTATTACACTGTTCGAATTTCAACCCTCAGCGCCGAGAAGAGCGTTGTAAATCCAACAGTTTTGCCCAAAGTTGCAAAGGTAGCTGTTTTCATGGTCGAAAATTGATACTGAAAATTACCTTAGTTGTAACCGTAATATTTTAATGTGACCTTTGGTTATAATCAGAGATCGGAATAGGAAGAATATTTTTGCCTAAACTTCGAGCTGGTAAGTAAAATGTGGATAAATACCTCCGCATAAAAACACGGAA
Source organism: Cerastis rubricosa (assembly GCA_949152445.1). Lineage (NCBI taxonomy): Eukaryota > Metazoa > Arthropoda > Insecta > Lepidoptera > Noctuidae > Cerastis > Cerastis rubricosa. The sequence continues at coordinate 3,774,192 of OX424529.1, read as the reverse complement.
TAATTTTTAAGTGCCGAAATAAAACTGGTAAATCAGAGGGAAGTATTATCCACAAGTAATTTACCTCCTCTAAGTTTAGGCTAATATACTCTACCTATTCCGATTCCTGGTTAAAATACTTCCAATCATTCTATTCCTAAATGCTTTGTATCCTATCCTCCTCTTTGTCCTGCTTCTGTTACTATACAGAGCATACAAAGACAGTTTTGGAACGGACAAAAAGATTGCAATCTTCACCCCCGGACTTGCTCAAAGCGAGCGATTCGAGCTCAAAGTTGAAGCAGAACGCTTGGCGCATTTCATTTTTTAAATTGAAAATCTAATTATACTAGAAGTTTTGTCATTTAGGTGACGTATAGGTTTTGTTACGTTGTTAACGTGGAATGGAAGAGGGGCTTGGTAGCTATATGGAAATTCCTGTTCTAAACTTGTAAATACCAATTTCCTGCATAGAAATAGGTACCTAATATAAATATAATCAGAAGTTTCAAACTTTTCCTATTGCTTCGTTGTATTTTTCTCAAAAGTAATAATTGCAATGCTTTTCACAAAAACAGTGTAAAAACCGCTCAGGTCAAAACGCCCACCATACCATAGACATAGACGCTATTCCCTTTTCCCGGCATTTGCATAGCATTTTTTATTATTTTAAAAACGTAACTAGTCACATATAAAATATAACACTTTAGCAAATGAGCAACTGATACTAAACGTAAAACAAATAAAATATAACACAAGGCAATAATTATGGTTCACCTGGTCCGTTGCTTACAAAAAAGTAGGTAACGAGCACGTTTTTCTCGTAAACGCCTGAAAACCAAACAGAACCACATAAAAAACCGTCAAGTTACATAAAACTCTACTACAATAAGTACAATAAAATGCACAGTAACATGAACGTCTTAAGAAATGAAGTAAAATCTTAAGAAAACCTAAAGCCACTCTCAGCTTGAGTAGACAGAATTAAAGATTGGTCGTAATCGTAATTGCACAAATAACAAAACACAGAGTCCCATACAAACTTGCAGGTATTGCCGTGTAAAGTTGTTGATATTACTTTCATGTCAAGTTGTTTTTTTACTGAAAAGAAACAGGAAATAATCCCTAATACAGGATTTTTACACAACACCAAAGTCTAGCTCACGATTGCCATCCGATACAAGGTTTAATACCGCATTAAAATAAAAAAATATTCCAAAAATACAGACGAAATTCTTATCACATTCTATTCTAATCCCGTAGTATCTGGAAGTATCTCGAACATACATGTGCTTTTCAGAAAAGCGTAGACAAACAGTCTGTACCAAGCGGAAGAAAATATCAAAACGGGTAGTATTCAGGCCTACCTACGTCCGTTTAATTCCCGAAACGACTAACTTAACAAATACCTACCTCACCAAATCAATCATAATCCAACTCCTTCAAAACTACCCAAACCACACAAAATCTAATCCAACCGTTCATTTTGGAAATAAATTGAAATCCTACATAATGAAGACGGGCGCATAAAGGCTGCAGACGGACTAATTTCGCGGCCGCCATCTTGGCGTTGCCATGGCAACGAGACTGGTGCCCCCCTACGCCCCCCCTCACCCCCTGCACTTGCGTTGCACTTCCTAAAGGCTAGACTACCATGCTAGACTAGACTCTCTGCTACCATGTGTCTAACTGTAGTCCAGTGACTTGGGTAGTTCTATTATCAACTAAGTAAATCGTTTTAGTTTAAAATTAGAATAGAAGAAAACACCACTTGAAATAAAGAATATCGTTTATTTTTTTTAAAGAAAGAAGGAATATATATTTATTTGGGACATGCCACAAGTACACAGTAAAAATACAGTAAAAAAAATGTATGTAAACAGAAAATAAAAATATAACAACACATAACAAACATCGAATAACAATAAAACGTTAGTAATAAATTACACACACAGACAAAACACTATTTAAACCTTAAACCTAACCCTAAAATTTCACCTGCATCTGTGACGGCATCACACCTCGCTCGCATCGAGTTTACCAAGTTCTCGCAAAGGTCCGAGCCGCGGGAGCCGCGCAACGATTCCCAAACCTGGTCAACATGGGCGACTAGTGCTGGTTTGGTCCTTTCGCACTTATAGTCACATCTCTGGACCATAATACCCCATAGATTTTCAATGGGGTTTAGGTCTCTCTCTCAGGGATATACACAAGTTCACCAGGCCCACATGTTAACTACGACCCTCGCAGAATTATGGTTTGGAAAACATTTCGCGGGTTGTACCGAGTATTTTTCACACGCCATAAATGCCGACGACCTATTTGACTACTATTAAAACTTTTTTCGTCCGAAGATATGGCGTGTGAAAAATCGAAATCTCGATAACCTCGCTCGAAACGGACTCTGGCCGCCTTATGGGTTTCACTAAGCACTATTATTTGAGTGGGGTTTCTACTGTGGGTCCTGGTAATCCCCGCCCGATATGCACTGACTGCGTGGTGTAGTTAAATTCCTCTGCAATTGTCGCGTGGTGACAAATGGTTCCTCCGCGTGTATTCCTACCATCCTTTGTACTCGCTGGGGAGTTAGGATTCTGTTACACAGTAGGAAGCTGATTTCTCACATGGCCTTCGCTTTCAAACCGCCGCCGGGGCCATCGATGGACAGTATATTTCTCTGTAAAAAGTAAAGAAACATTACTTATCATTTCAAAAAATTGTTTACACTTTTTAAAAAGGATACAAATAGAATTGAACAAGAAGATTGTTTGCGAAATTGGAGTTAGACAATGTTGCATATCTTATTACTACAAGTAATATAAATATGTATTAAAAAGCTGAAGTGTTTGTTTGTTTATTTGGTTGAACGCGTTTATCTCAAGAACTGAAAAGAAAAATAAAGTGTTGGATAGCCCATTTATCGGGGAAGGCTATAGGTTATTTATCATCACGCTACGACCAATAGGAGCAGAGCATCAATGAAAAATGTTGCAAAAACGGGAAAATGTTACACAGACGAAGTTGCGCGGGTCAGCTAGTTTTATAAACATCTAAACAAATGTTTTGTAGTGTATCAAGTTTTTATTAAAAACAGTCACTTTAAAAAAGCACTAACCATTATGTGGATAAAACAAAAAAAGTACTTACGGTTGTTTGTAGCTCTTCGGCAATTTGACTAATATTTATTCCTTCCTCACGCAGAAACACGATTTGATGCCTCACTTCGGTGGTTAGTCGGTAGGTAGACATGTTCACTACCAATGACACTAGTAACGGGATATACCATGATTATTATTTGTTTCGAGTTCCCGATATTTCGGCGCTGTTGCAAACCCCATGATCACGGATAAACTGAAGTTATTGCGGGTGGGTGTTTATGAGCAGATAAATCGGTCTACCCTCTTTGTTGTTCGTTTTGGCGCCGTACCACTATCACTCACTCACAACTCAATTCTGTTCCCGACATACGAAACTCACTGTGTCCACTCGCGAACTTTTTTATGGCACTCTTTCGGTTTTTATACAGTTGAACCACTGGATTCCAGGCTCTTGACAGTTGAAACCCATTCTCTCGGTTGAAGTTCTTATATTTAGTCATTTCAATCGCTTCTCTAACCAGTCTGGGTATATGGTGCCGTAGTGAGGTAAATGTCAGTTTAAAAACTTAGACATGTTCACTGTTGCTTAGTAAATACGTTGTGAAGGAAGAAATGGTAAAGTATTACTTATAAAGTTAAAACATAACAGTTAAAATCTTTTTATTTCTTGGTCTTTTTTTAGGGTTCCATAGCAAAATGGCAAAAAACGGAACCCTTATGGATTCGTCATGTCTGTCTGTCTGTGCGTCCGTTTGTCACAGCCACTTTTTTCCGAAACTATAAGAACTAAACTGTTGAAACTTAGTAAGAAGATGTAGTCTGTGAACCGCATTAAGATTTTCACACAAAAATAGAAAAAAACAATAAATTTTGGGGGTTCCCCATAAATAGAACAGGAACTCAAAAAAAAAACTCTTCAAACCCATACGTATGGGTTATCTATGGATAGGTCTTTAAAAATGATATTGAGGTTTCTAATATCATTTTTTTTCTAAACTGAATAGTTTGCGCGAGAGACACTTCCAAAGTGGTAAATGATAATGAGTCCCCCCCCCCTAATTTCTAAAGTAAGAGAAGGAAAATTTTGAAAAAAAAATAGTTTTTAGAACGTAAAAAAGACTGATAATTGGTTTAAATAAGTTTTGATATTTAGTTTTTGAGATATGGGACTTTTTGACCAAACTGCAGCCGTAACTTTGTTTTTCATTAACATACTATGGAACACAAATTTAGTTTCCCTGTAAATTTACTTATGAATGACTGTTCAAAATATTGTTATATTGTTTGGGGCTACGGAACCCTGTGTGCGAGTAAGACTCGCACTTGGCCGTTTTTTTTGTTTTATTCCTATTGGTCGTAATACGGTGGTCAAACATCTGGGATCATTAACAGAGCCCGAGAATTTGTTTTAAAACAAAACATATTTTAAAAAGGGTCGCGTATTTTTCGTTTTTTAGGGTTCCGTACCTCGAAAGGAAAAAACGGAACCCTTATAGGATCACTCTGTTGTCCGTCCGTCTGTCCGTCTGTCTGTCAAGACCCTTTTCTCAGGAACGCGTGGAGGTATCATGCTGCAATTTATATCAAATATTCAGGTCTACTGTCCCTTATAGCTGTGCAAAAATTAAACTTCTAAGCCAACGCAATCAAAAGATACAGCCGTTTATGCCGCAAACTTCCACAAATTTTCGACACTCGCAAGGGAATCAAAACCTACAGGGTACTTCTCGTGAACTCAGAATTTTGAAATTTGATACGTAGCAACGTCTTATAGCAAAGATTAAGGAAAAATTGCGAAAACCGTAAATTTTTAGTTACATCATAATAATAAAAATATTTTTAATCATTTTTGTACGGAACCCTCGGTGCGCGAGTCCGACTCGTACTCGGCCGGTTTTTTTTTTGTTTAACTACTATTGGTTCTCAAACTATTTGTGCGGACCAATAGTATTAAGGGTGTTAAACAGATGTGGTCATCGTGTGCACGGGATTTTGTTTCAAAAATGACCCTATTCCCAATTTTCTGATCATCACTGTAGTTTTATTTATTTAAAATTCATGTTGTTACGAATTACCTAATAGTGGTACATGGGCGAACGAAGTTCAAATAGGAGAACATTGCGATAGAGTACCTACTAAAAATAACCACTTTGGTATCGTTAATTACATAAATAAACAAACAGTTTTACGTTCTATTACTTAATTTTGACAGACGTGTGACAATAACAACTACAATAACTGCTAAAAAGCTGTATTAAGTACTTATTATCATAAATAACACAATATTAAATAATTTTTTCGTCTTTTTAGTGTTCCTTAGTCAAACTAAACGGTTAGAAATTCAAATGTCATGGCAGCAGTACCTATATACATATAACGAACTTTAAAGGAAAACTATCACAGCTAAGTGGGCTTTACAAGTTTACCAGTAATAGTCGACCAATTGTTTTTGACTCGAAAATTTCGAACAACTCCATAGAAATATCGATAGATGGCGCTAAGCGTTAGTTGTATCGCGCTATTGTTTCATTCCTAAATAAGTTTTATAAAAAAACACCGGCTATGACAAGTCACTCACACTTTTTTTTTGAGATTTGAATAACCATATTTAAAAAAAAAAGTGCAAAATTGTTGGATCCGATAGCCTGTAGTACACGGACTGGAAGCGCGGGTCAGCAAATGGATCCGTCATGTCTCGTATTCTTCGATGAAGAGATTATGTCTCCAGCCTCTGTTGTTTTGCGGCACGCCGACGGTCTCAGGATTGCAAAATCACGAACTCTATCTACCCAAATAATTAACATCAAACTCGTTAACAAACTTTTATGTTACGTACGTATGTAACCACTTAAACTTGTGTAAATCTTTAAGTAATAGGCAAAAGCTGTCGGTAAATTGATGTGTTCATAACCGAATCACAATCGAAAAATAATGTCAAAATTGGTCAACATTCATCGGTTTCGGGTTTGTGAATAGCGTTTGGAGGACTTGATCGATTGCACGATCATTCGATTTGATTAGTTGTCCAATCGAGTGGTTGTGAATAGCTATGCAGGTGAGGATTTGTTTATGAAGTCAAATTAGGTAGGTAGTCAAAGTCATGTCTTTCTAGGTTGTCATGGCTTTTAGTTAGAGCATGGTACGAAACTATCAGTCAGCGAATACTGCGCATGGCCCGACACGCACTTGACCGGTTTTTTTAACACTGGTATTCTTAATCATGAACTGAACTTAAAGTCGGACTAACCATGCCTACGTTCCGTTCCAGACCAACTCCAGAACGTGCACGTATAAATGTTTTTTCTTCTCCTATGTTTAGCTTAACATTAAAAGTTAATATTATAGCTATTATCTCATTGTTTATTATATCCCGACTATTTCGTTGGTGTCAGGATTTCAAAAAATTTCCAAAACTGATGATGGACAATTCAAAAATGAATGAAACTGACATAAGCTATCGAAAAGTTAAAGTCAATAATTTTGAAAATCCTAGAAAATTCTTGAAAAAAGATTACGTTCAAAGTTTTGCCCAGTTACTGGCAAAATTTTGTAAATCCTAGAAAATTCTTGAAAACAGATTTAGTTTCAAAGTTTTGCCCAGTTACTGGCAATTTTCGTAACATTTTTTGGTGCAAAGACTTTCAACTGCTTTGATTTTAAACATCATCATCATCATCATCAGCCTGTAATGTTCCCACTGCAAGGACACAGGCCTCCTCTTAATGAGAGGGAGTGGGCTCATCCACCACACGGGCCCTGAGCGGGTTGGGTTGAATTAAAAAAAAGTGAAGAAAAAAAATATATAAAATAAATGTTTATTAACTAAACTTTGTACTTTATGGCACACAATATACTTACTCCAGAATATCACCGCAATACTGCTACGTTAATAACACTAAATCAGCTTAAACATACACTACCGACACTAAAAATACAAGATGGAAGTCGACATCGACCCACAAACAGTAACACGTATTCAGTAGGTACATCATTCCCCCCTCCCCCCTTCCCAAATAGAATTTTTCCATAGGTAATTTTGAAAAAAACTACTACTTTTAACTGTGTAGCATTTTTGTAGGAAACCACTGTTTTTTTTTTCAAATCGTTCATGTTTCGATGTCCATTCCACTCTGTATAGTGGTGCCTATACCTAAACTACTTAAACATACAAAATATAAAGCCTAAAAAGAGTACATAGAAGAAGACGAATTGTGTTTGTAGTAGTGAATCCTGCAAGGTATTCTAAACTGGATCCTCAGCCTCCTGCCCACCTCGTTGACTGCTCTACGCTTGGTAGTGCGCATCCAAACAGCTGGAAAAGTTATTTGTTTATAGAACATGATGTTAACAAGTCACAGCAGCTGTGTCATAATCAGAGATTGGAATAGGTTCGAGTTTATTTGCTTAAACTTCAACGACGGTTACTATGAATGCACATGAATCTAGACTTCCAACGATAAAATTTTTCTTCGGTTCCATACATTTGAACTTTTCATCATTTTAACGTATAGGTACTTTGTACTTTTGTATAAAACAGCTGTTTTTTCTATGACCGACGAAATTTTTTCGCGATTGAGATATAATGGTAACCGTGTGTGGGTGGGTCGATGTCCACCGTGTTTAAATAGCTCTTCATAGTATGAATTGAAACAATGTAATACTAAGTAAGGAAACAAATGAAACTTACATATTTTATTTTTCTCTCTAACATTGGCAACAACTCCAGTGATGTCATCCGAATGCTCGAAGTTCTCTCCGATCAAAAGCAACACCTGAAAATAACATTGACACATTTACTATAGTTAGGGTTGTCATCTCTAAAATTTGGCAACCAGGACAAAACGCGTGCAAGAAAAGCGCGGATCTTAGAGCCCAGAACCCGGACGTGTCAACAGGTTTTTTTAAACATAGTCAGTGTAATAAAAAAACTGTTGATTGCGGCGTGCGGGCACAGTGCGTGTATCGCGTGCGGCCCAAGACTTTAAATTTTTAAACCCGGACTACAAATGAAGCCCCGCCCAGACGCTCCCCGGATGCCCGCTAAATTAGGACAAATCCGGGGAAACCCGGACGGATGGCAACCGTAACTATAATAAAACTTTAAACTATTGTTTGATTTGTAATAATTGAATGCGTGGTATTTGTACCAAAACAATCATTTGTCTTTCTTTCAACAGCTTTACAGGCGTAATAGATTAAATACGCATTATGGAAGCTACCTCAAATACTACTCATCAGAACATGACTAAATTATTATTGGACTTTCCCCAAGATACCGCCAGAATCTAAGAGAATAATCGCTGAACACACACGTACACGAAAATCATTCTAACAAATTGATAACTGCTTATGTAAGCCAGTTAAAAGATGGAAAGATGGAAAGACAGGTTTCGAACAGGGTGTTATGAAATCATGCATGAGACAGTAGGTATAGGCTCATTATGGCTCATGACAATTTTATCTCCCTGACTATGGTGACGGCATCTAAATTAAGTATGTATGTATGTAAGTATGATAATATTGAAATGGTTTCTTTATCACCACAGTTCTGAGTGAGCAGACACTTATTTTGCTCAAGTAGGCTGAAACAAGGTCGATCTATATTTATTTATGTAGGTTAGTAACCTAATCGAACAAATAGTTTTCCTGGAAAATACAGTACCTAGAAAAAAAAGATGACCTGCTTGTGAAAACCTATTTTCAAAAATAAACATAATTTTATTTCATCATCATGGACATAGAAATAGATAATATGAATGAACACTAAAGCATATACGATGACTAATAGTACCGCGTACACAAAATCGCCTAATAAACGGACATTGACAGAGCGGACCGCACCAAAGTACGGGGAAATCCCCGAAAACCTAGAACACTTCTAGGATTTCGGGGAGTTCCCCTGAACCTGTACTTTAACCTGACCTAGGCGTATCTATCACGACAGCAAAAGCTATCAAAGTTATATTATCAAAATTAGGCTGATAATCAGCACTTTTTGAACGACAAAATTACAAGAGACAGTCCTCCAAAACGCCCGCCCTTCGCTACATTCATTATACTAAAGTTTAACTAATGTTTGATTTTTAATAATTGAATGCGTTGTATTTGCGCAAAAACAATCATTTTTGTCTTTCTTTCAATCGCTTTGCCGAAATTACGGCATAATAATAAAAGGTAACCTCATTTACTTACCACATCTGACCAGATCGAATCCATATGCACAGCTTTCACGCCATCTAGTATGAGTAGCCACCGCCCACCAGGTTTGTTCGCTTCATCCTCCCACATCGGCCGGATTCCCTTCTTAAACACCATGTAGTCTTGTCCAAGCTTTAGTTCCGAAGGTACCTTCATGTGGTGGTACAAACTGTAGGAACAATCGACATCTGAGATAGGGCTAGGTATAACTTTTTTTTCCGGAGATAAAATGCCAGGCACTGGCCTCAAAAACACAACAAACAGGGCTCTGTATGGTGTCGGACGTAAAGAATGCATGAAAGCACCATTCCATATCTTCCCGTGGGTGTCGTAAGAGGCGACTAAGGGACTTGCCAGAGAATAGGCAGCAGCGTTCTCTGTGCTTTTGTAACAACCGTACTGCGATCGCCAACCCGCCTGTCAAGCGTGGCGATTATGGCAAAACCCCCCATGTTATGTCAATATGGCGAAAATTGGGGGAGGCCTATATCCAGCAGTGGACGTCTTCCGGCTGAAATGATGATGATGATGATGACAGGCCTCAAAAATAAAAAAACCTCTCCGTAAGTGTCATGTGTAAATGAAAGGTGCAATAACTACAGATTTGATAAGTGCAAAAGTCAGGCTGCGCTAGCTTTATAGTTTGGGGCAGGATAACGACTAAATTCTTCGTTATCAATGCAGATAAGTACACTCACCACCAATAATCTTCAACCGTGTCAAACGAGGTCAGCTCAACTATGTTGGCCTCCCAATTCTTTTCGCGATTTGTATTCAACCAGAAACTCCACTCGTTTTGTAAAGGGTGCTTTACGTTGTCAGCTGAGATCAACATTTTGTCAGAAACTGTTGTGGCTCTAAAATAATTAAATAAAGTCAGACAATTACTGCTACGGGAGGAAGCCTTTACTCAGCAGTGGATGGAACAAGGTACAAGGGTGTCAGTAATGATGTTGATGAATTCCTGATTGAGAGCTCTGTATAAGTTAAGCGGCCAAATGCAAGTCTGATCGCGAACTAACTTAGGGCAAATTTCGTCTCATAATAATATGAACCTTACTTAGTTGTATACAATGTTCTTATTTGGAGAATGGAATGTGAGCAGGCGTTTCTTACGGATATAAACAATAACGTTATACAGATATAGTTCAGATTCGTATGCTTACTTAACAAACTCAATGTTTGTGGACTCATTTGGTCTTGGCATAAACAGGAAGCTGGAAAACTAATAGTGAGTAGTGGGACAATTTAATTTAAACTAGCATGCACGTGTGGTGACACTTGAACTTGGTGGACTTTGAACAGACGGCCCAATATAGTCCCTTCACAATGAAGCGATGGTTGCCTGTGAAAACAGCAGCCCAACAGTGATCTGTTTGTAAAGCGGATATATACATCACTATAGTTTTATTTATTTAAACTTTGTTGTTACAAATTAATAGTGTTACATAGGCGGACTTAATGCAATCAAGGAATTCTTTAACAGTCAACCTATAGTTAAAAAAATAACCATTTTGGTATCGTAAATTACATACATAATCACACGTTAGTTTACTTAATTTCGACAGACGTGTGTCAATAACAATTACAATAACTGCGAAAGAACTGTATTATGTACCTATCATAAATAACTCGATATTAAATAAATTATTCGCCATGTTTTTTTTTTATGTGGTAATCGAATCCGCGACCCGTCCTTACAACAGTTTATCCACTTCGCACTTGCACTAACAGAGCGTGCCTAAAATATTTTGTAAAGGTAATCTATTGCCCCTTTTATTGAGTAATGTAAAGGGTTTTGTTTTTAAACTAATTACAATCTTGTTTCTGTGTACAGAACCAGCACACCGAGCTACAAAAATCTGTCAAATTTCTTTAATAGATTTTCAACCTTATTGTTAAAGAATACGGTTCAAGGTTGATTGGGATAATTTGACAGTTTCGAGTAGCTAGATATGCTGGCGACTAAACGTAAATGTCGAATGGGAAATTACCAATGACCAATAACAATGCAATCTGATTAATAATAAGAGACCTTTGTCATATGCACCTGCTTAGAAACAAAAATCACTTGAAACCTCAACAATTAAAAATGCATATTTGCGCTGTTAAGTATAAAATCCTCCAATTAAATATAAAAATTAAAATCAAAAGATTTTTTTTTCAAGAGGTCGACAAAACTAAGTAACTAAGTAAAGATTTTGGTTTAGGTACTCACCGATATAACTTACTACTATAACTTGAATGCAACTGTGTCCGAACGCGTTGCTTCACTAACAGTAACAGCAATAATATATAAATAGACACAATTTATAACTTCTAGTGTTTACTTCTTTAAGTACTTATTCACCATTGCTTGAATCACAATGCATACGGAAGCCCCGAGTACGTGTTATCAGTGTGGTCAGCGTAGAATATTTGTTTTGTATATGGTAGTTTATTATAATAGCTTAGTAGTATTTATTTCTTAGTAGTCAACAGCGCGACTCTGGTAGGTAACACTCGATCTACGAATAGGCAAGCGCAGCAATTACAAAGATACACTACAAGAGGAGGCTTAGGCGCAGAAGGCCTAATTCTTTTTCAACGCCACCTGGAGGGAAAGTTAAAGAAAACATATCTGCATTCAAAGATTTTCGAAAATTCGCTTGCCACACTTGGGAATCGGACCAGCTAAGACGGAAAAAATTACTTTCTGTACTTTATACTATCGATCGATAGGGTCAATAATAAGGATCATTTCTCTCTAACAAACATGATAAATTAGATGAAAGGAAAACCATGAAATCTTAACTTTACAAGAAGCCAACCATTTTGACGCCGAAATAAAAAATAAGTAACCCATTTGCCATTGGCCATTTGAGAGCCAAAAAAGAAGGCGGAACATAGACATTAATTTTGTTAAACAATATAAAAAAGTGTTCACAAATCTGAAAAATTGTGAAATATAAGTTAGTGCACTTTTAAGTAAAATGACTAATTACCAGCTTCTTTTGTTCGTTCCGTTTATTGAAAGCTTTTGAAATGGTTTTGATAAGTCTTAATTCCTTTACTTTTGAAAATAAACAAAAGTATTACTGAAAATTGGATTGATTTTGTCGAACCAACACTATTAGTACTTATTCTTTTACATTATAAAATCTTACAATTTCAACTCTCCGATTAAACAAGTACATATGTACCTACATTAAGTTTTTTTTATGTATAAGATTACTCATATTTATAGATAATTTGCCATTTTGATAATTAGCCATCTAGAGAACTGGCCATTCAAAGAAACAGGCTTTTAGAAAATTAGCCCTTTTGAGAACTAGTCCTTTTGCGACTAAGTTGCAATTTTGAGAATTAGGCCTTCTGCGCCTAAGCCCAGCCCCCGTATTCACAAACCCGTTCGATTCGATGTCGATCGACAAGTCGTATGCCTATCTTTTTTTGGTAAATAATCGAACGGGTTTGTGACTACGGGGACTGGAGTGTAGGATTTCTGACGAAATTAAACGTGGCAAAAGTAAATCAGCTTATACTATTACTACGAAATAGTAAAATACATAAGTATACCAAAAGTACTACATAAACACACAAATATCTATATATTTATTTATTTATGCACTGTGTTTATATACATATGTAGTGAATAACTTTACTTTTATGTATAAGTTACTTTTTTTTTTAATTGTATAATGCACCGCTGACTACCCCCTTTTTATTTTAAATCTGTAAGGCCTTCCAAAGGTTGTCTGGAAGATATCGCTATTAGCGATAAGACCGCCATTGTAACCATTATAGCAGTATTGTAATATCAAATTGTTGACAGTTTGTGACAGTAATTTCACCCAGTCAGGTCCAGGCGGTATTTTGACAAGGGCGTCCGCTAAAACGCTCGCGTGTGTTTCGAAAAACAGGATGAGCGGCGTTATGGAACCTTGCGCACTAAACGGCCACGAATTTTGGTCGCCGGGCATCTGAGCAGTTTTGTTGATGATAGCGGCCGGTCTGGTCAAGAAGTGGTCGTGGCCGCGTAGTTCGAGGGGTCCCTAAAAGTAGTGGGCACTACCGGGCGCGTGCGGCTAGGTTTGTCAATTTGCCAGGGGGCACCCGTGCACGAGCTTATTATAATTGGAAAAGGAAAATAACAACACATATTAAGATTTTTATATAAAATGGTATTTTAATGTTTTATATGGTATACTTGCATCGTTGAAATGCTGTTACAATATGACGGACAGTAGGCAGAGTTAAATCAAGCCAAGTGTTTTGAATAAAATAGGAAAAGGTGCTATATGTAAAAATTATGTTATTATAATACTAATAATTTATATCCTGCAACCAACAAGCTAACACATTTCGACACAATAACATCTCATTACAACTAATGCACACTTTAGTACAAAAGTCAGACTTACAATTTAACGTTTTCTAGCCACAGACGTAACATGCACGTTATATTAAGATAAATTATGTGAGACAACTCCTTAACATCAACCTAAATATCATACTCCTCGTAGCTAAATCAATGGTTAGAAAACAACAACAATGTATGAGATAGCTCACTGTATTGCTAAAACATCTCATCTTACTCACAAATATTGTTTTAATCACTATTCCTTTTCTCGAATTCAGAAAATCGAACTAACTGAAAAGGAGGACAACTCAGAGTGCACAATGACGGGTGGAAAATCGACTAAATTCAATGTTACAATAGATTGTTTTAGTCGATTTGTCAGCCGTGTAACACTCGCCTGTCATAAACAACACTCTTAAGACATTTTACCTAGCCACCCCATACCACTGTTTATATCGAGTACACGAACATTGAGTAGCAATTAAACAGTGTATAGATTCTTAGTTGCCGAACTATGTTTGACCATGGTGTCGCGATGAACTTGGAAGCCTATTTTCCCGTGGATACCCAGTTGCTCTTTGATTTTCCTGCCGATTTCGATGTTAGCATGCTGCTTCGAAGTGTCAGCTGTCCAAACTCCTGAAAGGCGAAAAAAATATTTATGTTAGTACACTTTTAATGCGAGAATAAAATAAGTTCTTTGATAAATTGCATTAATATAAATTCAAACTGTTCTCCAATCAGAAAATATTTTCTACACAAACTGGTTGATGATGATTCAAACTTATTTTGTTTCTATACATATATAGTTACCGTAGTGTGTAATTGTCCCAACTTTTTTATGGTCTTAAGCATTATTTATACTCATCGTAATCCCTCATTAGATGAACTACGAACACAGCACTAATGCAATACATTCAATCACTAACATGACGACACTTAAACAAAAGCGCCTCATTGGATTTTCAATGCTTGGGTCAGCGCTGAGAGTTGCAATTCGAACAGTGTAATATTATTTACTTTAGTATAAGGCGTAAGGTTAGCAGCCTGATGAACTCACCAATTTTATCGACTTTCGCTCTCACGTTAACGACGGCGCCGCAGATTTCTTCAGAGTGATCGAAGTTTTCGCCGATAAGGAGGAGAACCTGTGGACAGTCAAATTACCTTATTAATTATTAAAATACAATTAATTTCCCAAAGTTGACTGAGATGAAGCTGCGGATAATAAAAAAAATTAAATTAAAAATTTAAAACACCCCCAACACAAAAAACCTCTAAAAAGCCAAAAATAAATTAATCCAAGCGTCGTAGCGTCGGGGGTCCGCTTTGTTCTGTGCTTGTACTAAGCGGTCTTCTTAGCGGTCCCCCGACGCTTGGATTAATTTATTTTTGGCTTTTTAGAGGTTTTTTGTGTCGGGGGTTTTTTAAATTTTTAATTTAATTTTTTTTCATGCTTTTTAAACTTATTTTATTTTTTCTTAGCCTTGACTGTCCTACTCCTGGTTAACGAAACCAAAGAAAGATATAAATTAAAAAAAAAAAGTTAATTTTGGGGGGAAAGGGGTGCACCCCCCCCTCAGCAATGCCCATGGTGACAAGCGACAACATTTCAAATAGACTACCTATGAAAGTTGGTTATATCCCTACATCAACTAGAAAAGAGGTGATGATCTTCAAACGGCTGAGCAGATTTTCTCGAAACATAGCTAAGAACACTCTCGATTAAAATACCTTTCAAACGACACCACTTTTATCAAAATCGGTTCGTCCGTTTAGGAGCTACGATGCCACAGACAGACACACAGATACACAAATACACAGATACACACGTCAAACTTATAACACCCCTCTTTTTTGGTTGGGGGTTAAAAATAAAAGTAATTTATTCAAAGTAGGCTGATAATCAGCACTTTATGAACGTCAAAATTACAAGAGACAGTACCCCAAAACGCCCACCCTTCGCCACTTCCTAGTGTTTTAGCTGGGGAGAAGAAGTAGCGGAACAAACTCCCCAGCAACACATATGTCTGTTGGGTTAGAAGAACCTGATTCTATTCATCCTATTCAAGTTAATATTAACAAAGAATCCATTACATCTAATTTATGTCACATGTCAGCTAGCACACACCAATAATAAAATAAAACATTTGCATTAAAAATATACTCAAGACTAAATAAAGCCACCAGACATAAAGGGAGTGCCCGCTTACACGTGCATATACATATACAAAAAAAAAAAAGTAAAATAAAAAAATTAAATAAAAATCAATGTAAGAAAAGTAGGAGCATGATGGTTGACTGTTAGAAAATGCCAAGTCCGCCTCTGTACATTTGTGCACTATAGTATGAAATAATATTTTTTATAGAGAAAAGATTACCAGATAGATAAAATCTCAATGAAGAAAATTTGCATTTTGTCATAAACCATCATGTTTCAATGTTGAACAATAGCCAAGTCTCAGTCAATATTATTATTGATTTTGGTTTAATGTTTACTGCCCGACTGGGGCAGGCAGGGTCAAATCCGCCAAATTTTTATTTTTTATTAATTTTATTTACTTGTTTTTTACGACAAGTTTAGTAGTGTTCACAGTTCATATATATATCCAATGTGAATCCATATGAGATAGTTAGCAGTAAAGGGTGCTGCCTATAACATGGTATATTTTTATTACTACAGCAAGCACTCTAGTCCAGTCAAAGCAAATCAATCATCCTGTCTAGCCTTGTCCTAACTATGTTAGGGTCAGCTTAGAGAAGCTTAGAGAGGTTGTTTTGTCCTATGTAGAGACAGAGGACAAAACAAAGTCACTCCCGCCTTATAGAATGCTTAGATCTTTCAAGCTATGCTATGCAACAGATTTTGATGCGGTTTTCAGCAGTAGGCAGCCTGATTCAAGAGGAAGGTTTATAAGTATCAATATTCCTGAAAAACACATGAAATTTTCCAATGAAGTTCCAGGCAGCAGCTTATTTAATATAATTGTATAACTTTCTCTAAGTTGTTGCCTATATCTGATCTCGAAAAACCAATCACTGTGTAATGCAAAACACCTTTTTGGTAAGATACCATACAAGTCTGAGCACATACCACATCTAACCAGAAGCGGTCCAGATCAGAGTTACGCTGCTTCCTCTCAAGATTGATGAGCCACCTGCCTCCCATCTTATTGGCATCATCCTCCCACATGGGGCGGATACCTTGCTTGAAGACAGCATAGTCATGGCCTTGACGCAGCTCTGATGGTAGCTTGATGTGGTGGTAAAGTCTGGAAGTAAAACAGCAGAATAAATTATTTTCTGAAGGTTGGTTTTTCAGAAGGGATTGCACACGTGCCATACAATTATGTTGGTGGAGTTCTTCAGAAAGGTCTGGTTCGTAGTGCTATCAATCAGTGCGTGGATAGGAAAACAGATGTATAATTGTGGTCAATGCAATTGGAGTATGTGAGGATCATAGCAGGTAGCTTTCAGTAGATTTGGTCTACCCGATGTTAGAAAGGCGTGTTTGCATGTATACTCCAGATACATATTCCAGTCAGGATGGTTAAAGCACGAAGTGAGCAAAGCCCATTAACTTTTTGGTTAAACGGGGATTATTCTTCTGGCATATATGTATATGCCATTCTAGATCAATAGTAGTCATCTTCATTGGGTGTCTCTCTAATGACTGAGGATTGGCCGTCAACTCCAAATGTTTCTTCTTGTTGATAAAGCAGTTGCAGCATATCAATTGACTGTTAGTCTCACCATGGTTAATAAAAGTAATAATTAGAGATAAGGGTCCTCCAATATTATACATAACTAGATGTACCGCGCAACTTTGTGTCACATTTTGCCAGTTTTCGCAACATTTTTCATTGCTGCTCCGCTCCTAGTGGTTGTAGCGTGCTGATTTGTGAATCTAAACCATCCAGGGCACCACCCAAACGCATACAAAAAAAAACATTCAAATCGGTCCAGCCGTTTAGGAGTTCAGTGACATACACACATACAGTAGAATTATATATATAAAGATAAATAAAAAGCCTTTTATTTCTCATCTCAGGTAATTTATACACTGACACTTGGTACTTACTAATAATTAAGTGTTAGTTTTCCTAGTTAGTTAGTGTTAGTTTTTATAATTAAGGGTCAGAGATGTAGTCCCATTAAGGGTATTTACATATTTTTATTTAACAGTTCAAAGATACAGGTTGATAATGTTTAGGAAGGCAGCATCATGTTATAAAGACAAAGTTTTGCGATTTATAGAGATTTTATGTGACTGTAGGTATGGTGAGATTATATTTATATTCTTTTCTAACACCAGAATATCAAAAACAAAATCTTGATTAATCCTAGCGTAAACGAAAATCTTTTGATTTAAAAAAGACAGCTGTTGTTTATCTTCAATATTGTCTAAAAAATAAAAATAAAACTTTTGTTGTTGACTTTCCAACATAAAATGAATCGTAAAAATGGCAAAGGCTGATGTAAGTTAGTTGTTTCAATATTGTTTGCAAACCCAGTCAAAAACAGTCCTTATGGCAGATAACAGTGTCATCAGGGAATATGTTATCAATACAAATATAATATACATAGATAGGAAACTTCAGCACAGATAACTGTAGTCAGTAACTTGTAGCAACTTACCTCCAGAAATCTTCCACCGTATCAAATGTGGTTAATTCAATTAGGTTCTCCTCCCATGTCTTGTTCCTGTCGTTGTCGTAAAACCAAAGACTCCAGGTGTTCTGTAGAGGGTGCTTGATCAGGAACTCTGGCGGGACCTCAGCATTAGTAGTGCCTTTGGTCTCTGTCGTCGCAGACCCCTTGAACACACAAGCCGTCATACTTTATACTCTAATCCTAACCTAAAAAACAACTTATCAGAAAACCTGATAAATATTAAAAATATTTATTTTAGCTTATAAAAGCTTGTATAACCCGTCTAAGGTTATGTAAAACTAGTAAACTAGCTGATAACACTGCAAACGAGAAACAAATGCAACAGTGAAAGTTAGTACAGCCACATCACCAAATCCCGTAAAAAGTAAAGGAAGTATGATATAATTAATGCCTAATACAGGTAGGTGATACAATTTATATCACAATTAATTATAACTACCCACCTCTACTTCTTCAGTATTATTTCCAGCCATGTCACAACTCACAAGAATCTCACGATGCAATTTTTTTTACAAAAAAGAAAGACAGACGGATGTAATGTTGCAAGTCTGCAGGTCTATGTTTTTTTTTAGTTTACTAGCTTTAGTATCAAATGCCAGTAACATTGCTGATATTTTTACGGTCATTTTTTATCAATTATAATTATTAGAAAGTAGGCATTATAATCATTAAAAATAATTGAAATTGGATGAACTTTACCATGGGTGAAGTCAAATAAATTTTCATGCAAACTGTTTCTGTAATTTGTATATGGCAACCAGAAAAATAAACGTCATGGTGTACGAAAAGGATGCCAGAGAACCAAAAATAATTTATTCATTTCGGAAAAAATACATTAGGTTTTTACAGTCCTGTATTACAGGAAGAGATACAAACATTTTCAATTCCTTCAAAATCTCAGACGTTTCAACTCCAGAAGTCAACAAAAATTGTCTTTTCTAGTCTTTCAATAAATTTTTCCTTTTATTCGATTGGCATTTTAATCGATACAAATAGTACTATTGGCAACATTGGCGTAATATCAAAATACTTCAAAATCAATTTACCATTTCCTTCAATTTCATGAGAGCGGCTTCATTCGTTCTTTTCATAATCTTGGATTTACCGGTCCCGTCCAATTCGATATTCTCAATAAACAGTGCAATTAACGTTTAATAGTTGAAAATGTCTGTCCAAACGCTGCTGCTAGACTTCTCGGTCGACCCCGCCCGTCTGGGAGACGAAAACGGCCAAAAAACAATTTTCGGACAACTGCAAACCGTGTTGAAAGACTATATACCGAATCTTAATTTAGCCACTGAGTTAAAACTGGAAGGTGGTTCGCTGAAGCTGTTGACTGGCAAGAAGGGCACTACGGTGTCCGTCCGACTGTTCGACCGTGGACTTGTCACTGTAAACATTGAATATTACAAGGAGGAGAACGAGGAACCATTAATTAACCTCAAGGTAAGCGCGCTGTTTGATGTTAAATTAGCGAAATATATGATATTATAGCACTTTATCGAACCAAGTATTAATAAATTACAGGACTAGTCTATCTATTTCAATAACGTACGACGCTGAGCGATCTTTGATCTATAACTCAATAAATCCAGAATAGATTTATTTTTGTTTAAAAATTTCTGACTACTTTCTAACTTGTAATAAAGGATCAATAGTATGACCACCAACTATATTGTTAAACAAATTACTCAAAAATATTTAATTTCAAAGCAAGAATTTTATTAGTATTCAGGTACCAAATAAAATAAATAAAATCAAACTTATGGTAGGATTAACAGGGAATTTAATTCTTTATAACAAAAATTTATCCCTGTGAATCATTTAAAGGCTAATGCCATTTGCTTGATTGCATCAACAAATTATTGTAATGCTGCACTTTGTAATTTAAAAATATATTTAAAAAAATGTTACACATTTATTAGCCTTCAAAGAGTTGCTGATATAACTAGAATAATAAACTAAGATCATAGAGATGTGACGGTTGAGCGTATAAATTTTATTTCTAGTGCTCTAAACTACTGGAAAGTTCGGTAAGAATGTCATTGGACTGCGAAAGGGTAAAATTATTCCCAACAATCAAACGGGGTTATAAATTTGATGTTTATCTCACTAGTTCAGGTTAGCAACTATACCTGTTCTATTTATTACCCCCTTTATTTAAATTAGTTTGATGACATTGCCCTTACGTAAAGTTATTTTTGGTTTTAGCTATATTTTATATGTTGTTATTTTATTACAGTTCAGCTTTTAAAATATTTATTGTTTATATAAAGTTACGACTATTATAATATGAGCACAAAGCATGTATATATTATGGGTTTCTATCTTATTCATTCACATTTAATAAGCATTAATTGTAGCACCTGTTTATTTTACTATAAAGAAAGTTCAAAGTTTAAAGTCATTTTAATAGCAACTAATCCATGACATTTAAATTATTCAATCTGATTTTAATGTTCATTTTAAGACCCATGCAAGGATTGCGACTATTAAGAAAAAGATTACCATTATTTTATGAATTTATTTTAAAATAATATTTGATTCTAGTGAGTAAAAGAATATTTAGAGTCTAGCTTAAAATAACGATTTTCTCTCATGTACAAAAGTGGCGATCTGTCCTATAAAAACCAAATAAGATTAGTCTATCCTATTTACATTCATAATTTTAATTTGTAACATTATGATACTAATGTTGCTGAACTAGCTGTCCGGCGCAACTTTGTTTGCGTCACATTTTCCCCGTTTTCGCAACATTTTTCATTGCTGATCCACTCCTATTGGTCGTAGCGTGATGATATATAGCCTATAGCCTTCCTCGATAAATGAGCTATATACCACTGAAAGAATTTTTCAAATCGGACCAGTAGTTTCGGAGCCTATTTAATGCAAACAAACAAACAGTCAAATCTTTTCTGTTTATAATATTAGTTTAAATTTAGATAATTGTGTTGAATTCATAACTATTGACATTTAATTTTGACTTAAATAGATTTTTTCAATTTATTTGTCCTAATATAAAGGAAATAATTAAGTAATTGAATGCATGCTAATTTAGGACGATAAAGGCAGGCGAATGAAAATTGAAATGCTTGTAAGAGGCTGCTAAGTCTTAAGTACCAACATAAAATAACACCAATTTTGTACACTTAGTTTGCAATAAAAAAATTGACTTTGACTAAATTGCATTTGTAACACCCTTCGTTCAGGTCTGTGGATGACCATAAATCAGTTTATTGACTTCTTACTCCGTCACTCAATTGAAAGGAAACAAGCATTCAGCCCATTTGCAGATTGCGCACAGCCAATCAAACATAAATGCTTCAAACACTCCATCATCTGTTTAACTAAGTTTCTTCTGACTATTCACTCACTGGCACTTTACTTAACAAAATGCACAAAAAATCGAATTTTTTTATAATCATAGATAAGTATTAATGCTTTTTACTCTCACCTTATTTTTTCAACTTACCTAAAACACCTCTATGCATGATTACCTACATTTTCTTACTAGACCCAACCAGTAGAGAACTAACGAATCTTCCAGTATCCAAGAGGACGCTCAACCTAACATTTGTTTGGCCTAAAATATATAAAAGTATGCATGTTAGACTACCTGCATTCATTTTTTAGTTTTTCCTTCTTTATGATTTATTTTTTCAATAGTCGGCGAGAATATTGGAAGGTCAACTGAAAAAATACATCAATATTATAAAATCTCAAGCTTACGCGCCGCTAAAGCGATGTCTCTTCGGCAGGTATTACCCAACCTCAGGTCAGTGGTATCTTTTATTTTTGCCGACAAGTTTTTATAATATTTCAAGTGCACCATAGATCATAACATAAAATACTCATTTTAAGTAATGTACATAAAATTCTCATTTGTTCTTTATTTATTCTGATATTCAGTATAAATAATTCATTAAAAACTTGATTAAAAATTGATTGTGATGATGTCAAAAGATGAGACTACGATTTTTCCCTATAATCAAGTAATGTTTGTGCTAACTGTTAACCTTTCCCCTGCCCAGTTCTACATAGTATTAAAATACAAACATTTTACACAACATATATTCAAATTTTAATTAATTATTTAAACAAATTGTCACTTATCTAAGTGTGCTTATACTTATAGGGTAATATTGAATTTCGCAGACGAACGCCTACTAGAGTACGACATCGATGCGGTCATATTCGATGAGCAGTCGCCTTTCCAAAGAGTCCAGATTGTCCATTCCAAAACTCTTGGGAACATGTTGGTGCTAGATGATTTACAAAGTAAGTTTGCTGAACAAACATTGAAGTTGGCATATGTGTTCAAATATTCGTGTTTTATGATCAATACAAAATATACCATATTTCAACAAGGGTAAAGTTTATTTTCTAATAGCAATTTATATTAATATTTGTTCAAATACATGTACGAAAGATAAGATATAAAACCTATTTTGTTTGCTTTCAGATATCTCAGAGGCTGATCTCATTTATACTGAAACTTTGATGCAAAGGGGCAAGGAGAGCTATGAGGGGAAAGAAATTGTGATTTTAGGTAATAACCGCTTTTTTGAAGCTTTTCAAACTTAAGCCTTGTTTTAACAACCACATATATCAACGTAGATTTGATCAAGTAATTTCTGCACGCGTACTTTACATTTCAATTCCATTCATGCAAAATGCACCGTTTAGCGGATTATAACAAACTAACTGTCCCGCGCAACTTCGTCTGCGTCACATTTTCCCCGTTTTCGCAACATTTTTCATTGCTGCTCCGCTCCTATTGGTCGTAGCGTGATGATATATAGCCTATGTCCTTCCCCAGGTTGAATTCTATCTTCTTACCAAATTTCATTAAGATCCGATCAGCCGTTTAGTCGTGAAAAGGCAACAAACAAACAAACAGAGTGACTTTCGCATTTATAATATTAGTATGGATTTATAACGGCTCTTTTCTGGATCTTTTCTGCTTTATTGAGAAGGTTCCTAACAAAATCACTGGGTAATGGGACATGGTTGCATTTGTAATGCAACCGTTAATAGTCTTGTTAACCCTTTGACCGTCTTGTTACGGATCCAATGGTCACTCAGACGCCAATCAATTGTTCGAAATGGCGAGCTTCAATAGACACTCTTTATTGACATATTTACAGTTATTTGATGAGGCTGAAATTGCGGTTTCATGTTAGATAGAAAAAATTGGGGATCCGATCACTTTTCCGAATATTGTTTGTTCTGTTCTAATTTCATTTTACCGAAAATTATTGACCGACGTCTCTTTTGCTATATGCGTTATTTGACATATAATATTTTTAGATCATCGAAGTATCATATGTATTACTTTACCGAACCATATTTCGCCGATTTACAAAATAACTTTTTGTAATTGGTCGAGGACTCTTTTGAACTTTATTCATTTAGGTACCATATCTACACCGAAACAACATTTTACGAAATACTATTTCGTCACAAATATATAGCCGGTTACTTAGCAGCATTTACAATATTTAATTAAAATAGTGTCACAAAAAGTCAATATGTTGAGCTACAAAATTTAGTGACAGAAACGAATCGCTGCAAAACCGACTTCACGCAGTCTTAGCGGTTGAATTACACTCAAGGAGTAGGGCATCTGCCCTACCCCTTGAGTGTAATTTAAACCCGCGTAGGCGCGGAGGAGTGGAGCGGCTCGCGAGCTGAGGAGCAGCAAGCCGAAGCTGCGGTGGTGAGCGTTAAAACTATCTGCGACGATAAGCTTGCGTGGGGCCGCCCAAACCCCGCAGCGCCGGAGCTGTGACAGAAACAATGCTAGCTGCATGTTGCATGCCTACTTGCACTCTGCATGCCTGCTTGAAACAGTGGTATGATGACGACTAGGTGTAACTTCAGTAATTGTTTTTCGACCAAATGAAACGTCGGAGTAACGAAAAAAGTCGAATTGATAATAGGTCAACTGATATAATGGCAGACGTGACTTCGATGAAGTGAAAAAAACGAAACGAAAATAGGTGAAAAGAAATTCGGTCAAACATTTTTCGAACTTAGGTATAGGTAACCTAAAAATTGGAATGTCGTTTCAGTTTTTCATTCATGAGTATAAAGCTCTGGCCACATGGGGCTAAACACACATGGAAGGTAACTATGCATGTATATTGTTTTAATGATAAGGAAGACAGCAGAAGAGGGAGAGGGAGAGGAAAACCAATGTTGTATGGATTGTGTGAGGAATAATATGAAGTAAAAAATAAAGGTTTTATTCTCTCGCTTTTTCCCTGCGTATTCGCTGCGCCGCGCCCCGAAGTGGAATTCGGAAATGTTCACGAGAACGTACTTCTGGGATAAGTTCTTAGCCCAGGTCAGGTTATGGTCTACTTAGTTGCCTAATTTATATATGGATGTAGAAATCCGTTCTGACGTTATGGCGTGGAAAGATAATAGATAATCGAGACAGACTGACGGTCGCATTAATGCTAGAAAGTTTTCCGCTTGTTACCTACATAGGACTTAGAACATAACTGGTAATATGTGGCTGTAGGTAGTATATACTTTACCTACATGATCTAATATTACAGTCGCGGCAAGGTTATTTCGCATGAATCGATTTTATCCGTCGTTCATGCAATATTCAGTTACTCGACGCCGCGCCGTCGTAAATATATTTTTAACCCCCGACCAAAAAAGAGGGGTGTTATAAGTTTGACGTGTGTATCTGTGTATCTGTGTATCTGTGTGTCTGTCTGTGGCATCGTAGCTCCTAAACGGATGAACCGATTTGGATAAAAGTGGTGTCGTTTTAAAGGTATTTTAATCGAGAGTGTTCTTAGCTGTGTTTCATGAAAATCTGCTCAGCCGTTTGAAGATCATCACGTCTTTTCTAGTTGATGTAGGGATTTAAAAACTTTCACAGGTAGTCTATTTGAAATGTTGTCGCTTGTCACCATGGGCATTGCTAAGGGAGGGGGGGGTGCACCCCCCCCCTATTTATATTTTGTTTAATTTATATCTTTCCTTGGTTTCGTTAACCAGGAGTAGGAAAGTCAAGGCTAGGCAAAAATAAAATAAGTTTAAAAAGCATGAAAAAAAATTAAATTAAAAATTTAAAAAACCCCCGACACAAAAAACCTCTAAAAAGCCAAAAATAAATTAATCCAAGCGTCGTAGCGTCGGGGGACCGCTAAGAAGACCGCTTAGTACAAGCACAGAACAAAGCGGACCCCCGACGCTACGACGCTTGGATTAATTTATTTTTGGCTTTTTAGAGGTTTTTTGTGTCGGGGGTTTTTTAAATTTTTAATTTAATTTTTTAACCTTTTGAACGCCAGAGTATAAAGGCACGCGCGTGCCCTCCACGCCAAGCCACAAATTCACCGCAAATACTTACAAATAAAAAAGGGATTTCAAAAGTATTGTTAACTTATTTCTTGATAAGACATTTAATATTTAAGATATATAGATCACATTTTAAAGATATTTAAATAATCACACACAAAAGTAATGATTTAAATTGCTTATTTCGTGTTATAGTGCACCACATTTTTTGTCACATATTTGTGTCATTGGCGTACAGGGCACGCGCTTGCTTGTCACGTATATGTGACAATGGCGTTCAAAAGGTTAATAAGACTTCCGAGTTCTTACCTGTTTCTTGATAACGTACACTTACTGCCTGGCTACCTTTCTATTCGCAATAATATAATCATAAACGATTTTCTTTTCTTTGCTTAAACTCGTTTCATGGGATAAACATGGCCTCTTTTAAAGTTGTATCAACGTTTTATCCCCTTTATTCTTTTCGAGATTAGTAATTATTGTTGTATTTGACTAATTAAGGCTACTAACAAAAGGTATTTACATGGCAGTTGTGAGTGGCAACGCCGGGTCCCCTCCCGGCCCACCCTAGAAGGACATACACTGACCTTATTGGTGAGGTTCTTTAGAAAGGTCAAGTGCGTAGTACACGCAACCGGCATGCTGGCATAACCAGATGTATGAACGTGGACGAGGCAAAAGGAGTACTTAAGCAAACCGGAAGGGGTCCGAGAGGGCCGATGCCTGAACTGTTCGAAAGAGATACCGTGGCCCTGGAACACAAAGGGCTGAGAAGGAACATGGATGGGTTTTAGTCAGTACAAGTCTGACACTCCCTCCAGCTCCGCCGGAAGGGGATTGATAGCAATAGCATAAACAGCCTTAATACTCCCAACTTCTGGGACACAGGTGTCATAGAGATGAGAGAGAGCTATAGCCACTATAGATCACCACACGGACCTTGTGCGGTTTGGTAAATGTCCCTTCGAACTTCCGGTACTAGGACTTGCTGGTTTCCTCATTTATGTTTTTCACCAGTTTGAAAGCAGTGATGATGACATAAAAAACACAAAGCAAAGCATCCGGCGGGGTTCAAAGTTTGAACCCCTGCTGTTACTACTGGACACTGTTGGCCTCCCGGAGTCATGATAAAAAACATAATTGGCAAAATGTGGGTATACTATAGGATCTCTGCCTATCCCTTTCAGGGTTACAGGTGTGAAGTTATGTTATTATCCAAGCTTTCCCCCCCTTATCAGTTCATCAGAAAAATCGGTTAACATTTCAATTTTAAAAGCTCCTTTAACATGTTTGACTTCTTTTTTTTTAAATATTGGACTTGTTTCTATTGAACTCGTTCTCACTCTTCTTCTTTGTATTTCTAGCTAGATAGTATCAACCCGTTTATTTTATTTGAAATGTTTGCGTAATACAGATATTAAAGTTAAAACCGGATGCTAATTGTAGCCGCACATTTTACTTAGCCCCCTCAAAATATATTTCTAGTAACATATTTTGAGGGGGCTAAGTTACGTACCTACCTACCTACCTAACCTACGTTACTAAATACATTTGAACAGTAGCAAAAGTTAACAAGGTAGTGGAGTGACCCACTTTATTGACGCGGACCGGCTTGAGCCGTTTCCCACTCAAATATGTATGTGGTTCTTTCTTCAAAAGACCACCTCTGACAGTAATCTGTATGCTCCTCATATGATGATCAAGATTATGTCTGGACTTTTAAAGAGACTGCGTCCACTGTGTTTTTTGTTAGAGTAGTCAGGTACGGAATACCTGATCATCTTGTTGAAAAAATAACTAAATGTGACGAACTTCCAGAAATAAATCGACTGTCCTAGGTAAACTATCGAATCTGTAAATATGCATTTCTTGTTATTATCGATTTTAAGCTTAGCTTATAGGTATATTTTAATGCGCTTACTAAAAAAACCGGCCAATTGCGAGTCGGACTCGCGCACGAAGGGTTCCGTACTATTATTTATAAAAAACGTATGGGGACAACCTCTTAAATATTTGTTTTATTCAGTTTTTAGTATTTGTTGTTTTAGCGGCAACAGAAATACATAATCTGTAGAAATTTCAATTGGCTAACTATCACGGTTCATGAGATACAGCCTGATGACGGACGGACGGACAGCGAAGTCTCATTAATAGGGTCCAGTTTGACCCTTTGGGTACGGAACCCTAAAAAACAATAATTATCAGTCCAAATTGCTTTTTTAGTAAGCACATTAAAATATACCCACATCTAAACTAATATTATAAAGAGGAAAGATTTGATGGTTTGTTTGCATTCAATAGGCTCCGAAACTACTGGTCCGATTTGAAAAATTCTTTCAGTGGTATATAGCCCATTTATCGAGGAAGGCTATAGGCTATACAACGTGTAACGTTAAATGCGCAAAACCTCAGACACCCCAAATGATTTTTAATTCAATTGACCTAATACTGAGAAAAAAAAAATCATTAAAAAAAACGTAAAGGTTTTATGTGCTGTTTTAGTTTAACTGGAAATTCTGATCGTTTCTTTCTTTCTTTGTTTTTTCCCGCGTATGAGAAAATTTTAATTGGACGACAAACATTTGTGTTTATTTACCTATTATGGCGGGTTTGCGCACGACAAATAGACAGGGCAACATTTTTAATACAGATTTTTTTGAAAAATGTGACCTATATTAAAAAGTGGTTCAATTGATTCTGCTCGTTATTCTGATCAAACTATTTTCAGGTTTTGCGCATTTAACGTTACACGTTGTATATCATCACGCTACGACAATAAGAGTGGAGCAGCAATGAAAAATGTTGCGAAAACAGGGAAATTGTGACGCAAACGAAGTTGCGCCGGACAGCTAGTTTATACTAAACTTAAAACCGATATTAAAAAGAAATGCATATGTTCAGATTCGGTAGTTGACCTAGGGACATTCGAAATAGGATTGTTTTGTTAATTATAAGGTCGACTTTACTTTAACCCCATGCATGCAAAACGCTTCTAATCTAACCGGGAACTAATTATTTAAAGGTGGCGGTGACGGCGCTCTGTTATACGAGCTGCTGAAAGAGAAGCCCAAGTACGTGTGGATGCTGGAGATAGACGAAGTGGTGATGAGCGCCTGTAATAAGTACCTGCGGCCCATATGCGGCGATGTGCTCGAGAGAAGAAAGGGCCCTAATTATGAAGTAAATTGTTTGATGACACTTTTTGACTTGAAATCGGCTTGAGCCGGTCAGAAAGAGCTTTAGAGATCGGATTATATGCAAATGGATAATTGGATGTGCATTTGCATATTATGGCTGTTATTTAAGATAATGCATATTGCATGTTTTCGGCCTTGGGCATGTTCCTGTTCCTAACTGGACAGATGCAAAAATGTGCTAGAGGTGGTACCCGCAAAATGTATCTAAATTCAAATATAAAAAAAAACATTATTTTGTCATTTTCTAAAGTATATTTTGTTGCATGTGATGAGCATTATTAAAACAAAATATTTGCGAATCGGGGGACGCGTTTCGGAACCGTCAAAGTATTCGCTTTTATTGTATTAACCTAAGATTCTGGCCGGCTCTAACCACACAACAATGACAACTAGACAACAGCACCCTTATTTCTCAGCAATGAGGGCGATGTTACTATAGACCTGCATTTGACAGAACTATTTTCCTGTGCCATTACCGGACAATTTCCTTTCAAACTATGGGTATCGTGAAAGACAAACTCACAATGCTTATTATTGAACTTGGTTGCATGGCATGGCGGAAGCAGTAACTTATGTCTATTTTTTAATTAACCTGGAAAGTAAGCTTCTATACAACATGTAACATAATTAACGCACATCCTGAAAGTTGTTTGTTCAGAATCGTTTACTGAATCGATTTCTGTCATTTTTAATATAGGTTATTTTTTATCCCAAAAATAATTAAAACTATGTAAATTACTGACACACTACCCTTGTACAGTCAAACCAACTAAAATGGACCGTAACTCAAGGCAATAAGACTTTAAAAGTTCAGTTTCATTTGTATTAATACAAATTCCGTCTTAATATAAAATAAAGAAAAATCAACCTTATTTTAAGGAAGTTTAAGTCTTTACTAATTAATGTCTATACATGTTCTAAAATTTCAGAGTATGTATTATGATTATAATATAATACTGTAATTGGGGTGTTTGAGGGTGTGCGTTTATTACGTTACATGTTGTATATTATGTAACTGGATGGTTCTGGGTTGTGCCTATCCATATCTCGGTCTCGTAACACTAAATGTCTTAGAAACCATAAAAAAATATGTGTTGACTTATTGCTTTACTTTTATTACAGTTCAAAATACAGTTTTCCTTTACTCGCTTGTTTTACATAAAATAGTCAAGTACTAGATTTACTAAAGTTTTAAAACGTAGGAAATATATTTTCCGTTCTCACCAAGGGGACGCGTCGCCTAATTGAATTCCTAAATATTGTCGCACTGTTGGAAATTGAACTCTTGGAGCTAAGCCGAGGGTTAGAAATCCTACTGAGTATTGAGTGAAAACGGGCATAAGTTCACCTAGTTACTATATCAAGGTTGTGAGTCATTTCTGTATTCCACGCGATGGGCCAAATAACTGTCACTGGCTAGACAAATTTGTAAATATACCCCACTATTTATAGAGTATCGTGTCAACTCGTATGATATTTAGAGAGTATGAACTGCATTTGGTGTAAGTCAGCTTTTGAATACTCGCAATCGTACACGTACACACGTACGATGGATCTTATTTGACTGAGTACGGACTTGTATGATTTTCTATTTACTTCCTAAATAAATTAGTCAACAGCCTTCCCTTACACACGGTGTCGGACCATTCCACGTTCGTAATATAAATGCCGTAATGAGATATTGATCGCTCTGTTGGGTTTGCAACGTTCGGGTCAGCGACGACAGCAGAAAATACTGATCCGATTCCGAAAATTCTTACACTAACGGGAAGCTACACTTTCCACGAGCGTCATAAGCTACATTTAAAAGGTTCCGAACGGGATCGAAGCCGCGTGTTAAAGCTAGAATCCCATAAACAGCTGATCAAAACAAAATTAACCTACCCCTTAATAATCTGCTTTCCAGGTCATTGTTGAGGATTGCATGTTGACCGTGAACAAGTTCATCACTGAGGGCAAGAAGGTTGACTACATATTCGGAGATCTGACGGACATTCCCATCTCGGAGTCTGCGTGCGGGGAACTGTGGGAGTTCATGATCACTATCCTGAACTCCTCCTTCAAGATTCTCAAGCCTAACGGGAAGTTTATGACTCATGTATGTATTTTATTCCTTGTTATTTTTCTAAATTCAAACAAGTACTATTTTGGGAAAAAGTGGGGTGCTTACTAACCATCTTGAAGTCAGGGTGGCTCTTGACTGCAAGGATGAAGTCAAGGGCCATCCTGCAAATCGTAAATACACATTAATCAGAATATGAGTTTGTTGGTCAGCTTTGAGAGAATTCAATAAATTGGGGCCTAAACAGCAGTTGTTGCGTAAGCATAAGCAGCCTGTAATGTCTCCATCATTTTGACACAGGCCTTCTATCTGTATCTATTAGAGGGAGTGGGCTGTTATTTAACATGAGGGCCCAATGCGGGTTGGCATGGACCAACCCGCCCTTGATGCATGCCATGAAAAAAAAGATTCATGATGATGATAAGACAAAGTTTCATAGAATATTTTGTTAGGGCCAATAGTGCTCACATCTTGCAGAGATCTGTCCTTCCCTCTAATTACCTTCGACTATGTCGAAGGAAAAAGGTACTTCGGCATCACCATCTCATATTTCAATATTTATGTTCCAGGGCAACGGCGCCACGTCCCCCGAATCTCTGGAGCTGTACGAGCAAGAGCTGGCCAAGCTGAAGCCGCCAGTGAAGTACACGAAGAGCAAAGCCTTCGTGCCGTCCTTCCTCGAGGACTGGTACTTCTACCATATAGCCTTCGAAACCACCGACAACGGGGATGCTTAACACTACACCAAAGATAACACAGTATTCCCATTTTTACTAAGTCATATTAATGCCATATTCCTAGGTATAAACACCACACATAATAAATATAAAAGTATATCTGGACTAGGGCACGTTTGTATCAGCAAAGGAAGCAAAATCTCTGTGCCACCCATCTCAAATAAAACAAAAATGTTTCAGAAACATCTCCCGAACACAAGTTTCAGAACATGTGCCAACACTTGTGCCCTATTCCAGATACAGCGGACGATTTCTATAAAAGAAATTGACGACCACTTTGTTAAGGAGTTATTTTGTATTATTAAAACTAATGTTTTCCTGAGTTTTAGATGTGATATACGTTTTAGCAACTCCGTAGTAGGTAAGTCGGGCGCAGTTGGTACACCATACGGTATTGAGGTAGCTTTAGTTTGTACGGTAGGCTGTAAGAAATGTAGTCACACTACAGATTTTTCCGTATTATTAGTATTAGTTGGAAGTTTACTGTTATTTGTATTGATACATGCTTGTTCCTTTAATAGTTTTATGGATAATAAAATTATTTTAACAAAGTTTCGTGTTAATTATTATTTAAATGTCCTTTGATTATTTTTAAATACTAGTAAATGTTTAAAAAAAAGCTTTGCTTTAACCATTTAATTGAAATTAAAGTGCTATCAGTAAGTGAAATTTTGCTATGTAATAAAAAACCAGCCAAGTGCGAGTCTTACTCCCACACACAGGGTTCTGTAGCACCATACAATATAATAACAATATTTTGAATGCTCATTCATTTGTAAATTTACACTCAACAGCAAAACTTGTTACTGCTGCAGTTTGATGAAAAAGTCCCATATCTCAAAAACTAAACATTAAATCTTATTTAACCCAATTTTCGTTGAAAGTGTTCATTGAGATCTACAGCATAATTATATTTTTTGTAGAATTTTCACTCTTATTTTAAAAGGCGGGACACATTTTACTATTTGGAAGTGGTGTCTACCTTTCAAACGATTGACTTGAGAGACAAAATGGTTTTAGGAACCTAAATGTCATTTTTTCTGTAGAAACCAAGAACATACATGTGTATATGTATGTATGGTTTGATGATTTTTAACAGACTTCCAAAAGAAGGAACTTGTCTATTCGACTCGGCGATCGATTTCTCTTTCTTGCCTGTTTTCGAAAGATATTATTTATTACTAGCCCAAGTAGATATACTCATCGACATAATGTATTTCCTGCCCATCTAACTCGACCCTTCGCTTAGTGCTGTTGGTCATAAGCTGGGTTTTAGATCGATTCAGCAGAAATCCCGCCTTTAAGCTGGCCGTGCTCAGTTGTTCTTGGAGCATGGTCGGTAATTCCGAGGCTGTAGGAATTAAAACGACTACACATGTCGTCGGAAAATCGGAAGTTCGTCAACCTCTTACTGCCAAATTTAATGCCTGTGGTTGTCTATGAGGCTGGTAGCGTTCTATAAATATCTCTATAGTGGGGATTTCTGGAAAAAAAAGTAGAGTGTTCGTAAATCATTTCGGAGAGAGCGAGTCACCCTGTTTAACACCCTTTTTTATATGGAATGAAGGTCCTGCAGTATTCAGTTAGATGTTTGCTGTTATTGTAGATATTTTTTAAAAGGTCTAATAAATACGTCTATATTGCTGTTCGTTCCTGATTTATTTATTATTTGAATATATCTGAGTTTTAGATGCTATCGAAGACCAAGGGATATAGGGATTCATTTTTATATACATGTAAGCCTATTACCATGACATGTATTTTTAACTAAAAATCTTCGATCAATAATAGAACTAGATTAAGGATCAGGAACAAAAATGAATCGCTAAAGTGTCCACGTTTGCACACACGTAAACATCTATATTTCATAGAAAAAAGTTTAATAATATTAACAACTTCAGTTTATTATAAACCTTAACACTCTCACATAAAGTTTAATAACAATTGCAAAAGATATTTATTTAAGTCTTTTCATCCGAGAAAGCTAAAAGGCAATAAATTTAAAATGTCGCTTGAAAATAAAAAGTCATGAGTACAAAAATATTTATTCTAAAATGTATCTTAAAATCTAAGTGACAAGGTTAAAAACATTACGTTGACAATTTCGTGCTTACACTATTTTAGAACTAGACGTACTTCTTGGTATTACATTTCAATGCTCAGAACACAGTAAGATTTGAAAGACGTAGAGTTGCAGAATATAATTTTTTTAGGCTCAGACTCGTTTTGTATGGTGGCAAATATTTTTTTAAAAGTAGTAGACTAAGTAGTAGGTACTATTTTTAACCGACATTAAAAAAAGGAGGTTGTCCATTCGACTATATTTTGTTTGTTTGTCCACCTATTTCTCCACCAATAATTGTAAACCGATGTTTAAAATTCTTTTTTTTTATTCGAAAGCATATACTCTTGTGGTGGTCCCGTTGTCACCAAGTCCTAGAGAAGTCGAGGCAACCCTCAAATTATATAGGTGCATACAATGTTTTTCATGATCTAATGAGGCTCGTCACGTATTCCTGTGGTATCATCAGAAGTTAAACTTGTTGAACCTGTAAAGAAACATGCGCGGTTTATTGAAAACAGTTTTAAAGTATTTCATGAAAATACCTACAGGTATAGTTTTCTTCCGATAAAGATTTTTGTAATCTACGCCTTTGCGTGTTTCCAGTTATGTCCAAACTATCAAAATAAATTGAACATATTCTCGAATGGTTATAGGGTTTATGTATTCTGCACATCGTAATGGTTCGCTAGAAAATCTACAAACAAAAATAATATATAAAATAATAACACTACTCCATGTATTGCCGGTTCCAAAACAGTCGATGTTTGTAACAATAGTTGGTGCGTTGTTGCAAACATTGGCCAAACACCAAAATATTAGCTAATTTAATTATTTTTACTATTTATCCTGTTTTTATTTCACGAAAAAACACATAAATAATATATACTTACCGAAATAAAAAAATCCTTCCAAAATCGTGGTTTTACGGTGGTTATTTTCACAGTTTTAAAACGCGCACTACGGCATTTCGACGTCTTAACGTTGGCTATACTTGGACAATACTAATTTGAAATAAGACCACAAAAGTTTTTGTGGTCTTATTTTTCGTGCCGTTTTTGAAGCGCTCATCGGGAATCTAGTACTATTATTGATCGAAGCTAAAAATGGGAAAATAAAAAAACTGTTTTGCAAAAAAATTAAAAATAACTTTAGCTTTAGAAGTCGGTGGCAAATAAAACAAAAGTCACCGACTTTTTAATTTTTGTATTAAAATCGTAAAGCGGTTCATAAAATACATCTACCCAGCAAGTTTCAACCGTGTAGTCTTAATAGTTTCGGAATAAAATGGCTGTGACATAAGGACGTCCGTCCTTATGTCACAGCACAGATAGACAGATAGCAGGACAGATAGACAGACAGACACGACGAGTCTATAAGGTTTTCGTTTTGGCTACGGAACCCTAAAATCAAATGTTTTTTTTTCCGAAACCATTTCAAAGCAAGGTTGATAAACGTCTTCTGTCTAGATATCAAAAAGGCATTATCAATATCGAAATGTATCTAACACCATTTATGGGATGCGAATATTCTCAATTGCCTCCAAGGGATTGCCCCTAATGTAAAGCAATTTGGAGTGGTCCCAGTCGCCACCCGGGGGCCATCCATTGGGGGCGACTGCGAGTATTATTCGATGGGGTTATATAAGCCAAAAAATTAAGAAAATAAAAAACAAAAATATTAAATTCATTATTCATAACTTTTTATAGAACATTTACAAAAAATTACATATTTTACCTTAGATACTTATTTATATGCCTGCTTCTATATATTTTGTGATCACAGTACAATTAGCATAAGTGGAAATGACGCGAAAGAAATAACTTGAAAATATATTACTTTTAAGATTCTCCTCATAAAACCTGTTGTATTGTTCTTAGGGCCTTAATTAGCTGACTGTAACTTGCAAATGAAACATTAATTATATTGTCAAAGTTTACTGAAAGCTACATATTTAATCTTTTGAACGCCACTGTCACATATACGTGACAAGCAAGCGCGTGCCCTGTAACCCAACGACACAAATATGTGACAAAAAATGTAGTGCACTATATTACGAAATAAGTTTAAATAATTCGTTTTGTGTGTGTTCATATAAAGATCATTAAAATGCGAACTATATATCTTATGTCTTATCAAGAAAGTATAAGTTAACATTACTTTTGAAATCGCTTTTTTTATTTGAGGTGAATTTGTGGCTTGGCGTGGAGGTCACGCGCGTGCGTTTATTCTCTGGCATTCAAAAGGTTAATTTACGGACGTCTATTGCACAGATCATGCCGGAAACGAAGACACTTAGTCTGTAGGACTTAGATTACGGTGGATCAAGCCTTGTGCACAAACAGTAGAGGTTGCATTTAAATATTTTATCTAGGATAAGATTGGGCCAAAAACATTTAATCAAATAAATTTTGGTAAGGTATCTATAAATTACGTCACACGAATGTTTTTTTCCCCTTGTCACATTTATGAGGCTCCCCCTCCCTAGTGCAACGTCACTTATATTGCAATTTCACATACATGTTCATACAGGTCTATAGAGATGGAAATATTTTGAAATCTCTCGTTAGTAGACTAATACTTAGATATATTAGATTTTGAAAGGTGACGTCACGAAAATTTAGGACCCCTTCCACCCCTTGTCACACTTGGTCGACTCCCTCGGACCTCTTAACGTGTGAAGTAATTTATTGGATGGCCCCTAATGAACTCATTCACTGACGACATCTTCAATTGCCAAGTCCCGAGAACCAGGACATTCGCTTAATGTGCCACTTGACCATCAATTTTGTACTTCAACTGTTAGAAAACGTTAAATAGAATTTTCAGGAAAACTTATCTTGTACTTACACTAGCATGAACTGTGCAACGTCTAAGGAGATTATAACACTGCACCGCGCATCAACGCGTAGCGTTGCACCGCAAATTTTAATATTGTAAGCAAGAATCTCAATTTGTATAGAAAACACGCCTGAGACAACACGCTGACAACGCGTCGGAGTACGAGTGTTAAAATCTGCGGCCCCGCGCTACGCGACAGAGAGTACTCCGGTTAAGCAGAAGCCAGTACATTAAAAAAAAATCGAGACGGATCGCGGTGCATTGGGATAATCCCCTAACAAAAGTCTCTTATTTAGATCTTACTTCAGAATCGTGCATACGATAGTAATACGTAACATATAATATAATATCTGTGCAACATTGGCTACTCCGCTTGTCGTAATCTCGCGAGTCTTTGAGTGAGTTCGTCTTGTTCCTGAGATACGACGGTCGCGGTGCCGACTGAGGTGCTCGGTATGCCTGAAGGCAATTCCATGTTGAGTTCCAAACTGGAAAAGAATAGGTGGCAAGTCAGATTAAGGTGTTATTTACATTATATATTATGCAAGCGTTATTTACATTACTAATGCAGGTAAAGAGGTTTGAAATCAAGGTCATATTCAGCAGAAAATAGGTAACCCCGCCAATGTCCTAGAAGCTAGAAACCCCAGTCCTAGCAGTTTTTCCTTAATAATACTACATACTTGGGTTACATGTATTTTTTAAGGAAAAAGGATTTTTTATATAAAAGTATAGTGTGCCATAAATTGCTTTACCACCCTAAAGTTGTCACCTACACATAAAACAACAACATGTTGTAATTAGATAGTTTCAATTTACTGGAACTTGATCTCTGTGACCCAGTAGTGTTACAGTTATTTTCTGATTATATTTTGTTGTCAGAAGTAGGAAAGCAATTACAAGTTCGACTGTACCCACAATATAGCTGCATCATACATACCCAGCTTCATCTGCAACTTGCTGCAACAAGTTATCAACATCACCCTGAGGCACTGTGGTGGTGGTTGTCTGTGACATAGCATTCTCCATGTACGAGGACTGTACATCCAGGTCTTCAAACTGACTCTCAAAATTGTCCATGAGTGTAGATATCTTCTCCAAGTTCATTGATTTCATTGCTGCATCCATAGCCTTCACTACACCTGCCATGGAGTTTGTAACCTGGAATCATTTTATGAGTAAATTAGCAATGTATGCTACTCTTGGTCAGTAGAAATAAAGTCACCAGGGAAACAATCAAAATGGTGGACCACACCATCCTCCAGACTTCGGGGTTATCTTTTCAGGAAGCCTCAAGAATAGTCCAAACCACAACAAAAAAAAAACAATGATTATGATATTTCCCATGATGAAAGGGACTTCAATCCAGCAGGATATTGAAGAAACTAGATATGCAGGAGAAAAATGGAGCACTTCTATGTTACATTATAACTCATGTGATTTTATGATGATTTATTATAAAGATAAGCAATGAATCATATCATTAAATACATAATCATATGCTTTGTTTGAAAGACATCATCACTGCTAGGTATCAACATACTATTTATTTTTCTGAGAGAATTGGTGGGAAAAAAGTATACTTTACCGTGAATAAATTCACTAAAGATTTTCATCAAGATTTTCCCTGAAAATGATAAAAGGTCAACTTACCTTCCTAGTTGTAAGTGCCGTCTGAACTCGACTTGATACTGCATCAACCCGGGCTGACATTCTAAGATAATTGAGGGCCTGATTCTTCTGTCTTATGGCATTCTCTGCATGTATTCTTGCTCCTTCTAAGTTACCTTTCTGTATTGCCTTCTTAGCTTTTTCCTTCTCCATCTTTTCTTCTTTTTCACATTTTTTAGAGTTTCTCTCTAACTCTTTTACAGCAAATTTTAAATTAAATAGGTGCTCTGACAAAAGTGAGTTAAGGATTTATTTTAAAAAGTTGGATTATGAATAACACAGAAACCCTATTTCATGAATAAATTGTTATTAAAACTTCAAAACCTAAAATGTAATCCTATGTGTGACTCATATTCTTATTAAGAATTGTTTATAATTTGAACTGGCTCTGGCTACTAGAAATCAAAAGTCATTTTACAGTGTCATGAACAATTAAAAGACTAAGGGCTTCATCATGGTGCAGTCTTAAGTTAAAAATCGTAGATCTACAGAACAAGACGAGCTTCTAAATCTCACATTAAATACAAGGCTAGTCATAAAATCGGCAATACCTAAGACATGATGATGATCCATAAATGATTTGGTTCCAGAAGTTAACAAATTGTATGCTATAAATATCACGAAGAAATTTTAAAAATGTTGTGCTTACAATCCTGAACAACGTAGTGTCAAAAACTTTGAAATAAAAAAGGATACTTTCCATAGCTGATGACGACATTTCGTTCCCCAGTTTGACGGCTTTCAAAAACTTTTACCACAAAAACAATTGGCTCGAGGACCAATCAAATTAGCACTAGGCTAGGAACAACCTTTAAATTATAAAATGATAAAGGAGTTGCAAACTGAGGCTGCAATGAATTATTTGGACGATGACTCACAATTAGTCACAATCAGTCGTCAAAACAATTTTTCGCTTATCTTTACCTGTCAGGCTGTCACTGTCAAAGTAAATAGTGTGGTGAATACGAAAATAAGCAATTTATTTGATTATGGTTACTTTGAAGTGCATGTGAAGTGGTTTTTACGTAGTTTTTTTTTTTTTGGTTAAGTACTTATTCAAATATTTTGTTTTGAGTAGTAAAGATGCAAACAAAAGTTAAATTTCCGCACTTCCTAACTAAAAAAACTGCTGAAGAGTGAAATTCTCATTTATTTCGTAGAGTGTGTGGAAGAATTGTCTATGGATGGTTCAATTTTTAAAAGTTGGTATGCCTGATTATAACAACAAAATGTCAAAATAAAATTGAATAGTGAAAAGTGTTCGCTGCCGGATTTTATTTGGTAGTGAGAGAATCGGACATCGTCAAATAATCTTTAATATTTAAAGAAATCCTGCGAGAAAATAATTTAGAAATAACTTTAGAGTAATTGTAGTGCTTGATTTTTCTCAGTTTAATTAATATTTTCGTTTTTTGCTTGATTTGTGACAAAAGCAGAAATTCCTAACATAGTATCGGATAGGTAGAGGACATTCGCTGGGCGTAAAAAGAAAATGGCGTGTGCTACTCTCAAAAGAAATTTGGACTGGGAGTCCATGGCGCAAATGCCTGCTAAAAGGCGAAGGTGCTCACCATTTGCAGCCAGTTCCAGCACAAGTCCTGGAATAAAGGTTTCGGAAAGTAAACTATCGTCATTTGGAGAATCCGTTAGTGCACCTGTGAAACTGACCCCAGGTTTGTTTATTTTTTTTATTACGGCTTTGGGAATGCAGTGAAGCCGTGATAATTAAAGAGTATCTGTAACTAATAAGCAACAATTGATTATTTGTATATTTAATCAGCTGTATTATCTAACGCCATTGTTTCCACTGCATCATGAATATTTTTATCGCGTTAGAGCGAGATGAGTGATGCATGAAGACCGTTGCGTGGATTTTTTCATGTCCTTTTGTTGGTTTTTGTGTTCGATTTCCAACTCCGAAGTCTTTGTGGGGCTAAATTGTGGGTCGGTTTTTGCTGAAACCCAAGTTTTTTGTCGGTTTCATGCAGTTCTCCTGACTCAGATAATGCTTATTCAGCCGAAATATGGGCAGCTCACGCAGCGGTGTCTACATTTTCTACGTTTCAGCAAATTACTAATTAATTGGATGACTGGACAGATTGAAACAAAGCAATTAAATGCATATGTGGGCTGTTATAAATATTAGTTGTCATTAATTTTATTATTCAAAACACAATGAAGGCTCTTAATAATTGTTTTAGTTAAATGTTATTAATCGCCAATACTTAGATTGAAGTGTGAAGGTAAGAACGTAAATAATGGCACTTTAAAAACAGCTGGTGGTATTTATTTCGTATGACGTTATACTGAACAAAACATAAAGAGTATTAATATGTGTTCCTAACCTTTAATGTAGTGTTAAAAACATTTATCAGTTCTTGTTTTGTAAAAATATATACATGGGCATACAGGTCCTTAAACTTACCGTAATAGTGAATAGATTAACAAATAATTGATTGAAGACCATGATAACATTTTGTATGTTAAAATTAAAGTAAGATTGCATTCATTCCATAAGGTCATTTAACAAAATATGCATCATGCTTATTATTTATTGAACACTCAAGCTGTATCAAGATTTCATAAAAAAAACTTGGTAATCATAAACAAACAAGGTTTTTTATTCGCTCCAGTGCTTCAAATTCAAACCCTCAACCTTTTTTTTTGTTACATTGGCAAATTGTTGTGAATATTTTGTACCTGAGCTTATATTTCACATTCATTGGTCATGAATGTACTGCCATAAAGTGTAATTGATTATATTTTCAGTAATATTTATTCAAGCCATTACTTTATTGTATTGCCATGATTAGGTTCATCAAATTGACTGAAATAGTTTTCTTGAAATTGGAACCAATTTTTTCTTTATTGCAATACATAATGATAGTTCAATGTGCAATCAGTTTCTTTTCATTTATGATAGAAAACATTTCATAGTTATTTAGCGTTCATAATTATAATTTAATGACTGAATAGTATTCATAGTTTACTGTAAACAGTAATTTATTTTAACTGCCAATATTTCTTTTTGTACTACTTTTACCTGACCCCCAAACCTTCCAGTTTTTAGTTAAAACTTAACCTGAAGATTACTTCTTTTGAAAATTATACAAACTTGCAGATTTTTACTGAATACTATATTCTATGCTTTATGCATTTATTCAAGACAGTTTCCTTTGTCTATTGTATGTATAGTAAAACATTCTAGAACAAAAAAAAACTTCTATACTAATTTATCATTGCATGTACATATTTTAGATTGTTTTGTGTTTCAGACTAGCATTTAAATTATTTCTGTACACTTGCAGTCATTCTGCATGTACAAGAGGTCATTAATTCTGACACTGAGAAGTTGACACATCCAAGTTTAGCCTAGCCATATTCACATTCTCTGCATAGTTATTATTATTATGACAACTATTTTGGCAACAGCACACTAGAGTATAAATTGTTAGTGCATATTTTATCCTCTTCGTTAATCTTTTCTTGTTACTTCTGGGATAAAAAGATGAAGAGTAGTTAATGTGGTTATTTTTAGTTTTGCATGACAAAGGCAAGGTTGATTTGGCTACAGATCTGTAAAATACAGGTAGACTTTACTTGGACAAGTGCTATCTAACAAACGCATAATTTTGAATAATATCTCACTGGGAATAACTTTGGCTCAGGTGGGAGGATAAATTCTCTTAAATCCAAGACTGTTAACCATCATCATCATCTGTGTAGCCTTTTCCCAAGTATGTTGAGGTTGTCTTCCAGTCTAGCTGGATGCAGCTGAATACCAGTATTTTACATGGGGCACCAGCCTATTTGACCTCCACAACCCAATTAATACTGGGTAATACAGTACCCCTTGGTAAGACTGCTTGTCAGACTTTCATGCCACTGAATACTTCAAACACTGCCAACCATCATCATCTTCCTGCCCTTGTCCCATTTTACTTGGGGTCGGCGCAACACGTCCCTTTCTTCCATTCTCCTCTGTCATTCGTCATGCTATCATTTACTCCTTTTTCTTTGATATCATTTTTCACACCATCCATCTTTTCTTGGTCTTCCTCTCCCTTTCCATCCATCCACATTC
This sequence comes from Cerastis rubricosa, assembly GCA_949152445.1. NCBI lineage: Eukaryota > Metazoa > Arthropoda > Insecta > Lepidoptera > Noctuidae > Cerastis > Cerastis rubricosa. The sequence continues at coordinate 3,731,924 of OX424529.1, read as the reverse complement.
ATATTCATCACTCTTTTAGTCACATGTGTTCCATCCCTCCTCTGCCAACCATAGCTCAATAAATTGATTAATGAGACATAGTGGACATCAAAACTTTAAACATAAGTCTTTAAGCCACTGGTATGACAATTAGTGGAACATCTTGTGGCTAAAGGTTAAGCCGTGGTTGTCATGGTTGATCCGTGGATATGTGACCATAATTACATACCGAGTTTCCTCCGTGCGTTGATAACCCATTGGTCGGTCCTGGCTGTCATGTGTAGAAATGTAAAATGCTGGTATTCAGCTGCATCCAGTTAGACTGAAAGCCCCAAGATAGTTTGGGAAAAGACTAGGCAGATGATATGACAATTAGTGGAATAACCTCTGTTGACCCCTCTAATTCATCTTTGTCATCTATTAATTCCACCCCTAACTTGTTCAACCCTCATATCTCCAGAGCGCATGGCCCAAGAGATATGTGACGAGATCAAGCGCCTGCACCGCCGGCGCCAGCTGCGACTGACCAACGCCGCCGCCTCCTGCTCCTCGTCCAGTGGTTCCGAAGGAGATTGCTCCCCGCCACATCACTCGTCCCACAGCAGCAGTCAGAAGGTTCACAACCGTGCCCTCTTCACTTTCAAACAGGTAAGTTTTGTCGCAAAATTAATTATTAAATTGCGTTTTGGTCAAGGTACAAAATGTGTGTGCAAACACCAGTGCACTCTTTATTCCTTTACTACCTTCAGACACTGCCAAGGAGAGGCCATCGCTAATGATGAAGCTCATAAAGGGTAAAGTCTCCTCGGTGTTACTGAAGTACTTTGCCCTGTAGGCATACTCTGGGCATAGTAGAAGCATGTGGGCTGCAGTCTCATCTTCGTCCACACAAAGACCAATAAAATAAAAACATATTTCTAGTAATATCTTAGCTGACCTGCCTAATTATGTGAGTAATTTATTTCATGCAGGGTTTAGCCTCACTCGCCTATAATCATTAAATCGTGGTGCCAATATATCTTTTGTGTACATTCAGTGTTAACGTTATTTGTCGTCATCAGGTTCGCATGATCTGTGAGCGGATGCTGCGCGAGCAGGAGGTGGCTCTGCGCTCCGAGTACGAGTCTGCGCTCAGCACTAAGCTAGCCGAACAGTACGAGGCGTTTGTTCGCTTCAATCTCGATCAGGTACGGTTTATTACAGCATAAACAGCCTATGAATAACACAGAACACGTGCCTTTTCTCTGTGAGAGTCGACCATGCCTATCAAACTGTCTGCTAGGCAGGCTTATTATGGTGTGCAACAGCCTACGAAATATCATAAATTCAAGGTATCACACTCTGCAACAAACAATATGTCAAAACTGTAGAACTCAATCTCTTATCTTATACTAGCCCCACTTGAATTCTGGGCCTATCTTTGCCGTTCTAGTTTCGGCTATTTCTAAGCAACATGTTTGATATAACATGGATAAAATAAAGTATATTTTGCCTAGATAATGTTAAGATGTGTAACAATATATAAACTTATTCTATCTATGTTAGGACAGACATACAAAACTCGTATATGAAAACGAATAATCACGTCACTAATCAATTGAAAATCTAGCTTGACCAGCTTCTAAACGAAAAAACGCCTAGTTGTGTATAAAAAAAGTAAACAGAACATAAAACATCATCACATTAAATTAGCAACTAAACAAAAAACCAAGTATGTTATTGGATGTTAACTATAATAAAAACTAGTTGTTTATGCTCACATTAAGACCAACATAATGACAAGACAGAAACTAATAAAATGGCGATCGTTGAAAGAAATAATAATCGCTGTACGTACTCAGCTTGATAAGGAAAACGGAGATTTAGAAAAAGTTCGAATAAAGTATTGTCTCTGTCACTATACGTAATGTGCCTATGCCGAAAACTAAACCGCTAAGTACTTACGCCCAAATAACTGTTTTATCACATAACTGAAAACAAAATAAACTAATCACCAAAAGATTATTCTTTATCGCAAATGTTTGAACGTAACAACGTTCAAACATCATCGTTCGTTATTTGAATATATGGGCAGCGGATGCTGATTGGCGATAACATCGAGCTACTTTCACACGCTCTCCTTATCAATTTAAATAGACCGCAAGGTTTTGCATACGGTGACGTTTGACTGCTAAACTTACACCTCTGTTTTAATGAAGTCAAACACTGGATAGTGTAATTATTTAAAAATGTATTCTGATATACGGACCACCCTCAAAAATCTTCAATTTCTCGCGTAATTATATAAGCTGTCTGTCGTTTTGCATCCTCGTCAAATTCAAGGAGGTTACTATGCCAATGATTCTCGACCCGAATCAATAATAAAATGAGAAGGTAATTTTTTTTTATTTACGGGTATCGGTAAATGTGAACCACCCGTGTTTTAAACGCGTTCCGTCTATTTTTTGCTGGTTTGCCCTTTAAACGCGCTTACACACACAAATTAAAACGTTTATTCGATAATCTTATTCCCTAAACCATGTTACGGGGTTATTCTGAAATACTGTCAAATTACGTCTGTCGTATTACGTAATATTATTTGTTTACAACTAAAACGAGCAGCATTTATTAATAATTTAACCAGGTAGCGTAATTCGATTTTTTATGTATCTTGTGACAACCTCCTAAATTTTGACTAGGTTGCAAAAGCGCACCTTGTAGACACAGTTAATATTTACACAGTGAATTTGAACTGGAAATATAGCTAACTAGCTGATCCCAACATGCGTTGCAATCTTGCAATGCACTTGTTCCTACCCACTATTTACCTACTACTAAACATAAAAAAGATGAATTAAATCGGTTAAGTCATTCTCAAGTTAAGGCGTGACCAAGGAAAATAGGGATTCATTTTTATGCATATTATTTATTACAGAATGTTTGAAAACACGGGCGAAATGTCAACGGGATCTAATGGGACTTTGGCTTTCTGAGTGTGTTCAAGTAAATGAGCGTACATTAACATGTGTTGTTTGTGTAACAGGTGCAGCGCCGGCCCCCTCCCGCGACCTGCATGCCCCTCGGCATGGACGCCGAGCACCACATGCATCAGGACCTTGTCCCCAGCTGTGAGTTCAGACATACACACCTTTTTATACATAGAGACTTATGTTAAGAAAAAGTTGGATAAAGCAAAACATAGTGCTGCTTCGTTCTAGCTTGTAGCCGTAATCAGAACCAACTCAGCCATCTTGTTTTTTACGCGAAGGTTTCCCCAACAGTGCTCTCCTAGCTATGTCATTCAAACGCTAAAAGAAGCGTGCAGTATTGTATTGCATTCATCATCTGCCTAGCTTTCGGCTTCCAGTGAGTGGTGGTGCCTTCATGCACCCAAAAGCTTGGCTTGCCCATAAACCTACTACTCTTCATGATTTTAAGATTTCTGAACAGTCTGTTTTCTGTATTGTGTTGGGCCCCTAGGCACGCCACTGTTTCTAGTCTACCCAGATGCAGTACTGTAATTGCATTATTTTCCTTAAAAGTGAATGCAACTTCGAGGTTATTTCTGTACGCTTTTCATGTTGTGAAATTGCTAATTCATATGTCGACATAGGTGATAAAACCTGAGGCAATAATTTATTAGAATCTAACAATATGTTCTCTCTATTTTCAGATCTGTCCTAATACCAACGGAGTCGGCAATGCGGTATAATACTGCAACTATATCAAGACAAACATATTTTGGTATATGTGAATATTATATGCGGGAGTAAAGTATCCTAATGAATCAAGACATTGTGATTGCTAGTGGAATTTGACGCTGGCTAATATTGCGATACGTTTTCACTTAAACAGTACAGTATTAATGTACATCTATATACTTGCAGTTAGTTTTTCCCACCACATTTGTTTTGTTTTCAGTTCAGAGTTTGTCCAATAGCCTTCGACTTCGCAATATTGCCCGCGTGAGATTCCACAGTTTAGTTCATGCCACATACACATAATTAGCTTTTAATGCTTTAGGTAAGGTACGCTGGATAATTGTGTTCATAGACTGAGGATTGATGACGCCGAATCGAAACACGTACAGCCAGATACGAATACGACACTATTTTATTTTGGCCGGGTGTTCGTAGTAATTACGGGTTTGTTGTTAACAGAATTATGTCGATAAACGATACGGAAGGCAAATAAGTATAAATACACTTGTATTTTGTATATTTTCTAAAGTAACATTACGGAACCTTTAGTAAGTTATAATCTACACGAGTAATAAATTCACGCAGAGTGCCTCTTAATCATTGTCCTCTTAAGTGCGAATTAGTTAGCCATAATTATTTTTGATTGATGATAATTTTTACTGTACTTTTCTTTATAGTGTTGTCGAATTATAGTTGTAGTTCGTAAATTATATTTAATTTGATTGTATGTATAGGGCGTGGCGTAGGTCCGCCCCTAGCTCTTATGAGAGACGGCCTCTTGTATCAGACAGTTCGGGATACCTTTAGTACTCTATTTAAAATGTATTCTTATCTATAACGGCGATCTCTAGCCAATATTTAACTACTACTGAACTTATTTCCTCGAAATTAACTCACTGATACATGGCTTTTAGAGAATGATTAATTAGCTTTATTTAAATTTTTAAGTTATTTTTTTTTTCTCAATAATGTATTTGTTTATACTGCGTCGCTGTCGACGAACACAGTAACCGAGACTTGCACTCGTAGAAGAACATTATTGGGTTTGTTTTATAATACTTTTTAGTTAGTAACTTTTTATTGAATTCAAAAGAAAAACGATATTTGTTACCAAGCATTATTCAATAAAAAATAGGATAGGACTTTTTTTAAATTGTATTATCAGCTGTTTATTGTAGGTTATTGGCGATTAAGAACTGAAAATAAATTAGCTAAACACCCATTATCGGAATTTTATTTCTTTCTTCAATACCACCCAATCGGATCCCTAGATTTCTTTGATGCCAAAAAACAAAACCACTCTTTGATAAACATTGTAATTTAAATGTGTCCGTTTCAACCACGCGGCCACCTCATAATACTTGATGAAACTTTGCCAGGAATTAGTCCTAATTTGTTCCTATACACACCTCTTTTCGTGAATTTGTTCCAAAAAAAACCAAGGCGCTATGACCAAGAATAGTTGGCCGCTAGAACCGCCCCTTGCCGTAGTCATCGCCCGTGATTACACAGAAACTATGAAGATAGACGAATTATGCATCAAAAGAAAGGTCTTAATTTGTTCCAAAACGAACCGCATATTCGTTCAAACAGAGTCCAACATAAAAACATGCCCTCGTACTAATGTAATCATGGTCACTCTACTCTAATACGGTTTGTTACTACTGCTTTTTTGTAAATATCTTCTAAAATATGAATGCTGCAGTTATATTCTCCATGTTTATCCAAACGAGGTTACTTTACCCGTCGATTAGTACTATAACTAAGCTTAAACCTGCTTTTAATAACGAGATAAACGCCATTGTATTTTAGGCATATTGCCGTCCGAGCGGCCAACTAAAATCGACTCTAACAAATCATTGAACCTACTTTCTAGTATTTTTTTCTGTTTATTCGCATTAGGAACTAATTGTCCATACACATTAGCTTCTAATAATTTGATATATAAGGTGAGATACCTACCTACTCATAACCTGAAAACTAAATATTGCATAACTTTTCATTTATTTACTTTTTGATGTTTTTTATTTTTGAAACAAATGGAACAAATTAAGACCTTTCTTTTGATGCATAATTCGTCTATCTCCATCATATAGTTTCTGTGTAATCATGGGCGATGACTACGGCAAGTGGCGGTTCTAGCGGCCAACTATTCTTGGTCATAGCGCCTTGGTTTTTTTTTGGAACAAATTCACGAAAAGAGGTGTGTATAGGAACAAATTAGGACTAATTCCTGGCAAAGTTTCATCAAGTATTATGAGGTGGCCGCGTGGTTGAAACGGACACATTTAAATGGTTGTGTTCGAACAACTTCAATGGTGACCGACTATGCTTGCTAGTTTGGTATGAAACAAAATTTTTATTCGTTTATTGTAGGTGACTAACCATCGTTGCCTACCTCTCCGGGCGGATTCGTGCTACGTGGCTAGCCCACTCCCACTTCGGCAGCATGGTTGTTTTTTCTCCAACATCTGCAACATGAGTAGGGTAGACCGGGGACAATAGAAACAATTTCACTTAAACTGTGTGCAGTGAATTATCTATAGTACCCACATACCTCGTATTTATATCGTGAAAAGGGTCGTTATCTAGCTCCTAAATTAAACATAATCTTTATCTCTATTTCGATTTGTTAACCTACAATCACCTATTAAATAAGACCAGGCACAGTGGTTCTATTGACCCCACCCCAAGGACGGTTGAAACAGTATGTAGGGATAATTGAAACACTGAAAATATTTTAGGAACGAATGAAGGTTTTTATTCGGTCTTATTAAATTTAACTTACCACTAAAATATTTAATGAGATCATGACAAGTCTGTCAACTTAACATTAATGTTTCGAAAATTATACATGAAAAAACATCTTCAACATTAACAAATCAAAATATCGTTTATTTGTATAATTTTAGTGCTTTAATTTGTGCTATTGAATACTGTTTCACATTATTAAAAGACTTAATATCTTATTATGGTGTAATAGCACCTAAATGGGGGAGAAAAAAAGGTAATTCAGTCTCATACAAAACCGCTTGTTTCAATCATTACAATGTTACAATCATAACAATGTTTCAATCATGACAATGTTTCAATCATAACAATCGTTTATCGTATAGGTTTGACTCTTCTTGAGAAATTTAATTTCAGGGAAGATCAAACAACTAAGCTAATATTTGTCATTTCAAAACTAAAAATATTTTTTGGGAATTTGTACCCTAAAACTAGTTAAAATATATATTTTCAAAAAAATCTCCATTAAGGACTAGGAAATTAAAAGAAGTAAATGCTTCTAAAAATACGTATGGGTACTTTGGTACTTAATTTATGAAAAAGACTATCCTCTAGTATAAATAACAGTTACTGTGGAGAATCAGTCTCATCTCAGATCAACTAATGCCAATTTGTGGCATAAAAAGAACCTTTGGTTTACACAGTAAAAAAAAAAATCAAATAAACTTCAATATTGAGTTACTCAATATTGAACTTTCGCAACGATTTTTTAAATTCAAGAACAATAACACGCCTACTATTAGATTTAATAGTAGGTCGGTCAATTTTCTTTACCACTTGGATCCGAGTAATTTCAGATATGTCGTCGTTTACGGGCCACTTAAATTTGTAATGATCAATCTTTTTAGCGAACCTTACAATATATCCGTGTACTGTTATTGATTTAATCTGCCCTACGTATCGGTGTACCAGATTTTTCATGGATAATATATTGACTATCACCCAATCTTCTATCTGAAGATATGGAGGCTCTTCCTCGTTTTCTGATGCAGACGATTCATAACTTGATGAATCAAATTGAAGATCTTCTGCGACATCATATTCATCATCAGACTCAGGCGCTTGTGGAATCTCTATGTCAGTATCTTCATCTTCTGAGCTAGAAATCTTCGGGATTCTTTTTGATGTTTTCCGTTTATTCTTGGTAGTCTTGTTCGTCTTCTTTTTCTTTTCTTCTATATTCATGTTTGTCTTTATTTTGCTGGCATTTCTTTTTCTGTCCCTCTCTTCGGTTTGTATTCTGATATTTTCTTTCTCCGGAGTATCCGTGTAAACAGTAGATTTCCTTTTTGTTGCGTTTCTTGCAGTTTTCCTGGGTGGTGCTTTAGGAAATGGTCTGATGCATTCTGGCAAAAATATACTTGTTGAAGGTTGGTTGTTGTAGTTGGTAACATCAAGAGGATCAAGTTCTACAGCAAAACTTGATTGTGAAGTAATAGAAAGGCTTGGTAAAGGAAAAGATGGTGGTGCTATTCCTGCGGCAGACTCTGGCTGTTGTGGTGTCGTCGGGCTGGTAATGTCAGGCTGTATTTCCGACATAGGTATGAGAGTGGAACTTGGGTGTGGAGTTACTGAGCGTATCGGAGAAGATGGAACAGGGGCTTCAAATCGTGCGGCAGACTCTGGCTGTTGTGGTGTCTTCGGGCTGGTATATTCATGCTGAATTTCCGACACAAGTATGACAGAGGAACTTGGCTGTGGAGTCACTGACCCTTTCGGAGAAGATGGAGCAGCAACTTCAAGTTCTGCGGCGGCAGGCTCTGGCTGTTGTTGATGCGTCATCGGGCTGGTTAGGTCATGTTGAATTTCCGACACAGGTATGACAGGGTAACTTGGCTGAGCATTCATTAAGCATGTCGGAGAAGATGGAGGAACGACTTCAATTACTGCCGCAGAATTTGGTTGTGGAGCCCTCAAGCTTGTCTGTGTGAATTGCAATCGTGGTTCAGCTGCAGCGGGAGAAATAGGATGTGAAATATCTAAATCTTGTATATTCGGGTTTGGTCTGTCCGTGACATATGAGGGTGCAAAATCCAAATCACTGAATATTTGCCTATTATATGGACAAATTCCAGAAACTCGAAACCCAGCTTGAATGTTACTTAGAGTCATAGCCCGGGGAAGCGCTGTGGCAACTATGCCTGGAATGTCATATATGGTCATTGGTTTTCCAGGGTTTGCCCTCATCCACCCGTCACATGCCGTATTCACGGCTTTTTTGAAAGGTCCATATACGGAGCGGTCCAATGGCTGCAACTTATGGCTGCAGTGTGGAGGAAAAGAAAGCATGACGATGCCATTGTCACGGCAATAGTCAATGCATTTGATTGAGACGTGTGAAGCATGATTGTCCAGTAGCAATAAGACTTTGTGATCTAAAGAACAATTTGTGTGTCTTTGAAAATGATGTAGAAATACAAGAAAATCTTCTTCTTGCATCCACCCAGATTTATTTGCGGTACCGACACTACCAACAGGACAATCTTTCAAAAAATGGTTTTGATAGCGAACTCGTGGAAACGTGAACATTGGTGGAAGTACATTACCAATCGCGTTAGCTGCTACAGTGACTGTTACCAGAGTTCCACGTTCGCCAGATGTCAGTGCACCCACTTGTCTAGTTCCTTTCTTAGCTACAATTCGATTCGGTTTCTGCACTGTTGTTATTCCCGTTTCATCTACATTGTATATATCCTTGTGTTCAAAATTGTCACGATCAAGAACCATCGCCAAATTATCAAAAAATTCATCCACATTATTTTTATTAAAACTCGTTGCTCGTGCCAAGCTTGTCGCTTGAGCACACCTGACAGACAATTCTGGATGGCGGTCCAAAAATCCACGGAACCACTCTACTCCGGCAATCTCATTTTCGTCCCATGTAGCAGGCCTTCGGAGTTCGTAGCGTACGGTCAAATCATATGCCAGTTTTCGCATATCCTTAGCGGTTAGCCCAAAGTAAATATCAGCTGACTTGATTGCATACGTGACTATCTCGTTTTCCTGAGCAGGTGTAAATATTTTTTTTGCCGAATTGTAACCCATAGTTATATCATCGACAGAAGTATTTTCTGGCGCGCTTTCTCTCTTTTTTTTATATCGTGCTAATGAGACGTGATCCAAATCGAACATTTTAGCAGCTTTCCTCAACGATTTACCAGATAATAATTCCTCATATGCTTGCTGATATGCAAATATGTTTTTGGAACTTCTGTCTGTAACGTGTTTTCGTTTTCTGGGCATCTCTAGAAAAGATGAATGAAAAAAAATCAATTAAACTTAATGTCGCAGGCTCAATTTTAGGGGTCATCGGAGTTATTGGGTTGCCTATCAGATGCAATTTTATAATCGCGATTGTGTGTTTAAATTGTTATTTTTTGATGGTATATCCTTTATTGACAGCAAATTAGATTGGAAAGCTCATCAGGAAAACTTTATTCTAAAAATATTGGTGCATTTTATATTTTAATAATTATTTACACTCTAGAAACATAACCTTCTTCTGCGCAATCGAGTAAAAATGCGGAATATGCGGGGACGTTTGAAACGTTTCAAACGTCCACAGACAAGTTGCTTCAAACGTACCCATCTCACATCTTCTACTTTAATTCTTAATATTTACTTTTGTATTGCCTTTAACATTGATTTACAGTAATAAAAACACTCTTAAATAGATAAAATATACTCCAAAATAAAAAAATCTGTCAAACAACAAGATTTAAATAGGAAAAAAACTAAAATAAAGAAATCGTGAGTACTTACTTTTTGGCGCAAAATTCGTCGAGGTGTCCTGGGCACGACTGCGTCGCTCGCTCACTCGAGGCGTACTAAACACAAAACCGAACGTGGCCGACGAAGCAACGAACGACGCGTCACTCACGTAGGTATCATGGTTTTCGAGAAATTTAAGTTGTTGTAATCATGACCTGTTTTAATTGTCCCCGGTCTACCCTAATGGGAGCCCAAGGTTTCTTAAGCGATCTGTACGCTTAACACGAATTATGCTGCGCTCTATAGAGAGGTTTGGGTTTGGAAGGAGAAAGCTGAGGTCTTTGCCAAGCAGTGGGACGACGAGTTCCCGCTCGTTATCACTTTAAAAACGGAATATTTCGTTCCACCCGTTAACAGTGTTGAAGAACGTCCTTCAACACGGTTAAGAGCGTTTGCGCCTTACGGCATTTCATGCACACTTTGAAGGGCTCAGGCGCAAAATGTCGCTTTCGCAAAATGTCTACTTTTAGTAAAATATCTCTTTCTCATAATGTCGCTTTTGCAGAATGACTCTTTCTCAAAATGTCGCGATTGTAACTTAGACAAAAATTTTGCGGTTAGTGGGTCGTCTTAGGGGCGGATTTGTAGGAGTTGGATTTTTTATGCTTAGGGGCAAGATGACAAGCAAAGAAGTCAGTCAGGCTCTACGATTGAATATCTTGTAAAACTTGTAAACATTGAATACGAAATTGAAAAAAAAAACAACCTTATTTTAAACTTGGCAAAATTTGGTTGGAGTGCAGCATAAGGGCGCTATAGCGCGCGAACTTAGAAAAGTTTCATCTTTTTCCTTTTTTTATTACTTTTTCTCTTTCTTCAATTTTTTTTTCTCAATATCTTTCGTGATTTATTACCCTATCTCATAGTTTTCCACTAGAGCAACAGTTTTTTTCCAGAAAAGATTTTCATCTGAGCTACCATTTGGAAATATAGAACGTTTCGGAAAAAAAATAAAAAGCTCCTAACTCGGAAACGGTGCGTCGTAGGGCCTTGCTTCTCACAACTTAAATGGTTTCTATGGACAAGGGTAGTAAGGTTCTGCAAGAAAAACGGCCGAAATGTGTCAGAAAAAAAATCTTTGAAAATTCGTCTGTCTTTGCCCCTAACGATACGAAAGATCGGCCGACACATAATATTTTTTCAATTTTTTTTTTTCTTATATTTCTTAGTTTCTTTTACACCACCTCCTGGATTTCTACTAGAGCAACAATTTCTTTCCAGAAAAAAAAATCATTTGACCTACCATTTTGGAAATATAGATCGTTTTATAAAATTAAAATCAAATTCGGAGGCCTATAATTCGGAAACGGTGCGTCTTGGGTCCATACTTCTCAGAACCTAAATGGTTTCTATGGTCAGGGTTAACCCGAAACTGCATATTTTTTCAAATTTCTGTTTTTTTTTTTGTTGTTTTCTTTGCTTGTCATAGTGCCCCTAAGCATAAAATCCAACTCCTACAAATCCGCCCCTAAGACGACCCACTAACCGCAAAATTGTTGTCTAAGTTACAATCGCGACATTTTGCCAAAGAGGCATTTTGAGAAAGCGACATTTTGAGAAAGAGTCATTCTGCGAAAGCGACATTATGAGAAAGAGATATTTTACTAAAAGTAGACATTTTGCGAAAGAGACATTTTGCGAAAGCGACATTTTGCGCCTGAACCCTTTGAAGTACTTTTTTTCCGAAATGACTGAACCAACTTGATTAATGAAACTTCATGCAGGGTTCATAGGAATAGGATAGGATAATATACATTAAAAAGTAATTAAAAAGCATTTTCTACTGCTACTAACTAAATATGAGCCAACTCCTATCCCAAAAAGTGGAAAACTCATCATCATCAGCCTATACTCCATGTGTTGCGAGAGCGATGAGCCTACTGTGCAGGGGAGACGGTGTGTTGTCTAGTTTTGTTATTTTTACTTTTGAATTACTAACATTAGTTATAAGCAAAATTTTTGTTACTAACAACCTTGCCTTGCCAATGGACTTTTATGTCTGAAATAAACGATTTTTATTTATTTTATACTCGTCCACTGCTGGACATAGGCCTCTCCCATGACACGCCACTGAGCACAATCCTCGGCCACTCTCGTACAGCTCTTGCCAGCCGCCTTGCGAAAATCATCGCTCCACCAAGTCTGAGGACGTCCCAAAGAGTATAGTAAGTAATATAGGGACGTCCTACGATACGTTTACCGGTCCGTGGGAAAACTCTTATCAAACGGAAATAACGTCCTCTCCTCTCTGCTCAACCTTTTCCACAGCTGAGATGAGAAATAACGAAATTCTATTGGTGGTTTACAGTACATCGCGTCTCCGCTTTGGTGGACTCTGTGCCTAATAGTCTAAAAGCCCAGTTAGCCCAAGGCGAGAATATTCTTAGCTTGAATAGCCGAAAAGTCTATGCCTTTGTAATAACGGCGTTAGTATTTATAAGTTCCATAGTGGTGATTTTTATTTATAGTTGCCAATAAAAAATTGGCTGTCTTTTATCATTCGTTCCAAATTTTATTCCACAGTTCCATTCATGTTCCATTCTCACATAAGTCATTCATTCCATTGAACAATTTATTTTGTCATTGTCATTTGTATTCCAAAGGTGTTATTGAAAATATTTTTGTAATTTCTCCAGTTTCTACTGTGTGCGTTCGTGCCAAGCAAATAAAATGAGTTTCGACTTGGCTAACAGTGGCCAAGAAAAGGAGGACCGAAAATATTATGATCGCAATAAAGGGGACGACTTGCAAATATCCAGAACTGATATGAACATGTTGATAATGAATTATTTGGTAACAGGTAACTAATAAACACAATATAGATTGATTTATGTGTATGTAACCGCTTGTTCAATAATTGTGGGGTATAACGTGACAGGCGTGTGCTTAAATATTATTGAAAATCGATTTCAAGGTGGATCTTTCGCAACAAAGAAAATAACCACGACACACGTCCGTTTTGTATATAAAGTAGAAAGATTCGTGATCGATACTTGACGTGGTTATTAAGTTTCTTTTCACAGCACATGCTAACATGTGTGGAGAAACGTTAGGCACAGAATGGTATGAATTGAAAATAAGGTCAACAAAACATTCACTCCTCTGTTAGATGTACACTGTTTGTAGTACATATTAGCTGTACTTGCTCTCAGTGTTACTGTGAGCTCACAAAACGCAAACACCACAAGTTGATTAGAAAAACACATAAACAAGAAATCAGACAGCACTTTAAAAAATTGGCTCAAAATTACTTATCAAAGAACAAGTAAATTGAGTGATACAATTGATAAACTTTGTGCTCAGATTGCATTATCGTAAAAAAAAAACTTATTTATACCTACTACTTGTACTGATTGTCTCATATTTATCATATTATCTCAAATGCAATATTATGTTTGAAAGAATATAATATAACCCCGATAAATGGGCTATCTAACACTGAAATAATTTTTCAAATCGCATACCTAAGTAGTTCCCGAGATTAGCGTGTTCAAGCAAACAAACTCTTCAGCTTTATAATATTAGTATAGATAAGCATGCTAATTTGGCGAATTATCAATGTATTGTCCCACTGCCAGTCTTTTTGGATAAAATTAAGCTTGTCCCACCATCTTCCAATGTTACTTTACCAATGTTGTCATCTCAATGTGTAGATAGGCAATCAAACCTGAACTTAACCAACATATTTCAGAGGGGTTCAAAGAGGCTGCTATTAAGTTCCAACAAGAGGCCGGATTACAGGAGCCTGCACTCTGCAGCTCACTTGACGAGAGAATCATGATCCGTGAGGCAGTGCAGACAGGACGAATCCCTGATGCTATTGCTATGGTCAATGCCTTGCATCCTGAACTGCTGGACAATGACAGATACCTCTATTTCCATTTACAGGTAAATCTTTGAAAATAATAAGGAGCATGGCTTTTGAAATCTTTTTTATCCTAGTTTCTAAGTATTACATTATACTAAGAATATAGACAAAATAACATTAAAAAAAATTCTGCTGTATCAACTAAACTAAAAAAGTGGCTGTGACATACGGACGGACAGACAGACATGACGAATCTATAAGGGTTCCGTTTTTTGCCATTTGGCTAAGCAACCCTAAAAATCATTGCTTGAAGAGAGCAGGTTTCCACATTCAGTAAAATGGCAAAGGCAATTTTGAATAATGCAGCGGTCCCCCGCATCCTAATTCGAGCGATTGTTTGAACATGAATGTGTGGATCGTCGCGTTCATTTCACGCAGGGTGGAAGAGACATCGCCGGTCAAACATGAGACGCGCAAAAAAATATGCTCTTCCGTATATTTTGACCATGTAGGTATTGCACGTTTTTAGGAAAAAGCTGATTTATTTTAAAATAAGCGAGCGAAAGTTCGGAACGGTGTACTGATTACGTGCTAACCGTTTGTGCTTCGATGTCCCTTCGATCCTTTATGTCACTAGTTTGATCACAGAAAAGTGACCACACATTCGGGTTCAACGGTTAGACTGTTTGGGATCATTTGCTTAGAACGCGGCATTAAACTTAATTGCTTAATTATTTAATTGGTAATCCTAAATAAATAAATTACATTTTCCACAGCAACTCCAACTCCTAGAGCTAATTCGCGGCGGCCGAGCGGAGGAAGCGCTCGTGTTCGCCAGCGCCACGCTCGCCGAGGCCGGTGCCAACGACCCCAACGCGTTGACTGAGCTGGAGCGGTCGCTTGCCCTGCTAGCCTTCCCTGATCCCCATGCGTCACCTTTTGCAGACTTATTATTGCCGTCGCATAGTCAAAAAGTAAGCGTTTACTGGTCTTTTACTCAAAAATGCATGTAATGTGGTCAGTATTTTGACAACCTTGTTTGAGCAAAGTCGACCTTGCCGTTCTGTTTCAAGGAGCGGCCGGCAAAGTTTTGCTGGCCGCTCTGGCAGGCCGGCAATGTTTTGCCGGCCGCTATTTTGACGTTTCAACGTTTTTAATAGTACATTACTGCCGCGGTCTATAATGACTACTTTGCTGGTCGCGCTGATTATGGCCGACAGCGCAGCGTAGCGCAGCTCCAGGCCGACACAGCGCGGTCAGCGTGCAGCACTCGATAGACGAGCTGAGATAATGGCCGAGACCGCAGGTCGAGGCCTTTACAGCGAGGACAGCAAGGGCTGCAATGATGGCCAAGCTGAAAGGCCTAGAGCGTAGCTAGGCTAGCTCGAGGCAATCATAGCGGGACCAGCGAAGCAGTCATTGTGGGCCAAGGTTTGTATAGTGGTTTTGCTCAAAAATGCAAGTACCTAATCTAAATAAAACCAGCAAGGAATAATAAAAAACGTATTAATTAAAATTTTCGCTGAACCGCGCTTTTGTTACTTCTTTGTTTTTTTTTTTTCGAGACATGTTAAATGGAACTATACAGCCTAATATGGAATAAAATCTTTTTGTACCTATCTCTATAGATACAAACAGCTGTGTTCTAAATAAAATATTTTTGGATTTGATTTTTTTAAACGTTGAAACGTCTAAATAGCGGCCGGCAAAACATTGCCGGCCTGTTAGAGCGGCCAGCAAAACTTTGCCGGCCGCTCCTTGAAACAGAACGGCAAGGTCGACTTTGCTCAAACAAGGTTGTCAAAATAATAACCACATTACATGCATTTTTGAGTAAAAATCAAATCCAAAAAGGTTGTATTTAGAACACAGCTGTTTGTATCTATAGAGATGGGTACAAAAAGATTTTATTCCATATTAGGCTGTATAGTTCTAACTACCATTGCTCAAAAAACAAAGAAGTAACAAAAGCGCGGTTCAGCGAAAATACTAATTAATATATTTTTTATTTAAATTACTTGCTGGTTTTATTTAGATTAGGTACTTGCATTTTTGAGTAAAGCACTATACAAACCTTGGCCCACAATGACTGCTTCGCTGGTCACGCTATGATTGCCTCGAGCTAGCCTAGTTTCGCTCTAAGCCTTTCAGCTTGGCCATCATTGCAGCCCTTGCTGTCCTCGCTGTAAAGGCCTCGACCTGCGGTCTCGGCCTTTATCTCAGCTCGTCCATCAAGTGCTGCACTCTGACCGCGTTGTGTCGGCCTGGAGCTGCGCTGTCGGCCATAATCAGCGCGACCAGCAAAGTAGTCATTATAGAACGCGGCAGTAATGTACTATTACTGGTAAGGAAACCTGGATTAGTAGACAATGTAAGTGTTCCTGTACAGTAGAGGGGATTGATGGATGGATATGTGGGGGGCAGCCGCCCTCCCTGGCGACGCTCACCAAAGCGGAAACGATAGACATGGAGCTATGCGGAGTCGTGAAGAATTCGGAGACTAATCGCAGGAGACACGAGAAACGCGTTGTGTGTTTCAACCAATGAGATTGTTCAATTCCCTCATGTCTCCTCTCCTCTCCGCTATTGTGCAAACCGGTTACTTATTATTTAACGATGCCTAGATACCTAGGGGTATCAGCGCGAATTTACATAACGTGAATCCATAAAAAAAATTCTAAATCTTGACCTAACACTTATCATAATCTATTGTTACAATGCTCATTAATAATCTATTGTTACAATGCCCAAACAGATCGCAAGTGAACTCAACGCTGCGATACTCAAGATGGAGAACCAAGAGTACACGAATCCGAAGCTGTGCAGCCTCCTCCGTATGATCCTGTGGTCGCAGAGCGAGCTTGACAAACACAACATCAAGTATCCCAAGATGACAGACCTCGCCAACGCCACTATAGAAAAGCCAAAGTAAAGTGTAGATCCAAATTGTTACTATAACCACCTCTTCACGCTTATGGTGTCTTTCAATCCATTCAAGTCGTAGGCA